>JAUPFV010000002.1:182375241-184775241 GCA_036936605.1 Limnanthes douglasii subsp. nivea
ACGCCTAAGTACGGGTACTTAACGGAGGCGGCCTCCAAGAATTTAATGTTAGGTACGGTATTCCCTCTGATGTGATAGTGAGAGTATCTCCACCCGGAGAGCAACCGTATTAGGCAAAAAAGGGTGAAACTTGTTTGTATACCAAGATTTTTTACTAGGGCTTGCGGTTACCCTTGCCACCTATAGTACGTGACTTCTTTAGATTTCTGAGCATTTGCCCGACGCAGCTAACTACTAATTCATGGAGGATTCTATTAACTATGATTATGAGCTCCCGAGTACTAAGAATTCCCATCTGTCTAGCCGATCTTCTTGCCGTAATAGACGTGGCTAAACTGGAGAAGTCATGTTTTTTATACCCAGTTCATCGGGATAAAAATATTGGTAGAATTGTTTAAGTTGGACAAAAACTGGAAACATACATTCGTGTACGTTTTAAGAGAATTTGGAGCATAAGAATGTTGTAATGAACCTTCAGCTTGAGAGGCGTTGGAAGGCTAAGTGTTAGTAGTAATTTCACATGAATTGGTATTGTCGTCGGCAATTAATCATTTCTTCTAACTGTTTGTTGTATGTGCGCAGGTGAAGGTAAATACCAAGACTGGTGTAGGAAAGGGTTGCTCGAAGGGTCTGTAAATCTGTAAATTATGTTATTGGCTGCAGTAAATACCACATGGGCTCAAGAGCCTTTTCGTTTATTCACACAAATTAATTACTTGAAGTCCATGATGTGGCCCGTACCAGAACTAAAGATTACAAAGGACGGAAAAGTAACGATGGCTAGCAGTATGGATCCGGCGACGGGTGGTTATGCCCCAGAGTCGTAGAGCATTTGAAGGTAGATGATGAATCACCCCCGCTAGAGAACCAATGGAGAGATGGATAATTGGCAATCATACAAAATGATAGGGAGGGCAGTCAGCAAGAGGAGAGTACCGCTCAGTCGATGAAGGAAGAGAGAAGATATGGCGTTCGACGCCAACGCGATGAGGAAAAGGAGATGGAAAATATAGAGAGTTATCCTCTTAAAAGAAAAATGGTGGTTATGGATGTCATCCCTATCTCCCAACTAAAAATGAATTTGGTGGATGAAGAAGAAGAGGTTGATGATAATACTTTAGGAGGAGCGGCTAGTGAAGGTGTGGTTGCTGATGACCGATAAAAATAGGGAAATGAGCCATAAATAATTGTTTTGGAAGAGTCTGAAGGGAAAATCAGTCAAATCTACTCAGCGGAAGCAACAATAGTCTAACGACAATAGTGGGTACCCCAAAAAAGAAAGATATACCGAAAGATTTACTCGTTGGATGGAGAATTCCTTGAAAATTGCAGGTCTAAAGTCATTATATATAAATTTTGTGCGGAGTGTATGAGTTGGCTCGTCCTTTGTAACTGTTGTAAGGCCATGACTGTCCCCTAAACCAGTGGAGGAAACGAAGCCAACCGAGGTGCCAAGGTGGCTGAAGAAATTCCTGCGGTGAATATGGTAATGCATCGGCCATCTATGCTCATCTTCAAACAACTCAAACAATGCCTAGAGTTGTCTTTCTATGATAACATGCCGATGAGAGAAATCTTGCAATGACAGTTGGAACTCTCCATCGAGGTAAGCAAGTTACATTTATTAGTGTGAGTAGTATTGTACGAGTAAATAAAAATCATGACCTTTTTTCTTTTATTGCTACAGATGCAATATAACTCGGTTGTGTTATCAAACCAATGCATGTCTGTCTCAGACTACCAGGTTATAGAAAAGTGGAAGCCAAATGCTATGTTCTTCGAGTCAGTGAAGGGTTTGACCACCGAGCTAGTGCATTTTAAAATACATATGGGTCGGCGAAGGCACGCCACGATAAAGCATCCTAAGAGAATGGATGATTACACCTGTACCTTACCTCCATCAAGAGTGAGCAGGATACCCGTGTGGAAAAGTGAAAGGAGCTAACCGGCAAAGGTGCAATACTGGTGTCGCAGAATAATGAGTTGATATAGAGAAATGACAAGTTGATGTAATAGAGCGCTGAACCACTTACACGGAATGTTGCTCGGGCACAAAGGGTGAAAGAGCACTCCGAGTGGATTGCTACGTTGAACGTAGAAAAATGATCTACTAGAAAAAGCCGAAGCCAACCTAGACGAACGTGAGTGACAATTAATCGAGTTTACCATAGGGATGATGGAAAAGAACCAAAGGGAGGCGATGATAGAATTACTAACATTAAACCTTGGGATGAACTTGGGATTTTTAAAGAAGTTTGCACCCCTTGGTCATCTTGTGTCTGCAAAGGAGGGCATCATACCTGAATAAAAATCGAGTGTGAAAAAGCTTGGAATAGTGCAAAAGGCACAGAGATTTGCATGTCGACGCCAATTGAGATGACAACATATGGTGTGGTAGTAGTTGGGGATATGGCATCGTGTGTGCCCCCAATTGTGTAAACATGTTTATTGCTCTTTAAGAATAATGATGGTGCAACCACTGGGTTTATGGTGGTGTGCAAATTTAATTTTTGGGAGACTAGTTGTATGCCATCTTATATGACTATTTTCGTTATTTGCTTGGTTTTTGATAGCTGAAGCTTATATAGTACTACGGTTGCATTGATCCTTACAAGATCGAGCTCAGTATGGCCCATCACATAACATTAGGGGCACGTGCCTCCTAGCTGGTTCGTGGGAGTCGCTGGTACGACCAATAGCTTGGCCTTTGAAGGCTTGATATATCATCAGACCGCTATTAATACCAGTACAAGTTATTAGGCTCAGTATGGCCCTTACATAGCCCGTAGGTGTGGACTTAGGTCGTTCGTATAAATCGACTCAAATGATATGGGCACAGTAGGGCCCATTGCGTAGCCCGTAGGCGTGGTCAATGAACCATTCGCTCGTTATAAGGATTGTAGATGCCTCATTAAAAAACGCTCTCGCGCCATTGATGATAGTAGATGCCTCATTAAAGAACGCTCTCGCGCCATCGTGGGGAAAAATTATTGCATTCATAAAGTTATAAGCAGTGGTGATATAATTTCAAATGACTAATATTCCAAGGATGCTTGAACAGGTGACCATCGATATTAATCAGACGATATGCTCCGTGGTGACCCTTAAAAATGACGGTATATGGGCCTTCCCAGTTGGGGCCTAACTTGCCGACAACTTTGTCTCCTACAACCTAAATGTTTTTCCTCATAACTAAATTTCCTATATGCAGAGTTCCTGGTCACAAACGAGCATTAAAGTGACCCCTCATTAAGCTTTGATAATGCTTGGTTCGTATCTGTGCTTGGTCGTTGCGTTCCTCGATAAGGTCAACATGAATTACTCATTAAGTATTGTTGGTATCCTCTGCATAGTTGGCGATCCTATGACTGCGAACAATCACCTCGGCAGGAACAACTGCTTCAATACCGTACACTAAACCAAAATGAGTTTCCCTTGTTGTAACTCGTGGGGTGGTGCGATAAGCACATAGAACCTCGCTCACCTTATCGGTTTATTTTCCTTTAGCACCCTCTAGTTTCTTTTTGATCTCGTCAAGCATTGTATAATTAGTCACCTCCACATGTCCATTTTCTTGTGGGTAATAGGGAGTAGAAAAGTGATGGGCGATATCTTAGCACGCACAAAACGTAGTGACAACACAGTTTTGAAACTACAGGCGATTGTCCGTCTTGAAGATTCTAGGAATTCTAAAACGAGCCAAGATTTAGTGATGAACAAATTCACAAACTTCTTGGGCTCGAGTGCGTGATATAGCTTTTTCCTCAACCCACTTTGTAAATTAGTCCACCCCTATTACAAAAAGTTAGTGATTCCGGGTAGCCATCGACAGAGGGCCAATCAGGCCGATGCCACACTTGTCAAAAGAGCAGGGTACCCCGGTTGAAAGCAATGACTCACTAGGCAAGTGGCTCATGTTGGTGAACTGCTGACGAGGGGGTATTCACCCAACGTGGATGCTTTGGCCAATGTATTGGCGACGGAGATGTTAGTGCGTGACACCTGCTCGTAGTAAACTTGATGGAATTTAGCCTCGTATTCTTTTAGAACCGTTAAGTAATTGCGAGTACCTTCCTGTTTATCATTGTAAGTCTTATTTGACTGATTGACCACCAATTTTAAATCAAAACCAATTCTAAGTTATTGAGCCCCACATATCAGAGTGAGCTTCATACCTCCAAGGATCTCTTCATACTCAGCATGTTATTTATTAGTGACAGAGAAATTAAAGTGGATGGCTTGTCGTATCTTCACTCGTTGGTGGTGTTACGACAATACTGGAACCACCTAATGATGTACGTGAGACCCCATCGGTCTCGACAATCCATTTTAAATACATTTGGTCTTGGTGTGGCTTGGCTAAAATTGATTCACATCAAGGTGCAGAGAATTCGGTGATAAAATGAGCGATATCTTATCCCTTAATCGCGTTGTGCAATTTGAAGTTGATATCAAATTTGCATAACTGGATGCTCTATTTGGTTAAGGGACCAAAGATATCAGGAATTTGAAGCACCATTTTGAGAGGGCAAAACATGCGTACGGTGAAGTATGACCTTAGAAATGGAGGCACATTTTTTGTGCAACCACCACCAAACCCAACGCTAACTTTTCCAGGTTTAGATATTGGGTTTTGGCGTCAACCAAGGTCTTCATGGTGTAGTATATCATACTTTGAATGCCCTCTGTTCTCAATAAAAACATGGAGACAGATAGATATAAAAACAAGAGTTCACCTGCCTAGGGGCGGACATTGACTATGTCGATGTGAGATAATTCTTAAATGCCTCAAACTCCAAGTTACATTCCACGCAAACATTTTGGCACCTCGGAGTACTTCGAAGAAGGGGTGACTTTTATCTGAAGTCTTTGATATAAAATGTGAGAGTACAACAAGGTGTCCTATCAAGCATTGGACTTGTTTAATATTCTTTGGAGGGGCCATCGTGATTAAGACTTGCAGCTGGTCAGGGTCAACTTCTATCCATCGTATTCTGACCACGTACACAAGGAATTTGCCACTGTGAACCCCAAATGGGCACTTCATGGGTTTGAGCTTCGAACAGAAATGCTGCAAAACATCAAACACACTCTGCAAAATCTTCAGCTGCTTGTCGATTGTTTCCGTTTTGACAAGCATACCATCAATGTACGCTTCCATATTGTATCCCAGTTGATCTTTGAAAATGTGTTTGACAATTCATTGGTAAGTAGAGCTCGCGTTCTTTAAACCAAACGCATCACGATATAGTAGTAGAGGCCTCATCCGGTTTGGAAAGTCGTATGCTCTTCATCTGGTGGGTTCAAGAAAATCTAATTGTATCCCGAGTAGGCGTCCATAAATGAAAATAACTGACAACCGGACGCGGAATCTACCAACTGGTCAATGCGAGATAAAGGAAAAACATCCTTAGGGCACACATGATTCAAGTTTGTAAAATCGACGCACATGCGCCACTACCCCATTTTTTATTTACTAACACATGATTGGCTACCCAGACCGGATATCGGGCTCGGCGCATGTGACCGAGTCTAAACAACTTATCAACCGCAGCACTTATGACTTCTTACTTCTCTACGGATAAAGATTGACGCTTATGCGTTATGGGTTTGGTATTTCTATTGATCGCTAACTCATAGAAAATTACTGACGGTTCGACCCCCGTCATATCACTAATTATCCAAGAAAATACATCCAAGTTTTTCCTAATAGGTCTATCAATAATTTCATATTATGGCCCTCGGCCATGAATACTTCTTCAACATCACTGGGATCGGGATCGGGTTGGTCTAACTCCCTTATGTCATCCATAGGGTCGGGTGGAGGGTTTCTCAAACAAAGCACACTTTGCTCCCCAACACCTGCTGATTGATATCGGAGCAGCTTGGTTGGTGGTTTTACGATGCTGCTGGAACCACCTCATGATGTACTTGAGACCCCATCGGTCTCGACAACCCAATTTAAATACGTTTGGTCTTGGAGTGGCTCGGCTAAAATTGATTCACCTCGAGGTGCAAAGAATTGAGTGATGAAATAAGCGATAGCCTATCCCTTAATCACGTTGGGCACTTTAAAGTTGATATCATATCCGCATAACTAGATGCTCTATTTGGTTAAGTGACCAAAGATGTCAGGATTTTGAAGCACCATTTTGAGAGGGAAAGACATGCGTACGGTGAAGTATGACCTTAGAAATAAAGGTACATTTTTCGTGCAGCCACCACCAAACCCAACGCTAACTTTTCCAGGTTTAGATATCAGGTCTTGGCGTCAACCAAGGTATTCATGGTGTAGTATATCAGCCTTTGAACGCCCTCTGTTCTCACTGAAAACATGGAGACAGATAGATATAAAAACAAGGGCTCACCTGCCTAGGGGCGGACATTGACTATGGCGATGTGAGATAATTCTTCAATACCTCAAACGCCAAGTTACATTCCTCATTCCACGCGAACATTTTGGCACCTCGAAGTAATTCGAAGAAGGGGTGACTTTTATCTGAAGTCTTTGATATAAAATGTGAGAGTACATCAAGTTGTTCTCTCAAGCATTGGACTTCTTTAATATTCCTTAAAGGGGCCATCCTGATTAAGACTTACAGCTGGTCGTGGTCAACTTCTATCTGTCGTATTCTGACCATATACACAAGGAACTTGCCATTGCGAACCCCAAACGGGACTTTATGGGGCTGAGCTTCAAACGAAAACGCCGCAAAACATCAAACACACTCTGCAAAATCTTCAGCTTCTTGTCGATTGTTTCCGTTTTGACAAGCATATCGTTAATGTACGCTTCCATATTGTATCCCAGTTGATCTTTGAAAATATGTTTGGCGATTCATTGGTAAGTGGAGCTCGCGTTCTTTAAACCAAACGCAGCATGATATATCAGTAGAGGCCTCATCCGGTTTGGAAAATCGTATGCTCTTCATCTGGTGGGTTCAAGAGAATCTGATTGTATCCCGAGTAGGTGTCCATAAATGAAAATCAATCAACCGGGCACGAAATCTACCAACTGGTCAATGCGAGATAAAGGAAAAACATCCTTAAGGCACACATGATTCAAGTCTGTGAAATCGACGCACATGCGCCACTACCCCATTTTTTCTTTACTAACACATGATTGGCTACCCAGACCGGATATCAGGCTCGGCGTATGTGACCGAGTCTAAACAACTTATCCACCTCAGCACTTATGACTTCTTGCTTCTCTACCGATAGAGATTGACGCTTCTGCCTTATGGGTTTGGTATATCTATCGATGGCTAACTCATGGAAAATTATTGATGGGTCGACCCCCGTCATATCACTAATTATCCAAGAAAATACATCAAAGTTTTTTCCTAACAGATCTATCGATAATTGTATATTATAGCCATCGGTCATGAGTATTTCTTAAGCATCACTGGGATCGGGGTCGGGCTGGTCTAACTTCCTTATGTCATCCATAGGGTCGAGTGGAGGGTTTCTCAGAAAAAGAACACTTTGCTCCCCAACGCCTGCTGATTACTATCAGAGCGGCTTGGTTGGGTTGACCGTTACCGCATAGTAGGTTCTGGCGGTCCGCTAACTTCCCCGGATAATACCTAAAATATTTATGACCGAATACTTAATACATTGTCTAAAAGTTCCAGGGATAACTTCTATCTGGTGCGGGCAAGGTCTACCGATGATGACGTTATAAGAACTGGGTGCTTCAGATATCATGAACAAGGTTTTGAGCTCCTTCTTGGAGACTCCATATCCCACATTGACATTGAGTTCGACCTCATCGACATATAACGATGAGTTTCCCTCGTATCCCACTAAGGTGTGTTGGGTGGGCTTATAAGGTGGCATCTCCAACATGTGATCGTAGCTGGCTATGAAGAATATATTTTCCAAGCTACCTCCACTTACTAAAACCTTGGTTACCATCATGCCTCCAATATCAAGATTTACTATGATAGCAGCCTCGTATGGTGTGGCAACCCCATGCAAATCGTCGTTATTAAAAGTAAGGTCAGCTATGGGGTTTCAGTATCATTCCCCCAAAGATGGTGAACAACCATTGTTGCTATCCTTTATCTATCTTTTTGTCTTCTCACTGTGTTTTTTCAGTCGGGAAATCTTCTTCCCTACGCTTGGAGTAACGGTGTTGCTCGTGTTGCTTGATAAACTCAACTTGTTCATTATTATCTATTAACCCTTGAATTTATTTCTTTAGTTTCCAAAACCTATCGGTTGGGTGGCCGTGATTATTATGGTACGACAAAAAGTTCATGATCGAACGCTTATAACCCTATGCACTCATCAGGAGAGGGGGTGGGTACCTTGTCCTTCCTTTAGTACGGTCGTAAATAATGAAGATAGTTTCGGTTAACGGAGTAAATTGTTAGTTCGGTTTTTCATAATGAGAGGATCGACGACTACCTGTGTCGCGTGCTCCATCACGGCGTTGGGCCTCATCAATCTTTCTCATATTGTATGATCCCCCTTTAGAATTTGATGGGTACCTCTAATTCCTTATCATAGCATCTTCGACTCGGATAAAGCGATCCGCTCGGGCCAGCAGATCGCCCATTTTGGTTACCGGAAAATGCACCAAATCCGCATAAAACTGCCTCATTTGGTCTAAGCCCCGCTTAAGGAATGCCATCACAATATTCTCCTCTAGGTCTGGTAGGGCGTTAATTGCATGAACAAACCGTTTTGCGTAGCTTTTCAAGGACTTGCCTCTTCTTTGGTAGAGGTTCATTTTAGATTCGCTTTCAAGGAAGATTTCCTTATTGCCCACTAACCTTTCTTTCAATGCTCTCCATAACCCTGTAAAATCATAAATAGTACCTTAAGGAAGACTGCTGAACCAATCCATGGTTTTACCTTTGAGATTCATGGATAACGCTCGATAGAGCATGGCATCATCCAGATTGAATGTCATCATCATATTGCGAAACTGCTACAGATACCTCTCAGGCTCCCAGTGCCGTCATACGTCTCCATTCGGAATGGATCGAACTTTCTAGGGAGTTGTGCCTCGAGTATCTTCTCCACAAATGAGGATTCCTTGAGAATGTATGAAGATATAATCATGAGAACTTGGTCATACTTTAGGTTCTCATCCTCTATAGACCTTTTAAAGATGTCCTATTGTGCTCCTCTTTACGGTTCCTTATCCTTAGACCGCTTCTTGCCACTGCTATGGCCTTTTCCTTACCTGTTGTCTTCTCATTTGGATGACTGATCCCCCTGGTGTGCTCTACTAATGTCGACCCTAGAGCGTTGTTGGCCACAATTATTCCCCCTCACCTTTGTCATCAGTGTGTGGAGGGCATCGTTTATTTCTACTATCATTGTTTTTGCTACTATCTTCTTTATTTTTTATCATGGGTTGTACTTTGTTGCTCATGCTCCATCTGTAACAACTGATTCTCTAGCTATTGGACTGTGGTTGCAACTTTCGAGTAACCTGTCTGGTCACCTGTCGCCGCCTATGGCTCCAGCGTCTCACCAAGACCCATCGCTGCAAGTAGGTCGTATTCTGGCCTGGTTGCGGTGGATGGTTGGGGTCTTTACGCGACTACTTCAATGGTTCTTGCATTATCTACCACAAGATTAGTATATCCTCAAAGAAACTCTTGATTCTACCCACCAAACTAATCAGCCACGCCTCTTCAACCACCTGTAGAATTGTTCTACTCTAGAGTCTCCCTTTCAAACCCTGACCTAATTACTACCATGGTTCAAAAGTTAGCTATCACTCGCTCTATTGGATTTTTTTTAATTCCCACAAAAGATGCCAAATTTGATAAGGGAAATCTTAACTAAGAAAATACAAAGTAGTAACTTTTTATATTAGAGAAGAAAATATAGGTTTTTTACATCCTAGTCGTCCTATTTATATTATTTATAAAGCAGTTATACTTCCATTAATTATATTCTCCCACTAACTATGTTGTGGACCTTAATTTAAGGTAATAGAGTCATAATAACGAGTATTATTCCAATCGTGGGGGGGGGGAGGGGTTACATGGGCATCATGATTTACTGCCTCATTAATGTGTGTTGACTCATGGGTGTTGGTTATCAAAATATTACCTTCAGTACTCTTCGCTCTACTTTCTCCCTCACCGATTGCCCATTGGCTTGGGAGGCCTCTACTAGGTGTAATGCTCACTTGAGGGGACACTCACCTATGCACCTTTCTCGGCTTCTTTTTTTATCGGGTTTGCTCGCTCCATTTAATTTAGCATTTTACCCCTCGCCTTGGGAGGCCTCTGCTCGGTATGATGCACGCTTGAAGGAACATTGACTCATGCACCTTGTTTGGCTTCCTTGTAGATCGAACATGCCTCAATATGGTTTTGGAGTGTTGACAGTATTCTAGTCTGATCGGACCTTTGCTGTCCGATTAGCTAATTGAGGACATCCTCATCAATATGCATTTACTTATGGTTAACCAAACTTAATTGATTTAAACCTTATCAGTAGGAGAAACACTTCGTTTGGTACACAAAAGCCATATTCCAAAATTAGTTGTTGAGAAGTAAGTTCATTTCTTCATTTTCTGTGATAACATGTCTAATAGATGTGTAAGAGAATCATCTACCACCTCAAAAAGTGAGGTTATTATGAGGTTTTAAGAAACTCATTTGAATTAGTGTTATCACAATATCAGTTAGAAGAGCAAAGAAGGTTACTCATGGGCAAAGTGGTTGTAATTTGGGTAGATAGGAAAATACTGTTGCTAGGCCTTCGGTCCTCTGATCTAAAATCAATAGGATCAAGATGGGGACAAAAAAACCAAATGAGATGATTCAGAATATTGAATGACCATCGGTCCGGATAAGAGTTACAGTTCTTTTAAAAGGGAGTACCAAGCACTTTGTCGCTACCACTCACCAATTAAACATTTATGATTAATTTTAACTAAGTAGTTTTTTTAGGCATAGTACACTAGATATACTTACTTTAGGAACATTGAGTACATTAAAGTTTTGGAAGAAAATTAGAAGAAAAAACAAATTATGTATTTTAATTTAGTCTATTAAGTTGTATTTAAATGTGTAGTTCCGATATGCTGGGCGATTTGCATCGCGTGATCGGTTCAAATTTGTTATAACTTAGAGTGGACTGATGAACCATTCAGCAGAAGGAGTTATCAATTCAGGAGCTGGTGAAGCAATTCACGACTAGAGACGACTATAGCAAATGGGGAAAATCTAATCTAACTCAAGTCTACAGATATATCAAAAAGGAACAACTCATTGAGGCGATGAAATGTAAACTAACTCCAGGTGAAAGAGGAGATCCCGTACCCAAATCCAAAAAACAGGTAGGTTGATTTATACTTAAATATTTTGATCCATGATTATGTTAGTTTTAATACTCAATTATTATATATAGCTAACGGGGAATCAATTTTAAATTTTTTAGAAATCGAATTTCGTGGGAATTTTGGACCATGTACACTGGGGATGGGGAGCAGGTGTGGGAACTGGCCTTGCCCTGAAGGAACCCGTGAACGAAAAAAAAGTTCTTCATATTTTAATTCAGCACCCAGTAGTTGGGACGATAACTACCGATGCAGCTTTTGACTCTTACAAAGAGGTATTCATTGATTTATAAATAATTTAAATTTAGGATATAGTAGTTGAGTTTTTCAAAAAAATATATAATTTTGGAGAATAGTAAATCTGATATTAAAGGTAAGAATGAAAGCAGAAAAAAACATATTGCTTATACTAGTTTTTTCATTTTTATGGAATTTATCGTGGTGCAAAAGCAAAAGCAGGAAGAGGTATATATGAAGAGGAGGATCATGCTGTTTTAGTAGTGGGATACGAGAATGATCCCAAATGCATCGATTTCTTTACAATTCAGAACTCCTGGGGCCCGAGATGGGGGATGAAGGATTTGGGAAAAGTTATTTGAGCAAGCAGCAATGACAAAAAAGCATTTGTATTCAATGAAATTGCTTACCCTATTCTACCTCCAAAAGAATACGTAAAAGAATGGATGATTTTATTGTTTTGAGTTTAGAACTATCACTTTTGATTTATATTACATGTTTTTTGGTTTGTACAAGGAGTTTCAGTATCTATTATTTTATGCTACTCTTTCTTCTAATTGAAATTTTATTTTCTTTCTTCCTCGACCCATATCTTTCCTTCAATTCAGTGTTAAAATATCCTCAACATAGACCCAACTACTTAACTAAAGAACAATCCCTCACAATTTTAACACAAAATTTAACTACTTAACTTTAAAAAACAGTCCTCACAATATATGCCCATACTCATATCACAACAACAATTTTGAATTCTCTGATTAATAACCTGGTTAAATTGGCTATTGTTGCAAGTCAACAAAATTTTAAAATTGAAAATTTAAACGTTTTATTCAAATTTTAAATTTCAACCGTTTTATTTCAAAACCAGTTTAGAGACCTTAACTGCCCTAACTTCCAACCTGTTGTGATATGAGTATGGGAATATATTGTGAGGACTGTTTTTTTTTTAAGTTAAGTAGTTAAATTTTGTGTTAAAATTGTGAGAGGTTGTTCTTTATTTCAGTAGTTGGGCCTATATTGAGGATATTTTAACAATTGAAGGAAAGATATGGGTCGAGGAAGAAAGAAAATGAAATTTCAATTAGAAAAAAAATAGCATAAAATAATAGATACTGAAACTCCCCATACAAACCAAAAAGAATGTAATACAAATCAAAAGTGATAGTTCTAAACTCAAAACTATAAAATCCATTCTTTTACCTATTCTTTTGGAGGTAGAATATGCTAAGCAATTTCATTGAATATGGATTCTTTTTTGTCATTGCTGCTTGCTCGTATAATTTTCCCAAATCCTTCATCCTCCATCTCGGGCCCTCGGGCCCTCTGAATTATAAAGAAATTGATGCATTTGGGATCAGTCCTGTATCCCACTAACAAAACAACATGATCATCCTCTTCATATATACCGCTTCTTGCTCTTGCTTTTGCTTTTGCAATGATAAATTCCTTAAAAATGATGAAACTAGTATAAGCAGCCATGTTTTTTTTCTGCTTTCATTCTTACCCTTAATATCAGATTTACAATTCTCCAAATTTATATTAATATTTTTAAAAAACTCAACTACTATATCCTAAATTTAAATTATTTATAAATAAATAAATTACCTCTTTGTAAAAGTCAAAAGCCGCATCGGTAGTTATCGTCCTAACTACTGCGTGCTGAATTAAAATACGAAGAACTTCTTTTTCGTTCACGGGTTCCTTCAGGGCAAGGTCAGTTCCCACATCTGCTCCCCATCTCCAGTGTGCATAGTCCATGATTCCCATGAAGTTCGATTTCTAAAAAAGTTAAAATTGATACGCCGTTAGCTATATATAATAATTGAGTATTAAAACTAACATAATCATTGGATCAAAATATTTAAGTATAAATCTACCTACTTGTTTTTTGGATTTGAGTACGAGATATCCTCTTTTACCCGAAGTTAGTTTACATTTCCTCGCCTCAATGAGTTGTTCCTTTTAAATATATGTGTAGACTTGGTTAGGTTAGATTTTCCCCATTTTCTATAGTCGTGAATATGTTCACCTGCTCCTCGATTGATAACTCCTTCTACTTGAATAGTTCATCATTCAACTCTAAGTTATAACAAATTTGAACCGATCGGGCGATGCAAATCGCCAAGCATATCGGAAATACAAATTTAAATACATACATTAATGAGTTCTAAATTTTAATTTAGAACATTATACATACAAGTTAACTAAATTGAAACAGTTCTAATTTTCTTCCAAAACTTTAATGTATACTTCTAGTGTACTATGCGTCAAAATTCTACTTAGTTAAAATTAATCATAACTTTTTAATTATTCTATATTTTTTATGTCTCCTTTTCAAAAAGGTAATGCATTCTATTCTTTGAATTATATTTTTCTCCTCTACTTCAAATATATAATACAGCTTAAAATCAATTTAAAATTTCTATTAAACTATTAAACTGCATTTAAATAAATACTTACCATCTCCTTGGTCCATCACAGGAGGTAAAACATCTCCTTTTTCCTTTCATGAAAAAGCCAGTGGATATACAAAATTATTCGTTACAGATGGTCGGCAAATCCTATAAAAATAATTTTATAATAAAATAAATATATATAAACATATATTATTAAACTTTGAATTAAAAGATTTACCTAAGGCCTTGATGGTTGTTTGCTGGATCCTCCCGGTAACACATCTATTTAAGAAAAAAAATATTATATAAAAACAAATCCCAAAATTAAACTTTTAACTAATAAACAATTAACCAATAACAACTAACTATTATATTTAAACAACGTTGCTTTGATTATTATAAAATAAGTAAAACATTACGTACTAAATTCAATTCAAGATTATATTTGTTAAAACAAATTTAAAACAAAACAATCCTTCATAAATTCATGAATATTAAAACTGATAATAGAACAAACTCTTATAATAATAGAACTAACTCGAAACAAAATCATAATGGTTAATAAAAACATATAATACAACTAACTTGAACCAAATAAATTTCACTGTATTTTTTATTCTAGTCACCTTCAATTCCTTTTTTGAAATAGTAAATCCGAAAATGAAGCCGTCAAAATCCGAAAACGGATGCGAAATAGTAGATCTGAAAACGAAGCCGCCTAAATCCGAAAACAAATGCGATAATTGGCCTAACTTTCGGGGTTTGGCGTCCCGATTAGTATTAGTAAGCTACCATCTATAAATTTATATAAGGTGAGTCTAAAAAAAATAAATGAGTTTTATTGCGAGAATATATTTTGAATTGAATAAAAATTTGAAAAATATATGTATAATTTAAGTGCGGAATTAAATATAACCAAGATTTTTAGATATATTAATAATAATTGAATGTAATTTAAATTGTACATTAAATATGTATTAAATTTGAATAATATATTATAATAAAAGGTATAATTTGAATGTCTAAAAATTCACTTTAAATATGTGGCTATGTTAGAATACAACATTGGTAATTATATATATATATATATATATATATATATATATATATATATATATATATATATATATATATTATGTTTGAATAAATTAAAATTGATTATGTAAATAGTATATTTGTTGGTAATTAAATTAAATAAAATGTCTTTACAATTTAAAATTGTTTGTAAATAGTGTTTTTTTAGTTATAAAAAATGATAAATAATAGATGTTGATATTTATAATTAAAAGTTTACTACCATAAAAATAATGTTACAAATAACATATTTTTAATTAAAATGTATTTTTAAAAGAATAATAAGTGTATAATTAAATATAAAAATATATTTATAATTAATAATGATTATTATTTTATTTTATTTTGGTGTAAAAAAACATTAATTAATTGAAATAGGTTGCATTCAGTACTCTGGGACATACCCCGAGACCTTGTTAATCGACTACGAGAGTTCAATGAGAATAACTGGAAGATAAAACATTGAATCGATCTAATTTTAGCAAAATGGATCGTCCAAAAGTAGTGATCAAAATACGGTAGAAACTTCTAGGCATCAAACGGCGCCTCTATAGACGTCCAAGCGAGCGAAAGAGGCTGAACACGAACCGTCCCTATCAAGAATCCGTAATAAGTAAAACATTACGTAATAAGTTCAATTCAAGATTATATTTGTTAAAACAAAACAATCCTTCATAATGAATATTAAAACTTATAATAGAACTAACTCTTAAAATAGAACTAACTAACTCGAAACAAAATCATATTTGTTAATAAAACATATAGTACAACTAACTTGAACCAAACAAATTGCATTTTATTTTTTATTATAGTCACCGTCAATTCTTTTTTGAAATAGTAAAAACAAATGTGATAATTGGCCTTGTTGTCTAGCTTTGGGGTTTATGTAGTATTAGTAAGCTACCACGGGTTTATGTAGTATTAGTAAGCTACCATAGATTTATATAAGGTGAGTCTAAAAAAAAAATACATGAGTTTTATTACGAGAATATATTTTGAATTGAATAAAAAATTGAAAAATATATGTATAATTTAAGTGGGGAATTAAATATGACCAAGTATTTAATTATATTAATAATAATTGAATGTAATTTAAATTGTCCATTAAATATGTATTAAATTTCAATAATATATTATAATAAAATGTATAATTTGAATCTAAAAATTCACTTTAAATATGTGGCTATGTTAGAATAGCACATTAGTAATTATATATATATTAAGTTTGAATAAATTAAAATTGATTGTGTGAATAGTATATTTGTTGGTAATTAAATAAAATAAAATATTTTTACAATTTAAAATTGTTTGTAAATAGTGTTTTTTAGTTATAAAAAATGATAAATAATAGATGTTGATATTTATAAATAAAAGTTTACTATCATAAAAATAATGTTATGAATAATATATTTTTAATTAAAATATATTTTTAAAAGAATAATAAGTGTATAATTAAATATAAAAATATATTTATAATTAATGGTGATTATTTTTCTTTGAGGTAGGTTGTGACCCATATTTGTGAGTAAAGACCAGTGAAGGTGGACAAAGATAGGTAACTTGAGCAGGTAGAGATTATGCCAAGGCTGTCCCATCAGTCTAGGGCTCTAGAAGGATTGAATGCAAAGCCATCACGCATTGCAGCCATTGGCCTCTATTACTAAAAGATCCAAGGAAGAAAATGGTGAATAAGTTGTGACCCGTATTTGTGATCCAAACCGGTTGGCCCATAGACCCAAAATTTACCTATAAAAACTTAAAAGAACAATATTTAAATGAATTTTAACTCAGTAACAATTAAATATAGCAACTCAATTATCTCTATACATTTATAAGTTATATTTTTAATTAATAATATATTATTTTTTAACATCATTTTTATTATACTAAAAATTTATTTATAAATATCAACATCCATTGTTTATTCATTTTTTATAGCTAAAAAATACTCTTTACAAACAATTTTAAATTATTAGGACATTCTATTTAATTTAATTACCAAAAAATATACTATTCACACAATCAATTTTAATTTATTCAAACTTAATATATATAATTACCAATTTTGTATTCTCACATTTAGTTAAATTATATATACATTTAGTTAAATTATAGAATTTTAGACATTCAAATGATACATTTTATTATAATATATAATTCAAATTTAATACATATTGAACAATTTAAATTATATTTGATTATTATAAATATATTTAAAAATCTTGGTCATATTTAATTCCACTAATTTGTGCTTAAATTATACATATATTTTTCAATTTTTTATTAAATTAAAAATATATTCTCATAAAATCTTAAAAATAAAACTCATATTTTTTTAGACTCACCTTATATAAATACATATAGATGTGACTCCGATTAGTATTAGTAAGCTACCATTATTTATATAATGTGAGTCTAAAAAATATGAGTTTTATTTTTAACATGAGAATATATTTTTAATCGAATAAAAAATTGGAAAATATATGTATAATTTAAGTTTTACATTAAATATATATTAAATTTGAATTATATATTATAATAAAATGTATCATTTGATTGTCTAAAGAAATGTATCACTTCAATGTCTAAAAATTCACTTTAAATATCTGACTATAATTTAACTAACTGTTAGGATACAAAATTGGTAATTATATATATTAAGTTTGGATAAATTAAAATTTATGGTGTGAATATTATATTTGTTGGTAATTAAATTAAAATTTTACTATGATAAATTATGTTACAAATAATATATTTTTAATTAAAAATCTATTTTTAAAAGAATAATATGTGTATAATTAAATATAAAAACCGGTTGGTCCATAGACCCAAAATTTACCTATAAAAACTTAGAAGAACAATTTTTAAATGAATTTTAATTGAGTACAAATTAAATATAACAGCTAAATTATCTCTACGAGAAAATAAATACACCCGTTGATAATGTTAGCCCATATCTTTAACTCATTAAACCACATATCATTAGTTATAAAAAGAAAAGGAAACAATATGATATTATTAAATTTTATTTTAAATGAGCCATCAATCTATTATATTTAATTTATATATTTTTTTCACTAATAAGCCTAGTTATTAGTTATTAATGTGTAGTTTTATATGTATTATATACTATGTGTTTTTTATTTAAATATACGGATAATTCATTATTACTTTTTGTTTCTAAACTAAAAATCAATTAATTTACCAATTATATTAGTTTAACAATATCATTATTTCATATTTAATATATTATTTTTTAAAGACTTATGTTCCTATTCTTAGTTTTATTATCATTGAATCTTGAGTTATGATATTTTGGTTTTATTTCTCATTGTATCATATTTTAGAAAGTCTTAATTTTTATCTACCTTTTTAATTATTTAACTGTTTAATGGGTTATATATATTAAAGAAAGTTGATTAAAATAAGGAGATTATAATCGAAAAACATTTCTCATATAACTAATTAACCATGCAAAGACAGTAGTTTTTTCTCCTTATTTTCTTCTTTTTATTTGATACAAGCTTTCAACATAAACTAAATAATTTAACGTCCCCATTCTTATTTATGTCTTTAAAGATGAATCGAGAATCATATCTTTGTTGGTCTTTGGATCATGCAGTAACAAGTGATGATTCTTCCTCCTCATAAATATCTAATCATTTTCTAAAATCCCAAACAGTTACCTCGAGTGTCGAGTACTTGTTTCGTCCAAGAAGATCTATTGTCAAGATCAACGAGCTTCCATACGGTAAGGAAATGAGTATCAAAATAAAATGCAGCAAGACATTCGCCAACCGAAAAATAAGCGTAATACAATAATCATCTCCAAAATCCAAACTTTTCGATCTTACGAGTTTCATTTGTCATATCAAATGACACTATAAAACGTTGCCCACTATTATTATATTACAACCAGTGGCAACGTCCATCGGTGAATATGGATAAATTCAACTCATAAGTAACGTGTGCTTCAATAGAAAAAGGAAGCTCTCTCCATTTGTTTTATTTCGATGAATATATTTCTCTGATATTAAATATCTCTACTCTATTTGTCTTGTGTACATATCTTACCACTTTGAAATCATTTGCTTTATGGTCATAACAAAAGCCCACACGAGAACAATAAACCTTTTATTTTCGACAAACTTGAGGGAGGATATTAAATTCTCTAATGGTAGGATTCCAAAGAGCTACATCGTCATTATCACTTAAACAAATTATGCCCATACACTCACCTTTTATCGACCACGTAGCCTTTTCTGTCAAAAAACTGGGATTCCAATATTCTTTTTCTGGATCGATGTTGAATTACATTCTTCAATATTTGTAAAAAAATCAAAACTGTAATTGGAAGAAATTGATTATCCATAAAGAAGAATGATTGAATTACTAAAACTCTCACAGTCCAATGTTTTTTGCTTATGAAAATGACTTCGGATTAAATCCGAGTTTTGAAAAAGAGCGAACCATGATTTTGAAACAGTCTTGAGCGATCTTATAGGAAGCTTTAGCTGGATTTGAAAGATCAATTCTTTTGGTGAAGTAGACATCTTCATCTTCTTATGCATTTGATTATTCCCTTAAAATTATACGATAATAATAATTAATTATGAATTCTTTACAACTTTATAACTTATTCTAATATTTCAAATTCACATTTCTTATTTGCAAACATATTTTAATTTTATAAATATTTTTTTATTTGTACGAGATCTTTAAAACCTAATTTCTATCTCTAGATCAAGTTATAAAACGATTCATTATATACCTTAAGAAATCAAAACAAAAACAAATAGACATGTAAATTGAAACTCAATTAATAACTAAACCAAAATAACATATATTTTTTAAGGTTTCTTGCCATAAAATATTTGTTAGGGTGACGACCAAAGTCCCACATCCCACGTCGGTTAAACCCGGGAAAGATTAGTGGTATATAAGTAAGAACATAGGGTAAAAAACTCTAGTCGTCCTTCACGTTTGCCACTTTTAACAAGTTGTTCCCTTACCTTTGAGGCTGTAATAAAGATGTCCTTATCGTTTTAGAAACTAGAATAAAACCATCCTTTTGGAATCGAGCCCACTATTGGTTCCCATAATACCCTTTGACTAGCCACATCAGCGATCCACGTAGGACGCTGATGTGGCAACCTTAATACTTAGACCCGACCCATTTAGTATTATAACCCGGTTAGTTGCAAGACCCATCTCTTATCCAGCCCAGCTTGTAACCCAAAATCCAACCCTAACCCAATAACCCAGCCTTAACTACTAACCCGAAATCAAATCAAAACCCTCTTTCACTCAAGAATCCCTAATCCCTTTATTATTTTCCCAATTATCCTAAGGAAACCCTAATTTCTTCCCCAACTCTCTTACCTCAATCAAAATAGACGACTGATATAAAAATCGGGGTTATTCGGGTCGAATTATGCGAGAAATCGAACCAGACCTGTTCTTAGGGTTTCTTTTGTGTTTATCGCCGATTTCAGTATCAAGTTTAATAAAATCACCTTCGGCAAGGGAAGATACATTGTATATGAAAGATCAGAGGTTAGATGATGACTGAAAGAGCGAGGACTGCATTCTAATAAGCTTCGCCGAACTAATCTTGTCGTCTATTTTAGTAAGTCTAAGACAACAATAACACAAAAAAACGATTCTTAACCGTTTCATCTTTTCATCCATAGTGGTGAAACCACCTGTACCGAGAGATAATAATCACCACCAGCGATGTAGGGTAAGACAAACACTAATGCACAGATTAACCATTCAAGGTACCAACTGAAAAACAGAGAAAAATTTCGTGTTCTTGGATTGAAAAAAAGAAGTGCAACCCAGAAATATTGAGAAAGATTTAGACATAAAATTGGTTAATCTCACCTTGGATGTTTTAGTAAAATCCTTCACTCTTGGATGTTTTACTGAACTAAGGATTTTGATTGAGGTAAGAGAATTGGAGAAGAAATTAGAGTTTTGTTAGGAGAATTTGGAAAAATAGCGAAGGGATTAGGGATTCTGGAGTGAAAAGGGGTTTTGATTTGATTTCGGGTAGTAGTTAGGGCTGGGCTGGATAAGAGATGGGTCTTGCAACTAACCGGGTTATAATACTAAATGGGCCGGGTTTAAGTATTAAGGTTGCCATATCAGCGTCCTACGTGGATCGCTGATGTGGCTGGTCAAAGGGTATTATGGGAACAAATGTTGGACTGGACTCGAAAAGGATGGTTTTATTCTAGTTTCTAGCTTATTACAAGTGGCAAACGTGAATGACGACCGATGTTTTTTACCCTAAGAACATACCTCAACTAGTATGAGGCCTTTCGGTAGTGGACGAAATGCAAAGTCGTGAGGGCCTTCGGGCTTCAAAGCCAAGACTATATATCGGAGAAAGCCGCCTAAATAATTGGCTTTGTTGTCTAGCTTTAGGGTTTCTGCGTCCTATATGACCAATATTTTTAAATGTCCTTACAATTTAAAATTGTTTGTAAATAGTGTTTTTTAGTTATAAAAAAATGGATAGATAGTAGATGTAGATATTTATAAATAAAAGTTTACCAATGATAAAAATAATGTTACAAATAATATATTTTTAATTTAAAAATATATTTTTAAAAGAATAATAAGTGTATAATTTGATGAGGATCGGAAATATCTGAACGCCTCCCTGTTTAAATATTCAGAGGACAGTTCAGACATCATCTTACCACTATCTAGTTAAACAATTGAACACATAAGTAAAGAGCATCGGACAAACGTATACCATGATCATATGACCTAAAAGACCTTGGGCCAAAAGCCCATGGATAAAACATTGAAACTTAAAGATCCAAACCGTAAGGCCCATGGGTCATAAAAACTATAAATGCCCCCAACCAACTCATTTAAGAGGGTTGGACTTTCTTAACATAAAATTTAATACACTAAGCACCTCTTTTCTCTCAGTACTTTTTACAAAACATTTAATACCCCCTACACAATTCCCATACTACCATTACATACTAAATTTACACTATTAAATTGGCAACCACAGTGGGAGAGAAAAGTGCATGAATTTCATATTCAAAAACTGTAGATGGATCCGAACGAACAAGACATTCCACCTCCTCAGGTGGAAGTGAAAAAAGAAAATGAGGAATATACTATTGAAGAGCGTTATAAGTTAAGGGCTGAGGGCCATCTGACAAGCTGAGAAGGGAATTAAAGATAACCCAAAGCCATCAACAATTCATCATACTGATAATCCTGGTGGGAATGAACCATCGGCAAAAACTCGTTTAAGCTCCAAGAAAATACATCAATCCAAGCGTGTAGAGAGTTCACAGTTTGATTCTTCCAGTAGTTCATCAAATGAGGCAGGGCTAGGAGAGTCGGTATCCTCTAGCAGTGATGAGGGGAGAGCTAGAAAGAAGCCTACATTAAATGATAGACGACAAAGACAAAGAGATCGTTATGGAAAAATAAAGAAACATCATGGTAAAAGGTCTTCACATAAGCATATTGATCAGTTGCTTATTGATCCTTTTGCCTTTCAGTCTGAACCAGATATTTTCTCCACATCCAATGAGGATACTATCTTCAGTCGAAGTAAAAATTGGAGGCAATCTCCTCTGTCCTCTAAGATACTGTCTGGGCATCTTCCTAAAAGATTTGGCAGTACTAAAATTGAGAAGTATGATGGAAGCAAAGATCCGGACAACCACTTGGAGTAGTTTAAGAATTTCATGATGAGTTTTGACGATGATGACAAAATTCTGTGTAAAGCATTTTCTCAAAAGTTTAAATGAAGTGCTCTTAAATGGTACAATAGCCTGCCTCAGGGCTGTATAAGAAATTTCGATACATTCGGGGTTACTTTCCGAAGACAGCTTGTGGGAAGTAAAGAGTTGAAAGGTAATGGAGATACTATCATCCATTGTGCACAGGAACCGAATGAGTCTTTGAAGGAATATATAAGTCGCTTCGTAAACACAAAAAATAGCCTTGCAGATTGCTTCGAACAGGTGGAAATTGCCTCTTTAAGGCAAGGTCTGAACCCAGGGAATTTGGTTGATTCGGTGACTCGAAATAAAGCTATGACTTGGGGTGGTTTGCTAAACCAAGTGGGGAAGCAGATTAATGTAGAAGAAACTAGCAATACCAGGGTGTATAGGCATGCTAAAGCCATTACCCCTACCAACAACAATAACCAGTCTGGTAATAGGATTAAGGATAGTGGGCAGAGTGGGCAGATGTCTAACCGATCCAGGCAGATCCAATCTAGCCCAAATCAAACTTCCAACCAATAGTCTAGAAGTAAAAGGTGTCCTTGGGTCCAACCAGAGTGGATTGCAGAACTAAAAGAGAGCGTGGTAACAATTTATGATAAAACCAAGGTTGAAGTGCACTATCGGAAGCTAACGGCTTTGCAATCACCTAGGGAGACTCGAAATACTACTTTTTGTCAATATCATAATGATATTGGCCACAGTACACAAGATTGCATAGCCTTGAAACAAGAGGTGCAAAATCTGATAGAAAGAAATAAGTTGGCTAACTATGTCAAAAGAAGAAGTTGGAATAATCATCGGAATACTGCCCAGGCAGGTCCTTCGAATAATCCAGGGGCCTCAGCTCAATAAGGTGTTATGGTTATTTATGAAAGGTTTGACATAGAATTAGAGTATTTAGATCCAGATCCGGTTCGAAACAAAGTTTGTATGATAGAAGAGGAAGCAAGCAGGGTGTCCGGATTGATTAATTTATTTGAGTCTCTCACCATATTTGGGGGTGACACAATGACTACTCCTACACCATCGTCAAGAAAGAGGCATGTTCACCATCTCACCACACAATTAGAGGATGGAATGTCTTTTTATCAATGACAAACCCCCATGCCTTTTATAGTCTTTGATAAAGATTATATGAGGGATATTGTTGGTCCTCATGAGGATACAGTGGTTATAAGAGCTTCAATAGGGGGAATGGCATACGACGTATCTTAATTGATACTGGCAGTTCGGCCAATGTCTTTTTTTAAGCTCCTATAAGCAAATGAAAAATCCAGAAGTTATTCAACAGTCAAACCGAACGATTGTAGGCTTTACTAGAAATTCGGCAGATGTAATTGGAGAATTTGAGGAGGAAGTCTTGCTGGGTAAGGGGCCTTATAAAAAGATAGTAAGAGTGTTGTTTGTTGTGGTAGATTTCCCTACATATTACAATGCCATTCTTGGAAGATCAGGACTTTTAAGAATGCATGTTGTGGCTTTCACTGTCCATCAGTGTTTGCAATACGTCGTTCAAGGGTAGGTTGACATAGTTCGGAGCAGCCAGAAAATAGGTAGAAAATGCTATGCCACAACTCTTGCACCCAAGACCTTAGGGGTTGTTCGAAGTGACAAAATATAACAGTTACCGGAGCCTCCGGTTGAAGAAGCAGAAATTGATGACCCTATGGAGGCTCCCAGTGTTATAATACCAATTGAAGATGTTGAGGTTCATTCATTGGCCGAAGGGAAGAACGTTAAAATTGGCTCCAAACTGGCGGCTGAGCTAAAGAAGAAATTGCTATGTTTTTTTATTTAACAATCAATATGTGTTTTCCTGGTGTAACAGTGATGTTACTAGATTACCAGCTGAAGTCATTTCGCAGAATTTGTCTGTCTGAATTAATGTTGCTCCTGTGTTCCAAAGAAGAAGGAATTTCTCAAAAGAAAAATCAGATGTGATTGTCCAAGAAGTTGATAGATTAACTAAGATGGGGCATATCAAAGAGTCTCAGTATCCACTTTGGACGGAAAATTTGGTGCTAGTTAAAAAGAAGAATGGAAAATGGCGTATGTGCATCGACTTTACTAATCTCAATAAAGCTTGTCCAAAAAACTTGTATCCGGTTCCTCGGATTGATCAATTGGTAGTTTCTACCTCTAGAAACAGACTACTATCGTTCATGGATGCTTTCTCAGGGTATAATCAGATTCAACTTGATCCGAACGATCAAGATCATGCCACTTTCATAACTGATATGGGCCTTCATTACTACAAATTAATGCCCTTCGGGCTAAAAAATGCTGGGGGAACTTATCAAAGATTATTAAACAAAACTTTTGCTACTCAGATAGGCAGGAATATTGAAGTTTACATAGATGACATGATGGTTAAAAGTTCCAAGGAGCACACTCATATTGATGATCTTCAAGAGACTTTTACAAGTTTATAAGCAGTAAATTTAAAACTAAATCTGGAGAAGTGCGTATTTGGGGTTCGGTCTGGGAAGTTTCTGGGCTACATAATAAGTGAAAAAGGAATACAGCCTGATCCATATCAGCTCAATGCCTTGTTATAAATGGAGCCTCCTCGCAATGTTAAAGAAGTTCAAAGACTTACAGGGAGGTTGGCTGCTTTAAATCGTTTTATCTCAAGGTCATCGGATAAGTGTGCACCCTTTTTCCAAGTGCTCAAAGACTGTAAAATTTTTAACTCGTCTCCACTATGTGATCAAGGGTTCATCTGAATAAAGCAGCATTTGTCATCACCTAAAACTCTTTCTAAGCCTGTTTTATGATAAAGACTCTATGTTTACTTAGATGTATCTCAGTGTGCTTTGAGCGCTGTTCTGGTAAGAGAGGTGGATAATTATCCCCGTCCGGTGTATTATATCAGCAAGAGTTTGTTGGATGCTGAAAAAAGATACTTGAAATTAGAAAAGTTGGCGTTAGCCTTGGTGATTGCAGCTTGAAAAATGAGACCATATTTCCAAGCTCATTCTATAACCGTCTGAACGTCCTTCCCACTTAAAAATGTTATACAAAAAGCTGACATTTCCAACAGGATGACCAAGTGGTGTGTGGAGTTGGATGATTTTGATATAGACTTTGCTCCTCGAACAGCCATGAAGGCTCAACCAGTACCTGACTTTCTTGTAGAATTCCACGCTGACAGATCTTCTACAAAAGATAGCACCGAACACATTAAAAAAGAATGGGTGGTACACACTGATGGTGGAGCAAGTACAATGGGTTGTGGAGCAGGAGTTTATTTAATTTCCCCATATGGTGACATGATGTATCAAGCCACATATTTTGGGTTTAGAGCTTCGAATGAATCCGAATATGAGGCGGCTATAGCTGGTTTAAAGTTGGCTCTCATTTGTGGAGCTAAAAGGGTTAGATTGATGAGTGATTATCAACTCCTAGTTCACCATGCGCAAGAACAATCGGAAGTAAGAAACGAACAGCTAGTTAAATACCTGCTTGTGTTGAAAGAGGTGGCAGCAAACTTCAAAAGCATCTGTTATAAGCATATCTCTAGATCGGAAAATACTTTAGCAGATTCCTTAGCTACTCTAGCTTATTCGGAGTCCTACCCATGGATTCTTATACAAGAATGTCCTTCAATACAAGGGGCCCAAGACACAGAAATGTGTCATGAAGAAAATTTGGCTATCTCTACGATCCAACAAAAAGATTGGAGGTATGAAATTTTTCAATATCTAGCTAATGGGGTTTTGCCCACAATTAAAGGAGAGGCAAAAAGGCTTAAAAACAACGCTCGGGTATTTGTGTTCATAAGAGAAGCATTGTATAAGAAATCATTTACTAAGCCTCTCTTACGCTGCTTGGGTTATCAAGAATCTCAAGATGTTTTGTCTGGTTTACACGAGGGAGAGGGATCAGCTCATTGTGGCTATAGAGGTTTGTCCCGAAGGGTTTTATTGGCTGGGTATTATTGGCCAACCATAATGGTTGATGCAAAAGGCTTGGTAAGAAGATGTGATCCATGCCAGATGTATGGTAACAAAATTCATACTCCAGCAGTGCCTATAGAATCCATCACCGAGCCTATGCGTTTTGCTAGAAGGGGTATGGATCTGGTTGGTCATCTTTCTGTAGCTTCTTGGTTGTTTAAGGACAAGTTTGGAGTTTATGCGAGTATTTTGAATATCTAGGAATTTTTTTAGGGAGATATTATGGCTGGTAATACAAAAATCTCTAGAAAAAGAGTAGTGAGTTTGAAAACCCAGTTATAAGGTAAAATATCTACTCATTTATATGGAATGATGGAAACACCCTTAACGTTCATAAGTCAATTATGGTGAGAAGTTGATATGATTTTTGAAAGTCAACTTTATGACCGAACCAAAAGTGACCACTGTCTAACCTCACGAGCTGGCTTGAGCGAAAACTCTTCAAATTGCAACTTCAGTAAAACAACTCAATGCCCTCACAAAACCCACTTGTCAATATACATAATAGTTGAAGAAATTAAAATAATAGCATGTTAATATTCATCCGAGACCGTTGAAGTATCTCTAAGTTCAAATATGTGATGACTATCTTCTTTATTCTTCTCATGATAGTTCTTCGGATGCAAACTTTCTTCTTGTAGCACCAATATCTTACCTTCTATAACCACTTACAAATATCATAGATTTGAGCCGTAAGTATTCTCTCATCTTGTTTGAATCTCTCATTCGAGGCCTTTATCTGACCCGACCTTTATCTGACGCCCAATCCTATATCGTTTGAGTCACTTTTTAAAATGGTCTGCCTCTGCAGATCTTTTACATTTAAAACATCTAATCTTCAGGAATTGTAAGGTGAACTTTTTTCCATAAAACATGGTTTTGTCAATAAAATGTTGAGATACTTTTGATAAAGAACTAAAAAGGATTATTGATTGATCTTCAACATGGATGTCATTTTCGGTAACTAAAAATAACATCGAAAGTTTTGTAGTATAGATTCTTTTGGTAAGCACATGTGTTTGTTACACATTATGATAGATGCCAACGCACTGAAACATTTTTAGAAACAAAATAATATAAAAATATATTCATAAGGTGGAGTCATTCGACGTTTGAGGTATCAATTTCATGAGACAAGTTCCATCATCATTCAATAGAAAGTATTTTATGGGACAGCCTAGTGTAATTTTTTTGTTTTTTGTTATGTTTTTTATTTTTTATAATCCTAACAATATTTAGTAATAAACATGTTTTTGAAAACTTTTTTTTTATTTTTTTTTTATTTTTTTTAAGATTTTGATCGCGAATGAACCATAATCTGAGAAAATAAAAACTTGACAAAAAACAACAACAAAAGGCTACACTAAATAAAACCCCGTCCTGTTAGAACAAGGCCCTAATCAGACCAAAATCTCATTACTTAAGTTTTGTAAGGTAAAATTATATTAAACAACTCAAGTTTTAAATAAAAATCTTGTTCTTACAAAATGAGATCTTATTTTAAACTAGCCCAATAACAAAACCTGTTTTTTTTAAAATTAAACTCAGACTTTATTAATATTATTAAAAGGCCTAACAAACCATTACATAGGAACATGCCTACAAGTCTTAAGACCATAGACCAAATCGAGTTAGGGTTGTTAAATGATAGGTACCCTAAATCTAATCCTAAATCTATCAGATCGATCGTATGAAAATATGAGAGATAATAGTCTTTCAAAGCGACAGCTTTATTTCCATAGATCCATAAGTAGCAATTCCAACCATGGTTGATCTTAGCATAAACGAAACAATTTCATTTCTCTCCTGTTAGTGTCATATCGAAGAAGTTTGGGCTTAGGAATAGTCTAAGAATTCTTTCCAACAAGTGCTCGATATATCTGTCACCTCTAAAAATCAGAATAGAAGGCATTTTCAAGATGAACTTGGAATCCGGGTTAGAGACGGACAAATTTATCCTCAAAAGGCATCAATCATTTATTACTCTTCATAGTTCATATATCCTAGGTTCAAGCTTTCGAGAAATGTAATGGCTAACAGTTGGTTAGGGATTTAAGAGTTTGAGTTATCCATTCACATTTTATATATCAGGGTCTACGTTGCAAGCGAATATGCGGCTTGATTTTGAACCCTAGAGATGTAAGCGATTTTTATTCGAGGCTTTGTTGGAGGAAAATATAAAACAATATGATTCCTATTTTCTTTTTTGATTTCAGTTTATATTTTTTGGCGAAGCCTTTGGATAGATTTTCCTTTAATAAATTTGGTGTAGTATGTGGGAAATTTTCTTTTCAAAATTTGCTATTTTGTTTACCAATGGTGTTGATGTGATCATGAATGGAAAGAACTTCTCTTATAATCCATGGACTATCAGTTTTGGATAAAATTAGTCCACCAAATCTTTTGATATATATGAACCTGCAGCCATCTACTACTAAAAGCATATTACGGAAACATAATAAATAATAAAGAGGAAGTTTCCTGCTGTTGCGGCGGCTGCTGATGGATAATGTTGGATTTTAGTCTTGTGTATTTTAATGTAGGAACGTGTTAAACAGAAAAAATATAGTTTTTTATTTTTAGATAAGAGATCCAACAAAGTTTTGTAAATGATTAATTTCATTTAATTAATATAATATTTTATATATCCTACTAAAATGTAAACGGAACGAAACGGCTTCAAACTGTTCCAGTTTTTCTCATATCATGACAACCATTCCTTTCTCCATATGTTATTGAAAAGGCTATTGTCATCGGAGTTGGGGGTTTTTATTTTCTATAACCTTCTATCTCAATGATTCAATATATCAGGTGGAAATGTTTTTCCACACCACAGTTTAGCCTTATTTTTTTATTTTCTATAACCTTCTATCTCAATGATTCAATATATCAGGTGGAAATGTTTTTCCACACCACAGTTTAGCCTTATTGAATTGCAATTAAGGAGATAAAATATTGGAGGCTAAAACGAGAACCATAAAAAAAGGTACACAAATGTATTTTAAATATATATGATAATGTGTTTTATTATAAGGTCTAGTTGTATTATAGAGTTTATACCTATCTGTTAATTTCAACATATTTTAATCTTAGTTTTTTCGTTTTCTTCTGGAGATACTGTCACTTATATTAATAAGTAATGATTTTGATAGATACAAATCTTGTTGTCCTAATAGAAATACACAATTAAAATATATTTGTAAGATTTAAATAAGACAAAGTTTTTTCGTTTACGATATAACATGAGTATACATAAAAATATATTTATTTTTCTTTATCAAATGGGATCTGGATTTATATTTCTATGTAAATGATATACTACTATTTTACTAAATATATTTTGAACGTAAAAAAATAAAAACAAATGTAGATACTCTGAATTTTAGACAAAACTAGAATATAAAATAAGATCCAAATCTTTTGGGTTTTCTAAATACAATTGCTATTGATTAAGCATATTAAATAACCAAATTGTTTTTTTTTATAATTGTTATTAGAGATTGTATTATTTATTAGGAAATAAACATTTATATATTTTGATTGACAAATATAGTTTTTATTTATATTAGGTGTACTATAAATTTTAATATTGAGTTGTGATTAAAACTTTACGAATAACTGATATTGTTTTTGACTTTTTATAACAATTATTATCTTAAAGATTATGAGTCTTTTTTTTCAATCTTGTTTTTTTTGTCTCTATTATAGCGGATCTAGGAATCAAAGTAATTTAGCTAATTTTTCTCTTATAAAATTCATTCGACGCGTATAATGGTTTTATTATCAATTTTAAATTATCATTTAAAAAAAAATTTCTCATTTTATACTAACTTTAAGACATTTCCAATATATCTTAATATATTATTTATTACATATAAAAATAATGGTTAATAATAAATCTAAATATTTCTTAATATATTATTTTAAAAGATATTTAAAACATAAAATATAACAAAATAAAATTTATTATGTAAAATATATTTTTCAAAATAGATGAAATAAAATCAATTTTTTTACGTAAAATATATTTATTAAAGATATATTGAAATAAAATTATTATTTTTAAATAAAAAATATATGAAAATAAAATCAAATTTGTATCACACATAATTCATAATATAAATAAATTATGTTATTACAAAAATTAAAATTTTGAAGTTGGGTTATTTATTTATTTATTTATTTAATGTCCCGTTCTTACTTTATTTATATGATTTAATTATTTAATTAAAATCTCTACATTCTATAATTTATTTTATTAAAATCTTCCTCTTCTTTATTTTCTCCATTTTTTTTAAATTTATTTAATTAAAATCTTCATCTTCTTTAATATATCTAATTAAAATCTCCATCTAATTTCATCTTCTTCATTTTCTCCACTTTAATTTATTTAATTAAAATCTTCACCTTCTTTAATATATCTAATTAAAATCTCCATTTAATTTCATGTTCTTCATTTTCTCCCTCTTTTTCAATTTATTTAATTACCATCTCTATGTTAATAATGATCCATTAAGTTTTAAATAAAATCAGGAATATACTACAATAAAAGAAGACGAAGATAAAGATAAATTTAATTTTGGGAGAGAAATATTAAACCAAATAAATCGAAACAAATTAAAAAAACATTTTGAATTAAAAAAATAAGAATACTTAAAATATTCTAATTGATAAATATTGTAACTTAAAATTTAACTTAAACCCACTATTATCCAAGATTTAATTTAGAATTTTCCTTAAAAATAACAATAAAATAATCATTATTTCAGATTTTAAATTAAATTTCATTAAAATTACATACTATCCAAAAATAAACTATATAAATTAACTTATATTTTAAGGTACGTCCGCCGGACCATGATACAAGTATAATAGAAGTTTGTAAAATCTTATTTTCGTTTAATTGTTTGTTTATTAAAATTTTCATTTTTTTTATTAAAAAAATACCGTATCAACGACCTATTTCATTCTTTTACGAACAACATGGAACGAGGAATTACCTTAATTTTGTCCAATAAACCAAATAACCCAAACCCTTGATTTTGAACCCTGGGTTGAAATTTGAAAACCTTCATTTGCGATAATACGTACTTTTAAGGCTTTTACTCCGCAAACGCCATTTTGTAAACTTGAGCAATAATTTTTCGGTTATATGATGCACGTAGGATTCAGTAAATTGTGTGGGTTTTAAATTTTTGTGGATCTCCAATAAAATTGATGGAGAATTAAGACATATTTGGATTGGGTAGATAACTTTTTAGAGGTATGAAGCATATGTTTAGCAATCAATGAAGTTTTGGAACATATGGAGAAAGGAATAGTGGTCACGATAGAATAAAGTGAAAAAAATATAGAGTAGAACTCCATAAAATATATTGTTACTGTTTAAAAAAAATATATTTTAAGTTCTAAATTGTAGTAAAAGACTCATAAAGCCTGTTGGATCATAAACATGACCCGGTTAAAGGGTCAAACCTACTAAATAAGGTCCATATAGAAAACATCTTCTAGAAACAATTAAATTAATATTTATTTAGTAGTGGAGGTTGTGTGTAAGACCATCCTTAGGTTGAGTGCAAGATACTATTTTTATGTTGGGTGTAAGAAACATTTTTACTTTGAGTGTAGTCTTGACGTTGAGTGTTTAAGTATCCATAAGATCTTGGATGGTGGATCATTTTCTTCATTATGTTTCTATAAATAGTGAAGCTCTCCCACCATCTAGAGGATCACCAAACACACCAAGAAGTAAAATTAGAGAGAAAAGTTAGAGTGAGAGTAAAGAGAGACAATAATGCTCTTTTGAGTGAAAAAAATATTTATCTTCTAGTGTGAGTTGTAAGAGTGTTCTTGTAACATTTCTTCCCTTTTAATCTACATCAAAGTTGTTTGTTTTTAGTGAGTGTTGTTTTATATTTTCCGTAAAAAAAAGTGGTATCAGAGCCAAAAGCTCTATCTGAAATTTTGTTTTTAAATATTTAACATATTTAAAATATGCCAAATGGTGTAGCATCGTTCCAAGTTCCAAACTCAACAATAACAACTACGACAATTGGAGTATCAAGATGAACCCGAAGATGAAGCAAACCTTACTCAAGAGGAGAAAATAAATTTGAAGGATTCAAGAAAGAGAGATACAAAAGCTCTCTTCCTTGTCTATCAAGTATTGGATGATGATGGTTTTGAAAAACTTTCAAGCGCATATTTTGCCAAGCAAGCGTGGGAGAAATTAAAAATCTCTACAAAAGAGTTGAAAAGGTGAAAAAGATACGTCTCCAAACATTAAGAAGTGGATTTGAATCCTTACATATGAAAGCATCCGAATATATTTCGGAATATTTCTGAAGAGTGGTAACCGTTTCTAATCAATTAAAAAGAAATGGTGAGAAGTTTAAAGATGTGAGAGTAATAGAAAAACATACTCTGTTCATTGGATCCTAAATTTGAGCATATCGTTGTGACGATTGAAGAAACTAAACACTTGGAGAAAATGATGATTGAAGAACTCCAAAGCTCACTACAAACCAATGAAGAAAAGCACAAGAAGAAGCAAGAGATCACCGAGCAACTCCTCAAAGTAGAACTCAAGGACATGCATGCAAATCAAGGAGATGATAGAAACCAACATGGCCGAGGCAGAGGTAGAGGCCTAAGACGAGGTGGTCATGGTCGTGGACGTGGCTGGAATTACAAAAAAAATATCAAACTACAACTATGAGAAACAAGAAAGCTCAACACGAGGTCATAGAAAAAGAAATCTGAACTCGAGGTATGATAAATCTCAAATCCAATGCTACAAATGTCAAAGTTTTAGACATTATGCTTCAGAATGCAGAGGCCCCAACAATAGAGTTGAGGCGAGAGAAAACTATGTGGATGAGAAGACGGATAAAAAAGATAAGTTACTACTAACATACAAAAACACTAATGAAGGTCAAGAGAACACTTGGTATCTTGACACCGGTGCAAGCAACCATATGTGTGGGAAAAGAAGCATATTCGTAGAGATAAATGAAGAAGTCAATGGATATGTCTCTTTTGGAGACGATAACAAAATATCGGTGAAAGGAAAAGGTAACATGCTTATTCGTGCAAAAGATGGTAGTCACCAAATAATTTCAAATGTCTATTACATACCTAGAATGAAAAACAACATCTTGAGCTTTGGACAACTACTAGAAAAATGGCTATGATATTTATATGAAAAAATATAGTTTTTTATGAGAGATTCCAAATGAGATTTAATTACTAAAGTTCAAATGTCAAAGAATAGAATGTTTCCTTTGAATATTCAAAATGATGTTGCAAAGTGCCTTATGGCTTGTTACAAAGATTCATCATGGTTATAGCATGTTCAATTTGGGCATCTAAACTTTACAAGTTTGAAGTTATTGTCCAAGAAGGAATTGGTGAGAGAGTTACAATGTATCAATCATCGTGACCAACTATATGAAGGATGTTTACTTGGAAAGCAATTCAGAAAAAGCTTTCCAAAGGAGTCAGAATCAAGAGCGAAAAGACCTCTCGAGCTTGTTCATACCAATGTGTGTGGTCCAATCAAGCCGAGCTCTCCAAGTAAAAGTAACTACTTCCTTCTCTTAATTGATGATTTTTCAAGCAAAAGTTGGGTATATTTCTTGAAACAGAAATCTGAAGTCTTTGGAATATTTAAGAAGTTTAAAGCAATTGTGGAAAAGGAAAGAGGAAATAAAATTAAAGTCATGACATCTGACCGATGAAGGGGGTTCACATCCAATGAATTCCAAGAGTTTTGTAAAGCAAATGAAATTCATCGTCGTTTGGTAGTTCATAGATCTTTTTAAAAAAATGGTGTGGCAGAAAGGAAAAATAGAACAATCCTTGATATGGCACGAAACATGCTAAAAAAAAGAAGCTACCTAAGGATTTTTAGGTGGAAGCAGTGGCATATGCGGTCTACTTTTCCAACCGATCTCCAACAAGAAATGTTTGGGGAAAGACACCACAAGAAGCATGAAGTGGAAGAAAGCCTGGAATTTCCCATCTAAGAGCATTTGGAAACGTAGCTCATGTTCATGTACTAGACGAACAACGAACCAAACTCGATGATAAAAGCAAGAGTTTTATATTCATCGGTTACGACTCAGGTTCCAAAGGCTACAGGTTGTACAAACCAAACAATAAGAAGGTTGTGATAAGCCGAGATGTGATAGTTAATGAAGAAGGCGAATGAGATTTTGGGTCTCATACAAATGAATTCACATTTTCCCCTAAATTGAAGAAGATGAGTAGACACCAAATGAGCAATCATTTGATGTTGCTACCCCACATCCTTCAATTTTAATTTATTCAAACTTAATATATATATATAATTACCATTGTATTCTAACAGTTAGTTAAATTATAGTCACATATTTAAATTGAATTTTTAGACATTCAAATTATATATTTTATTATAATATATTATTTATATTTAATACATATTTAATGGAAAATTTAAATTACATTTAATTATTATTAATATATTTAAAAATATTGGTCATATTTATTCCACTAATTGTGCTTAAATTATACATATATTTTCCATTTTTTATTCAATTAAAAATATATTCTCATAATAAAATTCATATATTTTTTAGACTCACCTTATATAAATATACATAGATGGTAGCTTACTACTACTTATCAGAAAAAAACCCCTAGACAACAAGATTCGTTTTCAAATTGGAATCGAAGATTAGAATAAAAAATAAGGCACAATTTGTTTGTTTGGTTCAAGTTAGTTGTATTATATGTTCTTATTAACAAATATGATTTTGTTTCGAGTTAGTTCTATTATAAGTTTTAATATTCAATTTATGAAGGATTGTTTTGTTTTAAACTTTTTTTAACCATTATAATAATCAAAACAATATTAAATATGATAGCTAGTTGTTATTGGTTAATTGTTTGTTTGTTAAAATTTTAATTTTGGGACACCGAACTATGTTTTATTAGTTTGTTTTTATATAATATCTTTTTGCTTAAATAGATGAGTTACCGGGAGGATCCTGAGGAAGCAATAAAAGCAAACAACCATCCTTATGCAAATCTTTTAATTCAAATTTTATTTTAATTCAAATTTTAGTAATATATGTTTATATATATTTATTTTATTATAAAAAAAAAATTTATAAATTTTGCCGACCCAAATTTTATTTTAATTCAAATTTTAGTAATATATGTTTATATGTATTTATTTTATTATAAACTTTTTTATAAGATTTGTTGACCTTTTTCATGGAAGGAAAAAAGAGATGTTTTACCTCCTCTGATGAACAAAGGAGATGGTAAGTATTTATTTAAATGCAGTTTAATAGTTTAATAGAAATTTTAAATTCCTTTTAAGTTGTATTATATATTTGAACTTGAGGAGAAAAATATAATTCATAGAGGAGAAAAATATAATTCAAAGAAAATAATGCATTACCTTTTTGAAAAGGAAGAAAATAACGCATTACCTTTTTTAAAAGGAGACATAAAAATATAGAATAATTAAAAAGTTATGATTAGTTTTAACTAAGTAGATTTTTGAGGCATAGTACACTAGATATACTTACTTTAGGAACATTTAGTACATTAAACTTTTGCAAGAAAATTAGAAGAAAAAAAAATTATGTATTTTAATTTAGTCTATTAAGTTGTATTTAAATGTGTAGTTCGGATATGCTGGGCGATTTACATCGCGTGATCGGTTCAGATTTGTTATAACTTAGAGTGGAATGATGAACCATTCAGCAGAAGGAGTTATCAATCCAGGAGTTGGTGAACAGATTCACGACTATAGCAAATGGGAAAATCTAACCTAACCCAAGTCTACAGATATATTAAAAAGGAACAACTCATTGAGGCGAGGAAATGTAAACTAACTCCAGGTGAAAGAAGAGATCTCGTACCCAAATCTAAAAAATAGGTAGGTTGATTTATACTTAAATACTTTGATCCATAATTATGTTAGTTTTAATACTCAATTATTATATATAGCTAACGGGGAATCAATTTTAATTTTTTTAGAAAGCGAACTACGTGGGAATTTTGGACCATGTACACTGGAGATGGGGAGCAGGTGTGGGAACTGGCCTTTCCCTGAAGGAACCCGTGAACGAAAAAAAAGTTCTTCATATTTTAATTCAGCACCCAGTAGTTGGGACGATTACTACCGATGCAGCTTTTGACTCTTATAAAGAGGTAATCATTGATTTATAAATAATTTAAATTTAGGATATAGTAGTTGAGTTTTTCAAAGAATATATAATTTTTGAGAATAGTAAATCTGATATTAAAGGTAAGAATGAAAGCATATTGTTTATACTAGTTTCGTCATTTTTATGGAATTTATCGTGGTGCAAAAGCAAAAGCAAAAGCAAGAAGAGGTATATATGAAGAGGAGGATCATGCTGTTTTAGTACTGGGATACGGGACTGATCCCAAATGCATCGATTTCTTTACAATTCAGAACTCCTCGGGCCCGAGATGGGGAGGAAGGATTTGGGAAAATTATTTGAGCAAGCAGCAATGACAAAAAAGCATTTGTATTCAATGAAATTGCTTACCCTATTCTACCATCAAAAGAATAGGTAAAAGAAGGGATGATTTTATGGTTTTGAGTTTAGAACTATCACTTTTGATTTATATTACATACTTTTTGGTTTGTACAAGGAGTTTCTGTATCTATTATTTTATGCTACTCTTTCTTCTGAATGAAATTTTATTTTCTTTCTTCCTCGACCCATATTTTTCCTTCAATTCAGTGTTAAAATATCCTCAACGTAGACCCAACTAATGAACTAAAGAACAATCCCTCACAATTTTAACACAAAATTTAACTACTTAACTTAAAAAAACAGTCCTCATAATATATGCCCATACTCATATCACAACTACAATTTCGAATTCTCTGATTAATAACCTGGTTAAATCGGCTATTGTTGCAAGTCAACAAAATTTTAAAATTGAAAATTTAAACGTTTTATTCAAATTTTAAATTTCAACCGTTTTATTTCAAAACTAGTTTAGAGACCTTAACTGCCCTAACTTCCAACCTGTTGTGATATGAGTATGAGCATATATTGTGAGGACTGCTTTTTTAAAGTTAAGTAGTTAAATTTTGTGTTAAAATTGTGAGAGGTTGTTCTTTATTTCAGTAGTTGGGCCTATATTGAGGATATTTTAACAATTGAAGGAAAGATATGGGTCGAGGAAGAAAGAAAATGAAATTTCAATTAGAAAAAAATAGCATAAAATAATAGATACTAAAACTCCCCATACAAACCAAAAAGAATGTAATACAAATCAAAAGTGATAATTCTAAACTCAAAACCATAAAATCCCTTCTTTTACCTATTCTTTTGGAGGTAAAATATGCTAAGCAATTTCATTGAATACGGATTCTTTTTTGTCAGTGCTGCTTGCTCGTATAATTTTCCCAAATCCTTCCTCCCCTATCTCGGGCCTTCGGGCCCTCTGAATTATAAAGAAATTGATGCCTTTGGGATCCGTCCCGTATCCCACTATTAAAACAGCATGATCATCCTCTTCATATATACCGCTTCTTGCTCTTGCTTTTGCTTTTGCAATGATAAATTCCTTAAAATGATGAAACTAGTATAAGGAGCCATGTTTTTTTCTGCTTTCATTCTTACCCTTAATATCAGATTTAAAATTCTCAAAATTTATATTAATATTTTTAAAAAACTCAACTGCTATATCCTAAATTTAAATTATTCATAAATCAATAAATTATCTCTTTGTAAAAGTCAAAAGCTGCATCGGTAGTTATCGTCCTAACTACTGGGTGCTGAATTAAAATACGAAGAACTTCTTTTTCGTTCACGGGTTCCTTCAGGGCAAGGCCAGTTCCCACACCTGCTCCACATCCCCAGTGTACATGGTCCATGATTCCCATGGAGTTCGATTTCTAAAAAATTTAAAATTAATTCCCTGTGAGCTATATATAATAATTGAGTATTAAAACTAACATAATCATTGGATCAAAATATTTAAGTATAAATCTACCTACCTATTTTTTGGATTTGGGTACTAGATATCCTCTTTTACGCGAAGTTAGTTTACATTTCCTCGCCTCAATGAGTTGTTCCTTTTAAATATATCTGTAGACTTGGGTGAGGTTAGATTTCCCCATTTTCTATAGTCGTCTCTAGTCGTGAATATGTTCACCTGCTCCTCGATTGATAACTCCTTCTGCTTGAATAGTTCATCATTCAACTCTAAGTTATAACAAATTTGAACCGATCGGGCGATGCAAATCGCCAAGCATATCGGAAATACAAATTTAAATACATACATTAATGAGTTCTAAATTTTAATTTAGAACATTATACATACAAGTTAACTAAATTGAAATAGTTCTAATTTTCTTCCAAAACTTTAATGCATACTTCTAGTGTACTATGCGTCAAAAGTCTACTTAGTTAAAATTAATCATAACTTTTTAATTATTCTATATTTTTTTATGTCTCCTTTTCAAAAAGGTAATGCATTCTATTCTTTGAATTATATTTTTCTCCTCTACTTCAAATATATAATACAACTTAAAATCAATTTAAAATTTCTATTAAACTATTAAACTGCATTTAAATAAATACTTACCATCTCCTTGGTCCATCACAGGAGGTAAAACATCTCTTTTTTCCTTCCATGAAAAAGCCAGTGGATATACAAAATTATTCGTTACAACGACAAATCTTATAAAAAGAATTTTATAATAAAATAAATATATATAAACATATATTATTAAAATTTGAATTAAATTAAACTTTCAGTTAAAAGATTTACCTAACACCTTGATTGTTGTTTGCTGGATCCTCCCGGTAACTCATCTATTTAATAAAAAATATATTATATAAAAACAAATCCCAAAATTAAACTTTTAACTAACAAACAATTAACCAATAACAACTAACTATTATATTTAAACAATATTGTTTTGATTATTATAAAATAAGTAAAACATTACGTAATAAATTCAATTCAAGATTATATTTGTTAAAACAAATTTAAAACAAAACAATCCTTCATAAATTCATGAATATTAAAACTTATAATAGACCTAACTCTTATAATAATAGAACTAACTCGAAACAAAATCATATTTGTTAATAAAAACATATAATACAACTAACTTGAACCAAACAAATTGCACTTTATTTTTTATTTTAGTCACCTTCAATTCCTTTTTTGAAATAGTAAATCCGAAAACGAAGCCGCCTAAATCCGAAAACGGATGCGAAATAGTAAATCTGAAAACGAAGCCGCCTAAATCCGAAAACGGATGCGAAATAGTAAATCTGAAAACGAAGCCCCCTAAATCCGAAAACAAATGCGATAATTGGCCTTGTTGTCTAGCTTTGGGGTTTTGCGTCCCGATTAGTATTAGCTTATTACGAGAATATATTTTGAATTGAATAAAAAATTGAAAAATATATGTATAATTTAAGTGCGGAATTAAATATGACCAAGATTTTTAGATATATTAATAATAATTGAATGTAATTTAAATTTTCTATTAAATATGTATTAAATTTGAATAATATATTATAATAAAATGTATAATTTGAATGTCTAAACGTTCACTTTAAATATGTGGCTATGTTAGAATACAACATTGGTAATTATATATATATATATATATATATATATATATATATATATATATATATATATATATATATATATATATATTAAGTTTGAATGAATTAAAATTGATTGTGTGGATAGTATATTTGTTGGTAATTAAATTAAATAAAATGTTTCTACAATTTAAAATTGTTTGTAAATAATGTTTTTTAGTTATAAAAAATGATAAATAATAGATGTTGATATTTATAATTAAAAGTTTACTATCATAAAAATAATGTTACAAATAACATATTTTTAATTAAAATATATTTTTAAAGGAATAATAAGTGTATAATTAAATATAAAAATATATTTATAATTAATCATGATTATTATTTTATTTTATTTTGGTGTAAAAAAGCATTAATTAATTGAAATAGGTTGCATACAGTACTCTGGGGCATACCCCGAGAGAGACCTCGTTAATCGACTACGAGAGTTCAATGAGAATACTAGTGATCAAAATACGGTAGAAACTTCTAGGCATCAAACGACGGCATCCATAGACGTCCAAGAGAGCGAAAGAGCCTGAACACGAACCGCCCCCATCCAAGAATCCTGTAAAAAATAGAATAATAAGTAAATAATTTTAGTAAGGCCACCCGGTCTTGGTGCCTTTGAATCTAAACCGAAGATCTGAAATGACCCGGTGAGAAACCGAAGAGGCGATGGCAGGAGGGGAACCAAAAGTTATGAGGTTTCTCTCCTTCCGGACATGGTAAATTACCGCGGCGAAACTAGACTACCAAATGTGAAGGTTTCGAGATTGAGACCAATTTGACGTTTCGCTAACCCAAGACTGCCAACAAGAGACATTGAGAGGGTATCCAATTTTAATACTAGTATGGGACCAATACTCTGAGTGAAGCTACAGTCAAAGAGGAGATGAGAGATAGTTTCATTATCAGAGTTACACAGGGCACAACAGGCTGAGATGTTGTAGTCCCAGCTTATGAGTTTGTCTTTGGTGACAAGCTTGCCCTGGATAGCAAGCCATAAGATGAAAGAATGACGGGGGATATTTGATTTATTCCAAACTAACCCGGCCCACCCTAAAGTAGGGTTGGGCTGCCGAATGGCTTGATACGTGTCCTTGATTGTGAATGAGTCGCATCCTTGCTTCGCCTTCCAAAATGAAATATCAATGGAATGAAAATTTGGTGGAGGGAGGGAGAGGATGAGACTTTGTATTTCCTGCAGGCCTGTACGACTTCGAGCAGAAGCTGATCGAATATTTGATGGCCAATTCTAGGTACCATTGAGAATGATATCTAAGACCTTGAGGTTATTCCCAAGTCTGGAATCTTTGATGATTCTGTCACCATAAATGGGATGCAAGCGAGGAAGATATTAACCATGAATCGTGCCAGATGGAGGTACTCGAGCCGTTACCAATTGCCACCCTGCAAAAATTACAAGCCAAAGGGTGGAGACGCAATATTTTCCTCCAAATCCAGGAGGACGAGGAAACCACAGGAAGATTCAAAAAATTATTATTTTTAATTTTTTCCGATTTAATCCATTCACTCCAAATGGAGTGAGAATTATTATTTATGATAGACCAGAGATGCTTGAGGACAGCTGATTGATTTCAGATTTTTAAGTCGAGAATCCCAAGGCCGCCCTCTGATGTGGGCAAAGTGACCGTGGTCCAAGTTACTTTGGCCCCATGCATTTTCATGGCCGATCCCGACCAGAGGAAGCGATGAAGGTACTGAGTTAATTCTTTAATTATCCTTGAGGGGAGGATAAAGATAGATGACCAATAGACTTGGCCCGCAAAAAGGACAGACTTAATAAGTTGAAGTCTACCAGCGTAAGAGAGATGCTTTATGGTCCAAGATTCAATTCTCGAAGTGATTTTATGTAGTAGGGGGCGACAATCTGAGTGGGTGAGGCAGCTAGTAAGGAGATGTACTCCTAAGTATTTGACTGGGAGAGATCCTTCAGGGTATCCCATGAGCGAGCAGAGGTCTACCCTAAGAGAATCATCAATACCAGAGAAAAAAATATTACTTTTATCAGGGTTGACTTTAAGTCCCGAGAGAGTATAGAATTCCTCAAGGGCTTCTTTGATAAGAAGAAGAGAGTTAAAGTCTCCGTGACAAAAAATCATTAGGTCGTCGGCAAAGCAGAGATTAATGATTTTGAGCTTTTGACATTTCCAGTGAAATTGAAATATCTTATCTTGACTCTTCTTTTTAAGAATGCTGGAGAGAACCTGCATGACCAGAACAAAGAGAAAGGGGGAGAGCGGGTCACCTTGTCTTAACCCTTTCTTACCTTTAAAATTGCCATATGGATCTCCATTTATATTTATGGAATAAGAAGGAAAAGATATACATTTAATGATCCAGGTGATCATTTTATCGGGGAATTGCATCGCTATAAGAATATCAAGAATGAGGTGCCATCTGACATTATCAAAGGCTTTCATTAAGTCGATTTTGAGCGCAACCTTTTTGATTGATTGATTAGAATGGTACCCCTTCAATAGCTCTTGGGAAAGGAGAATGTTATCAGAGATATTTCTACCTTTCACAAAAGCCGATTGTGAGTTATCGATAAGATAAGGGAAAGACTCTTTAATTCTGTTTGCTAAGATTTTGGATATGATCTTGTAGCAAACATTACAGAGCGCAATGGGTTTGAAGTCAGCAGGCCTAGAAGGAGAGTCTTTTTTGGGAATGAGAGCTATAGAAGTAGAGTTCCAAGAGCTTTCCAAAGAGTCAGAACGAAAGAAATCAAGAACACCATTACAGATGTCTTGGCCAATAATACTCCAGTTGGTCTTGAATAAGTGGGAGTTGTATCTGTCAGGACCCGAAGATTTGTTACTGTCAATATTGAAAAGAGCTGATTTTATTTCATCGTGAGTAACCTCACGAGTCATAGAATCCTTATTCGTAGTGGTAACAACCGAGGTAAGAAAAGAAGAAACGGATTCTAGATCAGGATAGCCAACAGAGTGAGTGGTACCAAGAGTTTTTTCAAAGTAATCCACAAACACCTTAGAGACACTAGACGAAGTAGAGACAATTTCTCCTTTCTCATTAGAGATAGAGATGATCTTGTTTCTGAAAAGACGGGCTTTGATACTGTTGTGGAAAAATTTAGTGTTTTTGTTACCAAGCTTGATCCAGTTCTCTCTAGATTTTTGCTTAAGGAAGGATTTTCAGCTCTACTTAGGAAAATAAAAGCCGAAGAAGCTTCGTATTCTTCCCGAACCATGGAGGGGTTGGGAGTATCACAAGCTAGATTGGATTGGGCTTGGAAAAGTCTATTTTGAGCATTCTCAACTCTGGAACTAATGTCACTAAATTCTTTTCGGTTGAGACCCGCAAGCACTGATTGCAACCTTAAACGTTTTTCAGAAATTTGTCTCATCCCAGAAGAGCTTACGGGAGAGTTCCAACTTTTCTTAACTAATTCTTTGAAATGAGGGTGGGATTGCCACATATTGAAAAATTTGAAAGGTTTTTTACGCTTTGGCCTAGGGAAACCTAGATTAAGCGTGACAGTAGTGTGGTCAGATGATCTAAGGTATCCGAAATGGGCATTCGACATTGGGAATAAGTCATCCCAGACTGGATTGACAAGGAATCTATCAAGCTTGGATAGAATCGGATTGTCAGGCTATTTATTAATCCAAGTGAAAAGGAACCCGGTGGATCGAAGATCACTAAGCCCACACTGAAAACAACAATTATTGAATTCATCTATATCTGATGACCAATTTTCGGAGGATCCCAAACGCTCCGACGGGTGACGAATGGCATTGAAGTCTCCGAGCAAAGCCCAAGGAGTGGTCTTGTCCAACATGGAGATGTTTGACAAGTCCTTCCACAGGAGAGCTCTTTCAACAGCTTCATTGAAAGCATAGATTGCAGTAAATCTAAACGAAACATTAAGGTTGTGACATATTGCGTAGCAATGAATAAACTGGGCGGATTGGGATTCTCTAGTTATAGTAATGACACTTGGGTTCCATATTATCCAAATTCTACCTAGAGGGTGAGAAGCGTGATTTGTAAGTACATGCCAGAATGGGACCATATTCCTAACGATAGAGTCTACTTTAGGATAAATGACCTTAGTTTCAACTAGAATTAATAAAGAGATATCGTTACTAATAATAAAATCAGTAACATCTTTTTGTCGGACAGGGTCATTTAAACCCCTGACATTCCATGATGCAATATTCATAAAATAGAGTGTTTAAAATAGAGGATTAAATTAGAGAGATTACAGTGCTTTAGTCGCAGGTCCTGTCGGAGGAAAACTCCAAAATACCCTTTGCCTTATCGCCAGATGGGCGACACCTTTTAGGAGGCGAGTCCGCCTCTTCTCCACTTTCCACTTCCTTGACCTCTTCAAGAGAATGAAGAGGGTGTCCGCTACTGCGATCTGGCTCAATTTCAGAAGGATCAGATTCCTCCGAAAAGATAAATGAGGGTGGTATAACTCATTTATTACAATGTCGAGAAGAGTGCCCAAAGACAACACAATTTGCGCATTGGGGGGGGGGGGGGAAGCCCTTGATATTCTAAATTCACCGTGATGGATTTCCGCTAATCTTGAAAGTAAGTTCAGAGCGGATTACAGAACTAGCAGCAATCATAATGCAAATACGGGCAAAGCGGAGCTTTTCCATCCTCTCCGTTTGATTATCCACATACAAAGAAGTGCCTAGGACTGATCCGATTTTGCTAAATCCCTCAGCAGTCCAAAGCTCCAGAGGCAGGTTAAAAACCTTGACCCAGATTGGTATTTCTTTGTGGGGGTCTTTAGTAAGGGTGGAAAGAGGAGTCCATTTCTTGAGAATGATCAAATTCCTACCAAAGTGCCAAGGGGACTGATCCAACACTTTTGTAACCAATTCTTTGGAACCAACTTTAAATAGAAAGTAGCCATCAGGGAGAGACTTAAATTCGAAGAGGCCAAATTTCCTTCATAAAGAATCCACATTTGCTCTGAATAGAGTAAAGTTTTGGGGTTGAGAAAGGAAGTACCCCGAAAGACAAGCCTTCCATAAGTGAGGAGGTCCCATTGCCGACTCATTTAGAATAAAATCTACTCCATCATGCTCCATATGGTTAAGGCCAATAACCAATGGAGAACGGTTATCAAGATGCCCCGCAACAATGGTAGCATAGGATGAGGAAGGGAGAGAACTGGGTCGAGTTTTCAGCCCGAATGAGTTGGAATTTGAGGAAGGAGATTTTGAGACCTTTGCCGGAGATTTATGAATTTGAGCTAATTTATCCAAAAATTTCCTTCCCTTAGGACCTTCCTGGCATTGCCGAAATTTCGGATAATGGAGTACGGCTTATAAGATGAACCGGCTCCAAGAAGACCTTTATCTTTGTTTTGCAAAGGCCCAACGAAAGAGATAATTTTTGTTTGGCCCACAAATTTAGAGTGGCCCACAGAACTAGACTGTAAGCCCAGATTCAGCCCGACGCCTTGCTGATTACTATTCGGACCATCCCTCTTTAGGCCCAGCGAGTCATTCCTTAGGCCCAAAGATCTTTTAATGACCAAACTAGGGCCTTTGGTTCCCTGGCCCACCAGAGGAACAGATTCGAGGCCCAACGAGTCATGAAGAGGACTCGAGCTGGACTGGGCTTTAAATCCAGTCGAACATAAGATTTGGTGAATTGGAGGTTCGACTTTCTGGCCCTCAAGTTGAACCGTTTCGATACCCATCGAGTCAAGAAGAGTACTCGATCTGTATTGGGTACGAAAACCATCGGAGTAGAAGACAGTTTGAGAACCTGGTAAGCCAGGAGAGGAGCTCCAGTGAGAAGAGGGTTTCGACCTGCGTTTCAAGCAGTTCTCCACCGAGATTCCATCGCCAGGCTCATCAGAGGAGGGGATGAAGCTGATCGAAGAAGGCAAGGCGAACCCGAATCTAACCCTAGAAGTATCCAAGGAGGGGACAGTGATTCGGGGTCCACTGGGATTTGGCTTACGGTTTCCGAGCTTGGAGAAGATACATGAAGGGGGCTCTTGCTCGATTCTTTGGCAAAGAGCGGCAGGAAGGCCTGAGGAGATTGAAGTCAGGGGTGAGGAGATTGAGAACATGGGCTCGATTGGGGAGTCTCTTATGGTGGCTACCATATTGTTGTAGAGTCCGGTCGAGATGGAGAGAGGGTTCGAGCCACCAGAGGGATCTTCCAAGAGGGGGATAGGGGCATAACCTGAGGCTGAAGAGAAATCCAGAGGAGGCAACTTACTAATCGGGATCACATGAGGTAAGAGGTTTCGAGTTTCAGGAGAGGACACATTTTGGAAGATTATGTGACCCTGGCCAGACTCCATTTGGTGTCTGGCTAAGGCTAGCGAGTTTCTCACAAACTCCTCATGCTTATAAGTAATAGGTTTTTTTATTGATATTTCCAGGTCTGGAGCAGAGGGAAGGCTGGCTAGGGCTGATGACATTGAAGGAGGCAGGTTGACTTGAGGTGAAAGGGGCTGAGGGGGCGGTAGGGTAGAAATCAGAGTGGAGGAGACTCCTTTAGAGCGTAATGGGGAGAAGGAGCCCATTTTTCCTGAAGGTTTGGCAGGTCGAAACGAATTTGGAGAGTCCATGGAATACAACACCAGGTATTTTGATTTCAGATTGGTTCTATGTGATTTTGAGGTTTGAAAGGCTGAGCTGGTTGAGTGTTTAGGATAAGAAGTTTTGAGAGCTGAATAGACTATGGGGGTTTTATTTGAATAGAAGAAGGCTTTAGGGGTAAGGATTAGTCGATAGGGGGGGTGCCTAAGGTAAGGAGATTGGTACAGTGGGATCAGATATCATTCTGGGTCTAGGCTTAGGGTTAGGGCATGGTTGAGTGTTTGGGTAAGGCTTAAGATTAGACTTTACCTGGGAATAGAAGGGAGAGAAAGAGTGGTCAGGGAAAGGGGTACAGCAGATTGTCAAAATGGGAGGAGAGAGAGTAGAAGGGTAGAGGTGATGCTTTTTAGAAAAGCATAAGATCAGGGGATGACCGTTGGGGACATAGTTAGGAATTCAAACTAGATAGTAATTAGAATCCTGTGACCAGTTAGGAAAACAATGAATGTTTGGTTCACTATAGTGAACAAGGTAGATTGAACCTGATTTGAGAAGAGCCCATAAAAGGTTAGCAAAAGGTTGGTTACATGATTTGCCCTATGAATGGTGGCTGGACATAATGAAAATGTAACTTTTATTGGTGTTAGACTGCTTGATGGATGGATTTCTGGTGTGCAGGGTGAGAACAAAGAGGTAGCACACTGAGGCTTGGCTAGAAGGGATAAGCTGGTTCCCAAGGGGAGGAAAGATAAGGGCTTGAGAGGAGAGAATCCCAGCTCCAACCAGCTTGAATTCGACAAGAGGTAGACATGAAAACTTGGAATACTGAGATGGGAACCTTGAAGGGGAAAGCCAGTCTAAGATACCTTGAGTAAAGACCAGTGAAGGTGGACAAAGATGGGTAACTTGAGCAGGTAGAGATGATGCCAAGGCTGTCCCATCGATCCTAAGCCAGTAGTCTAGGGCTCTAGAAGGATTGAATGCAAAGCCATCACGCATTGCAGCCATTGGCCTCCATTACTAAAAGATCCAAGGAAGAAAATGGTGAATAAGTTGTGACCCATATTTGTGATCCAAACCGGTTGGCCCATAAACCCAAAATTAACCTATAAAAACTTAAAAGAACAATATTTAAATGAATTTTAACTCAGTAAGAATTAAATATAGCAACTCAATTATCTCTATACATTTATAAGTTATATTTTTAATTAATAATATATTATTTCTAACATCATTTTTATTATAGTAAAATTTTATTTATAAATATCAACATCCATTGTTTATCCATTTTTTTATTGCTAAAAAAATACTCTTTACAAACAATTTTAAATTATTAGGACATTATATTTAATTTAATTACCAAAAAATATACTATTCACACAATCAATTTTAATCTATACAAACTTAATATATATAATTACCGTATTCTCACACTTAGTTAAATTATAGAATTTTAGACATTCAAATGATACATTTTATTATAATATATAATTCAAATTTAATACATATTGAACAATTTAAATTACATTCAATTATTATAAATATATTTAAAAATCTTGATCATATTTAATTCCACTAATTTGTGCTTAAATTATACATATATTTTTCAATTTTTTATTAAATTAAAAATATATTCTCATAAAATCTTAAAAATAAAACTCATATTTTTTTAGACTCACTTTATATAAATACATATAGATGGGACTCCGATTAGTATTAGTAAGCTACCATTATTTATATAATGTGAGTCTAAAAAAATATGAGTTTTATTTTTAAGATTGTATGAGAATATATTTTTAATCGAATAAAAAATTGAAAAATATATGTATAATGTAAGTTTTACGTTAAATATATATTAAATTTGAATTATATATTATAATAAAATGTATCATTTGATTGTCTGTATCATTTGAATGTCTAAAAATTCACTTTTAGAATACAAAATTGGTAATTATATATATTAAGTTTGAATAAATTAAAATTTATGGTGTGAATATTATATTTGTTGGTAATTAAATTAAAATTTTACTATGATAAAAATAATGTTACAAATAATATATTTTTAATTAAAAATCTATTTTTAAAAGAATAATATGTGTATAATTAAATATAAAAATATATTTATAATTAATAATGATTATTTTGCTTTGACACATTTCTGATCAAACGGGTTGGTCCATAGATCCAAAATTTACCTATAAAAACTTAGAAGAACAATATTTAAATGAATTTTAACTCAGTAAAAATTAAATATAACAGCTAAATTATCTCTACACCCTTGAGAAAATAAATACACCTGTTGATAATGTTAGCCCATATTCTTAACTCATTAAACCACATATCATTAGTTATAAAAAGAAAAGGAAAAAATATGATATTATTAAATTTTATTTTAAATTATTAAATTTTATTTTAAATGAGCCATCAATCTATTATATTTAATTTATATATATTTTCACTAATAAGCTTAGTTATTAGTTATTAATGTGTAGTTTTATATGTATTATACTATGTGTTTTTTATTTAAATATACCATTTAATGGATTATTCATTATTACTTTTTGTTTCTAAACTAAAAATCAATTAATTTACCAATTATATTAGTAGCAACATCATTATTTCATATTTAATATATTATTTTTTGAAGACTTAGGTTCCTGTTCTTAGTTTTATTTATCATTGAATCTTGAGTTATGATATTTTGGTTTTATTTTTCATTGTATCATATTTTAGAAAGTTTTAATTTTTATCTACCTTTTTAATTATTTAACTGTTTAATGCGTTATATATATTAAAGAAAGTGGATTAAAATAAGGAGATTATAATTGAAAAACATTTCTCATATAACTAATTAACCACATTAGTTTTTTCTTCTTATTTTCTTCTTTTTATTTGATACAAGCTTTCAACATAAACTAAATAATTTAACGTCCACATTCTTATTTATGTCTTTAAAGATGAATCGAGAATCATATCTTCGCTGGTCTTTGGATCATGCAGTAACAAGTGATGATTCATCCTCCTCATAAATATCTAATAATTTTCCAAAATCCCAAACAGTTACCTCGAGTGTCGAGTACTTGTTTCGTCCAAGAAGATCTATTGTCAAGATCAATGAGCTTCCATACGGTAAGGAAATGAGTATTAAAATAAAATGCAGCAAGACATTCGCCAACCGAAAAATAAGTGTAATACAATAATCATCTCCAAAATCTAAACTTTTCGTCTTACGAGTTTCATTTGTCATATCAAATGACACTATAAAACGTTGCCCACTATCATTAAATTACAACCAGTGGCAACGTCCATTAATGAATATGGATAAATTCAACTCATAAGTAACGTGTGCTTCAATAGAAAAAGGAAGCTCTCTCCATTTGTTTTATTTCGATGAATATATTTCTTTGATATTAAATATCTCTACTCTATTTGTCTTGTGTACATATCTTACCACTTTGAAATCATTTGCTTTATGGTCATAACCAAATCTCACACGAGAACAATAAACCTTTTATTTTCGACAAACTTGATGGAGGATATTAAATTCTCCAATGCTAGGATTCCAAAGAGCTACATCGTCATTATCACTTAAACAAAGTATGCCCATACACTCACCTTTTATCGACCACGTAGCCTTTTCTGTCAAAAAACTGGGATTCCAATATTCTCTTTCTGGATTGATGTTTAATTACATTCTTCAATATTTGTAAAAAAATCAAAACTGGAATTGGAAGAAATTGATTGTCCATAAAGAAGAATGATTGAATTACTAAAACTCTCACACTCCAATTCTTTTGCTTATGAAAATGACTTCGGATTAAATCCGAGTTTTGAAAAAGAGCGAACCATGATTTTGAAACAATATTGAAATGAATAAGCGATCTTATAGGAAGCTTTAGCTGGATTTCAAAGATCAATTCTTTTGGTAAAGTCGACATCTTCATCTTCTTATGCATTTGATTATTCCCTTAAAATTATACGATAATAATAATTAATTATGAATGCTTTACAACTTTATAACTTATTCCAATATTTCAAATTCACATTTCTTATTTTCAAACATATTTTAATTTTATAAATATTTTTTTATTTGTACGAGATCTTTAAAACCTAATTTCTATCTCTAGATCAAGTTATAAAACGATTCATTATATACCTCCAGAAATTAAAACAAAAACAAATAGACATGTAAATTGAATCTCAATTAATAACTAAACCAAAATAACATATATTTTTTAAAGTTTCTTGCTATAAAATATATGTTAGGGTGACGACCAAAGTCTCACATCCCACATCGGTTAAACCTGGGAAGGATTAGTGGTATATAAGTAAGAACCTAGGGTAAAAAACACTAGTCGTCCTTCACGTTTGCCACTTGTAACAAGTTGTTCCCTTACTTTTGAGGCTGTAATAAAGAGGTCCTTATCGTTTTAAAAACTAGAATAAAACCATCTTTTTCGAATCGAGCCCACCATTTGTTCCCATAATACCCTTTGACCAGCCACATCAGCGATCCACGTAGGACGCTGATGTGGCAACCTTAATACTTAGACCCGACCTTTTAGTATTATAACCCGGTTAGTTGCAAGACCCATCTCTTATCCAGCCTAGCTTCTAACCCAAAATCCAACCCTGACCCAATAGCCCAGCCCTAACTACTAACCCAAAATCAAATCAAAACCCCCTTTCACTCAATAATCCCTAATCTCTTCACTATTTTCCCAATTATCCTAAGGAAACCCTAATTTATTCCCCAACTCTCTTACCTCAATCAAAATAGACGACTGATATAAAAATCGGGTTTATTCGGGTCGACCTATGCGAGAAATCGAACCAGACCTGTTCTTAGGGTTTCTTTTGTGTTTATCGCCGGTTTCAGTATCAAGTTTAATAAAATCACCTTCGGCAAGGGAAGATACATTGTGTATAAAAGATCAGAGGTTAGATGATGACCAAAAGAGCGAGGACTGCGTTCTAATAAGCTTCGCCGAGCTAATCTTGTCGTCTATTTTAGTAAGTCTAAGACAACAATAACACAAAAAAACGATTCTTAACCGTTTCATCTTTTCATCCACAATGGTGAAACCATCTGTACCGAGAGATAATAATCACCACCAGCGATGTAGGGTAAGATAAACACTAATGCACAGATTAACCATTCAAGGTACCAATTGAAAAACAGAGAAAACTTTCGTGTTCTTGGATTGAAAAAAAGAAGTGCAACCCAGAAATATTGAGAAAGATTTAGATATAAAATTGGTTAATCTCACCTTGGATGTTTTAGTAAAATCCTTCACTCTTGGATGTTTTACTGAACTAAGGATTTTGATTGAGGTAAGAGAATTGGAGAAGAAATTAGAGTTTCGTTAGGAGAATTTGGAAAATAGCGAAGGAATTAGGGATTCTGGAGTAAAAGAGGGTTTTGATTTGATTTCGGGTTAGTATTTAGGGCTGGGCTGGATAAGAGATGGGTCTTGCAACTAACCGGGTTATAATACTAAATGGGTCGGGTTTAAGTATTAAGGTTTCCATATCAGCGTCCTACGTGGATCACTGATGTGGCTGGTCAAAGCGTATTATGGGGACAAATGTTGGACTGGACTCGAAAAGGATGGTTTTATTCTAGTTTCTAACTTGTTACAAGTGGCAAACGTGAATGACGACCGATGTTTTTTACCCTAAGAACATACCTCAACTAGTATGAGGCCTTTTGGTAGTGGACGAAATGCAAAGTCGTGAGGGCCTTCGGGCTCGAAAGCCAAGACTATATATCGGAGAAAGCCGCCTAAATAATTGGCTTTGTTGTCTATCTTTGGGGTTTATGCGTCCTATATGACCAATATTTTTAAATGTCCTTACCATTTAAAATTGTTTGTAAATAGTGTTTTTTAGTTATAAAAAATGGATAAATAGTAGATGTAGATATTTATAAATAAAAGTTTACTATGATAAAAATAATGTTACAAATAATATATTTATAATTTAAATATATATTTTTAAAAGAATAATAAGTGTATAATTTGATGAGGATCGGAAATATCTGAACGCCTCCCTTTTTTTTTCAAATGAGGGAACCCGCAGCCGCTACTCAGAGTGCAATGAGTGCGCACAGGGTAAACCCTCAGTCTAACGCGATAGCCTGCAAACCAACGCCAGAAGGTAAACCACACAAGGTGACAGGCTCAGCCGAGAAAGCGTATGTAGAGGGACTCGAACTCATGACCTTTTGGTCATAAGAATTCCATACTCAACCAACTCGGCTACCCCTTGGGGTCATCTGAACGCCTCCCTACTTAAATATTCAGAGGACAGTTCAGACATCATCTTACCATTATCTAGTTAAATAGTTGAACACATAAGTAAAGACCATCGGACAAACGTATACCATGATCATATTACCTAAAAGACCTTGGGACAAAGCCCATGGACAAAACATTGAAACTTAAAGATCCGAACCATAAGGCCCATGGGTCATAAAAACTATACATGCCCCCAACCAACTCATTTAAGAGGGTTGGACTTTCTTAACATAAAATTTAATACACTAAGCACCTCTTTTCTCTCAGTACTTTTTACAAAAAATTTAATACCCCCTACACAATTCCCATACTACCATTACTTACTAAATTTACACTATCAAATTGGCAACCACAGTGGGAGAGAAAAGTACCTGAATTTTCATATTCAAAAACTGTAAAAAAATTATGTTCGGATGGACCCGAACGAACAAGACATTCCACCTCCTCAGGTGGAAGTGAAAAGAGAAAATGAAGAATATACTATTGAAGAGCGGTATAAGTTAAGGGCTGAGATAGAGGCGCTGAGGGCCATCAGACAAGCTGAGAAGGGAATTAAAGATAACCCAAGGCCATCAACAATTCATCATACTGATAATCCTAGTGGGAATGAACAACCGGCAAAAATCATTTAAGCTCCAAGAAAATACATCAATCCAAGCGTGTAGAGAGTTCACAGTTTGATTCTTCCAGTAGTTCATCAAATGAGGCAGGGCTAGGAGAGTCGTTATCCTCTAGCAATGATGAGGGGAGAGCTAGAAAGAAGGCTACATTAAATGATAGACGATGAAGACAAAGAGATCGCTATGGAAAAATAAAGAAACATCATGGTAAAAGGTCTTCACATAAGCATATTGATCAGTTGCATATTGATCCTTTTGCATTTCAGTCCGAACCAGGTATTTTCTCCACATCCAATGAGGATACTATCTTCAGTCGAAGTAAAAATTGGAGGCAATCTCCTCTGTCCTCTAGGATACTGTCTGGGCATCTTCCTAAAAGATTTGACAGTACTAAAATTGAGAAGTATGATGGAAGCAAAGATCCGGACAACCACTTGGAGTAGTTTAAGAATTTCATGATAAGTTTTGACGATGATGACAAAATTCTGTGTAAAGAATTTTCTCAAAAGTTTAAGTGAAGTGCTCTCAAATGGTACAATAGTCTGCCTCAGAGCTGTATAAGAAATTTCGATACATTCGGGGTTACTTTCCGAAGACAGCTTGTGGGAAGTAAAGAGTTGAAAGGTAATGGAGATACTATCATCCATTGTGCACAGGAACCGAATGAGTCTTTGAAGGAATATATAAGTCGCTTCGTAAACACAAAAAATAGGCTTGCAGATTGCTTCGAACAGGTGGCAATTGCCTCTTTAAGGAAAGGTCTGAACCCAGGGAATTTGGTTGATTCGGTGACTCGAAAGAAAGCTATAACTTGGGGTGGTTTGCTAAACCAAGTGGAGAAGCAGATTAATGTAGAAGAAACTAGCAATACCATGGTGTATAGGCATGCTAAAGCCATTACCCCTACGAACGACAACAACCAGTTTGGTAATAGGATTAAGGATAGTGGGCAGATGTCTAACCGATCCAGGCAGATCCAATCTAGCCCAAACCAAACTTCCAACCAACAGTCAAGAAGTAAAAGGTGTCCTTGGGTCCAACCAGAGTGGATTGCAGAACTAAAAGAGAGCGTGGTAACAAATGAATATAAAACCAAGGGTGAAGTGCACTATCGGAAGCCAGCAGCTTTGAAATCACCTAGGGAGACTCGAAATACTACTTTTTTGTCAATATCACAATGATATTGGCCACAGCACACAAGATTGCATAGCCTTGAAATGGGAGGTGCAAAATCTGATAGAAAGAAATAAGTTGGCTAACTATGTCAAAAGAAGAAGTGGGAATAATCCTGGGAATACTGCCCAGGCAGGTCCTTCGAATAATCCAGGGGCCTCAGCTCATGAAGGTGTTATGGTTATTTATGAAAGGTTTGACATAGAATCAGAGTATTTAGATACAAATCCGGTTCGAAATAAAGTTTGTATGATAGAAGATGAAGCAAGTAGGGTGTCCTGATTGATTAATTTCTTTGAGTCTCTCACCATATTTGGGGGTGACACAATGACTACTCCCACACCATCATCAAGAAAAAGGAATGTTCACCATCTCACCACACAATTAGAGGATGGAATGTCTTTTTATCAATGTCAAGCCCCCATGCCTTTTATAGTCTTTGATGAAGATTATATGAGGGATATTGTTGGTCCTCATGAGGATGCAGTGGTTATAAGAGCTTCAATAGGGGGAATGGCATACGACGTATCTTAATTGATACTGGCAGTTCGGCCAATGTCCTCTTTTTAAGCTCCTATAAGCAAATGAAAAATCAAGCAGTTATTCAACAGTCAAACCGAACGATTGTGGGCTTTACTAGAAATTCGGCAGATGTAATTGGAGAATTTGAGGAGGAGGTCTTGCTTGGTAAGGGGCCTTATAAAAAGATGGTAAGAGTGTTGTTTGTTGTGGTAGATTGTCCTACATCTTACAATGCCATTCTTGGAAGATCAGGACTTTCAAGAATGCCTGCTGTTGCTTCCACTGTACATCAGTGTTTGAAATACGTCGTTCAAGGGCAGGTTGACATAGTTCGGAGCAGGTAGAAAATAGGTAGAAAATGCTATGCCACAACTCTTGCACCCAAGACCTTAGGGGTTGTTCGAAGTGACAAAAAATAACAGTTCGTGGAGCATCCGATTGAAGAAGCAGAAATTGATGACCCTAGGGAGGCTCCCAGTGTTGTAATACCAGTTGAAGATGTTGAGGTTCATTCATTGGCCGAAGAGAAGAACGTTAAAATTGGCTCCAAACTGGCGGCTGAGCTAAAGAAGAAATTGTTATGTTTTTTATTAAACAATCAATATGTGTTTGCCTGGTGTAACCGCGATGTTACTAGATTACCAGCTGAAGTCATTTCGTAGAAGTTGTATGTGTGAAGTAATGCTGCTCATGTGGTCCAAAGAAGAAGGACTTTCTCAAAAGAAAAATCAGATGTGATTGTCCAAGAAGTTGATAGATTAACTAAGATGGGGCATATCAAAGAGTCTCAGTATCCACTTTGGACGGAAAATCCGGTGCTAGTTAAAAAGAAGAATGGAAAATGGAGTATGTGCATCGACTTTACTGATCTCAATAAAGCTTGTCCAAAAAACCTGTATCCGGTTCCTCGGATTGATCAATTGGTAGTTTCTACCTCTGGGAACAGACTACTATCTTTCATGGATGGTTTCTCAGGGTATAATCAGATTCAACTTGATCTGAACGATCAAGATCATACCACTTTCATAACTGATATGGGTCTTCATTACTACAAAGTAATGCCCTCCGGGCTAAAAAATGCTGGGGCAACTTATCAGAGATTAGTAAACAAAACTTTTGCTACTCAGATAGGCAGGAACATTGAAGTTTACATAGATGACATGATGGTTAAAATTTCCAAGGAGCACACTCATATTGATGATCTTCAAGAGACTTTTACAAGTTTACAAGCAGTAAATTTAAAACTAAATCCAGAGAAGTGCGTATTTGGGGTTCGGTCTGGGAAGTTTCTAGGCTACATAATAAGTGAAAAAGGAATACATCATGATCTGTATCAGCTCAATGCCTTGTTATAAATGGAGCCTCCTCGCAATGTTAAAGAAGTTCAATTTTTTACAGGGAGGTTGGCTGCTTTAAATCGTTTTATCTCAAGGTCATCGGATAAGTGTGCCCCGTTTTTCTAAGTACTCAAAGATGTTAAAAATTTTAACTGGTCTCCACTATGTGATCAAGGGTTCATCCGAATAAAGCAGCATTTGTCATCGCCTAAAACTCTTTCTAAGCCTGTTTTAGGAGAAAGACTCTATGTTTACTTAGATGTATCTCAGTGTGCTTTGAGCGCTGTTCTGGTAAGAGAGGTGGATAATTATCCCCGTCTGGTGTATTATATCAGCAAGAGTTTGCTGGATGCTGAAAAAAGATACTTGAAATTGGAAAAGTTGGCGTTAGCCTTGGTGATTGTAGCTTGAAAAATGAGACCCTATTTCCAAGCTCATTCTATAACCGTCTGAACGTCCTTCCCACTTAAAAATTTTATACAAAAAGCTGATATTTCCAACAGGATGACCAAGTGGTCTGTGGAGTGGGGTGATTTTGATATAGACTTTGCTCCTCGAACAGCCATGAAGGCTCAACCAGTAGCTGACTTTCTTGTAGAATTTCACCCTGAAAGATCTTCTACAAAAGATACAACTGAACACATTAAAAACGAATAGGTGGTATAGACTGATGGTGGAGCAAGTATAATGGGTTGTGGAGTAGGAGTTTATTTAATTTCCCCATATGGTGACAGGATGTATCAAGCCATACGTTTTGGGTTTAGAGCTTCGAATGAATCCGAATATGAGGCGGCTATAGCTGGTTTAAAGTTGGCTCTCATTTGTGGAGCTAAAAGGGTTAGATTGATGAGTGATTCTCAACTCCTAGTTCACCATGCGCAAGAAAAATCGGAAGTAAAAAAAAGAACAGCTACTTAAGTATCTGCTTGTGTTGAAAGAGGTGGCAGCAAACTTCAAAAGCATCCGTTATAAGCATATCCCTAGATCGGAAAATACTTTAGCAGATTCCTTAGCTACTCTATCTTATTCGAAGTCCTACCCATTGATTCTTATAAAAGAATTTTCTTCAATACAAGGGGCCCAAGACACAGAAATGTGTCATGAAGAAAATTTGGCTATCTGTACGATCCAACAAAAAGATTGGAGGTATGAAATTTTTCAATATCTAGCTAATGGGGTTTTGCCCACAATTAAAGGAGAGGCAAAAAGGCTTAAAAACAACGCTCGGGTATTTGTGTTCATAAGAGAAGCATTGTATAAGAAATCATTTATTAAGCTTCTCTTACGCTGCTTGGGTTATCAAGAATCTCAAGATGTTTTGTCTGGTTTACACGAGGGAGAGGGATCAGCTCATTGTGGCTATAGAGGTTTGTCCCGAAGGGTTTTATTGGCTGGGTATTATTGGCCAACCATAATGGTTGATGCAAAAGGCTTGGTTAAAAGATGTGATCCATGCCAGATGTATGGTAACAAAATTCATACTCCAGCAGTGCCCATAGAATCCATCACCGAGCTTATTCCTTTTGTTAGATGGGGTATGGATCTGGTTGGTCCTCTTCCTGTAGCTTTCGGAGGTTGCCGAACGATCATAGTAGCTATTGGTTACTTCTCCAAATCGGTCGAAGCTGCTCCTTTAGCAAGCACTACATCGACGACAATTATTAAATTTATTTTGTCTAACATATGTTGTAGGTTTGGGATTCCCCAAAAGATCACTACAGACAACGAGCCACAATTTGATAATAAAGAAATGGAGACCTTTTGTGCTTCAAGAGGTATTCAACATTTCTTTTCTTCTCCTTTCCATCCTTAAGAAAATGGACAAGTTGAAGTGACCAACAGGGTTATATTATCTGGCTTAAAGAAAAATCTAGAAGGGGCTGCTGGGAAATGGTCTAGTTACCTACTAGAAGTATTATGGGCGTATTGAACTACTCCTCTGACAGCTACCCAAGAATCTCCTTTTGACTTAGTCTATGGGATGGATGCAATCACTCCTATAGAAGCCACTTTGTCATCTTATAGGGCGCACAATTACTCTGAATGTACTATTGAGGCTTCCATTAGAAATCAACTTGATTTGGTGGAAGAAAAAAGGGTTAAGCCATACCTTCGAACGGCGCATTACCAGGGCTTAATGAGAAGTAGATTTGCTTCCAAAGTTAAGAGAAGGGATTTCCAACTTGGAGATAAGGTGCTAAGGAAAGTCTTCCTACATACTAAAGAAAAGCAGTTCGACAAACTTGCTACTAATTGAGAAGGCCCCTACGTAATTATTGAAAAGATCAAGTCAGGAACTTATAGGCTTCGAGATAAAGAAGGTAGAACTTTGAAGCATCCCTGGAATGTTCAGCACCTCAGGTTGTACTTAGAATAAAATTTCTTACTTTAAATATTTACTTGTTAAATACCATGTAAATATTAGGGGGCATACTCTTTCCTACCCTAGTGGCGCGGGAATGTTTTAATGAGGTGTCCAGTTTGTTTTAAATAATACAAGATGCCTTCTTAAAATTCTTGGTGTTTCTCAAAACATTTCTATATACTAATTATACACTGAGTTCCGAACCATTAAATATCTTTTTGGATGTTAAGGGATATAATGATTAACCAGTTGGGACAAATTAAACAAAGTGCTTCGAATTGGTTAACTTAGTGGACAGATTAAACAAAGTCCTACGTAATTATTTAACCAGTTGGGATAAATTAAACAAAGTCCTTCGAATTGGTTAAACTTGGTGGACAAATTAAACAAAGTCCTTTGTATTTACTTAACCAATTAGGACAGATTAAACAAGGTTCTTCGAATTGGTTAAACTTGGTGGACAAATTAAACAAAGTCCTTCGTATTTACTTAACCAATTAGGACAGATTAAACAAGGTCCTTCGAATTAGTCAGCTTGGTGGGACAATTTGAAGAAAGTCCCTTGTAATAATTGGATAAATTAAACACTATTTAAAATTCGAAATTCATTCAGATGTTTAAAGGGAAATATGAGTCAAAGGTAAGGTTGACATAAAATGAAACATAGCACAAAAGTGAACCATGATAAGATTCTGAACACAACAAAATACCTTGGCCTTCCAAGGACTTTAGTATTTGACACACGAAGAAATAAAACAAGATGCCTTTGCCATCCAAGGACTTTTAGTTTGTAGGATAAAACAAAATTACCTTAGGGCTCATCCCCTTTGGTATTGGTTGGGTCAATTTTGGTGGTGGGCTGGTAGTTTCTGCACTTGAACCTTCGCCCTCATCAGAGTCACAACTACTACCTGTGGAGTATCCATACTTATCCCCATCAGTTATACTGTGTTGAGGGATTTGGTGAGCATGGACATATCCCCAAAATGTTCCTAGATTCCTCTTGGGAAATGTTTCGTGGAATAATAAGACCATATCAAATTTAATCTCATCATCCTTGTGTTCGAGGGATCGTACCACACCAGCAGCATACTCCTCGATGGCGGCATCCCAATATTTCTTCCTATCCTGATGGAGAGTAGTCAGCTCATCATCTTTCTTTGTCACAAGATTTTCCAGCTTTTCCTTCTCCTCGGATAATGTTTTGATAATGATGCCATCAGTAATATGTTGTGCTTTGAGAAGTTTAATATCATCCGAAGAATTCGTTTCCAGTAATTCATGCTCGGATTTCAACTTCTCTAAAGCGTCTAGTGCTTCAGACAGTTCGGAAGCCTTCTGGTTTTTCTCTTTCTCAAGAGCCTTTGCATGGGTCTCTTCGGCGAAGAGGGAATTCTTTAAGGCATTGTTTTTATTATTGAGCAGATTGATGTTTTGTCCCTGATCACGTACTTATTGTTCCAAGTCAGAGATGGATTTGATGTATCCGAGCATGGCATGACTCAGGGGCATTTGATCCTTAGGAACTTCAAAATATTGACCATCATAAATAACACCACTTGCTATGGGAGACTGTGGGAAGGCCTTTTCAAAATCGTCTTTGTCAAAATCACTGAAAATATTAGGAAAAGGGTCAAGAGAATCTTGACTTGAGCCAGCAACAGGGGGTCTTGGTGAAGAAGGGTCTGGAGGGTTGACATAAGGGTCCCGAAGGATTGGATCTTCTGGCATCTCTATTGGATCCCCCACAGGGGCTTCGGCAGGTTTCTCAGTAGGTACTTCCGAAGGATGCAAAATCAGCTCTGACCCCGTGTCAGTCTTTTTATTGCCTTCAGATTTCTTCTCTACTTTCATCTTATTTTTAACCGCCTCATGGCTCCCTTTGTGTCCACGTTTGTGGCCACGCTTTTTGGGTTGCACATGCAACTCAGCTTGATCTGTCACTTGGGTACTAACCTCTATTGCTTTAAGTAGAGCCGGATCGATTCCCTGAGGATCAGCAGTGGGTGGATCAATTGCTTTCTTGGCAGCCGCCTTCTTCTGTTTCTTTTGGATCTTCTCCAAGTGAGTTGGGCATCTGTGCCTGATAGGAAGATACATCTTGCCTTCTCTTTGCTCAGTTTTTTGGAGAATTTCATCCGAAGGTAGAGGAGTTGTCAACTCCTCCCAGCTCATATCCCTCTTCCTACTGATGTTCCACAAGTGGGATCGGATTAGGTTCCCAGAAGTAAAAGCATTGTGAAACTCCAGCCCCCAGCGTTTGGCTGCCCAAGTATTTAGCTTCTTGAGGATATTCTTGCTATCCTCTAGGTGTTTGAAGAACTCTTTGGAAAACACTATCATAAACATAAAGCAAGTTAGATAAAATTATAATTAGTTCGAAAAAAGAGAAGCGTGCTTACGAAAATACTTACCGTTACTGGTCCACCTGTTGATAAGTTGGATAGGGTTAACACCGGCTTTAATTTTGTGCCCATTCTCCCACGCACTGCTCACAAATAGAAATTGTGTCTGCCATGGCCTTTCGGACTCTAGTAGGTCAATCACTACGTTCTGATTGTTGGGAACATTATACTGATAGAAGGGGATATGGTGGTTCTTACTTAAACCCGCAACTGCAGCGAATTGATTCATGGAGATCGGGATTTTTGCTAACCTAGATGCCATGATGGTGGCCATCAGGGTGTACCAAGCATTCGACATCAACTGACTGGAGCACAGTCTGCCTAAATTGAAGTATCAGACGATCTCCGGATCTAAAGGAAACCTTAAGCCTCAGTTCAGCACCTTTGTATAAACAACCAGTTCGTTTGGGTTGCAGTCCATAACGGTTTCTAGATGGATGGGGATCCGAACTTTCACTAACTCTGGGATACCCCATTTTGTTCTAATTCTATCTAACGCATCAGTATGAGTGTAGACATAGTTAATCTTTGAAGAGCAAGCAAGTATTTGACACTAACCTTTTTAAAATTTGGCCCAACATTTCCTTTTAAACATCCATGAAGGGTCTCCGTGTTTGGTAGGCCCACTTTGCCTCTAGCTGTTGACCCAGATTGATCCTCCCCTATCTGTTCGGAGGCTTCAAAATGAGTATCCAACTCACTGATCTCTTGTGCTTCTTCTCCGGTCTGGGAAGGCACCATCTTCGGTTGTTCGGGCATTTGACTAGATGGTCCATCCAGCCTTTCACTCACTTGCTCCGAGGCGGTAGCCTCCGAACTAGTTTTTTCAATGGGTTTAGCAGCCTCTTTTTCTTTGGCTTGACGGGTGACCCGGCGAGGGGTAGTGTCAATATCTGAACCCATAGCTATGAATGTGGAAGTTCTCCTTACACTTGAAACGAATTTCTCCTTAGAAGGAGATTTCTGGGTTGGTGGTGGTTCTGTAGTTTTAATGTTGACCGGGATGGAATCTTAAGTCTTCTTCTCAGGTAATCTCAAAGGCTCTGATGATAGGGGTGTTAAAGTAGAAACAAAAGTTGGACGGTGAGTTACTAGAGTTCTGGAGGAAGATGAACTTCTTTCCGGTTCAGGGATAGTTTGAACTACTAATCCACCGGGAGTCACTGGTAAACCGGCAGGGATTCGAGCTTTTTTCTTCTCTTCTTCCAACTCCGATAAGTTTAGCCAACCTTCTTTTCCTAATAAAGTTCGAGCGGTGAACATAAAATTTCCCAGTTCAAGAAAATTCAAATGAGTTCAAGCTCTTTTCTCTCTAAATTTTTTTCTGATGAAGGTGAATAGAACAGTGAAATCAGATTCTTATACTAGAAGGAAGAAGAAGTTTAAAAGTTTTTCCTAGGAAATTTGAATCAACCTACGAATCTTTAGGGATTAATCATTACAACCTACTAGACTTTAAGTACCTAGGAACGATTACCAAGAAACGGTTCGAAAAATCCTACTCATAGACTACCATGTGTCGAACACGCACATAATTCAAAAGGTCATCTTCTATGCGTAGGCAAAGGTCTTCTCACCACTAATCTCGTGAAGCACATTGTCTTTCACACTCATTAAAATCCAGCACAAATCCCTTTGTTGAAGATCTTGTTTCTCCTCTTCTTTCATCTCTTCGGGTAACTTATTCTCCGCACCCTTCCACATCCCTTGCAGTACCAATGAAGATTTCAGTTTAATCTTCCACAACGTAAAGCTGGACCCCCATCAAATTTTCCAATCATATTTGTTGTTGTAGACGCCATTGTGAAACCCTAATTGTAAAAGCCTTAATTTCACCACGTGGCTCTGATACCAATTTTGTTATTAAATTACTATACAAGTATCACAAAATGTCTCAAGCACAGAACATATGTATCGGAAAGATTTAAATGAACAAAGTATTTAACGTGGTTTAACAATTGTCTACGACCACGAGCGCCGCCAGAGAAACTAGTTTCACTATGGTAGAAAAGGTACAGATTTCAGATTGTGTTTTGTGTAGTCCAAGTAGTCTATTTATAGGGACTTAATAGACTTACTAGACAGTGGGCCTAATAGGCTCATATACACTTTTAAGAATATCATCCATTGTATTACAGCTTGTCAATGACATAAAACTGTACCGCCGAACACGGTACACTGTCAAGGCACTATTCGACTCATTTATAACACAATTTTTCAACATAAACTAAATAATTTAACGTCCCCCTTCTTATTTCTCTCTTTAAAGATGAATCGAGAATCATATCCTCTCTGGTTTTAGGATCATGCAGTAATAGGTGATGATTCTTCCTCCTCATAAATATCTGATCATTTTTCAAAAATCCCAAACAATATATTGTATCGGTAAGGTTGACGTACTACATTAAAACTTTGTCACTATAAGGGTGTACTACATTAAAACATTGGACGTACTACATTAAAAAGTTGGACGTACTACATTATAACACTATATTTTTAATGTAGTATATTTAGTACTACATTAAAAATTTGTTTGACGTACTAGTATACTGTATCGGTAAGTTGGAGTAATATAATAAATAAATTATATATTATATGCAGCTATATATGTATATATATATATATACACAACATATATACATTTTGAAAATTTAGTGCACATGAGACATCCATATAGTTAAATCACATATAACTCATATATTTTATCTACTAAATTAGATGGTATGTAAATTGTTCTAGACTATAAACGAAATATATTTATTTACCTTCATCTTCCTGCATATGTTATTTGAAGAACCATTATTAGCCTCATAGTATGGCTTCCCGTTCTCTATTATATGTTAAAATGATGAATTTTATTGCGAGAAAAAACAAAAAATATTAAAAACATATGATTAATTGCTTTAGATATTCCGTCAATAACTTGCGTTTTACGTTCTTTAGATCATTAGCTAAAACAAATTTCGGTGCAGATTGTATAGCCACTCAATCGGAGTGGAAAACTTTTGCGACACCTTTTTCCTTAAAAAGTTTTTTCAAAAAAAATAAGAAACATAACATTTCCACAAATGATGCCAATTTGATGAGACTAAAAATCTAATCAAACACCAAAGAATTTTTTCTAGAGAGAGAACAAGGATAAAAATATCAGAAATAATCGAGAGGATAATATATTTGTAAATAATCGATTTTCTGTCATTTTCTTCATTTTACACCTAGAGCCTCTCTCTATTTATATTAGTCATATATAATATCTCTCTATTTAGCCTTATTAATATTTATAACGTTTCTTAGTAACTTATTATTTATTACAAATGTCGCTTATGAAGATGAGGTGTTGAAGACGAGCATTACGAACCGAGCGAGTGTTACTAATGGAGCCAAGCGTGAGTAACCAAGCCGAGGTGTCTCTCATGTTTTATCACTATATAAGTATTATACTCTCATCAAATAATGACTCGTATAAGATTTGTGTATCATCTCATGGTTTGGTGCACATAATCGCATAGATAATATGAGTTAAGATTTGGTAGATCATGGTCTATACAAGTAGTTTGGCTAATATTCTTTTTAATATCAATTATAAAATTGTGAGCGATATCACACCTCACTGAACTTCCAAACATGCACTCATGGATTTTATTAGTAAGGATACGAAAATGACAGAATATTTTGAAGCATATGTGGTTCTCGACCATCGGCTCCTGAGGTGGAAACTATATTGTCTTTTTATGGTTGTTTTCGTTTATTTCTATTATAATACATTTGGTCGACCTAGCCTAAACTTGATGCACATTTATACTTCTATCATAACGCTGTTTCTTCCATTGTATACCAATATATTTGATACATGGTAAATGATTGCATACATATTAGCTAGAGTAACCAAAATATCGTTAGGGAGTACTACTCGGTCTTATTTTGCTTTAAAATAATTAGCAGGTTGATTCAATCGCATATTAAAAAATGGATACTTCGTAAAAGGTAGCTCATCTAGTCAAACCATGAGAAATAATAGAATAAGTTAAAATATATCCTAACAAACTAACATTTAGCAATAGTTTACATATTTTTTTTATTTTTTTTCTAATAATTTAGATGTATTTTGGCATGAAAAGTGGAAGATGTAACCTGGATACCAAGTGATATTAGATGTCACCACAATTATACGTATTCTCCCTTATGTTTGGTCAAGAAAAAACGATGTCACCTTTATGCCTGTTCAAGCAACATTTATGTACTTTGTCTCAAAACAATACCAAAATTAATATGATGGAGGTGAATAGACTCAGTTTCTATTCAGTATTGACTACAGACCTCATACTATTTTGTAAACAGTCGAGAAAATTGGTGTGTGTGTGTGTGTGTGTGCGTGTGTGTCAATTTTACGAATCTTAACAAGGTATGCATGAAATAATCATTTCTCACCCCTCTAAATTAATAAGCTAGTTGATAAGATAATCGATTTCTCTATTTTATGGAAGTTTATTATGACTATAATTAAATATGAATGCACCCGCATAACTAAAAATATATTTATATTCATTACCGAGAGGAGTTTGCACGGTTATAATGTCATATCGTTCGGATTGAAAAATATTGGGTGTCCTGCCATCAATTAGTACACAATTTGTTTCATCAATTAGACTAGAATATGGAAGCTTAATTCTATGATATGTTAGTAAAAAATAATTACGATAATGGCCATTCATCTGACTTAGTAGAGACGTTTTATGGTTCTTTTAAAGCAAATGTTTCCAAATTACTACTTTAAATGAGGTTCAAATATTTGCTGGTAGGTTGGTCATCTTGAATTGCTTCATCTCCCGATCCTCTAATAATTGTTTCCATTTTAACCAAATCCTCAAAGAGATTGGTCAATTTCAATGGCGTCTAAAAAATAAAGTTGTATTACTGATTCAACAATGGAATCTGATTTTGTGGCATTAGCAACAGTTATGAAAGAAGTTGAGTGGCCAAGAAATCATCAAGCATGGTGTTATATCTATAAAGTTTGTGAAAACTTTATATAATTTAGTCGATCATCTAACCAAAGGGTTAAATAGAGATCTTTTGCACAAGTCGAGTATGGTGGTGAGATTAAAGTCCATCTAAGTTCTCTCATGTTGAGATGTCTGATTCCCATCTGATCTAACATTAGGTGTTGAATTCAATGTGGAAAGCTTAACATCTAAAGATTTAATATACATTGGTATGTATGATCCCAATGTATGTGTTCATACATGTAAGTTGTTGATGTTGAAGTTTATCTTCTTAATAATTTTTTTTTTAAATGCATGCGTATATGCGAGAATACAAAAATTTATTTATTAGAAAGTGAAATTTAACCGCTTCAGGAAGCTAGGACATTGTTTTGATATGCATAAAAATAATTATGACACAATAATACTAAAAAATAGTGTCAAGTAAGAACGTTTGAGAGTGTAAATTTATGCATATATTGATTTCATGTATTTATTATGAATCGTAAAAATTTAATTCGTGATACCTTATATTCGAATAATAAAATTTAATCGTCGTGATATTTTATTTGGACAATGCTCCCGGTTAGAGTTAAGAGGTTAGATCAACTTGAATTGTTTAAAAAAAATATTGATGTTATAGCGTAAATCCATTTAGTTTTAGATCCTTAAAATTAATAGTTTATATTAAATTTATATTTATAATTAGTTGCAAATATAGGTTTTGTCTTTTTGTTTAAAAGGAAAATATACAAAACATTGCACTTTCTTATTCAAATAATATAGTGATTTTATCAGATTAAGTTAAAAAAACATCAAAGTATTTAAAATATCAAATAATATTTTTAAAATTTATCCGAGTTATCTTACAAACTCGTGATCCTAAACGTGGATATGTGTATTATATGTCGTGAGGTTATAAAAGACCAATATTAACCAAATTAGTGTAATTATTATATAATCCAAAATTATTATATAATCCAAGATTATAAATATTATTTATGTTAATATTATATTTTGAATATTATTATTATTATGTTTTGGGATCCAATAATAATTGTGTTGATATTATGTTACAAACCAAAACTATAGCTTATCATGTTAAAATATTACAAATTCTATGGTTATAATTTTAATATTACATTTTGAATTTTATTAGTGTGATTTGGTTTTAAATATTAAGTGTTATTTATTATTTTTAAGTTATATTGTTATAATTTTAATATTATTGTGATTTGGTTTTAAATATTACGAGTGTTATTTATTATTTTTTAAACCAAAATCATATTTTATCATGGTAAAAGATTACAAGTTATATTGTTATAATTTTAATATTACATTTGAATTGTATTATTGTAATTATACTAATGATTATAAAATTAATATTACATTTTGGTTAGTATTAATTTGTTTTGGTTATCACAAACATCATTCATAACAAGTGAAAATTAGCGGGTGGGTGAGCATTAGTAAGTCTACGTTTTAGAGGCATTTTAAAACTTAAAACAACGTTTTTTTAAATATGCAATAAAATACTAATCGAAACTAATTAATATCGCAAATAATAAAAACTAAATTTAGACTAATACCAACTAATAACAAGCAATAACAACTAATAAAATTAGAATTAAAAGAACTAATTTAAATAACTATAACAAATAAATAACTTGATAAATTATACGAAGCTCTTAATTGAGCTATTATAATGTTATCCCAACCTTATTTAAGTGGTTTTATCAAATAGAAACAATTTGCGGAAAAAAAATCAAACAATTTTGAAAGTAGAACTACAATATGTAAAATAAGAAATTTGAGTTTTCTATAATATTTAGAACCAGTAGAGAGATTTAGAGAGATATAGGGAGGAGTATATGAGTTTCTGAGTTTGGATTTGGGGTCTCCTCTATTTATAGAGGAGACCCAAAAAGAATTTTAAAAAACGAAAAAAAAATGTCCCGACCATCCGAACAAATCTCCGAATGGTCCGGATGTCTGGTCCGGGGCATCCGGACGTATTTTCCAGACGCCCGGACGTCTGGTCCGGGGCATCCGGACGTATTTTCCGGACGCCCGGACTGCAAATTCGGTCCATCCTGAGATTTCTCCGGATGGCCCGGACTGCAAATTCGGGCCATCCGAAGATTTCTCTGGATGGCTCGGACTTTTTTTGTTTTTTTTAGAAATTTTATTAATAAATTTTTTTAACAACTATGTTACAAGCTTAAAGTGTTTGTTTTGCTTTTTTTATTAAACGTTATTTAAATCTATTTCAATTTCAATTTTTATTTTGTTATTTATAAGTAATTTATGTTTATGCATATACTTCTACAATTCTAAAAATTTTAAATTTAAAGTTTAAACTTCAAATATTGAATAGTTCGAAAATACAATAAACTATTTATATCATCTAAACATAAACACTTCAAGCTTGAAAGATCTAAAGAATCACCTAATAATTTAAAATCCGAATACAATTATATGTCTAATAGGTATATATTATTTAATATGTACCTAAAATTAAATAAAACATCTTAAGTATCCAGTATGTTCAAACAATATACAAATCATTTTACAATTATATTGTTTACGATATCTTTTTTAAGACGATCAAATGATTATTATTATAATCGAAAAAATATTTTCAATAATATTGAAAGTTGTAATCAAAATATGTATATATTTTATTAAATATCTACCTAATATTAAATAAAATATCTTAAATACATAAATATAATCAAACACATCAAAATCATATTACAATTACTTTTTTAGAATGTAATTGCTTGATTATAGAATTTCGCATCCGAACCGTTTTTATTATTCTGATTCTTTATCGGTTTCGATTTTTAAAATAAATTGCAAACAGAACCATTAAATTTTGATCCGATTCTTATATTGTTTGGGGTCCGGTTCCGGTTTTCCAGAACCGTTGACGGCTCTAATAACGAGTACTTATATGTTTTAGTACATACGAAAGAATCTGAAATTTAGAGACATAAAATAATGATAAATCAGATATATTTTAGGGAAATGTCACACTAAATACCTTCTCACCAAACTTATTACCATCTAGTACCCTAACTTTCTTTTATGCCTACTTAATACCTGTCTCAACAAACTAATTCCTATTTAGTACCCAGCTAATATTTCCCTTCCTAAAATACCCTCAATATTTGGGTCAGTCTACACTCCATTTCTCTTTCCACCGTACTTAAAGTACCAACAATTACAAAGACTTTCCGATCTCCAGCCATGGAACCTGACCAAATTAGCACATGGAATTAGCAAACTAGAAATATTAAAAAAATTGTATTCTATGGAATCCAGTTATAAACTTCTTACAAGGAAAATGTTTCACACCTTGGTTAGCTAAAAGAAGCACAAGATTAATATCAGGGTTATGTGCTGCGACATCTAATGCAATGCAAGCTCGAACATATTCTCCAACGATATATATTGGTTTATCTGGACAATGTAAATGCTCTGATCTAACCGTTTTTTTTATTACAGTACCAAATAATGAACCAAGACCAAGAAGAAGTGGATTAGACGTTAACAGAGCACCACCGTCTACGACAGAGCCACAAGAAAACAGAACAACGGCTCTCTCCTCTTTTCCATCGAACAATGCGGTGTCGTCTTTACAACTTGAATTCGGAATCAGAACGGGTGTGAGTGGAGTAGAGAAACCCGATATGTAATGGTATTTTGTTCTTACATGTCGTTGGGTTGAAGACGATACTTGTACTATGACACTAGATGCTCCTTGACTATGAAGCTAGATGTTCCTTGACTATGACGCTAGATGTTCCTTGACTATGACGCTAGATGAGTTGCACTTGCCAACATCACGCAAGATGTTTGTCTAATATAATGCTAGATTAGTTGCACTTGCATAAATCATGTGAAATGTTCGTGTAATATGACTCTAGATGAGTTGAACTTGTCCAAAGCACTTGCCACATGTGTTTGGGTTGAAGACGATACTTGTACTACGATGCTAGATGTTCCTTGACTATGACGCTAGATGTTTCTTGACTATGACGCTAGATGTTCCTTGACTATGACGCTAGATGAGTTGCACTTGCCAACATCACGTGAGATGTTCCTTGACTATGACGCTAGATGTTCCTTGACTATGACGCTAGATGTTCCTTGACTATGACGCTAGATGAGTTGCACTTGCAAACATCACGCGAGATGTTCGTCTAATATGACGCTAGATTAGTTGCACTTGCATAAATCATGCAAGATGTTCGTGGAATATGACACTAGATGAGTTGAACTTGTCCAAAGCACTTGCCAACATGTCGTTGGGTTGAAGACGATAATTGTACTACGATGCTAGATGTTCTTTGACTATGACGGTAGATGTTTCTTGACTATGACGTTAGATGTGTCTTGACTATGACGCTAGATGAGTTGCACTTGCCAACATCATACGAGATGTTCCTTGACTATGACGCTAGATGTTCCTTGACTATGACGCTAGATGTTCCTTGACTATGACGCTAGATGAGTTGCACTTGCAACCATCACGCGAGATAAAGTACTAAAACAACAAACTCATCTTCCAATCTAGCACCCGTGATACGCGAGATGCAAGCTACAACTACTGTCAACATGATACATTAAAACACTGTACCAAACGCGAGACAGACGCTAAAACTACTGTAAACCACCTAAAAACTCCCCAGGGTTCAGTTCCAGACGCGAGACACATTCTAAAACTACTGTAAACCACCTAAAAACTACCCAGGTTTGAGTTCCAGACGCGAGACACATGCTAAAACTACTGTAAACCACCTAAAAACTCCCCAGGTTTCAGTTCTAGACAAGAATGCACGTAAAAGAAATCAGAAAATCCAAGCGAGCCCGACAGCACGCCTGAATCGACATGTTACGCCTCCCTACAACTAAAATCGGTCGTAGGTGCAACTAAAGAAGAAATTTGATTCTTTATATCAAACAGCATACATTCGACCTTACAAAACAAGACATCATACAATCACCGACCGGAAAATGTAGACTTCAAAGAGAGGAGAGAGAGAGAGAGAGAGAGAGAGAGAGAGAGAGAGAGAGAGAGAGAGAGAGAGAGAGAGAATAAAACACAGTGTCGACATATATTGAATAAATCGAAGGAGAGAGAAGGAGATGAGTATTAATAATAACTTATTTTCTCTTTCTTCTAGTATTGTGGCTAATTTGGTAAAAATGTTGGCTTCTTACTACTATTAGTGTAAGGGTCTCATATTTGGGTACTTATTTGGGATTACATATTTGAAAAAGTATTTAGTGGTACTTTTCTCTATATTTTATAGAGTTGAATGAAGTAATAAAACATAAAGAATGGTCCGTTTTAAATCATCAAATCAGGCATCTTGTGGAATTAATTTATTTTCGGTAAGAATTCTCAATGCTCCCTCAATATTTGCATTATTTCTAAATCGTTCTTTTGGTATTTCCAAAATGTATATATAAGAGGTACACTTTAATCTATATGGACTCTAGATTATAAATAAGGGGTTCCCTCGTAAATTACGAAACCAATCCAACCTAAAAAGGTTAAGATTATAACAAAATCCTCGTTATTTCGAGGTTTAATATTTATTTAATTTGTATTTTTTTATCATTTTCAATTCTAACACTATCGATCATCTCATTTATTTTTGTAATTTTTTAGATCATTTGATAAGTTACAAGTTCTAAATTTGGATTCTCCTTTAATAATAATTGCAGTCGGATGTTTTGGATTAAAAAACCTAATGGTTTCATCCAATTTTTAACGCTTAACACTTTTGACGCGTCTACTTTTGTAAAATTATTTACTATATTCGGAAAGAAATAGATGATACAATTTTTTGCTCTCTTTTCTTAATAGCTTTTGCTGTTTCGTGTCGTATACTTGGAGACATTCGATTCATAACTTTTTTATTCAAAATTGTCTCATGTATCGAATCCCTATATTCTCTAATTTAACTTGGTTTATTGTTTATGTTTTGCAGCTTCGAGTCAAACTTTTCATGTTAGATTGTTGGTTTGGTCACAAGTTGTCCGACTCTATTACATTACTTCATTGACTCCAGGCTTGTGTTTTTTACTTTTATTTTTCCTATTTTGTATTGGCTATTTTGCACCCACCCTAACCTTATAATTTTCAATTTTTAGCTCTTATTGTCACATCTTGGGATATGACCCATATAATTGTAACAACCAATTTAATCTTTATTTCAATGCATTTTTCAACATAACAAATACTCTAAAAATGATAATTAAAAATTTGTTCAAGTAAGTTTTTAGAAATTCATAGGTTTTTAGAGTTTAGTATTTATATTTTTCATAGATTTTTTGTATTTAAATAGTTATTTCAGGTTTAGTTATTTTGTCAAATCAAACATATCGTATTCATATTATTTTTGTTTGTAATATATTGGTTTAGATTTAACAAATTTTAAAAATTTAAATTTAGTTTTATATATATTAATTTTCTATTATATCCGAAACAAACAAAAATGATGAAACTCGATTTTTTTTTACAGTCAGAGCCGAATGACGAGTCGATTTATTTTCATGTAAATATAAACTAAAGAGAGAATAATAAAATATTGTACACTAATAATATCTTTATCAATGGCTTCATAGTCTTTGTGACTAAAAAGAGAGAATTACAATATTTCTCGGTTAATCGTTAGACATAACGTCCTCGAGTGCCCAAACACTGGCCTTGTGATTGAACACTATCCATAACTTCCCTTGTTAAAATCCTTTTCAGCCAAAATCTTTTTTTAAGAAAAATATATTAATCTACCGAAAATATATTGTAATACGATATTGTTTTACTTTTGTAAATTAAGTGTCAATTAAGGGATTTGATGCATTTTCTCTTTGGGGTCGAACTATAATTTTGGTGAAACAACGTCAGAAGTGAAACTCTTTTGGTTTTACTAGCTATACATCCCTATTTTTTAGATATTTTGGTATATTGTAATGATAAACGATACTAAAAAAAATTTAAATCTTGATACCATGTATTCTTTTTTGGAAGACTCGGTTGGCCGAGATCTATCTTTCATATTTATAGGGTTCGGTCACTTTCGTTAATCAAATCCACTCATCTTGTTTTTAAAGACTCGACTAGTTAATTTTCGCTCTTCACATCTACATGGTCGAGCACATTTGGTCATCCAACATATTAATCTCTTCCTTTGAAGCTCAGTTGATCGACATTCTACGGAAATATCTCATTATGAAAGTTTCAAAGATGTTTCTTTCTCACACGTGTTAATTTTTTATTATGATTTATTAAAACTAGGCACGGGAATTTAAAATATTACAAATTTTAGTTATCCTTATACACACACAATAACTCAACATTCTTCGTATTCAAGATTTATTATTAGTTGTCTTTACTAATGATCTTTGGTATTCACACATTTATAAACCATTAGGTTATGACTCTCGGACTTCATGCACCATAAACCAATGGTTAGGATAGTAAATAAAAGATGAAACAAGAGTATATATACCTTATAAATACTATGAATAAGGCTACCATCTTTAAAATGCTCATACTTTGGTAAAGATATTTAGTTATGTGATTATGATTAACTTTCCGCAAACTATATTGTTAAACTTATAAAAGTTATCTTTCACTTCCACCAAACCCTCAGCGACTATTGGCAAAATTCTTGAGTTGTTAGTATAATACAACCGACTTATCAAGTTGTTAGCTGAGAACCCGTTCAAACCCTCATAATCCTGAGATAAACTCTTATCTTTTTTATGTATATTATAATGGGTAAAATGATATAACTTTATAGATAAAAAACCATAACATTATTGATGGGGTCGAATAATGATAGAAATTCAATTAATTATCTCATATTTAGAACAAATATTGAGTCAAAATATCTACGTGAAAAATAAGATACTAAAGCGAACCTAGTAGTTGTTACCAAGGTTAATACATCATCTTAATCCATTAGGTCCAACACATGACCCATACTCATTAAGGTTTGAGCGTGCAGTTTAACACTCATTGTGAACTCTATATTGAGCAAACTCAACATAATAGATATTATCAAAAAACTATGAGGTCCTCAATATAAATTAAAGCTTGAGAATATCATTTTTGCCAACCTACAAAGAATCAAATACATATATTATTAGCATTGATTACTAGAAATTTTTCATTGAACTAGGGCATTTATAACAATGTGAAAGTCCAACTTCCCATCTTTGGAGATATGTCGACCTCAATTTTTTTCCACCGAGGTTATACCAATGTTTTTTTATTATGGGAGTTTGGCTCATTCTTCACTCGAAGATCTTAAGGTTTTATAAAATATTAGATATATATGTGAGCCAAGTTACATCGAACACTTTAGGGACTCAAACGAGATCCAAAATTGATATTGGTTTGACAAATATCTTCTCCACCATGACAGAGTTGGTATGATTTCAAACTTATCGATGAATGATCAATTTCACTTATATTACATCACCATCCAGAATCACTACAAGGTTATTGATGATCTTTTGGAGTCTAAAAACTAGAAGATACGGTACATGGGAATCCAAAGACAAGCGAGCCTTCTAAAGGATGTGTATCAGCTGGAAGAACCACTATGAGATATCAAAACCATAGTTTGAACGCCAACCTCGCTTTATAAATAATATTTTCATTTATTCTTATAATTTATCTTAAATTTTAAACGAGATTTGAGTCTTACACTTTATTATCTTGTTGTTTGCAGACTTTGAACATTTCTTTTACAGTAAAACCTATCATGAAGAACATCTTTCGGCAAGCTTAGGTGCGCATGCAACCCAACATTGGTTTAAGAAGTTCCACAACTTATTGACAAATAACAATATTTTTTTGGATTTCTCTCTTATTGATAATAGACCTATCACTTTATAAATACCTACTAAGGTCTGCCAAGACAAAGTGGACCTTAATTTATTTATTCCACGATACCGACAAGACTTCCAATGACCTTTTTCTTACCAAACTTTTTTCGAACTTAAAAAAAACATCCAAAAGTCGAGGGATCGACCCCTCGACCAAAACAAATAAATAGATATCCTTTAGTAAATAAGAGGAATCCCACCTTAGACCAACAAGCTTAGGCCTAAAAACCACCACAAGAGGCGCGACTAATACTATCGGGATACTAGAATTAAAGGACTCTATTAGTGATGGTGAGTCAAATAATTGTATATCTCAACGACTCTAAAAAATCCCTAAACTGGATCGGCTGCCAGCCCACATATATGTGGGAGCCAAGACACCAAGGTGAGAGCATAAACAACTATTATGAAAAAAATAAAACTAGGAATAAATGATAGTTAAGTTTTTCAAGTATGTCAAAACACTACTTATTATCCCTTAGAAACTAGCTAGCGCATGCACTACAAAGATCTCATTAAGACTTCGAGTTCAGTTTATTTATCTTCATTTGTCTTATTTTATTTGGAAGAATACTTATATATGTCATTTGATCCTTTTTTGAATGATGTATATCATGTTCAACATAATTCAAATAATTATTGACGAGCGTGATGTATCATTACCAGACTTTTTAATCCTCATTCAGGCTCCTACCAAACATGCAAAGATGCCGATGAGATCAAAGCAGTACTCAAGATAGAAATGAACTCGTTTATCAAATTATAAAAATATTATGACGCTCAATTGGCTAACCAATACAAATTGTTGGATAAAATTAAGCTACACAATAAATAAAATATAAGAAAATAAAAGAAAAATTATGAGATGTTGCTAGCCGAAATAAAAGGATGAAAGAATATAGCATATGACGGAGAGTTTTTTATAAATAAAATAGTGCTGGCTGAAACCATAGTTGCAATAAGCTAGCACTTGAGTCATAATCATCTAAAAAATCAGGGAGTCCAGGCCATAGTGAAGACAAGACTTTGAACAGTAACTCGTCCCTGGACTGTCGACTTTGGTGACACATAGTCCCTGGACTTTCAAAAGTCCGTTCGTAGTCCCTGGACTTTCAAAAGTCCGTTCGTAGTCCCTGGACTATCCAGTTTGGTGGCATATAGTCCCTGGACTTTCAAAAGTCCGTTCGTAGTCCCTGGACTATTCAGTTTGGATAAAGTTAGTCACATGCGCATGTTTATTAAGGGGACTAACTTTATCAAAAATAGAAAGTCAAAGGACTAAATTTATTGAAAATGAATAGTTGAAGGACTATCTGTCACAAAAATTGATAGTCAACACATGCAAGGGGATTAACTTTATCCAAACTGGATAGTCGAGGGACTACGAACGGATTTTTGAAAGTCCAGGGACTATCTGTCACCAAGTGCGATAGTTCAGGGACGAGTTACTGTTCAAAGCCGTGAAGACAAATTCATCTGAGTGGATAATGTTTGAGCCAATATAGTGATCGATGTTTACAAAATATATTCTCATTTATAATTATGACCATTATGGCTTCAGATCTTCAAAGTTGAACTACTCAAAGATGTAATCAGATTTTCTCAAGGAAAAAGAAGAAGGCAAACATGAGGATGACCATAAATAAAAAAGTGTCAATCACTCTCTAGATGCGCAGAGGACTAACTTTATCCAAAATAGATAGTCCATGGACTATCACCGGGTTTTTTAAATTCCAAGCACTATATGTCACAAAAATAGATATTACATGGACTACGATCGGACTTTTGAAAGTCCGAGGACTATTTAATACTAAATACCATAGTTTAGGGACGAGTTACCATTCAAAGCTTGCGTTTATCGATCCATTTGTGAGTCTTGAATCATCCATCCAAGACGAACCCCTCTTAGAAGAATTGGTCAAGCCTCATATAAACTTTTACTTGTCATTATACTAGTAGATTATATGAGAACGAGAAAGAAAAAAAATAAGAAATATGTATTTCCATTGATTTTATATTTCTATTTTGATTTTTTGTTTATTTTGTTTTTCTTTGAAATAAAGTACCTAAGGATTCAAGGCACATTATTCTTTACATTTATAATATTTTCTAAAACCAAAGCTCCCACATGGTTGGGATTTTTTTTGTTCTTATGGAGTCATATCTCGTTTTAAATTTAATGATGTATCATTCACATTAAGTTAATTTGATTTCTTAAAATTCTGTCTTGTACGATTATTTATAATATCTAGACAATAACAAAATCACATCTTGAAATAAATGATTAATCTTAAATGGAAATGTGATTGAAAATGTGTTTATATATCTAAAAGTGTCATATATTGATCTTTTTTCTGTCATGTAGAGTGTCAAACTATATTCCTTTAGATTTGAATAAGCTAAGATGTCGACCTTTTTTTGTAAGTTCATCTTATACTTGAATGAGCTTCTATCTTATTGCATTTTTTCCTTACAATTTTTAAGGCTTATGTTACAAGAATATGAATCTAATTAGCTAGGATAAATGATATATAGTTCATTCAAAGCAGTTTATATAGATGTATTAAAATATCACTGCACCACCATAATAAGAAAAGAGTACATCTCTAAACAGTAAAATTAATTAAACAAACTTATGCAAAATAAAAAAAATATAACAATTTAATAAAACTAACTAAAGCTTTAAATGTTTAATATTCCAGAGATGAGGAAGGGGTCGTTATTTATATCCACCTATGGTTAATTTATGTATCCAGTTTTGACCATTTCAGATGTACTATACGGACCTGATTAACGCCAAGCATACAATATTTTTTGAAACTTCCGTACGCTGAAAAGCTTTACTGATCAAATGCTTTCTTTGGGAAGTTGTGATGACAAAATTTTGAAGCGTATCGGCTTTACGTTAGAGTTTGATACTATTTTTTATGTATATATGTATTTATATGTTTTTCTTTAACCATATCATGTTTGAAGATCATTGCATTGGAAATATTATCCTATTACTAATTTGCAACACATAAAAAGATAACACGATTTTTGCATAATAAATACATCCAGGAAAGGGAAATGACGTGTATTTAGTTCTCACATATGGGTTCATCATGTATGCTCACAAAAATTCTTATATTCTGAGGGTGGAACGGTGCTAAAATAATTTAACGGATGCCTTTTATTCGATAAAATAAAACTACTTAAATATTTTAAAATTATAATTGGTTGTCCGATATGTATGCCAAACTTGTTGGATATATCAATTTTTATAAATTTATACATTACTTTGGTCTTAATTCGTGTCAGTGGCTATATATCTAACCATTTTGAAAAGTAATAAACCCTAAGAATGAGGTATTGATGCATACTTAAGCTTTAAATAAAAATTCAACTATATTCGCGCCTTACTAGTCGAATTGAAGAACCTCATATATCGTTTATCAATTCACAATTGGATAATTAATTGTATTTGTAAATAGTTGACATGGACTTTTAACCATCTATTGAGTGTTATATATAATCTTCACCCACTAGTACATGTTGATAGAAACTTTCTTAGCAAAATCGTATTCCCACCATGAGTTGAGTCTAGCCCATCATGAGTTGTTCAAGAACAAAATATGACTCATTAGGTTTGATGCAACTTAAAATGATCGATTAAGTCTATACAGATACAGAGTTTCTCCCAACATCACAAACCTACTTGCTTGGATCCTAAGATTTTAAAGCACGACTCTATCCAAAAGTAACCTTCATTTTATGATATACTCTTAAACTTTTGTCTGCTAGTTGGCCCCAAAATCAGTTACACACATCTTTGACACTACTCATATCATCAGTTATATTTTCTTTAAAATTGAGGATCATTATTTAACACGACCCATTGTGAGGCGTTCGAATATGCCAAAATGGCTAGAGAGTTAGCCAAAGTATATTATGTTCTCTAAAATATTTTAATGTATAGCTTTTAAATTTCTTGCTTTATACTTGAGAACTATTAAATAACAAATAATGGTATCATTACACGCCTTCGCCTACCCGAGTACATGATTGAATAAAAAATGGGATTTATTGAATAATTTTACTTTTCTTCTCCCATAAACACTTGTGAGGCAGAGTCTCACTATGATAGTTTTGTACTTTTTATCTTACTTGGATGTTTGAAAACTGAAGCAAATTTCACGGTGTCTTGCCTCTCCAAATAAGACACCAACGTGACCCAGGAATTACTACTCGAAGAGCTCGACCCTCCGTCAGTCTGTATTATCCACTTTAAAAGCGGGAAATCATGGGAAAAAGCAAGGCTCTCTGTACTAAATTCGGTTGAGAAGTCTGCCATTGTATGATCATCGGTCGTGACTCTCTGCTCAAAGGTTATATAAAATTCCCCCAACTTTATTGATCACTAATTTGTATGTCTGGATAGGTTAGGCTTCTGTAAGATATTACAAAGTGGGAAAGACATTCAAACAATGATCGAATGACCTTGTATAAATTTTATATTATGTGTTTGCCATCATAACCAAATTGAGAGCCAATTTCTCTACCTAAAGTTATCTTGTATCATAATCAATTAGACTATTTCTCATGGAATAGATATGTTTCATATTTTTTTCCTCCCTAGCATGAAGAACACTTTCAATATAATCATACATCACTAGATACAGGCACAATTTCCTGTTTTTGAGGGGATTAGACAATAACTATGGAAATGAAAAATTATTTTTAATCTTATTGAAGGTTTATTTGTAATCATTTGATAAGTTTAACTTACCTTAATTTAGCACATAAATAAGATGTCTAAACCTATTACCCATCATGCTAACATCTTGATATATTCAATTGATCTTAGCGGGGGTATAGATACAAAAGTTTCTAACTTTAATAGGTCGATTTATATCCTTCTGTTATGTGGTCAGTGTCATCAATATGTTATCAACGTAAAATTCAACATAACAACCTATCTAACTCGGGACATTATTATTAATCAATCTCTCGCATGTTACTCTAAAATTCTTTAGCCAAAATAACATAACTCTGTAACAATATAGGACTCTTTCAATATACAATATAGTGCTTTTATGATCATAAATATGCCTTTATATGATTACTGAAGAAATATGGAAGTTAATTGCCTAATAAAGAGTCTACAAACATTTTTGCATTCTGAATTGTTTAAAGAGGTCCATAAGAAAGGTCTTATAAAATTTTGCGAAGTCTGTGCACATCATTTATTTTTTAAACTTCTCAAGGACAATGAACTGTTATCATCCATATAGAATAACGTGACTTTCAAATGTGCCCAAGCTACCATGTTTGCAGACTATATAGCTTATGTTTTCTAAAAAGAAAATGAATATTTTTTTCATTATGATGGGTTGAACGTATAGGTTAATCAATAATTTATTGCAAATTATATGAGATGACACCCCATGACACCTTATTTTTTATATACAAATATATCTAAATGGTTAGATGACAAAGCTACAGGCTTAGGTAAAATATTATCATACAAAGATGTTATGATTTTCAAACTTTTATCATCTGCAACCTCTAAGTTTTTGGTTTCTTCCTCAGTATAACTAGGTTTGGGGACACACGGGGATTGACTATTCTATTAATTTTAAATAGAGGATTCTTCAAAGATAAAGATACGGTATAAAATGCGGCATAATAATCACGGTCAAACTTGTAATAATTTTGGATAACCTCAACCTTGTACCAAACCATATAAAACAACTGTTGATATAACGTTGAACCAATACTATGCGTCTTGTCAAGCCAATAATCTTATAAAGATAGCATTATAGTATGAAGAAGATCTTATCAGCATTAATATAACTCGTATATATTATTTTTTACTAAACTCTTCGTAAAATTACCTCGGTCTCAAACTTCCCACACAATAGGGCATATGCACTAATAACGTCAGCAACTGTTCTCTCAAACTTGCAAATGGTATTGGATTTTTCATCTTGTCATAAATTTCTTTTAATATAGAATATTTGTCAAGCTTTATGTGTCGACCAAGAATCTATTGACGTCCACCGCAACAATATCAGTGGTAATTAACACATCATCTTCGTAGGTTCCAGTTACGCCTTTGAGATCGCAATCATAAAACAAAATTAGAGAAAATGATGATTAATAAAGATAGTAAGAATTTTTTACATAAGACTAAAATTCTGATGCATATCATTTCCATGAAGACTTTGTGATTCTGGATAGAGGATCCCTCCAACAATGATGCCTATGACTTTACGATTAGGGTCCGGATGGATGTAGTCTTCAAGTCTGTTCATAACTACCAAAATTAATTCCTACTTTGGCATAGTTTTATAAAACTCATTTTAGTTCATATATTCTATAGGTCCTAAAATAAGAAGTGTCTTTTATAATTTCAAAAAATATTTAGTCTTATCGTACGACTACACTTTTAGTTAACTCTATAAAATGTTCACTTTTAACCCACTAACCCTTTTGGGTACTACGACTACGAACCAAATGACACTCTTTCTCATGATCAAATGGTTTTGGTTTAGATATTGAGGATGATGGTATAGTCTAGATAATTGTTTTTTAATAGTTGAATTATTCATGTATAAAACTGTAAGTGTACAAATATCACTAAGTAATAGTAAGTGATTAAATACTTACATATTAAACCATAAAAAATAGTCTTAATTATTCTAATTACTAAATATTAGTTTTAAACTATATATAGTTTATGAATTTTTTAGATCACCATGTTAGATTTTAATTGTTTGAAGATAAATAAATTGAAGAATTAAACACAAAATAAAATAAAAAATAATACCAAATAATGAATGAATTTAGGATTATTGAACTTATATAATATTTTAATAGATATAATTATATAAATTATTATAATCAATTCAAGCTCTCTCAAAGTTAGATTCTTTTAACCATTATTATCATCTATCGATTTCAAATAGACTATTTTATTATATACGAGGACTTATCTTTATAACCCTACAATGTATAATTGAAACCTAAGCTTCAAGATTAACAAGTCTTAATAAATAATTGGTATAGTTCGTATCCATGTTATACTAAAAATTATAGAGATTTTTTTTGATTTTTTATCTTATTTTTCCTTCTTTATTAAACCCTTGTGTCACGGCCCGCCCAATCTCCCTCTAGAGAGACAATCCGGTTCGCGAGGTTCCTTGAAAGTATCTAGAATATCCTAGAGAGTTATAAAAGATTCTGGAAGACTCTTCATCACTTCTAGAACATTCCAGAAGCCCCAAGCTTCCAGAATATTCCACAAGCTTCTAGAAGACTCTACATCACTTCTGGAACATTCTAGAAGCTCCAAGCTTTCAAAATATTCCACAAGCTTCTCGAAGACTCTACATCACTTCTGGAACGTTACAGATGCCCCAAGAACATTCTAGGATATTATAGAACTTTCCTTGTAATCTAGAACTTTCCTTTATTATCTAGACATTTATTGTAATTAGAGAGAAGCTTCCGGAAGGAGATGATTCTAGAATATCTTCTAGAATCATCCATGGAACCTATATAAGGAGGAGAAATTCATTTTCTCCTCACCCATCAAATTATTGTACTTTCTCTCTCTAAAATATAATTCACTTTCTCTCTCTAAAAAGCTCTAAGTATCTCACTTCTCTATTCTTTTAGGCTAACGTGAAGAGTTCAAGTACCGCACGGGCTAGTCAAAATCTAAGCCCATGACAGTTTGGTATCAGAGCAGGTTCGATACTCCGGGATGGCTGACACAACCAACAACATTACCACAGAGAGAGGTACCGAAGGTCAATCCAAAAGAGGGAAAAATCCAAAGATGTTCAGTCAAGTCTTGAAGCAAGAATGGTACGCTTAGAGCAACGAATGAGTGACTTCTTTCTATGCATCGATGAAGAGTTCTTGAGAAATGAATCTCTTGAGAGGTGGAAAGATACCATGGATGAGTACGTAAGAAAATCCATAGACACTATCAAGATGGAGGCACAAGCCCAAATCATGGAAGAAGGCGAGATGGCCATGGCCAGGTTGTTGGCAGTCGAGGAAGAACTGCTTAAGCTCAGACAAACGACGAACATGATAACGTTAGTCGAGCATGAGTTAACAACACTCAAGGAAACATTGGAGGGGATTAGTGGCGAGCTAATATTATGCAAAAAGACTGCGATAAATGGTGGGACGAGCAAAATTACAAGGGAAGATGCTCCAAAACCTAAGTTATGATGGGAAGAGAGATGCCAAAGAAATTGACACATTCATATGGAGCTGCGAGAGGTACTATAAACACCTCGAGATGGAAGACTACTTAAAGAAAATAGAAAGAGCAACGGTATTCCTCACCGACAATGCCTTAGCATGGTGGAGACTCCGGAGCGAAGAAATCCAATAAGGTATGGCTACAATTGATAATTGGTGAGACTTTAAGAATGATCTTAAAAAGTATTTTTACTTTGTTAATGCAACTTACAAAGTGAGAGCCAAATTAAAATACCTGAAACCAACGGGTTCAATCAAAGAATATACCCAAGCGTATACAAACCTATTATTAGAAATACCCAACCTTTCTGAAGAATAGAAACTCTTCAACTTCATATGCGGTGTGAAATGATGGGTGAAACAAGAGTTAGATCGAAGGCATGTTCGAACATTGACCGAAGCCGATAAATTGCATGATACTTACTCCGAAGAAAAATCCAAAAACTCGGGAAGCACAAACCCAAACCCAAATTACTTGGGAAAAAACTATGATCCAAATTACCGTCCCAAAAACTACAATGCTAATTATGACGAAAATGGAAGAAATCTGGGGAGTTACTATAATAAAGGCGGTGGAGGAAGAAATGATAGAGACAGACAGACTCAGAGGAGATATTTTCCGCCAAGGGACAAAGTTCCTGAACGTAATGAAGAAGATACGCCCCAGTACATATGTTTTATATGCGATGTGAATCATAGAGTCCGAGCTTTCCCAAAGAGAGGAAATCTTAGCGCACTAATAAAGGAAATCGATTCCGAAGAAAAACGTGATCCAATGGTAAACTCGTTACAAAAACTCAGCAGCGTCCGAGCTAAAGGAGAGAAAACCAAATGTAAAGATAAGACTCTTATGTTCGTGGATGCCAACGTGAATGGGAAAATATCTCGTGCCTTAGTGGATACGGGAGCAACCCATAACTTCATATCCAAGAAAGAAGCAACCCGACTAGGCATGAAGATTGTTAAAGGAGGGGGTACTGTGACGGCTGTAAATTTAGAAGCACAGTCATTGGAAGGCGTAACACAAAATGTAGAAATACATCTTAACAAGTGGTTCGGTGCGGTAAAATTTTCAGTTATTCTAGTGGATGACTTTAGCATGGTGTTAGGACTGGAGTTTATACGTGAACAACGGGCCATCCCCATGCCACCCTTTGACTCCTTGTGTGTCTTCGGGGAGAATTCAGCACACCTTGTCCCGGTTACTAACGAGTCCAAAGAGACAAATGTCTTGTCCGCAATACAACTCAAGAAATGGCTTAAAATGGGCGAAGTGACTTTCCTAGAAACCACGAAGGAAGAAAAACCAAACACCCAATCCAAAGCATTCCCAACAAAGATAAATAAAGTTCTCGAAGAATTCAAATGTGTAATGCCCGAGGAGCTTCCAAATAAGTTACCACCAAGAAGAGAAATCGACCATGCCATTGAACTGGAGCCTGGAGCCAAACCTCCCGCAAGAGCACCATATCGGATGTCCCCACCAGAGTAGCAGAATTAAAGAAGCAACTTAGAGACCTATTTGATGCAACCATCCAAAGCACCCTACAGAGCACCAATATTATTTCAAAAGAAGAAATATGGATCGATGAGGATGTGCATCGACTATCGGGCACTCAACAAAGTGACTGTGAAGAATAAATACCCAATACTGCTAATTGCAGACTTGTTCGACCAGCTGGGGAATGCAAGATACTTCACCAAACTCGATTTGTGATGAGGATACTACCAGGTTAGAATTGCAGAAGGCGACGAACAAAAGACGGCATGTGTGACCAGGTACGGGGGTTACGAGTTTCTAGTCATGCCTTTCGGACTAACCAACGCGCCCGCTACATTTTGCACATTAATGAATAAAATCATGCACCCCTATTTAGACGAATTTGTCGTAGTATACCTTGATGATATCGTAATATATAGCAGGAAAATAGACGAGCATGTAAAGCATTTACGCACAGTTTTCCAAGCATTGAAGGAGAGCAAGCTATATTTGAAGGAAGAAAAATGTTCATTTTCCGAAGAGGAATTCTTTTTCCTAGGTCACAAGATTAGCGACGGGAAGCTTATGATGGAGGAAGCCAAAATCCGTACAATTCAAGAGTGGACAGCTTCAACCAAAGTACCGGAATTACGATCCTTCCTAGGCCTTGCCAACTACTATCGACGATTTATCCTTGGGTACTCCCAGAAGGTTGTCCCCCTTACCGATCTATTAAAGAAAGGAAGAACATCGGAGTGGTCGAACCGATGTTAGAAAGCATTTGAAGAACTAAAACATGCCGTGATCGAGGAGCCAGTCTTCAAAATTCCTGACCCAACCATGCCATTCGAAGTGCACACCGATGCTTCAGACGTTTCTATAGGAGAAGTGCTCATGCAGGAAGGACACCCCATCGCATTTGAAAGTCGTAAACTGAATTATACAGATGAAGGTACACTGTACAAGAGAAAGAGATGCTTCAGACTTTTCTATAGGAGGAGTGCTCATGCAGGAAGGACACCCCATCGCATTTGAAAGTCGTAAACTGAATTATACAGATGAAGGTACACTGTACAAGAGAAAGAGATGACAACAGTAGTTCATTGTTTACGCGTGTGGAGACATTAGCTCCTCAGTTCAAAGTTCTTTGTCAAGGCAGACAACGTGGCGACAAGCTACTTCCAAACACAGAATAAGCTAAGCGCCAAACAAGCAAGATGGCAAGATTTCCTTGCAGAATTCGACTATGATCTCGAGTACAAACCAGGGAAAGCCAACGTCATCGCCGATGCACTTAGTCGCAAAGCGGAATTTGCAAATCTCACCCACGCTAGCAGCATATTAATGGGTCGGATAAAGGAAGGGATGAACAAAGACCCAAAAGAAAAAATCATGATGGAGCTGACCAAGGCAGGCAAAACAAGACAATTCTAGGTTGAAGACAATCTACTTCTCACTTCAGGGAGACAGATCTATATCACTCGGCGGGACAACTTACGAATAGACATAATCAAAGAATGTCATGACTCACAGTGGGCAGGCTACCCCGACACCCATCGCACCTTAGGCCTAGTGCACGAGAAGTTCTTTTGGCCTTAACTTTGAGAGAACGTAGAGACATATGTACGAACATGTCTCATATGCCAACAAGACAAGATCAAACAAAAACAACCAAGCGGACTGTTGGAACCACTTCATATTCCAGAGAGACCATAAGAGAGCGTCTCGATAGACTTTATCACTTGTTTACCCAAGTCAGACAGCTTTGCAACGATTATGGTGGTGGTAGACAGATTCACCAAGTACGCAACCTTTGCAGCAGCTTCACCTGGGTACACAGCCGACGAAGCAACCAAACTGTTCTTCCGACACGTGGTAAAGTATTGGGGGATCCCGAAGAATATTTTGAGTGATCGAGATGTTCGCTTCACAGGGAAATTTTGGACTGAGCTCTTTAAACTAATGGGTATCCAACTCAACTTCTCTACCAGCTTTCACCCCCAATCAGACGGACAGACGGAACGAGTAAACGCACTACTAGAATTATACATCCGACATTACGTTAGCGCTAACCAACAACATTGGTCACGATTACTTGATGTAGCCCAGTTCTCTTACAACCTACAGCGCTCAGATTCCACCGGGAAGAGTCCTTTCGAACTCGCAACCGGGCAACAACCTTTAACACCAAGTACTTTGATTTCTTCTTATGCAGGTACTAGCCCTGGCGCATACAAGACCGCCCAAGATTGGCAGTAGCAAAGAGACTTTGCACGCGCCCAATTGGCGAAGGTGGCAAAGAAGATGAAAATGTGGGTGGATCAGAAACGACGACACATGGAATTCAAAGTTGGCGACATGGTATTTGTCAAGCTCCTTCCACAATAATTCAAGTTGACCAGACCGCTACACAAAGGCTTGTTACGCAAGTATGAGAGGCCATTTGAGGTGTTAGCCAAAGTGGGGAAAGCATCCTACCGAGTAGAACTCCCATCCAAGATGAAAATCCATCCAATCTTCCATGTCAGCAACTTAAAGCAATTCTATCAAGACAAGGAAGATAAGAATCGAGGAGAATCTAGCTGAGCACCACCCATGATTGCTACATCATTTGATAAAGATGTAGACAAGCTATTGGTCGACCGCATTGTCCGGAGGAAGGGTTTACCATCTTGCAAGGAGTATCTGGTGAAGTGGAAGAGTGCATCCGTCCAGGAAGCAACTTGGGAGCCTGAAGAATCCCTTTGGGAGTTCAAGGATGCCATTGATCAGTTCAACAAATACACCACGACAAGGACGTCGCGAGATTTGGTGAGGGAGAATATCACGGCCCGCCCAATCTCCCTCTAGAAAGACAGTCTGGTCCGCGAGGTTCTTTGGAAGTATCTAGAATATCCTAGAGAGTTATAGAAGATTCTGGAAGACTCTTCATCACTTCTAGAACATTACATAAGCCCCAAGCTTCCAGAATATTCCACAATCTTCTAGAAGACTCTACATCACTTCTGGAACATTCCAGAAGCCCCAAGAACATTCTAGGATATTATAGAACTTTCTTGGTAATCTAGAGCTTTCCTTTATTATCTAGACAATTATTGTAATTAGAGAGAAGCTTCCAGAAGGAGATGATTCTAGAACATCTTCTGGAATCATCCATGGAACCTATATAAATAGACGAACTTCATTTGCTCCTCACCCATCAAATTATTGTACTTTCTCTCTCTAGAAGTACAATTCACTTTCTCTCTCTAAAAAGCTCTAAGTGTCCCACTCCTCTATTCTTTTAGGGTAACTTGAAGAGTTCAAGTGTCGCACAGGCTAGTCAAACTCTAAGCCAGCGACACTTAACTTACATTTAAACTAATACTTTTTCTTTTTTCTTATTTTCTCAATTGACTCTCAAATACCTATATAATTAAAATAACAAATTATGGAAGTATATTTTCCGTTTTGTAGCCAAAGTACAATAAATTAATGATATATATAAAATAAATACATGGATCAATTACTGTAATTGAAATACTTGTTGTTGAACTATATGATAAGATTTATAGACAAATATGATAGAAAAAGAAGTCGAATGTTGAAGGGTCAGATGATGTTCTTGACCAAAAAATAATGGACTATCATTCGTCTTTAGGTCACATGTGTAATTGTTTTAGTAGTCCTCAAGATTTTTTTGTTTGAGAAAATCCCCAAGTGTAATCGTTTAAGCTCTCGTTCTGTAATTATGTATAATTTATTAGAAAGTCTTTATCACCCTGGTAATCTTACTTCTAAAAAATAGATTAATGAACAAAGTCCATAACATTACAAATATTCAAATATGCCACAGTAAGTTGATTACACCAGGTCAGTACACACTCTGAAGTTCATTGAAAAAGGTCGACAAATGAGTTGATCATCACCTCAAACCCTAATATTTTATTCTTGAATTTCTAGATACTATGCTCTGGGTCTCATGTTCCATCGTACTTGTTTATCTTAAGCTGATTAGACTTTGATGGTAGGCTTTATACAGATTTATGGGGCAAGATGCAACCTAACTAGATTGTACTTTGGAGTTTAAGATGAACCTTCGACAACCTCGTACTACGGGACTGTATTGGTTGGAGCATTGATATATTTTTAGGTTATGTTGATAGGGCTCTTGTGGTAAGGGTTTTTTGGGTAAAGGCTTGGACACTAAAGGTTATAGTACAATGGCCTACCTTTTAAACACAATCTCTAATCAAGATTTTGAGAAATAATATGGTGGATTCAATGAGGATGTTCTAACAATCGAGAAGACTGGTATATGAATACTTTAGAAGTCGGGATCTAACACTATTTTACTTCTATGTCAGGGGTATGGGTCTTTCGATGTTGTTGACTCCTATATCGATCTTGACATTTTGAATGAGATCTGTCATGATAATCATATTGTTTATCATAAAAATGAATTATAGTTGAGGTAATTGGAATGACCCTCACACTTGGTGAATGAGAATGTCATCGATGCCGAATATGACGACCCTTCTTAGGAGATACATTGTCTAGATCCCTCTAAAAAATGCCGAAGAAAATTTGAGACTCTGTTATGACTATCAACCAGTCATGCAGCATTGTTCAACTAACTAACTTATGACCTCAATGGTGGAGGTCCAAAATGGTATACTTTTGATTAGCATGTGAATGTTGTTTAAATCTTTTAAATATGAACGATGTAAATCGTTAAGCTGCGTTTGAAGTGAGGTCGATTCATAGATTCATTCAAAAATATTTTGAAATGTATGTTAACAAAATTTATAAATAACATTACTGAGTTTGAAAAGAACTCTAACTAACCATCAATTTTTATTTACGACAATATTAATGAGGTTTCACTCTTATCTCGATCAAATTGACAAATTAACTTTATCTTCAAATAATTATATGGTCCTAATTAATAAATCTGTGAATCTGATTGAATGATTTGATTCTACAATATAAACTTAGGTTTAATATTAGAATTGGGGTAAAATTAGGGAGTAAACTAAATATTAGAATGGATAAGTGGGCGTAGGCTGTCAACAGTTTTCGGAACCGAGAACCGGACCGGCACCGAGTCGATGAGGACTGGACCGAAAATTAGACCGAATTTTAACGGTCCGGTTCGCGGTTCCATTCTAAAATCTGAAAATCGATAAGGAATCGAAACAAAAAAACTAGCTAGGAACCGAACTGATAGAACCGATAAGACCGACAAGGAATCGAACCAATAAAACCGATAGAACCGATAGAACCGAAACGGAATCGAACCGATAAAACCGATAAACCGGTAGAACCGATAAGAAATCGGACCAATAAAATTGTTAAAACCAATTATTTATTATTATTATATATTCTTTTATAAATTATAATACCAAAATTAATAATTAATTACCGAATTTCTAAGAAAATCATTGATCAAACTTATAAACTTTAGTTTTTATATCATTTATTTTAATAAAAAACAAATTAAAAATCAATTTTTTATTGGACAGAACCAGATCGAAACCGAACCGAAACGGGATCGGACTGAACTCGGACCGAATCGGATCTGGAATCGAACCGAATAGGACCGAACCGGACCAGACCGAACTGAAAACTTAGCGGTTCGGTCCAGTTCCAAAAATTAGAATAAAAAATTTAATGATTCGGTCCAGTCCAAACCGATAAACTTAGCGGTCTAGTATCCTTTAAAACCAGGACCGAACCGGACCGATAACCGCCCTATTATAAGAATAGAAACAAAAAAAACAGTTAGGAAACCAAACTAATCCTTTTGATAAAGTCAATTTACTTCTAACATTGTAGGCATTGAACAGTAAATCGTCATTCGACCCTTGACTTTCAAATGTACGTTGACAGTCCCTAGACTATCGCGTTTGGATAAAGTTAGTCCACTAGATCCTCTGATCCATGAGAAGCTGCCACATGTCACCATAGTCCCCATATTTTTGTATCACCACTAGTCCCTTGAGTTTAGGTCAAACCCAGAATGTAGAATATTACGGATAACTAAACTCAAGGGACTAGTAGTGATACAAAAATCTGGGGACTATTGTGACAGGTGGCAGCCTCTCATAGATGAGAGGATCTGGTGGACTAACTTTATCCAAACGCGATAGTCGAAGGACTATCAACGGATATTTGAAAGTCAAGAGACCATCTGCACCAAACGCGATAGTCGACGGATGATTTACCGTAAAAAGCGTAGCATCGTATAAGGAAATTATAATATAATACTATTATAGATAATGAAAGGTTAAAGGCTGTGAATTAGTGGTGACAAGTAAATTTGGGTAAGTAAATCAATAGCACGTGTGAACGTGAGAGCTACTGAGTGGGCCCTCTTCTAATTGGTGGTTTCTTCTTCTACTATATCCATTTTTTCACTTTTTTTTCTTTTCCCGAGTAGCGATATTGACGCGCTCCTTATGTATAAAATTTCAGTGTTTTATAATTTTTTTATTTATTTTACATTTTTATTTCCGTACAGTTTTTTTCTACGAAAAACAAAATATATAAATTATAAATTTAAAATGACCCAATATATCAGCGGCGAGTTCCCGGAATCTGATATGCCGACGACCGGATTTTTCGCAGTGATCGAGAACCTTGGATAACAGATTATACGAGTAGAACGTAACGACTCCCATGGCCGTTAAGCAGAGAAATCCAATTCCCCAGCCCAATCCCGCAAACGCGTAGGGCAACGTCAGTATCGTCGGTCCTACTATCGCCGTCGTCAGATGAAAACCGGCGTGCCACCATTTTCCTGTATCATCGATTCGCCATCAATATACAAACATAGAAGATAGATCTAAGAATATTAGTGTATGTATGTATGTATGGGATTAGGAGTCTTAAAAAGAATGAAGGGAGTTTGTTTTTGTACCTTTGGATTCGAGAACGAAGAGAGCTCCGGCATCGGAGTGTGGACCGGTTTCCGGTGGCGTGTCGGGTGGAGAAAGAGAAGGAGAAGGTTGCGTCATTAGGGAAGTGAGAGTCAATCTGGTAAAACAGTGGTCGTTGGAGGAATACGTGTGGGGGTGTGTGTTTGTTATTATGACGATTTATATGAAGTTGGTAGTAGTTGATTTTGGGACTACAAACAAAAGTTGTTCTGTTTCTTGTTATTCGAGATACTTTTACTAAATAATTTGAAAAGAAGGGATCAAACTGAAAAGTGAAAAATTTTAAAAAAAAAAAAATTATAAATTTAAAATCGAACTCTGATCTTTTAAAGAATATAATAATAATAATAATAATAATAATAATAATAATAATAATAATAATAATAATAATAATAATAATAATAATAATAATAATAATAATAATAATAATAATAATGGGTCTAGTAGGATTGAATTAGGAAATACTCTATCGATTATTATATTTTTCTGGTGAGGGTTTTCGGATTTTGAAAAATCTATTAGTTCACCGACTTCGCAAAATCTATAAATTTAGTTATTCGATTTTACAAAATTTATAAACTTGGTCTTTGAATCCAAGAAAAAACCGCTCTTCATTGAATAAATATATAGATTTTGCTAAGTCGATGGATTAAATTTATAAATTTTGTAAATTATGGACTAAATTTATAGATTTTGTATAGTCCAAAACCCTCACCGGTGATTCTAAAATCGAAAAACTAAATGAAAGAAAACATGATAGTCGAGTGACTATTTTCTGATTAAAGCCGGGTTTTGTACTATTTAAGATTCAAACACAATAACAATATTATCAATTTACTATCCATATTTTCATGTATTTATAAGAAAAACATATTTCAATCAAATATTTATCATCTAAGACTCGATAATATCTTAAATACCCTTAATTAAGTATATAAAACGTTGTTCTATTTTTTATTTCAAAATTTATTCTTTGTTTCTTTCTCTCTCTATTACGATCATCTACACTACTATAACAATAAAATGTCACCATTGAACTTCCTTTTGATTTTTTTTTGTATGATTTTGATTGTGTTTTTATTTGATTTCGATGTTTGATTTTGGATATTTGTTTATGTAAATCAATTTTTCTGTTTAGGTAACACGATTATTAATTTCTTCGTGATTTTTGGTAACTCAAAATAGGTAACTCAATTTTTATTTTCTTCGTGATTTTTAGTATTCACCTGGTATTGATGAGGGTGGAATTTGCCGATATAAATAATAGGGACCTTATTGGGAATAAAAGATACTTGGTGTAGTTATTAATGTATTTAGGATCTCTCGGGGACCAATTTGTGAACACGGTATTTACTAAGGGGCCTCATTAAGTATGTGGAGCCCACTAAAGATTTCAGTGGGTCCACCTTATTTTAGTATAAAAGGTGACCCACTTTCTTGGTAGGTGGGACATTGAATATTATTCTATTCCATTCTCTCTCTCTACACTTTCTCTCTCTAGTCATATCAAGCACAAGATCCGAAATATTCTCCCAAACAATTATTGACTCATCATTAGCGCCGTCAGTGGGAACGAGTGATACCAAGAAGGAATCTTTTTTCTTTGAAAATCACGTTTTACGAGATGAACATCGAAGCTGTAATAGAGAGGGTCGGTAGAGAAGTGATCCGAGCCATCTCGTTGTCAGAGGGCGAGGAAGCACATGGTCGAGAACACCACGATCGGGGTCGGGACAAACGGTCGACCTTGATAATGACCCGCAAACAGCTCCTAGAAGACATTGCCAAACTAAACGCAGAGAGGGAACGGGCACTGGACGAAAAAAGGGTCCGTGAAAGGAAAGGCAAGGAACCTCTCTTGGATGACCGTGAGGAGGCCGATCCCACTGAGCCGCGCATCGAAGCCCGCCCTGTTAGATATTATCAAGAGCCTCATCCCGAGGAAGGGAAAAACGCCAGAACACTGCGGTACCCAGAGGATCATCGCGACATGTCGGTTGACTACACCTCGGATGATTCGTCGGGTAGGGAGTATTGCCGGCAGGAAAGGGTCCAGCGCGCGCAGAAGAATCGTTCCCGACGCCTCCGAGGACCCAAGACGGACTCCCCAAAATACAAGAAGGGTAGCACCGAGAAGCAAACCCCGGTGTCTTTTGGGAAAGAAGAAATGCCCGCCGCCAGCCGAGAAGAACGGGCGGTGATGCCTCCAGTACCGTGGCAACCGACGAACAGCCAGAACCATGGTTACCAAACCAGCAGCCAGTTTATCAGCCCAGGAGACGAGGGGCTCTACGGAATTCAGACAGAAGGGCTTGGAGGAGAAGCGTGCGGGTTCGGAGTCAACTGGAGGGCATCTCCATTATCCGACGAAATACTGGCAGGGCCGCTCCCGAAGCGATTTGACATTTCTAAGCTAGAAAAGTATGATGGGAAGAAGGACCCAGATAATCATTTGGAAGCCTTCAAAAACTTCATGCTGAGTTTCGACAACGATGACAAACTCCTATGCAGAGTTTTCTCCATGACCTTCAGGGACCGAGCATCCAAGTGGTACAACCGCTTACCGCAGGGCAGCATCCGAAACTTCGGGATGTTTTGGACGATGTTTAGGCAACACTTTGTGGGAAGTAAGAGTTTTCGGGACAACGGAGACACCATTATGAATTGCAGGCAGAAATTGGGGGAAAGCCTCAGAGAATACACCAGACGGTTCATCGACGCGAAGACCGACCTAGACCACTGCGAAGAGAATGTGGCCATGACTGCGTTCCCCTTGGGTCTGCTCCCGGGACCAATGAAGCAAGTAGTAACGAAGAAACAAGCGTTCACGTTTTCCGCACTTCTAGCTCAAATAGAAAAACAGATATTGATCGAAGAGACCGAAGCGTCTGAGTTGGCGGCATAAATCTAACAAAGTGCCCAAGCTTCGGTAGTGATAAGGCAGGGCACCCGGTCGGATTACGCTAGGGCAGCCCAACCGGTCACCACGATACACCCGCCCCCGCCTGTATCAGCCAAGCCTTCGGTCCTATCAAACCCAAAACTGAAGCAAACAAGTCAGACGGCTTCGCGACCCATGTCTAACAAATGGATCAGACCTGCATATTTCGCGGACCTTACGGAGTGTGTAGCGTCGATCTACGAGAAGACTAAGAAGAGCGGAATATACCGAAGACCTTTCCCGATACCCACACCTCGGGAACAAAGGAATAACCGCTATTGCCGCTATCACGAGGACATTGGGCATGATACTAAAGACTGCATTGCCTTGAAGAAAGAAATACAGATTCTCATAGAACACGGAAACCTCCTGGAGTATGTGAAGAAGGCACAGCAAAGTGCGACCTCGAAGGAAGTCGTGATGATACTGAAACCAGAAACCACCATGGAAATTTCAGAGGTAACCGATCCGTTCGATGTTGCCATTAAGTAACTCGACCCCGAAGCAAACCGCAACATCATCGGGCTTATTGAGGAAGAGGTTGAGGAGAACGGCGGTAACGTACGAGGCCTTTGTAAATTTTTTGAATCCCTAACTATCTTTGGAAGAGATTCTATGGCAGGAGTTACACATTCGTCCAAGAAAAGGCACATCGTCAACCTAACCACTCAGTTGGAGGCCCGAACTCACTCCTAGTCCAGAAGCGTCTCATCTCCGATTCTGTACTTCGACGACAACGACATGAGGGACATAGTCGGCCCCCATGAGGATGCCATCGTAATCGGGGCAGCTATCGCGGGGGAGGAGGTTCGGCGCATCCTGGTGGATACCGGAAGTTCGGCCAACATAATCTTCGCATCCACTTTCGCCAAGTTTAGGACACCACCAGTGATTGCACGGTCCGACCGCACCATAGTAGGGTTCACAGGGTCAGCAGCCGACGTTATAGGAAAATTTGAGGGCGTAATTCAATTAGGCCGCGGCCCATTCAAGAAAGAGGTTACGGTTTTATTCGTGGTAGTAGACGCACCGACTTCCCACAATGCCATTTTCGTCCGATCATGGATATCGCGAATGCATGCGGTATCTTCTACAATCCACCAATGTTTAAAATACGTGGTCGGAAACAACGTGGGAGTGGTCCGAAGTAGCCAGAAAGCAGCACGGGAATGTTACCGGGCGACATTAGCACCTAAAAAGGATCAAGAGATGATTCATGCTCGAGAATAGCAATTAAAGGGGCTCGCCCCGGAATCACTGCCCGTTGATGACCCCAGGGAAGCCCCGAGCCTCTTGACGACGGACGAAGAATGCGAGCAACACCAATTCGCTACGGGGAAAGTCCTGCGGATTGGGGTGTGTCTCTTGCCGATCTTCAGGGAACAGCTGCTGACTCTCCTACGGGAAAACTTAGATCTGTTCGCATGGTGCTCAAGGGATGTCACCGGGGTCCCAGAATCCTTTTCTATTCACAAGCTAACCATCAACAGGAACGCCAGACCAATCTCACAAAAGCGTCGGGCTTTTTCCCCAGAAAAAGCAGACATTATCTTACGAGAAGTCGAGAGAATGATCAATTGTCGGTCATATCAAGAAAGCAAGTTACCCGTTGTGGACCTTAAATCTCGTTCTGGCAAGAAAAAAAATGGGAAATGGAGAATGTGTGTGGATTTCACCGATCTTAATCGGGCATGCCCGAAAGACCCATTCCCGATGCCAAGAATCGATCAATTGGTAGATTCGACGTCGGGTAACAAATTACTGTCATTCATGGATGCATACGCCGGTTATAATCAGATCAAATTACACGCTGCGGATCAGGAAAGTACCACATTCATCACAGACCGAGGACTGTACTGCTACAAAGTAATGCCCTTCGGACTGAAAAACGCCGGCACAACATACCAAAGGCTAGTCAACAAAACGTTCGAGGGTCAAATTGGGAGGAATATGGAGGTGTACATCGATGATATGTTGGTTAAAAGCGGCACGGATGAAGCACACCTTACCGATTTGAGAGAAACCTTTGATAACTTGCGGGGAATAAATCTCAAGCTTAACCCGGAAAAATGCTCCTTCGGGGTCCGATCAGGAAAGTTCCTAGGTTTCTTCGTTAGCGAGAAAGGGATTGAAGCCGATCCTGTCTAACTTCGGGCTCTGACCGATATGACTCCGCCCCGAAGCATCAAAGAAGTTCAGATCCTAACTAGGCGTCTGGCGGCCTTAAATCGATTTATTTCTCGCTCATCTGATAAGTGCGCTCCCTTTTTTCAGGTCTTGAGGCAAGCTAAAAATTTTGTGTGGACTCCCGAATGTAATGAGGCGTTCTTGGGAATCAAACAATATCTGTCATCCCCGAACCTCTTGACGAAGCCTATCGCGGGCGAGACACTTTTTCTTTATGTTGCGGTTACCGACTTCGCGGTTAGTGCGGCTTTGATTAGCGAGTTGGGCCCGGCCCCTACGGCGGTTTACTTTGTGAGCAAAAGCCTGCTAGATGCGGAAACCCGGTATTTAAAGTTGGAAAAAATGGCGCTCGCCCTAGTGACAGCAGCGCGAAAAATGCGCCCATACTTTCAAGCCCACCCTATCATAGTCCGAACATCATTCCCACTCAAGTACATCCTCCAGCGGCCAGACATGTCCGGGAGAATGTCCAAATGGTCGGTTGAGCTCGGCGATTTTGACATCGACTTCGAACCTCGGACGGCTGTTAAAGGCCAACTCCTGGCCGATTTTCTAGTAGAGTTCCATTCCGAGCGGCCTGTTCAAGACGCGCCTTCCCAAGAAGCCGCGCTGAGTGAATGGACCGTCCGAACCGACGGAGGGGCTAACGTCAGTGGATGTGGAGCAGGGATACAATTAGTGACCCTATCGGGCATTAGCATGCACCAAGTCGTCCGATTCGGTTTCCCAACTTCGAACAATGAAGCTGAATACGAGGATGCTCTGGCAGGATTACGGTTAGCACAGGTATGTGGGGCAAAGCAAGTACGCCTCATAAGAGATTCCCAACTTTTGATAACTCAAGCTTCGGGGAGTGCGGAAGCTCGGAAAGAACATTTGGTACAATACCTAGCAGCCGCTCAGGGTTCTAGCCGCCTCGTTTGACAAGGTCACCTACGAACATGTCCCGAGAAGCGAAAACATAGCCGCAGATTCTTTGGCAACACTCTCCTGCTCCAGTAACTATCCTTGGGTGGTCGAACAAGAAAGCACGTCTATTATCAAGCGTCAAGAGTTAGACAACCGACCTGAAATCACCTATCAAATCTCTTCGGTAACCATCTCAGATTGGCGGCGTGACATTATCGCCTTCTTAGCTGAAGGTCGGTTACCTTGTGATAACGCCTCAGCTCGGAAAGTACGCAACAAGGCTCAGGGTTACGTCCTTTTAGGTGAAGTGCTATACAAGAAATCCTTCAGCCGCCCCCTGCTCCGATGCTTAGGGGTCCATGAGTCGCAAATAATTGTATCCGAGCTGCACGATGGTGAGGGTGCAGCACATTGCGGTTACAAAGCCTTGATCAGAAGGATTATTCTCGCAGGATTCTATTGGCCAACGATAGCAGCAGATGCGCGACTAATAGTCAAAACGTGCGATACATGTCAACGATTCAGAAACGCGATAAACGTCCCCGCGGCTCCTTTAGAGTCCATCTCCGAAGGACTACCCTTTGACCGATGGGGAATCGACCTTGTCGGGCCGCTACCAATGGCGTCGGGAGGAAGACAGACGATCGTCGTGGCAGTGGACTATTTTTCTAAGTGGGTCGAAGCCGAACCTTTATCCGCCACCAAGACCAAAGATATCATCAAATTTATCTGGTCTAATGTATGTTGCCGGTTTGGGGTACCACAGCGGTTAACTATGGATAATGGACCGTAGTTCGATAGCGGGGAAATGAAAACTTTCTGCGCTACGAATAAGATCAGGCAATGTTTCTCCGCTCCTTTCCACCTCAAGCAAACGGGCAAGTCGAAGTCACCAACCGGACCATTTTGGACGGCCTCAGAAAAAACCTTGAAGGAAAGGCCGGAAAATGGCCCGACTACCTACAAGAGGTACTGTGGGCTTACCGAACCACCCCCCGGACGGCTACTCAGGAATCACCTTATGCTTTAGTATATGGCATGGACGCGGTAACCCCTGCGGAATCCATTTTTCCATCTTTCAGGATCGGAACTTATGCGGAGGAAGCAAATGACGACAGCCGACGCCTCGAGCTCGATCTTATAGAGGAGAAGCGCAAACGCGCCCAATTAAACACTTTACACTATGAGACCCTGATGAGAAGTCGATACGCTTCTAAAGTCCGATGTCGGGAATTTAAGGTCGGTGACAAGGTTTTGAGGCGCGTCTTTCTTCACACCAAGGACAAGATCCTCGGTAAACTCGCCCCGAATTGGGAAGGGCCCTACGAGATAGTGGAAAAAATCAAGAGCGGGACATACCGCCTACGAAACAAGCTCGGGCACCATTTGAGGCTACCGTGGAATATTGAACACCTAAAATTGTATTTAGAATAGTAGCAAAATGTTTGTAGTTCGTTCGACGTAGTCTGTAAAAACCTATTGGTCGGGGATGCACTCTTTCCTACCTCGGTGGCGCGAGAAGGTTTTAACGAGGCATCATAAATACCCGATCACCTGATTACATTAATCAAATTTTTCTTTTGCCTTCCAAATGTTAAAGTGTTACGACTCTGGTCAGCTGACGAGCTGGTGAGCGTCTGTTCCTGCTAATGTTAATGGATCTACAATTTTAATTTTCCCGACCCTTTGGGAAAAGTTTCAATGATACATTGATCTACAGAACCTTAATAGGTTTTTCAGTTTTTACAACTGATCTACATGTTTAATTTTCCCGACCCTTTGGGAAAAGTTTCAATGATGCATTGATCTACAGAACCTTAATAGGTTTTTCAGTTTTTACAACTGATCTACATGTTTAGTTTTCCCGACCCTTTGGGAAAAGTTTCAATGATGCATTGATCTATAGAACCTTAATAGGTTTTTCAGTTTTTACAACTGATCTGCAGAACCTTAATGTGTTTTTCAGTGTTTACAACTGATCTACAAATTTAATTTTCAGACCCTTCGCATAAGCATCAATATTACATGTATTTCTTTTCCAGACCCCATCAGAAATTTTACAAATAACGCTGATCAGACCCTATTTTTGTTTTTCACAAAAACATTTCAGTCTACCCAAGTAAAATTATGGTGTTTGATAGATCAGTACTAACAAGAGGCTGAATCCGCACATTATGGTAAGGAACAACGATTGATTACTCAAAACATAAAGGTCGAAATGTTCACAGGCAATAAATGTTAGGGGACCCCCCGGCCCCCAAAGATATTACAAACAAAAAAAAAGCAAAAGTAACGAAACAGCCGGCCGATCACTCGCTATTCTCCTCCTCAGACTCCGTCTCGTCCGATTCATCCTCGCAACTTACCCCCTCAGGTTGGTCCGCCTCGGGTACGTCCAGCCACATCGCTCCAAGATGAAGGGTCAGGAAACGGTTGTGGAACGAAAGCACGTAGGCGGCTTTCGCATCGGCCGCCTCTTTATCCGACCACTTCTTGCACTTGTCTGCAAAGGCGGTGTTCGAAGCCTTCAGCCTTTGGATCTCCTGACCTAGCGCGGCAGCACGATCTTCCCCGGCCTTCTTCGTCTCCTCCGAGATACGGATAGCCTCTGCAGCTTGCCCCTCTGCTAATTCCTGCGCGTTTTTAGCGCTCTGCACCGCCTCCTTTAAATGAGCGATTTCAGCCTCCGCGCCCTCTAGCTTCTGGCTCAGCTTGGCCGCCCTACACTCCTTCATGGCCGCGGGTATAAGCAGGCTGTACAAAGACAAGGCCAATCTATCCGATCCTTTCAGCGGGAAAGTGTGCGGTGAACCGAGCATCGTTAGCACCGGGAACCGAGGACCGCTGGAGGAGGCTGCGGCTGGATCCGATGCATTGGGAGGGTCGACCTCATCCGGAACCACAACTACCGGATCCATTGGCGATTTCCCTTTAACCCCACCAAACTGATCAAACAGCTCCGGTATAGTGGGATTGTCCGCCCCAGCCACGACCTCGCTCTCTTTGGCCCGTTTTTGCTTCTTGTTCTTGGCTCCTTCAGCGTCGGTTCGGATTTTCCTCTTAGGCACCAGAGGCTGGGCAGGGTTAGATGCGCCACCCTTAGCATCATTCGCCGCTATACGACCCGCTCCTTCACCACCACCTGCAGTGTTCCCCCCGACCTCGTCATCCGACTTCGGGCGCTTGCTAAACGCCTTATTGCGCTTCGGGAGATACAGCTGATATCCGGGAGCGTCGGTTTTAGCAATAATGTCCTCCAGACTGGGGGGCTCCCACAGTTGCTCGATGGTCAGCCTTTCCGACGAGCAACGCCAGAGGTTACTGTTGAGCAAGTTGGTGTCCTTGAAGGTCCGATGCATCGCCCGACCCACTGCTTCTTCGAAAAATCCTTCAACACTTGGAAAGTGTCTTCAGCAGCCTTCGAGAAGTCCTTCTTTCGCCCTTACAAAAACTCCTTTGACACTGCACGGGGGGTCGGTATTAAAAAAAAGAAAAAAAAAGAGCGGTACCATCATGGACCCAGGTCCGAAGCAGCTGTCTTTTGTTCTCCGGAGTATAGGGAAGACCGTTCTCCCAACACCCACTCAGAAACACGAACCGATGCTTCCAGCCTTTATCTCCCTCCAAGAAGTCATTAACTATCTTCCACTTGTTTCCCAAGGAAGAGTAGAAGAACGAGGACTTCAGAGCCTTGGACAGACCTGACATAGCAATATATTCGTCCATAGGCATAACCCGACCTGAAAGACGGGAAGCCATTATGCAGGACATTAAAGTGTACCAGGCATTCGGCGTCAGCTGCGATGGGCAGATCTGGAGGGTGCGGAAGTAAAGCGAGATCTCAGGATCTAAGAGGAAACGCAGACCCCAATTGAACAGCTCGGTAAACACCACAATTTCCCGAGATCGGACGTGAACAGGGGTTTCCCCAGGGACCGGCAACCGAACCGTGACGCAGTCAGGAATTCCCCAGCGGATCAGCAGATCCTTGTGTTCGGACTCGAGGAAGTAGAGGTACTTCCCTTCGAAGAGAGAGACGACGTCCTTCGAAGGAAGCCAGCCAAAATAGGTGGTGGTGATTGCAGCCTCAACTTCTTCGGGCAGGGGATCATCAGAAGGGTTAGCAGTATTCCCAACAGCGGCAATGCAGACCTCCGCGGGTGCAACATCCACCTCTGATTCACCCACATCGGGGTTCGAAGCTTGGTCAGAACTTCGGGCTGTAGCTGCTTTAGGATCCGATGGTCATACCCAAGAGGTGAAGGGTTCAGCCGTATTTCCTGAATGAGCCCGATGAGCTGCATCCAATTCCTCTGGCGTCAACCGACGCTTAGGCAGACCTAAAAAAGTGACGGCAGTGTTAGTACTGGTCCGATACCCTCGGATTGAGGGAGTAAGTTGAACCATTTCAAGATAGTTACCTCCTGCCGGAGATGTAGGGGGACTATTTTCACCCATGGTCAAGAACTTAGTGTTGCGAACGCGTCGGGGCCGGAACGGAGGTGATGGAACGTGCGAGTTGACAGACAATGGGGTCAGATTCTCCGACCGGACTGCAGGGGAACGAGAGGAGCTGCTACTGGAAGAAAGGACAACGATTTCCGGAGATAGGCTAATCTCGGGAGACGGAGAGCCGGGAGGATCGGGCAGAAGGAAGGATTCAGCAGGGATCGGGGTGGCTAAAACGGGGTCGTGAGGACGCGGGACGGGAGTGAAGGGTTTTGAGTTGGATCCCCAAATCAAGCCGGCGCGTCGGTATTCTTCGGCTCGGTCTCCGATGCTAGCCCACTCTTTGAAACTCCACTCAGGCTTTTTCTTTTTCTTGGCTGATGTTTGCTTCGGGTGTCTGGGTTTCATAAAACAAACATTCCCTTTCTAAGAATGGTCTGACAAGTACTCTCCCTCTCTAGAAATGGTCTGACAGCAGTTTCCCTCTCTAGAAACGATCTGACAGCACTTTCTCTCTCTAGAATGTCTCTGAGAGAAATCAAGAATTGAGGAGTATTTATAAGCAACGTTGAATGACCGGGGAATACCAATCGACAAAAGCACAGCGGGAAGACGAAGAGTCTCCCTAAGAGGCTAGTCTGGCAAAGGCGCATCCCGTAAACTGGTGACACGTGTAGACCACTTCTTGATGAAGGCTTACCTAGGCTACCCCCATCGAACCGACTGATGAGATGGGCCTTCTCAACCGTACTTACTGTGAAAAGTCGGCCCATCACAGTGGGGCCAGAGATAAAAGCTCAAGAAAAACCCAACAGAGCCTGAGTATTGCCTTCGGGTAAAGTTAATCAAAAAGCGTCGCGGGAGTGCCATTGAACGCTCGTAGGACAGATCGGGACAGACAACGTTGTGGAACGACCGACGGCTTTGAAAAAAGAATAATTCGTCCAAAGGTAAGCCGTTGGCCCGAAGCACAGGAGGCTGCGGACGACAGGTGTAGGCTCGGCAGTGAGTCTCCGCTCTTAATACTCCCGAAGACTGGGGGGCTACTGATGAGGGTGGAATTTGCCGATATAAATAATAGGGACCTTATTGGGAATAAAAGATACTTGGTGTAGTTATTAATGTATTTAGGATCTCTCGGGGACCAATTTATGAACACGATGTTTACTAAGGGGCCTCATTAAGTATGTGGAGAGCCCACTAAGGATTTTAGTGGATCCACCTTATTTTAGTATAAAAGGTGACCCACTTTCTTGGTAGGTGGGACATTGAATATTATTATATTCCATTCTCTCTCTCTACACTTTCTCTCTCTAGTCATATCAAGCACAAGATCCGAAATATTCTCCCAAACAATTATTGACTCATCAGGTATCACTTTCATTTTGTAATTGAATTATTGTTTTGCAGTATTTTTTTTATCGTTTTTGGTGTATTTTTGTGTTTCTGAAAAGGTTGGTTCGAGAAAGGGTTTACAGCTTAAACGAAGAAGATGGACTTTTAAAGATGCAAAACCTATTTACTTTGTACTGATAGATGCAAAACATGTTTATTTTTTGTACTGGTAGATGCAAAATCTGTGTAAAGGTATATAAATGTTTATGTTCTTTTATAGTGATAGATGTGAAACTTGTTCTTTGTACTGATATATGTTTATCATATTCTTTACTATAATGATAGATGAAAAACCTGTGTATTTTTCTGTCTAATTTAGGTACGCTGTGTCTAGAAACCGATTGTGTATTTTTAAACTAAATAGAGAACTTGCAATATTTGATATTGGTCAGTTTAATGATTTTAAAGATATTGTTAAGTTTGTTTTAAGTAGATATGATGCATTGGTTCATGGTAAATTTAGATTAAAATACTGTTGTGGTGACCTAGAAAATGTTACCTTAGGTTGTGATGGGGATTTAGTTTCTTTGGTATCAGTTGTTGTTATTTTTGGTGTTTCAACTATTACTAAGAATGTTGAATGTGATATTGTTGTTGGTGATAATGTTAGAGAGAATGCTCAAAATATATTTAACACTTCAAATGAAGATATTATTTGTAGAGAAACTTGTCAAAGTTCTGGTGTCATTGTTATTTATCACAAGAACAAAGTACTTGCTATTGTTGGTTAGGTCAATGAAATTAGTGGTGTTGGGCAGGTGATTGAAGATGATTCAATATGTTTAAGATTAACTATTAGTCTGTTGTCTTTACAAGAAGGCTTTACTATCAAATATCTGCATAATAATAAACAAAAATAACTATTTATTGCACGAAAAAGATTCAAATGGTTGTCCTTGGAGACTTTATGCTAAAAATGATAAGTCTACTAGTTTTTTATTATTATTAAGAAATATGTCCAACCTAATGCATGCGGGATTGGTTTTTGCAAAGAAAATAGAAAGAATTTATTATCGGATTTGATTGCGAATGAAATACATGATTGTCTTATGAGGAATGTTGATGTTACAACTACAAGCGCGAAATATTATTTATAAAATAAGTACGGTTTAGATATCTCTTATCGTGTTTCGTAGTTTGCTTTAGAGAAAACTAAGATTGATGTATATGGAGATAGTTCTACTTTCCATAAACTATTTTAGAATTATTTTAAAATATTGAAGATTCTTTATAGCAACAATGATAACAACTGGAGTATTCTTTGGAAATCAATGTCTTCAAGCGTTGTTCTGTAGATTTCGGTTCTTGTCTCTATGGTTTCAATTATTATCATCAAGTTTTATTTATTGATGGAACTTTTTTAAAAGGGAAATATAAAAGGGCGCTGCTATCTGTCATAGCTAAAGATGGTAACAATTGTGAGTTTTTGTTATCTAACTGTTTTTATATTATAAAACATGTTATTTTTCTTATGTTAGATATAAACTGCGAAACTAGACATGTATAAAATATATTATATACGAAACCTTGAATAATTAATAAGATAGATACGGAACCTTCCCGTATAAGTAAAATGCTAGATGTGAAACACTTAATACTTAATACGATAGATGCGGAACCTATAGGTATATGCAAATTGGTAAATGCAAAACTAGTTATAATCAGTTATTTATAATATATATTCTATATATTTGTTGCATACATTTTTCATGTTGCATTTTGTATTGTTAGGACTGAAGATACTGAGAATTTGTTATGGTTTTTGGAGATGTTGAAACCTCATTTGTCGGATCGGAAAATCACATTTATTAGTGATCATTATTTAGATATTATTAGTGATGTATCTGCTATATTTACAGATTGCTATCACGCAAGCTGTCTTTATCATCTTATAAATAATTTGAGGTATTCTTTAACTGGTACATCGATAGCATTTAATGATACTTTGGTTCACATGTTTAAAAGATGCACGTATGTTGCTAGTGAAAATTTGCTCATTGGATGAATTTCTTAAACAATTAGGTGGGAATGTTGTTAATTTATGTGAGTATTTACCTCCCGATAATTATGATTGTGCTTTTTTTAAAGGCAAGAGGTATGGTTCTATGGATTCTACTCAAGCTAAGTCTTTTAACTATCAAATCTAACATTTTTGTGGTTTGCAAATATTGGAGTTAATTGACATGTAAAAAAACATTTGTTCTTCTTAATGGTGCAGTGTTAGAAGGTTTTTCAAGGTCAAGTTTATTATACATAACATAATATTTGAAGTACTCGCAGATCATTACTCCACAATCAAGTGATCCACATTTTTGTTTAGGAAGTTTTGTTAGAAGTAGGATCTTTATTTGTGCTTTGACTCGTAATATATTTTTGTTTTGGAGGTATTGAATATGTAAGTTAATAGACATACAAATAAATTGGATGATATATATATATGGTATGAAAATAAATTAGAAGAGAGACACTTACTAATCTTTCTGCATTTTTTTCTTGTTGGATCTGTACGTCTTGGCAGCGGGTTTAGATTTACTACTAATTCATGTTCGAAATCTATTACTAGTAATGTCCAATGGGCAATATTTCATCATTGGTCTTGTGTTAGAAGCGGAACGAATATGTAACCTTATGTGATTCTTTGTAGCTTATTGCTAATATACAGTGTTACATTCACATATGGGCTATATTGAGTAGTAATATTTAGAAACATTTTTTATTTATTAATTAATACATGTGTTGTAAAAGTATATTATTCTTACCATTACGCTTCCAGATATGTATGCTAATAGAATAAATTCTCCCAGAAATTCGGGAACTAGTATTTGATAATTGTGTTGTTTAAAGTGGATATATATATAGTGGTTTATTACATGTGTTGACAAAAGTGGAAGCTAAAAATTAGTTTATCTATGTAATGGAAAGCAAGGCAAATAAAATAAATTTAAATTTAAATTTTACCTTAGAGTCGATTTTATCTTGACCTAATATCTCAATCATATTTGAAACAAAAATATTAGATCCTGGTATATTTGGAATTGAACATATTGTTTGATTGTCATTATTTTCTCCGTTTTGAATCAGTTGCAATTTGTAGTATTGATCTATTTCAATTGGCGTTTGTTACTTTGTTAATAAATGCCATTCATTTTTGGTAATTTTCATGTTAGAAGTTCATTAGGGATTTTATATTGAGAAAAATCCAAATTTAGTTCAAATGAAGGCCCTTCATCCAACTTTTTATAAAAAAATATGAAACCATTGAAAATGTAAGATGTGATATATGTGAAACCAGTGTAATTATGATAGATGAAAATACAATGAAACTACAATAGATGTGAAACCTATAAAAATGTCATAGATGAGAATCCAGTGAAATTACAATAGATGTGGAACCTATGGAAATTTGATAAATAATAAACCAATAAAATTAAGATAGATGCAAAACCAGTGAAAATATGATAGATGCAAAAACAATGCAACTTTAATAGATGCAAAAATAGTTCAACTTTGCTAGATGCGAAAACAATGCAAGATTAAAAAAGAGAGGAAATGTAATTGACTTGCTTGTTTCTTGTGTACATTTTTTCAATTCTTATAATTTATTTCTCAGTAGCTGGGTATAAGTCATTGACTTGTGGTGTTTTGATTTCTTAGACTTCAGCCGCATGATCATTTACAACGAATATTTGCATATTAGATGCGAAACAAGGGTAAAAACAATAGTTGCAAAATAGGAGTAAATATAATGCATTCTAAATGATAGAGACGAAACTATTAGCCATTTGATAGATGCGAAAAAATGGAACTTTGATAGATGATAAACGATATATTATACAAAACCATATAACTATGAGATATCATACATTAAATATATAAATATTATAATGTTACAACATTTAAGCCAAAAATAAGATAATACACAATAAAATATATGTCAAAATACAAAGGTTTTAAAAACATGTTTTGTTAATTTTGAGTTATCTGTATCACCTCTTTGTCCACGGTAACATTTTATGTCACATAAAGAATGTCGTTGAAGTGAGACAAAATATGATACCCAGACTTATATTAGCCCTTAACTTCTACATTTTATGAGTCTTTTCCTTGAGCAAAAACTTAATCAAATCCTAACAAGATTATGTATAGTAATATTTTCTAAATTTACGTTGGCACGTTAAAAACTATAATTTAATAATTTTTTGTTTAATTATTATTTTTATATAAAAATATTAAATAAATCATAAATAAAATTACATAATATCATTGGAAATTTTCATAGGCCTAAATAGATCTAAAAACTTATAAGAGTACAAACTATGTTGAAATACATACAATAAATCGATAAAATGAAACAATGAAAACAAATCGGTCATCCGTAAACATAATATAGATAGCTAGTGAAACAAATCTGTAAGCATAACATAGATATCTACCAGAGCAGATCCGACCATATTTAAAAGTAGAGAAAACAAGAAGATGAGAAAGAGCTGGCGTGATATTCTAACAAAGACATGATAAATTACATGAACTAATGTTATAGAAAAAAAAAGAGAGAAAATAATATAATGGTTAATGAGTTTTTTAAAGAGACATAAGAGCAAAACAAAAGTACCATGGATAAGATTTTTTAAATAAAAAGAAAATAGTAAAGGAGAACGACAAATTGAGATTTATATTATAGTAAAAAACGATATAGATAAAAGACAAAAGAGAACGGCTCTATGGTTATAACTTTTCAGAATAATAATTAGAGAGATGCTAAAAAAGAAACTGAAAATACCAAACTATTGAATAGAAATAGGTACTAATTAGAGAACTTAAGAAAATCCTACCATTATGTAGTGGTATTAGATCTTGGTTATAGATTGTTTTTTTTTAAGTTGAGATAAAGACAAAAGTTCTAGATGGAGAGATTTCATAAAAATGAGTTTTTGGAATCTGGCGATAACGAATTTCGAGCAATCATGGTTCAACAAAATGTGGCTCCGACCCTTACATGGGAGAGTAAGTTTCCTAAAATATTTTTAGAGATTGAGAAGTAAGAAATTCTTGAAACTGTATATAACATGATCATCTTGTATTTAAGTAATAATGTGCTAAGGCAGGTCTCAAATTAAAATCCAGCAGCTGGATTCCAAAGCAAACTGGAGAACATGTAAATAATAAAGTACATTACCAATCGAATTTATTCGAAGGCAAATTTCTTTGGTTTCAATATGCACAAAGACAATAATCTTGATGAGAAACTTGATGGCTTATGCAAAATTGTGATTGATTTGGGGAATATTGGTGAGTAAAATAATTATGAAGATCATATAGTGATCTTACAGAACTTATTTCCATACAGATAATTGAAGGATACCATATGATACAACAAAGAAATACTATCGATAGAAAAATTAAAACCCGCAATAAGGTCCAAAGAGTTAGAACTCATGTAATGTAAGAAGGTTGGAAGTTCATGAAGTAACCATGAAGCTTTCAACTTTAGAGGGAGGTGAGTGATAAGAGATAACAAAAAATTTAGAGGAAAATCTATATCAAAATCATCAAAGAAGTTTGATTAGTCCAAGATAAAATGTCACTATTGTAAGAATTTCGGTCACTTTAAAGAGAATATCATGAAAGGTTGAAGAAGCAAGGTAATTGTATATCAGATCATGTGGATTTTTTTGTGGCTTCTGAAAGATATAACTCTATAGAAGTTCTGGAGCCAAATGAAGGCCAACGGGAGTAGTTTCTTGATTCAGGATGTTCTTTCCATATGAGTTTCTAGAAAGACTGGTTTTACTTATTTAGAGAGAATAATTAAAGCACTGTGTTGCTTGGTAATAACAAAGCTTGCAAGATAGTTGGAATGAGATATGTGAAGATACAAATATTTGATAGTTATGATTGGCCTTTGACACATGTGAAGTATGTTCCTAATTTGAGAATAAATCTAATTTCATTTGCATGCTAGAAAATTTAGGTTGTTTAATCAAAGTTGAAAATGGTCGCAATATTGGGGCATATGAGTGATAAATTATTGTTGGAATTGTAGAATAAAGTACTTTTTAGAAATGATAAATTGAATAACCTAGGAATTTATCAATCTTGTGTGTATGGCAAAAGTAGCATAGTCAAGTTTATAAGATCTGAACACAATACAAGGAGGCCCTAAACTATAATCATACTTATCGATGAGGACCTGCCAGAGTTCAGTCGCATGGAGGTAATAAATTAATTTCTACCAGTTATTGATGATTACTCAAAGAAGCTATGAATTTATCTGTTAAAATAAAAAAGAAATACTTTTTTAATTTCAAGAAATAAAGTATTATGGTTGAAAAAACAAAATAATAGAGAAATAAGAAGTTTGCGACTCATGATGGTCTTGAATTATATGCAAATAAATTTACTGATTATTGTAAAGCTGAAAGGATAGTTTGGTATTGAACTATACGAGACACTACACAACAAGAAATAGCCTAGTTGTAAGGATGAACAAAACCATTTTTTGAGAATGTGAGGTGCATGTTAGTGATTGCTAAGCTCCTGAGGCACTTTAGGCAAACTCAATGGTGATTGCATGTTATAACATAAACAAATTTCCATTAATTTCAATTTTCTTGAACAATCCATAAGAAATATGGTATGAGAAACCATTATACTACTCAAACTTAAAAGTATTTGATTATGTAGCATATGTACACATCAGACAAGATAAACTGAACCAATAGCCTTGAAGTGCTTATTCATTAGATATTTGGAACGTGTCAATGGTTACAAGTTATGGTACCCTGAAGCAGGTTATAAGAAGTGTATAATCAGTAAGGATGTGACATTCACTGAGAATATGTATACTGGTTTAAATGGTGAAAATCCCAAAAGCCAAACCAGATAGAAATATCATACTTAATAGTGATGTAGAGTCATCTGGATCAGAATCTACTTGTGGCTCAAGGAAAAATAAGCCAACTAATATATCGAGGAAAATAATAATGTATTAAACATGAAGAAAACCAAAATCAACACGGTTACCATGTAGCAAAGGACATGAACAGATGTGTCATTAGAGTCCTTTAAATTTTTAGATATACTGAACTGACAACTTTTGCATTGGTTGCGGCATCTGAGGTTATTCACTATGTGTCTAAGAAATACATGCAGAAAATATGAGATAAAGATAAAACTAAGTGGTTTGTAGCTATGAAAGATAAAATCATTTCAATTCACAAAAAAACACATATGATGTGGTAGACAAACCAGAATGTCGGATTTTGACTGATTATAAGTGGATTTTTAAAAGGAAAGAATAAATTCATGGGTTAAAAAGGAGAGATACACCAGCGTGTGGATTACAATGAGATCTTATCTCTTGTGGTGAAACATAGTTTAATCAAAATTCTACTTGTAATGACTGCCAAATTTGACACAGAGTTGGACCAGATGGACGTCAATACAACTTTCTTACACGAGACTATTAAGGAAATTATTTGCGTGAAACAGTCTGAAGTATTTATAAACAAAGAAATAAGTGACCATGTATATCTTTTTTTATGAAAGCATTGTATGGTCTAAAGCAATCTCCTCGGTAGTGGTATAAATATTTTGATAATTTCATGATCAATTAAAGAAGTAATTATGACATTTGTATGTATGTGAAGAACTCTGAATCTATTGGTATATATATACATATATACTATTGTATGTAGATTATATATTGGTTGCTAGTAAAGATAATACATAAATTAAGTCCTTTCGGGAAATTTGAGTTGTAGGTTTGAAATAAAAGACATAGGTTCGACCAAAAATATTCTTGGGATGAAGATAAGTAGAGACTTACAAATGATAACTTTGTTTTTATCACATAAAATTTATCTAAAGAAGGCGTTTAACAAGTTTGGTATGATAGAGGCAAAATATGCCACATGTCCTACTGCTTAATATTTTAAACTAACACATTTAAAAATTAATGATGAAGATGTGCATATGCAGAAAAGAGGATAAATTCCTTATTCAAATGTTGTGGGAAGTATTATGTGTGTCATGGTATGTAGTAGACCTGATTTGACTTATGCTTCAAGCTTGGTAAACATATTCATGTCGAAACCACCAATGAAACATTGGCAGACTGCCAAGTTGGTATTGAGATACATAAAATAACCCACAAGCCTTATATTGATGTATGTAGAGATTGGTTTGGGATTTGAAGTTTGTAAGGATTTTGTTGATTATGATTATATTGGTTGTTTGGATACCATGAAGTCTTTGACTGGTTATATGTTTGTGTTGTTTTGCAGTGCTATAATTTGGAAAGAGGATTTTTAACGTGTGGTAGCATTGTCCTTTATAGAAACTGAATATATTATAAATAGGTTTTCTGATTAAGATGAATATCTTGAGAACATGGGGTTCAACATGAAGTTCTAATGGTGAAATGTGATAACCAAAATGCAATACATTTGTCGAATAATCAGAAGTTTCATAAACAGACTAAGCACATTGATGTTAAACTTCGTGATGTAAGACATATTCTTGAAAATATAGAGATTGTATTAAAGAAGGTTATACATTTAGTTAATCAATGACAATGCATAAGTTCAAGAATTGTTTGAACTTGGTGCATATCACAAGCATCTAAGGCCCTTGCAGGGGAGCGGTTGAAGATGTGACATTTGTGTTTATTTCTTGAAGTCAAAACCATGATGGAGAATTATATAAGTTTGGTTTCAAATTGGAAACTAAAACGTAACTGATTGAAGCCTTATTGTTTTGATGCATCGGCTAAATCGGCCTAGACATCATCAAAGCATCGATTGCATCAATCTAGAAATTTCTGAAGAATCACTGCAAGTGCATCAATCCGAATTTCATCATCTGATGTGTTAGGTATATCGGCTAGGAAAGCATTGATAAAGCCGAGTAAGACCATCGTTCTATAGACCATAAAACAAGACGAAGACTGCATTGATCTAAAAGGCAATAAATGAAACAAAATCTGCACAAGTCAAGAGACCATCATTCTAAACAAAACAAACTAGATTGATGCAGAATAAAAATCACAATAACCGAAATACTTTACTTTATATTGAGTTTTTAAAAATTCTAAAAATACAAATTATTAATAAAAAATTATTTAAATTTATTTTTAAATTATAATCTTATCAATAAAATATATATTCAACTAATTTCATCCCTTTAAGTCCTCTTTTGGTCTACTATATTTAGAATAAAAACTAGGTTTAACCTTTAAAAAAAACCTAAACTTCTCAATTCAATGAATTTGTTTTTAGGGGGTAGGTGATCAGAAATGAAAACCAAATTTAAAAGATTTATAAATAATATTGTTTAGTAGTAATGAAAAGAATTTAAAATGAGTTGTATGTAGAGGTGTCAAACCGTTCAAACCGCGAATCGTCAGAACCATTTAACAGAGAAACGCGGTTTGCAATTCTAACGGTTTGCAGTTCTAACGGGTTGCAGTTCTGCCGGTTTGCTCTTCTGGCGGGTTGCAGTTCTTACGGGCCAGTTTCGGAGTTTACCCACGAAAAAAACTATTTAGGCACCGTTTATCAAAGTATTTTATAATATTATTTAAAATCAATCTATAAGTGTTAATTAATCTAATTTTAATAATTGAGATATGTACACTATAAACGAGTTAATTATGCTATTTAATGTATTTAATTAAATATTATATCATTTCACTTTAAATTCTACAATCAAGCAATTATATTCTTAAAAATAATAATTGTAATATGATTTTGATATGTTTATATATTTAAGATATTTTATTTAATATTAGGTACATATGAAATAAAATATATACATCTAATTTTATTTCGATTATATATTTCAATATTATTGAAAATATTTTTACGATTATAAAATTAATAATTTGATTGTCTTAAACAATTGATCGTAAACAATATAATTGTAATATGATTTGTATATTGTTTGATTATATTTGAATATTTAAGATATTTTATTTAATATTAGGTACATATTAAATAATATATACCTATTAGACATATAATTGTATTATGATTTTAAATTATTATGTAGTTCTTGAGATATTTCAAGCTTGAAGTGTATATGTTTAGATGATTTAAATAGTTTACTGCTATTTTTCGAACTATTCAATATTTGAAGTATAAATTTAAAGTTTTTAACATTGTATAAGTATATGCATAGACATAAATTTCCTTTGAATAACAAAATAAAAATTGAAATTGAAAGAGATTTAAATAACTTTTAATAAAAATAATAGTTTGAATTCCCTATTTATAGAGTTTTAATTTTATTTTTTGTAAATAATAGTTCGAATTCCCCATTTATAGAGTTTTTTTAAATAATAGTTCGAATTCTGTATGTATAAAATTTTATTTTTTTAAATAATAGTTTGAATTCCCTAGTTAGAGTTTTAATTTTTTTTAAATAGTTCGAATTCCTTATTTATAGAGTTATAATTTTTTTTAAATAATAGTTAGAATTCCCTATTTATAGAGTTTTTTTTTAAATAATCGAATTCCCTATATATATATAGAGTTTTAATTTTTTTAAATAGTTCAAATTCCATATTTATAAAAAATATGTTTTAAAAAAAATAGTCGTTGGATGACGTCATTGCGGACGTGTCCGGATGGTCCGGATGGATTAACGGCTAGTTTGAGCAACTAGATGTAGCCGATTCCGAACCATCCGGACAAAATTCCGGATGCCGCTGATGGTCCGAATTTGCAGTCCAGAGGGTCTGGATTTGCAGTACGGATGGTCCGGACTTTGTTTTCCGAAATTTTTGAATTTTTTTATGGGTCTCCCCTATAAATAGGGGAGACCCCAACTCCAAACTCACACACTCTCTAAATCTGCTCTACATCTCTCAAAATCTCTCTACTAGTTCTAGAATTTCTATAAAACTCTACTTTCTTATTTTACATATTGTAGTTCTACTTTCGAAATAGCTAGATTTTGTTTCGAAAAATAATTGTTATTAGTTTTTATTAGTTGTTATTTGTGATTATCCCAATTTTCTAATGGCGTTTTATGGCTTCAACAACATGTTAGGACAAGCAACCAAGAAAACCAATGTTTCGGAATTCTCTTCCTTTATGATGTCTCCTCCACCCAAGATGGATCCGATCACACGACGCGTCAAATCTACCACTGCACCTATAAATATGAGTAAGACCGTCAAACAAACTTTTAGTTCCAAGATGGTCGATAAGGAGATACGAAGCGTCAAACCTGCCACTACACCTACAACTTTGAGTAAGACCGCCAAACAAACGTTTAGTTCCAAAATGGTCCACAAGGTGACACGAAGTGTCAAACATTCGAACATAACTTAGAGTAAGACCGTTGTTCCTAAACAAAGTCTTAGTACGAAGACGAAGATGGTCGATTTGATTACTGTTGCGTTAAGTAAGGTTAATCGTGAGACTCGATGACAAGTTTTGGCAGATCCTTTACAAATTGTAGTTATTGTTGAGAAAGTGTTGCGTATTAAAAAAGTGGCTAGCGACAAGAGACTAAAAAAAGTATTTTAGATTTTGTATTTTAATTTGAAATCATTTGTACAACTCCTTCCCGCAAGAGTATAAATTGTGAACGGCTAAATAAACAAAAAAAATATATTTTATTATAATAACAACAATTTTACTTCAAATAATTATAAGATAATATTTTTATGAAAAAAAAAATAATAACAACACTTCTAATGTTTAAAACCAAATCACAATAATAATATTCAAAATGTAATATTAAAATTATAACAATATAACTTGTAATATTTTACCACGATAAAATATGATTTTGGTTTAAAAAATAATAAATTAACACTTGTAATATTTATAACCAAATCACAATAATAATATTCAAAATGTAATATTAAAATTATAACAATATAACTTGTAATCTTTTACCATGATAAAATATGATTTTGGTTTAAAAAATAATAACAAACACTTGTAATATTTATAACCAAAATCACAATAGTAATCAAAATGTAATATTAAAATTATAACCATAAAATCTGTAATATTTTAACATGATAAGATATAGTTCTGGTTTATAACATAATATCAACACTACTAATATTGGATCCCAAAACATAATAATAATATTCAAAATGTAATAATAACATAAGTGATATTTAAAATTTTGGTTTATGTGATAATTACAACACTTAAAATATTAATAACCAAAACAAATTAATACTAACCAAAATGTAATAATAATTTTATAACCATATACAATATCTCAATATTTTTTAAATATAACTTAAGATATGATTTTGGTTATAAAATAATTAAAACACTTATAATATATATCTCAATATTTTTTAGAGGAAAGTACCCATAAATACCTAGTCAACTTTGAAATACCAAAATGGTACCCACTTTTAGACTAGTTTCATAAAATATCTGGAGCCATATTTTGGACAAAAATACCTTCTAGGGTATAAAAGGGGCCATTTTGGTTAGAACCCACTTGTTTAGTCTTATGAGCCTGACCTTTGGGTTACCATTCTCTCAAATTTCACTTTTCTAATTTTGAAGAGAGAGAAACACAAGACCCAATACTGAACCAAAAACCTACCCTCAACAAAACCATTTTTGAACTGTTCCGGCGAGGTTAACTGTGTCCGACTTTGATTATCGGTGAAAAAACGACGGTGCCGACATCAACTACATTACGATAGCAATTTCTGTCGACTTCTTCGACCAACGGAGGTGAAGTCACCGTCACCGTTCGGCACTGTTTTTTGGTAGAACAAACGACGTCGTCGAACTACTACCGGTAAGTTTTCAATGGTTAATGTGATTTTTTACACGAACTAGTTACACGAATGTTTGTGTTAACTGTTGTAGAGTTTTTTTTGTTTCGAAACCATAGTGGATAGAGCAGTAGCTTGGTTGTTCCGATCAACGGCCAGAAGCAGAGGTTACCGGCGACGCACTGTTGTTTCGATACAGATCCCGACGCCGTTGAACTCATAGAGGTTAGTTTCTAATCGACGGTGGTCTTTATGTCACCAGAATATGTAATGTAACGTACTGTAATAGTCTGTTGAGTCTCATTTTTGCCGAAAGAGGCATGGTATATAGCAACTTATTTCTCAGTAATGACATGGACAGTGCCAAGTTCTCTGGTGACATTTTTTCTTCATTTTTTCAGTTCTTGCTTTTGAGATGTCGAGTTTTATCCTGACAGTTGGTGTGGTGGTTAAAAGAGGAAGATTCGTGGGTGATAGTGTAGCTGTTATGTTAGTGCCGACATTGGTATCAGAGAATGTCGATGGAGTAGTCAGTGGTTAGTTGTGTTTTTGTCGAGAATCGCAACGTAACCGTGAATTAGTAGCCATATCTAGCAATGTATCTGTTTCAGGAAATTTTGGTATCATATACATGAAATGTTGTACATATCTAGCAATATATGCAGTTTGTGTTCCCATGTCTAGCAATGTTAGTAGTGTCTTTACAGGAACATACAACGCGTCTAGCAATATAGTAGTGAATCTGGTTTATGTATGGCAATGTTTAAGTAGTTAGTTGATGTTGTTGTGTGGCTAGTAAAACCAGTGGAATGTTTGATTTGTATTGTCTTTGGAATGTGCATAGCTTTTTGCGTGAATTTGTAGCCATATCTAGGAATATATATATTTCATGAAGTTTTGGAATCACATTCATGAAATATTGTACATATCTAGAAATGTATGCAGTCTGTGTTCCCATGTATAACAATGTCAGTAGTGTCTTTATATGAATATACTACGCGTCTAGCAGTGTACTAGTGAATCTGGTTTATGTGTGGCATTGTTATATTGCAAGTGTTTGTGGCCAAGTTGTTTTAATGTATCTAGCAATGTGATATTAGAATTACACTCAAACAGTTATTTCACTGTATCTAGCAATGTCTCCTTTTGTATCTACCAATGCTAGAAGTCGTATCTAGCAATGAAGTAGTCTCTTAAATCGCATTATAACAAGGCGTTCCTTGATTTTTTAGTTGGCCTATTGCATGAACAAAAAATACATACCTGTTGTGAAAGGTGGATACAAAATCAAGATAATGAGATATATCTCACAACAGGAGAAGGACAACCTTGGTGTTAAATCGCATTATTTCTACCAATTTCATGTTTTCTAAAGTTTATAGGGAGATCCTGCAATTTTTATTGTATGGATAAATTCAACATAGCTAGAAATCATATATTGTTGTATCTAGAAATGTCTTTATGTCGTGTCTAACAATGTTACACTGTTGTATCTATCAATCTTCTTATAACGTATCTAGCAATGTCTATATAACATGTCTAGCAATGTTATGTGGCTGTTATCAACCTCGTTACAACCCATCTACCATTATTTTGATGATGAATCTATCAAAGTCTTTGTATTGTATCTAACAATGTTCACATGCTGTATCTAGCAACCTCGTTACAACCCATCTAGCAATCCTTTGATGCTGTATCTACCAAAGTTGTTATAATGTATCTAGCAATGTTCAGATATTGTATCTAGATATATTTTAAGATATCTAGCAATGATATGCGACTGTATCCATCAACCTCGTTATAACATATCTACCATTGTTTTGATGTTGATTAGGACGTCCATGTACTTTATGTTAGTGAAATGTTCATGTCTGGAATATGTTGTATCTAGCAACTTCATATACACGTATCTAGCAATCTTACTGTAGACTTACAATCGCAGAGGTATTACACTATATCTAGCAATGTGGCATCAGAAACTTAATTTCAATCCAACTACAAATGATATAACAAGTATCTAGCAATGTAATCATAGCCTATCTAGTAATGTCAAACACTAGGAAAGAATATAATTAACGATACAACCAGACGTTGTACGAAGTAATATTAACAGTTTCAAAACATACAAATCGAACGATAAGGAGTGCTTATCCAATGATATCAAAAAGAACTAAAGAAACGAACTTAAGTTCAGAACGGCGCATCGTAGGACCTCCTGTTGTGTCCTGATTTGAAACAGCGACCACATCGGGACTGGCTGTGGTTACCTCTCCTCTTGATAGAATACGTTTTTTTCTCTGCCATCCCCACAGATAGCAGTTGTCAATATTCCTTCTCCAACAAATCCAGCATGTGTAGGCTCATGTCCACTTTCACCTCCTGAATCACACTTGTCTTCTCCATTATCCATATATTGTTTGTATCACTCTCCAATACACAAACAACTTTATATTTAGTTCAATCTAAACACATACACCAAATGTACTTCAATCATATAAACTAATATGAGCTAGATCTATTTTTCTGAAGATGACGAACAAAACTCAGCAGTTTAAGTAACTTTGAGACCAAAAGAAACATAGATCTGTAATTAAGATTTATAGATCTAACTCGCATTTATAAACTCACCAATTTATGTATCTATCAATGTGATATTTGACTTACAATTGCAATAACAATTCCCTTATCTAGCAATATCATATTAGTGTTTCTAGAAATGTTATACTAGTGTGTCTAGCAATGTGGTATTAGTGTATCTAGCAATGTTATTTCACTGTGTCTAGCAATGTCTTCTGAGCGCATCTGGAAATCCAATTAATGCATCTAGCAATCTCATTATACCGTATCTAGCAATGTCGACAAAGAGTTAAGTATATAACCATAAACCGAAGTAAAAGATGTATCTGAAAAGGTTAACAATCTTAAAACATAACAATAGCAAGTTAAGAAGGACTTATCCAGACATATTCAAAATATATAATACTATGCTTATCTAGCAATGATATGTTAACGCATCTAGCAATGTTTGTTAAGCATGTACTCCAAATTTATTACATGTATCTAGCAATGTCATAAACGTCTATCTAGCAATGTCATAATAATACACATAAATCGCATCTTCTCCACATAAAAATCGCATCTTGTTCCCTAAATCACCTGAAACTGTAAAAATTTACAAAGATCGGAAAAAACCAAAGACATGTCCTCAAATCTTGTGTGTCTCTTACTCATACAGAGTGACGTCACGTAACCCAACCAAACCACTCCTTCCTTACGACTTCATCATTCACGTGAACATCCCCTAAGAAGCACCCATCAAACTCAAGTGGTCCGTCATTTTAATTTACTTTTAAATAATTTATATTTTTATTTATATTTTTTTCTGTTGGAATCAGAAGCCGCTGCTCAACAATCCACACATGTGAACATTCAGTCTGACGCAATAGTGTGCAAACCAACTAATTTTAAAGCTTACCAAAAATATCTTTTTATCCCCGCCGGTTGAGACTTTTTCAACCGGCAAAGAGCTCTCCACCGAGTGAATATAGGTGGCTCGGCAGGTGAGAAGGTTTCAGCCGCCGGGGAGCTCCCCACCACTTGAGAAGGTCTCAAGGTAAACAAACGGGTCCAATAGCAAAATAATAAAAGTTCAAAGCACTCTAATTTTGGTGGTGGGGTGGTTAACATTTTCTAGCCCTAATTTAGCCAAAGCAATGACGGAATAGTCTGCAAACCAACATCATAAGATAAATCATACAAAGTGACAAACTGAGTCAAAAAAACGTTTGTAAAGAGACTCGAACGCATGACTTTTAGTCACAATCATGTCTTACTCCATCAATTCGGCTACCCATTTCAGGACTAAATAATTCATTTATTTATTTTTATTTTATTTTATTTTTCGAAAAGAATCTGCAACCGCTACTCAATTAGTTCAATGAGTGCGCACAGGGTAAACCTTCAGTCTGACACAATAGCCTGTAAACAAACGTCATAAAATAAACCACAAAATAACAAATTCATCTAAAAACGTTTAGAGAAAAACTCGAACTCATGATTTTTTAATCATAAATATATCTTATTCTACAAACTCCACTATTCTTTTGGAGCTAAATAATTCATTTATATACTATAAATGGTTGGATAATGCATGCCATGATAACGATACTCCTAATTTTTCTGTTGCAAACATTGCGCGGACTCTCGTCATCTTTATATTTTATGTAGGACACGACTAAAATGAGACCCTTTTTCTTTATAGTGAGACCCCAAATGTTGATTTTTTCTGAAAATATAAAATTACCAAAATACCCCCACATATAAAAACCATAATTTTTCCAACTACCCATTCTCTTCTTTTCCTCCTCTCTTTCCTACCACTTATCTCTTTAAAATTCCAAACAAAACACAAAATTTAACAATTTCAAACTCCCACCCAAACATTTAATAAACCTTAATTATCCAAATTTAAAACCCAACTACTCCAAGCATGATTTTGAGCGACTATAATGATGATTGGAGCTGCAACACTGATGATTTCCTTTCGGAGGAGGAGGAGCCGCTTACTGACCATATAGATAGTGTACTTGAGGTAAAAATTAAGTTTTTTATGCACTAAACAAATATTCACATTTCTGTGCCTTGAAATGTACATGTCCACGCAAGAACACGCGTGGAAGATGACACATCTTTGATTGAACACGCGAAGATTTTGGCAAATCTTCGCATGATTGTGCGAAAATTTGCCAAAATCTTCGCGTGTTCATTCGAAGATTTGCCAAAATTTTCGCATACAAATGCGTAGATTTTTCCAAATCTTCGCACAATCATGCAAAGATTTGCCAAAATATTCGCGTGTTCATTCGAAGATTTGGCACAAACTTGGCATGATTTTGCGACGATTTTGCAACATCTACGCATTTTTGTGCGAAGATATGATCTGTCTTGGTTTGATATACCCGTTTTTTATTGAATATTGGGTTCGTCTTTATTATTTGAATTGTAAATACACGTTTACAATCGATGGAGTTATTTTTGTTGTAATTTTGTGTTATTGAAATGATTTGCGTTTGTGTAGGAACCGGCGGAAGCACCATGTAATATATCGGTAAGTTAAAGGAGCACGAGTACTATGTTTGGGAGCGCACAAACAAAGAAACCGATGCGATCCTAGAATTTATTTTTGCACATCCCACGAGCATCGATTTGTTGCGCACTTTTCCTCAAGTGCTTATAATGGATACTACGTACAAGACTACAAGGTATAAATTGCCTTTGCTAGAAATAGTTGGCCAAACTTTGACGAAAAAGACCTTTTGTATAGCTTTTGTTTTTATGAGCTCGGAGAAAGAAGAGAACTACACGTGGGCAATGAGCGTTCTAAGGAGAGTGATGGTGAACAACATGGGCGCATTACCAAATATTATCGTCATGGATAGGGAGTTGGCTTTAATGAACGCTATAGATGAGGTATTTCCGGATGCAACTCATATGTTATGCACTTGGCATATAAATGGGAACGTTAGCTCATACTCTAAGAAAGGTTTGCCCAAAGCAGACATGAGGGAGGAGTTCTTAGAATTTTATGTCGCGGTTCAACATTCGGCGATGATCGAAGAGTATAACAAAAACCTCGCCGACTTACACCAAGCCTACGCATATTATCCTAAGGTTCTCGAGTACTTGATGAAACAATGGATAGACCCTTACGGACACAAATTCATTAATGTCTACACTAACAAAATTAAACATTTGGGCAACCACACTAGCAACCGGTGAGCTATATTATCTATATATACATTAATATATTTAATTAGTTGTTAGACTTGTAACTAATCTAAGTTTATGGTTTAGGGCGGAGAGTGCTCACTTTAGTCTTAAAAGGGCAATCGGCACAAAGGTATGCACTTTTGAGAAATTTTGGGATAAAGTTCGCATTCAACACTCTACCAGCACAACCTCCAACATTACACGATGGGGATGATAAGTTCTACGATTTGACCGAGGATGCATAATGCGATATTGTATTTTTTTTATTTTGTGTTACTTGTTTTCTTTTTTAATCCTTTCGAAACACAATTCGCTACCTCCGACTACTATTGTTTTGGTTGCTATTAATTATGACTTTTATTTATTTTTATGTGTATTGTGTTTTATCTAAAGTATGTTTTAAAGATGTGCAAAATTATTTATGTTTTATAAATGTACGTTTGTTTGTTTTTTTCGAAACAGAACCATTTTTAGCACTCGAAAACGTGTGCATGTACGTATCCACGCATATGAGTGCATGTATTTGTACATGCACACGTTTTCGAGTGCCGAAAAAGTGCCTGTTCTGGAAAAAAAAAGGTTTTAGGTCAGTTATGAATTATTTTTTCACGCATTTATAGTTGCCAATGGTCTTAAAACATAGTTTTTGCAACATTTGAGGTCTAAAATCCAAAACAAAATGACCTTCAACCAAAATTCATGGCAAATGGGTACCTATTAAGGCCTTTATTTGAGAAAAAATATTTTTGGACTTCTACACAAACTCAAGCCGTAAGGGCTAACCAATCAAAAACTAAAACAACAAATACGAGCATTAGTTTAAACAAAAAAACAACAAGCTCAACATTAACTTATGCAAAAAAAAAACATGAAATCGAGAAATCATATACTGCCAATAATATACTGCCAAAAAATCAATGCGGGAGATGTTTTAGAGGTCTCGTTATAGCGAGACACCTAATAATAGAAGTTAAGTTATAATGAGACCCATACTATTGTCCACCTACCAAAATTGACTCGTCCCCTATAATATATGCCATAAAATCAAGAAATCATAATACACTTGCCAAACTTTTAGCATTCAACATAAATATAAAACTCGTTAACGTTTACATATGGAGTTTACGGCTGGCGAAGACTACCACATGATTCAAGCTGTGAAGATTTACCACCAGATACTGGGGGAAGATACCAACGACCAGTTTTTCGAGTGTGTCCTATGTACGATGTACATAGGCTACGGCCGTTTGGGTACAAGAGGTATCGTTGTGCGTACTCGTGAGCAGATCAAACACAGATATATTTTTTTCCAGCCAATACAGCATTTGTGCTTCTTGCCATCGTTAATTAAGCAAGAAGAAGCTACCGTCTGAAACCTGAGCTCGATAGACTACATCACGAGGGATATGGTAGCATTTCTGGAGGATAAGATTATTGCAATAGGGGGATTTGATGATGTTGAATACAAACTTCGATACGAATAAGCCTTCCACTGATGTTATTTCAAGTTGTTATTTTCGTATCGGTTGTTATTTGAACTTGTGATTTTTCTTTCCAGTTTTTGTTTGAAGTTTTTATTTCGTCATTTATTGTTATTTGAAGTTGTGATTGAATGAATGTAAACATTAGATGTTTTATGTTTGAATGTTCATCTTAAAAACAATAACACTAAAACTTTTAAATATGTCGATTGCATAAAAACATTACAATTTAATCAAAAGCATTGCATAATTAGAAATACATAAGCAAATAACTGAAAACAAACGATAGATAAGCTAACCCTGAGTTATCATTTCACACTTAGTTTTATGGAGTCGGGTAGTTCATTCCATACTCAAAACTTTTCTCGAATCAATATTCGTCTTCATCACTACTTCCGTCGGGAGTTGAGTAAGTTTTGACGGCGCTGGCTATTGCGTCGGCTATTTCTTGCTCCATTTGCTGCGTCGCATGTGACACCATCTCCTGCGTAATTGTACTGTGGGATCCCATGCTGAATACATTTTGTATAGTCACTGCTTTAAGATAAGCTAGCCTATCGAACACTTCTTTGCGTCCGCGTGGTCGGGGCATTAAGCATCCTGGACACGATGCCTCCCTACCGTGGTTGAATAACATTCTGCACAAAACCGCATCGATGAAACCAGGAATCTCCTCTTGCATCGTACCTCTGACGAAGTCAAATGCGCCTAGGAGGTTTGCATCTTCGTGCACGTTCCACCCTGAATCACCCATTGTTGTAACTTAAGATGTTTTGTTTCATAGTTACATTCTAGTATTTATAGACTCGAAGTCGGTGTGCCAATTCTTAAATAATTCGCGGGAAACAGGGTTTTTCTTCCCGCTCGACAATGCCGCCATGTCAGTTGATCTGTTAAATTATAATAAATGACATTAAAAATAAAATCTATTAAAATAATATTATTAAAATAATTAAATTTCAAAAAATAATATTATGTATTTATTATGCTTTCGATTTTTATAAATGATTTTTTTAAATATGCATTACTCCTATTTTGAAATTTGAAAATATCATTTGCTTTGAAACACCTATTTTTTGTAGAATGACATCTAATAATAGACAAAATGGTACACCGTCTATTTTGTTATTTAAAATACATAAATACAATATTATAATATCAAATTAAAAGGATAAAGTATCATACATGAGCCGAAACATCAATATACAGAAAATAGTATCTTACGATCCGAAGCACAAAATGATACGTTGGATACATAACAATGGGAACAAAATAAAATGGGCAGTCAAATAAGAAACACTAGTACATGGTAAATGGAAACTACAACAAGTTCAAACATTAACTTAAACAAACAGTAAAGAAACTCCAAGATGCAAACATTAAAAAACAAAACGTAGTGCTCATTAGTCGAAGTCATATCCCAAGTTATCGTTAGAGTTAGTCCCCTTTTCCCTTTTAGTAATCCTATTCCGAAGATACAGTACCATATCCCTAGTGATGTATTCTACCACCGTCATGTTCCATACCAAGGCTGCTTCTTGCTTAATTTTAAATGGTAGAAACAACAAACGATCCATTGGTTTGCAAAAAATGTACCTTTGCTTGATTTGTTCACGGTTGCGCACAACAAAACCTTCCGTTCCTAAATGCCCGTAGTTTTAGTACATCTTACACAAGACTAGCTCGAAAAATGCATCGCTACTATCTTCACTCAACTCTCGCAGGGCAAGTTTCACTGCCTCGAGCAAATGGTAGTCTTCATGAGGGGTAAACTCCATTATTGCACTGTTTCTGTTTCAGGAGTGCTAAACATCCAGTTATAGGCTCGGGGATGTTTGGGCGAGAAAGTTTTAAAGGCGGTTGTGTTTGGCGGCAATTTTTGTAGGTGTCTCGTTATAGCGAGACGTATAATAATGGAATTTATGCTATAATGAGACCCCTATTATTGCACTGCCACATTTGAGTACTTTTGTAAATATTAGGTGTCGCACAATCATTCGTCAACGTGGATTACGTTATCCTTATCTTATAAGTGTCTTTAATTGATATGTTTACTTGGATTATGTTATCTTAAGCATAAAAGTGGTACAAAACGAAGAAAGGAAGTTTATGTTTTAGCATGTGTTTTACTTTATGTTGGAGTTTGTATTTGAGTTTATGTCTAAGTGTCTGATTCGGTTTATGTTTGAGTTTGTGTTGTTTTTCATGTTTATAAAAATGTTCGAGTTTGTGTTTGAGTTTATGTTGTGTTTTTTGTTGCATTATGATGCTTATTTTAAGGGTAGAGTTTGAAAGTTATATCACTAAAATGTAACAAAATAATGTAATACATAATTAAACAACGCTGCAATAGCATATCACAAAACTGAATTTGGTAAAAAGTAAACAACACATAAAAATATTCGACGCAACACATAAACAACCATATCATAAAATGATAATCAATCTCTGTACTCCTTAACAAGACGGTAGAGATCCTACAAAGGCTCCCGAAGGTCCTCCAAACTAATGTCGGGGTGGCTACGGTCGTACGCCTGTAAATCCAGTATGTGGGAAGTCAGCTCGTGCAGTCTGGTGGCATGTGTGTGTGGTGAAGGGTTCACATCTAACTCTGCATCATCTTGGTGAGCCTCTAGATCAGATATGATGTACCACAAGTTCTTCGTAACCCATGAAGAGTAGATCAAAGTAGTACTATCCTCCTAACCAGGAATAAACTCTGCACCCTTCAGACTCGGGTGAATACAGTGTGACTCGCAGTTCTCCCAACTGAATGCATCCCAGAGATAGAGGGTGTTCACACGACGAACCTTACTAGAGCCGGTAAGAATAGGACGCAGTAGACCAGGAACCTGTATTTTAAAAAAAATTCTAAACTATGTAGCACACATGCGCAATACAAACAATATTAATATTTCGAGTAACAAAATATTACCTGCTGGATATGACCAAACTTTCTAGCCACCCGTAGGGGATAGTACGCCTCGACAATGTCCGACGACTTCAGCGTCGCATCTATCCAAGCTATATCAGAGTGACCTCGAGCATCCCGTATGGTCGTATACGGCATGAATGATACCTGCAAAATATTAACAAACCATTTATCATTAGCAACTTATATTATATATATGATAATTGAAATGAAACTGATTATAACTTACATCGTGCTCGGTGAATGTAGCTAGGTGATCTCGAACACCGTCTCAAGCCTCTTGGCTTTGTCAAAACTTTATAGGCGCATGCCGGTACAAAGTAGGGTGTGCGATACTATACCTCGGGTACTACTGAACAGAAAACGACTGGAAATAGTCGTAAATCCACATCTCTAGCAAGCCCAAAAATCCAGAAATACCCGAAGTAACGTGTAGGCAACCTCTGCCTAGTTGGTAGTAGAGCTGCGCGAGTATCATATGTCCCCAGTTATACCTCCCCGAGCTACTGTAATCATCAATGAACTGTAAGTAGTAGAGGCTAATGTTGTTGCCCGACTTGTTGGCCAAAATGGTACAGCCAAAGAAGTGCAACAAGTATGCCCCGGTAGCTCGGCGGGCATCCGCATCAGTGATATCATCGTTGTAATACTAATCAATGCAGAATCTCCTCTTCAGCCACGCAATGCGAACATGCCTCTTACCACCACCCTTGTTCTCGTTAATCTCCGCCTCAAGCTCCCTAACGCTGCACCCAAGTAAGCGAGCGTATGCCGCAGTACGCTCATCAGCAGTAGGGTACTCGTATATCTCACAGTTGACACCCACAACTGAGAGCCCTGTGATCATATGGACATCATCCAGGGTGACGGTCATCTCCCCGAAAGAGAAATGGAACGTGTTCATCTCGGGATGTCATCTCTCCAAAAATGCCTCAATCAAATGGACATTAGTATACCACTTACCGAAGGCGTCAACAATGGGCCAGAAACACGTGGCCATAACTTGCTCACGTACCCGTGTCTGGCGAACTTTCAAGTCCCAGGCACGATGAGTATGGTACATGGCATAACAGCGCAACTGTACCTGGGGCTGCATTAAAAACATACAATATATATAAACATATATGCAATCTAACATTTAAGCTAAACCAATAACCATCATGTTCAATATATATGCAGTATAACAACTAAGATAAACCAATAACCAATAATTTAAATCACAAGTATAACATATAAGATACACCTATAACGAATAAATCGAATAATAAATAAAACATATAACATAAACACATAACGAATAAATTTAATAACATATACATTCATTCTAACCTAAACTAATAAATTTTCTAAGAAATAAAATTTATAGCACAAACCAATAACAAATCCAATGCAGTAGACAGTATTAAAACTAAAAAACTTACATCGCCTTTGAAGACGCTATAAGCCGCATGCTCTTTGTAGGCATGGAATGTCGAGTATAGGTCTACGACGTGAGAATTATATCCACGGAAGCGCTAGTCCGTAGATAAGCGACGCTGGACAGGGCGGTCGGAGACCTGTAAGGTCCCTCTAACACGGTGGCGGATGCTCCGAGACGTCTCACCACATACGAGCTCCTCCGTCTCATGACCCGAATCATAATTTGTATCTGTAACGAGAGGATGTGGGCGCGGAGGCATCCTACACAAGACAAAAATGATTACTTAGACGAATTGAAAATTCAAAAAAAATGGAAAATGGATATAAAATTGTACTATAACACACGACATACTTCGAATTACACGCAACCGGGGAAATAAGATCCGGATGGTGGATTTGGAAAATCCACACAATTTTGTTCGTGGAAATGCCAAATCCACGAATCGTGGATTTGGCATTTCCACGCACGAACATGCGTGGAAATACCCAGCCCTTAGAACCTCTGCCAGATCCAAACCCAGCCCAAATCAATCCTAAATCCCTAAAACAACAATCCTAAATGATCCTAATCTCCTAACTAAACACGTACATGCAGTTATAATTGAATAAAACAACTCCAAATACATAAAAATTCGATTTTTCTACCCGAATATTAAACTCTAAATATCTCTAGAAAACACAAGGAAATTGAAAACAAATTGCACCAACAAGTAGGGAATGCTTACCTTAACAACTTCTTGGCGTTGGATTTGAAAAAAAAAACGCTTAAAAATCGAGGTTTTAGGAGGCTAGAGAGAGTTAGGGTTTGGAAGAGGAGAAAGAGAAACCGATTTAGGGTTTTGGTATTTATATGAATAGCAATTTTGTGAATAATAGGGGTCTCGTTATAGCCAAGCCGGATCTCACTTTAACCGGATCTCATTATAGATAAAACGGGTCTCATTTTAGCCTAGCCCTTTTATGTATTGACCTGACTTCACTCTATTATAAGTAAAACAACTTGAAACCATGTTTAGACTTTAAAAACCTCTTACTTTCCAATGTCATTCCTCAACTTGAATTAAATTTATAGGATACGATTATAGTCTAAATAAAATTTAATACATGCGACAATATATATATATAATTATTGAAAAAAGTTACGGGTTATCTTTATCGACTTTTATTTTTTGAAATTTTAGGTAGTAATAACAATATTATTATTATTGTTATTATTATTATTATTATTATTATTATTATTATTATTATTATTATTATTATTATTATTATTATTATTATTATTATTATTATGAGAGACTTATTGGTTAACAAAAACTATTATAGAAAAACCTCTTCCATGCATACCTTCTTCGACGGTTATCAACTCCTGTAATCAAGAAATCGAGGTTGATTTTTTCTTGTTCATTTTTTGATAAAATTTAATTTATTTTAGAATAAAATCTACGCTAAAATCAGTAAGAAAATCTACTTCGATCATCTTGTTTATAAAAAATACAGTTCGATTTTACTGATTTTCAGAAATCTAGGGTTTTACTGGAAGGTTTTTAGTAAGTTTTTCAGTTAGTGTAATGATAATCTTCTTCATTTATATCAGTTTGCGTGATTTTTTCAGTTAGTTATTTATTTTTTAGTATAAACTTATTCCATCACCTTCTGCGTTTTATTCATTTTTTCAGTTACTTACACTATTTACTCGTGTTTTGCTAAAGCGAGACACGAGACACTCATAAGTACTGCAAAACAACCCTGTATAATTACTACCAAACAAATCTGCTATTGTATCTCATAATCTATATTATTCAGGTTTAACATCTATCATTTGACATCTATTATAGTTGGTGAGGCTTAAAATCTATCATAGTTATCATGTTTTATGCATATATAATTCCCAATTTTTTTACATTTGCATAGGTTTCGCATCTATCATAGTTATCATGCTTTTTACATATGAAATTCCCAAAAAATTTACATTTGCATAGTATTCGCAGCTATCATTTTTACCACGATTATACTTTTGCATATATTTCGCATCTATCATTTTGTCTTTGTTACATTAACATATGTTTCATATCTATCAATTTACCCCCTGGTTTGAGATTTGCAAAGGTTTCTCATCTATTAATTTTATAATGATTTCACATTTGTATTGGTTTCACGTCTATCTCTTATCATACTTCCACTGATTTTGCATCTATCATAACTGACATTTCTTATTTTATTTCTTTTACAGGAAAAATGGCTCCAAAAAGTTGTTTCTTCAGGTCAAGCCTCTTTGTATTGATAAAACATATGAAAGAGACAAAAGTAAGACCAGAACATATAAAAGAAGAAAAAAACACAATTTTATTATATTTTTAAGGCAACATATGATCTTAGAAAAAAAAGCCTTACAAAAAGAATTTGGAATTGATTGAAGAGATAATAAAGAGGTATGATGATGAAAATTAAGTTTTTATATCGGAGCAAAAGTTTACACGCCTTGCAACCAATGATGTCAACATAATCTTTGGTTTAAAATATGTAAATCATCATATGCCACTACAAGCCAAACACTTTGAACCAAGATATTTAGAACCAAAAGAAGAATAATCCAGTATAACCAAGACATACTTTTTTATGACACATCAAGAAAATTTGATAAAGCCCGAGCAAGATCAATCACAAATAAAATGATAAAAGTGTGCAATTTTAACTTTTATTACATTATTACATTGGTTTCTCATTGCCATAGGTTTCACATTTGCATAGGTTTCTCATCTACCACTTTTTCCCTGTTTTCACATTTGTATAGGTGTATCATCTACCACTTTTGCCTGTTGTTTTACATTTGTATAAGTTTTGCATCTAACATTTTCACTCTGGTTTCACATTTGTATAGGTTTCACATCTATCACTTTAGCCTTGTTTCACATTAGCATAGGTTTTGCATCTATCAATTTTCCCTCTTGTTTAACATTTGCAAATGTTACGCATAATATATCATTCCATAACTATTATACTTTATATGGTTTTAGTGTATCTATTATAGTTTCCAATTATTTATCATCTATTATTTAATATATTAATAAATGCTTTTGCATGTTTATAGGATGCTATAAATAAAGTAGCAAAAAAACCTAGAGAGCAGACAATAAAAAATGTTATGATACTCTTCATAATGTTAGCCTACTCTACCTTATTTTTCTCTATATCTGGAGATGTACTAGTATCTATAGTGGTTTACTACGTAGAATACCTGAACAAAATAAACAACTACAATTGAGCTGACGCAATTCGAGTAAAGTTGATAAATTTAATAAAAAAATTCAGGATTATAAACCTTGAAAATAGTTGGTTATGTTGCTCTATTACTGGTTAATATTTTTCTTTATTTTATTTTAAATATGATTATAAAAAATAATATTTAAAATATTATTAATATATAGTCATTCATCATGTAACACACAACTATATGTTAAAAGGAAGATTGAAGACAAAATACCTAGATATTTTAAATGGCTAGGTATTCAAGGCAAAACAAAATTAATTTTGATTGTTGTCATAACATAGCTCACAGATGCACAAGTATATTTACACATTGTTTTTTGGTATGATTTCGCATTTTACATAAATATATATCTTTACATTAACATTTTAATAATTTTATAGGTTATGGAAGAAGAACTAAACCTAACAAAAGAATAAGAAGAACAATTTGGAGAAGAGTTCTAAATACCAAAAGAAGATTAATTGGAGAAAGAAAAAAATAATTATGTCCATTAGCATGATGATGATGTTTTACAAGATGTTCCATATGATGTTAAACAACAGGGAGAATATGATGATATTCCACAGCATGATACAAAGGATGTTCAATTTGATATTTATTTTGAATAATTTAATCTCAACGAAGACGATCTGAATTGGGATACGAACCAAGCCTCTACTGGAAATGATTATAATGATACCAAAAGAACAATAGATCGATACTTTGTTAAAACACTTCCAAAAGTTACAAGAATTTAAAAGACTACAACATGAAGAAGAAAACCACTAAAGAAAAAGGCAGAGCAGACTTTAATACACTAACTGGTCCTCTCAACAAACAGAATATGGTACAGACATGACGTGCTTTTATTGCAAGAAAGGAAAATTCAGTATCGCAGATTGTTAGGAATTTAAAGAGACCTGAAAAAATAAAATAAAAATAAGTCTCCAAATAATAATATTGACATGATATACCATCTCATAGTAGAAAACAGAAGGTTGAAGAGATTACTATACCAACAAAAGGTAAAAATCTCTATTTTATCATACTTCACATCTATCATGAATCATCTTATAAAAGTTTTGCATCTATCATATTCATGTAGGTTTCACATCTATCATATTTACTAAAGGTTGTGCATCTATCATGAATCATCTTATAAATGATTTCACATCTATCATATTCATGTACGTTTCACATCTATCATATTTATTAAGGTTGTGCATCTATCATCCATCATTTGATAAAAGGTTTTGTATCTATCATTTCAATATAATTTTCATATTTATCATATATATATATATATATATCAAGGTTTCACATCTATCATGAATCATCTCATAAAAGGTTTAACATCTATCATGAATCACCTCATAAAAGGTTTCGCATCTACCATATTTATGTACGTTTCACATCTATCGTATTTATTAAGGGTGCTCATCTATCATCCATCATCTTGATAAAAGGTTTTGCATCTTTGACATGGGTTATTATTTTACAAAGAATTAACAAAATATCACTAGCCCTAACACCAGCAGAGTCCGCCTCTAGCCAGAGAATTTACTTATCAACATTAGATAAAATAGAGAGAAATGAACTCAAACATATACAATTTCAAGGTGAAATTGAAGAACTAAATAGAGAACCTAATAAAAAAACAAGATCATTACATAAATAAAATATGATGCAAAAATGGACACAGAAATGCAACTAGAAAATACACTTTAACTATCTATGTTGAAGCCAAACACAGAGGATGAAGTTAAACAATTACATGAAAAATAAATACATAACTTATGAAAGAAAAAAAACGATTAAATGATCAAGCCCAACACTCACCGAATAAATAAGCATATATTGCAAATACAAGACAAAATGATCAACAATCGGTGTAAAACAACCTACTTTTTATATAAGTAAGTCTTCCACCCACAAGGACCTGAATACAGATATTGGTGTTGAAAACCCTTTGTTGGTGGCGAAACTCCAACATTAAACCTAATATTATTATGGAAGTCAATGATCCACCTCCACCACAAGAGTTCAATGATATTGGTGCGGAACACCAAGATCTTAAAATTATGGTTGCTGTAGAAGAGAAGCACATTAATTTATTGTTGTTGTTGTTGTAGAAGAAGAGCATGATACTCATGTTGATGTTGGGTTTTAAAACCAAGATGTTCCCCTTGTTGATGTTGCTCTTGTTACACCTACGGTTATTATTGTTTTTTATGCTCATACAACTATTAATGTTAAGGTTGAAAACCAAGATGATCCCCTTGTTTATGTTTCTCTTGTTACATGTAAGGTTAGTGTTATTGTTGATGCTCATACTCCTGTTCATGTTGGGGTTGAAAACCAAGATATTCCCCCTATTGATATTTGTTGTTGTTGAAGAACGAGATCTTGATATTACCACTACTGTCAAAGAACATGATCCTACTACTACTGTTGTCAAAGATTAGGATCCTACTGTTGTCAAAGATTAGGATCTTACTGTTGTTGTACATGTTACTGAAGCATCTGAAGTGACACAAAATGTTGTCGAAATATCTGTTAATGTGAGCAAAGAGGTGATACAGATAACTCAAAATTAACAAAACATATTTAAAAAACCTTTGTATTTGGACATATATTTTATTGTGTATTATCTTCTTTTTGTCTTAAATGTTGTAACATTATAATATTTATATATTTAATGTCTGATATCTCATATTTATATGGTTTTGTATAATATATCATTTATCATCTATCAAAGTTCCATTTTTTCGCATCTATCAAATTGCTAATAGTTTCGGCTCTATCATTTAGAATGCATTATATTTACCATTGTTTCGCAATTATGTTTTACCCTTGTTTTGCATCTAATGTACAAATATTTTTCGTAAATGATCATGTCGCTAAAGTCCAAGAAATTAAAACGCCACAAGTAGCCATTGAGAAGGAAATTATAAGGATTGTAAATGATGTACACAATAAACAAGTAAGTTAATTACACTATTTACTCGTGTCATGCTAAAGCGAGATACGAGACACTCATAATTACTGCAAAACAACCATGCATAATTACTGCTAAACAACTTTGCTATTGTATCTCATAATCTATATTTTTCTGGTTTAGCATCTATTATTTGACATCTATCATAGTTTGTGAGGTTTAACATCTATCATAGTTAGCCTGTTTTAGCATATGGAATTTCCAAATTTTGTTACATTTGCATAGGTTTCGCAGCTATCATTTTTGCCATAATTACACTTTTGCATAGGTTTCACATCTATCACTTTCTCTTGGTTACATTAGCAAAAGTTTCGCATCTATCAATTTACCCTATGGTTTAAAATTTACAAGGGTTTCTCATCTATCACTTTTACAATGGTTTTATATTTGCATAGGTTTTACGTCTATCACTTATCATACTTTTACTGATTTTGCATCTATCATAGGTGACATGTTTTTCTTATTTTATTTCTTTTACATGAAAAATGGCTCCAAAAAAGTTCTTCTTCAGGTCAGGCCTTTTTGTATTCATAAAACATATGAAAGAGACAAAAGTAAGACCATAATACATTGAAACATAAAACAATATACCATTTTATTCCATCTTGAAGGCAACATATGATTTTAAAAAAAAAGAAAATTCCTTACAAAACAAACTGGGCATTAATTAAACATATAATAAAGAGACATGAAAAACAATATAAAAAGAAGAAGTCTTCAAACAATCACACTAACAGAATATACCATCTGATTAGTTGAAGACAGAAGGTTGAAGAGATTACTATCCCAACAAAATATAATTTTTTTTATCATATTTCACATCTATAATAAATCATATTATAAAAGACTTCGCATCTATCATAATCATGTAGGTTTCACACCTATCATATTTACTAAAGGATGAACATCTATCATGAATCATCTTATAAATGATTTCGCATCTATCATATTCATGTACGTTTCACATCTGTCATATTTATTAAAGTTGCGCATATATCATCCATCATCTCATAAAAGGTTTCGTATTTATCATTTTAATTTATGTTTCACATCTATCATATCTATCAAGGTTCCGCATCTATCATGAATCGCCTCATAAAAGGTTTTGCATCTATCGTATTCATGTACGTTTCGCATCTATCATATTTATTAAGGTTGCGCATCTATCATCCATCATCTTTATAAAAGGTTTTATATTTTCGACACGACTTATTATTTTGTAGAGAATTAATAAAATATCCCCAGCCCCAACACCAGCAGAGGATATCTAGCCAGAGCATTTACTAATCAACAATAAATTGAATAGAGCGAAATGAACTCAAACGTATAAAATCTCAAGGTGAAACTGAATAAATAAATACAAAACTCAATAAAAAAGACAAGATCATTATAAAAATAAAATCGTATATTGAGATGGACACATAGATTCAACTAGATAAAACATTTCAACTGTCTAAGCCAAATATAAATGATGAAGTTAAAAAAATACCTAAAACCTTATAAAAGAAAAAATAATTAAATGATCAAGCCCAACACTCACCGAATAAAAGAAGTATGTATTGTAAATACAAGATAAAATGATCAACAATGTGTGTACAACAACCTGTTTCTAATATAAGTAAGTCTCCCACCCTCAAGGACCTGAATACAAGTGTTGGTGTCAAAAACCCTATTGTTGGTAGCGAAAACCCATATACTACACCTAATATTATTGTGGAAGTCTATGATTCACCTCCACCACAATAAACTAATGATGTTGGTGTTGAACAACAAGATCCTAAAATTATGGTCGTTGTAGAAGTGAAGCACATTAATCCTACTATTGTTGTTGTTGTGGAAGAGGAGTATGTTACTCTTGTTGATGTTTGGGTAAAAACCAAGATGTTCCCCCTATTAATGTTGCTCTTGTTATACCTAAGGTTACTGTTGCTTTTGATGCTCATACTACTGTTGATGTTGAGGTTAAAAACCAAGATGATCCCATTGTTGATATTGCTTTTGTTATACGTAAGGTTAGTGTTGTTGTTGGTGCTCATACTCCTGTTAATGTTGGGGTTGAAAACCAGAAGTTCCCCTGTTGATGTTGCTGTTGTGGAAGAACAAGATCTTGATATTAGTGTTGTTGTCAAAGAACATGATCCTATTACAGTTGTTGTCAAAGATCAGGATCCTGCTATTGTTGTACATGTTGCTGAAGTATTTGCTGTTGAAGCATCTAAAGTGGCACAAAATGTTGCTGAATAATTTACACATATATGTTGTAATATTATAATATTTATATAATTTAATGTTTGATATCTCATAGCCCTAAAGTGACACAAAATATGAGCCCTTAAAGAATCATATAAAGTGACACAAAATATTTATGAAGTATATGTTGTCTTCCTCAATCTCATTCAATTAAAACACATAAAGAACGATATGGGATTCTAGTAATTTTGGGCAACATAACATACCAAACTTTGATAGATATTATGATTATTGGAGTCTTCTTATGGAAAATCTTCTTCGATCAAATGAGTATTTGAGGATAGAAATAATAGACAGAGGAAGACAATTTGGGTGATGAATATGAAAAGTTGATTTAACAAGGCAATAGTGGAATGCTTCTGTTGTCATAAACTTGGACATTTTTAAAACAAATGTCCGATGGAGGAGAAGGCAAATTATGAAAGTATTAGAGAAGAAGAAGGTGATCTAATGTTAATGGTGTACACAAAAATTACAGAAGACAGAATCTTGATTCAGATTAATCCAATCACATAACTGTAGACAAATCATAGTTTTCAAAGCTTGATGAAGAGTTTTAATGCTCAGTAAAACGTGTCAACAATTCTTTTCTTTCTGTGATTGGAAAATATGATGTAACTTTATGTGTCAATGAAAGGAATTATATGATTTCATATGTATATCTAGTACCAAAGTTAACGAGTAATATGGTAACCTTGGGATAACTTGTACAAAACAATTGCAAAATTTTAATGCATCATGGAGTATGCAAACTTTATCATCCAGAGTTGGGACTGGTTATACAATCAAAGGTGAAGGCGAATAAACTTTTCAAGATCTTAGCATCAAAAGAAAACTCGTTTAAAATTGAGAAATGTTTGAAAATAACAATGATTGATGAACTACAAATTTGGCATCGAAGGTATATGTATTTAAATTACAATGGTTTACAAACTCTGAGATATTAGAATACCATCAAATGGATACCATATCTGAGCACCAAAGAAGATAAGAAAAGTGTTAGCTTTTTTGTTTGAAAGTAACATTGTGAGAGTATCCTTAAGATGAGCTTGTGGTGTTCGTTAATGAGCTTGCAGCTCGTACATTCTGATATTTGTGGACCAATTTCTCCAGCATCAAACCGAGACAAGATATATATTCTTAATTTTATTGATACTTTAGCCAAAAGGTATGAATATATTTTTGTCACTAAAGTCAGAGGTATTTATGTTCTTTACTCAATTCAAGAACCATGTAGAGAAAGATCTTGGAGAAATGTTGGCATTTATATGAATGGACTAATGTTCCTTTGGAGGTATTTATGTTCTACAAGAAGTTCTTTGGGTTACAGAACTACTCCGCGGACAGCCACACAAGAATCACCTTTTGCACTGGTTTATGGGATGGACGTTGTAGTGCATTCGGAAATAATGTACCCTTCATTCACACACAGTAATTATTCAGAAGAGGTTAATGACAAAGCAAAGCGAACGAATCTGGATTTGATTGAGGAAAAAAAAAGAAAAGCTCAATTAAATTGTTTACATTATCAAACTTTAATGAGGAGCCGTTATGCCTCAAAAGTACAAAGAAGAGAATTCGAGGAGGGGGAGAAAGTGTTAAGGAAGGTATTCTTGCATACAAAAGGAAAACGTCTGGGCAAGTTAGGCCCAAAATAGGAAGGTTTGTACATAATAACCAGAAGAATTAAGCCGAGGACTTATAGACTCAAGGATAAGTTGGGAAGAGACCTTCTACACCTTTAGAACATTTAGCATGTGAAGCTTTATTTAGAATGATTGTGTAAATTTGTAAATATTTTATTTTTTGAACACTATGTAAGGATCGGTGGCATACTCTTTCCTACCCTGGTAACGCAGGAAAGTTTTAATGAGATGTCCTAATAGCCGACTTATATATCATATCAAATTCTCATCTTGAAATTCGTTACCATCGGATATATTTTAACTTAGTGGTTGACCCTCCAAAGTTCTTTGGAGGTCAAAATGTTCATTATTGTGAACCTATGTTTAACCCTCCAAAGTTCTTTGAAGGGCAAATTGTTCATTATTTTGAACCTATGTTTGACCCTCCAAAGTTCTTTGGAGGGCAAAGTGTTTAGTATTTTAAACCTATGTTTGATCTTCCAAATTTCTTTGGAGGGCAAAGTGTTCATTATTTTGAATATATGTTTGATCCTCCAAAGTTATTTGGAGGGCAAAGTGTTCATTATTTTGAACCTATGTTTGATCCTCCAAAGTTCTTTGGAATGCGTAGTGTTTATTATTTTGACATATGATTACACTTCCAAAGTTATTTGGAGGATAAAGTATTCATTATTTTGAATTTATGGTTGACCCTCCAAATAACTCTGGGGGGCAGAGTATTAACTATCTTTAATTTATAGCTATTCTTTAAAAAAAAATATGAAAAGCAGTTATGAGATAAAAACTATAAAAAACCGAAGATTATCCATAATAAAAACAAAAGCATAAGTGGGATGAAAATCCACATATCTTGTACAAAAAGAAGTTTAGGAAAGAGAGAAAACAAATTTAGTCAGAGGCAGGATGGTCTTTGCTTCCACCCGAAGAGCTGGACTCTGAGGAAGAACTCTCTAAATCACTACTGCTGACAATGTCTTTCTCAAAAAGGCCTGTTGGTCGATGTCTCTCAGTCACTCGCTGCCAGAGACTCCCTAGTTTCAGATCAGGAAAACGTTCATGAATCTCTAATACTAAAGAGAATTTTAGATTAGCATCCCTATCATTAAGACCATCAATAACCTCAGCAGCATAAGAGTTCAAGCTCTTTTGTTTCTCAGCTTTGAAGTTTTTCTAAAGGGATTCAATCTTCTTTTCAAAATTTTCGAGATCTTCAACAACTCTCTCAAAATAGACCTTTATTTTACAAAAGGAGTCAGCAAGACCATCGATAGTAGTATCTCTGTTAAGATCTTTGGAAATCCATTTCCCCTTTCATCATCATACAATGTTTTCTCCTCTGAAAGTTGAGTCTCCAAAGAATAGATTCTTTTACTGTATTCTTTGGTTTTCTTCTTTTCCTCAGTCAATTCTCCTTTGACTTCTTGAAATTTGGTCAGCTCTGGAAGTTGAGTCTCCAAAGAAGAAATTTTCTAAGTGTATTCATCAGACTTCTTTTTCTCCTCGTCAAGTTCCCTTTTGACGCCTTGTAATTTAGTTAATTCCTTGTTCAAGCCTTCAACAACACCTTGTAAGTTGGTTACCTTGTTGGAAGAAGTGATAGCTTCGCTTTTTACCGTGTTGAGCTCGGAGTTCAAATTCACACCAATACTTTATAAGTTGGCTACCTCACCTTTGAGTTGGGTAATTTCTCCAGCAATACTCCTTGCCTCAGCTCTCCTCTGAAGAACCTCGTTCTTGTACCGATCTTTGCAATTGGATTTTCTTTCAAGCAGAGTAGCAGTAATTAGCAACTTTTTTAATTTGGTGGCCAAGTAATCATTTTCGTAAAAATCAAAATAAGCTGACACATGAGAAAATAACTTCTTCTTGGGGCGCTTGACTCGTGCTTCCCTTTTTGCGGGAAAATAACCCACCACCAGAATCAGAGTCAACTATGACTACCTTCCTGACCGGAGGGGGACTAGGACGGGTAGTGTTGTCACTTTCTTCTTTGCTGATAACTTGTTTCCTCTTTATGGCATAGGCAACCGATTTGTGGGGCTGAACAACATCCCTTTTAATGGGTAGGTTTACATCAGCTGGGGTGTCATCATCAGCTATAACATTCTGCAAATCAGGAGCTTCTTGAGGAGATGTCTCTTGAGTAGCATCAATGGGCTCCTCTAGAAATGTGTCAACTTGCAGGTTATCCTCAACCTCTAGGACTTGGTCCTGTTGAACCTCGGGCAGCCTTTCCTCAGGAATAATTCTTTCATTTTCCTCTTGAGTATTAGCCCTAGGATCGCACTGGATGCCAGAATCTGAGCCACTGTCAGTTATATGCTCTTCTCCATCTCCCTCTTTCTCCTCGTCCCCCCCCCCCCCCGGACTCTTCAACTTCCTCCTCGGATTTTTTTGCATCCAAATGGCTAGGGGCCCGAGTGCGAGTGGGAAGGAAAACCAAGTTATCCAAACCACGTGTACGTTGAAGAACGGCAACATCCGAAGGAGGATCCATGAGTTATTTCCAGAACTTTTTCTGCTCTGGATCATGTCTCCACAATTGACTCTTGGCCAAATTGGTCGGAGTAAAACATATATGGAACTTATAGCTCCAATTCTCTCCCGCCAAGAGGCTTAACTTGTTAAACACCAATTTAGCATAGGCAACGTAATCTTTGAAGGGTTTTACAACCCCTTTCATGGCTATTAATAGATAAAAATCGTCAATTAATCAAAGGCGAATGAGCAAATAAAATATGAATTTTAGAACAAACAAAGACAAAATCTCTTCCAGACCAATGAAGGGTAAGACGATGAGGAAGATCGGGAAAATTCTCAAAGCCAGTCTCCCACAATCCGGAGATAAATAGGAGTTGTTGCTTCCACTTCCGATCACCCTCTAGAAAGTATTTAACTACTTTGTATTTCCTGGACAAACCCAAAGAATAGAAGGGATAATGAGAATTTTTTGCAACTCTTGAAACCGATGCAAGCTATTCCATTAACAGTTCGTTCTTGGACAATCTAGACGCCATAATACAAGCCATCAGGGTAGACCACATATTATGAACGGTTTGTGAAGGACACGGTTGAATGAGTTGGAAATATTCAACCAATGCTGGGTCTAATGGTAGACGCAGACCCCAATTCATCAGGTCTGTGTATAGAACTAGCTCATGGTTCCAAACTGATAGAGGGGTCTCCCCAATAGTAGGAAAGAAAATCTTTACAACATCTAGAATGCCCCATCGGTCCCTGAGCTTTACCTCCTCGGAAGGGTGAAGGTATTTATATTTTATTTTGTAGAGGGCCATCAAATGTTTAGGTTCAATCCGGCGAAGGTTATCTCCGAGAATATCTTCTAGTTTTGAGGGAAGGTTTGCACTCCCTTTTTTCTTTTTTTTCCCTTTCTTAGGAGTTGAACCAGCAGCGGTCTCCGGGGGAGGTGGATGAGATAACCTGAGGGAAGCGTCAGGGATAAGTATAGCTTGAATGGGCTGCGCTTCTATTGCCGCCTCTTTGACTTCATCACCATCATCTGGTTCATCTATCAGTCTTTTTTCTGACAATTCTGGGATGGCTGTCCGTGCTGGTTCCAGTCAGACTCCACTTGTGGAAGAAGGATTTTGAGGGCTACTTTCAAGAGTGGTTTGAGGAGACCCTTGAGGAGTAATTTTTGGGGTAAGCACAGAGGAGGAAATCTTAACCCTAACCGACTTTCTCGTGGCTTCAGGAGACCTCTTCCTTTTTGTCTAGTCTTTTTCACCCGTCGTCAGAAACGGGGCTGGCTTAGTTGAAGAAGGGTCAACTGTGTTTCTTACTAAAACAACTTGACCAGGGGGCAGAACCCTTTCGTTATTTCGAACTCGTTCGCGAAGAGGAGCCCAATTATCTCGAAAATAGGAGTTATAAGTATCTACATGAGATGGAAAATTAACAGGTGGAGGCGAATAGTTACCAGGTTTAGAAGAGGAACTGCGATTTGTGGGTTTAAACCACCTCCAAAGTTTGTATCTGTCTAGATGGATGAATTCCTCAAGCATTAAGGGTTAAAAAGAAGAAGTGTTTATCTATTTAAAAGGTATTTCAAAAATTCGAAAAAAGTGAAAGCAAGCATCAAAGGTGGTATTTATAAAAGAAGAGTTAAAAGAAGATCAAGAGTCTGCATAGTGCAATCTTATAACCGACACGTTACCTACCTAGGACACCCGCACATTGGCTAAGAAACGCATGCCAGACCTAACAGAGGAAAGAGAAGCGTGATGTCATGATGACCAGATAAGGAGATGAAAAGTTTGGGATAAACTCAGAAAAATATAAACTAAGTAGGTAAAGAAGTCAGAATAATACAAAATAATCAGTAAAATAAAATCTAGATTTTTCCGCCAAAATTAGCCTAATTACCCAAAAATGCTTAATCCGAGGACAAGCCTTAATTCAAGGATATATCTTTAATCCGATGAAATGTTATAATCCGAGGAGGCATGAAACCGATGAGGATGGTTAGAAAAATGTGAAAAGATGTTCAGTCATTGTTCATAACTATTCACAAGGATTGGGGGCTACTGATAAGGGTAGGAAAATATGAACTAATATAATTAAAATAAGATAAGTATAGGTGTAAATTGTTATTTAATGTGTTAAGAACTAAACTAAGGTAAACATAAGAGTTGAGGGGGGTAGGATGATAGGCCCCTCAAACTTGTTTATAATTAGTAGAAATTAGGGGTGAGAAAGTTCATTCATTAATGGTAAATATGTAAATTCACCCTCTAGTCCATGTACTATATAAAGGACCGATCCCTTTTGGGAAAATGGTCACTGATTAATGAATAATTGAGACATTTATTCTCTTTGACTACTTATCTCTCCAAAATATCTAATTCTCTCTCTAAAATTGCTCACATTCAAACATCTTTTAATCACAATTCCAAATACGAACATTGTTTAGTGTGAATATTTTAGACCTAACACCATCAGACTTATCACTACTGATTTACTAAACACTAATATTTTATATATATCATACTAAGTTAACGAGTTATGCATCTATCCATTTACTAAAACACTAATGTTTCGCATCTATCACGTTAGTTATACCAAGGTTTCGCATCTATTATATTTTACTCCAAGCCTGTTTTTGCAGATTTATATATAAGATAAGAAAGATAACATTTACTCCATATATAAAATAATAGATAACAAAAACTTACCATTGTTACCATTTTTAGCTATGGCAAATAGCAACACCACTTTTATATTTCCCAGTTAAAAAAGTTCTATCGATAAATAAAACTAGACGACAAGAATTGAAACCATAAAGACAGGAACTGAATGCTACGAAACAACGCTTGTAAACATTGGTATCCAAAGAATACTCTAGTATGTAATCATTGTTTCTATCAAGAATCTTCAATGTTTTAAAATAATTCTTAACTAATTTATACGAAGTAGAACTATCTCCATATACAGCCCTTTTAGCTTTCTCTAAAGCAAGTCATGAAACCCGGTAAAAAATATATAAACCGTAGTCATTTTTTAAAAATGATTTCGCGTTTGTAGTTGTAACATCAACTCTTCTTCTAATACAATCATGTATTTCATTGGCAATCAAATCTGATAACAAATTCTTTCTATTTTCTTTGCTAAAACAAACCCACATGTATGAGTTTGAACATACTTTTTAATAATAAAAAAGCGAGTAGACCTCTCTTGTTTAACATATAGTCTCCAAGGATAGCCATTTGAATCTTTTTTCATGCAATAAACAGTTATTATTTGTTTATTGTTATGCAAGTATTTAAAAGAAAAACCTTCTTGTAAAGACAAATGACTAACATCTAGTCTTAAACCTACAGTACCCTCTTTAAAAACCTGTCAAACACCACAAATTTCATCAACCCAACCAACAGTAGCAAGTGCTTTATGCTTGTGAAAACTAGCATTAACATCAGAAGTTTCGCTAGTTTCTCCACAAACAATATCTTCATTTGAAGCTTCAAATATACTTTGAGCAGTTTCTCTAATATTATCACCAACAACAACATCACCTTCAACTTTAATAGTAACAGTCAAAATTTCCAAACTATCAACAACTGATACCAAAGCAATTAAATCACCACCACAACCTAAGATAACGTTTTTTTGATCACCACAAGAGAATCTTAATTTGAATTTACCACGAACCAACTTATCATATCTACTTAAAATAAATTTAACAATATATTCAAACTCAACAAACAAACCAAGATCACAAATTTCAAGCTCCCCATTTAGTTTAAAAATACACAATATACTACAAGACATCGCGTACATGCATTAAACATAAAAATAAAAAGGTTTTGAATCTATTATTAAAGTAAAAAGTACTTATGTTTTGCAACTATTAGTAAAAGAATACAAATATTTCGCAGCTAGCACTTAATAGTTTTAAGCATACAACAGTACAAATGAATACATGTGTTTCGCATCTATCAAGAAAGCAATACATGTTTCGCATCTATTACTTTTAATGTTTTGCATTTATCATAAATATGTTTTGCATCTACCATTCAAGAAACATACACGTTTCGCATATATCCTTACGTACTGAACAAACACATTTCACATCTCCTTCGATAAAAACAAAAACCTGTTACGCGAACTGAAATTTCCAACAACAAATAATAAAGACTAAAATCAACAAAACACTAATACAATATGACAAATAAACTAAATTAGCAAATTTGAACTCAAAAACCAACCAGAAATTCGACATTCCACATTACAAAAAGAACGAAAATAAATCTACTAAAACATCTATTTCGACCTCAAAATTTGAGTTTTAAACACACACAAATCGAGTATCTCCGCATAATCAAGTAAAAACAGAAATCAAAATTATAAGAAAACAAAAGAAAAACAAAAAATCGAGTAAAGAATTTATCATCACCTATAATAGTATAGCACTATTCTTTTCATGTAGAGAGAAACAAATTGGAGAAACAAAAGTGAGGTATGGGCTGTTAAAAGCTTTTATATTATAGAGTAAGGATATTTAGGGTATTAGTGGGTCTTCAATGGTAAATATTTTACTAAAACAGTTCTTTCTCGGAGAATAATAAAAATATGGATTTTAGGTGGATAATAGTTAGGATTTTTGGCCTTAAATGGTATTTTACCCCTTATTTATTTGATTAGTTTTCTTTTTTATTTATTGTATTATTATTAGCCATGTTTTCAAACCATTTTCATTACTTTAATCACTATTATCTCTCGTTGAACTAACCTTTATCTCCCATTCTATAATCTTTTATCATTCTTGGCGCTTGTTAACAACAAGTTTGGCACCTCAACACTATTTCATAATTTATGCTCCAAAATAGTTATTACTTCATTCTTAGTAAATCTATCACTAAAATACATATATAAATGTAGATTGAGATTTTAAAAAAAGTTTTTAAAAACTTCAAAAGCTAGTTTCATGTAATTTATCAATTTTAAAAAAAAATCAAAAAAACTAGTATTATTTTTTCAACAAGGGTATATAATATGCTTATAATCGATAATCATGTTACCCTTATCCAAGACGGCCAACATCAACTGGATGAGCTGGTAACAACCCTCTGTCTTAATAATTAATCTTTTATTTAAGGAACTACTAAAAAAGCAGCTAAAATTACTTCGTGAAATGGTACTAAAAAGGCAAAATTATTCTGTGAAATTATTATTTTACCCTCGTTCTAAAAAAACCTCTTATTCCGTGAAATTATCATATTTTTTTAAAATTCTTCTTCTTCTTTCTCTCCCTTTTCTCTATTTTTTATCTCGAAACATAAACTTTTTTCACCTAAAATTAAAATAATTAAACCTAAAACCAAAAAAGTTAACACGAAAACTATTAATTAAAATATTACTCTTTACCTTGAAAACCATTTAATCATATATTATACACTTAATAAGTAATTTCCAAAAATAACGTATTTACATCTTACTTATTACAAAGGTTTCTGAAATCACAATAGGTATTTTTTTACTATAAATTGATAGTGCCTTAGTTCGTAATTGTCTTTAGTAAATGATAGCTTACTAAATAAAATTACAAAAAAATAAAAATTTAAAAGATAAATATTAACAACTTAATGAAAAAAAAAAAGATATAGGTCTGTCAGCCAACGCCATGTCCTATGTCTGTGTCCTAGCGGATACCACAACCTGAGCGCCAGACTATTGGCCCCAGGTGGTCGTGTCCGAAAGGACATGACGCCAACGCCATTGTGTATGTCATGACATGATGCCAAAGTCACTATGTCCGTTATTTTTCTCGTAAAAATGTCATTTTATTCGCCATGATGATGGCGACGGACACCACCTAGGCACCATCGTCGGGAGAAATCGAGTGTTTTATTATTTTAAAAAAAATCAATTTTTCGAAAAAACAGAAAGATAGAAATGATACATCTTATATGTCCCTGTTGGTCGGTAGAAAAGCATGTTATGTTATCATTTCAGCCATAATTTATAAATTTTTCAAAGTTGAAAAAGAGAGTTTTGGTTGTTTAAGTTTTGAGTTTTTATGATTTTGAGTGAGTTTTTGGAAGTAAAATGCTAGTTTAGAGTAGATTTTAAGTTTTAAAACTTCATAAACTAAATAATAACATATAAAGTAATTAAATAAATTTGTAAGAATTTTTGGAGGGGTTTGATGAGTGATAATTTTATAAATGCTAAAAAAGCAACACATGCGACTTCTTTTTTTAGCAATTCCCCTTATTTAATATATATATATATATATATAAAGTAATCAAAATATACTAATTCTGTTTTAATAATTTTGGATGGTCGATGACATATTTTTTCTTAGGAATGAGAATAAGTGGGGATGTGTACGAATATTGTTAAACTTATAGCTCATCCGTACAATCAGGACGTGTGCCTATTGCAAGAAAGTAGAATTCATCATCGCAAATTCTTAGGAATCTAAAGAGATCTGAAAAGAAAATAAATAAAAATTCTCCAATCAACATCAGCATTGCTGACAGATTGTACTTTTTCAAAACAGAAAACTGAATATTGAAATATTAGTGGCAAAAGAAAAGGTAATAATATCCTTTTTTAATATATTTATTATAAGTTCCGCATCTAGCATCCATAATGTTATAATATGTTTCACATATATCATATTGAATGCAGGTTTCGCATCTATCATATTAAATGTGGGTTTCGCATCTATTATGATTACTAAAGGTTCTGTATCTATCATTTAAGTCACGTTTCACATCTAGCGTATTTTTTGAAGGTTCCGCATCTATCATTTAATTAATGTTTCGCATCTAACATTTCTATTAGGTTTCGCTTTTATTCTTTTAATTGATATGATAAGGTTTCGCATCTATTTAGAAGAATGTTATGAAAAGGTTCCGCATCTATTTAGAAGAATATTATGAAAAGGTTTTGCATCTATCACGTTTAATATGTTTTATATCTATCAAATTTGTTAAGGTTGCGCGCGCATCTATCATTTTATATAAAAGCTTTCCATATTTGAGTTAACTTATTATTTTTTAGAAAATTAACAAAAACTCCTCAGCCCCAACCATATATATACCACCAGACACAGCCTCAGACCCCACCCCAGCCATACAACCAGCCACGGCCTTAGCCGCAACACCACCAAAAGAACAAGCAGACCCTGTCTCCAGCCAAAGCTTTAACTTATCAACAGTTGAAAAAATGAAAAAAAATTGAATTAGAACGTAGGAAATGTCAAGAACAAATTCAAGAACTACAAAGAGAGCTTGAGGAAAAAAAGAATATCATTAAACAAATAAAACTGGTGCAGAGATGGACATTGAGGTTGACCTACAAAACATACTTAAATTGTCTATGTTGAAACCAAACATAGATGATGAAGTTGACAAAACAACTGAACAACAACCAAAAACTTATGCTAGAAGAAAGATATTGAATGATCAAGCCCAACAATCACCGAATAAAACCAGAAAAACACAACATGTTGACACAATACCTAATATTATAGTGGAAAATCCTATTGTTTATGTCGAAAACGGGGATAAAATACCTAATATTGTTGTTGAAGACATGGTTCCACCTCCGCAACAACAAAATAGTGAAGATAGTGTGGAAAACATGATCTTAATATTGTTGTTACTGTTGAAGATGACCATGTTGTTGGAGTTAAGCTTGAAGTTGTTACTGATACATCTAACGTTTTTGTCGTTGTTGAAAATGAGCATGTTACGCCCACTGATCTTGTGCTTGAGCTTGATGTTGCCCATGTTATTTTGATAGTATTACTTCTGAAATTATATATGTTGTGAAAAAGGAGCATGTTACTCTTATTTAAGTTGGAGTAAAAAATAAAGAAGATCCATCAGTTCATGTTAACGTTATGGAAGAATAAAATCCTAATATTACTGATGGTGTAGATACTGTTATGGAAGATCAGGATAAAGATACTAATGTTGATGTTCATGTTACTAAAGAACCTGTTGCTAAAGTATCTAAAGGGACCAAAAGTGTAGCTGAAGTATCTAAAGGGAACAAAAGTGTTGCTAATGTACTTGGAGTCAGCAAGGATGTTGCTGAGGAATTTAAAGTGACAAAGGATTATGTTGTGGGCAAAGAGATGTTAAAAATAACCCAAAATTAACAAAACCTATTTTAAAACATGTGTATTTAAATATATATTTGTGTATTATCTTCTTTTTTTGCTTAAATACTTTAATATTATCTGGATTTATAAGTTTAATGTCTGTATCCCATACTTGCGTGCTGGTTTTGTATAATACAAAATTTCACATCTATCAAAAGACACATGTTTCACATCTATCATTAAGTGTGCCTGATGTTCACATTTGTTTCGCATGTATTTCATTTACACATGTTTCGCATCTAATCTCTAGTCTGTTTTTGTAAAGGATCATGCCTCTGAAGTACAAGAAATCCAAACGCCACAAGTCCGTGACATCGATCCAGCGATTGAGAAAAAATTTATAAGAATTGAAAAGGATATATAAAAAAGAAAATTAAGTGATTGTACTATTTTTCATCTATCATACTTCACTAACTTCGTATCTATCATATGTTTACATGTTTCAGATCTATCATATGCTTACTTGATTCGCATCTAGCGTAGTTTCACAAGCTTCTCATCTAGCATAATTACACATGTTTTGAACCTATCTCATTTTCTTAGGTTTTGCATCTTTTTTAGCTTCACATGGTTTTGCATCTATCGAGGTTACATAGGTTTCGCATCATTTTTAGTTTCACATGGTTTCACATCTATCGTAGTTACATAGGTTTCACATCTATTGAAATTACATAGGTTTCTCATCTATTAAAATTACATGGGTTTCGCATCTATCTTAATTATCACTATTTCTCATCTTTTGTATTTCTAAACATTTCACATCTATCTCCTTTTACAGTTTTCAATTGTTTCCCATTTGTGCAGAAAGAGTTGGATGAAGGGCCTTCATTTGAACTCAATTTGGATCCTTCTCAACATCAACTCTCTAAATAACTACCTAACATGGGAATTACTGTAAAAGAATGGCCATTTACAGACAAAGTAATAGCTGCAGTTGACATACATGATACTACAAATTAGAACTCATTAAAAATTGAGAAAACAATTATGATCTAACAGTATGGTCATGTCCAGAGGTACCAGGTTCTAATATTTTTGTTAGTACTTTGATGAAGATAGTAGACAAAGATGAAATCGACTATGTGGTAAAAGTTAAATTTACATTTAATTTGTTTACCTTGCTTCTAATGACATATATTAACAAACTCTTAGCTTCCACTTTTGACAACACAGGTAATCGACGGTTATATGCATCTCAACTCGGTTAGTACTATCAAAATAAAATGAACCACACTTACATCAGCCATAATAGTTTGATCTTCTACTCCACCCTTTCTCACTTGTTGTGAAATGGACTATAAATTAGATAATTATAGAAATGTTAAAATAAATATATAATAGAATCATAAATTAGGAAACACTTACAGTTATTACATTGTAATTTGAGTGTTGTATTACAGCTGATTTAGTCTTGGATAGAGCTGTTGGAATGTTGCTTGTAGCTGCTGGAGTATTGCTTGTAGCTACTGGAGTATTGTGTATAGCTGGTGAAACATAGGTTGGAGGTGGTGGAGTATGGGTTGGAGGTGTTGGAGTGTGGGATGAAGGTGGTGAAGTATGGGTTGAAGGTGGTGGAGTGTGGGTTGGAGCCTGCGGATTATTGGCTTGATCTTCTTCGATATTGCTTTGAGCAACTGGAAATACGGTTGGACACTTACGATGATTATGCCCATTATTTTTACCAATACCGCAGTTGTTGGTGTTATGTTTCTTCGACAGCTTTGTTATACTTGGACCAACAACAAATGGTGGTTGGACTCCTTCAAAAGGATCTTTCCTCTTTGCAGTTTGACGTCTGCCTCGTACTACTTTTGATGGAGAAGTTGTGATAGGTTCGTACGGGTTTGAAGGCTAGAGAATATACCCATTTATAAGGTTAATGGTGTGAGCATAAATCCTTTGTTGGGTTGCAACATGTAACAATCAGGTATGTAATCAATCGGGTCCTTCTCAGCTAAACATATAGCTGCAGCAACATGACAGCAAGGAAATCCAGACACTTCGCACTTTCTACACACACAATCTCGCGTTTCCAAATCTACCACAAACTAGTTTGGTCATTCTCTAACCTAGTATTTTGGTCCACCAGTTTCACCTACATAATAGTTTCTAGCAATATTTATAATCTTGTTCAGCTTGTTTTGTATTGTCGGACAAAACTTCTGATACCACTTGGCTAACAGCTTCATCTTCTTAACTATCCGAGCAAGTGTTTGTTCCCTAATCCCTTATAGTAGACTAATCACCCCCTTTCTTTTGTAATCTAGGATAACTTAACTAAATGTTTCAGAAAGATTACATGTCTGCATAAAACATTTATATTATGCTTCGTATTGTGTTATTGTCCATTGTGAGAGAGGTTTCTCAAATATCCATTCATATGTTGTTTCGTTGCATCTCTTTATTTCTTCCATATGGTCTTGCATTTATTTTATGCTTGGTCGCGCATGATTTTAATGTGTGATCTTACATGTTTTCTGCAATAAAAATTAAAACATTAATAGACCTAGTTTTGTTCATCTTAAAAAAATAAAGCCATATTTTAAGATTTTTTTTTAGTTTAAAAGATACAGAACGAAAAGAAAATTTTAGTTCAATAAAGAGAGGAGGGTTACTTGCGGTTTTTCACATTGGTTGAGCTATCTATTGATTTGATTTGCGTAGAAAATATGGGGTGGTGCAATATTTATCCGCCCTGTATTGGCCTAAAGATAACGGTAAAGTTAAAATAATTAATAGAACTATAGTTAATGGGATTAAAAATAAACTTGAATTAACAAAATTGAAATGACTTGATTTTTCATAAATTATGATTCCAAGTCTATATTTTTGGTAGTTTAGGCTTAATAAAAGACACTAACAAAAATCTATATTTATTATAGGGGCCTTACCATTTAGTATTGATCCAACAAACATATTAGAGAGAAAGACCCATCAAATATAAGAGAGTTTATACCTAATATAACATTTTATATAATCAAGCAAACAACTCTTTCTTTTATTTTTTTAATTTAAAATTTTAAAGGTTCATATCTTTTAAACTGTAATTCAAAAAATCTGAACATACCATTAGTTTTGTTTTTTGAGACGAACAAAATTACTACCACTCATAATGAATTTTGATTTTTTTTAAATATTTTACACAAGTTTTCTCATCTAGCATCTATAATAGTGAGCCTTCGCATCCAGCATCTATTATAGTGACCTGAATTCGCATATCTAGCATCATGGGCGGATTTATGGAGGAGATGAGTATGTCCAGAACAACCCTAAATCAAATAAATAAATCTTGTATAGTGGATGAGTCTTCTAACTCTATGTTAGAGGTCTAGAGTTCAAGACCTAATGACTACCTACTTTACTATTAAGTAAGCAATATTATTATTTAAGTACTAAAGGAGTAATATTATTATTTACTATACTAATTCAAAGTGTTTGATTGATTAAATTATTATTAGGATATTTTTACATATTTTATATACTAGATTTTTATTCATTGATTTATAATTTATCTACGACAAATTATGGTTATTATGGTTATTAAATTATTTGGTAATTTTTTTACTAACATGATGTTGTTCATCATCTCAAAACTTTGATTGATTTTCCTTTTAATTTTTATTGTTTATTATTTATGGACCACAAATTATGTTGTTCATTTTAATACTTTGACACTAAATCGCTTGTGAAGTTGGCAAGATTCTACCCAAATGACACTTTGGATATATTAGTGATAAGGAGCTGTCTAGCCAACTTGAGACGTATTTGAAAAGTATCTCAGATCTATGTAAGACTCTTGTTCCTTCAAAAAAAGCACAAGTTTGTGCACACTTTTAAAACTAGCTTTGTCTTTACGAGTTGCTAACGCAGTGTTGAACGAATATTTTCTAATATGAAATATGTGAATAATGAGTTGAGAAATAGAATGATCAATTCATGGCTTAATGATTGTTTAGTGACATTTGTGAAGAAAGAAGTGTTTTCTACATTGATGATCTAGATATTATCCAAAGCATGAGTAAGAGGAGAATGCATTTACTTTTGGACTATAATATATTTTTATATGGATTTATAACTAAAATATTTACATATTTTTTATTATGAGATGTTCAGATATTTATCTTTTATTGAATTTGTTTTCCATAATATTTTTGGACATACCCTAAATTTTAGTCTTGGTTCCGCCAATGTCTAGCATCTATTATAGTGGTCTGAATTCGAATCTAGTAGTACAAAATTTAAACAAGTTTCGCATCTAGCAAAACAAAGAAGGCTTCACAACTAGCATAACAAAGAAGGTTTCATATCTAGTAAAAGAAAGAATGTTTCGCATCTAGTAAAACAAAGAAGGTTTCTGATCTACCAAAAGAAAGAATGTTTCACATCTAGTAAAACAAAGAAGGTTTCTCATCTAGCAAAACAGAGAATGCACAAATAAAGTTTTGCATCTAGCAAAACAAAGAAGGATTCGCATATTCTTCGTTTACACTATAAAATTAAAATTTTAAAAGTTTGTATCTTTTAAATCTAACTCAGAAAAAAAATATGAAAATACCATTGGTTTTGTTTTTTAAGACGAACAAAACTAGTACCACTTTGTGATATGTTTTGAATTTTTCCTTAAAGATCTCGAGTTACATATCTGTTCAAAAGAATGCACTAACGTTTTGCATCTATCAGAAATCAAGTTTTGCATATGTCAGTCCAGAAGAATAAGCACATTTCGCAACTATCAATATGTAAATTAAAACAAGTTTCACATCTTCTTACTGCATCTTCATCCCGAACCCTTAACTCAAACATAAATTTCCAGAAACACACTAAAATCGACAAAAACCTTACTGAACTACAACAATGACACTACATTAGCAACGTAATACAAGAAGAATATAAAAAATCACACAAAAACAGATATCGAGCTACTTATTTCGAAATAAAAAATCGAGTTACCTAAACACACAAATTGACTTATCTAAACATATATCCAAAATCAAACTTCGAAATCAAATAAAAACACGATCATAATCGTACGAAACAAAACGAAAAACAAGAAATGGAGTTAAAAATTAAATTTCACCTAAGACTATTAGAGAGAGATTAGATTAGAGGGAGAAAAAAATAGAGGAAAAAATGGTGGAGTAAAAAAGACAAAAGCTTTGATATAGTTAATGAATAGATTTTAAGGTATTATTAGGTCTTAGATAGTAAATATTTGAGTGAATTAGGTCTTTGAAAGACATACAAAAATATTTGGATCTTAAATGAATAATACTAGCGTGTTTGTGTCTTAAATGGTGGTAATTAACCCACTATTATTATATTTATGATATTTTTTAAATAATATTTTAAATATTTGTTATTGATTGTCGCTTAGTTCACCTAAATAATACTTTAAATATTTGTTATTCATCTACTGTTGAAGATGAAGATACTCCACCGCTAAGCTTCCAATCTTTAGTCTATAAGTGGATATACAAATGTCAGGTTATCTCTTGCAGCAAAGAATCTGACGCAGATGGAGGTACTTTAATTTTTCACTGATCTAGAACACTCACTTTGGATTATATTATTTCAATAGAAGATAATAAATTGTTGACTTTTGTTGTTTCAGAAGGATACGATCTCCGCTACCGCGATTATCCAGAAGAACCGGAATGGGAATCGGAAACTAATGATGAAACTTCTTGATGAAACTTTTGTTGTTTCTTCAAGAAAACAATTCATATTCAGTTTTTTTAGACAAAACAATTTCCTTTTAACTATCTTAACTTTTGTTGCTTTTATGCCAAAACTTTCCTTTAATTATGTATTTACATCTACATGGTGCATCTTTTATGGGTAGTGAGATCGCCATTTTATGCATTATGAACGGAATTTAAATCTCAAAGATAATTAAATTATGATAGCCCTTCTTATATTCTCTGTTGATCTTACGAATCAGCAGAAAGGTTATATCTTCTGCGATATTGGTTGTGACTTTTGTTTTACATCTAAGTGGTATTAGTATGATTAAAATGTGGATGTATCCTTAATTCATACACGAGGGCAAGTCGTGGTGCAAATATAGTATCCTCTTTATATGTTGCACAAAATAAAGAGTTGCAGTGAAAATTGAATATCTGAAAGGAGTTGCACAAAATCAGGTGCTAATCTACTTAATTTTATTTAGATGTTAACCTAGAAGGTAAGGTTATTATGTTGTCAGACGAATATATTCCTTTTGGACTATCTTTCGTGAGTCACAAATGTAAATTATACCCTTGGTTTCCCTCGAACTTTAATGTTAATCTAAAAATATTTTCGATATGAGAAGTAAATATATTTATCAATTCTTGTTATCTCAGTTTCTAAAAAAATTTGTTAATGGTCAAAATTTAAAAAATCAAATATACATTAAAGCAATAACTGACAAATTCAAACACAGACGTTGATCTATTCGATGAACGCATATAATTTGAGGTTTCAAGTGTTCACCCACCAGTTTCGACAACTCTGGTCACAAACTTTCACACAAACTTCCAACAGTTGGTGCAAGACCAACGCGAGAAACATGATAACAATTTTAATCTTTTTATAGGTAATAATGTCCACTCCAACTCCATGAGTAAGATCGGTGATCTAGTATCCAGAAGGGAATGATGAAGATGAAGGCGATGAAGGTGACGAGCTCCATGATAAGAAAGAACCACAAAAACTCCACCAATGGGTGCAAAATCCCCTCCTCATGAGCTAGAGTTGAGAACATTAAGGATAACTCAGGTCGAGGATCCTCTGACCGGGGTGGAAGACGCCAACGAAAGAAGATGAGCAAAGCCCTATGTCAAAAAAGTTAGTGAAGACAGAGTTGATCAAGTTCAAGAGCAAGGGCCCTCCAACCATGGGCTTGGTGAAAGACATTCCGCTCTAGTCGTATAGGAAAAATTTCTATAGTAGGACCAACCAAATTACCACCAGGCTTATTTGAAGTTCCAGCTGAATCTCCAGAAGGCTCCTTCAGTGTTCTAGCTGAATCTCCAACAAACTTCTCAGGTTTTCTAGCCGAACACCCAACAGATTCCTCTATCTACAGTGCATATAAACCTCTTGCAAGTTTTTCTGGGGTTCCAACCAAGAAATCAGCAAGCCCATCAATACTATGGAGTGCATCTGAACCATCAGCATGTTCCTAGAACTTCCTAATTTCCAGTTTGGGTATTCGTACGCTTCAATACTACCTCTAGGAGTTTCTCATAATTGGTACCAAGTGATTCCACCCCTTGATCAACCTCAACATAACTATGCACCAGTATATCTTAATATGAAGCAAAGATACACGTAGGCTCCGGTCGCAATGAATGAAACTTAGCATAATCTACCAACCAAGCTTATATGCTTCAACCAAAACCTACATGAACCACCATCTAGCTAAACCAAACCCTACTATGCTCAATACCCTCAAGGGTATAAGTTGACATTTCAGAACAAGAACAAAACAACATATTCGACTGAGAAATGGCGAGAGACAATGCACTAGTCGAATTACCCATTCTTTAGAAGCACAAACAAAAACCGGGCCAACGCTCTCTTGGATGACGGTGAATACTTAATTTAAAAAAATATCTCTAGCTTCAAACATCTTTGACACAAAAAATTGCAGGTGTACGATTTTGATAAGGCAGTAGTTTTGATAAGTAATAGACTCGAGATTTATTGTACCCTATAGAATTTTATTTATCTTAATTACAAATCTAATAAGGGTATACTGATTTAATAACGAAAGGAAAATTTAAATTTTGACGGAGATGATCAAGATGACGGTTGTGAATATATATATATATATATATATATATATATATATAATAGATAATATCAATAACTAAATATTCAATGGTCATTGAACATGTAATATTTATATTAAGATTTATCAATGTTTATATTATTCTTTAAAATCACGTTCTATTATAATTTGTTGTAATAATTTCTCGATCTCAAAGAACTAACCTTCTTATAAGACTTGTTATATATCTAGCCCTCTACTTCTTACAATTGGGCCATAAATACTAAAAATCTAGTTTAGATCTCAATATGTCAAAACCGTAATATACTACTCATTCAACTTATAGGTATTAATATAGTTCATAAATCTATATTAATTCTCGATCTCAACCTAAATCCATACTTATTCAATTGAACCCGTAAGTAATTGAAAGCTTTAAGAGTAATATTAATACTAAGTAAACAAATATAAAAATTAAATTAAAAAGAATATAGAATTAATTCATAACAAAAATGTTTACAGAGATTTTATAAACATATAAAATAAATTTTACCTACTACTAACATGATTATAAACATAAAAATAAAGAGAAAGTAGAAGAATAAAAGAATTAAATTCTTAATCTTGAAATCAAGAAGTTATTTCATCGTCTTTTGTTTTTATGATCTGATATGATTGATGGGTTTTTCTCCATCAAGTGTCCATTATTAATATAAATGCGGCATATTGTTATACATATTAAGCTTTGTAATGGATAATACATTCCAATAGTGGTCATGGAATCACTCATGCAAACGCAATTTCATTAGTCATACCAATTTCATCATCCATCATAATTTCATCAGCCATCTCATGATCTTTAGAAATTTCTAATTCAATAATTATGAATCAATGTTCGAGATCTTACCTCTGATTTTGTCGAACATATTATCTCTAAATTTATATTGCAATATATATTGAATCTTTATAAATGATGATATAATTGAAAAATGTTGCAGTTCAACCAAATAATTCACCTTACTCCAAAATAACTCGTAGTTAATCTTACTTGTATGTATATAACACATTAGGTTAGAACGAGTACTCTTTACCTGGTTAGTGGTCGTATGTCCCAAATGCATGAACTTCTTAGTTTTTGAAATCACAAATATATCAGCGCAATAAAATAACCAAGACTTTTTAATATATTTGATTGTTTCATGATATTTTTTATAGTCACACTGCATCTCAATCCGAGCATTCTTGAATTCATGTTCTGACTATGAGTACTCTATCTTTTTCCACATAGACAAAAATATATTAAGATTTATTTTCTAATCAAAGTACTTTTTTGTATTCCTCTGAATGTTCATGTTAATGTGCCACTAACAAAACATGTGAGTTTTTTTTGAAGCACTTGTTCTAGAACGTTCATCAATGTCAAGCTTTTATCCATTAAAACTATATACAGTTCTTTAATATGTGAGATACAATCAACAATTTCAAAAAGTCTAATACCCACTTAAAATTATTTAATTTATTCATCTCTCGTATGAATGACCAACTAAGTGTTTAACATTCAGATGGTTGTGAATATCGAATATAACCTTTAACGACCATAGATCTAGAGTTACCATGGTACCTATAAGATCGAAATAACAACCACGCCTTTTTATCCGTCGACTTTCTTTTAAGATAAATTATGGGTACCGTCCAATTATACCGTCCAGATTTCTCGCATTTAAAGAATATTTGTTGATTCTTTTACTATTCAGAGCATCACAATGTTTATGGTGCTAACTAACCTTCTTTGTTTCTCATCCTTCTTATCATACTCAACCAATCTATCTTGCGGATAATATTTGGCGTGAAAAAAAACATGAGAGTAATCAATAGTAAAATATTCTATATATCCATATGTGATAGATGCATATCTCGTTCCATTTGGTAGTATTGTATTGAATTTTTTTTTGTAAAAAACAATTTTATTCAAGAACAAGATTATTAGGTTTTGATTTTCAAATTTTTTTTGTTTTATTTTTGAGGTGTAATAAGATATAATAGGATTTTGTGTTATAATATACTTATTTTTTTCATTGATGATAGTTTTGTAATTAAATATAAAATATGGATACATTGCATATGGGAAATGCCAAAGGTTGGTCAATGTCCGTTTTCTGGGATTTACATCTTAGATGAAAACAACTTGACATATTTACGGCTAAAAATCACCATTAGTCCTCCATATATACCATGTGTATCAAAGTAGTCCTCTTCTTTCACTTTTGTCTCCCATCCATCATTTTCGTTTGAGAAATTTGCACGATTAGTCCCCCAGCATATGTAAAGCCCGTGGAACTAACACGTGGTACTAAGTTTTATGGCACCTTTGGTCCCCCATAATTTTGCTCAATAATACCATTGCCTATGCCAACTCACCTGCCTAGTCATATGCCACATCAGATTTACCTTTTCACTCATTAATCTTTACCATTTACCATTTACCCACGTCTACCTAAGTTAAGCTAATGGGTTGAACCGGGTCAAAACCATTTAATTAACCAAACCCTATTTTATTAACCCAACCAAGCCCAATCTAATATAACCCATACCCGATACCCGTTTAATAACTAAAATCTCTAATTAACGAAATCAGAAACCCTATTTTGACTTCCATCCTGACTTCTCCCTCCAAAATGTAAACCCCAAATTTCTAAATCACAAATCCTAATGTATCAACCTCTTCAGTTATTTCTCTCTCTCTCTCTCTCTCTCTCTCTCTCTCTTTCTCTCTCTCTCTACTGAATTATTTTACCAAAATCGAAACAAAAAATTCATTACCCTAAGCCATCGACTTCTTTATTCTTTTCATTTTCCCTATTTAGCAGGGAAAGCTCTTTCACCATGGTAGAATATTTTTACAGAGGTGAGTTATTTGATTTTTAAAACTTTTATTTTCATGGGTAGATAGATAGTTAATTACAAGTTTGAATGAAAAGTTATCTGTTTTTGTTCTGGTTTGAATGATGATGATTTATATTGTTTATTTCAAGCTTGAATGATGAGTTATGTGGTGTGAATTACCAATACGATGGAAAATTAATAGGAAAAAATAAATTGAAGTAGATTGGGGGCAGGTCAGAAATCATAGACTTCATAAAACCCGACAAAATTTTCGATTTTGGAACTACACTTTATCCATGACTTAACAGAAGCATCAAGAAGAGGGAGGCATTTTGTGTTTGCATACTCGCTGTCGGCTTCAATCAGTTCTCTCAAAATACTAGAGACATATGCAGACTCTTATGAGATAACAAAAATAATTGGTAGTTATAGGCTATTCAACATATATTCTAATAGGACACCCCTATAGAAGTGGTATCTCATACTAAATAAATAAACAAAAATTCCATTAAAACTATGGATGTTGAAGGTGATAGCAGTATAGTTGTAGCCTCCAGTTTAGGTAATTGTATTTATAATATATATATGTTCACACTGAACATGAAAATGTAATGGATGGTAAGGTTGATGTTACTGATGATGAGGATAGTGTTGAGGATGTGTGGGCTGATGTTGAAGGTGATGGTAGAGATAGTGTGCAAGTTGATAATGAAAGTAATGGTAGAGATAGTGTGCAAGTTGATGTTATTGGTGATGAAGATGGTAGAGCTAGTGTACAAGCTGATGTTACTGGTGATGGGGATGGTGTTGAGGGTGTGCAGGCTGATGTCCAAGGTGCTGGTAGAGATAGTGTGCATGATGATGTTATTGGTGATGAGGATGTTAGAGACAATGTGCAAACTGATGTTACTGGTCATGGGGGTGGTATTGAGGGTGTGCCGGCTAATGTTACTGGTGATGGTGTTGAAGGTGTGTAGGTTGATCTTCCCACCGATGGTGTGTAGGTTGATATTAAACATGAAAGTGTATTGGGTGATAAGGAAAATGTAGAGGGTGTTGGGAAAAATGGGGATGGTAGAAATAATGTGCAGACTGATGTTCCTGGTGTTGGTGTTGAGGGTGTGCAGGCTAAAGCAACATTCGACGGAATCGATGAGTTATTCTTTGCCGACATTGACATGTCGTAGTTTGATGCTACTGAGCAGCCGCAATAGGCTCACACGGAACAGACTGGACCGGGTTATGATGATAGTATAAGTGAAGACTCTAGTTATGATCCATAACCATACAACAAAAGCGAGATCGATGCCGATGGATCTGATGCGAGCAACGACGTAGAGAGTGATATTAGCTCAGAAAAAGAGTATGTCAGCAACGATAATTTGACAGGACCTCAAGACTTTGTAAACGAATCTAAGAGATCGAGGAAAAGAAAACATAGGCTTAGAAGTTTCAAGGCTCTGAAAGAAATTAGGTTCCTTGAGTTAGAGGTGAGAGTTGAGTTTAGTTCATCGCGACAGTTTAAAGAGAGTGTTCGACAGTACGGAATAAAATAGAGACGGAACACCAATTAACAGGAATAAGAATTAACAAGTCACTGCTAACAAAATATTATATGAGTAGGTGGCAGGCAGACCCAAATTGGTCGATTAAGAGTTTAATCGCGGATGTAAACAAAGAATACTTGGTGAAGATTGGCTTATGCAAGGCTTATAGGGCAAGATCTAAGGGCCCTAATCTAACTATGGGAGATGAATTGATCCAGTACCGAAAATTACGTAAATACAGCCATGAGATACTAAGGAGTAATTCAGGGTCGACAATAGTGATCAAATGTCAACAGTCTATTTTTGAACGGGTCTACGTTTGTTTGGATGCTTGTAAAAAGGTATTTAAGGGTTGACAATAAATTTGTAAGAATTTTTGGAGGGTTTTGATGAGTGGTAATTTTGTAAATGCTAAAAAATCAACACATGTGACTTCTTTTTTTAGCAATTCCTCTTATTTAATTGATATCTTAATATATTTATATAAAAAAAATATACTAATTCGATTTTAATAATTAGATGGTCGATGACATATTATTTTCTTAGGGATGAGAATAGGTGGGGATGTTTACGGATATTGTTAAACTTATAACTCATTCGTACAAATGAGACGTGTGCCTATTGCAAGAAAGCAGAATTCATCATCACAAATGCTTAGGAATCTAAAGAGACCTAAAAAGATAATAAATAAAAATTATCCAATCAATATCAGCATCGCTGACAGATTTTACTTTCTCAAAACAGAAAACAGAATGTTGAAAAAATTACTAGCAAAAAAAATGTAATAATATCCTTTTTTATCATATTTACTATAAGTTCTGCATCTAGCATCCATAATGTCATAATGTGTTTCGCATCTATCATATTAAATATAGGTTTCGCATCTATCGTATTAAATGTGGGTTTCACATCTATTATGATTATTAAAGGTTCCGCATCTATCATTTAAGTCACGTTTCACATCTAGCATATTTTTTTAAGGTTCTGCATCTATCATTTAATTAATGTTTTGCATCTAGCATTTCTATTAGGTTTCGCTTCTATTCTTTTAATTGACATGATAAGGTTTCGCATATATTTAGAATAATATTATGAAAAGGTTTCGCATCTATCACGTTTATTTATGTTTTATATCTATCAAATTTGTTAAGGTTACACATCTATCATTTTATGTAAAATCTTTGCATATTTCATTTAACTTATTATTTTTCAAAGAATTAACAGAAACTCCTCAGCCCCAACCACATAATACCACCAGACACAGCCTCAGACCCCATCCCAACCATATAATCAGCCACAATCTTAGCCCCAACACCATCAAAAGAACAAGAAGACCATGTCTCCAGCCAAAGCTTTGACTTATCAACAGTTGAAAAAATGAAACAAATTCAATTAGAACGTAAGAAATTTCAAGAACAAATTCAACAAATTTCAAGAAAAATTTTAAGAAAAATGAGACCCTGTCTCATGTGCACTAAATTTTCAAAATTTATATATGGTGTGTATATATATATATACATATATAGCTGCATATAATATATAATTTATTTATTATATTACTCCAACTTACCGATAAAATATACTAGTACGTCAAACAAATTTTTAATATAGTACTAAATATATTGTAGATTACTTATAAAGTACTCATGCTACTATATACCATGAATCAAGATGGAATAGAAATTCGGGAATTCCATACAATCACTAAAAACTTACTAATGTGTACTATTTACATATGATTGAAACAATATTATGCTTTGACCGAAAATCTATTGAAAATATTTGGAAAGAGTTGAGCCATACAAAGCAATTGTGAAGATGTTAATTAGGATAAGAATAATTTCAGCAACTTTTTTCATGTGTTATGCGGGTCAACTTTCAAAAATAAATGAGTTGAATGTTTACTTGACGTAGATGTAGATTATCTTCATTCACTACTTATGTGCCACCAATGACAAAAACAAATCCTGACCATTACATACTCGAACAACCACAAACTATAAATTGAGCTTAATTTCGTAAACTAAAGTTGGTATGTGAATGAACAAGTGCTTCAAGTTGTGGAAGTTATAATTGTTTAATGTGTTTGCATGATTTAATTATGATGCATTATCAATTGAATCCCAATCGGTCACGTCTCTACTGATTTATTTTCTAACATCGTCACCATCGTAACCAATTAGGATGAGGACATTGAAAAGTAGCTAATTATCTCATTCTTGCTTCAGTATGAAAATGGTGCTGATAATTATTTCCAAAAGTGTATATCTAGTGAAACTGAATTCGAGTAAACTATCCAGTGAAAATTATTTTCTTCTTCATCGACACATTTTTGCCCAACTTCTTCTCTCATATCGACAAATTCTAAATCCATAAAAATATCCTACACAGTTTATCAACATTTCTCATAATTCCATGACATGCTACCGTATGTATCAGATGAAGACCATATCTCAACAACAACAATATACTATGTCTTTTCTATTTTTCTCGAGGGCATTGGAATCTAATATTGGAATTATACATGTTTTCGTCAGCTTTTTATCCTTATCAACTAGAGAAATCAAATTTGGAATGTTTAACAGACCAATATTTATTTTTGTTACAACCAAAAGCATCAGTTCATGAATCAGTCTACAAAATATTAAAATTTACATTACTCGTCTTGGTCACGTTTGATGTAATAGATAACATATTGTGTGAACTTAGTCATCAAACTTACAAAATTCAACTTACAAAAAAGAGGCATATTTTATAACTCAGCATACTCATCATAAGGTATATTAGTGAGAATGCATGTATTTAAGAAGAATTTGTCATTTTGCATATATTAAAAGCTTTAATCTCCTTTGACAAAACTATTACATAAATTATGCACACTTATTATACAAGACTATATAGGCCAACGTTCGCCATCAACAAAACAACGATTGTGCAATAAACCCTAAAAATGACAATTATCAACCCATCTTCATGATATACGCCAAATAATCTCCATGATAGAATGTCAAGTTATCTTCATATAAATAACAAGAAGGATCGTATATATTAATACATCAACAAATATAGCTACAAGCCAAGCCTAACTGAAAAGTATAATAGGCCATGCAAGAGGCCATACTCAGTTGTGCCTTGAAATGTCAAATTAATGAACTAGTTAATAAACCAAGCTCAGTTGAAAAGTGTAACGGCCACGCAAGATGCGATACCGAGCCGTGACTTAATATGTCAAATTAGAGAACTGCTTTAAAAACCAAATCCAGCTGAAAAGTCTAAGAGGCCACGTATAGGCTATAATTAACCACCACTTAAAATATCAATATTATAAAAATGTTTAATAAACCAATCTTTTAAGAGCACGCAAGAGTCCATATTGTTCCATAACTGACAAATCGAATATATATACCGACCCCACGATAATAATGAAAGTATAAATATGTTTCCAAATTCAGTATGGCACCAAGATAAAAATGAATTTAAGAAGAACCATTTGGTTTATATACATATTTCCTTTGGAAACATGACGACTTCAAAAACAAAGCTAAAACATAAATAAGCCAGGTAGCTGGACAACCACGCCAAATATAGTCTTTAATTCATCATTCACCACCAACATGGGAGGACTACTTGTCCATCTTCAACCAAGAATCAAATCATGGAGCCTCAACAACACATATAATACCTTTAGCCATGGCAACAAAACTACGACAATCGAAAAAATTCGAAGAACAAGCTTTGCACACTATATATTGCACTATCTGTGCATTATATTTGACATTTATTAGTCTTTAAGTTTCATTATACTCAAACTCAAAGACTAGAGCCTAATGAGGGTATAATACCCGGATATGATAAAACGCGAGATACAACTCAGTTCGGTTCGCTCGCTTTAGTTATTACCGTGCGGCTCGATTAGTCACGCTCGGATTGGTTAGTCATGCTCGACTCGGTTAGTCATGCTCGGCTCAATTAGTAACACTCAACTCGATTATTCACGCTCGGTTATGTTAGTCACGCTAGGTTCAGTTTGTCACGCTCGACTCAGTTAGTCACGTTCGATTCGGTTAGTCAGACTCGCCTCAGTTAGTTACGCTCGCCTCGGTTAGTCACGCTCGCCTTGATTAGTCACGATCTCGTCAATTCGTCACACTCGGCTTGGTAAGTCATGTTCGACTCGGTTAGTCACGATCGCCTCACTTATTCACGATCGTCTCGGTGAGTCACGATCGCTTCGTTTGTCACGATCGCTCGGTTAGTCACACTCACATCGGTTAGTAACACTTGAATTGGTTAGTAATGCTCGACTCGGTTAGTCACGCTTGGTTCAGTTAGCATCACATTCAACACCTCATCTTCAAGACCTTATTTTGAACACCTCATATTTATAAAAGATATTTAAAATGAAAATAAATCGCTAAGAAACGTTAAAAAGTTTAATACACGTTTATTATCTTATATGAAGTTAATAGAATAAAAATAATTTTTTTATGATTTGTATAAACAAAAAAAACTACCGCATAAAAATAATAATAATAATAATATAAAAATGTTTGTCCACAAATATATTTTCCTTTAGATTTTTTTTTAATATTTATAACATTTCTCTCCCTTCAAAAAAATGTTTTTCGGTATTTGATTAGCTTTTAGTCCCATTAACGATCATCAAAAGTGATTCACGAATATGGGTGCCTATAAAAATTCATATAAGCCTGCATCTGGTATTGGACCCTAGTTACATTATGGATGAACTCCGTATATATGTGGCTGTCGTATTCAAATCCACGTTTGTGGTTATTCCAATTCTAAATTCATTTCAGTTAAATGAAATGAGGTCGAAAGATATCGTGTGGCAAATTAATGCTAACTCGACGTTGACGAAATATAATTAAAATACTGTAGGTTATTAAATCGAGATGTAATAAAAAAAATTAAGTCGGATTATCCTTAACCCTTGTAGTATTTTTGTGTGTGAAAAAAATGTTAAATTGAAAGAATAGAGTTCATACAAAGACCTAGGACATACCCCGGGGAAATACAAAATCCGATAAGCAATAAATAAAAAGTTGGCAAAGAAAGACAGAAAGCGTCAAAAGACAGGGGAAAAAGTATGATAATCATCATAAATAAATACTAAGCCCAATAAGAAAGGGTACAAAAATCAGCAGATCTATAATAGACCATCCATCCATTCATCCATCTAAAGAAGCGAAAACGAATCAGCACACATGAGAAATGGATCTGCAATACACATATAAGTAAATAATATATAGTAAGAGCTCACCCAATCAATTTTTTAACAAGTTTATTTTGCATAATATAAATTTTGCAATCAAAACTCTCATATAGAATTTGATATTTTTTAAACCATTATATTATTTTGTTGGTTTTTTTAAATTGGGCTAATATATTCTCTAAATTTATACATGAAAATAGAATTATGATAAAAAGTATATCTTATAAATTTATACATGAGACATAGAGTATTCCACTAGGACTAAGACATTTATAGCCTTTGTGAACGTTATTATACCCTAGAAAATGCATTTAATATAATGGAATTGAAATTTATTAGTCTGGTAAGGTATTAGACACGGGAAACAAGCACACCCAAAGGTCCTTATGAATAGATAATTAGGTTTGTGACCAAACAATTTCTCAAAATGCGACAGATCTTGTAGCACAATGGTAGGTAATCTATTTATTAGATAAACAACTATTTGAAAGCCTTATGCCATAACCTATAAGGTATATTGGACTGAGCTGAAAAAGTCAGGCAAGTCTCAATCACATGTTTGTGCTTTATTTTTGTTGTTCTATTTTGAGCAAAATTGTAAGAACATGATGTCTTGAGCTGTATACCTGATTCTTTAGTTAATACAAAGGGCCTAGACTCATTACCCAATCAGACTAAAGCCTTTTTATTTTTCTATCAAATTAATTTTCAACTAATGTTTTGCATTCTATAAACACAGTTAGAGAGTCACTTTTGTTTTTTAAAAGGTACAACCAAGTGTACCTTGCGTGATCATCTAAAAATAATATATAATATTTTCCCCATAGATCTAAGTGAATTAGATCTAAAACATTAGTCGAGTGAGATAAAGAGTTAGGATAGAACACTAAATGTGATTTTCCCAACTGACAATCATCACATAATATTATTTATTAACCTTCAAAATAGAAAAGATTACAATGCTTTAAAACAATGGATACGACTCTGCTAAAAAGATAACCCAGTGACACAATCTAAACTACTAGACAATATATGAACATTAGGAACACTAGGTTTATAACTAAGAAATTTAACTTTAGGCATACGAGAAATAGATGGTTCATATAGTTTATACAGTCCATTCTCAATTCTCACTATACGTAAGGTCCTCCATGCTACCTTGTCCTTCAAAAACACCAAAAAACATGAAACTTAAGAAAAATATCATTATGTAGGGTTAGTTGATTAACGTATAAAAGTTTTTTATTGATCCGTGGTACGTGTAAAATATTATTTAGGTTGATCTGTCTATTTGTTTTAGTTGGTATGATTGATTTGCCTAACTGTTATATACTCAGTTTATTACCATTCCCTATTGTTATAGACTTGTTACATGTATAGTCTATTTTATGAGTCATCATTCCTGATGAGTTAGTGAGATGGTGGCTAGTACCTACAAGGTCCTGTGAAGCCATAAGAACATTCCAATCTTGATCACTCATGTGCTGGTAATTATGAACTTGTCCCATTACATTATGGTCGTCTATGAAATAGTAGTAGACACCATTGTGCCCATATTTACCATAAATACGGCAAGTAGGTTTGTTATTTTTAAACCTACCTCTAAAATTACTTCTAAACCTGTAGTTATTAGGATAGTTGTTAAAGTTCTTTCCTCTGAATTCTCTGCCTCGTCTTCTGTTCTATTTTTTTTGTCATATTATTATAGTTACTAGTATTAGATGATCTTGGATCTGACTTATTTACCGATGTCATATTCAAATTAGCCATAGATACATGTAACTTGATAAGTTGATCAAGTTTACTCTCAAACGTTAAGAGAGTAGCTTGAAGATCCAACAATTTATTTACCTACTTGTTAGCTAAATGAACAGCTATAAGTGTGTATTCAGTATCCAAGCCAAGACCTGAGAGACCAAATCATCTAGAGTAATAGGGGATCCAACCAGAATTAGATTGTCTACAACATGTTTTATTTTCCCTAAGTATTCTTCCATTGTGGAAGTGTCCTTCCTGGTTCTCTAAAATTCTGGTTTAATAAAGGTAACTCTAGATTAGGTTCGAGAACCTGATGACTGGAGTGAGGCATCCCACAGTCTTTCGGAAGTTTCTTCCTCCATTAGTTAATATACTACTTCAGGGGTCATTATATTCAATATTTCAGTAATAGATCCATCTGGTCCACTGATTAGCTTGGGAGGACATGATTTTTTACCAATGATGAAACCTCCAAGCTTATTCCCTTTTATGATAGGTAAAATTATAGTTTTATAAAATAAAAATTATTCGATCTAACCTCAACATGTTAAAGGTATTGATCTGATTGATTTACATGTTTTGTTAGTCATGAGACTGTCAGCTAGAGAGTACCAAAAACCTGTAAATTATGAACTAAAGATTTGAAAGTCTGTATTTTCCATTGAAACAAGCTTGCTCTAGTACCAAATCAAGAAATAAGAAGAAAATGAACTAATTATTTGAATACAAATTTCTTTATTTTCTTATTCTCTCTTAGTTAGACTGTTACACCTGTATTTATATACAATGTTACAAGTAGTGGAGAGTTTGTTACCTTTTTAAACAATATTTACAACTATTTAATTTCCCCGCTTAATATACAATTATAAGTTTAGCAGGCATATCATACAGAAGCCTAAAAGAGTTATTTGTTGGACTTAGAATATTTGTATTGCCTTTACCCGATCCAAAACCCGATATATAAATTCTTCTCTGACAGAAAAATTATAAGTCCAAAAAATTTAAATGGAGATGCGGGGATCGAAATCCCCCGAGCGCTCTATCATTTGAGCTGCATCCCGATTATGTCCTAAATTTCCTACCAATAATATATAACCAGAAACAATCACTTGTTGGCTTTATAACACAAGCGAAGGGTTTCACAGTGGGTGCTAGTTCTGTTTTCCCGCCATGAAAATCGACGACACTAAGAAGATGCTCGAGAGAAAGCAAGCTTCTTATCAATCACTGGTTAGATCTATACCCTTACAAATCCATACAAAAGACCGTTCTTTCTTTTTGCTTCTTGTATATGTTTGTTTTCACACTTGTATCAATGGATGGTTTGGTTTTGGAGACAGGACGAGAAGTTTATGGTCCAAAAGGAGATGTACAGAGGTCAACAGTACAGTCATATTTACTTCGCTCGTCTCCATTTGATGAGGACTTTGCTCTACTCTCTTGTTCCTAATTGGAAACCCCATATACCAGGTTCATTTCGGTTGCTTTATGAATCTGTAAGTATGTTTGGTTTTGGAGTTAGGGTTTAGTGGAAGAAAACAATTTTTTCGAGTCTTGGCGTTCTGGGTGTTTGTCAATTTTAGCTTTCATTTAGGTTTAAGTTATAGAATTGAAACTGTATGAGAGATCAATTTGAAAATTTGACTTGGGTTAGTTGTGAATTTTGGTTTAGGTTTAGGTTTTGGGGTTTTGGTTTACCAGAGTGGAAAAGATTTTCAGATTTTGACTTGAATTAGCTGTGAATTCATGTTTATGTTTATGTTGGAGGTTTTGAAATTTGATTATGGGACAGTGGGAACATAGTTTTCATCTGTTGTCACCTTCACTCATTTCGATTAGGGTAAGTTAATAATGCTCATCACATAGCACTGTTTGTGTTCGTAATTGATTATTCGCGTAATTCTTGCTGTTGTGAAATCAAACTTCTGGATTATATAGACTGAACATGTAGGGGAGCTATTGAGTTTATCGAGTCGAGATTTGTAAAGGGACATCTACAATGACCACCGACCTTTATTAGCATTAGCAAATATTGTGAAGTGGGTTAAGACGTTATTTTCCGGCCTTTATTAGTCGATATTGTAAAGTGGATTAAGACGTTATTTTCCGGTTATTAGTAGATATCGTAAATATTGTGAAGTGGGAAAAGATTTTCAGATTTTGACTTGAATTAGCTGTGAATTCATATTTATGTTAATGTTGGAGGTTTTGGAATTTGATTATGGGACAGTAGGAAAATAGTTTTCATCTGTAGTCACCTTCACTCGTTTCGATTAGGGTAAGTTAATAATGCCTTTGCTTGTTTGCATCTATTGTCATCTTCACTCGTTATCAAATTGTTTATTTCAAAGTGCTCTCGTAATTCTTGCTGTTGTGAAATCACACTTCTGGATTATTTAGATTGAACATGTAGGGGAGCTATTGAAGTTTGCTATTGAGTTTATCGAGTGGAAATTTGTAAAGGAACATCTACGACTACAATGACCACGAAACTTAACTGTGAAGTGGGTTACAACGTTATTTTCCGGCCTTTATTAGTAGATATAGTGAAGTGGATTAAGACAGTTATTTTCCGGTCTCACAGTTTGCACAGTTTTGGGACTTGAACAAGGAAAATAATGCATAATTGTTGGAACCCTCTACAAGGATATGAAACTGAAACCGTGTGTCTTGGATGAATACTCTAAAGAGGTTTCTTCTCGATAATCGCATTTCCAGATATTTCTTGTTTTTCTTGCTTTGTAAGAGTCTTTTTCTTTTTAATACAGAGATCAGCTGTTCCGCTTGATAAGCCTCATAATTTTATGGGGCCGGGTGATCATTTGATTTTGGAAGACGAAAGTGGGAGGGTAAAGCTTGGGGGTACCTTAATTTCTCCGCCAGCTTATGTAACAGGTTTGACATGTTGCTTTTATTCAACTTTTTGTAAATTGCAGCTCCAAATCAGTTTTTTTGTTTAGATGTTAATTTTTACTTTATGGTGTAGGTGTGGTTGTTGCTGTGCTTGGAAAGGAAACTGATGCTGGTGAGTTCTTCGTTCAAGAAGTTCTCGAAGCCGGTCCTCCACCCAAGATAGAGTTGCCACTCAAATCAAGTATGACACTCTTAGGTTGATTTTTAGTTTGTGAAAACGGTCATTTTTTCCCAAAATCGAACGTAGCCTAAGTTTCTTTTAGAAAACTGTTTTCTGAACCAAACACGACCTTATTATTTTGCTCTTTCTCATTTGCCTTTACTTTATAATGTAGCAACTAGAACTAGTAGGTGCAAAATAATGCTTATTTATTTATGTATCTCTCCCTCTCACTATAAAAATATATATGCTGTATACATGCATAATATTGTTTTCCGATCGTAACTGTTGAAAATTCTTAATTCTATACAGACGAAGATAAGCATGTTGTTCTTTTGTCGGGGCTGAGTGTAGGAAGCAGCTCTTCTAATCCTCTTTTATTTCAGCTTCTTGTTGATCATATAACAGGACATCTTGGAGATGACAAGGTTCTTTACACTCACATTCTTTCCTTTTGTTCACTTATCAATCTTGTTGTCCTCATTTCACGATATTAATTCATCAGGAACAAGGTCTTGCAGCACGAATTGTTCATGTTGTAATTGCTGGTAATTCCATTGAAGTTCCTCTTGCACTTTTTAATGGACAGGTACCACCTTCCATTCTAGTATTGCATTGCCATTTCAGTGGGCTTTGACGTATTATTGACATTTCAACATAATTTGAAGTTTACTCCTTTGATGTTGTTTGTGCTAGAATCTGGCTTCAAAAGATCAGTCGAAGCTGTTTGATCCCATCAAAGAGCTGGATATAATGCTTACTCAGGTTGTTTCTTTGGGTCCTTTTGTAGGAGTGGCAATTGTCGAACAAAGCTTTGTTTGTAGTAAATAATAGTCCTTCAGACCTGAACCCGACCCGAATTTTGGACCTATGTGTGTATGTGATTCTGGATCCAAATCCGGTTTTAATTTGTAGAACCCAAAACCGGCCTGGTTAACCAGATTTGATCTTGATTCAACCTGTGTTTTTTTTTCAAACTTTATAACTTCAAAAGAGATTCAGTTCAGTAGTACACGGCCAAATTGACCCGCTCATGGACTTGACCCGTATTTCAGGATTTTACCACCACTATTTATTTGTTTTGGTTAACCTGCTTAACAGTCGTCTTCATCTTTAGATCGCAGCTGGCGTCTCCCTTGACATCATGCCTGGACCGAATGACCCAGCAAACTTTTCGCTACCTCAACAGGTTAAAATTCTACGTACTTGAAACATATTTACATTTTCGCATATATATAATAATCGTAATTCAATCCTAGTATGCTTGTCTTTTCAGCCTTTGCACCGATGCCTTTTCCCCGTATCAGCAGCTTATAATACTTTCAGATCTTGTACTAATCCTCATTGCTTTGAGCTAGACAATGTCAGGTAGATATTCAATTCACTGAATTGACAAAAAGACTTGACATTAATGGTTACTTACTAACGAAGTAATGCCCGCCATTATTATAGGTTTCTTGGAACATCGGGGCAGAACATCGATGATCTTGAAAAATACTCAGATGCAAAGGATAAACTCGAATTTTTAGAAAAGACATTGCGATGGAGCCATCTGGCACCAACGACACCTAATACACTTGGTAACAAGCATCTATCTTGCTACTAGCTCCATTCTTTTGTTAATTTAACGACTTTAAAGTCTTTGAGATCTTAAATCTTGGCATATTGGAATGATGATATTGGTTTTATGAGAGAATCCAACAATGTCACTTAAGTTAAGTTTGGTTCATGAAAACGATTTCCGTAACCATTTTTACATTTTAGCATGAATCTATGTTTTCAGTGAAAATGAAAAATTATATAGTGAAATCTGCCACGTACCAAAAACAGCCTTATTGGCCAAAGTGAAATATTCGGTGATCAACGAAATAAGGTTTTGATTTTTATCTCCAGGTTGTTACCCTTTCACCGACAGGGATCCGTTTCTCATTGAGAGCTGCCCTCATGTTTATTTTATGGCAAATGAAGATAAATATGATTCTCGCTTGTTTACAGGTATTTAAATATATATATGCTAAATAACTTAAATTTTTTGTGTCAATATAGGCCTAAACTATAAAACTTGCAAACTTGTTAATTTCAGGATCTGATGGACAGATTGTTAGACTTATCTCCATTCCAAAATTTAACGAAACTGGAGTTGCTGTCGTGGTAATCTTTTTTTTGATTTTCTTGTACACAGTAAATATTTCTCTCCTCGCATTGCATGTCTAGTTAGCTGATATCATATCTTGTTATCCGGTCTATTTCTCTTGCAGATTAACTTGAAAAATCTTGAATGACATACCCTCAGTTTCGACACTAAATTCATCTGATAGCAACATGGTAGGTCATTCCTGGCTCTTAAAACCGAGGTTGTATTACCTTGGAGTGCGTTGGAGGCGGATCCCGAGCTGAAATTAGTGTTACTAGACATACCTTCTTGACACTGTAGTAAATGCTAATGGACATACTATACTGTATCGCAGTGCTAGTTTTAGGGTTGACGTAATTCTTTACTCTTTTAAGCTCTTTGGGATTGTACAATTTACTTCTAAATTTTCAATTGCTATAAAACATCTCATCAAATGTACTATCCTGATCGATCTTTGCAGCAGTTTGGACACGTCCAAAGCTGTTCCCCGTATCAGTTGTATATGACAATGTACAGGGCCAAAAATAAATCCAGGTTTATCTCCTATGAGTTCGATGATTACGATTAAGAGCATTGTTCATCTTATATGCTAGATAATTTGTCGAGGTCCCTAGAGACGATATGTCATTGATATGTACTCCAGAGTATCTTATAACTTATCGGTTGGTTAGTTGGTACAATCTCGTTAACACGACGGTATATCTATTATATGATTATGTGCATGAAGACCGTGAGGGTGTCGTTATATGATATATACAGGCGAGGTTGCGTATGCTTTCATTATTTCCTAGTTTTTCAGAGTATGATGGGGATTTCGACCGGATCGCTGAGGTCTATGAGGTTGTTTTTTCTATAGAGAGGAGATTAGGTTAGACACTTTGTTGTCATGTTTATTTTTAGACATTTCTGCGTGATGTTTGTTATTATAAGTTTTGGTGTCATTTTCATTTTTAGACATTCGGGTGTTATGTTTGTTGTAAACATTGTCTACTTATCTTATTAATTTTGTAACAATTGTTGTGTTCACTCAAACTATTAGTTTTTATTTGTAGTTCTTTTTGTTCAAGATGTTGTTATTGTTGTAGCAGTTGTTTTTTTTACTTAAACTTTATCAACATATATAAGTTCAATGTTTGTGGAACAGTTGTTTTAAAGTACTCTGACAACGATAAACAAACACACTTATGGTTAGGACTTTACAAGAATTTTAAAAAAATAGAATCTTCAAAAGTACTTAAAGGAACATATAAAGTGTTATATTTTTACATATTTAATTCTAAGAAATGCGGATGCTTCACCCTACTGCAAAGTAGGTCCAAATCAATATCACAAATTATTTGTTCTTTAATTGAATAATTAATCATCGTACGAATATTTGGATTCCAAAAAAGAAATTGTAACATGATAGATACATAAGTATAATAACTTAAAACACTAAAAAAACATAAAACAAATACATTTTATTAAGACGTTGATAGGAACTTAAAACAAATACAATAACTTAAAGTATGGAAAAGAACACAAAACAAATACATTTAATTAAATTGTTGAAATAATATTTTAGTCAGTCATATTTTTCGTTAAAAGTGCAACTCTTCAATGTTACTTTTTTACCTCTACATAACGTAGCATATCTTTTGTTAAAGAGTCAGCTACTTTCAAATGGAACGAGTTATACACCTCATTCCTAATTATTAACGGGAGGTCGAACACACGATATATTGGTGCACTTTGAAGATAACTTTACCTTATACATATTTTTTCACAACTGCGTGGAGACGACATGGGTTTTCCTTCTCAATCCTCGTACATGTACTCAAACATTTATAAAATACAAACAATTCGCATGATGTCCTGAGAGTTGTTCTCAAAATGGACGCTGCGAACTGTGTACAAAGAATAAGCTGCAAATTAATCACATTTTTTAAACACTGATTAATTCGCAGCCTAGAATGTGAATCGTTCTGAAATATCAGGATTTCAAAAACAAATGGTGTGCATACATAGGATGCGAACTGGTGCCCAAAATTTTATTGCCTAATTCGCATCCTCTATTGTGAAATGTCATCACCTAAACAACACTGCCTAAATCACAGCCTCCGGTGCGAAACGTTCTCAAATATCAGGATTCCATAACAATGGAGTGCAAAAAATATATGATGCGAACTGTTGCCCAAAATTTCAAACAAAAACATAAAAATCATTTAGATTAAATAATTAAATGAAACTAACCGTTGTTGTTGTCATTTGCTATAACAGTAAGCAAGGTCCCCTTATACTTGCCATATAAGTGGGTTCCATCAACAAACAACATTGGACGATATTAATGAAAACCCTGAAGGGACGAACCGAATGCTACAAAACAACGTTTGAATCGGTTTCCAGCTGATAACTCCAACCGGTAGTCTGGAGTAATATCCCGGCTCTTCAATCGTTTGAAGTATCCGCTGAGTAAACTAAAAGAACTTGAACTGTCTCCAAAAACTCCCCTCTTTTCCTTCTCTAAAGCATTTCATGACAAACGGTAAGAGATTTCAAGACCGTAATTTTGTTTGATAGTCGATGTATGGTTTTGGGTGTCAACGAATGGCAGGTCCGAGAGAATCCTGAATTTCTTCTGCAATCAAATCTGATGTCAAATGCATGTGCCGCTTATGCTTCTGGGAGAAAACGGGACTGCAAGTATGGTGCAGAACGTACTTCTTGATTGTCATCAAGTCGGTGCTTGCATCAATAGATGCATAAAGCCTCCATTTGCATCCGCTTGTGAACTTATTTTCACAATAAGCAGTGATCTTGGTTGATGTGTTGTGCAGGTATTTGAAAGCAAAACCATGCTCTAAAGCAAACTTGCACAAAGATAACCTGAGACCTGCAGCACCTTCTTCAAAAGCTTGACCCACTCCTGTAATAGCATCAACCCAACCAGCAGTAGCAAGTTGTTTTTTTCTCTGATCAGAATTAATTAAACCGTTACTACTCTCCCCACTAACTAGTTGATCAGGAGATGGTTCTCCCAAACTCAAGCTACACTCTTTACGCTTTACACCACAATCCTTTCCCCAGAGCTCTTATCACCAGAACCTTTTTCACCAGAACACTTATCACCAGAACCCTTATCGTAGACGTGTTGTTCTATGAGAAAACTAACCCATTTTAAACTCTGAAAATCAAGATATAACACCAACCCAACAAAATCCTTCTGGTTATTAAAGAAACAATTATTGTGATCCCCGCAGGAGTAGATAATTAGGTAGTCACCTGTGACAAGTTCCTCCCATATGTTCTCCACATAAGCTTGGATACTTTGAAAGCTTTCAAACTCCGTAAAAGGCACAATTGCGGTTTGGTGACCATACTTAAAAATACAAACTCGTGATTTGTACATACCTTACCTTACCGTGCACCGAACAAGCTATTAGTTATTAATCCCAAAAATAAAATGCAAATTATTTATTACTGCATCAAACATATCACATCCTCTCCTGGTAGTTGTTTGTAAATCAACTAAAAAAAGTGCTGATATTTGTTTTGAAATACAATACTCAAAAGTTCTACACGGTTCACATCATATCATGCGAATCGTAAAAGGCCACCAAAAAGGTCCTGATATTTGTTTTGAAATACAATACTCAAAAGTTATACACAGTTCGCATCTTATCATGCGAATCGTAAAAGGCCACTAAAAAGGTCTTGATATTTGTTTTGAAATACAATACATTATAGGATTACACAGTTCGCATCCTATCATGCGAATTGTAAAAGGTAACTAAAAAGGTCCTGATATTTGTTTTGAAATACAATACATTATAGGATTACACAGTTCGCATTCTATCATGCGAATCGTAAGAGTAACTAAGAAAGTCCTGGTATTCGTTTGAATATGCAATACTTTATAATTTCACATAGTTCGCATAGTATCATGCGAAACGTAACAGTGACTAAAAAAGTCCTGATATTTGTTTGAAAATACAATACTTTCGAGTTATACACAGTTCGCATCATGTAATTCGCACATGATCATGCGAATTGGTACACAATTAGCATCTTCCTCATTGAATACATCAAACAATTCGCATCTTGCGTGGAACGTCTGGACAAGTAAAACTCGTAGTCTTTACATCCTTAACGTCCGAAATAAAAATCTAATACACTACAAAATTAGTATATAACATCAGAAAATAAGGACATGAGTATATAATAACAATATATTAACACCACAAGCACAAATCACTCAAACAAAAAAAAACAGAGAAAAGCTCGAAATGAGTCTATGGCATCTAAAAACAATAGAATAAAGCATATTCCAACAGATAAAACCAACAAATAACTTCGAAATCAGTAGGTAATTACCTGAAAGCAAGCAACACGATTACTTGTAAGCCAACAGATTCCAAAAAACCACGATCACCTCATGTACGTAGAAAACAGTGGTCAGACAGGTCTAACACCATAACCTACATAAATAAACAAACCTTCAACAGCTTCCGATCACCGGAATTCTGCTTTCAACCGTGCTTCATGGTGGTTTGTAGGGTTAGGTGGTTAGAGCGGCTAACAAATTCAAATATTCAAAAAACTAGAAAAAATAGAAAGAAAACAGAAACTTATGCTTATATAGTGGGTTAAGGGTAGTTATGGTATTAAAATAATATTAGATAGTAAATGACAATTAGGTAGTTGAGTTGGGTATTAAGTAACAATTGATCAAACATTGGATGCTAGATGAGAATTGAATAGTTGAGTGGGTACTTTAAGTACAATTTCCCTTTATTAAATTCCACACATATGCCATCTTCTACCGGCGACCTTTTCGCGGAGGGTCATTTGGAATAGTGGAGGGGAGGATCTTTATCACATTAATATTCTATTAATTTGTTTTTAAATAATGGTTTTCAACAAATAAGTTAAAAGAAGACGTAGAAGAAGAGAAGGAAAACCAAAACGATCGATATGATTTAACTTTAAAAAAATCATTTTTAATATTTTATATATATTTAATATTAAATTATTAAAACAAATTATATTATATGATTTGAACAGAGGAAAGGTGGATTCCGATATAACATATTTGTTAATTTTTGGAGAGGGTTCAGTTTATAATTTAAAGTTATTTAAAGTTGAGCAAGATCCATTAAAGCAAATATAATTAAATGTTAGATGTATTTTTTATTGATGATTATATTAATTTCAATAGTTATAATCTCAATGAATATATATATTTTTTTCCTTAAAATTGGATTGCATTAAGAAGAATTAAAAATACAAGGGCTTATTGTGCAAAATTATAAGAATTTGAAAATTACGCCGTTAGACCTTCACTCACTTCATCTTCTCCACCTAACATTCACCATTGTTACGAAGATAACCAATATTCAAGCTTTCCAGATACACAATATCATTCAACTTGGCCGGAGAATTAAAATCATTAAAGTTTAATTCTTTACCCCTTTTTAGAACCTCTTTGGCACACACAGCCAAGCATTACAGCTTCTTTGTTAAATCGCCCCCAATGTTTGTTTTTAAGACATTTGTATAGTCGAGGCCAGCAAGAATGAAGAGAATGTGGTTTATAATTGTTGTTGCGTTAACACTGAACTCAGAATGCTTCTTCTTGTTTCGAGCATGCCAGATAGACCATGCTATGATTGCAGGAAAAATGGTGCGAATTTCACACTACTTCTGGGAAGACCAGTACCACATTCTGATTATGTGGGTAAGAGACATGTGAGGCTGAATGAGAATTCTGAAAATTGCACTAAAATGAATCCAGACCGACCAAGCTTGGGGACACTGAACAAGAGCATGTTGAAAAGTTTCAACGTTGTTACAAGAGATACATTTCGAGGCTAGGTGAAATTTTCTCTTCTGAATAACTGTATCTATAGGAATCCAGTTGAGTAAAGCACGCCAAAGGAGAAACGAACACTTCTTGGGGGTAACCGTATTCCAAGTTTTTGAGTACAGGTTCGATTTTTTACATTTCTGTCTTATAAAATTCCATGTATCTTTGTATTTGAAGTTCTCATCCTTTGAAAGAGACCATAACATTTTGTCATCATTTTCTGTAAGGGTGATAGTATTAATCTTAGCAATCTCCGTATTTTTCACCATCGATCTAAGTCTGTCTAAATCCGAGTCACCATTTATCCAAAAGCTTTTAACATTTACATTATTGACATCCCAAAGAAATCTTCTGCTATTGTTATTGTTAATTTGAATAAATGGCTTCTCAGAACACCATCTATCAAGCCAGAAATCCATGTTTCCCTGCCCAGGATTATAGAATATATGACACTCAGCATCATCTCTGATTTTGATAATATGATCCCAAACTTTAGATTTATTGATATGAGGAATAACAAGACAAGGATGCATCTGGTTATAACAATAGATTGAGGCAGTGAGCCTTGCCCATAGAGAAGTTTGATTTCTGAAAGTAAACCACAGTTTCATTGAGTAGACAGTTTGAACATCCTTTAGATTCCTTAAGTTCAAACCACCTTCATCATTAGTTCTGCAAAGTCTATTCCAGTTGGACCAGATTATAACATTTTTGTTTTCTATGATTCCCCACAGGTATTTATTGTAAAGGATCTCCAATCTGTTGATGACACTAACAGGAAGAATAGTGTGCTGAAGAAGATACCTGGGAAAAGCAACAAGAACAATTTGGATTAGAAGCAATCTGCCTGCAAAAGAAAGGTCAGTTTTATCCCAATCTTGGATCTTTTGTCTGGTTTTGTTCATCAGATCATCAAAGTTGGCAACCCGAATAGAAGTGTCAATGGTTGATCCCAGATATTTTATAGGCACTGTTTTGTGTTTGAAATTCAGGATACTCTCAATCTTTGTAATGCAATGACTTCTCATGCTACTAGGGACAATTAGCTTAGATTTAGATGAGTTAATTTCCTGACAAGAAACCAGTTGATAATGCTCAAGATATCTTTCGATACTTTGAATAGAGCCAGTGCCACCATTACAAAAAACCATAAAGTCGTCTGCAAAAGCCAGACAAGAAATTTTGATGTCGCTTCTTTGTTTGAACCTGAGGCTTATGTTGTTGAATGAAAGCTGCTTTATACTTCTGATCAGGTATTCTTCCACCAGGATGAAGAGATTAAGAGATAGGGGATCTCCTTGTCTCAGACCTTGAGTGTTGCCAAAGAAGCCTCTAATTTCCCCATTGATTAGGATAGAAGAATATACATTGCTGATACAATTTCTTAAAAGTAATATCACATTAGAATTGAAGCCAAATAGTTTAAGGATTCTGTAGATAAACCTGTGATTTAACTTGTCGAAGGCCTTTGTCATATCAGTTTTGATGATGACATTCCCACCATTACACTTAGCTTTTAGATCACAACACATTTCCTGGGCAATTAAGATTGACTCATGGATACTCCTTCCCTTAACAAAAGCACCTTGTTCCTTTGATATAAGATTAGGCAGTAGCTTAGACAGTCTGTTATTGACAACTTTCCCAATGATTCTACTGAACATTGTAGTGAGACTTATAGGACGAAAGTCTTGCCAATAATTTGGGTTGTCAATTTTCAGGATGAGGAATATAGCATTGGCTTTCATGCCAGTAGGCAAGCTAAAACCATTAAAGAAACCCTGGGCAACATTGCATAAGTCAGCACCTATAATATGCGAACACTTTTTATAAAATTCCCCATTAAAGCCATCAGGTTCTGCAGCTGTCACAAAACTAAGAGTTTTAATAATGGAATAAATTTCATTTATATCAGGAATTGCAGTCAAGTTGTTGTTATCTTCAATAGAAACCAGGTTAGGTATAACATCCATTAGAGCAGGCTCAATGTCTTCATTCAGGGATGGAGCCAGGAGTGCTTGAAAGTAGCTAATAGCAGAGCTACTGATAGACTCCTTAGTAGTTAGCCAAGTATTACCCTCTTTGATTCTTTCAATTATGTTTCTTTTAACCCTTTTCTTCACAAAACTATGATAAGCAGCTGTGTTATTATCACTAACTTTAAGCCAGTCAGCATGAGCCTTCTGTTGCCAGTAGATCTCCTCTTTGTTGAGAAGCACAAGGTGATTTTGGTTAGAAGCATCAAGAAGTCTTTTGTTAGATGTTGTAGGAGATGTTTGTAATATAGAATCTTTAAGAATAATATCATCCTCAGAGTTTCTGATTGCATCAAACAGATTTCCAAAAATATTTTTATTCCATTCTTTAAGTACAGTCTTCAATCTCTTTTGCTTGAACCAAAAGTTCTTGATAGGATTTCCATTAATACCATCTACATTAGCACCTCAATTATCTTCCACCACTTTCAAGAAACCTGGATGAGTTAACCACATGTTTAAGAATTTGAAAGATGACTTTCTTCTTTCCACGCTTGAGGAGATCTTGATAAATATAGGACAGTAATCTGAACAACTCCTAGCATGGTGAGTTACAGCAGTAGTATCAAAGTAATTCATCCATAAGTTGTTAATTAAGAACCGATCTAGGCGTTTCCACTTACATCTATTGGACCATGTAAACCTACATCCAGTATAACCAGCATCATTTAATCTGCAATCTATAATCAGATTGTTAAAGTCTTCCATTCCACGATGATCAATTGTAGAACACCCAATCTGCTCTTGAAGGTTAGTTGTTGTGTTGAAATCACCTAGCAGAATCCATTCCTTAGGAGAGTTGTCAAGAACTTATAGTGTCCCAAAGAGGAAGCCTGAGAATACTCTTGCACTTGGCATAGATTACAGAGACAAAAAAAACTTTGTTCAAAGTTGGATGTTGGACATTTAAATGAAGAATCTGCTCCTCATCAAGACACACATTCACCTTGTAATCCTTGCACCAGAAGACCCAGATTTTATTGTTAAGATTAGATGTATAGCAACTGAAACACAACGTTTTGACCATAGAATGAATATTATGAACATTGGTGAGAGGTTCCTGAATAGCAATAAAATTGGCTTTAGTAGACTTAATTAAGGACTTTAATCTTTGAAGAGTAGACCTGTTACCAAGACCTCTTGCATTCCAACATAGAATGGTAACAATCATTAATTTGAGGAAGTTTTAGTGGCTTGTTTGAGCTTGATGATTTTAGAAGATGCAGGGCCTTTAGCATTCCACATTTTGACTTTCTTCATCTTTCTGATTTCAAGTTTACTTGACATAGCTTCATTGTTATCTTTGATCGGGGAGCTTTTCTGACTACCAGCATATCTAGGAGAATAATGATCATCATCAGACAATGGTTCAAACATATTTCTTCTCTCAATGGTCTTCAAAGCATCGATGATCTCAGATTCTTTTGGAGGATCAGAAGGGTTTGAATCTTTGCCTTGGACCTAAAAAAAAGATCACTGGAAGTAAACTGAGCTGGAGATTCATTTTCACTATTAGTAGAAATATCTTGATTCATTGTATCTGCTTTATTGACAACAACATATTTCAGCTTACTATTGTTCTCAACATTCTTTGAACTATTATTGATAGGAACATGTCTTTCTTTCATCTCTTGCATATTCTTTTTACAATTTTCCTCAGAATGCCCAATATGAGCACATTGTTTACAGTAAGATGGAATTTTGTCATAAATTATATGAACCCAGAAACTCTCCACTTCACCAAATCGTAATTCAACTTTGTGAACTAAAGGTTTTGAAATATCCACTTCAATCCATATTCTGCAACAGCTTTGTCTAGCACGATTGATGTTAGGGACCCAAATCTTCAACGGAACACCAAGAACCTTAGCTACTTCACGTATGGTTGAATCATTGAACAAGAACTCAGGAAGATTCGGTATAGAACCCAGATTGGAGTGAAGGGGCATTCCAGATTAGGGTTAAACGTCGGAGTCTATTCAACAGACGCATGGTCTTACTGCCCAGAACCCAAACATTTCTTGAGCATAACTTTTTGAAGTCTTCTAAGTCATTGAATTTGATAAAAACGTGTCTATAATCCCAGACCGAAAGATTATAGTTTCCTGTAAAATTGAATTTACTTAAGAAACTTCTGATAACTTCCATTGTAGGTTTGCCAATAGCAAATTTAGCAATCAGCATATGTTTCGATAGTTGCCTTAAAGCATCCTTATCCTTTGCATTAAAGGTAATTATTGGATGATCATCAGTACAATTAACTGAAACATTTGTGTGAACAAAACTCGTTTTCTTGACTCTAACAGTCTCAGCGTAAGAATCAGGGGAAACGTTATTTGACTTCCATTTCTCTGATTCTTCAAACATTGGATTGTGAATAATGTTGTGATTATTAATTTGAAGCATAGAACGATTCCCATTATTTGAAAAACTAGGCTCAATTGGAGATGCTGACCTAGATTTCCTAAGCGTAGGAAATTCGATAATTGATGAAAGCTGGAGGTTTTTAGTAGTTTAATTTGTTGTTGGAGGGAGATTGATGCGAGGAGAAGTTTCTCCATCCTCCATGACGAAGAGAGTCTCGATTACTAGGGCCGGCGATTAAAGAAGATACACTCTGTTCTTGAGAAAGAACAGAGCATTCTTGGAGAGAAGCAGTTCAGGCGCTCTGTAATATTTAGCATCAATGAGTATATAGTTAACTGATAAAACGAATGAAAAAAAATATAGCAAAAGAAAAAAGGTTTCATTGTTAAAGTTACTCGATATAGAATAATAATGATTTTAAATCTTTTATAATAAAGCTCTGGAGGAGGAGATATAGTTGGAATAGTACAAAAGTTATAAATTTTATTGTAATTCAGAATTCACGAGAAAGAAAAGATTTGAGAAAATTGTACAAGGACAATAAAAAGACTTGATACCCTAGACTCCCCAAAATAATAGGTAAAAGAGGTGATGATTATGATATTGATATTGATATTGATATATTTGAGATATCATCGACATTCAAAATAATTTTTTTGTCGATACTCAAATCGCAACGAAACCCATTTTATTCTTTTAGTAAGTCCAGTGGCGAAGAATTACCTTAATTTTGCTGAATAACCGATATTAAATTTTGAACCATAGTTGAAACTTAAAAATGTTGATTTGAGATGCTTTTCGGACTCGAGCTTGCGTGTAATATCAATATTTCTGTCAATTCTGTAATCTTGAGCAATGATTTTTTCAGTTTCGTGGTACGTGTAAAATTCAATAAATTTTGTGGGTTTAAATTTTTTGTGGTTCTCCAATAAAATTGATGGAGATTTAGGACATTTGGGTTGAGTAAATGTCTGAGAGTAGAGAATAGGTGTAAACTTTGTTTTTTAAGGTGATGAAGTTCGGGTTTTGTAATCAAGGGAGGTTTAACGGATGTAGGAGATGTAGAAGACAAAAGTGGTCATGATAGGATAAGGTGGAAAAAATAAAGAGTAAAACTCCATACAATGTTTAAAAATAATAATATTCAAGTCCTTAAAATTATATTAACTTGCAAGGTTTTGTTGAGCAAAGTTAAAATGTCATCCCATTTTGTTAAAAACAAGATCTCATTCATTTTTTAAAAAAATTTATTTTTTAAATATTATTATTTTATAAAAACTTAAATAATGTGATTTTGATCCGACCGGAGTTTTGTTTTAACAAAACGGTGTTTCATTTTAGTCTAGTATTTTGTTGTTTTTTTAGTTAAAATTTTATTTTATCGGATTAGGTTTGATTCACAAGTATCATCTGAAAAAACAAAAAAAAGGTTTTCAATTTTTTTAATAACATAATTTGTTTACCAAAAATTGTTAGTATTATAAAAAAAAACAAAATATAACAAAAAAACAACAAAAAACTTAAACCTGTTGTCCCATAAAATACTTTTTATTGAATGATAATGGAAATTATCCCATGAAATCAATACCTCAAACGTCCAATGATCCACGTCATGAATAATTTTTTATATCATCTTGTCTAAAGATGTTTTCATTGCTCTGGCATTTATCGCAATGTGTAAGAAATATATGTGCATATTTGAATAATATGGCTGACCAAAAGAATCTATACCGCAAAACTTTTGATGTTTTTATTTACCTGAAATGACCTTTAAGTTGAAGATCCATCAATAATCCTTTTTAGTTCTTTGTCCAAAGTATCTCAACACTTTGTTGACAAATCCTTGCTCTATGGAAAAAGGTCCCTTAAAATTCCTGAAGTTTAGATGCTCTAAACGTAAACGATCTTTAGAGGAAGACCATCTTAAAGAGTGACTCAAGTTGTATATGACCGAGGGTGAGATAAAGGGCTTAGATGAGAGATTCAAGCAAGATGAGATGATACCCTCAAGTTCAAATCTACAAGATTTGTGAGTGGTTCTAGAGGTAATATATTTGTGTTGCAAGAATGAAGTTTATATTAGTAAGATACTTCAACGGTCTCAAATGATTATATACTAATGTTTTAATGACTTAAACTACTATGTATTTTGAGAAGTGGGTTTTGGACTCCGAAGCTTAATTCCACATGACTTCTATCTAAGCTTGATTTAAATACTTGCAACTTTTTGATGGTAGTAAGGTCTACTAGGAAATGATGAGTCATGCGTTATGAATGAAATGGGAAATGTTCAGATCAAGTTATCTACATGACTAAAGAGAGTGATAATAGATATGATGTATGTTTCGTAAGTAAAACGTGACCTTTTTTCCTATTGGAATGTTAGACGATGAAAAGTTTAACTGTAGGGATGGAGATTGACGATTGATGAGTCAGAAATTCTTATTAGTTGTTATGAAAGCCTATAAGAATAATGGTGTTTTAGTTATTGAAGGGTGTGGAGTGTCTACTAGTGATTCTATTAAACTAAAACATTTTATGTTAGGGAATATTAGTGAGAAAAGCTTAAATTAATTTAAAAGATAATAGTTGATGGATTTTTAAGGAAAGCTTCTGTGCGAATCGTGTGTTGGATAAAAGTAAGAGGTTCAAGTTCATGCGCAATAACCATAAAACTTGTGATGTTCTTGAATATGTTTATTATGACATTTGGATAACTGCAAGGGATCAATCAGAGATGCCAAATGTTGTACCTAGTGACGTCATGTCGTATTTTGAACGCGTGAGACCCTTCACTGGCCACGTTTTTAGGTGCATGAACCAATTTTCACTTAAATACACATATATCAAACATAATTTTGGCATAATATTAATTAATACATACCAATTTTGGCAATGCATCTTATTCATTGCTCGATCTTTTTATCGCTTGACTTATTTGATAATGTTATAGTTCAGACACTTGTTCTATTATGTCATATCATCTTTTGTTTTTTTAAGTCCAAATTTTAGCCAACGTCAAACTGATTTTTTTTCCATACAAATATGAGGCCAACCAAAAAAGAAATACCGACTTAGGTGATATGATAAATTTCGTGAATGACTTTCAGAAACAACAGTGACTTGAGATAAGAGTGATAACATATACCAGGTAGATATTGTATAAACAATTCGCAACTATCGTGCTAAACTTGTAGTTGATTGGTGCATAAATTACTGGAATTGTTTTTTATAGAAGTTGAACCTTGCAATTACTCATCGAGGATAGTAAGGGATCAAATGGTTGTTTGCATATTATTTTGAGAACTGCGTGTAAGTTGTAATTGGTTTATCATTAAACTGAAAAATATCTAGGACCTTGTTAATATTGATGCTCACACTTTGTTGTAACCGAAAAATAGAGATTTTCATTATTCTAAGAAAGTCACAAAATTACTAAAGTTTTATAAACCCTAAAGACTATGTGTTAAACGTGCATAAATAAGATGTATTGTCTGTAATTTAACTACAACTAATGATACTGAAGTATTCATTGAGCATGAAGAATACTCTATAATTTTTTTTGTTAGAAAAATATATTGGTTAGCAATGAGTAAGTGAATGTGAAAGTGAAGATATAAACATACATCAGAAACATACACGAGAATGGTATTTAGGGTTTTGTCGAAAACTACAATTACTAGAAGTTTTGAGTTCAAACAGACTCTAAGAAGAAGTCCGAATATTTTTCTGACATGTTTGGAAAATATATCATAATTATATATCACATGCAAAATCTTATATTATTTTGTGTATTTCTACAAAGAAGTAGAATTCAAACATATAGGTGATGCACATGAGCTCCTATATTTACAACAAAACCCATTCAATATGTTCATGTGTCGTATCTTATACAAACATCACAATACATGACCATATTATGCACAGAAAAATACTTTCATATATCATGCTTATATGTGCACACCATTTTATATAGGAATTTTTTTTATCAAATGTTAAGCCAAAGTAATGAACTATAATTAGATTAGAATAGTAACTCAAAGGTAATTTCTTTTTCTCTGTATTTAGTGTGTAATCCCCAAGTGGAGACTCAAGTCTCTTACTTATAAAATTTACAATTTACTTTCCTCCAATCATCATATTACATGTATTATAACAGATTAACAACCTATCTTGATAACATATTAAATAACGACACGTGTCTTTTAGTTGTAATTGCTTGAACAACTTTTCTCGCTATTTCACTTTGCTTTATATCTTCCAGATTATCTTCGAATAAAGTATTTTTAGATGTCTCTTGTCTACCTGCAGTCAATGATGATGTTTTTCGATGTCCGTTGCCTATCTTTGAACAACATTTCTCACTCTTTCACTTTATTTTATACTTCTTTTTAAACAAAAACATTTTGCTATGTTTGGTGATTCTTTAACTTTTCAGACTTATTTTGCCATGCTGACTCATTTTAATCATAAAACCTCTGACTTTTCATACGTTTTCTAAAATTGTTTATAATCTTATAATACAATCATTATTTATTATTATTATTATTATTAATTATATATATCTACTTTCAAAACCTTAGCTTTGACCATTGATTTACTATCTGATTATGCGGCTCACATTTTTCTTTACTTTTCATATTTAAATTGAAAATTTGCTTAATTTAAACATCACTTTCTTTACTCAAATTTTCTCCTAAATTTTCTATATTGAAGTTTCATTATTATTTCCTTCATTTCTTCTACCTACGTACTTCCCGTACTTGCCTTTATTTTTTTATTGATGTACTCCCTGCTTAGTTAATAAAAATAAACTAGATAAACTGCATTAGGTGATTCCCAATTTGAAACCTAAATTTATAGAAGAAAAAAATATAATTTCGTAGTTGTTGAGTTTAGTGTAGTGGTTTTACTTCTCCAGTTAACAACATGATACTTGAATTAGAAAACCCTACTGATAACACTTTTTTCACAGAAATGGCTCGAAAACAAAAAATACATTCACAAGTAGTAGCTACAGATGAAATTTCTCACCTTTCTTTTGACGATGTTCCTGAAAAACTTGAATATTTAAAAAAATAATTTGAACCAATCCTCTATAAAAGAATTTTTGACAGAGAACATTGAAATTTTAGTAACTTTATAGCTTTCTCGACAATACTACCACTCGGCTTCCTCTTCATGGTTAACTTCCTCATCAAGGTGAACCAGATGAAACATGTTTCTTCATTTCTGTTTTCCATTGGGGACTTCGAATTTCCCTTCCTTATTTTATCCATAATTTATTCAAATATATCCGCATTTTCCCTTCTAAGCTGGTTGTTAATGGAGGGTGTAATTTGCTTAACATTCTTCTTACTTCAAGGATACTAAAATGACCTATCACCTTTTATATTTTCTAACCAATATTGACATCCTAACATATACCAATAATCCATTATACTCTATCAGTACTAAAAACAGATTTAAAATTATCAATTTTCCAACATCTGAATATGCTTGGGATCTATTATATTTGTTTATGAAAACTAGTAATTTTGAAATTCCAATTTGGAATATGGCCAAATTGAGAGACATTAGATGACTACACATACAATATGACCTTTCGAATTCTTAATTTAATATTTATGTTATTTTTTATCTCGTTTTTTCTTGTAGAAATATTGTTTTTAGCATCTTCAAATCAGTATCAATAAGTACTTCGGAGAGCTTATGATGAAAACAATATAAATCCCTTCCCAGGTTTACCCATGGTTGTATACTCAGTTTGGTTTCAAGATTTCCACTATATTTTAAAGATTGAGAACATTCTCCTAGGTGGTCTTTGGCATATCTGTGAGCTCACAATAGTAAAACAATGAAATCTTAATGTAACTAAAACCGGAGAGGAACCTACGCCTGATACATTTTAAAGTGTACTTCTTCAATGTGTTTATAATCGCGGAAAAATTAGTATTGGTTTAAAAGTTCCGGAGAAAAAAGTTGTTAAAGATATTGATGGTGTCTCCCTTTTTAAACAGATTTTTGAGGAAAATTGAGACGAGACTGGTACGAGATCTTTGCAAACCAATCTTGATGTTAACGATTCTTTAACATATAACGATCTTCTCAATTCCAAAGATGCCCTTGTACTCAAGAAAAATAGAAATACAATTGGTTTACTCGCCAGACTGCTAATTCACTTGTTATTCATCAAAATGATAACCTATCTGGTGTTCAACATGACAACAACTCAATTGAAGAACGCCCTAAGAAAAAAAAACATTGGTCAGAAAAAGCGTGGTTCCCGTCAAACAAAATAAATTAACATTTTGCGGTAAAAAAAATTACTACTTCAAAAAAGAAAAACTCCACACTTGACAACTTTTCCTGAATAACTCATTTGTTACCTATATACCTATTGGGAAAAAGAAAATTTCCACATTTCATGATAAACAAAACTCTACTGCTATTGCTTGAGATTTTGTTGTCAAGAACAAATATATTTTTTTTCCAAATAATTATTACTAAAAAATGATCTTCTGATACACCCTCTGATCTTTCACAAGATAAAATCAAAACTAATGATACAAAAGTTCCTTTTAGCCAACACAAAAGAAAGAAAAATCTATTGTACCAAGCTTACCCACTAACTTGAACTTTCCTCATCACAAAGAGAAAGGTGCAGGTTCCTCGGGTGCCTCAAATGAAAATGTTAATCCTCATATTTCTCTCAAGTACTCCAACTTTAAATCCCTTGGATAAACAAATAATGCGTACTACAAGCCCTGATCAACTTCTTATCAAAATAAATATTCCTTGTCCAGTAATACTGATGGCTGAACAACTCAAATACTGCCATAATCTAGCACATTATAATGGCATGAGCATGGATTGCAACCTAAAAATACAACTCAAACTTCACATAGAGGTTAGTTTTACACATTTTATTTTCTTTATCTATTTATTATTCAAAACTATTTTTCTCATTAGTCTTTTTTTTTTCTATTTTTTAGAGTTATCACAACTTAATCATTCTTGCATATCAGTCGATGACTGCTATAGATATCCAGAAGATACATAATTATAAATAAATATATATGATATTTGGATTAATAAAAAATCTTACTAAATAATTGGACAAATTTCAAAGCGGCTACTCAGCTTTGAAGCAACGATATGATAAGCTAACCAAATAATAAATAAATAAAACGATAATATAAATGTTGTCTTAACTGTTGAAAATGATATTTTGAAGAAGAAAACTATTGAGCTAATTTCTCAAAGGACATAATTGATTTAAGTAAAACTAGCGCTGAATAACAAAAAGACTAACCTAAATCTGAAAATTTCATTTTAAATTCTGATGTTAAGGTACTCCACGATAAACTAACTAGTTTTGAAGTGAAAAAGGTTGAATAAATTGAAAACACTGAAGAAGATATTGAGAAAATATTAATAAGAAAATTCATGAAGAAGCTACCAAAGCTAACACAGAAAAGGAAAAAATAATTTTGGTTGTTGCTTAGAATATGTTGATAGGAATCTAGAGAGACACTATTTTAACACTTTGGCAGATAAATCCTAATATGTTCTTGATTGATCTTATACATAAATACCTGAAGATGAACGTTCTAAATCATTTGATGAAGATAATATTGTTAAAGCTCAACTGATGATGAGATTTCTATTGTTGCATACCCTCTTGCCTCTGCTGAAAATGAAAACAACCCTATTAACACGAGCCTTCCTCGTGCCAACCTTCTTGAAGGAAATTTTCCTTGGTAGTTTTTCTTAAATAACCATGTTATTCTCGAAACTTATGTTTTATCTAATGTATTGTTTTGAGAATCTTGCATGCTTTTATTCTCTTCTTTGGTTGTAATTTCTCTGTGTTTTAACCTCTTATTCATTTTACTTCAGTTACATACTTCTTATTTTTAATTTATTACGGGGATCAGTATACATGTTTTACTTTTTGGATCATGGGAGAGTATGACCACCTGTGTTTCCTAAAGACTTCTCAGTCTTAGGCTCGGCTTACTAGCTAATATTTCTATTTTGACATTTTAAGTCAAATGCATGGTATGGTGAGTTGCGTTTCTAATTATTTTTCAATCTTAGGCTTACTTTCTCTTTTGAAAACTAGTTTCTCTAACTTGACATTTTAAGCGAGACCACAATGCGACTACTTCCATTCTGATGTAGCCCAGAAAGTCGAAACAAAAGCCTTTTTAATTTTATTTTAATTTATTCAAATATCTTATATATTTAAATCAAATCTAATTATATTAAGATTTGATTTGATTTTATTTTATTTTAAAATATTTATTTTATTTTAAAATATTTATTTTATTTTAAAATATTTATTTTATTTTAAAATATTTATTTTATTTCTTTGTATTATAATTTAGAGTTTTGATAAGCTCTTATATAAAGTCTCACATACCTTAAATTATTTTAAGTTTTTGGAATAATATATTTTTATCTCTGAAAATTTCAATTTTTGTTACCCTTAGATTAGGGTTTCATCATGTTACCTTTGAATTAGGGTTTCATCTATCGTTGTTTCTTTTTCTATTTCCGCTGCATCATCAGTTTGGTATCAGAGCCTCAGTTCCTGCTATAGGGAAGCATATTTCTAAAGTCTGACTATTCTGATTCAAGTTTTAAAGAAGAGAACAACACACATGGTCATGAAGATCGAGAAGATCGTTTGAGTGTGAGGGGGCATACCAACCGTTTCAATGACAATCGTATTGGTCGGTTACTGAAGGAGTTTAAATTGGCTACCAATCGTCGAATCAATGTAAAATTTCTTATTGAGATGTTGTCTCAGGCTATGAAGAGGTTTTCAAAACCATTTTTTTCATCAATTGGACATGGGGATGTTGTCTTCAGGCTATGAAAAGTTTTTCAAAACTATTTTTTTCCTTCAACTGGATGACTTCAATGTGACTTCGAATAAGGAACACTCGAGAAGAATTTATCTTATTTTGATAAGGTCAACAATTATAATTCCCAATGTAATGATTGAAAAAATAATATAAATATTTTGGGTTCTTGATGGTGATGGTACTGTATATTCGAGGACGAATTCTTGTCAACCAGGAGAGGATGATGTAGCCCAGAAATTCCAAACAAAAGCCTTTCTAATTTTATTTTATTCAAATATCTTATGTATTTAAATCAAATCTAATTATATTAAAATTTGATTTTATTTTATTTTATTTTAAAATATTTATTTTATTTTCTTGTATTATAATTTAGAGTTTTGAGAAGCTCTTATATAAAGCCTCATATGCCTTAAATTATTTTAAGTTTTTGGAATAATATATTTTTATCTCTCAAAATTTCAACTTTTGTTACCCTTAGATTAGGGTTTCATCATGTTACCCTTGAATTAGGGTTTCATCTATTGTTGTTTCTTCTTATATTTCCGCCGCTTCATCACATTCCTAATAGATTTTCAACCATAGGTTTGGCTTATAAACCATTTCACTATTTTGACATTTTAAGTCAGTATACAGTACGACCACTTTCGTTCATAATTATTTTTCAATCATAGGTATGGTTATTTTGACCATTTCGCTTATTCGTCGATATGTCTGATCCCCTTTCGTGTAACTTTCTTGTTTTCTTGGTTGATCTTTATAAGTAATATATTGTTTGATTCTTTCTTCTCAAATATATATATATATATATATATATATATATATATATATATATATATATATATTCTTCTTTTAAATAATAAAAATGACACTTTCTTTTTCTCACCATTAACATGAGTGTTGTGTACTTAGAGGATTGTTAGTTTTAGTAGGAGTTTGTATTAGGTTACTGAATATGTTTGTATTATGATAATCACAAAATTAAGATCCTTAATACAAATATATTTATATATAAGTATTTAGTGTGCTCTTATCTTTCAGACCTCCAATTAAGTAGGATCAGTTAAGAATAGATATATAAGATTAGATTTAATATTATTCTTATGATATGCATCATGATAGATCTATATAATTGACTGTTGTGATTACTGATGCATATGTTTGAGGCTTTTAATGCATTGCCGATGACTTTAGTTTTTTTATCGTTAATGGTCATTTACGATGAATTTAAGAACGTGCATTAACTGGATACATTTTATAGTAGCATATAATGATCCAATTGAAAGATTATTGGAATTTCTCCATTGAGGTGGACCGTCACATGTTATATGGATGTATCAGACTGATGTAGTTGCACAAGCCCATGACTATATAGCCCTTTTGGACAAACGGAAACAGGCATTATTTGGGGCCCAGATATCAGAATTAGGCGATGCAACCACTCAAATCGAACGCATCGAGAAGCCCAACGATTTTCGAAAGCATCACGATGTGATGAAGTCCAGGCCGTAAATTTAGTCGTTTAAACCCTTGTTTTGCTGTTTTAGTAAATTTTCTGCACTTTTCTATTTTATTTAGATTTTATTAAAATACTTAACCAGCTCCAATCGCTTTGAACTTGGACTGGACTTTATTTTATTGCATAAGGGAAAAAGGTGTAATTTTGGGCTAGGGTTTCGAACAATTCTATAAAAGGCTCTCAAACCCTAGTTTTGCGCATACTTTTTTTAATAGAATTTTGATTTTTCTTTAAAGTCTCCTTTACTCTAACCTAGGATTAGAACTATCCATCTTCTATTGTTCGTCTTCTTTTTCTGAATTTTCAGCCATCTGTTCCATCTCGTAGCTTGACGCTACCATATTGGTATCAGATTCAGAGTTCCTACGGCGTGGGTAATGACGGTATGCCGCCAAAGCGATCTTTTCGGGGGAAGTCCACTATTCCGATCACTGAATCGGTCGACCGTGATGAATTCGGTCAATTCCAATCCCAGTTTGGTGAACAGATGCACTCGTTGGGAAATCAGTTGAGAGACGTACAAGAAGCACTACACAAGCTGTTGAACAACCAAACCAACGGCTTTCAAGCTCCAGGTTCGAGCAACCAGCCGTCGGGATCTGAGAGAGAGATCAGCCGCGAGCAGAATCCGTTTGCTCCTCGGCGAGAACAAGTTAGGGGTCAATACTCACCACAAGACTGTCGTGACCAAGTCTTTGAGCAGCCGCCACCGAGAGATTCTGATCTGAACACCAACAACCGGTGGGAATCTGGATTCAGACTGGAGATCCCAGAGTTCCAAGGGGGTCTCGAACCGGAGGAGTTTTTAGATTGGATCGCCTCAGTTGAAGAAGTCATTGATTTCAAGGAGGTTCCGGATGCAAAGCGAGTACAGTTGGCTGCAACTAAGTTCCGAGGCCGAGCTGCATCCTGGTGGCAACAGCTCAAGCAGACCAGATCAAGGCACGGTAAGCCAAAAATAACAACTTGGGCTAAGTTTGTGAAGTACATGAGGGCTGCGTTTTTGCCTTACAACTATACCCGCATAATGTATCAGCAGTTTCAAAACCTTAAACAAGGGTCAAAGACTGTTGACGAGTACACTAACGATTTTTTCACGCTACAAAACCGTGTATATATTACTGATTCAGCAGATCAGCTAGTATCTCGCTATATAGGGGGGATGCGACAGCAGTTTCAGGACCAGCTGAATATGTTCGACCCTGTGAATGTGTCTGAAGCACATCAGCGCGCACTGCATCTGGAGAAAGCCCTTTCACGAAGGCCTTATGGAGGAGACACTGCCAGAACAAATCCATTGGCATTCCCCAAAAGGACGGTTCCAAGCCCTAACCCAGGAGTGCCAAATGCTTCTCCTATGCGCACAGGTGCTAATTTACAGGTCCCTGGTCGCACAGTTACTTCCTCACAGGTCCGATGCTACCATTGTCATGAACTAGGGCACGTTGCTTTACAGTGTCCAAAATTACGACAACAACCACAATGCCCGGGGGGTCTGTTCGCTGACACTGCTGATTTTTCTCTGGAGGGCGAGCCACGGTTTGATGAAGAACCAGAGGATGTTGTTGATGAGGTTCCAGGGGACCAGGTTACAGGAGGAGATATTGGTCAGGCATTGGTTTTAAAGCGTATCTTTCTGACGCCGAAAGCCAAAAGTGATGGGGATGATTGGCTAAGGAACAATATTTTCCAATCGACTTGTACTATTGGGGGAAAGGTATGCAAATTCGTTATTGATTCAGGGAGTTGTGAAAATGTTATCTCTGAAGAAGCTGTCCAGAAACTGGCCCTGAAAACAGAAGACCACCCAAACCCCTACAAGCTTGCCTGGTTAAAGAAAGGTAGTGAGGTAAATATCTCTAGAAGATGTCTTGTATCTTTCTCTGTTGGTAACTATAAGGATAAAGCGTGGTGCGATGTCATTGGGATGGATGCGTGTCACTTGTTGCTAGGCCGACCCTGACAATATGATAGAAATGTCACATTTGATTGTAGGAGGAACCGCTACAGTTTTATATGGAATAATGTCAGGTTCATATTAACGCCAACTAAAGAGGTTTCCCCAAAACCTGCCCTTGCAGAATCAAAGGAGTCGGGTAAGAACTTTCTAGCTCGAAAGGCGTTTATAGAACATGCTGATGAAACAGGTATTGTCTATCTTTTGGTGGTTAAAGAATTTAGTACTGATCCATTTGCTGGTATACCTGAGCGAGTTCGACCTCTATTAGCAAAATTTTCTGTTGTCTTTCCCGATACATTACCTACAGGTCTTCCTCCAATGAGAGATATCCAACACCAGATTGACCTTGTACCGGGGGCTAGCCTACCAAACCGACCGCATTATCGGATGAGCCTAAAAGAGCATGAAGAGCTCCGCAAACAGGTGGAAGAACTGTTGATGAAAGGCCACATCCGGGAGAGTCTTAGTCCTTGTGCGGTTCCTGCACTATTAACACCAAAGAAGGATGGCTCAATGAGAATGTGTGTGGATAGTCGGGTTATCAACAAAATTACAGTCAGATATCGGTTTCCTATTCCTCGTCTTGATGATTTACTGGATCAATTGAATGGTGCTACTGTGTTTACGAAGCTGGATTTGAAGAGCGGATATCACCAGATTCGTATTCGTATGGGGGATGAGTGGAAAACAGCCTTCAAGACCCGAGAAGGTCTGTTTGAAGGATGGTAATGCCATTCGGTCTTTCTAACGCTCCTAGCACGTTCATGCAGGTTATGAACCAGATATTTCGCCCGTTCATCGGAAAATTTCTTGTTGTGTACTTTGATGACATTCTTATCTATAGTACCACGGAAGAGCTGCATCTCCAGCACTTACGCGAGGTGTTGGTTGTTTTGAGACGAGAGGAGTTTTATGGAGGACTCGATAAGTGTTGTTTTATGATAGATTCGGTCGTCTTCCTGGGGTATGTCGTGTCAAAAGATGGGCTTTCAGTGGATCAGTCGAAAGTAGCAGCTGTGCGAGACTAGCCTATTCCTACTTCCATCACTGAAGTCCGCTCTTTTCATGGATTGGTCTCCTTTTACAGACATTTCATACATAACTTCAGCACTGTTATGGCTCCTATTACAGAGTGTATGAAGTGCAAGGCATTCTGCTGGACCCCTGAAGCAGCTAAGGCGTTTGAGGAAATCAAGGTAAGACTGACCAATGCACCGATTCTGGTTTTACCTGACTTTTCTACAGGATTTGAATTGCATTGTGATGCATCTGGATTGGGCATTGGCGCTGTACTCAGCCAACGAGGCCGCCCTGTAGCTTACTTCAGCGAAACGTTAAGTGGAGCTAAACTTAACTACATCACCTATGACAAGGAGTTCTATGCAGTTGAACGAGCTTCGAAGCACTGGAGTTCCTACTTGGCCTACAATGACTTTGTCCTGTACACCGATCATGATGTCTTAAAGCATCTGCAGAGTCAGGAGAAACTCTCTTCCCTCCATACACGTTGGGCAACATTTACTCAAGAATTTACCTTTTCCATTAAACATACTTCGGGGACAGTTAACTGCGTAGCTGACGCACTGAGCCGACACAGCATGATGATTCGTATGGAAGGAGAAGTTGTGGGATTCGAGATGATAAAGGATTTTCTGGCTATCGATCCATATTTTGGTCCTATTCTAGAGGACGTCAGCGTAGGTTTGAGAAAAGATTTTGCAGTGAGCAACAGTTACCTCTTCAAAGGTAATTTAATTTGTGTTCCCGAGGGCAGTTTGAGGTTACTGATTGTACAAGAGAGACACAACGAGGGGCATGCGGGTAGAGATCAAACCCTTCACTCTGTATCTAGTCAGTTCTTCTGGCCGCATTTGAGGCGAGATGTTATCCGTTTTGTAGCTGGTTGTCGGGTTTGCCAGGTGGCAAAAGGTATATCCTCCAACGCAGGTCTATACCTACCACTCCCAATACCGGAAGGACCGTGGCGAAACGTCAGCATGGATTTCATCTCTGGGCTGCCAAGAACACAGAGAGGTAACGATTCTATTTTTGTAGTGGTTTACAGGTTTCTAAGATGGCCCACTTCATTTCCTGCAAGAAAACTAAAGATGCTGTGAATGTTGCTAATTTATACTTTCGTGAGGTCTACCGCTTACATGGTCTACCCTTGAATATCGTTTCTGATCGCGATGCACAGTTTGTGGGGCATTTTTGGAGGAGTTTGTGGTGCCTCACAAACACGAAGCTGATTTTTAGCAGCGCATATCACCCGCAGATAGACGGTCAAACCGAGGTAACTAATCGAACGTTAGACAACATGTTACGCACAAAGGTCTCTGGGTACTTGAAAGCATGACATTCCCGCCTTTATCATGTTGAGTTCGCCTACAACATGCACCACAAGCGCAGTACTGGGTATAGTCCCTTCATGGTAGTCTATGGTTATAACCCACGGGGTCCTATGGACTTAGCTTTCCCAACGCTTGATAAGGTTCTAGCTAAGGTCGAGAACGCCATTGCTGATCTATTGGAGATCCATGAGAACACCCGCAAACACCTGGAGGAAACAACACAGAAGTACAAGATTGCCGCAGATAAGAAGCGCCGCCTGGTGGAGTTTGCAGTGGGAGACTTTGTATGGGCTGTTTTGACCAGGGATCGCTATCCTGCACACGAGTACAACAAGTTGGCTGCAAGGAAGGTGGGTCCGTTTGAAATTATTGAAAAAATTAATCCCAATGCATACAGGTTGAAACTACCCATCCATATAAAGACCCATAACGTTTTCAACGTGAAGCACATGGTGCCATTTACCGCTGCTGCTGAGGATGATGAAGCTCAGAATTCGTGGGCGAATTCTTTCGAAGAAGGGGAGGATGATGTAGTTGCACAAGCCCATGACTATATGGCCCTTTTGGACAAACGGAAACAGGCTTTATTTAGGGCCCAGATATTAGAATTAGGCGATGCGACCACTCAAATCGAACGCGTCGAGAAGCCCAACGATTTTCGAAAGGATCACAACGTGATGAAGTCCAGGCCCTAAATTTAGTCGTTTAAACCCTTGTTTTGCTATTTTAGTAAATTTTCTGCATTTTCCTATTTTATTTAGATTTTATTAAAATACTTAACCAGCTCCAATCGCTTTGAAATTGGGCTGGGCTTTATTTTATTGCATAAGGAAAAAAGCTGTAATTTTGGGCTAGGGTTTTGAACACTTCTATAAAAGGCTCTCAAACCCTAGTTTTGCCGCAGACTTTTTTTAATAGAATTTTGATTTTTATTTAAAGTCTCCTTTATTCTAACCTAGGGTTAGAACTATCCATCTTCTATTGTTCGTCTTCTTTTTCTGAATTTTCAGCCATCTGTTCCATCTCGTAGCTTGATGCTACCACAGACTATCGTTAATATTAGTTTAATAAAAATAATCACAAAGAAAGTAACAGGCTAGTAGATAAAACATGTGTCATGGAGGTAATGGTATAAATACTAGGTTTAATTCTGAATATTGTGAATGATTCATAAATAAACAACTTAAACAAAACGTAAAGAGTTTTAAGATTGAAGATTTAATAAGGGGTGGACTTTACTTAGTTTAAAGGTTTGAAATTCAAATCTAAATCTTATAGTATTACGATGAGTTTTACGTACACTTATAAATGAAAAACGTTCTAGGTTTTTTGATATAAAATACGATTTCTCATATTTGTGAAAAAGAGGGTCTCAAATACAAACATTTTTCCGCATTCAAGAAAAATACATTGATTATTCCTTTGAAATCAATTTAAAAATTAACTACATACTATAAGTCTTTTTTCTGCATTGTTATATAATAAATTATAGTCATAGATACCATGAATTGAACTAGAAATCTAATTTATTTTAACAAAACTCTCTTACACAGTTTGTGTTATTTTTAGACTGTAACACTATTATTTTGTTGGTTTATTTAGAATTCAATCTTTTGTACGAGTTTGAAATGTTTCTTTTATTTAACTTTTTATTGGAGCTTCCAATATTTTTTGTTTGGATGTTAGTTTTGATTTGATAACGTAGGTATGGTTGTTGTTGTTGTGCTTGGAAAGAAACTGCCGTTGATGACTTATTTGTACAAGAAGTACTCGAAGCTGGCCCTCTAGAGTTGCTACTCATCTCGAGTATGATACTCTTAGTTTGAGTTTGATTTGTGAAAAAAATCATTTTTTGGGAACTATGTTTTTTTAAAACTATTTTCTTTTCATTAGTATAATTTTAACTGAACTAAACACGACCTTATTATGTCGCTCTTTTCCTTTTTCCATTTCTTTGAAATGTAGCAACTATAACTAGTACGTGCATTAACTTGAAATATATGGAATGTAATACCATGTAGCTTATTCCTTGGTTTTAAACCTAGGGTTGTATTACCTTGGAGTGAGTTGGAGGCAAATTTCCGGAGTGAAGTGAGTGTTATTATACTTGTTGACATTGTAGAAAATGTTAATGGAAATATTATATTGTATTGCAGTGCTGGCCTAGGGTTGATGTAATTCTTTACTATTTTAAGTTTTTTAGCATTACACAATTTACTTTTAAATTTTCAATTGCCATAAAACTGTTAGAGATATTAGGCCCAAGCCCAATCCATTAGTTCATGTTTTGTCTATAAATAAGAGCATGTATTCTATGTAATAAATACGCTTTCTAAATAACAAATCCCTAGTCGGTTTACTTTCTTTTTGTTTTACCTTTTTCAACATGGTATCAGAGCGAGTGTAGGTTTAAATCTTGAAGTTTTCGTGTTTTCCACTGTGCGGCGGACATTTATTTTAGATGTCTGTGCGAAGAAAGAAAGGAAATAATTGATTATCTTCCGCTTTCTTGGTCGTCACAAGAAGAGAAAGAAAAAAATGATTTTTGGATTTGTAGTGTGCAGCCACAACCAACAGTCCCGATCGGGAGCCAAACGGTTTTAGTTTTTGCTGAATTTTGGACAACCTGTTTGGGATGTCCAATCCTTCAATTTGACTGGTTGGATTATGATTCGGTGCTATGATTCAAGACAACTAGAATAGCGCAAAATTTTGTTTGTAAAATCGTAGATTCAATTTTGATTTTGATTTTGATTGGAAATTAGATTGGAATTTGGTTTGGTGTTTAGATTGTATTGAATTTAGTTTTAGATTTGGATTTGGTATTTGAGTTTGGCATTCAGAATTTGTTTGGATATTTGGCATTGAGATTTCATTTGGATTTTGTTTGGTGTTTAAATTTTGTTTGACGTTTGGACTTTATTTGACTTTTGCTTAGATCGACTTTTTTCATTTTGATTTCGTTTTGGTGTTTAGATTTTGTTAGACATGTTGATTATATATGAAGTTTGCTTATATCAGCGTATGTCGCTTTGATTAGTTTGGATTCGTTCTTCGTTTGGATTTGAATTTGGTATAGATTTAGTTTGGATTTGTTTGGACTTGTTTGGATTTGTTTGGCTTCGTTTGGCTTTGTTTGGATTTGTTTGGTGTTTAGATTTTGTTTGGATTAGTTTGGAGTTTGGAGATTGGAGTTTGGATTTTGAAGGATGTAGATTGGAGTTTAGAGTTTGAATAATGGAATTTGGGGATTGGAGATTAAAGACTTAGAGTTTGAACATTGAAGTTTGTAAATTAGAGATTGAGTTTGAAGATTGAAGTTTGGAGATTGAAGATTGGAGTTTGGAGATTGTAGTTTGAAAATTGGATTTTGGGGTTTTAATTTTAATTTTGGCGTTTCGTTTACTTTGGCTTTCGATTATGGTGTTAAAGTTTGGTGTTTCGATTATGGTGTTAAAGTTTGGTGTTTCGTTTTTGGTGCACTTTTGGTATCTATTTTGTGTAACAAACTCAAAATCCAAGAATAAGCGTTGCGAATTTGAAAGAAAGTGTTGGAGATATTAGGCCCAAACCCAAACCATTAGCGCATATTTTATCTAACTAAGAACATTTACTTTATGTAATAAATACCCTTCCTAAATAACAAAACCCTAATAGTTTTACTCTCTTTTTTTGTTTTGCCTTCTTCTATGTGTCAAATTTGTTCGGGATTTGTGATCCAGGTCAAAACAAATTCAATGATAATACTAGACCATGAGTCAGAATGTTAAATTCAATCCGATTATCGGTCCAAAACATTGAAAACTAAAAAATTAATGGTCAAAATCCAATAAAATTCAAATTCGAACCGTGCCGGATTGATAAATATATATTCTTACCGATCTAAAAAAACCATATGAACTAGTCCAGAATTTATTGAATCCGAATTTCAAACTATTGATGTGAAAATAAATTTAGTAAATAAGTCATTGTTTTTCTGTATCATAGTGTCCTGAATCACATGCACTGCTGTAACGGCTATAATTTTCAATCATTATAAAATTGCATAAAGCAACACAACGGTCTATTTCCCGACAATAATAAAGTAATAAAGTCACTATAAAAATGTTTACTTTCCAACATTGTCTTCTCCACAGTTCACACACACCTCTCATTCTCTCTCTCTCCCTCTCTAAAATGGATAATCTCGATTCCTCGAAAGTTCAACATGTGACCAAAAAGTCATCAGATAAGCTGCTTTGCAAATTTTCCGACTCCGGCGATGCTAAGGAAAAAAGGTTGTCCAGAAAATTTATAAAGTACGAAACGAATCACCACCGTGGATTGACGGAGAGGAAACGGCTGCTTCCTACTGCCACCGTGACACGGCGGTCGCGGGAGCTAGGAATAGGGAAGTCAAAGATGAGAATAATTCACTTATGGGTAGTATTGAAAAGGTGATTTGAATATTTATTTATTTATTTTAATAAATATTGTGATTTTGTGAATAATTATTCTTATTTTAAAAATATGTGTTTATGGAAAAACATTATAATAGGCATAAGCGATTGATGTTGTGTAGATTTTATATTTGTTATTGTATTAATTTTTTCTTCTCATATAAAACTTCCATTGTTTATTTATAATACGTAGGGGGTGACAATTCGGGTAGTGTTCGGTCTGATCCGATCCGGTCCGACCGGGTTTTGTCCGGTCCGAATTTAGAACGGGCCGGATTCGGGTTCAGAAAATGTAACCCGCAACCGGGCCGGACCGGATTCGGGTTTCAAATTGTCCGGTCCGTTCCGTTCCGGCCCGAAAATCATAAAATATATATAAAAATAATATTTCTATATATAATAAAAATAATATTTTTAAAAAATAAATTTATATATTTAAAATAAATTAAAAAATATTTAAATTAATGTCCGCGGGTCGGGTCGGGTTGACCGACCGACATTAGCGGACGGGCTCGGATTTGAAAATATGAACCCGGAAACAGGTCGGGCCGGGTTCGGGCTCAAGTGTAAAAAAAGCGGGCTCAAGCGGGCCGGCCCGAACCCGATCCGCGGACGATCCATTACCATCCCTAATAATATGTCTTATTTTTTCTTTTTTTAAAATTATTTATCCCATGTAACCGGCTATTCAATTATTACAATTAAGACTCGCGTTTCTATGCAACTTTGATTTTGTATAAACTAGACCCATTTTGTTGAATTTTGCACCGTTACACATTTTGATTTTGTATTTTTATATTAGTTTTTTAAATTAAATTTTAGACAATTTTATTTTTTTGAAAAATAAGTTATAAAAATAAACTAATATCTTTTAATAATCTATATTTCCTCTTTTAACTTCTCAATCATTCGATAATCAAAACAAGTTGTTTTTCGAATCTGATCTCACAACATCATAAAGGTATGTCATAAGATTTTAGTCATATATTTGTTTTCCGATTTCGTTGTCTATTTATGTAGAAAATTAGGTTTTTAAATTCTGTTTAAAAAAATTGATTTTCACATTGTTGGAGTTGTTTTTATGTTGAATTGTTTGTGAATTGTGGATCCGTATTTTGCTTTTAATTCTGAGCATTATGAAGTTAGAATTAGTGTTTTAAGGTTTAAGTTGACTGAATTGCTGGGTACAGGTTCGTCGTACGACATGTGTGACCAGACATGTTTGATTCACATATGTCGTGCGACAAGAATGGGTGTCTGCCGCAAACCTTCATGCGACAGATCAACCCAGATTGTCATGTTTATTGCGATTTTTTTCTAAATATCTCATTCTTTATGCGATTTACATGATGGTTGGTATTTGTTTCATTGAATAAATTGTTGATTGAGTTGATGTTTTTGTCTATACTTCAATGTATAATATGTAGTTTAAAATTTATTGTTTATTTACTTAGTGAAAAAATGTATTTCTTACTAGTGCTTTTAAGCACTTATCCAAACTGATGCTTTATTTGTTTTTCAGAGATGGTGCGAGCGACGACTGCTACGAAGTAGCATGGTCAGGATACGACCCTTGATATACTAGCACCTAGGCAGATTGTCCTTACGGAGGAGGATAAGTCGGGATCTCGTACAAAATGACGATTGCGTCGTGGTGGTGTAGTTGATTATACCAATCATCACGCTGGTTAGGCTGTGGTTGACAGCAGTGGTACAAGATCATATTCGCAGGCGACACCTAAGGGGGAGTTCGAGTGAGACATGCTCTGCGTTCCTATACGTTATCTTGATTATGCCCTGCATGAGACGTACAACTTCCATTGAGATGTAAGTTTCTTTACAACTTGAATATTTAAAACCATATTTTTTTAAATTTAGTTTCAACTTAATTTTTATAAACAACTTTATTATTTAGTGTTTTGTGTTTATTACATATTATAGGCGAGAGTCAGTTGATGTTTCTTCTCAGTGTACAACAATCTCTGGAAGTGCGACTTGTGTCATCAGACTAGGGTACGAGCTAAGATTGTGGATACTATTTTTGCCCCCTGATTGATGCGTTATCCCGTTGGTATACCAACGCCCATCTGTTAGAGGTCTTTTTCAAGAGTTGGCATGAGGAGACATCTTCATTTCACTTCTCCTTCGAGATGACCGTCACTCTCGACGATGTCAATGTTATTACCAGCTTGCCGGTTACAGATATAACTTTTGACGTCCCGCCTTTTGATGATGAGATGGAGAAATTGAGTACATACGATAGTATGCTAGATGTACGACCATCCGAGCTCGTTAATAGCCTTAAGAATGATAGTAGTTTGACCTTGAATTGGTTGCTTATAACATTCACACATGAGAGATACAATGGTAGTAGGACTGTCGATGTCAGGGTTGATCACGCTACCTGAGCATATATACTACATGTTTTAGGAGCCACTATATGCGCCAACAAAGTTGACAATGACATTTCACTTGATTGTTTAAAATTCGTAAACCAGCATCAGCAAATGGATCGATATAATTGGGTTAGTTGGTTTTGGAACAACTTTACCAGTCATTGTTCTATGCACGGTACCAGTGGTATATGTGGGTTTACTGGTCTATTAGAGACGTGGATTTTTGATCATTTTTAGTCGTTCAATGCTCATTTGTACACAAGGTTCGTGATTGTATTTCCCGTTTATAACTTCCAAACGCTATTGCATAGTTAATAACTCAACCGGATACCCTTTTAATTCAAAAGAAGAATTACATTTCTTTGTTGTACACTTTCACTTTCTCAAAGTTTTCGAGTTTTGATACGAAAACACCAGACCTCTCGCATTGGTACTGTAATCTAGGAGTTCTTTCAGCTAAAAATCTTAGTTACTCACCGGAGTTGGTCACTTATTTCAAAACAACCACTTATTTAATTGTTATATCAAAGCAGTCGCTTTGTTTCACTAGTGGTCACTAGCGTTGGTTTCTTTTTTGCATTTTTAGTCACTGCTAGTGACCATAAATTTAACAAAAAGCAACAAAAGTGGAAATTTTGATACAAATATAACTTGAGTAGCAGTTTAGAAACAAGTGACAAACTCCGATGATTAGTAAAGGTTCTTAGCTGAGTTCTTCCCTATTTTCCACTATCATATAACATTAATTTAATATATTTTTTATTTCTCTTTAACAAAAGCATCCAATTCTGACTTAGTGAATAACCAATCGGTTGTGAAGATTCTTGTGTAATCAGCTATCATATATGGTAGTTTCCTTGATTCCTCCTAGAACAAATAATAATATGTTAAGAAAATTTATATTTAATAAATTGCACAACAGAAATGAGAATTTGGAACTGGTTATATATGGCGTGCGACCATGATGATCTGGTCGCATACAGAATTGCGATGAAAAAAATCTGGGCGCATGCATGTTTGTGACCAGTTCATTCTGGTCGTACGCCATATGCGAACATGTTGTTGTTCATCATATGGTTCGCACGATTCATATAAAAACATAAACTAAAGTCGAAATTGTTACCATCCTGCTGGATACAAGTTTTCATCCTCCATCAAGTCATCCAAAAATATGTTTAGTTCCTCGTCTTCCATAACTATTTGGTATTTGGTTGAGCTGTAGATTTTTAGTGTTTGGATAGTAGATTATTAGTGTTGGAATGGTAAATTTTTAGTGTTGGGATGGTAAATTGTTAGGATTTAGAGATAGATATGGAGGGTTTTAGATTTAGAAGTAAGTTTTGTACCAATGGGAATTTTGTAAATAAATCTTATGAAAAAACTACTTTGAGGTGTTCAAAATTTAGTTTAAAAAATGGGGGTGTATGGTGAGAGATCCAACAAAATGTGTCTTATTTTTATCATAACCCTTCGAAAAATTATACAAACCTGACTGTACATGTAACGGCCACCTACTTAGATCTTTGTTTATATTCGAACCTGTTTTATATTAATAAAAGTGTTGTGTCATTATCATTTTTTCAGGATATGTTAATGCGAGTTGTTTTAGTTTTTAAATTTATATAATAGGTATTTATTAATCCTATTATATAAATATTTTTGAAAGTATATTAATTACCAACTAGTATTTATTAGTACTAGTTAACAAAAATATTTAAAAATATATATTCGGCATACAAGCTTGTATGTCATTTGAGATGTCTTATCATATAATGATTTAAGTCAACTCGCTTGAGATTAATTGATTGTCTTTTAGAAAAAAAGGTGAATAAAAAACGTATTATTGGGTTAAACTATCACATCCAATTCGGGTATAACCTCACCCAATTATAATTTCACCTAAAAGTGGTATAACCTCACTCATTTTTGAGCAAAACTACCGCTTCACGAGTATATAAGGTGTTTTATTCCTAAAAACTATTCACTCACTTTTTTTGTTTTAATAACTTAAAACACTTTTCACTCTCTTATTTTTCTACATTCTCTCAATCTTCATCTTTCTAAAATCCAGTAAGAGATTCCAAGAAAAATCTGGCGAGCTTCCGAGGTGTTATTCCTTTAACGGCATTCTTCTCTCATTCTCCACCATGGTGAAATAGGTGACACTTTTTCTCCTCCACCAAGGTTAGATTTCTTGTTTTTTTAATTTTTATTTAGTTTTTTCAATTATTTTATAGTTGGTTTAAGGTTTGTTATTGTTGATTTGGGTTGATTGATTTGTGAAGTGGATATGTTAGTTTTAAGGGTTGAATTTAGGGATCTTAGTAGACTTTAAGTAGCCAAACATAGGGTTTTTATGCCATCTTCCTTGCTAGAATCATGACAAAGATGGCCAACACTGATGATGTAGGTGTTGTGTACCAATAGGTTTGAGTTTTTTTCCCAAAAACCTATTGATCTTTTTTCCGACATATTACCATAGTTTATTTCGTTATTAATTTTTGTTTGTTATGTAGTTTAGTTACTAATAAATATTTTCATGTTTATTTCAGTACGCAGACTGACGGAGGCCGTCCTCTCATGATCCAGAGTTTGCATCCATGGAAAAATATTTTCCTCGTAAAATCAGTAGAAGCAGAAAAGGTCCCAAAAACATGGGTGAAAAAATACGAAAGAGGATTTGTCTCATTATTTCACTAATTAGATATTTGATGAGGTTTTTGTTCAGTGTTGGTACCAGAAGACCAACACATTTAAATTCAGCTTCAAGGAGATGACAATCACTTTGGATAACGTTAATGTCATTACATTCCTCCCCGTAGTTGGTAGGACACTTGATGTAGTTAAGGCCCCAAGAGAGGAGACATATGTGTTTTATGCAGGATTGTTCAGACTCACTATTGATGAGGTCCGTAGAGAACTGAAATCCACACGAGGAGTGGGCTTTAAACTAAAATAGCTCTGCGAGACATTTACGGAGGACTACTTCCTTCACTTGAATGACCACGAGACTATCCGCCAAGTTTCACGAGCGTATCTTATGTTTTTATTTGGATGCACTATATTTACGGATGCTAGTAAGAAAAACGTGAAAGGTGACTATTACTATGGTTTGGATAACATGTAGTCCAGCTTGTGGGATATAACATGGAGGGCTAGTACGGTGACTTTCCTTTTTCATACTTTTGAGGATGCTTTGAAATCTTTAAAACAAAATATGTCCCGGTTTTATAGCTATTCTAGTTGGGTATACAATCACTTTCCTGTTTTTAAAGCTCCGCAAAACTCAACTTATCTCATGAGTAACCCAAAGATTGTTAGCTAGTTACCTAAGAAGATTGTGGAAGAAAACGTGTGCCCCAAATCTACAATACGTTTACTTCTCGATGACCAAAAGGAGAAAGATGTAAGTAAGAAAATTTTATATTTAATATATGTTTTAAAAATATTTGCATGTTTTACTTAACTTACTTTTTTTTAATAACATGTCTTACTGTTTTGTTTTACAGGTCATTTTCAAGCCGTACGAGCACATGAAAACTTAGTTTCCTGTCTATGATATCTTTTTACCTGCTTATCCAATCCAAATGATAAGCACGATATAGGGATATATGCCTTACACAATCAAGCGATAGTTCGTACGAATTTTGATTACATCAGCACCTTTATTTTTACCGAAGGTTTCCTATAGAAAGGTATATTTATCTTGTTACGCTTGGCGTGAGAGTTCTTGGTTAGATTGAATTCAACACTTACTTCTCGATAATTGTTTGACAGTTACTATTTTTATGTATGGGAGATAGATGACGACTAGGTATCATGATTATATTACTCGCTATGGCTGGTACATCATCATCCCACCGACACAACCGGATGATGATATACAACTTGAGGTAGTTCGATTGCTCAACATATTGCATACGAGAGATGATTTGGATGGTTTAAGGGTTTGTTGGTGACAAATGCTGCAGTTTTTTTCTCCGTAGCTCATTATTTTAGTTATCATACTTTTTTTGCTTGGTTGATTTAAGTTTATGTTTATGTTTCATATTGAACGATAGATGATTTAATTATGTAGTTTCGTATTATATTTAATTAATTTTAATCAAACACTTATGTTTATTCTATTATCCATTACTAAAAATTAAAACTTAGAGTAAAACTTAGTCAAACATCGAAAACATAAGGCCATAAACATTTATAAGAATATGAACATAAACTTAGTAAATCCATTCATCAATGTTTCAAATAATTTTACATTTTTTTTAAAATTAAGAAAAAATTACAAAATAAATGCACCATAGGTGCCAAGTCTGTGCACCTATGGTGTACAGTACTTAGCACCGAGGGTGTATATGGGCAGCACCGTTGGTGCAGGTAGTTTACAACGATGGTATACATCCCACCTCCCTATCAATGCATATAGGCTACACCGATGATGCCTCACATTTTGCACCTATGGTGCCCTAAAATGGCACCATTGGTCCACAAGTGACCGGACCTATGCTGCTAATTTTTCGTAAAAAAAAGTCTCACTCAAATCAAACTGCCAAATTAATGTCCCGTCCAAAATTACCCGCCGAAAAATAGTCCCATTCAGATCAACCCGCCAAATTTTAGATTCACATCTTTATATAAAGCTCTCGACTAACATGACTCTAAACATATACCTTCAACTATATACTTATAACTTGGATCGATATGGAATGAAGTGTGCTTGAAGATACTCATATACTCAAAGCTATCAAATATGTGAAGTTTCTTATTTTTGATGAGATTACAAAAGGAGTTTTTGACAAAGTGTTATGTAAAATGTAGTTCATCTACTACTACATGTATCGGGAAAAACCAATGTCATCCCCACGAAGTTGTGAAGAAGTAGCTACGAGGTACGAACTTATTACAAGCAGACCAATATATCATGTGTTCGACCTTATATGGGAGATTAAGGTTGAAACATCTAGATCTTTTAATTTAAAAGTGACTGATTATTTACCAAAGAGATGTTATAATTTGTGAAGAAGCAAATTGTTGAAAAAAATAAAGAACTACAGAGTGCTACTTTTAATGAAGGATATTATTTTGAATAATTTTAAATCTTATGTAACTTTAAGTTATCCTTATTTCATTTTAGTATATTTTTAAATTCTAAACGCATTAACATAATGAGAATACATTATAAAAATACATTTGCATTACATATTCAATACGATAAATTAAAGAAAGTACATAGACCAAGTACAATATATAGTTACACTATTACACAAATTCATATAAGTATGTTACTTCTGGGAATGAGATGATAGGCTTTTTTACCTTGAAGATCTTCATATATTTTGCAGCGACTAAGTAATGGTAATTTCCAAGTTGCTGCATCATCGCTATGTAATTTCGTCCATGTAGGATGTATCCGTTTACATAGATATTCACCAGAAATTGTAAGCTATATAAATAGAAAAGATAATTTGGATATCGATGGCTAATTAGTATAATAAAAACATTAAATTAAGAGGGATTAATCACATTGACAAAATGGTTATTTTCAACAAACCTAATCTGATTTCCACATTTTTAGACATCAGAGGGGTGCACCTCGAAGTGTTAGAAAAATATAGCCGCAATTCATCAACCCTGATTGTGATACAAAATGTACAATGCACTAAAACATTATTGCGATTCCTATTCCCATCTACGTCATTGTCATCCAATAGATATGTCAGTTGGCATTCTGTAATAGTGTATACTTTCAAAAACCTTTAAAAACTCTTCTTTGCCTGTTGTATATCTTGCTATAAGTGTCAAAATTATCCATAAGTTCATCATAAAGGCCATTTCTAATCACCTCCAAATCCTCTTGTTGGTTAGACAACCTATATAATACTACATGATATCCACAATGTTCATCAGGTCTAACGTTGTTTATAGCAGGTATACAAGGTTAAAAGTGAGAGAGAAACCATCACAAATAGATTTTTGGATCGTTAACTATTATTTTTTAACCAAAAATGGAGCTTCCTACGCTATTATTAGATAACGACACAATCGAAGGAGTTCAAAGTACAATAGGTTTATCTGCCCGAACAGTATAAGCACAATGAATTTCTTTATGGACGGTAACCTTGGAAGTTTAAAATGGGTTTGGCATCGAAGCTTCACCGGCTTTATTAACATCATCCAGATGTTCCCAATGCGATTTATCTCGTTTAATGGATGATGCATCAATAACTAATTTTCATTTAGAATGTGGACGACCGTGATGCTTCTATTTCTCTAATAGTTCTAAAAGTGTGGCTGTCTCTAGATAAACAACTTCAAACCATTTATTGTAAATATGTTCTATGCATATTTCGTCATTGGTTAGCATAACATTAGTTACAAGTTTATCTATTTTTTCTTTCATAAGCTCCATCATGGTTAGGTTTGTACGTATCAATATTTATAACCTATTCCGATGATTGTGAAAATCTTCTAAAGGTGCCATTCTACCATTATATAGCAACTCGCGAATTTGGTGCCAACACAGTATACCGTGCGTTTTGAAAAAAATGCAAATTTCATCTGTTATATCATGTTTAACTTGCATCCCAATATCATCAGATTTCTCATGATCTTTAGCACTTTATAATTCAATAAGAAAGAATTCTAAAACAGTATTAGAAACCTTACTTTTAATTTAGTTGAACACTTTGTCTACAAATTTATGCTGTACTATACAACGACTCTTTTCAAATGAAGATCTAATTGCACATTGGAATTAAACAAGTGAATGCATCATGCCTCAAAATAACTTAGAGTTAATCTTGCTCGTATGTATATAACGTTTTAGGTTATAATAACCGATTTCCAACCGGTTAGTTGTGGCATGTCCCAAATGTATGAACTTCTTTGTTTCCTAAACTATAAATTTATCAATGTATTGGTCAAGCCAAGACTTTTCAGTGTATTTGATTACAAGAGAATAGTTTTTGTAGTCACGTTGTATCTCAATCCTAACGTGATCCAAATTCAACTTCTAATGTTGTGTACACTATATTTTTCTATGTAGACACAAGCAAAGCATGATCAATTTTCTCATTAAATTACTTTTTTGTATTTCCTTGAACGTTTTGGTTTATGTACCGTCGATATAGCATGTGCGTTGTTTCCGGGAACACAAGTTCTAAAGCATTGATTAACGTCCAGTCTTCATTTGTCAAAATCACGAACGGTTCTTCAATGCTGTGAGAAACAATAAACGATTCCAAAGAATCTAATACCCATTGGTAATTGTTTAATTTCTCCCTGGATATGCAAAAGCAACACCATAAGTCAAACAGTAGATGTCATACCTACGATCTCAAACAACAATATCTCATATCATATTGTCTTGTAAGTGTTATCCATTATCAACACTATTAAAAATGCTCGTAATAAATCCACACTAACTGGATGCGCAACAAAGATATTAGTAATGATACAACCTTCATCTTCGCTAGATTTATGCCTCAAAATTATTATTTTTTGAGTTATCCTAACAAGTATCTCAATTGACCTACCGAATTTCTCCAACATCCGGTTTTTCTGCCTAGGGTTGTAAATCGTGCGCATGGAAGAAATATTTTTTTAAAGAAGTTTGAACATTCTAAAAATTCCAAATCTTGTTTATTCAAACGGCATGTGTATGAATGATTCTCTAAGCATTTAGAATTTGGATAGTTGTGAATACAGACAATAATTTCTAACGACCACTGATCTAGAGTTACCATGGTGCCTTTAAGCTCAAAACGACAACCACATTATATTGTTCCAGTCAACTTTCTTTTTAGAAATTTTTTGGGTACTACTCGAATATACCTTATTGGTTTCTCGCATTCAAAGAATATTCGAGGACTCTTTCTACCATTTATCTTATTGCGACATTTTATGTTCATAACAAAACTACTTTATGTACCGGTCTTCTTAGCCCACTCAACCAGTATATATTGTGTATAATACTCGATTGTGAAAAAACCATGAGTGTAGTCACTATGAAATCTTCAACGGGTCCATCTATAACATCTGCACCCTGTAATATTAAAATCCAAACATAAATTGAAGAAAGTAAATAAACAAAAATCACTAAACTCGGTGGAAATATGGGCTCAAACCAATGGTTCACATATAAAGACTTATTGTTTTATGGTCATGAGGCCCTACACCACCTATTTAGGAACCTTACATTGGTAGTGCAGGGTGCTAGAACCGGAGGTGGTCCACCTACGCACCACCGGTTCTAGCACATAGAACCGACGGTACGCAAGTGCACCACTGCCGCAATTGTTTTTTAAAAAATACCTCTAACCTTTTTTTGCGAGTGTAGCTCGTTTTCCGGCAAACATAGCTCCTTTCGGGCGAACATAACTCCTCCGACGAACATAACTCATTCATAAAAATCTCATCTTCCGGTTGAATCATATATTAGCTTGTGTCTTTTAAGAGAGGTTTGAAAAATTTTAAAGAACAAGCTTTGAATGTTGAAGAGCTAGTAATTTTTTTTTCTAAGAACATCTAAAATTGTAGAAAAACAAGTATAATTAGAAGAAAATGTTATTTTTGAGTAGGATTAGTAAATAAGGTTGAATTTGAAATTGGATGAGAATATGATGTACTTAAATCTTTTATTTTCATTAACGGTAATTTCGTAAATAAATCAAACTTGAGGTAAATTTGGTATAAAAAATTCAAACATTGGTCAAACCTGATTTTTTTAGGATTAGATTATAATTGGGTGTAAATATATAAATAGATTTACAACTACTAAAATTAATATTTTTTGGTTTACTAACGAAATATTATAAGTTATGCAAGTATATAATATATAAAAATTATTTAATTTTGAAAATTATTTGGATTTTTTAAGAGATTTTATACCTATTACGGATAAAGATCCAAATTTTTTAAGAGATTTTATACCTAAAATATCTTTCCGTACAAAATACAATAACTAACTTTTCTTTCTTTCTTTTTTAATTTTAATTTTTAAAGCTATGTATCTTTTAAACTGTAACTGAAAAAAGAGTCCGAAAATACCATTGGTTTTGTTTTTTAAGACGAACAAAACTAGTACTTGATGTGGATTATAATCGCCTGAGGGTAGGCTAGTAATTTTAAGTGGAGTTTCAAGGTGGTGTATGGGTGTTTAACGGTGGTGTGTGGGTGTTTAACGGTGGTGTGTGGGTGTTTAACGGTGGTGTGTGGGTGTTTAACGGTGGAGAGATAATTAAGCAGCTTGGTAGCAGTTAATTTTCATTATTCATAGTTAATGCTGGTGGTTAGGTATTTATAGTGTGATGTTTGGGCCCTTATGGGCTTTCGGGTCATGTTTAATGGACCCGGGTCATGTTCAAAGACCCATTAGTTCTAAGCAAGAGGGCAGGTAGCTTAGTCAAGAAGTGTTTAGGTTTTTTTAGTACTTTAGTCATAGTTCGAACAACCTTAAGTTTACAGTGTTCGAAGTGATCTGTCCGGTCCGAATGATCTGTCTGATCTATGTACTTGTAGCCTGTCCGGTATTCGGAGAGACTTAGGCTGATTTGCGCTTCTGGGGAGCATGCTGAATTCAGACTCATCAGGAGCCCCTTTTTTAGATGTTTGAACAAGTGTCCTTGTCAAAGAACTGAAAAACAGTCCGATTGCATGAAGTGGTTCTTAATCCGGACAGAGTTGTGGGTATACTCGGACAGTTTAAACGTTACGAATTTCAAACGGTTTTTGCCAATGATAGTGGGACACGTGTCGCTTTCTGATTGGCCACTCCAGCCGTTTTTTTACCTTGAATTTCGCACCACCTCCTTGAACAAGTAACCTCTTTAATTGCTAATAATGACATCAGCGCCGTCTTTTAATCATTACCCAACTTTTCGGATTCTCCTAGGAATCAACTCCTTTTTCTTCAAATCTACTATAAATTCACATTCATTTTTCACTATTTTACTATCTCTCTCAAATTTTACTCTGCAATTTCACCCAGAGCTTTAGCTCTCTAGAACAAAAACTTCCTTGGCTGTTTTATGTTTACAGCAAGAACAACATTGATCAAAGGCGGTTGGCTCAACCTTTCGGAGTTGGAGAAAGCACAAAGGGTCGAGAAGGTAAAACGACTGGCAGCAGGGCTACCATTGTCGCCTGTTGAGAAACCAACCTCCTCTGTTGCAGAATCTGATAGAGGCTCATCCTCTTCAAAAGGTACCAAGCCCAGAAAACTCTTTCAATCCACCCTTTCTCCCATAGTATCGGGTTCCTCAGTCCAAGAGTCAATACCTGCTGTTGAACCAGGAGTTACCGCTATAAGTGTTAGGAAAAAATCATCTTTTATTGCCATGGGGTCTGACTCTGACCATTCTCCGGAGAAATTAGTCATCAAAAGGCCAAGCCGGTTAGTCAAGGGGCTAACCTCTAAAAATACTCCCTCAAAATCGGGGACAAAGAATAGTGGCTCTGGGTCTGGAGTGCCCTTTAGAGCTCCCCGGGAGAGGCTGTCCGGTCCGGAGGCCAGCAGCCCGGCACCCCCCAAAGAATCTTCTGCCTCAGAAACTCAACTCGAGGTGGGAAGTCAGATAAATACGGGCAGGCAACAGTCCGGAGGGCAGGCTAAGCCAAGCATCAATCCTCCCCGAACCACTTCCACAGAAGTCCCCCCAATAATTATGGAGGAGAGAATGGAGGACTCTACAGAAGAGGTTCCCTTTGAGTCTGAGTCCTCCAGACAGGCTGATACCACTGTTGCTGCTACCAAAAAGGGGAAAGAGAATTGGTACCTAAGGCGCCCGGACCTGCCGGAGTGCCTTGAGGGGAGAGTAGGTCCGTGCTTCCACAAGGTCGAGTTTAAGTACCTCTTGGCCTTGCATAAGACCAAGTATGCATTCATCCACACCTCTGATCTGGGTAGAATGCGCACCAAATGGGGGATCCTTGAAAACGTGAAGATAAGGATCCCCATTGATCCGGAGACCCCAATGGATTGTAAGCGAAACGAGATAGTCTTTTTCACGGAGCTATTTAACTGGGGGCTCAGGTTCCCACTAGACCCGGAGATTGTGTGCTACTTCCACCTGGTCAAGCTCTGCCCAACACAGTTAAGCCCCAACGGTTGGTTCACCTTAATTTCATGCATCATGGTGTCTAGGTTATCTGGGATCCCTCTCCCTATGGAAGAGTTCGCAGCAGTGGCTAACCTGTGCAAGCATCATCAGTTCCCCTTCTACCATTTCAACATGGGGAACGATCTCAAGGCTGTTGATGATCTCCTGGAATCGGAGAGTAAGTGGAGGAGCCAATTCTTGTTTGTCAGTGGCTCATGGGAAAATGGCAAGAAAATTAAGGCCGGAGAGAATCCAAGCCTTCTCAGGAGTAGATGGAGGAGTGACCGTAAGTTTTCTTAAGTTTATGTTCGAATCTCTCTTTTCTTTTTTTCTTTTAGTTAAGTTTGTACTAACCAATTTCTCTTTTGTTTTAATAGAGCTGCCAAAGGAGTTCGGGGACTACCTGAAGGCCGGACAGACTTCCTGTGGCAAAATCAATGCATGGGCTGTAGAGAACTGGGAGAACCGATTCCACAAGGCCTTCACTGCTGGAAACCTAGCAAGGTCCCACCTGTGGAACACAACAGGTCGGAGAGACCTAACTTGGGAGGAGCTCACCACCCAGCCTGATGAAGACATTGTGCTGAGAAGGTCCCACGAGCTGGATGGGACACTCTACCTGCCTGCCCGGGCCAAAGCCTCAAGCAAAATGAAGGGCAGAAGAAAAGGCAAGAAGGTGGCAGGTGATACTGAGAAGGAGGCTCCAAAAGATCCAGATGGGCCAACACAAGTTCAAATTGATGCAGCCCTTTTACAAGTGGTGGAGCAGGAGAGCGAAAAGCAGGAAGTGAATCTCCCAAAACCTCTAAGGGCATCCAAGAGGACTCGCAAGCAAGCAAGTGAAGGTGCTGATAGGGAAGCTAAGAAGAAAAAGACTTCCCAAGGAGATGAGCTTGCTCTCCGGGATCCGGAGCCCTTTTTCTCTACTGACCCGACACTGGCCGAAGAGATCCCAAGGGACTTTCAAGAAGAGATTCCAAGGGAATTCCATACTGATGAGGTTGAGGGGGGAGAGCTTAATTTGGATGAAGTGGACATCACCAGTCTGGGTGGACTTGGTTAATATTTCCTTGGCCTGCCTAGAGACGAGTTTCAAGGGCCCTACGTCCCTCCGAGCAGCTCCAATACGGTCAATTTTAACGGTAAGACTTTCATGGTTTCTAGTGAGAAGGACACTATAGCCCACTCTCTACTTAGCAATGTGCAGCCAGTGCTCACATTGGAGAGGCAAGTCCGGAGTCAAGCAGACACTATCAAAGACCTCAAGTCTGATAAGGAAAAGCTGTCCGAAGACCTCCGTACTGCCACTACCAATGCTGATTTACATAAGGAAGCACACGAGGAGCTGAAGAGGAGTCATGGTGAAAGCAACACAAAAGTTGTCACCCTAGAGCAGACCATAAAAGATCTTCAGGATAAGCTGTCCGGTATGGAGAAGGACCTGACAACCTCAAGGGGAGAAACTGCAGCAAAGGAGAAGCTCATCACCAACCTGACCACCGACAAGATCGCTTTAGAAAATGCAGTGACTCAGGCTGTTGAAGAGAAGGCTGCTTTGGTAAGGGACCAAGAGGCCACAATCAAGGCCAAGATCAATGCCTATGCCAGGGAGATGATACAAAGTGAGGAGCTAATGATTCAAATGGTGAAGTCTGATATGGTTCTCCTGTTTCACGAAAAATTCCCGAAGAGGAGACTGGGGGACTTATGGCGCTATGTGGATGATGATGACCTTCCATATTATACTATGGTTGACGAGGGATATTCCGGTGAGTCCTCATCTGACAATGAAGAGGAAACCGGAGAGAGCCCAGGTGAAGAAGAGATTGATCCCAAGGGAAAGAAGATAGTCGAAGAGAGGAGCGACATCAAGGGCAAGAAAGCAGATGAGGGCGAGCCATCTTCAAAGGCTCAACCTTAATTTATAATTTATTCAGTTTATCTTTCATTCAAACTAAAGTCCTTGGAAGGCCAAGGCACTCTTTTTGTGATGGTGTCCGTTTTATTCGGACAGATTTTTTGTGCTGTATCCTAACTTGTTCAAAAGTCCTTGGAAGGCCAAGGCAGTTTCAATTTGTTGAATGAATGTTTCTATTTTGCTCAACCATCCTCTTCTTTCATTATTCGTTTTAGTTTAGATAGCTGGAATTTAAGTAGCTTTGAGTTATTGCATTGAGAGAGTGTTAAGATTCTCCGGCTAGAGTTTAAATAGCCTTTAGACCTTTCAGTCCGGGTAGTATGGCAAGAGACAAAATTTTGAAAATACTTAGACAATTATTGAAGAAGGCATTAAATTTCATTGAAAACTCTCCGTGCGACCGAAGAGGGGAAGGTATGCCCCCAAATATTTACATGGATGTTTAAACAAGTAAATATTTACACAAGTGTTATTCTAAGTACATTCGAAGGTGTTCAATATTCCAAGGGTGAGTTAAAACCCTGCCATCTTTGTCTTCCAACCAATAAGTTCCAGGCTTGATTCTTTCAACCACAGTATAGGGACCCTCCCAGGTTGGGGCCAACTTTCCGAAGATCTTTTCCTTAGTATGCAAGAAGAACTTCCTTAATACTGTATCCCCTGGTTGGAAATCTCTTCTTTTAACCTTAGAAGCAAACCTGCTTCTCATCAAGCCCTGATAGTGTGCCACTCTAAGATGAGCTTTAACCCGTCTTTCTTCTATCAAATCAAGTTGATTTCTAATTGCCATTTCATTAGCGTGTCCGGAGAAGTTGTGAACACGAAAGGAAGGGAGTGTTTTCTCTATTGGAGCTACTGCATCCATTCCATAGACTAAGGCAAAGGGAGACTCTTGTGTTGCAGCCCCAGGTGTTGTCCGGTAGGCCCACAAGACCTCTTGTAGATAACTAGGCCACTTCCCAGCAGCCCCTTCTAGATTCTTCCTTAAACCGGACAGTATAGTTCTATTAGCCACTTCAACCTGCCCATTGGCTTGTGGGTGGAAAGGTGAAGAAAAGCAGTGCTGTATACCCCTTGAGGCACAAAAGCTTTCCATTTCTCTATTGTCAAACTGTGGCCCATTGTCTGTTGTTATTTTTTGTGGGACACCGAATCTGCAACATATATTGGACATAATGAATTTTATGACAGCTTTTGATGTTGTCCCTGCCAGGGGAGCCGCTTCTATCCACTTCGAGAAGTAGTCAATGGCCACAATTATAGTTTTACGCCCTCCGGACGCCACAGGGAGAGGCCCAACCAAGTCCAATCCCCATCGAGCAAAAGGGATGGGCTCAGAAATTGACTCCAAAGGAATGGCTGGTACATGAATTTCATTGTTGTACCTCTGGCATGGGTCACATCTTCTTACCAGCTCCTTAGCATCTTTCATGATTGATGGCCAATAGTATCCGGAGAGTAACACTCTTCTTGTTAAAGCTCTGAATCCACAATGGGCTGATCCCTCAGCATCATGCAATTCGGAGAGTACCATTTGTGACCCATGATCCCCTAAACAACGTAGGAGGGGTTTACTATAGGATTTTTTGTACAACACTTCTCTCAACATAATGAAACCACGAGCCTTGTGTTTCAACGTTCTGGCTTGTGACTTATCTGAAGGTATAATACCATCGGACAGATATTGTATGAGAGGAGACCTCCAGTCTTGAGGCCGATTCACTTGTATTTCAAAAACTTCCTCTTTTCCACCCTTACTAAGTTGGATAGAAGGGCTTTCAAGCACATGGATCCATGGGTAGGACTCCGTATATGCTATTGTTGCCAATGAGTCTGCTAGTTCATTTTCTGCCCGGGGAATGTGCTCATAGACAACAGCTTTAAACTTTAGCGCTTCATTTTTGAGGAGGAGTAAATATTTTACCAACTGATCCTTTTTAGCCTCAGATTGGCCTAAGTCATGGTGGACAAGTAACTGGGAGTCACTCAGAAGCTTGACCCTTTTAGCCCCACAGATGTGGGCCAATTTCAACCCAGCTATAGCTGCTTCGTACTCGGACTCGTTATTTGACGCCCTGAAAGCAAAACAAATAGCTTGGTACATGATGTCCCCATATAGGGAAGTGAGACATATTCCTGCCCCACATCCCATGGTGCTAGACCCTCCGTCTGTTCGGACAATCCACACTTTCTTGTCTTTTGAATCAGTAGGTTGCTCTGAATCCCTATCGGAGTGGAATTCAACTAGAAAATCAGCCACAGCTTGGGCTTTTACTGCTGTTCGGGGAGCAAAGTCTATGTCGAAGTCCCCCAACTCCACTGACCACTTTGTCATTCTGCTCGAAATGTCTGCTTTTTGAAGGACATTCTTTAAAGGGAAAGATGTCCGGACGACGATAGGATGAGCCTGAAAGTAAGGCCTCATTTTTCTTGCAGCTATCACCAGAGCCAATGCCAACTTTTCAAGTTTCAAGTAACGCCTCTCAACATCAATCAAGCTTTTACTGATGTAGTACACTGGGTGTGGACAACCATCAACCTCTCTTACCAACACAGCACTGATGGCACAACTTGAAACGGCCAGATACACAATAAGAGTCTCCCCATGAACTGGTTTGAATAAAGTTTTAGGAGAGGAGAGATGTTTCTTGATCTCATTGAATGCCTCATCACACTGCGGGGTCCATTCGAACCCTTTTGCACCCTTCAAAGTTTGAAAGAATGGAGCACACCTGTCCGAAGACCTGGAGATGAATCTGTTCAAGGCAGCTAATCTCCCCGTCAATTGTTGTACTTCTTTAATGTTTCGAGGGGGCTCCATCTGGAATAAGGCATGGAGTTGGTCCGAGTCGGGCTGTATTCCATGCTCACTTATGATATACCCTAAAAACTTCCCGGACTACACTCCGAATACACACTTTTCAGGGTTTAGTTTTAAATTCAATTTTGCCAAGTTGGCAAAAGTTTCTTGGAGATCGGACAAGTGCAACTGCTCATCTACGCTTTTTACCATCATATCGTCAATGTAAACTTCCATATTTCTTCCAATCTGATCAGCAAATGCCTTGTTGACTAACCTTTGATAAGTAGCCCCAGCATTTTTCAAGCCAAAAGGCATCACCTTGTAGCAATGTAGACCCCTATCAGTGACAAACGTGGTATGTTCTTGATCTTTGGGATCTACTTGGATCTGATTGTACCCGGAGAAGGCATCCATGAAGGAGAGCAGTTTGTTCCTAGAAGTAGAGTCTACCAACTGATCTATCCGGGGGACCGGGTACAAATCCTTTGGGCAAGCCCTATTGAGGTCTGTGAAATCAATGCACATGCGCCACTTTCCGTTTTTCTTTTTCACCAGGACATGATTGGCAGTCCACAAAGGATATTGAGATTCTTTAATGTGCCCCATCTTTGTGAGTCTGTCAACCTCTTGTACTATGACATCGGCCTTTTCTTTTGAAAAAGCTCTTCTTCTTTGAACCACTGGTGCCACATCCCTCCGGACAGCTAGGTGATGGGATATCACTTCTGATGGAACTCCAGTAACATCAGAATTGCACCAAGCAAAAACGTGCTGATGGTCTTTCAAAAATTTCAACATCTTTTCTTTCAATATTGGTGGCATCTTGGACCCTATCTTAACACTTTTGCCTTCTTCCAAACAGTGCGTTTCAACCTCTTCAATTGGGATTAACACCCCGGGGGTCTCCCTGGGGTCATCAATCTCATCCTCACCCCCAGAAAGACCCTCAAATTGCTATTGATCATTTACACGGACTGCCCCCAGCATTCGAGGAGCCAAGGCAGTGGCATAGCATTCTCTTGCAACTTTTTGGCTGCTCCGGACAACCCCAACCTGTCCCTGAACAGCATACTTTAAACACTGATGGACTGTCGAAGCCACTGCATGCATCCTAGAGAGCCAAGATCTCCCTAGAATAACATTATAGCAAGTGGGACAATCCACCACGATGAAGAGTATTCTAACCATTTTCTTGAAAGGGCCCCTGCCCAATAACACTTCTTCTTCAAACTCCCCGATCACATCGGCTGAGCTGCCCGTAAAGCCCACGATTGACCTGTCCGACTTTTGAATTACAGCTGGATTTTTCATTTTCTTGTAAGTGTTTAGAAAAAGGATATTGGCAGAGCTTCCAGTATCCACCAGAATTCGCCTTATCTCATTGCCCCCTATAGATGCTCCTATGACAACAGCATCCTCATGAGGGCCAGCAATGTCTCTTAAATCATCCTCATCAAAGACAATGAATGGGAATGAGTTTGGTGATTGATAAGATGTCATGCCTCCTTCTAGCTGGGAGGTTAAATTATGAACATGCCTCTTCCTTGAAGAAGCAGTAGGAGCTGTCATAGTGTCCCCTCCGAAGATTGTAAGCGACTCGAAGAATTTAATGAGCCCGGGGACAGATCTAGGACACTCCTCTATAGTACCCACCCTGTTTCGTGTTGGATCATGATCCAAGTACTCAGATTCCACATCAAACCTTTCCACTATTACCATGGCCTCCTCCGGGGCAGCATTACTTGGACCAACCCGGTGAGTGTTGTCAGGCCTGTTGGCTCCTCTTCTTTTAACATATGCACCCAACTTTCCCCTTTCAATCAAGTTTTGAACCTCTTGTTTCAATGCTATGCAATCATCAGTGGTATGGCCAATATCATTGTGGTATTGGCAAAAGGAGTTGTTACGATGTTCTCTGGGAGACTGCAAGGTTGCTGGTCTCCGGTAGTGTACCTCATCTTTTGTTTTATCGAAAATGGTGGCCATGCTTTCTTTGAGTTCTGCGAACCACTCCGGTTGGACCCATGGCCCTCTTTTGTTTCTAGATTGTTGACTTTGAGCAGGAGCAGCTGGCTGAGACTGAGCTTTTGCCCTACCATGCCCCTGTCCGGTTTCTCTTGCTTTGTTCCCGGACTGGTTTTGATTCGGAGTTGGTGCCACCGGGGTGGATCTCACCTGTCTGTGTACCCTGGTCTTCTTTGTTTCATCAACGTTTATTTGCTTGCCAACTTGATTTAGCAACCCTCCCCAGGCCATGGCCTTCTTTCTGGTGACCGAATCAGCCAGATTGCCTGGGTTCAAACCTTGCCTTATGGATGCTATTGCCACCTGTTCGAAGCAATCAGCCAACCCGTTCTTTGTGTTCACGAAACGACTTATGTACTCCTTTAATGACTAATTTGGCTCCTGGGCACAATGGATTATTGTGTCTCCATTTCCCTTCAGCTCCTTACTCCCCACAAACTGCCTTCAAAAGGCCACCCAAAACGTATCAAAATCTTTAATACAACCTTGAGGCAGGCTGTTGTACCATTTCAGAGCACTCCCCGTAAAATATTGGGAGAATGCCCTACACAGTAGTTTATCATCATCATCAAAATTCATCATGAAGTTCTTGAATTGCTCCAGATGATTGTCTGGATCAGTACTGCCATCGTACTTCTCCATCTTAGTACTGTCAAACCTCTTGGGGAGATTTCCGGACAGGATTTTAGAAGACAGTGGAGACTGCCTCCAATTCCTTCCACGACTAAACACGGTATCCTCATTGGGAGTTGCAAAGATACCTGGCTCATCGTGGAAAGCAAAAGGATCCATCAGCATCTTGTCCGTATACCTCCGGTCGTGAGATGACCCCTTTCCAATATGCCTTTTCATTCTTCCATGGTGATCTCTCTTTCTTGAATATTTCTTAACCTGCTTTTGCTTTTTCTTGGTTCGACCCTCATCACTGCTAGAGGACAAGGATTTTTCATTTCCCTCACTGTCCGAAGAGCTGCCCAAAGATTCTGAACTCGAGTCAGAACTCTCCACAGGTTTGGACCGGTGAGACTTTTTAGAACTAGCATGAGTCTTTTTAGTGCTCACATGAGTTTTCGAAGCCTCAGGCTCTCTTGGGTTGTCGGTGTGATGAACAACCGATGCCTTGGATTTTTCTTTCACGCCCATTTTGGCCTTTTCGGCCCTCAGAGCTTCTGTTTCAAGCTTTAACCTGTCACGCTCTTGTACAGTATACTCATCGTTTTCTTCCACCACTTCGAGCAAAGCTGGTGGAAGCTCTGGATTATCCGGATTCATTCGGACAGAATTTCTTGGCAGGTTTTGAATGCTTGATTCAGGCACCTCTCTCCTCCCACTGTGGTCGCCAATTTGATGTGGATTATAATCGCCTGAGGGTAGGCTAGTAATTTTCAGTGGAGTTTCAAGGTGGTGTATGGGTGTTTAACGGTGGTGTGTGGGTGTTTAACGGTGGTGTGTGGGTGTTTAACGGTGGAGAGATAATTAAGCAGCTTGGTAGCAGTTAATTTTCATTATTCATAGTTAATGCTGGTGGTTGGGTATTTATAGTGTGATGTTTGGGCCCTTATGGGCTTTCGGGTCATGTTTAATGGACTCGGGTCATGTTCAAAGACCCATTAGTTCTAAGCAGGAGGGCAGGTAGCTTAGTCAAGAAGTGTTTAGATTTTTTTAGTACTTTAGTCATAGTTCGAACAGCCTTAAGTTTACAGTGTTTGAAGTGATCTGTCCGGTCCGAATGATCTGTCCGATCTATGTACTTGTAGCCTGTCCGGTATTCGGAGAGACTTAGGCTGATTTGCACTTCTGGGGAGCATGCTGAATTCGGACTCATCAGTACTATTCATGATATGTTTTGAATTTAATATATATATATATATATATATATATATATATATATATATATATATATATATATATATATATATATATATATATATATATATATATATTACACGCGTATATGGTTTCGCATCTAGTAACTGGTTCCGCATCTATCAAAATATAGAAGGTTTCGCATCTATCAAATTGAAAAAGGTTTCGCATCTACCTCTCTCTTTTTTTAATATACAAAGTTGGATAATATGAAATGTTTTATATATTTTAGAATCATTTTTAAAAAATAAAATGATAATTTGCTACTGCTTTCACTCTTTAGGTTACAAAGAAGTTTAAAGGAGTGGATTATTCATTATCAATTTTGGTCAAGTTTGTTTTCAAGATTCTTAGTGTCATGTTGAGATGTACCTTATTCTCTTGCTATAAACCCTTGCAGGCCAAAACCTGTTTTTATCAAGGATGTTTAGTCGTTGTAAATATGTTGATTTATATATGTAAAATCGTTCATCCTAGTATGGTGTATGGTTTAGGGAACATTTGTTCATATCGGTGTTCATTGGTCTCTATCATTGACATGGTAATTCTGTAAAAAAAATCTCAACCCTTCCCCATTGAGGAAGGTGGATATTCAAAATCTTGTTTCTTATACCAAATCGGTTTTTGGTATATCTATATAAAAATCTCAACCCCTCCCCCGTTGAGGAAGGTGGATATTCAAATTGGTCTTTGGTCTGTAATAAATATTGTTTTTGCCTTAAAACAATAAATACTTTAAGTTTCTATATCAACTCAAGTTTTCAACTTGGTCCATCTTATCTATAGGTAATATATTCAGTCTACTACCATGTTAGATGCTCATAATACCACATAATATACGTGATGATCCAGTGACAATCCAATGACTTGACCCAGTGACTTGACGTGCAATACCACACTAATAATCCAATGAATTTTAAATCTATGTCATTTGGTTTTAGATTCTTATCACTTAGTTTATACCTAGACTTTTAGATCGTCCATTTTTTAATGTCATATGTTATCTTCGTGCTTATTTTTGTCGTTGCTTATACCTTTGATTTTTGTTTTTGTTTTTTAAGAATAAAAACTGTCAAACAAATTATATTTTTAAATTAATATTACAAATATTGTCTATCTTCACACATAACTTAATCACCAGTACAATGTTCAATAACACTATTTCAACACAAAAACCAACTACTGCACTTTAGAAAAAGAGTCCCTCACAAGTGAAGAATTATCTTAATTTTGTCCAACAACCAAGCGAACCGAAACCCCAGAGTTTTCAACCCGGGTTAAGTGTCGAAAATGTTGATTTTGTGTGTACTATCAAGGCTTTCATTCCATAAACGCCATTTTGTAATCTTGAGGAATGATTTTTCAGTTTTATGGTTCATTTAAAAATTCACTAAACTTTGTAAGTTTTAAATTTTTGTGGTTCTACAATAAAATTGACGGAAATTTAGGATGTAGTGGAACAGTTTTTGTAGAGTGATGGTTTAGAATAGACAGAGAAGATTGAAAAGGCAAAAATGGGTCAGGATAGGATAAGATATAGTGGAAAAAATAAAGAGTAAATCTCTATAGAATATATATATATATAGGTCTAAGAAACATGCTTTTAGAAAATTACAAAAAAATAAAGAGTAAGTCTTTAAATTTGAATTAAGTTATCATTTCTTATTGAAAATATCCATTTATAATAAAATAATTCGGGTATTTTTTAATTAAATGGAGTCTCATTTTAATGTAGTTCTTTGTTGTTTTTTTAGTCAAATTTTTATTTTATCGGTTTATGGTTAATTGACGATCATCATCATAAAAAACAAAAAAAAATTCTTAAAAAATTCAAATACATGATTTTTTCTCTATAAAAATTGTTAGGTTTATAAACAATAAAATATAAAAAGCAAAAAATTACACTGGCTTGCAACATAAAATACTTGTTATTGTATGTTGATGGAAATTATTCCATCAAATCGATACTTCAAACGTCAGACTACACCTCATGATTATCATTTTTATATTATTTCGTTTCAAAGATGTTGTCAATTTGCTGACATTTATAGTAATATGTAACAAATATATGTGTATATTTGAATAATATGGCTGACCAAAAAGATCTATAAAACTTTCCATGTTGTTTTTATTTATCTGAAATGGCTTCCAAATCAATAATCGTTTTTAGTTCTTTGTCGAAAGTATTTGAGCACTTTGTTGACAAAAACTTGATCTATGCCAAAAAATTCACTACCAATTTCTGAAGTTTAGATGCTCTAAACATAAAAGATCTATAGAGGCAGATCATTTTAAAGAGCGACTCAGAGGATATAAGACCGAGGGTGAGATAAATTCCTTGAACGAGAGATTCAAGAAAGATAAGAGGATACTCTTGATTCAAATCTACGAGGTTTGTCATGTATTATTCTGATACGTGCAGAATATATCAAGATTATGACAATCTTTAAAAGTGAATATATTTACAGGCTTTCGGAAATTGATGAAGTCCTTAGCTTTATAAAACATTACACTAATATTTTCATTCAATTATGTATCAATCTAATTATTTTTTTTGTCACCGTGACGTTAATTCCCTTTATCTTATTAAAGAGGGACTTGATGATTTCTTTTTGCTCTCAGCCCCGCAAAAATTTAGAATTTCCTCTCGGGAGTCAATCTATCTCTCTTTGTAATAATCTCATCTCTATTTTAGAGTATAGGGAAGGTACCCTTATTGTAAAATATTTGGATTTTCACATTCCCGCTGACGCCTCATCCACATGAATTATCGTCATATTCTACACAAAATTACCTCGAGAATTAACTTTTGGACTTCTAAGCACCTATTTTATGCGGGTAGGCTCCAACTTATCAAGTCAATCTTATTCGTGAGACAATTATATTGGTCGTCTATCTTTATTCTTCCATTTAGGGTTCTCCAAATTTTTCATGATGCTAAGGTGGCTTGGTCTAATGTTACCACTCCCACGATGAAGGACGATCATTATATTTAAGATCTAAAAAACCTGGAATCAGGCAGCCGTCTTGAAATATCTTTGGCCTGTAATAACAAATACTCTATCTGGTGCGATTGGATCAAATCTGAAAAAATAAAAATAATAATTTATGGGACTTAAATCTTGGTTCATCCCCCTATTGGACTTGAAAGAAAATATTACGCTTTCATCTTTTGGATGGTAATTTTTACACGGTGGCTATTAAAAATTGGATTGGATACCTCATTGTGAAAAACATTATGGGACTTAGATCATTGGCTCATCTTTACCCCACTAGTAAAACATGATGAAAAAACATCATCCACGATTCTAGGCTTGGGATAAATCTCAAGGTCTCTGCTATCATTAATAATAGTCACTTGAATTGTCCATCAAATATAAGACCGACGTCAGCAAAGAATCATATCAATATTTAAGAGATTAATTGATCTTATTTCTTCTCTACCTACACTAAATTTCATCTTTAATGATATTTTCTATTAGACCGTGAAGTCTGGAAATCCTAACATCACTATCAAAGATACCTATAATGTCATTCGTACGTTCACTCCAATTGTGGGTGGATCACGTTAGTATGTAATAAGTTTAATATTCCCCTTTTATTCTTTAACTTGTAATATTTGGCAAGATTTCTACTCGAGACAAGCTTATAAGTTAGGGTATAAATACCCTACCAGATTGTATCTTATGCGACTCGAACTATGAAACTATTGCTCATATCCTCTATGACTGTGGTTTCATTAAGAGTCTTTGGAACTATGCAAGTTCCAAGTTGGGGTTCCCAACTAACGCTAGCTATTGGGAATCTTGGGTTTGCGAGTCATCAAATTAGTTTTATTCTTGAAACTGTCATCTTTGGTTCTTGCTTTGGCACGGTCATTTACCACTTCTAGGAGGAGAGAAATGATATAATATTTGGTTCCCCTCCCGTCATTGCCTCTAAAATTTCTTACCGTATTTTCTCGGATACACGGTTCATATTCTATGGCACCAAGATTAGATGGCCTGTGTAATTTCCATATAATTTATCAGCTTGTGTGCTTGCTTATATTTTATTGATCCATCCTCTCTCCTTGTTGGCCTTGTTCATTGTGTGATCATGCTGACAACTTTCTTGCATATGCAGCCTATCCCTTTTTAAAGTTGTTTTATTTTATCTCTTATGTTTTATGTTATTTTATATTCTACTTTCCCACGATATAGAGTCATTGAATTTTTGTTCTCGTCGATTCTTTTTTAGCATCTCATGTATTCCCTCGAGGTATGACCCACTTATCTGTATGAACTTTATTTAGTTTACTTTAATGTTTTTTTTACATAAAAAAAACTTCCATCCTTACCTTGCTCCATATTTTTATTAGTACGTATATCCACTTCCTTTGTTGACCAAATTTTGTTGTCTAGAATAAGTTAGAGGTGCAATCGGAGGCTTCAGGGTTTGAATTCAATTGATAGTTAGTCGTTCATTGATATTAGTTGTAGGGTGGTAAGAAATATAGGTGTTCAAAACCCCCAAAATTTGCATACACATTGTCTTACCAACTTTGATTTACACTTCGATATGAGCTAATATATTATCAGAGATTTGTAATTCGTCTTCACTATATCCTCCACTAATAGCCCCTAATTAAATCCATTTCCTAGACCCGTAGATCGATTCACAGTCAGGTCACTCATAATTTTTTTGTCCTTTTAAATTTTTGATAAAAACATAATATGGTATATTGTTAGATCATGGTGAAGGTGAATGCGGATAGTGGTGCCAAATTATGGAGATGGTGGCATCGCCACCCTCCTTATAGTTATCCAAGTCGATAGGATGGTAAATGACATAATGTATCCCATATTGGTTTGGATGTAAGTCTGTCATCATAGTTCAGATTGTCATGAGATTTTTTAAATAGGAACGTCTGAAGTTGTCTAGTTGTTGCACATTGATAATAGGGAAGATATGGTTTTTTGTTACTGAAATTGGGTCTCAAATTTTTTAGTTGTTGCACATTGATGCTAGGAAAGATACGGCCTTCTGTTATCGAAATTGGGTTGTTATCATTGATAAAATGTATATGGATTTGAAATGATGTTTTAGTTTATGCATTTTTTTCAAAAACTTTCTTTACAAGAATTTATGTTTTTACATACGGTGTCAATTTGATGATTTGTTTATTCGATTGGTCTCGTTCAAATAAAAATAAATGGTTATTCATTATAATTGAGAACTAAATTGCAAAAATAAAAAAAATAATAAATAATAAATCGTAATAAAAGATTAAAAAAATACAAAACTCATGGTATCCACAATATACGTAATAAAAAACATAAATAATAAAACTAAATCTCGTCAATCCGAATGAAAACACGTTCATAACATCTTTCAAATAAACAATTTATAAATTTTAAACTTTAATTAAAAAATATCAACATTAATCGATTTAAAATCAATATTTAAATAATAGTAATAATAATAATAATAATAATGCATAGTTTTCACAGTTATTATTTTTGCCATTATTACACTTTTGTATAGGTTTCACATCTATGAATTTGTCTAAGTTACACATTACCATAGGTTTTGCATCGATCAATTTACCCCTAGTTTAACATATACAAAGGTCTCGTATCTATCACTTTTGTAATGGTTTCACATTTTCATAGGTTTCATATCTATCACTTATCATTCTTCCACTGATTTCACATGGCCCGTTTTTCTCATTTGATTGCTTTTACAAAATGGCTCTGAAAACTTGTTTTTTTAAGGTGATGCCTCTTTACATTGGTAAAATAGATGAATTAGATAAAATAAGACCAGAACACATAGAAAAAGCAAAAAATACACCATTTTATTCCATCTTGAAGGTAACATATGATCTTAGAAAAAAAGAAGACGCTTTACAAGGAAAATTGGGAATTAATTGAAGAGATAATAAAGAGGCTTTGATAAGTAATTCACCTATGGCCTATAAATTTTAATGATAGATAGTCCATGGACTTTCAAAACTTCGTTTGTAGTCCATGGACTATCGAGTTTGGATAAGGTTAGTCATCTGGATCTGTTGATTAATATAAAGTTGCCACGTGGCACCATAGTCAACATAAACTTGTATCACTAATGGTCCCTCAACTTTCACCTTGATTACATTTGAAGTTCGACCTAAAGACGAGGGACCATTGATGGTACAAGTTTCTGTTAAGTGTGATGCCATGTGGCAGTTTTATGTTAATCAACAGATGACGTGGACTAACTTTATCCAAACTGGATAGTCAAAGGACTGTCAGCGGACTTTTGAAAGTCTAGGGACTATCTATCACAAAAATCAATAGTCCAAGGATGAACTACTGTTCAAAGCCTAATAAAGAAGTATGATGATGAAATGAAGCTTTCAAATTGGGGAAAAAATTTATACGCCTTACAACTAATGATGTCAAGATAATATTTGGCTTAAAACATGGAAACCAACATATTCCACTACAAGCCAAACATTTTGAACTATGATATTCATAAACACAAGATGAACAAGAACAATCCACGATAACCAAAACATTCCTTACCTGATCGATTCTTCCCAATCGGCTTTTGTCGCGGGTAGGAATATCTCCGAAAATATCCTTTATCCCAAGAACTTTTGGGAGGCTACCATACTGATTGCAAGGGTAAAATGATTGCTCTGAAAATTGATCTCATGAAAGCCTTTAATAATGTCTGTTGGCACCTTATCCTTGACATTCTTGTTACAATGCATTTTCTGGAGAAAATGATTTCTTGGATCATCAATTGCATTCCTCCTCCTCTTACTCCACCAATATTAATGACGACTCTTATAGTCACTTGAAAGGGAAAACGGTCTCAGACAAGGCGACCCACTCTCACCATTCTTTTTTGTCCATGTTATATAAGTTCTTTCTTGCACCCTTAAGGAAAAGAGTCAAGACAGTAACTTCAGATTTCATTGGAAGTGTCACAAACTTGAAATAATTAATCTCTGTTTTGCAGACGATCTTATGATTTTTTTTCCATGGTAACACTAATTCTCTCCTTCTTATCAAAGAGACCCTTGATGATTTCTACTTGCTCTTAGGGCTCAAGGTCAACCCATCTAAAAGCCATATATATTTTTTTGGGTATTGATGACTATCTACGCTCAAAGCTTCTCCCCATCTTCCTTCTTACCAGCCGTCTCACCCACTCTGACTGTCGTCCTCTTCTTCATAAGATAACCACCAGAATTGACTCATGGACCACCAAGCATCTGTCATATGCCGGTCGGCTCCAGCTTATCAAGTCTGTCTTATTTTCTAGGCAAGTCTATTGGTCTTCTATTTTTATCCTCCCCTCAAGGATCATTAAAGAATTGACCCAATACTTCCATCGCTTCCTTTGGTCGGGATCTGCAATGAAAATTCATGGTGCTAAAGTTGTTTGGTCTTCTGTTACATCTCCCACCAAAGAGGGCGGCCTTGGGATTCTAGATTTAAAAATATGGAATCAGGTGGCTGTCCTTAAGCATCTCTAGTCCATTATCAGTAATAACAATCACTCCATCTGGTGTGATTGGATTAATTATGATATTTTTTTAGAAAAATACTTTTTGGAACATCTCTTTGGAATCCTCCCCTTCTTGGATTTGGAGGAAAATTCTTCGTATATGGCCTTTGGCTAGTAACTTGTACATGGTGTCTATTGGAAATGGAATTCATAATTCCTCCAGGTACGACCCATGGCTCCTCCCCACTACTCTGCATCTCACTACGGCTTTAACACAATCAATGATTCCCGGCTTGGAAAAAACCTCAAGGTCTCGGATATCATTCTCAACGGTGCTTGGAACTGGCCTACAAACCTCAGATCGGGGAGAGCTAGAAGCTAAGAAAATATTTTGGAGATCCGCAACCTTATCCTCACCCTACCATTCCCCAACATCCTATGTGACGATGTCCCTTTCTGGATTGCTAAGGCCGGAAGTAGCTTCCTCATAATCAAGGACACGTATAACGCAATACGTATGCCTAACCCTTTCAAGGGGTGGGTCGGGTTTGTATGGAATAAATTCAATATTCCCCGAAACTTATTTATTTTATGGCTCGTTATTTTGGGCAAGCTTGCTACTAGGGACAAGCTCCTCAGTTGGGGCCTCAACTCCCCACCTGACTGCCCCTTATACAACTCTGACTCTGAATCTATTTCTCATCTCATCTTTGACTGTAGTTTCATTCAAAGTATTTGGACCAATACTAGTTCCAAATTCGGATTACCCTTAACCACCTCTTGCTGACAATCTTGGGTAGGAGAGGCGTCAAATTGGTCTCACGCTCGAGATCATCATATTTGGCGCACTTGCTTTGGCGCGGTTATTTATCTTGTTTGGAAGGAAAAAAACTTAAGAATATTTGGCTAGGATCCTTCCAGCGCCTCCTTAATCTCTCCCCGAATTATATCAGATCTTTGGTTTAGATTTCATGGTTCCAAGTTTCAATAGTCTTGGTTACGTTTCTACTACTTTCTCACTCTATTTGTCTTTCTTGTGCAGGTTTCACCCATGAGGTTTGGATCTTGTTCTTCTTCGTTGGGCCTGATGTCTCGTCTTGACCTTCATGATGTTGATTTAGTATCTCTGTTTCATCTTGGACTTCATTCCACCATGTCTCTTTACTTCTAGTAGCATATTCTGACTACTTATGTCGGTTGTATCACCTTGGGATATGCCCTAGGTTTTGTATGAACAAATTTTTATTTAATTTAACGTTTTCCACACCAAAAAATAAATAAATGTTAGTTTATCTTTCAACCTACAAACTCTTTACTATCGATCAAATTTTGATTATTATTTTGTGACTAAGATTAATCTCGAGAACCGTAATCGTGGTCAATTATTGTAAGCACGGTATAATTTCGTATAGTGTACTGAAATTCACCATCGTTATCGTTTCATCGTAAATCACCGTATATTTTATGTCAATTAAGTGTACCTTATATCATTGTTAAAGTACGAGACTCGATTTTTATGAACGGAAGCTCTGCTAATTCTATCATTTTTTTAATCAGCATTCATGTTTATATTTTAAGCTTCAATTTAGTTTTCATCCAACTTTATAAGGGTTATTTTTTGTTTAAAAACTTAATGAAAGTTTCTACTCAGCACAAAAGATCCCTCACGAATTGGAATGTGAAGTTAATTAGATCTAGTATAGTTTGAATATCATATGAAAAATATATTGGACCTAAACATCATAATATTTTCATTATTATGATCCAAATAATTCACCTCTTAAAGTAATAGTTGATCGTAATTTCGCAGGCTCTCTCTTCTCTTTTAATATATAGGCGTGAAAAACATAGTAGTTGATTTTGTATCATAATTTTTCCTATTCTTATACCAAAACATTTGCCTATAATGTTTTAGAACATGAATTCTAAACAAATTCGGAGCTCGGTCTTATACTTATCTTGCTTGCTGATAATATAAAGCAGCTGACGGATCTAGTACATTGACTTGAATGACTTCATCTATCCCATATGTAGTTTATGAACATAAATTTAGTTTTATTTATTTTTAAATAAAACTAAACTACGTAAAAACGTTTTTATCATACATCGTAAAAATAGAGATTTTAATAGGCCACTAATTTCGGGTAAATCAATAAAAACTTAAATAATAAATTCAACATGGAAGTAAAAATTCAATATTTAGTTGGACATGGCTATATCTAGACCCCATTTGGTTACAATGAGACCTTAAATCAAATTTTTTATTTTACTTTATGTAAAATGACCATTTTACGCATGATATAAAACAAAGTTTTCGACCAAAAACCTAAACAATTTTCTTCCTCTTCTCTAACCAAACTTCTCTCTAAAACTAATCTAATACCCAAAGAATGAATTACATTAATATCTAATTTTTTTCTTCCTATTCTTTAACAAAAAATCTCTCTACTTTTTAATTATATTTTAATATCGCCTTGTGGAACTTTCCGACTTTTCTCTCGATGATATACTTATTCTATCCTCTCCTCTATCGATGATATACTTGTGGAACGGACCGAATACTGCTATAATTACTGCTCAGATCGACTCTTGGACCTTCAAGCATCTGTCTTATACCGGTAGACTTCCACTTGTCAAGTATGTCTTATTTGCTGGTCAAGTTTACTGGTCCTCCACCTTTATCCTCCCCTCTAGGATCATTAAAGAGTTGATCCAGAACCTTCGTCGTTTCCTCTGGTCGGGCTCCACTATGAAAATCCATGGGGCCAAAGTGGCCTGGTCCAATATCACATCTCCCACAAAAGAGGGCGGCCTTGGGATCCTAGATCTAAAAATCTAGAATCTGTCGGCTGTCCTTAAACATCTTTGGTTTATTATCAGTAATAACACTCACTCTATCTGGTGTGATTGGATAAAATTAAAAAAATAAAAAATAACAATTTCTGGGATCTTTCTATTGGTTCCTCCTCTTCTTGGATTTGGAGGAAAATTCTTTATCTTCGCACGATTGCTAGTAATTTGTATAGGGCCGCTATTGGCAATGGTTCGAGCACATTCTTCTCGTACGACCCATGGCTCCTCTCTACCTCTCTTGCTTCAAATTATGGTACCAATATCATCAAGGATTCCCGACTCGGGATAAATCTCAAGGTATCGGATATCATTCTCGATGGTCATTAGAATGGGCCTTCTAACATCAGATCTGCTATAGTTAGAGGTCGTTCTAATCTTCTGGAGATAAACAACCTCATCCTTACCTTGCCCCCTCCTAACATCAATTCATATGATGTTCCTTATTGGATTGCGAAGGCTGGCTACAATAACATCATAATCAAGGATACCTATAATGTTATTTGTATGCATGCCCCTGTTGTGGGGTGGGCCGGGTTAGTATGGAATAAATATAATATTCATCGACACTCTTTTATTTTGTGGCTTGCTATCCTGGGTAAACTTTCTACCAGAGATAAGCTTCTTAGTTGGGGTATCAATACCCCATCTGATTGTGCCTTATACAACTCTGATTCTGAAAATATTATTCATATCCTCTTTTACTGTAGTTTCACTCAGAGTATTTGGATCTATGCTAGTTCAAAACTAGGTTTTCTTTTTTCCGCTTCGTGCTGGCAATCTTGGGTATGCGAGGCGTCAAATTGGTCTCATTCTAGAAACTGTCACATTTGGCGATCTTGCTTCGGTGCGGTGATTTATCACGTCTGGAAGGAGAGGAACTCAAGAATTTTTGGTTCCCCTCCGGCATCTACCTCTCTGGTTTCTCACCGAAACTTCTCAGATCTTCGGTTCGATTTCACGGCACCAAGATTGGTTGGCCTATGTAACTGCTTTTAATTCATTTATTTATTCTCCTACTTTATTTGCAGGCCCCCTCCTCCTCGGTCTCGTTCATTGTCTTCCATTGCAGTGGACTTCTTTGAAGTTTCCTTCTTTCGGCTTGATTGGCCCTAGTTGAGTCGTTTTAGTTATTATAGTTACTCTCTGCTGTTTTATCACTCCTGATTTGATTGATTCAATAGTCCTGTTTATCGACCTCCTTATGTCGATTGTATCTCCTCGGGATATACCCTAGGTACTTCTATGAACACATTTTATTTTATTTAATGTTTTTTGCAAATTGTTTTTTTTATAACCCTAAATTCTATTTAGAAAATTGAAAAGACCAAAATGCTCCGCGTATAAAAAACCTAATTTCATTTATAGTTCTCATTTTTTACCTCAACCATTATCCACCTTTCAAATACTCTCAAATCAACCTAAAAAATCATTAATCTCATCGGACATGCGCAAATCGGGCAGATTGGATGCGTCATTTGGCGCAAATTGATATAATAATTTTTTTATATAATTTTGTGCGCTGATTTATTGAATATGAATTTATTTATGTAATTTAAATATTGTTTTATGTGTAAAATTATATAGAAAGTTATTTTATGTATAAAGTTTTTTAATTTTTTTAGATAGTCTCTTTATTAAATATTTTAAAACCGTACTTTATACTTCTATAAATATCATTTATTTCAAATATCTTTTCCAATTCATAGAATAATATTTTTAATCAGAATAAATAGATCAATTCATTTCTTTTATTAAAATAGTTGATTTATTTATATAAATATATGTAAGTTTTTTGGTGTAAAAATATATGTAATTTTATTATCGCTAAATTATTTATTTTAATAAATAAGTATATTTGTGTTAACTTTATGTGAAAGTAAAAACAAGGATAAATTTCATATTTATATTATAAATTTTTTTAATAAAAATTATCAATATAATTGAAATATTAACGTTATGTCACTAAAAACACTATAATTAATACATAACACTATAATTAATAGTTAATGTAAAGTGACCTTATCCATATAATATTATATTCTACATATATTAAAATTATATTAAAATGAAAAGTAATCTAATGTAAGTTAATGTAAATTGATGTAATAATATTTAAATACATTTAATAAACAATAAATTGATGTAAATTAATGTAATAATATTTATTAGTAACTAATTTTGCATAATCTAGGGATAAATCTACAGACGTTTATATATATATATAAACTTTGTTTCTTTCTTTTTTTTCATTTTTTTATTTCCTTTTTCACTGAATAAAAAAAATTATGGAAAAATATGTTTCTTTTTTAAAAATTTCTGATGTCTGTAAAACCAAAACCATCTTTTTTATGGATTTATATTTGTTTATATTGAGAAACAAAATCATCTTTTTTATGGATTTATATTTGTTTATATTTTGAATCGGCGCCTAGAAACAAATCTACTGGTATAGGAAAAGGGATGGAGAAACAAATCTACTGGAAAGGAGAAACTTTTATCAGAAACTCAACCTCCAGACTCAAGCTCTGGATATCAAAAATGGTCTTCTTTTGAATTTCGACTGTCGAAAACATAGTGAGTCGTAAAAAAAAAAGTAATATTTACAGATCATACTATAATTATAGAAATATACTATAATTATAGAAATATGTAGAAAATTTGTTTACTGAGTCGTGAAACAAAAATAAAAAGGTAATATTTACGGATCATACTATAATTATAGAAAATTTGTTGATACTAATCTCTTAGCTACTAACTTTTAGACAATATAACCTAATATTTGAATTAGTTTTCATCGATGATATACTTATTCTAATTTAGTATGATATACTTATTCTAATTTAGTAGCTAAGAGATCTAAGTTAGTATCAACAAATTTTCTACAATACTGGTCGAAACTCAAAAGAAGACCTTTTCGATATCTGGAGCTTGATACATTGTTTTTATCAGTAGACACGATTCTCAATATAAACAAATATAAATCCATAAGAAAGATGGTTTTGGTTTTATAGATATCAGAAATTAAAAAAAAAAACAAACAAAGTTTAGAATAAATATGTTAAAAGATCTAGTCAATATAAATATATATATATATATATATATATATATATATATATAGATTTTTATTCAAAAGATTTATCCAACCCATAAACGTAAATTATGAAAAATTAATTACTAATAAATATTATTACATTAATTTACATCAAATTCTTTTATTAAGTATATTAATCGGCCAACGTAGATTCCTTTCAATTTTAATATAATTTTAATATATTTGGAATATAATATTATTAATATAATTTTAATATATGTAGAATATAATATTATATGGATACGGTCACATCACATTCAAATTTTTTATAAAAAAAATGTTATAATGTATATGAAACTTATCTTGTTTTTACTTTCTCATAAAGTTAACACAAATATACTATTTATTAAAATAAGTAATTTACCGACAATAAAATTACATATATTTTTAAACCAAAAAAATTACATATATTTATATAAATAAATCAACTATTTTAATTAAAGAAATGGATTGATCTATTTATTCTCTTTCAAAAATATTATTCTACCAATTGAAAAAGATATTTGAAATAAATTATATTTATAGCAATTTAAAATAAGATATTTTTTAATAAATGATATTTATAGCAGTTTAAAATAGGGTTTCAAAATATGTATTAAATATAAATATTTAGATTTAAATAGTTATTAAGAAAATTAAATTCTATGAATAAATTATTTATATTTAATAAGGTATAATAATTTTGTGCATCAAATAATATTTAAATTGCATAATGAATCTACGCACAAAATTATATAATAAAAAATTACTATATCAATTTGGGCCAACCTGCGCGATTGTAATTCACGTGTGCTGCCTTGTACGGTTTTGTACATCGCAAATAAGTGTGAATTAAAGTTCGTAAGGTGAAAAACAATTACAAATTGTTTTTATACGGTTTAAATCCATATCTTCTAGGAGATTCAATGATTTTTTATGTTGATTTGAGAATATTTGAAAGGTGTAGTCGGTAATGGTTAAGGTAAAAAATGGTACTATAAATGAAATTAGGACTTTTATACACAGGAGCATTTTGGTCCTTTTAATTTACTGAATAGAATTTAGGGTTATACAAAATATTCTTCTTTGTAGTCTAACTTTTATAATAAATCATAGCAGTATTCGGTCCGCTCCACAATATTAAACCGTTCCACAATCAATTGTCATTAAACGTATTTTAACCAATCAATTGCTTTTTACTTTGTATAAGATAAAAAAACATTAATTATTATTTGACCAATAGTTTATTGTTTTTCAGAAAATAATAATTACCGCTCTTAATAACTTTGGAATTTTGTATAACGACCGAAAGAAAATATTATCAAACTAAATATTGAATTTTTACTTCTTATTTAAGTTTTTATTGATTTATTCGAAATCAGTGGCCGGTTAAAATCTCCATTTTTACGATGTATGATAAAAAAGTTTTGCCCCCAAGGGGGTAGCCGAGTTGGTTGAGTATGACATTCTTATGAACAAAAGGTCATGAGTTCGAGTCCCTCTACATACGCTTTCTCGGCTGAGCTTGTCACCTTGTGTGGTTTACCTTCTAGCGTTGGTTTGCAGGCTATCGCGTCAGACTGAGCTTGTCACCTTGTGTGGTTTACCTTCTAGCGTTGGTTTGCAGGCTATCGTGTCAGACTGAGGGTTTACCCTGTGCGCACTCATTGCACTTTGAGTAGCGGCTGCGGGTTCCCTCCGAAAAAAAAAGATAAAAAAGTTTTTACGTAGTTTACTTATATTTAAAAAAAATTAAAACTAAGTTTATTTTCATAAACTACATATCGGATAGATGAAGTCATTCAAATCAATGTACTAGATCCGTCAGTTGCTTCATATTATCAGCAAGCAAGATAAGTACAAGACCGAGCTCCAAATTTGTTTAGAATTCATGTTCTAAAATATTACAGGCAAGTGTTTTGGTATAAGAATAGGAAAAATTATGATACAAAATTAACAACTATGTTTTTCACGACCATATATCAAAAGAGAAAAGAGAGCCTGCGAAATTACGATCTTATTTTAGGAGGTGAATTATTTGGATAAAAATAATCAAAATATTATGATGTTTAGGTCCAATATATTTGTCATATGATATTCAACCTATACTAGATCTAATTAACTTCACATTCCAATTCGTGAGGGATCTTTTGTGTTGCGTAGAACCTTTTATTAAGTTTTTTTTAAATAACCCTTGTAAAGTTGGATGAAAAATAAATTGAAGCTTAAAATATAAACATGAATTCTGATTAAAAATGACAGAATTAGCAGAGCTTCCGTTCATAAAAATCGAGTCTCGTACTTTAACAATGATATAAGTTACACTTAATTGACATAAAATATATGATGATTTACGATGAAACGACAATGATGGTGAATTTCAGTACACTATATGAAATTATACCATGCTTACAATAATTGACCACGATTACGGTTCTCGAGATTAATCTTAGTCACAAAATAATAATCAAAATTTGATCGATAGTAAGGAGTTTGTAGGTTGAAAGATAAACTAACATTTATTTATTTATTGGTGTGAAAAAACGTTAAATTAAATAAAATTTTGTTAATACAAACCTAGGGCATATCCCAAGGTGATACAACTGACATAAGTAGTCAGAATATGCTACTAGAAGTAAAGAGACATGGTGGAATGAAGTCCAAGATGAAACAGAGATACTAAATCAACATCATGAAGGTCAAGGCGAGACATCAGGCCCAACAAAGAAGAACATGACCATCATGAGTGAAACCTGCACAAGAAAGACAAATAGAGTGAGAAAGTAGTAGAAACGCAACCAAGACTAGCGAAACTTGGAACCATGAAATCTAAACCAAAGATCTGATATAATTCCGGGAGAGATTATGTAGGAGTTGGAAGGATCCGAGCCAAAAATTCTTGAGTTTCTTTCCTTCCAAACACGATAAATAACCGCGCCAAAGCAAGTGCGCCAAATATGATGATCTCGAGCGTGAGACCAATTTGATGCCTCTGCTACCCAAGATTGTCAGCAAGAGTCGGTTAAGGGTAATCCGAATTTGGAACTAGCATTGGTCCAAATACTTTGAGTGAAACTACAGTCAAAGAGGAGATAAGAAATAGATTCAGATTCAGAGTTGCATAAGGGGCATTCAGGTGGGGAGTTGAGGCCTCAACTGAGGAGCTTGTCCCTAGTAGTAAGCTTGCCCAAAATAGCAAGCCATAAAATAAAGGAGTGTCGGGGAATATTGAATTTATTCAATACTATCCCAACCCACCCCTTGAAAGGGTTATGCATACGTATTGCATTATACGTGTCCTTGATTATGAGGAACCTACTTCCGGCCTTAGCAATCCAGAAAGGGACATCGTCAGATTGATGTTGGGAGGTGGTAGGGTGAGTATAAGGTTGTGGATCTCCAAAATATATTCTCAGCTACTAGCTCTCGCCTATCTGAGGTTTGTATGCCAGTTCCAAGCACCGTTGAGAATGATATCCGAGACCTTGAGGTTTTTTTCCAAGCCGGGACTCATTGATTGTGTTAGAGCCGTAGTGAGATGCAAGAGTAGTGTGGATGAGCCATAGGTCGTACCAGAAGGAAGTATTCAATCCATTTCCAATAGCAACCCTGTACAAGTTACTAGCCAAAGGCCGTAGACGAAACATTTTCCTCCAAATCCAAGAGGGGGAGGATCCCAAAGAGATGTTCCAAAAAGTATTTTTTAAAACAATTTCAGAATTAATCCAATCACACCAGATTGAGTGATTGTTATTACTGATAATGGACCAGAGATGGTTAAGGACAGCCACCTGATTCCATATTTTTAAATCTAGAATCCCAAGGCCGCCCTCTTTGGTGGGAGATGTAACAGAAGACCAAACAACTTTAGCACCATGAATTTTCATTGCAGATCCCGACCAAAGGAAGCGATGGAAGTATTGGGTCAATTCTTTAATGATCCTTGAGGGGAGGATAAAAATAGAAGACCAATAGACTTGCCTAGAAAATAAGACAGACTTGATAAGCTGGAGCCGACCGGCATATGACAGATGCTTGGTGGTCCATGAGTCAATTCTGGTGGTTATCTTATGAAGAAGAGGACGACAGTCAGAGTGGGTGAGACGGCTGGTAAGAAGGAAGACTCCCAAATACTTGACTGGTAGAGAGCCTTCGGGAAAACCCAAGATGGGGAGAAGTTCCGAGCGAAGAGAGTCATCAATACCCGCAAAAATATATATGGCTTTTAGATGGGTTGACCTTGAGCCCCGAGAGCAAGTAGAAATCATCAAGGGTCTCTTTGATAAGAAGGAGAGAATTAGTGTTACCATGGAAAAAAATCATAAGATCGTCTGCAAAGCAGCGATTAATTATTTTAAGTTTGTGACACTTCCAATGAAATCTGAAGTTACTGTCTTGACTCTTTTCCTTAAGGGTGCAAGAAAGAACTTGCATAACAAGGAAAAAAATGGATGGTGAGAGTGGGTCGCCTTGTCTGAGACCTTTTTCCCTTTGAAGTGACCATAAGAGACGCCATTAATATTGATGGAGTAAGAGGAGGAGGAATGCAATTGATGATCCAAGAAATCATTTTCTCCGGAAAATGCATTGCAACAAGAATGTCAAGGATAAGGTGCCAACGGACATTATTAAAGGCTTTCATGAGATAAATTTTCAGAGCAATCCTTTTACCCTTGCAATCGGTATGGTAGCCTCGTAAAAGTTCTTAGGATAAAATGATATTGTCGGAGATATTCCTACCCGCGACAAAAGTCGATTAGGAAGAATCGATAAGGTAAAGAATGTTTTGGTTATCGTGGACTGTTCTTGTTCATCTTATGTTTATGAATATTATAGTTCAAAGTGTTTGGCTTGTAGTGGAATATGTTGGTTTCCATGTTTTAAGCCAAATATTATCTTGACATCATTGGTTGTAAGGCGTTTTAAGTTTTTCCCCAATTTGAAAGCTTCATTTCATCATCATACTTCTTTATTAGGCTTTGAACAATAGTTCATCCCTGGACTATTGATTTTAGTGATCGATAGTCCCTAGACTTTCAAAATTCCGCTGACAGTCCTTTGACTATCGAGTTTGGATAAAGTTAGTCCACATCATCTGTTGATTAACATAAAACTGCCACATGGCATCATACTTAACTGAAACTTGTATCACCAATGGTCCCTCGTGTTTAGGTCTAACTTCAAATGTAATCAAGGTGAAAGTTGAGGGACCATTAGTGATACAAGTTTATGTTGAGTATGGTGCCACGTGGAAACTTTATATTAATCAACAGATCCAGATGACTAACCTTATCCAAACTCGATAGTCCAAGGCTACAAACAAAGTTTTGAAAGTCCATAGACTATCTGTCATTAAAATTGATAGGCCATCGGCGAATTACTTATCAAAGCCTCTTTATTATCTCTTCAATTAATTCCCAATTTTTCTTGTAAAGTGTCTTCTTTTTTCTAAGATCATATGATACCTTCAAGATTGAATAAAATAGTGTATATTTTGATTTTTCTATGTGTTATGGTCTTATTTTGTCTCTCTCATCTGTTTTACCAGTGTAAAGAGGCATGACCTTAAAAAACAATTTTTGAGAGCCATTTTGTAAAAGCAATCAAATGAGAAAACAGGCCATGTGAAATGAGTGGAAGAATGATAAGTGATAGATATGAAAACTATGAGAATATGAAACCATTACAAAAGTGATAGATACAAGACCTTTGAATATGTTAAACTAGGGGTAAATTGATGCATGCAAAACCTATGGTAATGTGTAACTTAGACAAATTGATAGATGTGAAACCTATACAAAAGTGTAATAATGGCAAAAATAATAATTGTGAAAACTATGCATTATTATATTATTATTATTATTTAAATATTGATTTTAAATCGATTAATGTTGATATTTTTTAATTAAAGTTTAAAATTTATAATTTGTTTATTTGAAAGATGCTATGAACGTGTTTTCATTCGGATTGACAAGATTTGGTTTTATTATTTATGTTTTTATTACGTATATTGTGGATACCATGAGTTTTCTATTTTTTAATCTTTTATTACAATTTATTATTTATTATTTTTTCATTTTTGCAATTTAGTTCTCAATTATAATGAATCACCATTTATTTTTATTCGGACGAGACCAAACGAATAAACAAATCATCAAATTGACACCGTATATAAAAACATAAATTCTAGTAAAGCAAGTTTTTGAAAAAAATGTGTAAACTAAAACATCATTCCAAATCCATATACATCTTATCACTGATAACAACCCAATTTCGATAACAGAAGACCGTATCTTCCCTAGCATCAATGTGCAACAACTAAAAAATTTGAGACCCAACTTCAGTAACAAAAAACCATATCTTCTCTATTATCAATGTGCAACAACTAGACAACTTCAGACGTTCCTATTTATAAAATCTCGTGACAATCTGAACTATGATGACAGACTTACATCCAAACCAATAGGGAATACATTATGTAATTTACTATCCTATCGACTTGGATAACTATAAAGAGGGTGGCGATGCCACCATCTCCACAATTTGGCACCACTATCTGTATTCACTTTCACCATGATCTATCAATATACCATATTATGCTTTTGTCAAAAATTTAAAAGGACAAAAGAATTATGAGTAACCTGACTGTGAATCGATCTACGGGTCTAGGAAATGGATTTAATTAGGGGCTATTAGTGGAGGATATAGTGAAGAAGAATTACAAATCTCTGATAATATATTAGCTCATATCGAAGTGTAAATCAAAGTTGGTAAGACAATGTGTATGCAAATTTTGGGGGTTTTGAACACCTATATTTCTTACCACCCTACAACTAATATCAATGAATGACTAACTATCACTTGAATTCAAACCCTAAGCCTCCGATTGCACCTCTAACTTATTATAGAAAACAAAATTTGGTCAACAAAAGAAGTGGATATACGACTAATAAAAAATATGGAGAAAGTTAAGGATGTATGTTTTTTTATGTAAAAAAACATTAAAGTAAACTAAATAAATTTCATACAGATAAGTGGGTCATACCTCGAGGGAATACATGAGACGCTAAAAAAGAATTGACGAGAACAAAAATTCAATGACTCTATATCGTGGGAAAGTAAAATATAAAATAACATAAAACATAAGAGATAGAATAAAGCAACTTAAACAAGAGATAGGCTGCATATCCAAGAAAGCAGTCAGCAGTATCACACAATGAACAAGGCCAATAAGGAGAAAGGATGGATCAGCAAAAGATAAGTAAGCACACAAGCTGATAAATATATGGAAATTACACAGGTCATCTAATCTTGGTGCCATAGAATCTGAACCGTGTACCCGAGAAAATATGGTAAGAAATTTTAGAGGCAATGACAGGAGGGGAACCAAAAATTATTTCATTTCTCCTCCTCCTAGAAGAGGTTAATGACGGTGGAAAATCAAGAACCAAAGATGACAGTTTCAAGAATAAAACTAATTTTATGACACGCAAACCCAAGATTCCCAATAGCTAGCGTTAGTACGGAACCCCAACTTAGAACTTGCATAGTTCCAAAGACTCTAAATGAAACCACAGTCATAGAGGATATGAGCAATAGTTTCATAGTTCGAGTCGCATAAGATACAATCTGGTAGGGTATTTATACCCTAACTTATAAGCTTGTCTCAAGTAGAAATCTTGCCAAAGATTGCATGCGAAAGAATAAAAGAGTGACAAAGAATATTAAACTTACTACATACTAACCTGACCCACCCCACAATTGGAGTGAACGTACGAATGACATTATAAATCTTTGATAGTGATGTTAGGATTTCCAGACTTCACGGTCTAATAGCAAATATCATTCAAGATGAAATTTAGTGTAGGTAGAGAGGAGCTAAGATCGATTAATCTCTTAAAGATTGATATGATTCTTTGCTCACGTCGGTTTTATATTTGATGGACAATTCAAGTGACCATTATTAATAATAGCAGAGACCTTGAGATTTATCCCAAGCCTAGAATCATGGATGATGTTTTTTCATCATGTTTTACCAGTAGGGTAAAGATGAGCCAATGATCTAAGTCCCGTAATTTTTTTCACAATGAGCTATCCAATCCATTTTCGATAGCCACCGTGTACAAATTACCATCCAAAAGATGAAAGCGTAATATTTTCTTTCAAGTCCAATAGAGGGATGACCAAGATTTAAGTCCTATTAATTATTATTTTTCTTTTCAGATTTGATCCAATCGCACCAGATAGAGTATTTTTTATTACAGGCCAAAGATATTTTAGGACGGCTGCCCGATTCCAGGTTTTTTAGATCTAAAATATCATGATCATCCTCTATCGTGGGAGTGGTAACATTAGACCAAGCCACCTTAGCCTCATGAATCTTCAAAATTTGGAGAACCCTAAAGGGAAGGATAAAGATAGACGGTCAATATAATTGTCTCACGAATAAGATTGACTTGATAAGTTGGAGCCTAACCGCATAAAAGAGGTGCTTAGAAGTCCAAAAGTTAATTCTCGAGGTAATTTTATGTAGAGTATGACGACAATTCATGTGGATGAGGCGTCAGTGAGAATGTGAACATCCAAATATTTTACAATAAGGGTACCTTCCATATACTCTAAAATAGAGATAAGATTATTACAAAGAGAGATAGATTGACTCCCGAGAGGAAATTTTGAATTTTTGCGGGGCTGACTTATAGGCATGAGAAAAAAAAGAAATCATCAAGTCCCTCTTTAATAAGATAGAGGATATTTAACATCACGGTGACAAAAATAATAATTAGATTGATGCATACTTGAATGAAAATATTAGTGTCATGTTTTATAACGCTAAGGACTTCGTCAATTTCTAAAAGCCTGAAAATATGTTCACTTTTAATGATTGTCATGATCTTGATATATTCTGCACGTATCAGAATAATACATGGCAAAACTGGTAGATTTGAATCGAGAGTATCCTCTTATCTTTCTTGAATCTCTCGTTCGAGGAATTTATCTCACCTTCGATCTTATATCCTCTGAGTCACTCTTTAAAATGATCTGTCTCTATAGATCTTTTACATTTAGAGCATCTAAAATTCAGGAATTGGTAGTGAACGTTTTGGCATAGATCAAGTTTTTGTCAACAAAGTGTTCAAATACTTTCGACAAAGAACTAAAAACAATTATTGATTTGGAGGTCATTTCAGATAAATAAAAACATAGAAAGTTTTATAGATTTTTTTGGTCAGCCATATTATTCAAATATACACATATATTTGTTACATATTACTATAAATGTCAGCGAATTGACAACATCTTTGAAACGAAATAATATAAAAATGATAATCGTGAGGTGGAGTCATTTGACGTTTGAAGTATCGATTTGATGGAACAATTTCCATCAACATACATTAACAAGTATTTTATGTTGCAAGCTAGTGTAATTTTTTGCTTTTTTATATTTAATTGTTTATAATCATAACATTTTTTTATAAAAAAAATTATGTATTTGAATTTTTTTGGAATTTGTTTTTGGGTTTTTTATGATGATCGTCAATTAACCCTAAACCGATAAAATAAAAATTTGACTAAAAAACAACAACAAAGAACTACATTAAAATGAGACTCTGTTTAATTAAAAAACACCCGAATTATTTGATTATAAATTGAGATTTTTTTTCTCAAATAGATCTCATTTCAACATAATTCAATAACATAATTCAATAAGAAATGACAACTTAATTCAAATTTAAAGACTTTTATTGTAATTTTCTAAAAGCATGTTTCTTAGACCTCTATATATATATTCTATAGAGATTTACTCTTTATTTTTTCCACTCTACCCATTTTTTTCTTTTCAATCTTCTCCGTCTATTCTAAACCTCCATTGATTACAAAACTCAAGCTTCATTACTCTAAGAAAACTGTTCCACTACATCCTAAATCTCCGTCAATTTCATTGGAGAACCACAAAAATTTAAAACCTACAAAATTTAGAGAATTTTTGAATGCACCATAAAACCGAAAAATCATTCCTCAAGATTACAAAATGGCGTTTATGGAATGAAAGCCTTGATAGTACACACAAAATCAACATTTTCGATACTTAACCCGGGTTGAAAACTTCGGGGTTTCGGTTTACTTGGTTATTGGACAAAATTATAATAATTCTTCACTTGTGAGGGACTCTTTTTCTATAGTGCAGTAGTTGGTTTTTGTGTTCAAATAGTGTTATTGAATATTGTACTGGTGTTAAGTTATGTGTGAATTGCATTGGTAGTAATGGAAATGGAAATTGTATCACATTAATTATTTGGTGATTTGAGATTATTTGTTGAAAATTTTGTTTTGGATGTTCTGGATGATATTATTACATCAAAATTTAATTTTTTTCACTTCAACAGAATGCCTGTCCAAATATTGAAAATTGACAGATATATAAAATCATTTGTATCTGTTTCAACCTCTCATGTTTGGCATATCCTATAATATAATTTGTTTAAATAATTTAATCTTTAACATATATGAACATATAATATTAAAAAATGATTTTTAAGTTGAGTGATGAAGATTCTTTGCCGCAAAATCCCCTAATTCAAATATTAAAAAATATTATTTAAAAGTATTTTAATAAAACATTAGTGTGATATATTAATTTCTCAATAAAAAGGTAATAGGATTTTACGATCTCCACGTATGATCGCCCAATGTAGGCATAGTCATCGGGGGAAAAATTGTGCTCTTTTACATCGGTTGATCGCAATATTCATATTTGTATTCTAAAGGGATTGGAGATCATAAAAAAATTAAAAAAAAAGATAAAAGAAATAAAAAGGATAAGAAGAAACATGAAGATAAAGAAACTCAAAAAATTTAAGATAATAATTATTAGAAAATTTAAAACAAAATGAGCCCTTTATAAAATTTTACCCACAAATGAATATTCAAATAAAGATAATAATTGTCTTTTGAAAATCCAAAAGATTTGGACCTTATTTTTTATTCTCTAGGTTTGTGACATCACGCACATTGCAATTTAAATAATAGTACTTTATCCAAATCCTTTCCCTAAAAGAAGAAACAAATACATACTCTCTAAAAGAGTAAAAGATAGAATAAAAAATATTATTGTTTTACGTTACGTCACTGGATCATCACGTATATTATGTGGTATTGTGAGCATCTAACATGGTAGTAGACTGAATATATTACCTATTGATAAGATGAACCAAGTTGAAAACTTGAGTTGATATATCAACTTAAAATATTTATTGTTTTAAGGCAAACACAATATTTATTACACACCAAAGACCAATTTGGTATGAGAAACGAGATTTTGAATATCCATCTTCCTCAACGGGGGAAGGGTTGAGATTTTTTTATAGAATTACCAGAAACCTATTTGGTATAAAAAACGAGATTTTGAATATCCACCTTCCTCAATGGGGAAGGGTTGAGATTTTGTTTTACAGAATTACCATGTCAATGATAGAGACCAATGGACACTAATATAGAAAAATGTTCCCTAAACTATACACCATACCAGGATGAACGATTTTACATAAATAAATCAACATATTTACAACGACTAAACATCCTTGATAAAAACAAGTTTTGGCCTGCAAGGGTTTATAGCAAGAGAATAAGGTACATCTCAACATGACACTAAGAATCTTGAAAACAAACTTGACCAAAATTGATAATGAATAATCCACTCATTTAATCTTCTTTGTAGCCTAAAGAGTGAAAGGAGTAGCAAATTATCATTTTATTTTTAAAAAATGATTCTAAAATATATAAAACTATTCATCTTATCCAACTTTGTATATTAAAAAATGAGAGAGGTAGAAATGTACCCTCGTACATTTGGACAACAAGACTTTTAACTATCAAAATTATTCAAGTTAGTTATTAGGCTGAGTGACACCATGTGCAAAAAAAAACAAGATTAAATATGTTTGTATTAATCAATAGGTATAATACAATTATACCCTCTAATAAAACGCTATCATATATTTACTAATTAAAGTAAGACATATGTTTATCTTTCTTTTATGGTTCTAGTTTTGGCCTCTAAAATTTTATTTCTTCAATTGCACATAGAAGATAGAAAATCTTTAACTTAGATAGCATAAGCATTTTCAACGCCACATAATTATAACTCAGTTTTCTAGATAGTGTATATATTAAAAAAACCCAGTTTCATTTTATATACTAAACTACAAAGCTCAACTTAAAGTTGATTATTTAAGAAAATATAATTCAATCATACTTTATATATATATATATACATATTATTTGTTAACATTTTCTCCCAATCAATCGATGCGCAACAATTAGAAGACTTGAGACGTATCAATTTAAAAAATATTTTTAAAGATCTCATCGCAATCTAAATTTTAATAGCGGATTTGCGCCACACTATATCTATATGATCATCCCATCACTTTGGATAACTTTAGGTGGCGATGCCGCCATATTTATAATTTGGCACTATTATCAACATTTATCTTCACGTTGTCCTAACCATATACAATATGGTTCTTGTGCCAAATATTTAAAAAAAAGTCTTATAAGTGTTTGACTATGAATCAGTCTACAAGTCTAAAAAGTGTTATTTTTATTGTATTCGCTCCTGGCTTAGTCAAAGAAGATGAACCCCTTCATCTCATCATTATGGGGATACAAAAATATTTAAAAAATTACCTAATTGATTAGAATATGAGTCCACCGGACCCTTGGTCGGTCGATCCGGAGCCACTTTTGGATCTAGAAACCTACCGATCGTGTATCTCACAAAACCATCCCTACCCACTTACAATCGAGTCATGTTCCAATCAATTTTAACAAATGACGACTAATTTCACCAGACCGAAATAACTTGTGCATCTTAGATATGTTGCTACCGAACCCAAATGCATTTTCTTGTTGTCCTCGCTACCACTTGAAATTCTCATGATAATTATCATCAAATTTCAATTAATACAATATACAAGATAGACTAGTACGATGAAACTATAGATATTGAGCATCACGTCGATGAGTTCCAAAACAAGATGTTTGGCTTCAGAAGAGATGGCATGTTGCTCTATCGTATTTTTTGTATGGTATTTTGATACAATACCCATTTATGGTCAACCAGCTTACCTTCAAGTTACCATCTACTTTAGTTATCTGAAGGGTGGTTCAGTAAATCCAAAGGACCTCATTCAAATATTTAGAAAACTTGGATATTAAAACCTCTAAAATTTTATTCAACTCATTAATTATTATTCGGTTAGTGATTTTAAATTTTGTATTAGCTTGAAGGTGGAAAGGTATATGAAAGTCTTTTTAAAATCCTATTTTTAGGTAAAATTAAATATTTTAAACATTTTGAAATTATATACGATCATATGTGGTAATCACCTTCGCATCCCGACCTACCAATTTTTTTATATAAATTTGATTACCTCATTTGCTCTGATTATTGTTAGGGGCTAGACCTCAACACATCTAGAAAAGTAGTCAGCTCTCACTATAACATATTATCAATCACCACAAGCCTTAGGAAGATGCCCAGACAAGCCTTAGGAAGATGCCCAGACAAGCCTAGTCCTTAGTGATAAAAAAGAAAGGGTTTGAATATTTTATGTTATGGTATTGCCGACCTATGTATGATATTGGCGAATCATTTCCAAGTATTAAATTTTTAACCATTTCATTAGCATCAACAATTAGAGTTGGCCAATAATAGTCAGTTAGGAATACCCTTCTTACAAATGTTAAATGCCTGAAGTGAGCCAAACACACTCGATCATGGAGTTGATTCAAAACAAAATATGACTCATGTGGTTCATACATTGCATCATCGGTTTTAAAAACCTTGGCCATAAATTATCTCTCCAAACAAAACATAATTGTCATTTTTTTGTTGTAAGTTACGAGCTTTAACTTTGTCATTCGGAAATGTCCTAGTAAATATATTGTCTTAGGTTAGGGCTTGCAAGTCTATCTCGGTAAGTATGGTATTGAGTTTTACCATATTGATGATTGGGAGGTCGACCATTTATATTATGGGTGAATTCTCTTGCAATATGACCCAAAAAGCTGCATTTTAGTAGGCCAATGAAGCTAGCGAATCAACTAAGAAATTCTTGGCCAGAGGACTTGTTTAAAGTGTACATCTTCAAATTTACTTGCTAGCCTTTTTAGAACTTTTAAGCAATTTATGAGAGTGCCTTTTGTGTTTTTTTGTCTGATAACGTGATTGATTATAAATTCTAAGATTACAAATTCATAAACAACCTCATTACTAGTAGTCTTTAAGCCGAAGTATATGATTCGGTGCATGGCATCTCTGAAAAATAATTAGATGGATACTAGCTTTATGCCCGAAAGAAATTAACCCACCATTTTCCTACAATATCCATTGTGGATGTAGATATTGAATAATAGGTAAGGGTGTTTCAACATGGTTATCGGTGAGGAAGTGATCTAGTGCATGTTCCTTGATGTTTGTCCTCAAATCCTAAGATATATCGTAGCCTTCTAATTCTATTGACTATCGATTTAGGAGGTTAGAGACATCCGGTCTCTATAGTATATTCTAAAGTGGGATAGAAGTTTGAACAACAATAGAATGGCTCTGGAGTATGACATCAACTTTCTTGTTACCACCACCAAAGTGAGGGTCATCTTCTCTAGTTGTATATACCGTGTATCTGCATTTAACAGATCATTCCTTACATAATAGATTGATGTAATTCATTTATATACCTTACTGACTAGTACTATATTTACATCATAGTCAAAGTCGATAATATATAAAGAGCGTCTCACCTAGTATGGGTTTTGAAAGAACCTCTACAGAGGACAAATACCTTTTTTATCTTGTTGAAAGCTTGGTCACATTATTTAGACCATTTAAAATGGTTTCTTCAACACATGGAAGAAGTAAAAGTACATGGCCAAGAAATGCAATATGAACTTATCCAAGGAAGTCAGCCTATTTGCCAACATCTGAACTCCCATCACTGATTTGGGTGTGTGCACAGATGACAAGGTTGCCATTTGTGATATGTATGCCTCTATACCACTTTCGTTGACTAGGTAACCCAAGAACTTGCCTAGCCGAAATCCAAAAGCACACTTCTTCAAATTCAACTTCAATTTAATATCTCTTGAATTCTTGAATATCTTTTCCAAATATTTAATTTGTTCAGCTTTGTCGGGGTTCTACAGAAGCATGTCATCAATATATACCTTTATATTTTTGTATATCTGGCTAGCAAAGGTTTTGTTGATGAGTTTATGTTACGTTGCCTCTGCATTATTCAATCTTATAGACATGTCTTTATAGCCAGAAAGACCTCGGTTTAGTGGTGAAGATAGTGAACTCTTGATGTGATGGGTTCATTTGGATTTGGTTGTGTCTTACATGAAAAATTATAAGTGTGTGATTATCAATGTAGTTTTGATGAGTACTATGAGTCTATGAATCGCGATTTATCAAACCCTAGAGAAATTATTATTTTTTGTCTACAAGTCGATATAAAGTATACTGATTTAACAAAAAAAATTAAAGTTTGATCCTGAAGATTGGGACGATTTCTGTGAAATAACTTCTTATGCTAGTTCTATTACGGGAATAACAAATATTACCTTAGTAAAGTCTGAATATTTTAGTCAAGAAAGAGATTAGCCAAAAAAGAAGAAGATCATTTATTCATCGATAGATTTACATTATATAAGATATATAAGTTAGTGGGTGGTTGCACGTGTTAGTGCTTTTAGCACCACTTATCCACTATCCCACTAACCTTACTATCCCTATAATTGCGGAGAAAATAACTAAAACGGCTCAACTTAAGAGTTGAATCGTGTGATCGTGTGTTACGTAACAATCTGTGATCATGTGCTTGTCCCGACCTCGAGTTCGTCAGCGTTGTAGAGCTTGTCCTTTTCTTCGTTGCTTGTGCTCGTACTTATCTCTACTCATCAAATCCTGCTATACTTGGTCAAAACCTGCTCTGCACGGTCACAAATCTTGTCATGCTTGGTAGATCCTGTTCTGCTTGGCAAATCCTGCTCTACTCTCTTTCATAGACTTTGTCCTTGAGCTCGATCTGCTTTTCCTCGAGCTCGCTCTGTCTTCGAGCTCGATCTGTTTTTCCTCGATCTCGTTCTATCTTCAAGCTCGATTTGTTTTTCCTCGAGCTCGCTCTGTCTTCGAGCTCGATTTTCTTTTCCTTGAGCTCGCTCTGTCTTTGAGCTTGATCTGCTTACGAGCTTGGTCCTTCTTTGCTCGATCTCGAAGTTTGAGCATTAACTTCTTTTGATTTCCTCCAAGCTCGAGCCCAAACTTTATTTGATGTCCTTGAGCTCACTCTGTCTTCGAGCTCGATCTGCTTACGAGCTCGGTCCTTCATTGCTCGATCTCCAAGAGATCTCGACATTCCTTTGAGCTCATTTCATCTTTAAGCTTGTTAACATTGTACGTGTTCTTGAGTTCGTTCCGACCTCGAGTTCGTCAGCGCTATAGAGCTTCTTCTTACTTGTTGCTCATATTCATACTGCGTTTAGGTGTTGCTTTATACTCTTTGATTATTGTCTTTTGCTCGTCTTGCCTTATTATGTATCATATGAAGAATACCCCCTCATCAAATTCAGTTTGTTTGGGCCCAACCTTAACTTCCCTAGACCTTGAGTAATCATGCTCCTAAAAAACTTAATCAATTTTTCGGCTTCGTTGAGAGTTTGTGGTAGCGTCAAGCTACAAGATGGAAACAGATGGCTGAAAATTCAGAAAAAGAAGACGAACAATAGAAGATGGATAGTTCTAACCCTAGGTTAGAGTAAAGGAGACTTTAAAGAAAATCAAAATTCTATTCAAAAAAGTCTGAGGCAAAACTAGGGTTTGAGAGCCTTTTATAGAAGTGCTCGAAACCCTAGCCCAAAATTACAGCTTTTTTCTTATGCAATAAAATAAAGCCCAGCCCAATTTCAAAGTGATTGGACCTGGTTAAGTATTTTAATAAAATCTAAATAAAATAGGAAAATGTAGAAAATTTACTAAAACAGCAAAACGAGGGTTTAAACGACTAAATTTAGGGCCTGGACTTCATCACTTTGTGATGCTTTCTAAAATTATTGGGCTTCTCGACGCGTTCGATTTGAGTGGTCGCATCGCCTAATTCTGATATCTGGGCCCCAAATAAAGCCTGTTTCCATTTGTCCAAAAGGGCCATATAGTCATGGGCTTGTGCAACTACATCATCCTCCCCTTCTTCGGAAGAATTCGCCCACGAATTCTCAGCTTCATCATCCTCAACAACAGCGGTAAATGGCACCAGGTGCTTCACGTTGAAAACGTTATGGGTCTTCATGTGGCTGGGTAGTTTCAACCTGTATGCATTGGGATTAATCTTTTCAATAATTTCAAACGGACCCACCTTCCTTGCAGCCAACTTGTTGTAGTCGTGTGCAGGATAGCGATCCCTGGTCAAAACAGCCCATACAAAGTCTCCCACTGCAAACTCCACCAGGCGGCGCTTCTTATCTACGGCAATCTTGTACTTCTGTGTTGTTTCATCCAGGTGTTTGCGGGTGTTCGCATGGATCTCCCATAGATCAGCAATGGCGTTCTCGACCTTAGCTGGGACCTTATCAAGCGTTGGGAAAGCTAAGTCCATAGGACCCCGTGGGTTATAACCATAGACTACCATGAAGGGACTATACCCAGTACTGCGCTTGTGGTGCCTGTTGTAGGCGAACTCAACATGATAAAGACGAGAATCCCATGCTTTCAAGTTCCCAGAGACCTTTGTGCGTAACATGTTGCCTAACGTTCGATTAGTTACCTCGGTTTGGCCGTCTGTCTGTGGGTGATATGCGCTGCTAAAACTCAGCTTCGTGTTTGTGAGGCGCCACAAACTCCTCCAAAAATGCCCCACAAACCGCGCATCACAGCATCTGTGGTTTTCTTGCAGGCAATGAAGTGGGCCATCTTAGAAAACCTGTCAACCACTACAAAAATAGAATCGTTACCTCTCTGTGTTCATGGCAGCCCAGAGATGAAATCCATTCTGACGCTTCGCCATGGTCCTTCCGGTATTGGGAGTGGTAGGTATAGACCTGCGTTGGAAGATGTACCTTTTGCCACCTGGCAAACCCGACAACCAGCTACAAAACGGATAACATCTCGCCTCAAATGCGGCCAGAAGAACTGACTGGATACAGAGTGAAGGGTTTGATCTCTACCCCCATGCCCCTCGTTTTGTCTCTCTTGTACAATCAGTAATCTCAAACTGCCCTCAGGAACACAAAGTAAATTACCTTTGAAGAGGTAACCGTTGCTCACTGCAAAATCTTTTCTCAAACCTGCGCTGACGTCCTCTAGAATAGGACCAAAATATGGATCGATAGCCAGTAGATCCTTCATCATCTCGAATCCCACAACTTCTCCTTCCATACAAATCATCTGCTGCGTCGGCTCAATGCGTCAGCTACGCGGTTAACTGTCCCCGAAGTATGCTTAATGGAAAAGGTAAATTGTTGCGTAAATGCTGCCCAACGTGCATGGCGGGAAGAGAGTTTCTCCTGACTCTGTAGATGTTTTAAGGCATCATGATCGGTGTACAGGACAAAGTCATTGTAGGCCAAGTAGGAACTCCAGTGCTTCAAAGCTCGTACAACTGCATAGAAATCCTTGTCATAGGTGCTGTAGTTAAGTTTAGCTCCACTTAACTTTTCGCTGAAATATGCTACAAGACGACCTCGTTGGCTGAGTACAGCGCCAATGCCCAATCCGGACGCATCACAATGCAGTTCAAATCCTGTAGAAAAGTCAGGTAAAACCAAAATCGGTGCAATGGTCAGTCTTACCTTGATTTCCTCAAACGCTTTAGCTGCTTCAGGGGTCCAGCAGAATGTCTTGCCCTTCATACACTCTGTAATGGGAGCCATAACAGTGCTGAAGTTATGTATGAACCGTCTGTAAAAGGAGACCAATCCGTGAAAAGAGCGGACTTCGGTGATGGAAGTAGGAATAGGCCAGTCTCGCACGACTTCTACTTTCGACTGATCCACTGAAAGCCCATATTTTGACACAACATACCCCAGGAAGACGACCGAATCTGTCATAAAACAACACTTATCGAGTCCTCCATAAAACTTCTCTCACTTCAAAACAACCAACACCTCGCGTAATTGCTGGAGATGCAGCTCTTCCGTGGTACTATAAATAAGAATATCATCAAAGTACACAACAAGAAATTTTCCGATGAATGGCCGAAATACCTGGTTCATAACCCGCATGAACGTGCTAGGAGCGTTAGAAAGACCGAATGGCATTACCATCCATTCAAACAGACCTTCTCGGGTCTTGAAGGCTGTTTTCCACTCATCCCCCATACGAATATGAATCTGGTGGTATCCGCTCTTCAAATCCAGCTTCGTAAACACAGTAGCACCATTCAATTGATCCAGTAAATCATCAAGGCGAGGAATAGGAAACCGATACCTGACTGTAATTTTGTTGATAGCCCGGCTATCCACACACATTCTCATTGAGCCATCCTTCTTTGGTGTTAATAGTGCAGGAACCGCACAAGGACTAAGACTCTCCCGGATGTGGCCTTTCGTTAACAGTTCCTCCACCTGTCTGCGGAGCTCTTCATGCTCTTTTGGGCTCATCCGATAATGCGGTCGGTTTGGTAGACTAGCACCCGGTACAAGGTTAATCTGGTGTTGGATATCTCTCAATGGAGGAAGACCTGTAGGTAAAGTATCGGGAAAGACAACAGAGAATTCTGCTAAAAGCGGCCGAACTCGCTCAGGTATACCACCAAATGGATCAGTACTAAATTCTTTAACCACCAAAAGATAGACAATCCCTGTTTCATGAGCATGTTCTATAAACGCCTTTCGAGCTAGAAAGTTCTTACCCGAATCCTTTGATACTGCAAGGACAGGTTTTGGAGAAACCTCTCTAGTTGGTGTTAATATGAACCTGACATTATTCCATATAAAACTGTAGCGGTTCCTCCTACCATCATATGTGACACTTCTATCATATTGCCAGGGTCGGCCTAGCAACAAGTGACATGCATCCATCCCAATGACATCGCACCAAGCTTTATCCCTATAGTTACCAACAGAGAAAGATACCAGACATCTTCTAGAGATACTTACCTCACTACCTTTCTTTAACCAGGCAAGATTGTAGGGATTTGGGTGGTCTTCTGTTTTCAGGGCCAGTTTCTGGACAACTTCTTCAGAGATAACATTTTCGCAGCTCCCTGAATCAATAACGAATTTGCATACCTTTCCCCCAATAGTACAAGTCGATTGGAAAATATTGTTTCGTAGCCAATCATCCCCATCACTTTTGGCTTTCGGTGTCAAGCAGATACGCCTTAGAACCAATACCTGACCAATATCTCCTCCTGTAACCTGGTCCTCTGGAACCTCATCAACAACATCCTATGGTTCTTCATCAAACCGCGGCTCGCCCTCCAGGGAAAAATCAGCAGTGTCAGCGAACAGACCCCTCGGGTGTTGTGGTTGTTGTCGTAATTTTGGACACTGTAAAGCAACGTGCCCTAGTTCATGACAATGGTAGCACCGGACCTGTGAGGAAGTAACTGTGCGACTAGGGTCCTGCAAATTAGCACCTGTGCGCATAGGAGAAGCAGTTGGCACTCCTGGGTTAGGGCTTGGAACTGTCCTTTTGGGGAATGTCAATGGATTTGGTCTGGCAGTGTCTCCTCCATAAGGCCTTCGTGAAAGGGCTTTCTCCAGATGCAGTGCGCGCTGATGTGCTTCAGACACATTCACAGGGTCGAACATATTCAGCTTGTCCTGAAACTGTTGTCGCATCCCCCCTATATAGCGAGATACTAGCTGATCTGTTGAATCAGTAATATATACACGGTTTTATAGCGTGAAAAAATCGTTAGTGTACTCGTCAACAGTCTTTGACCCTTGTTTAAGGTTTTGGAACTGTTGATACATTATGCGGTTATAGTTGTAAGACAAAAACGCAGCCCTCATGTGCTTCACAAACTTAGCCCAAGTTGTTATTTTTGTCTTACCGTGCCTTGATCTGGTGTGCTTGAGCTGTTGCCACCAGGATGCAGCTCGGCCTCGGAACTTAGTTGCAGCCAACTGTACCCGCTTTGCATCCGGAACCTCCTTGAAATCAAGGACTTCTTCAACTGAGGCGATCCAATCTAAAAACTCCTCCGGTGCAAGACCCCCTTGGAACTCTGGGATCTCCAATCTGAATCCAGATTCCCACCGGTTGTTGGCGTTCAGATCAGAATCTCTCGGTGGCGGCTGCTCAAAGACTTGGTCACGGTAGTCTTGTGGTGAGTATTGACCCCTAACTTGTTCTCGCCGAGGAGCAAACGGATTCTGCTCGCGGTCGATCTCTCTCTCAGATGCTGACGGCTGGTTGCTCGAACCTGGAGCTCGAAAGTCGTTGGTTTGGTTGTTCAACATCCTGTGTAGTGCTTCTTGTACGTCTCTCAACTGATTTCCCAACGAGTGCATCTGTTCACCAACCTGGGATTAGAATTGACCGAATTCATCACGGTCGACCGATTCAGTGATAGGAATAGTGGACTTCCCCCGAAAAGATCGCTTTGGCGGCATACCGTCGTTACCCACGCCGTAGGAACTCTGAATCTGATACCAATATGGTAGCGTCAAGCTACAAGATGGAAACAGATGGCTGAAAATTCAGAAAAAGAAGACGAACAATAGAAGATGGATAGTTCTAACCCTAGGATAGAGTAAAGGAGACTTTAAAGAAAATCAAAATTCTATTCAAAAAAGTCTGAGGCAAAACTAGGGTTTGAGAGCCTTTTATAGAAGTGCTCGAAACCCTAGCCCAAAATTACAGCTTTTTTCTTATGCAATAAAATAAAGCCCAGCCTAATTTTAAAGCGATTGGAGCTGGTTAAGTATTTTAATAAAATCTAAATAAAATAGGAAAATGTAGAAAATTTACTAAAACAGCAAAACGAGGGTTTAAACGACTAAATTTAGGGCCTGGACTTCATCACTTTGTGATGCTTTCTAAAATTATTGGGCTTCTCGACGCGTTCGATTTGAGTGGTCGCATCGCCTAATTCTGATATCTGGGCCCCAAATAAAGCCTGTTTCCGTTTGTCCAAAAGGGTCATATAGTCATGGGCTTGTGCAACTACATCAGTTTGGACATTGTCTTTCAAGACCTTGCAATCTCTTTTAAAATGACCATAATCATTATGATACTTGCAAAACCTATTATGATTCATCTATTTCTTTGGTTTTATGACGCCAAAAATTGATAGAAAAATCACAAATGTACGGATTCTGTTGTAGTTTTTATGTGATGAGCACAAGAGTTGGGAAGTATCGAACCTAAATTAATATAATCTATTTTTATTTCTAAAATTCAATATCTAAATTTACTAATTAACAAAATTATTTTGTGATCAGGGTTAATATAAAAAGTAAAAAGTTAAACAAAATAAAAATTAACTTTTGGTAAATCAATATTAAAATAATTCCACCGTGATTAAATATTTATAAAAATTTCAATGTATAAACATTTCATTGAAATATTTAAACAATTGATTCACTTAAATTTATACATATATATTTTTTTAAATCATGTTCTCTGGTTGCATTTTATCTCTCGATCACCGAATGGTTCCTTATATATATAGTCATCTACCTCTCACAATTGTGTCATAAGATTTAAGAATCTAGTTTTTCATTATGTCATGACTTTAGCGCAACATTCGTTCAACCGAGTAGTATTAGTACAGATATAAAGTAGACATTGGGTAACCTAAATCTATTATCAATCAATTAGATTTCTTACTAATACTAAAAAAATATTAATAAATTCAAATTAAAAAATTAATTCATAACAAATGTATATACAAAAACTTTCAACCCAAAAACAAAAAAATTAACTGAGGCTAGTTTTAATAAAATTAAATGTTATATTCTTTTTACAAAGATTTTTTTAATCTCCACATACATTTTTTCAATTTGGAAAAATTTATAACCAAAACCTTTAGTTATAAAAAAGATAATAATTTATAATTAATGAGTTTAATAAAAAAAAATCAGAGCTAATTCATTTCATTTAATTTAAATTTGGTTTTTCAAAATTCAAAATCTTCTGGGAATAATTTTAACCCAAGCCATTTCCATATTAATTATAAGAAAGAATAAGTTATAATTAATTATCTAATTTGATTTATTTAATTTACTTTGATTACGTAGTTGTAGTTATATTTCCGGAAATTGATTTATTTATCTTTTTTATTTTTGTATTGTTTTTTTATTTTTTAAAAAGATTTGATTTTTATTTTTCTCTTTCTCTTTGAATATAACTATTTTTTACAATTTAGCTTTCTTTTTATCTTTTAATTTTCTTACAGACACGAAACTAAACAAAGTAAAAGCATTATGTTTATTATTAAATTAAACTAATAATTAAATTATTTGTTCTTTTCATAGAGACGCTAGTATAGAGTTATAGTTTGAAGCAATTGCAGCAGTGGTGCACTCGAAAAAAAGGTTGGAGGTATTTTTTAAAAACAATTGCGGCAGTGGTTTATTTGCATACCGTCGGTGATGTGTAGGAGCACCACCTCCGGTTCTAGCACCCATGTACTAACAATGTAGGGTCCCTAAACACGTGGTGTAGGGCCTCATGACCATAAAACAATCGGTATTTATATGTGAACCATTGGTTTGAGCCCATATTTCCACCAAGTTTAGTGATTTTTGTTTATTTACTTACTTTAATTTGTGTTTGGATTTTAATATTGCAGGGTGCGGATGTTATGGATGGACCCATTGAAGATTTCATAGTGATTACACTCATTGTTTTTCACAATCGAGTATTATACATAAGATATACTGGTTGAGTGGGCTAAGAATACCGGTACACAAAGTAGTTTTGTTATGAACATAAAATGTCGCAATAAGATAAATGGTAGAAAGAGTCCTCGAATAGAGAAATTTTGAACGAAGTTAAAAAATTGAATTACGAAAATATTTCTTCCATGCGCACGATTCACAACCCTAGGCAGAAAGACCGGATGTTGGAGAAATTCGGTAGGTCAATTGAGATACTTGTTAGGATAACTCAAAAAATAATAATTTTCAGGCATAAATCTAGCGAAGATGAAGGTTGTATCATTACTGATATCGTTTTTGCGCATCCAGTTAGTGTGGATTTATTACGAGCATTTTTAATAGTGTTGATAATGGATAACACTTAGAAGACAATATGATACGAGATATTTTTGTTTGAGATCGTAGGTATGACATCTACTGTTTGATTTATGGTGTTGCTTTTGCATATCCAGGGAGAAATTAAACAATTACCAATGGGTATTAGATTCTTTGGAATCGTTGATTGTATCTCACAACATTGAAGAACCGTTCGTGATTTTGACAGATGAAGACTTGACGTTAATCAATGCCTTAGAACTTGTGTTCCCGGAAACAACGCACATGCTATATCGACGGTACATAAACCAAAACATTCAAGGGAATACAAAAAAGTACTTTAATGAGAAAATTGATCATGCTTTGTTTGTGTCTGCATAGAAAAATATAGTATACACAACATTAGAAGTTGAATTTGGATCACGTTAGGATTGAGATACAACGTGACTACAAAAACTATTCTCTTGTAATCAAATACACCGAAAAGTCTTGGCTTGACCAATACATTGATAAATTTATAGTTTAGGAAACAAAGAAGTTCATACATTTGGGACATGCCACAACTAACCGGTTGGAAATCGGTCATTATAACCTAAAACGTTATATACATACGAGCAAGATTAACTCTAAGTTATTTTGAGGCATGGTGCATTCACTTGTTAAATTCCAATGTGCAATTAGATCCTCATTTGAAAAGAGTCGTTGTATAGTACAACATAAATTTGTAGACAAAGTGTTCAACTAAATTAAAAGTAAGGTTTCTAATACTGTTTTAGAATTCTTTTTATTGAATTATAAAGTGTTAAAGATCATGAGAAATCTGATGATATTGGGATGAAAGTTAAACATGATATAACAAATGAAATTTGCACTTTTTTCAAAACACACGGTATACTGTGTTGGCACCAAATTCGTGAGTTGCTATATAATGGTAGAATTGCACCTTTAGAAGATTTTCACAATCATTGGAATAGGTTATAAATATTGATACGTACAAACCTAACCACGATGGAGCTTATGAAAGAAAAAATAGATAAACTTGTAACTAATGTTATGCTAACCAATGACGAAATATGCACAGAACATATTTACAATAAATGGTCTGAAGTTGTTTATCTAGAGACAGCCACACTTTTAGAACTATTAGAGAAATAGAAGCATCACGGTCGTCCACATTCTAAACGAAAATTAGTTATTGACGCATCATCCATTAAACGAGATAAATCGTATTGGGAACAACTGGATGATGTTAATAAAGCCGATGAAGCTTCGATGCCAAACCCATTTTAAACTTCCAAGGTTACCGTCATAAAGAAATTCATTGTGCTTATACTGTTCGGGCAGATAAACCTACTATACTTTGAACTCCTTCGATTGTGTCGTTATCTAATAATAGCGTACCAAGCTCCATTTTTGGTTAAAAAATAATGGTTAACGACCCAAAAATCTATTTGTGATGGTTTCTCTCTCACTTTTAACCTTGTATACCTGCTATAAACAATGTTAGACCCGATGAACATTATGGATATCGTGTAGTATTATATAGGTTGTCTAACCAACAAGAGGATTTGGAGGTGATTAGAAATGGCGTTTATGATGATCTTATGGATAATTTTGACACTTATAGCAAGATATACAACACGTAAAGAAGTGTTTTTGAAGGTTTTTGAAAGTATACACTATTACAGAATGCCAACTGACATATCTTATTGGATGACAATGACGTAGATGGGAATATGAATCGCAATAATGCTTTAGTGCATTGTACATTTTGTATCACAATCAGGGTTGATGAATTGCGGCTATATTTTTCTAACACTTTGAAGTGCACCCCTCTGATGTCTAAAAATGTGGAAATCAGATTAGGTTTTGTTGAAAATAACCATTTTGTCAACGTAATTACTCCCTCTTAATTTAATGTTTTTATTATACTAATTAGCCATCGATATCCAAATTATCTTTTCTATTTATATAGCTTACAATTTCTGCTGAATATCTATGTACACGGATACATTCTACATGGACGACATTATATAGTGATGATGCAGCAACTTGGAAATTACCATTACTTAGTCGGTGCAAAATATATGAAGATCTTCAAGGTACAAAAGCCTATCATCTCATTCCCAAAAGTAACATACTTATATGAATTTGTGTAATAGTGTAACCATATATTGTACTTGGTCTATGTACTTTCTTTAATTTACCTTATTGAATATGTAATGCAAATGTATTTTTGTAATGTATTCTCATTATGTTAATGCGTTTAGAATTTAAAAATATACTAAAATGAAATAAGGATAACTTAAAGTTACATAAGATTTAAAATTATTTAAAATAATATCCTTCATTAAAAGTAGCACTCTGTAGTTCTTTCTTTTTTTCAACAATTTGCTTCTTCATAAATTATAACATCTCTTTGGTAAATAATCAGTCACTTTTAAATTAAAAGATCTAGATGTTTCAACCTTAATCTCCCATATAAGGTCGAACACATGATACATTGGTCTGCTTGTAATAAGTTCGTACCTCGTACCTACTTCTTCACAACTTCGTGGGGATGACATTGGTTTTTCCCGCTACATGTAGTAGTAGATGAACTACATTTTACATAACACTTTGTCAAAAACTCCTTTTGTAATCTCATCAAAAATAGGAAACTTCACATATTTGATAGCTTCGAGTATATGAGTATCTTCAAGCACACTTTATTCCATATCGATACAAGTTATAAGTAGATAGTTGAAGGTATGTGTTTAGAGGCATGTTAGTCGAGAGCTTTATATAAAGATGTGAATCTAAAATTTGGCGGGTTGATTTGAATGGGACTATTTTTCGGCGGGTAATTTTGGACGGGACATTAATTTGGCAGTTTGATTTGAGTGAGACTTTTTTTTACGGAAAATTAGCAGCATAGGTTCGGTCACTTGTGGACCAATGCTGCCATTTTAGGGCACCATTGGTGCAAAATGTGAGGCATCATCGATGTAGCCTATATGCATTGATATGGAGGTGGGATGCGTACCATCATTGTAAACTACCTGCACCAACGGTGCTGCCCATATACACCCTCGGTGCTAAGTAGTGTACACCATAGGTGCAAAGACTTGGCACCTGTGGTGCATTTATTTTGTAATTTTTTCTTAATTTTAAAAGAAAATGTAAAATTATTTGTAACATTGATGAATGGATTTACTAAGTTTATGTTCATATTCTTATAAATGTTTATGGCCTTATGTTTTCAATGTTTGACTAAGTTTTACTCTAAGTTTTAATTTTTAGTAATGGATAATTGAATAAACATAAGTGTTTGATTAAAATTAATTAAATGTAATACGAAACTACATAATTAAATCATCTATCGTTCAATATAAAACATAAACATAAACTTAAATCAACCAAGCAAAAAAAATTATGATAACTAAAATAATGAGTTACGGAGAAAAAAACTGCAGCACTTGTCACCAACAAACCCTTAAACCATCCAAATCATCTCTCGTATGCATTATGTTGAGCAATCGAACAACCTCAAGTTGTTTATCATCATCCGGTTGCGTCGGTGTCATGATGACGTACCAGCCATAGCGAGTAATATAATCATGATACCTAGTCGTCATCGATCTCCCATACATAGCAATAGTAACTGTCAAACAATTATCGGGAAGTAAGTGTTGAATTTAATCTAACCAAGAACTCTCACACCAAGCGTAAAAAGATAAATATACCTTCCCATAGGAAACCTTCGGTAAAAATAAAGGTGCTGATGTATTCAAAATTCGTACGAACTATCGCTTGATTGTGTCAGGCATATATCCCTATATCATGCTTATCATTTGGATTGGATAAGCAGGTAAAAATATATCATAGACAGGAAACTAAGCTTTCATGTGCTCGTATGGCTTGAAAATGACCTGTAAAACAAAACAGTAAGATATGTTATTAAAAAAAAGTAAGTTAAGTAAAACATTGCATATATTTTCAAAACATATATTAAATATAAAATTTTCTTACTTACATCTTTCTCCTTTTGATCATCGAGAAGTAAACGTATTGTGGATTTGGGGCACACGTTTTTTTCCACAATTCTCTTAGGTAACGAACTAACAATATTTGGGACTACATGTTCTCCATACCATAGTAATAGTCACCTATCATGTTTTTCTTACTAGCATCCGTAAATATAGTGCACCCAAATAAAAATATAAGATACGCTCGTGAAACTTGGCGGATAGTCTCGTGGTCATCCAAGTGAAGGAAGTAGTCCTCCGTAAATGTGTCGCGGAGCTATTTTAGTTTAAAACCCACTCCTCGTGTAAATTTTAGTTCTCTACGGACCTCATCAACAGTGAGTCTGAACAATCCCGCATAAAACACATATGTCTCCTCTCTTGGGGCCTTAACTACATCAAGTGTCCTACCAACTACGGGGATGCATGTAATGAAATTGACGTAATCCAAAGTGATTGTCATCTCCTCGAAGTTTAACTTAAACGTGTTGGTCTTCTGGTACCAACACTGAACAAAAACCTCATCAAATATCTAATTAGTGAAATAATGAGGCAAATCCTTTTTCGTAGTTTTTCACCCATGTTTTTCTAGGGCATTTTCTACTTCTACTGATTTTACAAGGAAAATATTTTTCCATGGATGCAAACTCTAGATCATGAGAGGTCGGCCTTCCGAAGGCCGTCAGTCTGCATACTGAAATAAACACGAAAATATTTATTAGTAACTAAACTACATAACAAACAAAAATTAATAACTAAATAAAGTAGGGTAATATGTTGGAAAAAAGATCATTAAGTTTTCGGGAAAAAAAACAAACTCAAATCTATTGGTACACAACACCTGCACCATCGGTGCTGACCATCTTTGTCATGATTCTAGCGAGGAAGATGGCCTAAAAACCCTATGTTTGGCTACTTAAAGTCTACCATAGATCCCTAAATTCAACCCTTAATACTAACCCATCCACTTCACAAATCAATCGACCCAAATCAACAATAACAAACCTAAAATCAACTATAAAAAAAATTAAAAAACTAAATAAAAATTAAAAAAACAAGAAATCTAACCTTGGTGAAGGAGAAAAAATGTCACCTTTTTCAGCATGGTGGAGAATGAGAGAAGGATGTCGGTGGACGAATAACACCTCGGAAGCTCGCCAGATGTTTCTTGGAATCTCTTGCTGGATTTTAGAAAGACGAAGATAGATAGAATGTAGAAAAATAAGAGAGTGAAAAGTTTTTTTAGTTATTGAAACAAAAAAAGTGAGTGAATAGTGTTTAGGAATAAAACAACTTATATACTCGTGAAGCAATATTTTTGCTCAAAAATGATGAGAGAGGTTATACCACTTTTAGGTGAAATTATAATTGGGTGAGGTTATACCAAAATTAGATATGATACTTTTAACCCAATAATACGTTTTTTATTCATCCTTTTTTTCTAAATGACAATCAAATAATCTCAAGCGAGTTGACTTAAATAATTATATGATAAGACATCTCAAATAACATACAAGCTTGTATGTCGAATATAATTTTTAAAATACTTTTGTTAACTAGTACTAATAAATACTACTTGGTAATTAATTTACTTTCAAAAAGATTTATATAATAGGATTAATAAATACCTATTATATAAATTTAAAAAATAAAAAAAGCATTAACATATCCTGAACAAATGATAGTGACACAACACTTTTATTAATATAAAAGGTTCGAATGATAACAAAAATATAAGTAGGTGGTCGTTACATGTACAGTCAGGTTTGTATAATTTTTCAAAGAGTTATGATAGAAATAAGACACGTTTTGTTGAATCTCTCACCATACACCCCCATTTTTTAAACTAAATTTTGAACACCTCAAAGTAGTTTTTTCATAAGATTTATTTACGAAATTTCCATTGGTACAAAACTTAATTCTAAATCTAAAACCCTCCATATCTATCTCTAAATCCTAACAATTTACCATCCCAACACTAACAATTTACCATTCCAACACTAATAATTTACTATCCAAACACTAAAAATCTACAGCTCAACCAAACACCAAATAGTTATGGAAGACAAGGAACTAAACATATTTTTGGATGACATAATTGAGGATGAAAACTTGTATCCAGCAGAGATAACAATTTCGACTTTAGTTTATGTTTTCATATGAATCGCGCGAACCATATGATGAACAACAACATGTTCGCATATGGCGTACGACCAGAATGAACTGGTCACAAACATGCATGCGCCTAGATTTTTTTCATCGCAATTCTGTATGCGACCAGTTCATCATGGTCGCACGCCATATATAACTAGTTCCAAATTCTCATTTCTGTTGTGCAATTTATTAATTATAAAGTTTTTTTAACAAATTATAATTTGTTCTATGAGGAATCTGGACAAGTACCATATATGATAGCTGACTACACAAGAATCTTCACAACTGATTGGTTATTCACTAAGTCGGAATTGGATGCTTTTATCAAAGAGGAATAAAAAATATTAAATTCGTCATCATTAAACGTTATATGATAGTGGAAAATAGGGAAGAACTCGGCTAAGAACCTTTGTTAATCATCGAAGTTTGTCACTTTTTTCTAAACTACTACTCGAGTTATATTTGTATCAAAATTTCCACTTTTGTTGCTTTCTGTTACATTTATGGTCACTAGTAATGACTACAAATACACAAAAAACCAACGCTAGTGACCACTAGCGAAACAAAGCGACTATTTTGATATAACAATTAAATAAGTGGTTGTTTTAAAACAAGTGACCAACTCTGGTGAGTAACCAAGATTTTTAGCCAAAAGAAATCCTAGATTACAATACCAATGCGGGAGGTACGGTGTTTTCTTATCAAAACCGAAGCCGGAAACTTTGAGAAAGTGAAAGTGTACAACAAAGAAATGTAATTGTCCTTTTAAATTAAAAGGGTATCTGATTGACGTACTAGCTGTGCAATAGCGTTTGGAAGTTATAAACGGGAAACACAATCACGAAACTTGTGTACAAAGGAGCATTGAACGGCTAAAAATGATAAAAAAATCCATGTCTTTAACAGAACAGTAAACTCACATATACCACTGGTACCGTGCATAGGACCATGACCAAGCGAGTGGTAAAGTTGTGCCAAAACCAACTGAACCAATTATACCGATCCATTTGCTGATACTGGTTTAAGAAACTTTAAACAATCAAGTGAAATGTCATTGCCAGCTTTATTGGCGCATATAGTGCCTCCTAAAACATGTAGTATATATGCTCGGGTAGCGTGATCAACCCTGACATCGACAGTCCTACTACCATTGTATCTCTCATGTGTGAATGTCATAAGCAACCAATTCAAGGTCAAATTACTGTCATTCTACGAGCTAGGATGGTCGTACATCTAGCATACTACCGTATGTACTCAATTTCTCCGTCTCATCATCAAAAGGTGGGACGTCAAAAGTTATATCTATAACCGGCAAGCCGGTAATAACATTGACATCGTCGAGAGTGACGGTCATCTCGAAGGAGAAGTGACATGAAGATGTCTCCTCATGCCAACTCTTGAAAAATACCTCTAATAGATGGACGTTGGTATACCAACGGGATAGCGCGTCGATCAGGGGGGAAAATAGTATCCATAATCTTAGCTCGTACCCTGATAAGGAAATATATTCATAAGGGACTTAAATGTAATTAATAAGGACTTGAATGATAAGTTCTATTAATATAGAATAAGATTAAAGTTTTATAAGAAGAATAGGGACTGAACTGTAAATAAATCTCTTATGTAACCGAATTTGTAACTAACTCACTAGGCCTATTTAAAGAGGTCGAGGAGGCTGATTACACCTATGAAATAATTAGAGGAGAAAGATTATATTCACCATCTAAAATCTCTGCTGATTCTTAGTCAATATTCTCAATCTTCTCAATCCAATTTCTATTCTCACCATACCCTAGTCTGATGACACAAGTCGCACTTCCAGAGACTGTCGTACACTAAAAAGAAACATCAACTGACTCTCGCCTATAATATGTAATAAACACAAAACACTAAATAATAAAGTTGTTTATAAAAATTAAGTTGAAACTAAATTTAAAAAAAATGGTTTTAAATATTCAAGTTGTAAAGAAACTTACATCTCCATGGAAGTTGTACGTCTCCCCCTTAGGTGCCGCAAGCGAATATGATCTTGTACCACTATTGTCAACCGCAGCCTAACTAGTGTGATGGTTGGTATAATCAACTACATCACCAAGACGCAATCGTCATTTTGTACGAGATCCCGACTTATCCTCCTCCGTAGGGACAATCTTCCTAGGTGTTAGTATATCAAGGGTCGTATCCTGACCATGCTACTTCGTAGCAGTCGTCGCTCGCACCATCTCTTAAAAACAAATAAAGCATCAGTTTGGATAAGTGCTTAAAAGAACCCGTAAGAAATACATTTTTTCACTAAGTAAATAAACAATAAATTTTAAACTACATACTATACATTGAAGTATAGACAAAAGCGTCAACTCAATCAATAATTTATTTAATGAAACAAATACCAACCATCATGTAAATCGCATAAAGAATGAGATATTTGGAAAAAAATAGCAATAAACATGACAATCTGGGTTGATCTGTCGGATGAAGGTTTGCGAGAGACACCCAACCTTGTCGCACGACATATGCGAATCAAACATGTTTGGTCGCACATGTCGTACGACGAACGTGTACCAAGCAATCCAGTCAACTTAAACCTTAAAACACTAATTCTAACTCCATTATGCTCAGAATTAAAAGCAAAACACGGATACACAATTCACAAACAATTCTAGCATATCAATTCAACATAACAACAACTCCAACAATGCGAAATTCAATTTTTTTTAAACAGAATTTAAAACCTAATTTTCTACATAGATAGACAACGAAATCGGAAAACAAATATATTACTAAAATCGTATGACATACATTTATGATGTTGTGAGATCAGATTTGAAAAACAACTTGTTTAGATTATCGAATGATTTTAAAAGAGAAAATATAGATTATTAAGAGATACTAGTTTATTTTTATACCTTATTTTTCAAAAAGCAAAATTGTCTAGAATTTAATATAAAAAATTAATATAAAAATACAAAATCAAAATGTGTAACGGTGCAAAATTCAACAAAATGGGTCTAGTTTATACAAAATCGAAGTTGTATAGTTTACTTAGAAACCGCAATCTAAATTGTAATAATTGAATGGCCGTTTACATGAGATAAATAATTTTTTAAAAAATAAATAAAATAAAGACATATTATAAATAAACAATGGAAGTTTTATATGAGAAGAAAAAATTAATACATTAACAAATACAAAAATTACACAACATCATTAATTAATCTCTTATGCCTATTATAATGTTTTTCCATAAACACTCTTGAAGCTCCTTCTACAGTTTTACGCCATGTCTGCAAATCAAAATTATAAAATTAACCATAATTATTTACAAAACCAAAATCACCTTTTCAATACTACCCATACGTGAATAATTCTTTGTACCCCTTATCCTCATCTTTGACTTCCTTATCCCTAGCTGCCGTGACCGCGGTGGCAGTAGGAAGCAGTCGTTTCCTCTCTGTCAATCCACGGTGGTTATTCGTTTCGTACTTTATAAATTTTCTGGATAATCTTTTTTCCTTAGCGTCGCCGGAGTTAGAAAATTTGCTGATCAGCTTGTCCGATGAGTTTTTTGTAACATGTTGAACTTTGGAGGTGTCCGCAATTTTATAATAATTGAAAATTATAGCCCTTATAGGATTCCATGTGATTTAGGGCCACTATGATAAGAAAAACATTAGGTCCCATGTACCTAAAACAAAGTTTCGGGTGAAGCTATCATCATCAAATTTGTTGATTTTCCCCTAAATAAAAAAAATGTTTTTTTTAATATTTACTTAAGTAGGAAGAAATATCAAATTAATCATTTTTATAGTTTTACCCCAAAATCCATTAAATCAAGCAATTCTATTAAATTCTATCCCAACCATTTACATTATAAATTTATTAATTCCATCTATTCCATTAATTTCTATTACTATATCAATTAACTCCATTTCGAAAATCTCGACAGGTTTTAGCAAAAAACAACTAATTTCGAGACAATATCACAGGATCAAATGTTTAGGCACAAAACGACGAATTTTATGGCAGTATCTCGGAACCTCTCGGAATCAGTTGTTTACATGCAAAAACATCTTTCGAGACAGTATCTCGGAATCGTTTGTTCCGTGCGAAAACATTTGATTCTGATATACTATTTCGAAATTAGTTCTTTCCCGCTAAGATCTGCACAAATCTGAATTTTGAAAATGAGTTTTTTTTTAACACGGATTTTCAAGTTACATGGATGTAAAACTAAAAAATAAGTTTAAGTTTAAATAAGGGAGAGTGTCACAAATTAGTGCATTATTTATGCTCTTTAATCTTAATTACAAGAAGCAGACACAATGTATACCCGGAAGAAGGAGACAACTTTAAAATCAATTTTAAACTATTAAATGACTTAGTGAAGTAGTGAGAGTTACATTAAAAAAAAGTCTGAAAGTCTCAAATTATGAAGTGATGTTATTGGGTAGTGTGAATTATATTTCTATAAGTACTGAACCATTTTGTTTTATTCTTCAAGTAATAAAATCAAACTATCCGTCTCTTCAATTATTTCATATGTCTACTCGATTTGTTTCAATTTGCTTGATTTCAAAATTTGGTGATTTCCTTTTCTTAAATAGATAGATGTTCAGAATTTAGGTTTTCGCTTTCCTTTGTTATTTGGCCTTCTTTTGTGATGGGACATGGCTTATTGAGAATTTCATTGGGGCCTCGACAGTTTGCTAAAACAAGGTAGTCTCTTGTTTCAAATAGTATCGGTATATATTTATTATTTTGAATCAGTTTCTATACTAATATTTTGCTTTACCAAGTCGTATGAATATCTGTTTGCATAAGCTCAAGTCACATTGCATGCGCTGGATGCTCAAACCAGCCTTTGGGCTTCGCAGCTACTGTCTAACCAGCCTTTGGGTTTCACAGCTACTGTCTGGGTGCCATTTTCTCCTCTTGGCTTAACCCTATATATATAATTAGGTAGTCGATGGAGTTTAATTTTTCTCCTCTTTATATTTTGCTGGTTATGGATGATATATTGGATTATGGTGCTTTGTAATGCTGTCGAACCTTTTATGGAGATTCAGATTCGGTGTATGGTTTGGCTAAGAAGCTGTTCGCCGCCTTCATATCAAGTTATTCTTGTTGGCATAATTAATATAATCTCGTATCGTATCTTATTTATATGTATGCAGCTATATTTTCTGTTATAAATTATATGCAGTCGTATATATAATTTGATCAACTTGAATGGATTTATAATTTCAGGAAAACAAATTCTCTTAAATTTACTTTTTTCATTTGGTATCAGAGCCAATGTCGAAAATGATAGTTATGTGAGTGTGGTGAGAAACGGTGGTAGCGTTGAATCAACAGAATCAGAAAGAAGAGTATCATAGAAGGAAGGAAATGTATCACTTACGTATACAATTCTCGCTGACACAAACTATCAAGGATGAGCATTAAAGATGAAGATATGCATGAGGGCTCATGGAGTTTGGGAAGCTGTGTTTCCCGACAAACCATTTGATCTCCATCAAGATCAAATCGCGTATGGAATTCTCTCTCAAGGATTGACTGAAGGATAATTGATGGAATTTGGTGACAACGAGACAGCACGAGAAGCGTGGGAGTCTCTTCGCAAAATAAATGAAGGAGTAGACGAGGTCAAAGAGGTGCAAGCGCAAGCGTTCAGATGGGAATTTGATGGTATGAAAAAGAAAAATAATGAGACAGTAGTGGAGTATGCGAGAAAAATAGAAGCAGTGGTTAACCAAATGAAGGCCCTTGGTGTTGCGATTAAGCCAGACTATATGAACAAGAAATTGTTAACATCAGTCTCGTCAAAGTTTACCCAAATTGTAGTGTCAATTGAACAATTTGGAGATGCGAAAAACAAGTCTTTTGAAGATGTTATTGGGGCACTAAGAGCCCATGAAAAATGTCTTAAAGGTGATGAAGAAGAAGAGCATGATGAAAAGGTGTTGTTAACAAAAGCAGAATGGGAGTCACGATTCAACTCGACATATTCTGGAGGGACCCGAGGTCGCGGTCGAGGAAGAAGCAAAGGTGGATTTGGATATGGGAGAGGAAGCTTTTCCTATGGAATATCAAAATATGTTGATGGAGAAGGACATATCCAGAGAAATTTGAACTTTGATATCACAAAGGTACGATGTTATACTTGTCAGAATTTTGGACATTATGCTAGGGATTGCAAACCGAAGAAAGAGGAAACAATGAATCTAACATAAGAAGTAGAAGAAAAAGATACATTTCTAGTCATGGAGACCAATTGTGTTTTTTCTAGAGAGAAAAAATTGATGTTACCCAAAGATAAATCTAAAACAATGGCAACGAAAGGGAGGGTTGATAAATCAATGTGGTACTACGACACAGGCGCTTCAAATTATATGACCGGGGACTGAAACCTATTGACAGACTTAGATAAATTAATGAGTGGTACAGTAAAGTTTGACGATGGCTCTATGATCAATATTTGTAGAAGAGGAACCGCAGACTTCCGAAGCAAAACCGGGAAAAATTAGATGAGCCAGGAGGAAAATCTAATATCATTAGTTTGGGACAAGTAGATGAGCCAGGAGGAAAAATTGTTGTTGAAGGTGGATTTTTAAGTTTTTTTTATGCAGAGTACAATCTGGTGGCCAAAATACCTCGAGCACTCTATGCAATGAAAATGAGTCAAGCAATTTCACAATGTCTCCTATCTACCGAATCTGAAAACTCTCGTTTGTGGCATGCTCGTTATGGGCATCTGCACTTTCAAGCCTTGCAAAAACTTATACGAGATAAATTAGCCAATGGATTACCTGAGTTTAAACAAGATGGTCAGAATTGTGATGTATGTGTTCTTGGGAAACAACACAGAAGAAGTTTTCTAACACAAAGTCACTATCGAGCGAGTTCATTGTTAGATCTAACCCATGCAGATATTTGTGGTCATATTTCACCAATTACCAAATGAGGTAACAAGTATTTTATTTTGTTTGTTGATGATTTTAGCAAGTACATGTGGCTAAAACCACTGAAATTAAAAGATGAAGCACTTACTAGATTTAAGAAGTTCAAAGAAGAGGTGGAGAGGAAATTGGGAAAGAAAATAAAAATGTTACGGACAGACAGAGGCGGAGAATTTCAGTCTCAGCGGTTTAAATTATTTTGTGAGCTTTATGGAATTCAAAGGAAAATGATAGCACCATATTCACCACAACAAAATGGTGTGGTGGAAAGAAGAAATCGAACCATTGTCGAGATGATGAGATGTTTGCTGAAGGATAAACAAAAACCGTATGAATTTTGGGCAGAAGCTGCAGTTATAGCAACCTAACTTCTATATAATTGTCCCACGAGAGATATAAGTGGAAGAAAACCATATGAAATCTACTTCGGAAAAACACCAAGTGTAAGTCATTTTCGAATTTTTGGATGTATAGCTTATGTTAAAAATCTGAAATATGATGTGAAGAAGCTTGATGATCGAAGCAACAAAGTTGTTTTTCTTGGTTATGAACCTGGTTCAATAGCCTATAGATTTGTGAATCCAAAAACAATGAAAATAATAGTGAGTCGAGATGTGGTATTTCGAGAGTCTGAGAAATGGAACTGGTCTGACACTATGGAATCCATGGAACTTCAACCCAGTAACTCCATTTCCATTAGATATTCAACTGGAGAAGTAGAAACTATGAATCTTGAATCACCATCAATTTTTTCTCAAAGTGTATTAAATGGGTATGATACAAGATCAGATGAGGAACCTAGAAACGAGGACGATGAAACTCCACCAAAAAAGTTTCGATCTTTACAAGAGTTATATGATGAAACTAATGAAATTGGGTTAGATTCAGTTATGAGCCTTCTGTCTATTGAAGAACCAACGATGCAAGAAGAAGCATTCAACAATGAAAATTTGAGGTTGGCAATGATGGAGGAGTTTGAGGCGATTAAGAAAAATAGAACATGGGAGCTTAGAAAATTACCACCAGAACACAAAGCGATAGGTTTGAAACGGGTTTATAAGTTGAAGAAGAATCCAGACGGCAAAATTATTAAATATAAGGCAAGACTCGTGGTCAAAGGCTACATCCAAGAACATGTAACTGATTATGACGAGGTTTTTGCTCTAGTTGCTCGATTAGAAACTATTAGATTGCTTATGGCACTAGCAGCCCATGAAGGGTGGCAAGTATACCATATGGACGTGAAATCAGCGTTCTTGAATGAGGATCTAAAGGAATTGGTTTATGTTAAGCAACCACCAGGTTTTGCTGAGAAAGGAAGAGAAGATGAAGTTCTGAGATTGAAGAAAGCATTATATGGTTTGAAACAGGCTTCAAGAGCTTGGAATGAAAAACTAGACTTTTGTTTACAGAATTTTGGTTATGAGAAATATAGTCTCGAACATGCAGTTTACAAAAGAACAAATGGAGGTGATATGCAGTATGTTGGAGTTTATGTGGATGATTTAGTAATAACCGGCTCAAACTTGGCGAAGCTGAGAAGTTTCAAAGCAAAGATGAAAGAAATGTCTGACATGATAGATTTGGGTGAGGCGGTGAGGCGGTTTGATACGTTTTAAAGATATGCCAACATCATACACAAGCCGAGGGTGCCCCTAGAGAGTATTTCAGAAGCAGTGTCGTTCGATAGGTGGGGCATTGACTTAGTTGGGCCCCTACCAATGACATTTGGTGGGAGACAAACGATAATAGTAGCAGTTGATTATTTTTCCAAGTGGGTGGAAGCAGAACATTTAGCAGGAACAAAAGCAAAATATGTTATCAAGTTCATTGTCTCGAATACTTGTTGTCGCTTTGGGGTGCCGATAAAGATTACAACGGATAATTGGCCTCAATTCGATAACAAGGAATTTAAAAGCTTTTGTCTTTCCAGGGGCATACAACAATGTTTTTCTGCTCTATTCCATCCCCAGGCTAATGGTCAGATGGAAGTGACCAATCGAACGATTTTGGATGGATTGAAGAAGAATTTGGAGGGTAAAGCTCGGAAATGGCCTGATTATTTACAAGAAGTATTGTGGGTTTATAGAACAACACCTCGAACTTCCACTTCCACATCTCCATTTGCCTTCGTGTATGGAATGGATGCAGTTGTCCCCTCGGAGATTGATTTCCCATCATACCGTGTGGCAGCTTATGCAGAAGATTTGAACGATCAAAGGAGAACACTGGAATTAGACTTGGTGGAAGAAAAGAGACGAAGAGCGCAGCTAAATTCTTTGCATTATCAAACATTGATGCAGAGTAAGTATGCTTTGAAAGTAAAGCAAAGATATTTCAAGGTAGGGGGACAAAGTGTTACGAAAAGTTTTTCTGCACACCAAGGAGAAAAGTCCTCGAAAGTTGGGGCCAAATTGGAAGGGCCCTTATGAAGTAACGGAGAAAGTAAAATGGGGAACATATAGATTAAAAGACAAAGAAGGGAGATATCTCAAACATCCGTGGAATATAGAACATTTAAAATTGTATCTGGAATGAGGAAGAATTTGGCATGTAACGCTTATTTTTTCATGTGTATTTTCAGGTTTACAAAAACAGCAAAGGCATACTCTTTCCTACCCTGTTAGGCATAGGAAGGTTTTAACGAGGTGTCATTATGAATTGATCAGTACAATTGAACTTTTGCCTCGAATTATTCTTTTTGAGATACAAGTTGTGGTTGAGTTGTTAGGATCCATAATTATGATATTTTATAAGTTTGCCTTAGAGCAACTTACTACGATTATTATTACCAAGTAAAATTGGTATATGGCAATTGTTATATTCAACGCGAGTTGACATACACTTATTTGTTCACATCAAAATGTGAATTCAAAATATTATAAAATTGGCATTCCAAAAAAAAGGCAAACTAGAAAGGTCGAGGACGATGTTCTTCGGAACATGTACACACTATTACAAAAATTGCCTCCCAATGACTTATAAAAAAATTATACAAACATATTGACACTGTTCTCCTCGGATTCTGATGACTCACTATCATTCACAACAATATTCGGAGGGCGAAGTTTGGGGAGACCAGCTTCCAAAAACTGCCCAAGTCATAGTCAGGATATTCTGGATGAATTTGGATGATCAGACCTGCTCGGGTAGTAGCGTCTCGAGCGTTGAGTGTGTCCACACACTTGGCTTCATAGGCATCCACTGCTTTTTCTTTTTCAACCTCTACTTGTTGAGGAAAATCTTCAATTCTCTTCACTGATTTTTTCATGTCCTCCAGAACAACCTCGTAATCAGCCAGACAACCCTTAAATCCCTTGCATGCAATTTTGTGAGCTTTCTTGAGTTCCGTCAAGAGTAACTCGTGAGTCCCCGTATTCTTTTGGTAGAGTTCCCTCTCTTCTTGGCAGTATTTTTCGAGGACGAGGACATAATTTTCAAAAGCATACAATTTTTTCAAAAATCGCGTCCGTCTGACTCTCTAGAATGGAGTGTTGTTTTTTTGACTCTTCAAGTTGAGCAAAATCAAGGGAAGCCTTCAACTTGTAATGGTTTTTCATGTCTTCCAAATGTTGCATTTTCCTTCCCATGTTGACAGAAGCATGGAGTAGGTTGTGAACATTTAACAAAAACTTATCGTTCTGTAGAATCTCGAAGGAGCTGGTAGGAGAGCCTATTGATGTGGGGTCAAAATCCGAACACTCACCAGTTAGAATATTGGGGTCAACATGTTGAGCAGGATCGCTTCGGGGAATTGGGAGTGGTGGTAATATGGGAGAATTCTCAGCAGGAGTGGGACTTGAAGTTTGGGTAAGAGGAGAATTGGGTGTTTGACCTAAATTTTCTCTAACCTCTCTTTCTGGATTAGTCGCAACATCTTGGGTCCCAGCGTCCTCGGAGATTTCTTGGACATCATATTTTGTTTTAATGTCCTCGGATGTTTCTTGAATAGGTTCTAAAACAACCTTTTTCTTGGTCTCTTTTGTCTTGGCTTCTTTTTTCTTGACAGGGCGGACATATTTTTTTGGAGGGGAAATGGTAATGGGAATTACAGTGTTTGCCAACGAGGTTGGCTCCAGGTTAGCAGCTAATCCTTCAGAGTCTGACTGAAGGTTTTTGGTGGAAGATTCCTCGTCGGAATCATCAAGGTGACTTTTGGCACGCGAGCGCTTCGGAAGATAAATGACTATATCTTTCTTGTTCACTCGATCAAGGATTTCTTGTTGAGAGGGCGGGGTCATTAATTCTTTCAGGGTCAGCCGGTTGAGGGGATTCAGCCTCCAGAGTCGACTTCTGGCCAAGTTATTATTCATAAAGCACAGGTGGAATTTGTTGTTCAAATTTTCTTTGGCCCACTCACTGAGTTTGGTGAAGATGGTGGTGGCACTCTCGACATAGTCTGCGTAGGGCTTCGAGACTTCGGTCATAGCTACAAAGAGTTTTAGGTTAATAAATCATTCTTCGAGGAAAAATAAAAGAAGAAGTTACTAGACTTACATTTGTTGGTCCACAAGAGAGACAACTTGTGTGGATTCGAAGGAGTGGACTCAGATCATGTCTCCCAATGTCCAGAAAAGTAGAAAAATTGTTGCCTTCACTTCTTGTCAGCTTCCAGCAAGTCTTTCAGCACCTTTTGTCCTCGACTAAAAGTTAATGAGTAAAACGGAAAAACAGATTCTTGGCCAGGCCAGATAATCCGATGAGCTCTTCTAAGGAAAATTCGACACAAGTTGGTCCACAAGAGAGACAACTTGTGTGGATTCGAAGGAGCTCTTCTAAGGGAAGAGTGATGTCACCCTTGGATTTTAGGGCAATCCGACGAGCCTGTTCTTCAAATATTTTTAGAGGAATGGTGGAAATCTGATTAGAAGAGGCCAACTGAAGGCTACTAGTTTTGTTGTGCTCTGCAATGGAAATTGGTAGACTTTCTGGCTCAGGATTATCCGAGGCTACTGCTTTCCCCTTCTCGGCCACAGACTAATTTCGCATTGCTTGAAAATCGTCTTCAGTAATATTAGTTCTTGAGGGAGAAAATCGAGGGCTCTTGCTTCCCGTTATCGCAGGGGTGGCTGGAAGGCTTGACCCAGAAGTGTCGATCTTCAAAGTAGGATTGTCAACTGCTAACGCTAAACTCGGATCTGGGATTTCCAAAGGAGTTTCTTTGGCACGCTTGCATTCTTGAGAGTTCATTTTATCCTTGTGGTGTTTTTTCCTCTTACCATAAGAATGCTTATGATGTCTGTCTTTACACATGGATTCGAGGGGTTCGAGATCAGAAATTTGGGTTTGGTGAGAAATTTCGAGAGGAATTATAGCAGGAGAGTTTTATGATGGAGGCCAGGAACCGGAGAAAGTAGTAACAGAATGTTGGGGTTGGGGTACAACGTATTCACCAGCAGCAACTCTGTCTTGGAATTTTTTTACTGATTAATAGCCACTCTGGAATCCTACGAGCTTTATAAGCCATCTTTCTCTCTCTAGAAAGTTTAGAACAAAACGTTTGGAGTGTAAATGAAGAAGGTGAGTATTTGTAGAAGAAGATGGGCTTTTAGGGTAAGATAGGCCTAGGGACTTTTTCCTTTGTTTGCCTAAGGCATTATGGGAAACATAGGCAAAATTATATTGATTCGAGAAATGAGGGAGAAGGTGAAAAGGCAATCTAATGATGAAAAGTATTGGGAAGTGGGATAAGATTTCTAAAAGGATTTGGTGACAAAACATTACGACTAATGACGTCATAAAAAAGGCGGGAGACAGTTAGTTAGGATATGCGAATTGATGCTGGAAAATTTGATGAGTCCAATCATTGCAATCTATTAGCCAAGTCTGGGAGGTTGTATTTAAGACGACTAATTTTGAAGACGGCATTTTTTAGAAATTGGGATATCCGCATAACTGTTTCTGATGCGAGTTATTTTTCAAGCTTTGCTAAAACATTGCAAGGATTGGGGGGCCACTGATTAGTGTTAGCTAGGAGAATAAAAGGAAATTCGAAGAGGAACCTTTTGAGCTAAAGGAAATTCGAAAAGGAACTTTTTCAGCTAAAGGAAATTCGAAGATGCACTTTTTCAGCTAGAGGAAATTCAAAGAAGCATTTTCTGTTCAAAGCGGTATTATTCGAGGACAATAAAGAATAAGAAGATATTCAAAGAGGGGCTTTTTCGAAGAGAATTGAAACAAACAAGACGAAGTTCGAAGATGACATCACAGTCCTAACAAAAATATTTTTACTAGGACTGGGGGGCTACTGATAAGGGAGAATAAAAGACGTATGGAAAAATTGTAAGGAAGTGTTTTTATTAGGGAGATATTGTAAAAAGTGCAATATAAATAGTTATTATGAATAGGTAGAGAAATACAGGGACTAAATGTGTAATAAGTAAGAATTAAAGCGTGTGGGGCCCGTTATTATACTATAAAAGGACCTCACACGAGTGGATATGGCTCGTTGTAGAATATAATATTACTTTCTCTCTCTACTTGGTTTAGCTCTCACTTTCTCTCTCTAGAAAGATACCATAACGACGAATCTACTACATTTTGGACCCTTAAACATTCTCGTAACAAAAAAATTACCCTTGAGTTATTCTTAATTCATCAGAACCATTTGATAAAACCTATAAACAAACAAAAGTATCAATATTTAATAGTTAATAGTTGAACTTTTAAAACAAGATCAAGTATATAAAGTTTTTGAAAAAATTAATTTTGAAAACGTTAAATTTATAAAAATTAAGAATACCTAAAAAAAAATTGATCCTGGAGCATCGATTTGAAATTGGATAAAGCTCATACGCTTTCATATGATTATCACGTGTGGTACGGAGGGCATAGATCTCTTGAAGAATTACATATAATGTTGCTTTATAGAATCAATCACTTTTATCTTTCTTTGCGATCATTCTAGCATAATAACTATCGAAATTGACCCCTTCATTAATTTCCAATTCGAGGGGTTCCACGAATTCTCAGCTTAATTTCCAATTCGAGGGGTTCCACGAATTCGTGAATCTGGTTTCTATAATAATAATTTCATTAATTTCCAATACGAGGGGTTCCACGAATTCTCAGCTTAATTTCCAATTCGAGGGGTTCCACGAATTCGTGAATCTGGTTTCTATAATAATAATGAAATTTGTTATATGGGTGGTGCTTTTCGGACACTATGTTTTTATAATAAAAATTAGAAGAAGAAAAGTAAAAAGTTTTAAGAGCAATATCAATTTTGATATTTTATATATATACTGTCAATTTTGGGTTTCGAAATGTTTTTATAATAAAAATTAGAAGAAGAAAAGTAAAAAGTTTTAAGAGCAATATCAATTTTGATATTTTATATGTACCTCCCGCATGCAAAGCGGGCGCTCTACCATTTGAGCTACATCCCCTTTTGAAATTTTATTGGTCCACTATATTTATATAAAGTCAAGATACGTTTACTTCATATATTTACACCGGCTTTACTATCACCGATGAAGTTATCTTACCGTAATATATATGGTGATGATGGGTTTGCTATCTCACCTAAACATGAAAAAAAATACATGAGATAAATTAAATAAATTTCAGAAATATCAAATAACCACTAAGTTGTCACTTCTTAACAAATAACCACTCGAATTGTAAATCGATTCATCCCACAAAACAAGATTGAATGCATTCAATTTCTATTAATAAATCTAGCAAACTCACACGAGTCAGATAAAAAAACTGTTAAATAATAAATCATTTCCATTTTTTATTCTTAATATTATAATCTATATACACAGAAGATGAAAGATTCAAAAATTTATTAATATACGTGAAAGAAGAATAAAATTCAAAACTTTATAGCAAACATGTGAACCATCATTTGTCCTCCCTCATATATACTTATTTAAGTATACTATTTATTTTATATCTTTTAAATTTAAAATAAAATTATTTCATTAATAAAGTTTTATAAGTATTTTTTATGTTCTAATTTATATGTCAAATTTTTAAAATAATATTATTTTATTAGTAAAATTTTATAAATGTTTTCAGTATTTTATTTTACAGGTGTACAAGTCTTTAGGGTTTTACAGGTTTGTTTCGGGTTTACATGTCTTTTCGGGTTTCACATATCTTTTCGGGTTACGGGTCTTTTCGGGTTTTACAGGTCAGTTTCGGGTTTACAGGTCTTTTCGGGTTTTACAGGTCAGTTTTGGATGACATGAACCCAACCCGAACCCGACCCGTTTTTTTTCGAGTCGGGTTCTTATCGTGTCTTAATTTCATCGGGTCTGAAATACCAGGTCTCTAACCCTAAAATTTCGGTTCGTGTTCGTGTTGGGTTGACATGTCGTGTCCAAAATTGACAGCACTAATTTAGATATGTTTCATGTGTTTATTAAAAACTAATTTTTACGTATGAATTTATTGGTATTTCACTGACTACAGATATTTAGTATTTGTTTATCTATTTTTAGATATATTTTATATGTTTATTAAAAATTAGATTGTATGCACTAATTTATTCGAATTTCAATTATTAAGATTTATATATCATAATTCAAATTTTTGATAGTTTTTATAATGTATATATATATATATATATTATATATATTATTTGAAATATTCCAAAGAAATATTTATAATATCTAACTATTAGATATGTGATATTTTTAATATATATTAAGATATATTTCATATTTTTATTAAAAATTAATTTATGACTAAGTAAATAAAACCAAAATATAAAAACATATAACCATAATAATAAAAATTAAAGTATAATTATAAAAATATAATAATTTTATTCTATTATTTTTTAATTATAATATATAATTTCTAATTTATATAACAATAGGATTATCAAATAAAATAATATCGTTTGTTATGAAATATAATACTTGCGTGCCGATTCTGCATGATCTCATTTAACTTCTTGAATGAACCCATGTATTTTTTACTATCACCGATGAAGTTATCTTACCGTAATATATATGTCATGAGATCCTCATTTGATTTGAATCTCTAAAATCTCTAAACACAACCGGATTCTTGAATTTTCAGAAATAATGAAAGAGAAAAAAAATCTTACTTTTATTTGATCTTGATATCATATTTTTAAATATGTAAATATAGTAAATATTATATTAAATAATATATTATTTTGATATCATATTTTTAAATATGTAAATATAGTAAATATTATATTAAATAATATATTAAATGTCAGAAGATATTCAAAACATATTATTCTTTAATACACCTTCCTTAATTATTATATAATAGTCGAGAAATCTCTATATAATAGTCGAGAAATCTCTATAAAAAACCTATTGTGTGTATCTTTTTATTAATGTCCAATACTGCAGCAGCAATGGCGATGCTGGATACTTGAAGCGTGATGCTGGATAATGCTGGATACTTGAAGCGTGATGCTGGATACTTGAAGCGTAAGAGGGTTCAAGACTAACTAGATGCCACGGGAGGTTTGAGGTACTTGAAGCGTAAGAGAGTTCAAGACTAACTAGATGCCACGGGAGGTTTGAGGTACTTGAAGTGTAAGAGAGTTCAAGACCAACTAGATGCCACGGCGGGAGGTCGGCCAGAAGAACAAAGACCAATGCCACGGCGGGAGGTCGGCCCGAAGAACAAATTGCTGATGATTGCTGATGTCACGTAAGGTCGGCGAGAAGAACAAATTGATGATACCACGTTTCCAGAAGAACAAGTTCTTGATGTCTCTATGGTACTTTCTTTTTTCTATATTTATTATCTGGTATACAGTTTTAATTGGAAAATAATAATAATTGGAAAATAATAATAATTAATATTTTTTATTTTTTATGAATATAATACTGTTAGGGTTCGGCTAATAGGTTTTATTTAAAGAAAAAATATTAATGAAAGATATTTAGATTTTGAGTCACGCTTTTATTTAAAAAAGATATTTAGATGTTGAGTTTTATTTTTAAAAAAATCAAAAATAGTTAGTGATTTTAAAAACTACAGATTTGAAACTCACAAATATAATTTAGAATTTTTTTCTTAAGTTTAAGAAACAATATTTAATTTCTATATTTAAAATAATAATAAAATCACCTATTTATTATAAATATACTAATGATTAGTTTTTTTTTTTCATGCATTCTTTATAAAAACAACTAATTTCTTTTTTCACTAGAAAATAAAAGTAATTTAACAATTACAATTTTGATTTTTTTAAAAACATGTTTTTTTATAAAGAATTATTTTTTTTATTAAGATTTTCCTTGCTTTTATCGATAAAATTGAAAGTAGAGGGACCAACAACTGAAAATTACAAAACATGAATAATTTATAAAACTGATTTTTAAAAATCAATTAAAATCATTTAAAAATTCAAAATAAAACTAATTTAAAACTAATTAAATAAAACTATATAATATATTAATGCCTAACTAAATAAATAATATATTAATGCCTAACTAAATAAAATATAAATATTGCTTCATCCGCTTTGGGACAGGTTTAAAATTTCTTTTTTCATTGCGATGGCGATGGAGCGTCCCTCCCCTCCTTTTTTTTTCTTTGGCAGACAGGTTCAAGGATGCTAGTTTTCTCTTCCCTCTTTTTTTTTCTTTGGCAGACAGGTTCAAGATTTCTTTTTTCATTGCTTTTGCAGACAGGTTCAAGATCTCTTATGATTTCTCTTTGAGTAATCAAGTCGCTAGGTTCGAAACTATGGTATCAACCCTTTCTAGAGTATCTTTCTAGGCCGCTAAATTATCGAAACTATGGTATCAACCCTTTCTAGAGTATCTTTCTAGGCCGCTAAATTATCTTTGTGCTAAATTATCTTTGTGTTGTACATTCGCGGATACCCTCTACCAGTCTTTCCCTCTCCATCACATAACATTATCATTCAACATTATCAACATTATCATTCAACATTATCAGATCTATCTTTGTTGTTAATAAATCTCGGTTATTCAAAAAGAATAGATAATAAAAATTATCAATATTATGGTACTACCTTTGTTGTTAATAAATTTCGGTTATGAAAAAGAATAGATAATAAAAATTATCATATAATATTATATTCTACATATATTAAAATTATATTAAAATTATATTAAAATGGAAAGTAATCTAATGTAAGTAATGTAAATTGATGTAATAATATTTAAATACATTTAATAAACAAAAAATTGATGTAAATTAATGTAATAATATTTTTTAGTAATTAATTTTTTTTTATGGATTTATATTCGTTTATATTGAGAACCAATTATGGATTTATATTCGTTTATATTGAGAATCGCGTCTAGGAAAGGAGAAACAAACAAATCTACCCTTATAGGAAAAGGGAAGGAGAAACTTTTATCATAATTATCAGAAACTCAAGCTCCAGACTTAGCTCTGGATATCAAAAATGGTCTTCTTTTGAATTTCGACTGCTGAAAACATACTGAGTCCTAAAACAAAGACAAAAATGTAATATTTACAGATCATACTATAATTATAGAAATATGTATAAAATTTGTTGATACTAACTTAGATCTCTTAGCTACTAAAGTATCAACAAATTTTCTACAATTCCAGTATGTTTTCGCCGATCGAAACTCAAAAGAAGACCATTTTTGATATCTGGAGCTTGAGTTTCTGATAAAAGTTTCTCCTTACATTTTTTTTATCAGTAGATTTGTTTTTAGGCACGATTCTCAATATAAACAAATATAAATCCATAAAAAAATGGTTTTGGTTTTATAGACATCAGAAATTTAAAAAAAAAACAAACAAAGTTTAGAATAAATATGTTAAATGATCTAGTATATATATATATATATATATATATATATATATATATATATTTATTCAAACCCATAAACGTAGATTATGAAAAATTAATTACTAATAAATATCATTACATTAATTTACATCAAATTTTTTTTATTAAGTATATTAATCGGCCAATACTTTCAATTTTAATATAATTTTAATATATTTATATAATTTTAATATATGTAGAATATAATATTATATGGATAAATCAAATATACTATTTATTAAAATAAGTAATTTACCGACAATAAAATTACATATATTTTTACACCAAAAAATTACATATATTTATATAAATAAATCAACTATTTTAATTAAAGAAATGGATTGATCTATTTATTCTCTTTCAAAAATATTATTCTACGAATAGAAAAAGATAATTGAAATAAATGATATTTATAGCAATTTAAAATAAGATATTTTTTAATAAATGATATTTATAGCATTAAATATAAATATAGCAATTTAAAATAAGATATTTTTTAATAAATGATATTTATAGCAGTTTAAAATAGAGTTTCAAAATATGTATTAAATATAAATATTTAGATTTAAATAGTTATTAAAAAAATTAAATTCTATGAATAAATTATTTATATTTAATAAGGTATAATAATTTTGTGTATCAAATAATATTTAAATTGCAGCACAAAATTATATAAAAAAAATTACTATATCAATTTGGGCCAACCTGCCCGATTGTATGTAATTTACGTGTGCCGCCTTGTACGGTTTTGTACATAGCAAATAAGTGTGAATTAAAGGTCGTAAGGTGAAAAACAATTACAAATTGTTTTTAGATGGCTTAAATCCATATCTTCTAGGAGATTCAATGATTTTTTTATGTTGATTTGAGAATATTAGAAAGGTGTAGTGGGTAATGGTTAAGGTAAAAAATGGTACTATAAATGAAATTAGGACTTTTATACACAGGAGCATTTTGGTCTTTTTAATTTTATAGAATTTAGGGTTATAAAAAAAATTATTCTTTGTAGTCTAACTTTTATAATAAAGCATAGCAGTATTGGGGTTGGGGTACATCGTATTCACCAGCAGCAACTCTGTCTTGGAATGTTTTACTGATTAATAGCCACTCTGGAATCCGACGAGTTTTATAAGCCATCTTTCTCTCTCTAGAAAGTTTAGAACAAAAAGTTTGGAGTGTAAATGAAGAAGGTGAGTATTTGTAGAAGAAGATGGGCTTTTAGGGTAAGATAGGCCTAGGGACTTTTTCCTTTGTTTGCCTAGGGCATTATGGGAAACATAGGCAAAATTATATTGATTCGAGAAATGAGGGAGAAGGTGAAAAGGCAATCTAATGATGAAAAGTATTGGGAAGTGGGATAAGATTTCTAAAAGGATTTGGTGACAAAAAATTACGACTAATGACGTCATAAAAAAGGCGGGAGACAGTTAGTTAGGATATGCGAATTGATGCTGGAAAATTTGATGAGTCCAATCATTGCAATCTATTAGCCAAGTCTGGGAGGCTATATTTAAGACGACTAATTTTGAAGACGGCATTTTTTAGAAATTGGGATATCCGCATAACTATTTCTGATGCGAATTATTTTTCAAGCTTTGCTAAAACATTGCAAGGATTGGGGGGCACTGATTAGTGTTAGCTAGGAGAATAAAAGGAAATTCGAAGAGGAACCTTTTGAGCTAAAGGAAATTCGAAAAGGAACTTTTTGAGCTAAAGGAAATTCGAAGATGCACTTTTTCAGCTAAAGGAAATTCAAAGAAGCATTTTCTGTTCAAAGCGGTATTATTCGAGGACAATAAAGAATAACAAGATATTCAAAGAGGGGCTTTTTCGAAGAGAATTGAAACAAACAAGACGAAGTTCGAAGATGACATCACAGTCCTAGCAAAAATATGTTTACTAGGACTGGGGGGCTACTGATAAGGGAGAATGAAAGACGTATGGAAAAATTGTAAGGAAGTGTTTTTATTAGGGAGATATTGTAAAAAGTGCAATATAAGTAGTTATTATGAATAGGTAGAGAAATACAGGGACTAAATGTGTAATAAGTAAGAATTAAAGCGTGTGGGGCCCGTTATTATACTATAAAAGGACCTCACACGAGTGGATATGGTTGGTTGAAGAATATAATATTACTTTCTCTCTCTACTTGGTTTAGCTCTCACTTTCTCTCTCTAGAAAGATACCATAACGACGAATCTACTACATTTTGGACCCTTAAACATTCTCGTAACAAAAAATTACCCTTGAGTTATTCTTAATTCATCAGAACCATTTGATAAAACCTATAAACAAACAAAAGTATCAATATTTAATAGTTAATAGTTGAACTTTTAAAACAAGATCAAGTATATAAAGTTTTTAAAAAAATTAATTTTGAAAACGTTAAATTTATAAAAATTAAGAATACCTAAAAATTAAGAATACCTAAAAAAAATTGATCCTGGAGCATCGATTTGAAATTATTGCTGGCCACTGGTGCCACAGCACTGGCCACTGGCGCCTCAAATGCTGGCTCTGGCGCCACAATGCTGGCCACTGGCGCCACATTGCTGGCCACTGGCGCCACATTGCTGGCCGAAGTGGCCGGCCACTGGCGCCACATTGCTGGCCACAGTGGTGCCACACTGGCCGGCCACTGGTGCCACATTGGCCGGTCACTGGTGCAACAATACCGGCCAATGGCGCCACAATGCTGGCCAATGGCGCCATGGATAAAGCTCAGACGCTTTCATATGATTATCACGTGTGGTACGGAGGGCATAGATCTCTTGAAGAATTACATATAATGTTTCTTTATAGAATCAATCACTTTTATCTTTCTTTGCGATCATTCTAGCATAATAACTATCGAAATTGACCCCTTCATTAATTTCCAATTCGAGGAGGGTTCCACGAATTCTCAGCTTAATTTCCAATTCAAGGGGTTCCACGAAGCTTAATTTCCAATTCAAGGGGTTCCACGAATTCGTGAATCTGGTTTCTATAATAATAATTTCATTAATTTCCAATTCTATAATAATAATTTTTCCAATTCAAGGGGTTCCACGAAGCTTAATTTCCAATTCAAGGGGTTCCACACGAAGCTTAATTTCCAATTCAAGGGGTTCCACGAATTCGTGAATCTGGTTTCTATAATAATAATTTCATTAATTTCCAATTCTATAATAATAATTTCATTAATTTCCAATTCGAGGGGTTCCACGAATTCGTGAATCTGGTTTCTATAATAATAATTTCATTAATTTCCAATTCTATAATAATAATTTCATTAATTTCCAATTCGAGGGGTTCCACGAATTCTCAGCTTAATTTCCAATTCGAGAGGGGTTCCACGAATTCGTGAATCTGGTTTCTATAATAATAATTTCATTAATTTCCAATTCTATAATAATAATTTTTCCAATTCAAGGGGTTCCACGAAGCTTAATTTCCAATTCAAGGGTTCTATAATAATAATTTCATTAATTTCCAATTCGAGGGGTTCCACGAATTCTCAGCTTAATTTCCAATTCGAGAGGGGTTCCACGAATTCGTGAATCTGGTTTCTATAATAATAATTTCATTAATTTCCAATTCGAGGGGTTCCACGAATTCTCAGCTTTATACTGTCAATTTTGGGTTTCGAATCCGAGAAACCTGTTTGACAGGAATTTTGGGTAAAGGCACAACTTAATAAATGGAGATGCAGGGGATCGAACCCTATACCTCCCGCATGCAAAGCGGACGCTCTACCATTTGAGCTACATCCCCTTTTGAAATTTTATTGGTCCACTATATTTATATAAAGTCAAGATACGTTTACTTCATATATTTACACCGGCTTTACTATCACCGATGAAGTTATCTTACCGTAATATATATGGTGATGATGGGTTTGCTATCTCACCTAAACATGAAAAAAAATACATGAGATAAATTAAATAAATTTCAGAAATATCAAATAACCACTAAGTTGTCACTTCTTAACAAATAACCACTCGAATTGTAAATCGATTCATCCCACAAAACAAGATTGAATGCATTCAATTTCTATTAATAAATCTAGCAAACTCACACGAGTCAGATAAAAAAACTGTTAAATAATAAATCATTTCCATTTTTTATTCTTAATATTATAATCTATATACACAGAAGATGAAAGATTCAAAAATTTATTAATATACGTGAAAGAAGAATAAGATTCAAAACTTTATAGCAAACATGTGAACCATTCCTCCCTCATATATACTTATTTAAGTATACTATTTATTTTATATCTTTTAAATTTAAAATAAAATTATTTCATTAATAAAGTTTTATAAGTATTTTTTATGTTCTAATTTATATGTCAAATTTTTAAAATAATATTATTTTATTAGTAAAAATTTATAAATGTTTTCAGTATTTTATTTTACAGGTGTACAAGTCTTTAGGGTTTTACAGGTTTGTTTCGGATTTACATATCTTTTCGGGTTTCACATATCTTTTCGGGTTACGGGTCTTTTCGGGTTTTACAGGTCAGTTTCGGGTTTACAGGTCTTTTCGGGTTTTACAGGTCAGTTTTGGATGACATGAACCCAACCCGAACCCGACCCGTTTTTTTTCGAGTCGGGTTCTTATCGTGTCTTAATTTCATCGGGTCTGAAATACCAGGTCTCTAACCCTAAAATTTCGGTTCGTGTTCGTGTTGGGTTGACATGTCGTGTCCAAAATTGACAGCACTAATTTAGATATGTTTCATGTGTTTATTAAAAACTAATTTTTACGTATGAATTTATTGGTATTTCACTGACTACAGATATTTAGTATTTGTTTATCTATTTTTAGATATATTTTATATGTTTATTAAAAATTAGATTGTATGCACTAATTTATTCGAATTTCAATTATTAAGATTTATATATCATAATTCAAATTTTTGATAGTTTTTATAATGTATATACATATATTATATATATTATTTGAAATATTCCAAAGAAATATTTATAATATCTAACTATTAGATATGTGATATTTTTAATATATATTAAGATATATTTCATATTTTTATTAAAAATTAATTTATGATTAAGTAAATAAAACCAAAATATAACAACATATAACCATAATAATAAAAATTAAAGTATAATTATAAAAATATAATAATTTTATTCTATTATTTTTTAATTATAATATATAATTTCTAATTTATATAACAATAGGATTATCAAATAAAATAATATCGTTTGTTATGAAATATAATACTTGCGTGCCGATTCTGCATGATCTCATTTAACTTCTTGAATGAACCCATGTATTTTTTACGTGACTTGTCCTACCTCTATTGCGGAGAGCTTCAGTTCAACTCGAATATAAAAATAAAAAGTTGGGTCCAAATAAAAAGTTGGGTCCAAGCTTAGTTAAAATTGGATTCAAGCTTAGTTAAGGTATAAAAAACTAAACGGAAATTATCACATATTCCCCTAATCCAATATAATTTTAAATTTATCAAAATCTAAAAAATTAATTGATCTATATAATATATATGAGTATAGCGCATAGGATCTGAGTCGGTCCAAACCGACCTGATATGGTTGGGCTTTGTCTGGCCGAACTTACAATGACCATATGGAAATAAAAATTATGACCCTTATGCGGGGTATGGATTTTTTTTTTCCACCCGATCCAAAAATATAAACTATATATAAAAAGAATAAAAAAAATATTAATATTTTATTTTTATTTTTTTTTACTTTTTTCCTTTTTCATATAACTCAAAATAAAGTTCGATTAAATGTCTGTCATGAGATCCTCATTTGATTTGAATCTCTAAAATCTCTAAACACAACCGGATTCTTGAATTTTCAGAAATAATGAAAGAGAAAAAAAATCTTACTTTTATTTGATCTTGATATCATATTTTTAAATATGTAAATATAGTAAATATTATATTAAATAATATATTATTTTGATATCATATTTTTAAATATGTAAATATAGTAAATATTATATTAAATAATATATTAAATACGCAAGAGTCAGAAGATATTCAAAACATATTATTCTTTAATACACCTTCCTTAATTATTATATAATAGTCGAGAAATCTCTATATAATAGTCGAGAAATCTCTATAAAAGCCTATTGTGTGTATCTTTTTATTAATGTCCAATACTGCAGCAGCAATGACGATGCTGGATACTTGAAGCGCAAGAGGGTTCAAGACTAACTAGATGCCACGCTAGATGCCACGGGAGGTTTGAGGTACTTGAAGCGTAAGAGAGTTCAAGGCTAACTAGATGCCACGGGAGGTTTGAGGTACTTGAAGCGTAAGAGAGTTCAAGACCAACTGGATGCCACGTCGGGAGGTCGGCCAGAAGAACAAAGACCAACTAGATGCCACGACGGGAGGTCGGCCCGAAGAACAAATTGCTGATGATTGCTGATGTCACGTAAGGTCGGCGAGAAGAACAAATTGATGATACCACGTTTCCAGAAGAACAAGTTCTTGATGTCTCTATGGTACTTTCTTTTTTCTTTATTAATTATATGGTATACAGTTTTAATTGGAAAATAATAATAATTAGAAAATAATAATAATTAATATTTTTTATTTTTTATGAATATAATACTGTTAGGGTTCGGCTAATAGGTTTTATTTAAAAAAAATTAATGAAAGATATTTAGATTTTGAGTCACGCTTTTATTTAAAAAAGATATTTAGATGTTGAGTTTTATTATAAAAAAAATCAAAAATAGTTATGATTTTAAAAACTACAGATTTGAAACTCACAAATATAATTTAGAATTTTTTCTTTTAAGTTTAAGAAACCATATTTAATTTCTATATTTAAAATAATAATAAAATCACCTATTTATTATAAATATACTAATGATTAGTTTTCTTTTCATGCATTCTTTATAAAAACAACTAATTTCTTTTTTCACTAGAAAATAAAAGTAATTTAACAATTACAATTTTGATTTTTTTAAAAACATGTTTTTTTATAAAGAATTATTTTTTTATTAAGATTTTCCTTGCTTTTATCGATAAAATTGAAAGTAGAGGGACCAACAACTAGAAAATTACAAAACATGAATAATATATAAAACTGATTTTTAAAAATCAATTAAAATCAGTTTTCTTTTAATTTGTATTTAAAAATTCAAAATAAAACTAACTTAAAACTAATTAAATAAAACTATATAATATATTAATGCCTAACTAAATAAATAATATATTAATGCCTAACTAAATAAAATATTGCTTCGTCCGCTTTGGGACAGGTTCAAAATATTTCTTTTTTTTTATAGGAAAGAAAGAAAAGAGAAAAAGGGTAGTATGTGAAAGGATTGAGTATTGTTAATGGAGAAAATACATTGTTTTATAAATATTTTTTTTATATTATTTTCGTTTTGTTTATCTTTAATTGTGAGCATTGAATGAATCTTTGATATACACAATTTAATAGAAAAGATAAATAAAGAAAGAATAGATTGTTACTATCAAAATTTTAGAGTTTTAAAGATAATATCCGGGAACTGATTAAATTGATTTTATAACTGATTAAATTGATTAAATTGATTTAATTGATTTTTTTTAATATGTTATTCTTAATTTATTGATTTAATTGAATTTTATTTATTTTAAGATTAAATTGATTAAACTAATTTAAAAATATTTTTTGTTTTAATATTTATTTATATTTTGTAAATTGACAGTGGAAAATTTTGGGATGAACAATATTTCAGAAGATAATTTTGATCCACCATATCAGGTTCGGTCACAAATTTTAGGGGGGATTGGTAAAAATAAAGATGATGGCATCATAGTTAGTTGGATAAAAAACAGTGGGATTGGTGAAGGGATATTTTCCAATTCTAGGGGGATAAAGCCTTTGAAAAATACAAATTTGAAAATGATAGGAGGGATAAAGCATTTGAAAAATACAAATTTGAAAATGAAAGGTGGAGGTCGGATCCAATCTATCCAAATATTGCCATAACTTTTTAATAATTTGATCCCACCTCCACCTTTCATTTTCAAATTTGTATTTTTCAAAGGCTTTATCCCTCCTATCATTTTCAAATTTGTATTTTTCAAAGGCTTTATCCCCCCTAGAATTGGCAAATATCCCTTCACCAATCCCACTGTTTTTTATCTAACTAACTGTGATGCCATCATCTTTTTACCAATCCCCCCTAAAATTTGTGTACGTACCTGATATGATGGATCAAAATTATCTTCTGAAATATTGTTCATCCCAAAATTATCCACTGTCAATAAAATATAAATAAATATTAAAACAAAAAATATTTTTAAATTAGTTTAATCAATTTAATCTTAAAATAAATAAAATTCAATTAAATCAATAAATTAAGAATAACATATTAAAAAAGTCAATATTTATATTAAAACAAAAAATATTTTCAAATTAGTTTAATCAATTTAATCTTAAAATAAATAAAATTCAATTAAATCAATAAATTAAGAATAACATATTAAAAAAATCAATTTAATCAATTTAATCAGTTATAAAATCAATTTAATCAGTTATAAAAAAAAATATTAAAACCATTTATACCATTTATATTTTTTTGTTTTAGAAATAATTAAAACCCGGATATTATCTTTAAAACTCTCAAATTTTAATAGTAACAATCTATTCTTTCTTTATTTATCTTTTCAATTAAATTGTGTAATTAAAGGCAATTATTTGTTCACATCAAAATGTGAATTCAAAATATTATAAAATTGGCATTCCAAAAAAAAGGCAAACTAGAAAGGTCGAGGACGATGTTCTTCGGAACAAGTACACACTATTACAAAAATTGCCTCCCAATGACTTATAAAAAAATTATACAAACATATTGACACTGTTCTCCTCGGATTCTGATGACTCACTATCATTCACAACAATATTCGGAGGGCGAAGTTTGGGGAGACCAGCTTCCAAAAACTGCCCAAGTCATAGTCAGGATATTCTGGATGAATTTGGATGATCAGACCTGCTCGGGTAGTAGCGTCTCGAGCGTTGAGTGTGTCCACACACTTGGCTTCATAGGCATCCACTGCTTTTTCTTTTTCAACCTCTACTTGTTGAGGAAAATCTTCAATTCTCTTCACTGATTTTTTCATGTCCTCCAGAACAACCTCGTAATCAGCCAGACAACCCTTAAATCCCTTGCATGCAATTTTGTGAGCTTTCTTGAGTTCCGTCAAGAGTAACTCGTGAGTCCCCGTATTCTTTTGGTAGAGTTCCCTCTCTTCTTGGCAGTATTTTTCGAGGACGAGGACATAATTTTCAAAAGCATACAATTTTTTCAAAAATCGCGTCCGTTTGACTCTCTAGAATGGAGTGTTGTTTTTTTTACTCTTCAAGTTGAGCAAAATCAAGGGAAGCCTTCAACTTGTAATGGTTTTTCCTGTCTTCCAAATGTTGCATTTTCCTTCCCATGTTGACAGAAGCATGGAGTAGGTTGTGAACATTTAACAAAAACTTATCGTTCTGCAGAATCTCGAAGGAGCTGGTAGGAGAGCCTATTGATGTGGGGTCAAAATCCGAACACTCACCAGTTAGAATATTGGGGTCAACATGTTGAGCAGGATCGCTTCGGGGAATTGGGAGTGGTGGTAATATGGGAGAATTCTCAGCAGGAGTGGGACTTGAAGTTTGGGTAAGAGGAGAATTGGGTGTCTGACCTAAATTTTCTCTAACCTCTCTTTCTGGATTAGTCGCAACATCTTGGGTCCCAGCGTCCTCGGAGATTTCTTGGACATCATATTTTGTTTTAATGTCCTCGGATGTTTCTTGAATAGGTTCTAAAACAACCTTTTTCTTGGTCTCTTTTGTCTTGGCTTCTTTTTTCTTGACAGGGCGGACATATTTTTTTGGAGGGGAAATGGTAATGGGAATTACAGTGTTTGCCAACGAGGTTGGCTCCAGGTTAGCAGCTAATCCTTCAGAGTCTGACTGAAGGTTTTTGGTGGAAGATTCCTCGTCGGAATCATCAAGGTGACTTTTGGCACGCGAGCGCTTCGGAAGATAAATGACTATATCTTTCTTGTTCACTCGATCAAGGATTTCTTGTTGAGAGGGCGGGGTCATTGATTCTTTCAGGGTCAGCCGGTTAAGGGGATTCAGCCTCCAGAGTCGACTTCTGGCCAAGTTATTATTCATAAAGCACAGGTGGAATTTGTTGTTCAAATTTTCTTTGGCCCACTCACTGAGTTTAGTGAAGATGGTGGTGGCACTCTCTACATAGTCTGCGTAGGGCTTCGAGACTTCGGTCATAGCTACAAAGAGTTTTAGGTTAATAAATCATTCTTCGAGGAAAAATAAAAGAAGAAGTTACTAGACTTACATTTGTTGGTCCACAAGAGAGACAACTTGTGTGGATTCGAAGGAGTGGACTCAGATCATGTCTCCCAATGTCCAGAAAAGTAGAAAAATTGTTGCCTTCACTTCTTGTCAGCTTCCAGCAAGTCTTTCAGCACCTTTTGTCCTCGACTAAAAGTTAATGAGTAAAACGGAAAAAAAGATTCTTGGCCAGGCCAGATAATCCGATGAGCTCTTCTAAGGAAAATTCGACACAAGTTGGTCCACAAGAGAGACAACTTGTGTGGATTCGAAGGAGCTCTTCTAAGGGAAGAGTGATGTCACCCTTGGATTTTAGGGCAATCCGACAAGCCTGTTCTTCAAATATTTTTAGAGGAATGGTGGAAATCTGATTAGAAGAGGCCAACTGAAGGCTACTAGTTTTGTTGTTCTCTGCAATGGAAATTGGTAGAGTTTCTGGCTCAGGATTATCCGAGGCTACTGCTTTCCCCTTCTCGGCCACAGACTAATTTCGCATTGCTTGAAAATCGTCTTCAGTAATATTAGTTCTTGAGGGAGAAAATCGAGGGCTCTTGCTTCCCGTTATCGCAGGGGTGGCTGGAAGGCTTGACCCAGAAGTGTCGATCTTCAAAGTAGGATTGTCAACTGCTAACGCTAAACTCGGATCTGGGATTTCCAAAGGAGTTTCTTTGGCACGCTTGCGTTCTTGAGAGTTCATTTTATCCTTGTGGTGTTTTTTCCTCTTACCATAAGAATGCTTATCATGTCTGTCTTTACACATGGATTCGAGGGGGTCGAGATCAGAAATTTGGATATGGTGAGAAATTTCGAGGGGAATTATAGCAGGAGAGTTTTATGATGGAGGCCAGGAACCGTAGAAAGTAGTAACAGAATGTTGGGGTTGGGGTACAACGTATTCACCAGCAGCAACTCTGTCTTGGAATTTTTTACTGATTAATAGCCACTATGGAATCCGACGAGCTTTATAAGCCATCTTTCTCTCTCTAGAAAGTTTAGAACAAAACGTTTGGAGTGTAAATGAAGAAGGTGAGTATTTGTAGAAGAAGATGGGCTTTTAGGGTAAGATAGGCCTAGGGACTTTTTCCTTTGTTTGCCTAGAGCATTATGGGAAACATAGGCAAAATTATATTGATTCGAGAAATGAGGGAGAAGGTGAAAAGGCAATCTAATGATGAGAAGTATTGGGAAGTGGGATAAGATTTCTAAAAGGATTTGGTGACAAAAAATTACGACTAATGACGTCATAAAAAAGGCGGGAGACAGTTAGTTAGGATATGCGAATTGATGCTGGAAAATTTGATGAGTCCAATCATTGCAATCTATTAGCCAAGTCTGGGAGGTTGTATTTAAGACGACTAATTTTGAAGACGGCATTTTTTAGAAATTGGGATATCCGCATAACTGTTTCTGATGCGAGTTATTTTTCAAGCTTTGCTAAAACATTGCAAGGATTGGGGGGCCACTGATTAGTGTTAGCTAGGAGAATAAAAGGAAATTCGAAGAGGAACCTTTTGAGCTAAAGGAAATTCGAAAAGGAACTTTTTCAGCTAAAGGAAATTCGAAGATGCACTTTTTCAGCTAGAGGAAATTCAAAGAAGCATTTTCTGTTCAAAGCGGTATTATTCGAGGACAATAAAGAATAAGAAGATATTCAAAGAGGGGCTTTTTCGAAGAGAATTGAAACAAACAAGACGAAGTTCGAAGATGACATCACAGTCCTAACAAAAATATTTTTACTAGGACTGGGGGGCTACTGATAAGGGAGAATAAAAGACGTATGGAAAAATTGTAAGGAAGTGTTTTTATTAGGGAGATATTGTAAAAAGTGCAATATAAGTAGTTATTATGAATAGGTAGAGAAATACAGGGACTAAATGTGTAATAAGTAAGAATTAAAGCGTGTGGGGCCCGTTATTATACTATAAAAGGACCTCACACGAGTGGATATGGCTGGTTGAAGAATATAATATTACTTTCTCTCTCTACTTGGTTTAGCTCTCACTTTCTCTCTCTAGAAAGATACCATAACGACGAATCTACTACATTTTGGACCCTTAAACATTCTCGTAACAAAAAAATTACCCTTGAGTTATTCTTAATTCATCAGAACCATTTGATAAAACCTATAAACAAACAAAAGTATCAATATTTAATAGTTAATAGTTGAACTTTTAAAACAAGATCAAGTATATAAAGTTTTTTAAAAAATTAATTTTGAAAACGTTAAATTTATAAAAATTAAGAATACCTAAAAAAAAAATTGATCCTGGAGCATCGATTTGAAATTGGATAAAGCTCAGACGCTTTCATATGATTATCACGTGTGGTACGGAGGGCATAGATCTCTTGAAGCATTACATATAGTGTTGCTTTATAGAATCAATCATTTTTATCTTTCTTTGCGATTATTCTAGCACAATAACTATCGAAATTGACCCCTTCATTAATTTCCAATTCGAGGGGTTCCACGAATTCTCAGCTTTTCCAATGGCATGCTAAATGGGTTTGCGATTTTTGTTTTAAGTCAACTAAGGTAAGGCGGTATAGGCATATACTTCCTTTGTTCTTAGTGAATCTTGTTTCTATAATAATAATGAATTCCCTTCATTAATTTCCAATTCGAGGGGTTCCACGAATTCTCAGCTTTTCCAATGGCTTGCTAAATGGGTTTGCGATTTTTGTTTTAAGTCAACTAAGGTAAGGCGGTATAGGCATATACTTCCTTTGTTCTTAGTGAATCTGGTTTCTATAATAATAATAATGAATTTGTACGCTCAAGGTTCTTAGGGTGGTGCTTTTCGGACACTATGTTTTTATAATAAAAATTAGAAGAAGAAAAGTAAAAAGTTTTAAGAGCAATATCAATTTTGATATTTTATATATATATATTTAGATTAGGGCTGTCAATTTTGGGTAAAGGCACAAGTTAATAAATGGAGATGCAGGGGATCGAACCATGTACCTCCCGCATGCAAAGCGGGCGCTCTACCATTTGAGCTACATCCCCTTTTGAAATTTTATTGGTCCACTATATTTATATAAAGTCAAGATACGTTTACTTCATATATTTACACCGGCTCTACTATCACCGATGAAGTTATCTTACCGTAATATATATGGTGATGATGGGTTTGCTATCTCACCCAAACATGAAAAAAAATACATTAGATAAATTAAATAAATTTCAGAAATATCAAATAACCACTAAGTTGTCACTTCTTAACAAATAACCACTCGAATTGTAAATCGATTCATCCCACAAAACAAGATTGAATGCATTCAATTTCTATTAATAAATCTAGCAAACTCACATGAGTCAGATAAAAAAACTGTTAAATAATAAATCATTTCCATTTTTTATTCTTAATATTATAATCTATATACACAGAAGATGAAAGATTCAAAAATTTATTAATATACGTGAAAAAAGAATAATATTCAAAACTTTATAGCAAACATGTGAACCATCATTTGTCCTCCCTCATATATACTTATTTAAGTATACTATTTATTTTATATCTTTTAAATTTAAAATAAAATTATTTCATTAATAAAGTTTTATAAGTATTTTTTATGTTCTAATTTATATGTCAAATTTTTAAAATAATATTATTTTATTAGTAAAATTTTATTAATGTTTTCAGTATTTTATTTTACAGGTGTACAAGTCTTTTGGGTTTTACAGGTTTGTTTCGGGTTTACATGTCTTTTCGGGTTTCACATATCTTTTCGGGTTACGGGTCTTTTCGGGTTTTACAGGTCAGTTTCGGGTTTACAGGTCTTTTCGGGTTTTACAGGTCAGTTTTGGATGACATGAACCCAACCCGAACCCGACCCGTTTTTTTTCGAGTCGGGTTCTTATCGTGTCTTAATTTCATCGGGTCTGAAATACCAGGTCTCTAACCCTAAAATTTCGGTTCGTGTTCGTGTTGGGTTGACATGTCGTGTCCAAAATTGACAGCACTAATTTAGATATGTTTCATGCGTTTATTAAAAACTAATTTTTACGTATGAATTTATTGGTATTTTAGTATTTGTTTATCTATTTTTAGATATATTTTATATGTTTATTAAAAATTAGATTGTATGCACTAATTTATTCGAATTTCAATTATTAAGATTTATATATCATAATTCAAATTTTTGATAGTTTTTATAATGTATATATATATATATATATATATATATATTATTTGAAATATTCCAAAGAAATATTTATAATATCTAACTATTAGATATTTGATATTTTTAATATATATTAAGATATATTTCATATTTTTATTAAAAATTAATTTATGACTAAGTAAATAAAACCAAAATATAACAACATATAACCATAATAATAAAAATTAAAGTATAATTATAAAAATATAATAATTTTATTCTATTATTTTTTAATTATAATATATAATTTCTAATTTATATAACAATAGGATTATCAAATAAAATAATATCGTTTGTTATGAAATATAATACTTGCGTGTCGATTCTGCATGGTCTCATTTAACTTCTTGAATGAACCCATGTATTTTTTACGTGACTTGTCCCGGTTGCTACCTCTAGTGCGGAGAGCTTCAGTTCAACTTGAATATAAAAATAAAAAATTGGGTCCAAGCTTAGTTAAAATTGGATTCAAGCTTAGTTAAGGTATAAAAAACTAAACGGAAGTTATCACATATTCCCCTAATCCAATATAATTTTAAATTTATCAAAATCTAAAAAATTAATTGATCGATCTGAGTCGGTCCAAACCGACCTGATATGGTTGGGCTTTGTCTGGCCGAACTTACAATGACCATATGGAAATAAAAATTATGACCCGTATGCGGGGTATGGATTTTTTTTTCCACCCGATCCAAAAATATAAACTATGTATAAAAAAAATAAAAAATATATTAATATTTTTTTTTCTTTTTTTTTACTTTTTTCCTTTTTCATATAACTCAAAATAAATTTCGATTAAATGTCTTTCATGAGATCCTCATTTGATTTGAATCTCTAAAATCTCTAAACACAACCGGATTCTTGAATTTTCAGAAATAATGAAAGAGAAAAAAAATCTTACTTTTATTTGATCTTGATATCATATTTTTTTAAATATGTAAATATAGTAAATATTATATTAAATAATATATTATTTTGATATCATATTTTTAAATATATAAATATAGTAAATATTATATTAAATAATATATTAAATACGCAAGAGTCAGAAGATATTCAAAACATATTATTCTTTAATACACCTTCCTTAATTATTATATAATAGTCGAGAAATCTCTATATAATAGTCGAGAAATCTCTATAAAAACCTATTGTGTGTATCTTTTTATTAATGTCCAATACTGCAGCAGCAATGGCGATGCTGGATACTTGAAGCGTAAGAGGGTTCAAGACTAACTAGATGCCACGGGAGGTTTGAGGTACTTGAAGCGTAAGAGAGTTCAAGTCTAACTAGATGTCACGGGAGGTTTGAGGTATGCCACGGCGGGAGGTCGGCCAGAAGAACAAAGACCAACTAGATGCCACGGCGGGAGGTCGGCCCGAAGAACAAATTGCTGATGATTGTTGATGTCACGTAAGGTCGGCCAGAAGAACAAATTGATGATACCACGTTTCCAGAAGAACGAGTTCTTGATGTCTCTATGGTACTTTCTTTTTTCTTTATTTATTATCTGGTATACAGTTTTAATTGGAAAATAATAATAATTGGAAAATAATAATAATTAATATTTTTTATTTTTTATGAATATAATAGTTAGGGTTCGGCTAATAGGTTTTTAAAAAATTAATGAAAGATATTTAGATTTTGAGTCACGCTTTTATTTAAAAAAGATATTTAGATGTTGAGTTTTATTTTTAAAAAAATCAAAAATAGTTAGTGATTTTAAAAACTACAAATATAATTTAGAATTTTTTTTTAAGTTTAAGAAACAATATTTAATTTCTATATTTAAAATAATAATAAAATCACCTAGTTATTATAAATATACTAATGATTAGTTTTTTTTTCATGCATTTTTTATAAAAACAACTAATTTCTTTTTTCACTAGAAAATAAAAGTAATTTAACAATTACAATTTTGATTTTTTTAAAAACATGTTTTTTTATAAAGAATTATTTTTTATTAAGATTTTAGAGTTTTAAAGATAATATCCGGGTTTTAATTATTTCTAAAACAAAAAATATAAATGGTTTTAATATTTTTTTATAACTGATTAAATTGATTTTATAACTGATTAAATTGATTAAATTAAATTTAATTGATTTTTTTTAATATGTTATTCTTAATTTATTGATTTAATTGAATTTTATTTATTTTAAGATTAAATTGATTAAACTAATTTAAAAATATTTTTTGTTTTAATATTTATTTATATTTTGTAAATTGACCGTGGAAAATTTTGGGATGAACAATATTTCAGAAGATAATTTTGATCCGTACGGACACAAATTTTAGGGGGGATTGGTAAAAATAAAGATGATGGCATCACAATTAGTTGGATAAAAAATACAAAATTTGAAAATGATAAGAGGGATAAAGCATTTGAAAAATACAAATTTGAAATTGAAAGGTGGAGGTCGGATCCCATCTATCCAAATATTGCCATAACTTTTTAATAATTTGGATCCCACCTCCACCTTTCATTTTCAAATTTGTATTTTTCAAAGGCTTTATCCCTCCTATCATTTTCAAATTTGTATTTTTCAAAGGCTTTATCCCCCCTAGAATTGGCAAATATCCCTTCACCAATCCCACTGTTTTTGATCTAACTAACTGTGATGCCATCATCTTTATTTTTACCAATCCCCCCTAAAATCCCTAAAATTTGTGTACGTACCTAATATGATGGATCAAAATTATCTTCTGAAATGTTATTGCTAGTAAGTTTTAAAAAAGAAACAAAATTTGAACAACAGATATAGAAAAACTGGTATATCACTAAATACAATATTATTTTTAAAAATATCCTTTTAATACAATACGATCTAATAATATTACTATTATAAAAAATTACTAACATATAAAATATCATATATTAATTATTAATAAATAGCATAGTATTTGCTAACTAATATCTAGTAAATGTAATATATTTCGAGTTTATCATTCTATATTTAAACAATAAATTTTAAACGCAATAGTATAATTCAAAATATAATTTATATTATTATTAATTTTATTACTAATTTGAACACTTAAAATCGGATTTCTCTTTTTATGTGCAAGACGAAAAGTATACCTTACGATTAATTTTATTATTAATTAAATAAACATAAACAATTCCAATGTAATCTTTTGTTATAATTTTTTATCCTTTATTAATTTCAAGTAACTGAAAATAAAAATTTTATTTTCTCCGGCCGAACTCTTTTTTCATATATGAAGAGAGATCGGAGAAGAAAGAAAGTTTTATTCCAATGTATTTTAGGTGTTTTGATACATTGTAACATTGTGCCTATCCTATATTTATATAAATAATTATTTAGTTTTAATGATAAAATAATATATTTTGACTGGTTTAATATGTTTTTAAAAATATAAAATCAAATTATTAAAAAGTTATGGCAATATTGATTAAAATAATATATTTTGACTGGTTTAAAAACAAGTGTTTTAAGATCAAAATAATAATAAAATTTCAAAAGAAAACAAAAATAAATATTATTTTCACCATTTTCTTTAATTTCTTTCATCTCTCGTTCCTATGCAAGAACTTATTTTCTTTTTCTAAATCAAAATAAGAGATAAAATATAATTAATTAGAAAGAATAAACGAATATTAAATCAAAACAAATTATGGCAAAAACAAATTGAGAATACTTACAAAATCAATCGAGTTCTAATATTCTAGAGATTAAGATTCTAGAGACTACATCCAACCATTTATAAATATCAACTTAAACCTTTTAAAATATTCAAGATTTCTAACTTAAATTATTCCTTAAAAATAATATTCAAGATTTCTAACTTAAATTATTCCTTAAAAATAACCATAATCCAAGATTTTGTAAATTAAAATTTACACTATTATTTGAGACTTTTAATTTAAAAAGTTTCTTAAAAATAGTCAACATATTAGTTTTTAAATTAAAAAAATTCTACAATTATTTCAGACATTAAATTTAAAACATTCCTAAAAATAATTATTATCTTAAATTTTTACTTTAATATTAATTAAATATTTATTACCTTAAAAAGTTATAAAATATATATTTTAGTTAAAAGGGCGTAGAATTGTTAGTTTAATATTATTTAAATAATTATTACCTTAAAAAATTACAAAATATATATTTTAGTTAAGGGGCGTTTTTATTTTAATATTATTTAGATAATTTATTACCTTAAAAAAATTTATAAAACATATATTTTAGGTAGGGGGCCTACGCCCATCCAGGCCCAACGTAAAATTGCAACTCGATCAGATGACAGACCTTCAACCTGTCCATGGTTGTGACGATCGTAACTTTCCGTTTGTCTTCACGGTATGCCTTTTTCTTCCTCTTCTACTTCTCTAATTATCCATTTCGGTCGTGAATGCCTAGTGCTCCATGTCCAGATCTTTAGCTTCTTGATTTGGTGTTTAGGTGAGGATTTAGTTCTTTTTTTTGCTGAATGTCTAGTACTAGTTGTTTAAATTTCATGTTCCTGTGTTATCTGTTGGTTATCATTGAAGTCATCCTTCGTTCTAAGTCTAGCTTCTAGTATAGTTCTTACGAAATTCGGGTGACACATTACGGTTTTGGTGTAACTTCATTGATTTGTTCTAAGTCCATGACTGTGACTAGGGATGGCAATGGGCCGTCCGCGGGCCGGGTTCGGGCCGTCCCGCTTGAGCCCACTTTTTTTGCACTTGAGCCCGAACCCGGCCCGACCCGCTCCCGGGCTCATATTTCCAAACCCGAGCCCGCCCGTTAATGTCCGCCGGTCGACGCGGGGACATTAATTTTAATATTTTTTAAATATTTTTTAATTTATTTTAAATATATTAATTTATTTTTTAAAAATATTACTTATATTATATATAGAAATATTATTTTTATATATATATTATGAGTTTCGGGCCGGAACGGGCCTGACAAATCTGAAACCCGAACCTGGCCCGGTCCGGTTGCGGGTTATATTTTCTGAACCCGAACCCGGCCCGTTCTAAGTTCGGGCTGGGTCGGGCCGGGTCGGCCGGACACCACCCGAATTACCACCCGTGACTCGTAAAGTTTTGTAGCTTTTCCAAACATTGTTGTTTGTTTTTTCACAAGATTTAAAAATCGATAAATATTATTTAAGAGTTATGTTACTTTAATTAAAAATAGTAATATAGTATTTTTATTTTTACTACTATAATTATAAATTATTAATTAAATATTATTTAATAGTTATGTTACTTTAATTAAAAATAGTAATATAGTATTTTTATGTTTAATACTATAATTATAAATTATTAATACATTTTTAATGTGGAGAAACCGAACATAAAATAAAAGGTTGAACCTGTACGTAAAAGTTTCTAATCACATGTAATCATTAAATTTTTAAAAGCTCTTTTGTATTTTAAATTTTATATGGTAGTGACTAGTGACTAGGGAGGACTTTCGATCCCAAGCAAAAAGAGTATATCATTTAAAAAAAACAGAAAAAACAAGTTGTTTCTATGACTATTGGTGCGATCAGTACAACTTCAAGAGTATATTTGCAAATGTTTAAAACGAAGGGGATAAATTTTATGCAGAAGTGAACGAAAGGGACTATATTGATACAAGTGGTAAACATAGAGGACTAAGAGTTTTTTTACCCATCAAATAACCTATACAAATCGAAATTATTTGTTACTATTTTAACTACGTCCCAACCGTCTCTATTCTATTTGCCGGTTAATAACAAATATACTTATTTTTTATTAAAAAAAATATCCAACAGATAATCAAAAATTTAAAAAATACGATATATTTACTGATTTTAATTTGGTATTGTATATTAAACTCTGTTCTGTTACTTTTTTTTCTATAATTCTTTTTAGTTTTCCACTATTATCTAACAAGTAAGATACTTATTTTAATATCAACGTATATGCCGTATCATAATCTAAAATTATAGAATGGTAAAATTTTCTGCATATTTATCTAAAATATAAAAACTATTATGCATGCTCTAAGTAGATTCAATAACTATTATAAAAACTGTATATATTTTTTATTTGCACAAATTTTAATAGCTCTATATTTTTGGTTTTATTTATCGATTTATATATTATTATTTTGTTCGAATTTGTTGTTTTTTATATTTGGATGTTACTGAATTTGAATTTTGTCAACTAGATCCGATATCGTTAGAGAAGAAAAAAACAATGATCTTGGGATTTTGGTTAGTCTGATTTTATAATTGAGAGACGTTGTTTTTTCAACTATCCAATATTTTTTTTTGCCATATGAAAGATATAATTGTATGAGAATTTTGTCCAAGAATCATAGATTGGTGAAAATTTTGTGGAGTACAATTGTTGTCTACCATTAATGCACCACCTTTTATGGGGGAAAAATCGGTGGCGTTATGTGAAAACAACAAAGTGTTTGGGTGGAAAGAGAAAGGAGAAAGAGAAAAAGAAATGTAGCATTTTATGTAACGATACTTTTTAAATTAATTTTAGAAGTGAGGGGTAAAGTTGAGTTTTTAAGTGATCAATAATTCTAAAATTTGTAGGTGAAAAATCCAACAAAATAAGCATAATATATAGCATATCAATTTTAAGGTGCATATTATTTATTATAAATACAACACACATTTTTCATTATAAACGTTTATGTTATTATTATCTAAGGATACGATCACTTTCATCAATGATATTGTTTGTGGGAATCAACTGACATTCAGAAGTTTTTTCCCAATAATTTAAATTAAAAATAGTCCAAGTTGCTCGAGAGCCATAGAAAACCTCAACATAGCCGAAGCTCCTTCAAACGTAGTCTTAAATCAACGGGGGTCAAAATTATTTTTAAACCACAATCAATTCAGTTGTTATTGACGATTTATGTTTGTTATCATTTAGATGAACTTGTTGACATCAACATCCATAGCCTTGAGTTTGGGGGTTCGACGAATTGATAATCTAACATACCTTATTAATAACTATCATGTTTCGTCATAATCATCTCATCGCTTTCATGCCGGCCAAAATAATTCCCCCGAAATAATATGCAATGTTCTTTACCACGACCTATCATCGTCTTCTCGTGAGAATCATTATACAAAACTCGAGAGCGATTCATTATCTCACAACCATGTTATAAGACGTCATCGTCGCTGTAGATGATTGTACTTGATGTGTTGATCTTGATCTCATGTTCATACCCATAGGTAAGAGTATGAGCCTCATTGAATCCAATGTGTCAAAATAGATTTTCAATTATCACCCTTGGTAGCCACATCCAAATCAAGATCATAACGTTCGTATAGTCTTCTCATTTCCTAATTACGTGACTTCAATAAATGCATCCTTAAAAAGATTCCACATCTTCTCAAAAGTAATAATAGATCCAGGGGATCTGATTGAACTATGTTAGTGCACTTCCTTCGAATAATATTGAGAAAGATCAGAAAAAAAACACTTCCTAATTACGTGAATTCGATAAGGGTTTGGATATAACTTGGATAAATCTCTAAGTTCAGTAGTAAATATTTGTGGCATATTGTTAACCTTATTCGCATTATTTTGTGACTCTATTGAGACAAAAAATCACACAAAATTAATGTTTTATTTTTTATTATTATCTCAGGCAAAAGTCCAATTATGATTCATTGCATATATAAAGCATATATAACTGCCTAATAGAAATATTATAAGTTGTTTTTCTTTCAGACAAAACATGAAGTATAATCTTTCAAGCTCTCCTTCAGCTCTCCTTCTAATTTTCATGTTGAACCTTAAATATGTATTAATCATAATATTTTATCAAACCCCATCGTTAGTTACACACTAAAAATCAATCCATATGGGGACCAGAGCAAAGAGTTTTTTGGGCCAATGTCATAATAATCCAAGAGGTTATAAACACCGAAAGGGAGGTAAAAAATCATATTTTAACGAGAAGAATTTTACATAGCTGAATGATATCATGACCATAATCTAAGATAAACTAAAGATTTTGTGATTTTTATAAACATGTCATTATGTTCGGACGTCGAGAGCAAAAAAATGCAAAAAAAATAGTACTGTAAGCACCAAAAGTATGTGGAAATTACACGTGCGACTAAGAATAGTTTAATGAGGAAGTCCAAAATCTCATCAAAGATGGTACAATGATAAAATTTATCACAAATCTTCTAAAACAAAGAGTCGAGAGCGGATCCTAGACACGGTTGGGAGACTAAGGATAAAAGTGTCAAAATAGGACCATAACAAGAATAAATATGTCTCATTATGGATGGTGTAGATGACTATCTCAAAATGAACCCTGATATTCAAGTGGTTTGCAGATTAATGAGAATATTCATTGTATAAAACCACCAAATTGTCCTGAAAGCGACATATATTATACCTTGAGCTTTAATTTTATTGTTAAATTTGCAATAACCTAGAAAGTTTTAATATATTATATATTTTTTATGATGATGATCTTTGGAGTGTATCTAGTTCTTATAAGGATATTTTAACGCAATTATGACAAAATGAAGGCATATCCTCAACTTTGTATGTCTGAAAGGAATCTCATAGGGTTTATAAGGTTTTAAACACACCAATATATGAAGAGTTTGAAGTAGGAGTGGTCTTGGAAATGGGGGAGCAATAAATATTGTATGATTACTATTTATACTGATAGATGCTCCATTATATTCTAACATGGAGAATATATGTTGACTTTAAATACCTTAACAAGTCATATTTGAATAAAAATTTCTTTATCTTGAGGGTCCATCAACTGGTGGATACTACTTCAGAGACCTGAATTTTATCGTTCATGGATACGTAGCCAAGTTAAAATCATATACAAATGTACCTAGAAGATTAAAAAAGCATTATCTTCAGCACCAAACACTTTATGCATTATTATAAGATAATGTTCTTCAAACTAGAAAACACATAAAAGACGTATAAAAGGTTGGTGAACAAGACTTCTGCAAATCAACTAGGATCGATTGTGAGAACCTACATAGATGACATGTTGGTGAAAAATACCCGTGAGTTGGAATATATTTCCGACCTTATAGAGAACTTGAAGAACTATTAGGTCGTTAACTCAATGCTAAATTTAGAAAAATTTGACTTGGGAGACAACCCGACAGGTAGGATAAAGACCAACCCTCAACAGTTGGAATCTTTTATTTCTATACTTCCACTGAGATCAATTAAAGAAGTAACATTGCTTACAAAAAATCTCGCAACCTTAAATAGATACATCCTCTGATCATTAGACAAGTTCTTCCGTTGTTAGTGATTAATTCCTCTTTTAAGCCCTTTTAGATACACCATGGTTGTGGATATTCTTATATAATAAAATGGTGACTAACCTCATAGATTTATATTGAAAAAATATCTTAACTTTATCTATTTTATATATAAATAAAATTAGTAACCCTAATTGTATTAAGGTCTTATAATTTATCCACTTTGTGATCGGGTCAGAAACCACTAAATTGATTTATCAATTTAGTCTCTATATTATTCTTCTAGGTTAAAGTGGTAAGATTTGAGCAGAATTTTTCACATTGCTTAAATTCAAGCCAGTTACTATTTTAACGTCTTTTCACTTATACATCAAATTCTTATTTAATTATATATAATATAACCAATCCAATTACTTATTAATTGGACTCTCTTATGAAAAATGTCAAATATATATTTGGTATACCGATCTATAATTATTTGAACGTCTTATCCTAACTACTTTGATATCTCGATTGTTACGTTTCTTTTGGTTATGTTGTGGCCATTAGTAATATTGATGTCTGTACATGCTTGTCCATGATGATTATTTTCCACGAATTATTTCACAAAGTTCAGAGCGGTTAGCTAAGTTCGTAATTTTATCGAAACCATTTAGCTTCCAACTCCATGGTCAATATGCTTATTCGGTTTTAAATAAGGAAAATTAATGACCAGGTCAATAATTTGAATATGTACTTTAATAATTTTTGTGCAATTTTTTTAAAACTTTTTTAGGTTAAAATAACCAAAAGAATTATAATCTACAACTAAAGTTAAAACTATTATATTTATGTTTTATAAATAAATTTATTTAAAATTATTATTGTAATAATAAATTTTATATGAAAAAATCAAAAACCATAGTATCCAACTCACATTTTTCATTAGAAAACTAAATTTCAAAATATAAAAACATTACATAAAATTCATGTCGTTAAACAAAATTATTTTCTATATTACATAAAATGATTGGTTTTTAGTTAAAATATTTAAATAATTAGATCAAACTATAGTTGGGGTTAGATTTTATTTCAAAATTATTTTCATTATTACATGTTCTTTGTATATAAAAAACTTTAAATTAAAATAAATTGTTCGTAGAAATACTTGGGGCATACCCCGAGGAGATACAGAACTACTAGAGAAAATCAAGTAGAGATATTAATCAAAGCAGTCATATAAGAAGGGGAATGACATACAATATAAGTCGAAATACAAACACGATAATATGCAGTCATAACTAGAAAGCTAAGAGAAGACTCCAAGTGCAGCTATGCAGAGATAACCATGCTCCAATCCAGACTGAGAGAACCTGCAATAATAAAGGTAGAGTATGAATGAGTGTTACAGAAACTTACGCGGGCCAACCAATCTTGGTTCCATGGAATCTATATCGAATATATGATATGATGTGGTGGGTAATCGAAGATGCCAAAGCCGGAGCGGCACCATATATTCTTGAGTTTCGCTTTTTCCAGACGTGGTAGATTACCGCGCCGAAACAAGTTTGCCAAATTATATGGTCTCGAGAACTAGACCAATTTGACGCCTCGCGGACCCAAGATTTCCAGCTTAAGGGATTTAAAAGAAATCCTAGTTTATTACTAACACAGATCCAGATACTCTGAGTGTAACTATAGTCATATAGGAGATGAGATATAGATTTAGGATTAGAGTTGCATAAGGCACATTCAGTTGGGGTGTTGAGCCTCAACTGAGAAGCTTGTCTCTGGTAGCAAGCTTTCCCAGTATAGCGAGCCAAGAGATAAAGGAATGACGTGGCATATTTTATTTATTCCATACTAATCCTGCCCACCCCACGTCTGGGGCATACGTTCGAATAGAATTGTACGTGTCTTTGATGGTGAAAGAGTTGTTTCCCTCCTTCGCGACCCAGAAAGGAACATCGATCGAGGAGATGTTGGGTTGAGGTAGTGTGAGAATAAGGTTGTGAATTTCCTTAAGATGAGGTTATTTCCAGGAACCGTTAGGAATGATGTCCAAAACTTTGAGGTTATTTCCCACACGCGAGTCGATAATGGTATTGGGACCGTAGTGAGCTGCAAGAGAAGAAGTAAGGAGCCATAGGTCGTGCCAGAATGAGGTATTTGATCCATTTCCGATAGCCACCTTGTACAAGTTACGTGCCAAAGGGTGAAGACGAAAAACTTTCCTCCAAATCCATAAGGGAGAGGAGCCAATAGAAACATCCCACAAACAATTATTTTTAATTTTCTCAGATTTAATCCAGTCACACCAGATTGATCGGTTTTTGTTACTGAAAACAGACTAAAGATGTTTAAGGACAGCTGCCTGATTCCAGGTTTTTAAGTGTAGGATCCCAAGGCCGCCCTCTTTGTAGGGAGTAGTGACCGAGGACCGGGAAACTTTAGCCCCATAGATTTTCATAGCAGACCCCGACCAGAGGAACCGACAAAGATGTTGGTTTAATTCTTTTATAATTCTAGAGGGGATGATGAAAATAGAAGACTAATATACCTGACCAGCAAATATGACAGATTTGATTAGCTGGACCCTTACCGCATACGAGAGATCTTTGGAGGTCTAAGAATCAAATTCGGGAGGTAATTTTATGCAGAAGATGGTGACCATCTGAATGGGCAAGACAGCCCGTGAGAAACTCCCAAATATTCAACTAGGAGAGAGCATTCCGGGAAACCCAAGATTGACATAAGCTCTGATCTCAGGGTGTAGTCAATTCCAGAGAAAAAGATATGAATTTTAAAGGGATTGACCTTTAGACCTGACAGCGAATAGAAATCATCTCGGGCCCCTTTAATGAGGATAAATGATTTGTGTCACCATGGCAAAATACCATCAGATCGTCTGCAAAGCAGAGATTGATAATTTTTAGATTGTGGCATTTCCAATGAAAATCAAAGTTCCTATTGATAAGGAGATAAATCGCCAATTCAAGATTAGAAATATTAGTTATTGAGGAGAAATAAATGTAATTGTCTTACTGATGTATTTATCACTTAGTTAAAGGATAATATCCTAAAAGTGTTAAAAGAGATGGACCAATTTGTAACTTTGGAAGGACCACCTACGAAATAAGTGGGGATCACCTCACCCACTATATAAGGGAAGCCCTTTATTCGTGGGTGATTGGACATTCTTTAATACATTCTATTTCTACTTTCTCTCTCTACACTTTCCATTCTAGTCACATCATACACTAGATCCAAGGTTCCTTTTTTAGTCACATCTTAACTCATCATTGGCTCCGTCTGCGGGAAATGTGATACATGAAGGGCATCCTTTTCCTCAAAATCACGATTTTAACTCAACTATGAATGACGAGATGACTGGGGAAGGGATCGGGAGAGTTACAGCCCGAGTTGGGTCTCTGTCTGAGGGTGAAAGAGTTCCCGACCATGATCACTACGCACGGGGTCGGGATAAGCGATCAAATCTGATCATGACGAGAAGATAGCTAATGGAGGATATCGCGAAACTGAACGCTGAGAAGGAAAAAGATCTAAATGAAAAAATGACCCGAGAAGGAAAAGGCAAAGAGCTTATAATCGACATCAACAGGGAAGATTCCTCGGACGGAGGTCATAACAACAACGTCTCCCGTGGCCGCGGTCATCGGGAACCTAAACTGGGTCGGGAATTAGAAGGAAAGACCAAGCGACATTCGAAATAGGATCGGGATGATTGCACTGATTTCACTTCGGACGGGTCTTTGGGTAAGGAATACTGAAGCAGAGTCAGACGAAACAAATACCCAAGGAAGAGTAAATCATAACGCCATAGGGCGAGGCTTTTTGACTCACCAAAACTCAAGAAAGACAGCACCGAAAAAACGAACACTAAATTCTCACGAGAAAGAAAAAATGTTGACAGCAAGTAGAGAGGAGCAGGTAGTCTTGCCTCAAGTCCAAGTGGTAACCGTCGGTAAGCCAAATGTATGGGTACAGGGTTAGCAGCCAGTTTATCAACCCGGACAACGAGGATTGTATGTGATCCCTACTGAGGGACTCGGTGGTGGCGCTTTAGGTTTTGGGCTTAACCAGAGAGTCTCAGCGTTGTTAGACGAGATATTGGCGGGACATCTCCCGAAGAGATTCGACATATCCAAACTCGTAAAATACGACGTAAAAAAGGATCCGGATAACCATCTGGAGGCTTACAAGAAATTTATGTTAAGTTTTGACAATTGACAAGCTTTTGTGTCGAGCCTTTTCAATGACCTTCAAGGATCGGGCATCCAAGTGGTACAACAGGTTACCGCAGGGTTGCATTAAAAACTTCGTGATTTTTGGATGATGTTTTGGCAGCAATTTGTGGGAAGCAAGAGCTTCTGAGCTAATGAAGACACAATTTTCAACTGCAAACAAAAGTTAGGAGAGAGTCTCATGGATTATACCCGACGTTTTCTCCATGTAAAGACATATCTCGATCATTGCGAGGAAAATGTAGCTTTGACAGGATACCGGCTAGGGCTGCTCCCGGGACCGATGAAGCAAGCGGTCACCAAAAAGCAGGAATTTAGATTTTCCGCCCTCTTGGCCCAGGTGGAAAAATAGATATTAATTGAGGAGATCGAGGCGTCTGAGCTGGCAGCACAAATCCAGCAGAGCGCGTAGGCTTCAGTTGTTACAAAGCATGGTACTTAGTCTTGTTATATCCCGCAGACTCAACCAATTACCAGACTTCCCTAGTTGCTCACTCCACCCCAGTCAAGGCTCTAGTGCCTCAAACTCAAAAGACTAAACAGAGCAATCAGGTGGTCAAGCGACCTATTTCCAACAAGTGGATCCAACATGCCTACTTTGTCAACCTAACTGAGTGTGTATCTACCATCTATGAAAAGACCAAGAAGAGTGGAATTTATCGGAGACCGTTTCCTATCCCGAACCCACGGGAGAGTAGGAATAACTAGTACTGTAGATACTATGAGGATGTGGGGCACGACACTAAGGACTGTATTTCTCTCAATAAGAAAGTACAAATGCTGATAGAAAACGGGAAATTATTAGAGTATGTGAAAAAACGGGTACAAAAAGGAGCAGTGTCAAAAGAAATGGTGGCAGTACAAAAACTAGAGACAACGATAGCTATAACATAGGTGACATACTTTTCGATGTATTCTTCGAGTATCTTGATCCCAACGGCAATCGTAATATCATCGAGGTCATAGAAGAAGAAGTTGTGGAAGGTCGGAGAAAGGTAAGCAGCCTTTGTAAATTTTTTGAATCTTTGACTATCTTTGGATGTTACTCCATGGCAGGGATCACCCATTCTTCCCAAAAACGACATTTCATGAATCTGGCGACTCAGTTGGAGGCTCAGATATCTCCTCATTTGCGCGGAAGTCCATCACTGATCTTGTATTTCAATGAAGACGATGTGAGGGACATAGCCGGATTTGAGGTCGAATAGAACTATTGTAGGATTCACAGGTTCAACAACAGTAGTCGTAGGGGAGTTCAAGGTCATTGTAAAGCTCGGTCGCGGGTCATTCAAGAAAGAGGTCACGCATCTATTCGTAGTTGTAAATACGCATGGCTCGCATAATGCGATTTTTGGTAGATCATGGTTATCGCGAATGCATGCAGTGATGTCTACAGTTCATCAATGTTTAAAATACGTGGTCGGTAACAATGTAGGGGTTGTGAGAAGCAGCCAAAAGGCAGCATGGGAATGCTACGGCGTAGCGTTAGCACCAAAAGGCGATCAAGAAATGGAACAAGCACGAGACTAGTAGTTAATGGGACTTCCACTGGATCGTTACTCGTGCACGATCCCCGATAAGCTCCCAGCCTACTGACTACCGATGAAAATTGTGAGGAATACCAGTTTAACGAAGGAAAAATTCTGAAGATCGGAACCAACTTGACGCCGGATTTTATGGCAAAGTTAATTTTGTTGTTACAAGAAAGGTTACATTTGTTTGCGTGGTTTTCTGAGGACGTCACCGGAGTCCCAGAAGACCTGATATTTCACAATATGACAGTTAATCGGAACGTCTGACCAATTTCACAGAAATGTTGGGCTTTCTTTTCAGAAAAAGAGAAAAATTATTCTACAAAAAGTTGGAAGATTGTTGAGAGTCGGTCACATCATAGAGTCGAAGTATCCACTATGAACATCCAATCCCGTTTTGGTCAAAAAGAAAAATGGCAAGTGAAGGATTTGTATGGATTTCACTGACCTCCATTGGGCATGCCCCAAAGATCCATTTCCGATGCCGATAATCGACCAATTGGTTGATTCAACATCGGAAAACCAATTAATCTCTTTTATGGATGCGTACACAGGGTATAGCCAGATCAAATTGAACCCAACTGACCAGGAAAGCACAACATTCATAACCGGACGAGGGTTATACTGTTATAAAGTAATTCCCTTTAGGTTAAAAAATGCAGGGGCAACATATCAGAGGCTGGTGAACAAGGCATTCGAGAAACAGATTGGGAGAAACGTGAAAGTCTACATCGACGACATGCTCATGAAAAGCGAGACCGACGACGACCATCTTATTGATCTGAAAGAAACCTTTGACAGCTTAAAGGATATAAACCTTAAGTTGAACCCGGACAAATTTTATTTTGGCGTGCGGTCGGGAAAATTCTTAGGTTTCTTGGTTAGTGAGAGAGGAATCAAAGCAGAATCAATTCAGTTACAGGCTCTGGCTAGCATGGCCCTTCCAAGGAGAATCAATGAGGTCCAGATATTGACCGGGCGGCTAGCGACATTAAATCGATTTATATCTCGTTCTTCTGACAAGTGTGCCCTATTTTTTCAGGTTCTGAGAAATGCTAAATCTTTCGCTTGGACACCAGAGTGCAACAAGGCCTTCTTAGGAATCAAAAATTATTTGTCATCCCTAAATCTTTTAACAAAGCCTCCGAAAGGGGAAATTTTGTTTCTATATGTAGCGGTTTCTGACTATGTAGTGAGTGCGGCTCTGGTCTGTAAGCAAAAGCTTGTTAGACGCAGAGACAAGATATCTGAAGCTCGAAAAAAATAGGGTTGGCCTTGGTAACGGCGGCACGAAAGATGTGACCGTACTTCCAGGCTCACTCCATTGTCGTCCGAACGTCATTTCCACTCAAATACGTACTACAACGCCCGGATATGTCTGGACGAATGTCCAAATGGTTGGTTGAATTGGGCGATTTTGATATCGATTTCGAACCGCGAACGACCATTAAAGGACAAGTCTTAGCTGACTTTTTTTTAATAATTTGGATCCCACCTCCACCTTTCATTTTCAAATTTTGTATTTTTCAAAGGCTTTATCCCTCCTATCATTTTCAAATTTGTATTTTTCAAAGGCTTTATCCCCCCTAGAATTGGCAAATATCCCTTCACCAATCCCACTGTTTTTTATCCAACTAACTATGATGCCATCATCTTTATTTTTACCAATCCCCCCTAAAATTTGTGTCCGTACCTGATATGATGGATCAAAATTATCTTCTGAAATATTGTTCATCCCAAAATTATCCACTGTCAATTTACAAATTATAAATAAATATTAAAACAAAAAAATATTTTTAAATTAGTTTAATCAATTTAATCTTAAAATAAATAAAATTCAATTAAATCAATAAATTAAGAATAACATATTAAAAAAATCAATTAAATCAATTTAATCAATTTAATCAGTTATAAAATCAATTTAATCAGTTATAAAAAAAATATTAAAACCATTTATATTTTTTGTTTTAGAAATAATTAAAACCCGAATATTATCTTTAAAACTCTCAAATTTTAATAGTAACAATCTATTCTTTCTTTATTTATCTTTTCAATTAAATTGTGTATATCAAAGATTCATTCAAAGTATTCAATGCTCACAATTAAAGATAAACAAAACGGAAATAATATAAAAAAATATTTATAAAACAATGTATTTTCTCCATTAACAATACTCAATCCTTTCACATACTACCCTTTTTCTCTTTTCTTTCTTTCTGTATACTGCCCTTTCTTTCTCTTTTCTTTCTTTCCTATGCAATTCATTGTAACAAAAGTCAGTTTACTATCTTCACTTTCTTATACTCTTATACAGGTAAAGGTAATAATATCAATTTTCCTATATGCATAACTTTATCTATATATATATATAACTATAAACTTAGAATATATGTAAGATAGTTTTTGTGAAAATTGTTTATTAAAAGAGTTGAAATTTTACCCATATCAAAATGTTCTTCGTGTGCATCCATCTCCAAATTAGTATCATCATCTTTAACTTCTGCTTCTTTGTTTAAGTCTAGCGAAATATGATCGGATTCATATTCATTGTCTAAGTTGATTGGAGTATGGTTGAGATCAGGAACCAAACAAGAGTAATCCATATTAATCTCCAAATTAGTATCATCATCTTCAACTTCTGCATCTTTGTTTAAGTCTAGCGAAATATGATCGGATTCATATTCATTGTCTAAGTTGATTGGAGTATGGTTGAGATCAGGAACCAAACAAGTGTAATCCATATTAAGGTCAGGGACTAAATATTTTTGACTCAGATCAATATTAAGGTCAGGTAGACTAGTAGATGAGTTTTATAGTGAATTTGTATCCATTTTCTGGGTAAGAATGAGTATAGGAGTTGATTTTCTAGTTGTGTATCTAATTTTGAGTGGGAAAACCAACATTTTAATTTTTCAATTGCGCCAAATAAAAATTTGAGTGAAATTTTGTTTACGCCAAAAAAAATTCACCAGATGTTTATCTTGAAATAATATTTTATTTTGAATTTTGAAAAATCAATAAAGTGACTGATTGAAAAAATTTCACCAAATGTTTATCTTGAAATAATATTTCATTTTGAATTTTGAAAAATCAATAAAGTGACTGATTGAAAAAAATTACACTGACAAAATGAATAAGATAAATAAAAAAACTTTTGATATACCGAGGGTATATTTGTACAATTGAATAAAATAAGGTGAAATCTTAATATCTGTGCACTATCATAGAACGACACATATTATTATTATTTTTTTATTTTTTTTATTTTTTTTTCGGAGGGAACCCGCAGCCGCTACTCAGAGTGCAATGAGTGCGCACAGGGTAAACCCTCAGTCTGACGCGATAGACTGCAAACCAACGCCAGAAGGTAAACCACACAAGGTGACAGGCTCAGCCGAGAAAGCGTATGTAGAGGGACTCGAACTCAAGACCTTTTGGTTATAAGAATGTCATACTCAACCAACTCGGCTACCCCCTTGGGGGCAACGACACATATTATGATACAGAGGGAGTAATAATTAATAATAATATTTGTTTAGATTCGGTCCGAGTTCGGTCCGATTTCGATCCATTCTAATGGTTTTATCGGTAAACCGGTTTTATCGGTTCGATTCCATATCGGTTTTTTTGGTTTATCGGTTCGGTTCCTAACTGATTTTTTTGTTTTAGTTCTTTATCGGTTTTTGGTTTTTAGAATGGAATTGCGAACCAAAACGTTAAAATTCAGTCTCGTTGACAGCACCAGTTCTAATTTGAAATATAGATTGTAATTGTTTTTGCCTTAACGGATCTGATACAGATATAGAAAAACTGGTATATCACTAAATACAATATTATTTTTAAAAAGATCCTTTTAATACAATACGATCTAATAATATTACTATTAATAAAAAAATTACTAACATATAAAATATCATATATTAATTATTAATAAATAGCTTAGTATTTGCTAACTAATATCTAGTAAATGTAATATATTTCGAGTTTATCATTCTATATTTAAACAATAAATTTTAAACGCAATAGTATAATTCAAAATATAATTTATATTATTATTAATTTTATTACTAATTTGAACACTTAAAATCGGATTTCTCTTTTTATGTGCAAGACGAAAAGTATACCTTACGCTATAATTTATGTTTTGATTAATTTTATTATTAATTAAATAAACATAAACAATTCCACTGTAATCTTTTGTTATAATTTTTTATCCTTTATTAATTTCAAGTAACTGAAAATGAAAATTCTATTTTCTCCAGCCGAACTCTTTTTTCATATATGAAGAGAGATCAGAGAAGAAAGAAAGTTTTATTCCAATGTATTTTAGGTGTTTTTATACATTGTAACATTGTGCCTATCCTATATTTATATAAATAATTATTTAGTTTTAATGATAAAATAATATATTTTGACTGGTTTAATATGTTTTTAAAAATATAAAATCAAATTATTAAAAAGTTATGGCAATATTGATTAAAATAATATATTTTGACTGGTTTAAAAAAAAGTGTTTTAAGATCAAAATAATAATAAAATTTCAAAAGAAAACAAAAATAAATATTATTTTCCCCATTTTCTTTAATTTCTTTCATCGAAATATAGTCTCCTTCCTATGCAACAACTCATTATCTTTTTCTAAATCAAAATAAGAGATAAAATATAATTAATTAGAAAGAATAAACGAATATTAAATCAAAACAAATTATGGCAAAAACAAATTGAGAATACTTACAAAATCAATCGAGTTCTAATATTCTAGAGATTAAGATTCTAGAGACTACATCCAACCATTTATAAATATCAACTTAAACCTTTTAAAATATTCAAGATTTCTAACTTAAATTATTCCTTAAAAATAACCATAATCCAAGATTTTGTAAATTAAAATTTACACTATTATTTGAGACTTTTAATTTAAAAAGTTTCTTAAAAATAGTCAACATATTAGTTTTTAAATTAAAAAATTTCTACAATTATTTCAGACATTAAATTTAAAACATTCCTAAAAACAATTATTATCTTAAATTTTTACTTTAATATTAATTAAATATTTATTACCTTAAAAAGTTATAAAATATATATTTTAGTTAAAAGGGGGTAGAATTGTTAGTTTAATATTATTTAAATAATTATTACCTTAAAAAATTACAAAATATATATTTTAGTTAAGGGGCGTTTTTATTTTAATATTATTTAGATAATTTATTACCTTAAAAAATTTTATAAAACATATATTTTAGGTAGGGGGCCTACGCCCATCCGGGCCCAACGTAGATCCGTCGCTACGGCTACAGCCCCGAAATTGCAGTTGAACTCGATCAGATGGCAGACCTTCAACCTGTCCATGGTTGTGACGATCGTAACTTTCCGTTTGTCTTCACGGTATGCCTTTTTCTTCCTCTTCTACTTCTCTAATTATCCATTTCGGTCGTGAATGCCTAGTGCTCCATGTCCAGATCTTTAGCTTCTTGATTTGGTGTTTAGGTGAGGATTTAGTTCTTTTTTTTGCTGAATGTCTAGTACTAGTTGTTTAAATTTCATGTTTCTGTGTTATCTGTTGGTTATCATTGAAGTCATCCTTCGTTCTAAGTCTAGCTTCTAGTATAGTTCTTACGAAATTCGGGTGATACATTACGGTTTTGGTGTAACTTCATTGATTTGTTCTAAGTCCATGACTGTGACTAGGGATGGCAATGGGCCGTCCGCGGGCCGGGTTTGGGCCGTCCCGCTTGAGCCCACTTTTTTTGCACTTGAGCCCGAACCCGGCCCGACCCGCTCCCGGGTTCATATTTCCAAACCCGAGACCGCCCGTTAATGTCCGCCGGTCAACCCGGCCCGACCCGTGGACATTAATTTTAATATTTTTTAAATATTTTTTAATTTATTTTAAATATATTAATTTATTTTTTTAAAATATTACTTATATTATATATAGAAATATTATTTTTATATATATATATTATGAGTTTTGGGCCGGAACGGGCCGGACAAATCTGAAACCCGAACCCGGTCCGGTTGCGGGTTATATTTTCTGAACCCGAACCCGGCCCGTTCTAAGTTCGGGCCGGACAAAACCCGGGTCGGGTCGGGGACGCACTCTTTCCTACCTTGGAGGCGCGATGAGGTTTTAATGAGGCATCAATGACAACCGATCTGTTTAATCTACCTTTTTTTCCTTTAATAATTTTGGAGATAACGTTTGGGAAAAGCCCATCGGTTGACGAGCTGATAGGTGTAATATTTAACGTTCAGTAATTCACAATTTTTCAATTGAACAATTGATCTACATAACCTTAATTGGTTTTTCAGTTTTTGAACTGATCTACGAATATTCCCGACCCTAAAGGGAAATTTTCAATTGCACAATTGATCCACATAACCTTAACTGGTTTTTCAATTTTTAACTGATCTACGAATTTTCCCGACCCTAAAGGGAAATTTTCAATTGCACAATTGATCTACAGAACCTTAACTGGTTTTTCAGTTTTTTAACTGATCTACAAATTTGTCCGACTCTAAAGGGAAAAATTACTATATTTCTAAATAAAATTCTTCGATGGACAAAGCAGTTACAAAATAAACAGTTTCATTCCTTTCACCGGTTACACCTCTGATGATAATACAGAACTATTCCAAAAAACACACAGTCATTAAGGTTCAGGAAAGTGAATAATAAGTTTAACAAAAAAGGGTGACAAATTCAAACTTCTTCATCATCAGGATCGGTTTCTCATGTCTCCGTTTTATCTTGATCGTCATCCTCGCAAACAATACCAGTTGGGCGGTCTTCTTCTGGAACATCCAGCCACATTGAGCCCAATAGAAGGTTGGGGAATCGGCGGTGCAGGTTCATAACGTATGTATCTTTGGCGTCGGCCGCCTCCTTCTCCATTAAGTTTTTGCACTTGGCAGCAAACAATTTGTTTTCAGCTTGGAGGTCATCAATCTCTTTGTTTTTCTTCGCCACAAAGTGACGGAAAAAACGGTTTCGGAACTTCGATGTCAACAAGTGTCGCGCTTGATCATCACGATCTCTTTTGCATTATGAAATAGAGGAGCTCAAAGAGTTGTTCTTTTCTTGAAGAGATGTAAGGGCTGCCTCGGCTTTCGACGCTTTCTCTTCCGCCTTTTTAGCCATCTCATCCAGAAGCGTTTTTACCTCATCCCTCCCTTTAAGCGCAACCTCTAGCTCGGCTATTCGTTTCCTGGCATCTGACAAGTCTTGCCTTAGCTGCCCCGCCTTTCTCTCCTTCATAGCCAGCTGTAGGGACAACACATCATTGGCCTGCAAGGCGAAAGTATGTGTGCTTCCAGGTACCGACAGCACAAGAATTTTTGTCCCGCTCGACGACGTTCCATCGGCTCTCTTTGCTTTAGGAGGGCCAACCTTTTTCTTCTCTGGCGTAGGCTCACCACCCTCATCCTCGTCGAGAATCACCACGACAGTTCTGTTCCCTGCTAATAGTGTCGCGGAAGCAACAAGCTCTCCACCCTTAAGCCCCCCCCCCCCCCCCCCCCCCCCCCGCCCTCGTACTGCTCAAAAAACGCTGGAATAGTAGCATTTTCGCAAAGCGGTGGAACAGTTCCAATAACCCCAGGCTTAACATTTGTTTTCTTCTTCAATGGTTTTAACCTTTTGGCCTCGTTTCCATCGGCCACGGATTTCTTTCGTTTCTTCCTCCCATCTTCGGGGCAATCAACTTTCTCAGCATCGGCAGCAACTACTGGCTCTTTTCCAGCAACATCAGCTTTAGCTTCATCTTTATTCTCCTGCTCAGCAACCTCATCAGATTTTGAGCGCTTGCTGGGTGCCTTGTTGCGCTTTGGCAGGAATAGATGTGCGTCGGGAGCGTCGATTTTGGCAACCAAGTCCACTAAACTGGGTGGTTGGCGCAGCTGTTCTAGGGTAAGAGGTTCGTCTGAACAACGCCAAAGATTGCTCATTATCAGATTGGTGTTCTTGAAGCACCGATGGAATGCCCGACCCCAATTCCTCTGGGCATAGTCCTTCAAAACCTGGAAGGTTATCTTAACAACTACAAAATAATCCTTCTTCGGCCCCTGGATGTAATCCTTGCAAACTGAAACAAAGGGTCGTGTTATAATATATATATTACCATCATAAACCCATGTGCGTAGCAACCGCTTCTGGTTCTCGCGAGTATAGGGCCAATCGTTTTCCTAGTAGCCACTGATGAAGATGAACCGATGTTTCCACGATTTGTCGACTTCTAGAAAGTCGTTTACAATCTTCCAGGTATTCCCCAAAGAGGAATAAAAGAAAGGTAGCCTTGGTGATTTTGAAAGCCCGGACATGGCGACGTACTCCTCCATCGTCATAACACGACCCGACAATCGAGAAGCCATGATACAGGACATAAGCGTGTACCATGCGTTGGAGGTCAGCTAGGAGGGGCAGATACCGAGGACCTCAAAGTATTTTGCAATCTCAGGATCCAGAGGGAATCTGAGGCCCCAATTAAAGAGCTCGGTAAAGATAACTATCTCCCATCGGATCAACACCTCGGACTGCTCTTTAGCAGTGTAATACATATACTTGCCCTTGTACAATACCTTTTTCCCCTTGTCTTTTACTTCAACAGTGCAAAGTCGTTTCGGAGGCTAATCCACCTCCTCTTCATGTTCCACATCTTTTTCCTCGTCAATAGAGGGAAGGCAAGATCCAGGTTCCAACTCAAGATCCATTTCATAAGGGTCTTCCTCGGAAGACGACGTCATAATTGGGAAAGGAAAAAGCTTGATGGGGCCTTTTTTGCACTGGTGAGTAAGATGCCCGAAAACTTTACAATTAGCACTTTGAGGAGGGAGGCCTTTATATTCAAAAGTAAATGTAATGGATTTGACGCTTATCTTAAAAGTGAGCTCAGAGAGGATAATGTGACCCACCTTAATCAAGATACAAATACGAGCAAAACAAAGTTTTTCCTTCCGTTCCATTTGATGATGCACATATAAAGGGGACCCAATAACCGAACCGATGTTACTAAAACCTTCCGCCGTCCAAATCTCAAGTGGCAGATTAAAGACCTTAACCCAAATAGGAATTTCAGTATGGGGGTCTTTGTTAAGAAAGGTAAGAGGTTCCCAAATTTTCAATATCATTAAATTACCACCAAAATGCCACGGGGCTTCCTCCAACACCTTTTTAGATATCGCCTCAGATCCAAATTTGAAGAGAAAGTAACACTCGGGGAGAGGTTTAAATTCCAAAAGCCCATACTTTTTCCATAATTATTCCACATTAGCTTTGAGGAACGCAAGTTTATTTGGTTGGGTGACAAAATATCCCGAAAGGCAAGCTTTCTAAGACTCCGGAGAATCTAATGCCGAATCATTCATAATGAAATCATTTCCCACAATTTCCATGTGACTAACACCAATCACCAAAGGTAAACTAGAGATGAGGGAGAGGTAGGGTGAGGATAAGAGCTTGAACGAGAGATACCTATTGGGATAGCTTTGGAAAAGAGAGATATAGTTGGATTAGAAGGGATTTGGGCCAATTTATTTTAAAAATTTCTTCTTTTTGGTCATTTACCTGTATTCTTAAAATTTCTAATTAAGGAGTGATTGATATAGGAAGATCCACCACCCATCAGCCTTTTTCTTTTGTTTTTACTGGGCTTTTCAAAGGAGAGTACTTGGATGGACCCAACAAATTTCATAGACCGGTCGAGGGGAATTGGACAGGACTGCATCTTTTTACTGTTGTTACCAAAAAGTGACTCCTGAGTATTGAATTGACCAAGATTCTCTCTCCTTACCAAACCAGAGTCGCGACTCAGGGCAGGATTTCATCGGTTGTGCAACTCCCTTGGTGTTGTTGGTGGGAAATCTAGAAGAGCTTTTGAAGCCCTCTCCATTGGACTTGCCTCCACTACCTTCACTAGCCAGCTTGGAATTCCTAAACCAGGGCTGGTCTTCACTACCATTAGAGGCTAAAAGCGAGGTTTTAAACCTAGAGGGGTTTGTTGAGACCTTCGCCAATGGAGATCCTACCAACACATCAAAGCCATTCGATTCAGAAGAAGAGGTCTTCTCACTAGAGAAACCTACAGAGCTACATTCTGGGTCACTAATCGATAGAGAGGGTCCACTTTTCTCAGAAAAAGGTGAAGTGTGAGCGAATCGGGCTCTGCTTCCAACAAATTCAGAAGAAGACGCCTGCAAAGCAGTGGATGAAAGAAGAAGCGGAGCAGTTGGTGGGTTAAAGTTGTGACCCATTTCAGAGGTTAAGAGGTAGAGGAAGGTTGAGTCTTGAAGGGGAGTTCGTCAATGGCTGACACAAGGTTTTCGTAGAATTTTTTATCTAGAAGAGAGCAGACCGGCATTACAGGAAGGATGGTGATTGGCCAGAGGAGGGGGGAGGATTCCTGGAGCTTGTGGGAACAACACGCACGGCGGGCTAGGGGGAGAGGTCTCTGGAGAAGGGAAGAAACCTTGCAACCCCGACGAGGTGGCTGACTGGAATAGTAAGTGACCCTGGCCAGATTCCATATGGTGTATTGCCAAGTCCAGGGTCTGTTTGATGTAATCTTCGTGATGGGAATATATTTTAAGGGTGAGAAAATGGGTTTGTGAAGGTTGGGGAACTGGCTCAAGGGGTGGGATGGTTTTGCAAGGAAGAGGTGAATCAGAGGAGGTGAGAAAGGAAGCTAAGGACGAGGAGAAGCCCATGGTTTGAATAGGAGAGAAGGAACCTAGCAAGCCTGAAGGTTTAGCCGGCCTAAGAGATTAAGAGGGATCCATCTGCACCCGGAGCAGGTAAAATCTGGTATAGATAGTAGAGGTTGTTTTGGTGCTTATGATTATCAGGGTTATACCATAGATAATAGAAGAGGGGATGGTTAAATAAGGGAAGGAAAAGAGATTTACATGGTGTAGGTTAACGACATAAAGGCAGGCTAGAGGAGACCATGTTTTACGAGTACGCCAAATCATGGTAGATTGTAAAATACAGTGGAGACTAGTACTAGGAAAATGAGGTTAAGGACAAATTTTCAGATCTTTCCTAAGGGTACATATAGAGGGCAGAATGAGGATGTGTCTTGGGGCAGAGACAAGCCATTAGAGCTTGAAATGATATAAAAATGAGAGAGGGTAGAGAGAGAGGGGGAAAGGATGTCGGGGAGTTTCCAAAAGAAGTGGAGAGAGAAAGGTGAAGATTTGGGAGGTCTTTGAGGAGATATGGTGAGGTGGGGACATTACATGGTTTATGATGGTTGGAGAAGTAACTAGGGTAACTAACTAGGATTGGAGTTGCAACCAGAAGGTAACCGGGACTGCAGTAAAAAGAGAAGTTACTGTACGGAGAGGGTAAAAAATACTTTTGAAAGTTTGAGGAATTTGACAGTAGGATTTGGAGGGGGCTTAAACTAATTGATTTTTAATGACTATTGATGAAAGTTATTTGAACTAGGAGTAGGGAGAGGGATGGGTTGAGTGATAGATGGAACTGATAAGGAGGGGGGTTATGATCACCGAAAGGTCAAAGAAAGCTAACGAAACAGAATATTCAAGCCAAGGGTTGTCTAATACAAAGATTAATAGAAGAGCAAGCCAAGAGAAGGCTTGGAGGTTTTGAGACTCCAGTTTACACACTGGGTGTAGGCATAAGGGGCCAGCAAAAGTGGTGCGAGACGAGTCAGCTACGCAGTTTACATGGGGGATAGTCTTGGTGTTACAAAGAGAGGTTGGTTTAAGGTAGATGCTGGTAGTTCCCGAGACAGCTACCAAGGAAGATACCCAACCATCATATGCCATGGAAGAAAGGGGGGACAGTTGATGGTAGCCATCAATCAGAAAGGACCTCTGGCCATGAAGCCAGAGGATCCAAGCAACCTAAAACAATGGAGTTTGAATGATATCGTTGGGTAAACAAGAGGGGAGATAGGAAGGCTCCAATAAACATTATTTAAGTTTTTACCTATATTACATGTTTATTATCCATCAAACCATATTTAGGTTCGATTTTATTCCATAATTTTATTAAAACAATAGTTTATCCCAAACCCTTAAAATACTGAAATTTAAAACCCATAAATATTTTTGTTTTGATGTCCACTCCTCCGACCAGCTCATGTTTAACATCTCATTTGTTTAAAAAAAATCATATTTATATATGTACATAATATTTAGAAATTTAGGTTATGAGAGAATCAATTCTCAATAGTCATTTTATTTTACATTTACGATTTGGTTTTTAAATTCGTTTGTTTATGATTTGTTAAATGATACATGATAACTAGTAGTTTTTATATAATATTTGGTAATCTAGACATACTCAAAATAATTAGAACTAATTGTGAAGTTTTATTATGGAGTTTGTTAAGTATTAACTAATTTTATATTCTGCGTGTTTATCTTGTAAGGTTTGATTGGAAACCCGACGTTGGTTGTTGGCATAAGTATATAAAGATCTTGGATATTAAGGAAATAATTGGTTGCGAGTATTAAATGTGTTTTAAATTTATGGTTGTAGTTTTAGGTTTTAGGTGCTGATTAGATGTATGCGTTAATAACTCAACACTTTTAAAAGTATTGACCAACTTTGTTTTTTAATATCCTTGTAGAATATTAACATATTCTTTTTATTACGAAACTTTAGATATTTATGTAAATTATATATAATTAGTTCACCTATCAAAAGTACTCACAACATGAGATTTTAAGACTCCCAGTATTTTAATAAGTAAAGCAATCATTTCTAACTTGGAAACTATTTCTAATGGTGATATTGAGGAAGGTAGATCAAATAAGTATAGTTGTTTAAATTTTGAAGTCATCGCAAATATGGTAAACTGGCCTTACAACTATTTTGATTATCATTTTTAGTTTGTAAGTTAACAAGGCATTTAAGACGCTTTATGTATCCATAAAATACTAAGAATTACACATTTCTATTTTTGTTATGTATTAAAATACATTGTCAAGTACATGAATGCACACACGTATGCAAATACGTACATACCCACGTACTCACACTCGTATGTAATTTTTTATATTCGTACATGCTCGTCTGTAATTATTATTTTACATAAAATAAATTTTTGAGAGTTTAGAATGGTAAACTACACTCTTTCTTTTTATACAAACCATTTGGGTTCCAACTTCTTGGTCAGTATGTTTGTTAATATTTAAAAAAACTATTAACGGTCGAGTCAATATTTTAGATATGCATTTTTAAAATATGCATCATAAAATCTATGAGATTGTAAAGTTGATGACCTAAAATTCTAATATGGTCATCTTATCACATTTTAGTTTTTGTCGTCTCAATTGGTCGATATTATACAACATCAACGGGTTGATGTATATATGGTTAAAAATGGCAGAACTAAGATATTTTGGAGGATTAGTTTTCTAAAGTATTTTTTAGCCTAAATAAATAAAATGGTTATGAAACAAAGTGACTTATTACTACAAGAATTATTAACGTATCAAATGTATGGAAATTTATCCAATCATCATGAGGAATATATTTTATAATATTATCATTAAATACCTCAAAAAACAAACACTTTAAAAAAATATTAAATAGAGGAAAATAACACATGACTTCTAAAAATGGTGCAAGTTTAAAATTAAATATTTACTAAATTTTTAAAAACTATATATCTTGATAATCTTAGCTTAAAAAAGAATCAAAAGTGATGTGTTTGTTTTTTAGACAAACAAAATAAGTTAGGTTAATAATATGTTTGACAAAATGAGTGTAATCTAGATTATTATAAACATATATTTTTATCATATTATTTAATAATACACTTTACTTTCTTTATATATATTAGTTATATAATATTTAAAAAATTAGAATCATTATCCTAAAGTTTAAAAACTAATAATAAGTAGAAATTTATTTCTTATTTTTGCTTTATCATTACCATAGCCTAAGAAAATAATTCTGGCAATTTTTAGTTTTTTCTATTGGAAATTTATAAATCAATCCATGTTTAATGGTGTATTTGACAATTATATATATTGAGTTCAATTAATAAATAATTGGATAGATCAAATAAATTAGTTATTTAAATAATAAATGAACACTAATCATTGAGATTATTGTGTGGATACGCGATCAAATTCTGATTTAATGAAGGATTGAACCTGAATGTTGACAATTAAGACTAAGTATAATGTTTAATGACTAATTTAAGAGAAAACAATCAATTAGGTTATGGTCTTTGATCATAGAGTAGAACTTAGTTGTATGAGTGCAATTGATCTTAAGTTATAACACTATATTTTACTCATATATAAAGTGGATCTTCAATCCATCATTAATTCGGTCTTTAAATCGAAATTAAATCTGTCGTTCTACTAGTTAGAAGATCCAGTACCAAATCTTCTTCTTTTAATTTCAAGATCCAAAGACCTATTAATTTTTTCATCATTTAATATTGTGAGATTTAGTATTGCAATGAAAAGGAACATGAAAGCAACAAGAATAATGCTACGAGAGGCAACTAATAAGATGTTTACTTATCTTGTTAGTATTTATTTTACACTATTATGGATTAATCGAGTCTTAATCAATCGATAGTTTTTATTTTTTAAATACATCATATAAGTATATGATTTTAATGTCTAGTAATAATCTATATTATTGGGAATATGTTTTTGTTTGAACTGGTAGAGGTGCAAATATATGGATTAAATTTCATGTTTGATTGATTTGACAGTGATAATCATATTATAGTTTATATTTTATTCATATGCAATTGTTTTATAGGAAAAATTAGTGTTTTTCTACTCGATTTTAGACTATGGGTTATGATTGCACATTCATACATACCACATTTGTCATAATTATTAACAAAGATATTGGACGACAACAATATACATTACCTCTAGAGCCTGTATTTTAGGTTTAACATCATAGTTTCTATGCCATATATGATCCGCCAAGCCTACCTTGAGTTGTACTTGACTGATCCTGGTAACTAAATTATTATTTCAACAATGAAAAACTAGTTATGCATGAGTATGGTGTGTGCAAATATAGCAACAACATTATATAATAGGTGCTCACCATCAAGGAAGTCTGTGTGGTATTTTCTTTGGGGGGTCGGCCTACACACAAAACAACCGTTCCTTAAGTTGTGAGGACTTCAACCCCTTTTCTTTCATGATTTTCCTTCCATTTCCCAATCCACTGGAATATCAGGTCTTCCATATACTCGAGATGTTTCCTAATATGCACATAATAAGATCACATAATTATGAACCTTAAACACATATCACAACATCCAAACATCCAAACATGTTGTTTCATCATACATACATGCATACATTTATGACTTTACTAAACATGCATTAACTACAAACGGACATATATATGATATCATAGATCTTTGAATTGGTTAGCCGCACCTCTGTATGAGGTATGTACAATAACCTCACTTGAAAGAATAATAACAAAGAAAAATAAAATTATATTTACTATATTTATATGGTTGAACCACTCAGTTATTCAAAAATGTAATTGAATGAGCATATAGATCTCTGAATTTTAGGTGACAAAGAAAAAAAGATCACCTCAATCGGATAATCGAGCACCAAGTTACGGTCTTCTAAAATCAGAAATTCAAAGCTGAAATTGCAATACTTGTTATCCGCGACCAAATCGCGGGTGAACTCCTTGATTTCGTTCAGGTAAACTTCCCGATTTTAGGAAAAAATCGAAACTCCCACTTTCGGAATTAGGATTTTGTCCTGATTTTTTTTTTCAAAAATTGATTGTGGACATAAATATACAATAACGTATAAACATTTAACTGCCCTCGGACGCACCAATTAAACCCTAAATGTTGGAATCTATTTCACCTAACAAATAAATCGTGCATAGATCTTTCAACATTAATTATGGACATAAAAACATATTTCAAATTTTTCTCCCAACTGTATCAATTAAAGAAATTGAATTTCATGAGACTTAGTTTCGTTGTTCCAATTCCTACACAATAGGAATAAAAAATGGATCTTATACCACTTGTTAAAACGTATAAGTAGTATCGTTGATTCACATACCATGATCTAATTTATTTATCTAAAAATAATAATAATGACAATCGATATAATAGGTTATGGTTGAAGGTATTTGATGGCATGGCGGAAATTAGAAAGAAGAAACAACGATAAAACCATAATCCTAGGTTAGAGAAATAAGAAGATCTAAGAAATAATTCGCAAAATTCAATTAATCAAAGTCTTATGGTAAAATAGGGTATAAGATGCTTTACATAGAAACTCCTCAAAAATCCTAATCAATATTCTACAAAAAAATAAAAAAATAAAAAATAAATCAAATCTGAATGTAATCATATTTGACTAACTAGTTAAAATATTTCCGTAAAATAAAATAAAATGTAAAAAACAATAAAATAGGATTACCATACCCTAAACAATCAAATAGGAATGTGTATTTTAGCGAGAAGGATTTTACATAGCCGACTGAAAGTATGATCGTAATTTATGACAAAACTAAGGATTTTGTGATTTTTTGTAAGCGTGCCTTTGTGTGTGGAAATCATAAATGCAAAAAAAATTATAAACACCACAAGTATGTGCGAATTAGACGCGAGACTACCGAAAATTGAAGGAATAAATCCATAATCTCATCAAAGATGGTAAGATGATAAAGTTTATAAAAAACCATGTGAGATTGGCAAGAAGGAATAAAGAGCGAAGTTGAGACGTGATTCAAAAGTTGAGACACTAAGGATAAAATCCTTTGAAGAAACGTTATAACAAAAATATATACAATTGATTATGGATATGATAGACTATTATCTCAGTCTGAACTCTGTCCTTCACGTGGTTTGTATATTAATGGAGAATATTCATTATATGAAACCACTAGGTTATCCCAAAAACGACAAATATCATAGGCTTGAGCTTCAGTATTATGATTAGATATATGGTTACATTTACAAAGAGCCTTCTTTTTTATATTTTTTTGTTGATGATGATTTTTTGGATGTATATGCTCCTCGTAAGGATGTTTTATTTATTATGACAGAATTTGTTGGTGTATAAGTCTTAAGAATACTGAGCTATATTGGAAGTTTAAAAAAATGTTTGGTTCCAACGCAATTATGACAAAATGAAGTCCCTTCACCCCTTTGTAGGTCTGAAAGAACTCTCACGAGGTATATAAGGTTTCAGATACACCAACATGTGGAGTTTTTAAGGTGGAAGTAGTATTGGAATATGGCGAGCGGAAAAATATTATATGATCTCTATCTATGGTGGTAGATTCTCCATAATATTATAACACGATTCTCGATAAATCATGGCTCATCAAATTGCATGTGATTGCCTTCACTGTCGTTTAGCTTAATCCAAATAACATTATTTCATATTTAAATCGTTTTAGCGATATGCATCATATCCGTGAGGCGCATTACCTTTTTTGGACATCAAGCGAGCCCTCATTCAAAAGAAATCTGGAAAATGCCGAATGTGTGTGGACTTCACATGCCTTAACAAGTCATATCTAAATGACCAATTATATATATCTACTTCGTAACACTAAAATTTATATTTTATGTATATTTAATCAAGTTACAATCATATACAAATATACCCTAACAATCAAAAAAACATTATCTTCATCACCAAAAAAATTATGCATTGTTATAAAATAATTTTATTTGGGCTAAAAAGCACATAGGAGACCAATAAAAGGCTGGTGAACAAGACTTCTTACAATCATCTATGCGGTAATGTGGAGACCTACATGGATGACATACTGGTAACATTTCCAATGAGTTGGACTATATTTTTTACCTACATAGAACTTTTAGATCGTTAACTCAAAGGTAAATTTCGAGAACTTTGTCTCATGATACGGCCCAACAGGTTTCCTGGTTACTTGGTCATCCAAAAGAGGATAAATTTTTACCCTTAACAGTTGGAATCTCTGATTCTTCCAACAAAACCAATTAGAGAAGTACATTCTTTGCAAGAAATCTAGCAACCTTTAATCAATCCATCTATTGTATCATTAGACAAGTTTTTATTTTTTGAGATGTTTTGGAGGTATGGAGTTTTCACTGGTATAAGGAATGTAGACAAGCTCTCAAAGTCTGCAGGTCCTGGTTACTCTCCAGCTAATAGCCTCATGACTAACGTAGACACATAAAATTTACACTGAAAAGTTATTCACTCTTGCTCTTTTTTGACCTGGTATCTGAGTCATCTTGCTTCAATGGTAAGCATAGACTCCCTAATATTTAGTTCAAACTCTGCACGTCCTAGTTACTCTCCAGCTAATAGTCTCATTACTAATAAAAACATGTAAATTAATCAGATCAATATCTTTAACAGCTTAAGGTTACATCAAAATATTGTTTTACTTTGGAAAACTATGGTTTTATCAATCATAAGAGGGAATAGGTTGGAAGGTTTCCTCCCAAGCTAATTAGTGGATCTAATGAATCGATTACTGAAAATCTTGAGTATGATAGCTGGATTGCTAAGGATCAACTACTTCTGGGGTGTCTTTACAACATAATGGCCTCTGAAGTAGCAGTCCAACTAATGGAAGAAGAAACCTACAAAGGAATGTTGGATGCCACCATCAGATAGTCACGTTCTCAAACAAAATCCAGAGTTACATTTTTCAAATCAGAATTTTAGAGAAACATAAAAGACAACTCCACAATGGAGGAATACCTAGGGAAAATGAAAGATATAGATGACAATCTAACTCTTGTTGGATCTCTTATTACTCTGGATGATTTGGTTTCTCAGGTCTTGACTGGCTTGGATACTACGTACACACCTATAGCAGTTCATTTAGCTGACAAATAGGTAAAGAAATGGTTAGACTTTCAAGCTACTTTCTTAACCTTTTAGAGTAAACTTGATCGGTTTAGCAAGTTACAGGTATTTGTGGCTAATCTAAATCTGACCTCAATAAACAAGTCAGATCCAAGGTCATCTAATAGCAATAACTATAACAATGGGAAAAATTATCAGAGCAGTGCCAATTTCATGGGACAAGTCAGAGGATTCATAGGAATGAACTCTAATAGCTACCCTAATAATTATAAGGATAGAGGTAACTCTAGAGGCAGAGGAGGTAGTTTAACAATAACAAAACTACTTGCCACATTTGTGGCAAATATAGGCATAGTGGTACCCACTTTTCTTTTAAGGATGATCCTAATGTAATGGGACAAGTTCCAAATGACCATCACATGAATGATCAGGATCAAAATATTCTTATGGTTTCACAGGATCTTTGAGGTGATGAAAATAACTGGTACATAAACAGTGGTGCTAGCCCCCATGTCGCTAACTCATCAGGACTGATGATGACTACACATGTAACAAACCTATAACAATAGGAAATGGTGACAAACGGAGTATAAAACCATTAGTAGAATCTAGTATACCAACCAAAACAAACAAACATATCTACCTAATTTTTTTGGATGTAATATAAATCAGTTAAAACATTTTATATGTTTATCGGGTAACCCTCCATAATGATGTTTTGATTGAATTGTATAATTTGGGTGTTTTGCAAAGGACAATATAACAGGAAAGACCCTACTTACAAGGAGAACTGAGAATGGATTGTACAAACTGGAGGAATCACTTATTTCCATTTTACCTAGAGAAACATTTCTTAGCTATCAACCTAATGTGTCAAATGTTCAAATATTTCCTAATAGTTAAAACTCCTTAAAGAAAGGGTGGCATATGAAACTAGGTCATCTATCATGTAGAGTTTTATCCATTATTCTAAAAAATGTAATCTTCGTGATTTATCTGCTAATGAAAAAATATTATATGAAACATGCTAGTTGGGAAAATCACATTCACTGCCTTATCATATTTCTTCCTCTCTCTCAACTAATGTGTTAGATCTAATTCACTCAGATCTATAGGGACCAACACTCTTAGAATCCCAATCAAGCTATAAATACTATATTTTATTTTTGGATGATCACACAAGGTACAATTGGTTGTACCCTTTGAAAAACAAAGGTGATTATATAACTGTGTTTAAAAAATTCTGAACATTAGTTGAGAATGAGTTTGATACGAAAATAAAAAGTTTTCAGTCTGATTGGGGATGTGATGTGTCTATAGCTAAAGTGACAAGTATATGGCTCAGACCATCCTCTCCGCCCACTTCTACCCAAAATGGAAGAGCATAAAGAAGTACAAGCATGCTATTAAAATTGGCCTCCCTTTTTTTAACTCGGTCCAACCTACCATATAAGTTCTGACCTGAGGCTTTTCAAACAGATGTTTATCTAATGAACGAGTTACCTACCATTGTGTTAGAAGACTTAACACCTATTGAGAAACTGTTTGGTCACAAACCTAATTATATATTCCTAAGGACCTTTGGATGTGCCTCTGTTTCGTATTTAAGACCCTATCAGTCTAATAAGTTTCAATTACACTCGATTAAATGTGTATTTCTAGGGTATAGTGATGCTTACAAAGGCTATAAATATCTTATCCCTAGTGGAAGATTTTATGTCACAAGGAATGTCATCTTGATTAAAGAGGAATTTTCTTGTTTTTAGAGTTTTCAGAGTTCAAAGGTATTTAAAACAACTCCTAAGTCATGTTTGTTGCCCAGGTTTTCTAGTAAAATTTACCATGTGGTTCTTCTAGTTTGAAAGATACATATGCAGACTCTCTATCAGGGCACCTTAGTGACTCTATACAACATATTTTACCTTCACAACTTCAACAACAAAGATTATTACAAATAGACCTCTTTGATACCCACAAACAACCACCGCACAAAATTTTATCAAATCAATCACAAAATCTCAAAGCCAATACAAGAAAACCCTACGACTATATAGACAAAGACCACTATAATCTCACACAACCAGTTATCACGACATAATTTATCAAACAACAACCATAGAGTCACACAGTCAATACTAGAAAACCATATGTCTACAGACAAACATCATCATAAACATCACACATTCCTTAGTAATTGAGGTCTATATGGATGATATTGGGATATATCTAGCTCGAACAAAGTATATTAAAGATTTACAATGCATATAAGGTCTTTATACTACAAATATTTACTCCACCCTGATGCGTGTAAGTCCTTTTATCTCTCAGTCTGATGGTAAACCTCTCACGTATCATACAATATACAAAAGTGTGTCAAAATATTTATAGTATATATTATCCATCCTCGTGAGAACATTACTTTTGCAATGAATAAAATGAGCCAATTTCAGCAATATCCCACGAATATACATCTATAATATGTTTAGAGAATTATTCGTTACTTATTTGGTACTACATCATTGGGGCTACACATTAAATCTAATGATGATCTTCAAATCATTTGGTTTACTGATGCTAATTGGGTTGCCTTGTTGGATCATCGTCGGTCAATATGTGGCTACTATGTTTTCTTTGGTGATTCTCTAGTCTCCTAGTCTTCCAAGAAATATGGTGTCGTTTCACGCTCCAATACAGAGTCTGAATACCGCTCTTTGGTTAATATTTCCTCTTAGTTGATTTGGTTACGGTTAGTATTAAAAGAAATTAGCTTTTCTCTCAGTCGTTTCCTAGTTATCTGGTACAATAACCTTTCGGCAAGCTCTATGGCCTCCAATCCAGTGTTTCATGCTCAAACTAAGAATATTCACTTTGTACAGGATTAGGTGGTGCAAGATTTATTGGATATATGGTATATATCATCTCACGCTCAAATCGTTGAGCTTCTTACCAAACCCTTTTCTCGGGTTCAATTTATTTTTCTACGAGACAAATTCGGGCTCGTCGTTCTTCTCCTTCGTTTGAGGGGGAAGTGAATAATCAAGGAAAATGCAGTAACGGAGGTTGTAGCAGAGGCAGTGGACATAAGAAATAAGGTGATGAATGTAAGGTTATGGTGCTAGGGTTTCGATTTAGGACGAAGGGTGAGAAGATGTTGGTTGAGTTATGTCTGAGTCTCAAAAGGCTTTATACTTTGGTCCTAAGATCAGGTTAAAACAGTAGACTGTCTCAAGCCCAATAAGTTAATCACTGAGTCTTTTCTATATCAAAGCCTTCTCATAATTTATTGTTATAAAACATGTGACATGTAACAAACTGTAAATATTGTTATTTACAGATGTAACAACTTTTCCATTAACTCAATATGTTATAAACTACGATCAACAATATTATAACAGTTAGTGAATCAAATATAGAGAAGATTTACCCTGAAATGTTGTTCACTCTTACTCTCTTTTTTGACATGTTATGATCCATCAATATTCTTTGGATAATGTCATATACTTTTTATTCCTCACTTTATAGTATATATATATATATATATATATATATATATATATATAAAAACTTTTATAATCGAGGAAATCTTCCTTGCATGTGCATTAGCAAGCATATTTTCAAACACAAGCTATTTTTCGGAAACTTAAAAAAAATAACCATAACATGTTTTAAGTCTTCGGCTTTCATTGGTGTAACCATCTGGATGTTTAGTCATGTGGGACTCTAATTCTTTTGCAATTGAACATGTTTGAGGATCCTTAGATTTCTCCGTGTATTTTAACATATACTCCCTTTGTCCCAAAAGAGGTTGCACAATAATTAAGAAACCCAAATTTCAATATAAAACTACAGTGATAACTACTACATTGCTTTTTCCTCTCTTACTATATTAAAAATAACACTATAACAATTAATAAGAAGCATGCTAGAGATGAAAAATAAAAACATTTACGTAAAATTACGGGGACAAATTTTATTGTCTAAAACGAAACTTATTTTGAGACGGAGGACAATGTTTCTTTGATCGATCCACTTGAATTGATAGTCCTCTTATATATTTTGACTCATGGATCGGCACTTCATGGTACGAAAAGTGAGTTTTCTTATTCATTTCTTCGCCTTTTTAGGTTTGGGGTCTGGAGTCTTTCACTTTTGGACGCTTTCTGAGTGTCCTTGAGCTGCTCGAGAAAAAAGAGAAAAAACGTGGCCAAACGTTTGTCAATTAAGCCGCAATATAAGCACTAGTTTTTCAGCATCTTGGCTATGGTTGACGAGACTATCTAAATTAATAAGATTATTATCCATCGAAGAAATTCGAATAAAAAGAGTTGTCGTTAGTTATAGACTTATAGTTAGTAAACTGTGAAATTGTTTTGACCAGTGTTGGACAACGTGCTCTTCTAGTGCGGAAAAAACTTCCACCACTTTATACATTTAGCTCGGATACAAACGTATAAACTTTACAATGCAGTAAGTTACTTTTTTTTATGTTTTTAAGTCGAGAAAAGAATTAATAAATAAAAATAGGGGAAATTGCACATATAATATCCACTCAACTATTCAATTGTCATTTAGTATTCAAAGTTTGATCAATTGTCGTTTAATACCTAATTTAACTACCTAATTTTCATTTAATACCTAATATTATTTTAATACCCTAACTACCCCTAACCCACTATATAAGCATAATTTTTTGTTTTCTTTATATTTTCCTAGCTTTTGAAGATTTAAATTTGTTAGCCGCTCTAACCACCTAACCCTACGAACAACCATGAAGCACGACGGAAAGCACAATTCCGGTGATCAGAGCGTTCAAAGGTCTGTTTATTTTTGTAAGTTGTGGTGTAAAACCTATCTAATGATTGTTTTCTACATACATGAACTGACCGTCATTGTTGGAATCTATTGTTTTTTTAGTAATCGTGTTGCTGCTTCTAGGTAATCGTAATTAACTACCAATTTCGAAGTTATTTGTTGATTTTATGAGTTTGAATAGGTTTTATTCTACTGTTTTAAGACGTCATAGCCTGATTTCGAGCTTTTCTCTATTTTTTTTGTTTTTGTTCCAGTGATCTGTGCTTATTTTGTTAATATTTGTTGTTATATACTCATAGCCTTGTTTATGATGTTATATACTAATTTGTAGTGTATTAGATTTTGATTTCGGACGTGAAACATTTGTAGACTATGATTTTTAGTTGTCTAGGTGTTCGACACAAGATGCGAATTATTTTATGATTTTCCAATGTAGAAGATGTGAATTGTGTGATGTATCCAATGAGGAAGATGCTAATTTTGTTACCAATTCGCATGGTTTCATGCGAATTGCATGAAACAATTTCAAACGTTTTTCAAACAAAAATCAGTATATGTTGCGAATTATATGGAACTCCAACGTAATGCATGTTCAAACATTTATAAGGACTCTTCGTTGCTTACAAAACTCATGATGGGTTGTGAACTTTGTAGAACTCTAAAGTATTGCATTTTCAAACAAATATCAAGACTTTTAGTTACTTTACGAATCACATGATATGCTGTGAATCGTGTGGAACTTTTAAGTATTGCATTTCCAAACAAATATCAGGACTTTTTTAGTTACTTTACGAATCGCATGATATGCTATGAATTGTGTGATATATCATACCTTATCATCTTTCAGAAAAATATCAGGGAATTAAATAGTTGAAAGCAAATCTTAGGTACAATTGCGAATTGTTTACATTTTTGGTTAGTGTGAGTATACCACTTGATTTACAAACAACTCTCAGGACAGAATGTGAATTGGTCAATTATAGACTAAAATTATACACAGTTTTCAGTTTATCGTTATACACAAATCGCATGAAAAGATGCAAGTTGCTTGGTGTAGTAATAAATAACTTGCACTTTATTTTTGGGATTAATAATTAATAGCTTGTTCGGCGCAGAATAAGGGATGTCTAAATCACAAGTTTGTATTTTTCAACATGGTCACACAAACTGCAATTATGCCTTTCACAGATTTTGAAAGCTTTCAAAGTATCCAATCTTATGTGGAGAACACATGGGAGGAGCTTGTCACATGTGACTACCTAATTACCTACTCCTGCGGGGATCACAATAATTGTTTCTTTAATAACCAGAAGGATTTTGTTGGGTTGGTGTTATATCTTGATTTGGAGCGTTTAAAACGGGTTAGTTTTCTCATACAAAAACACATCTTCGATAAGGATTCTGGTGATAAGTGTTCTGGTGAAAAAAGTTCTGGTGATAAGAGCTCTGGTGGTAAGGATTGTGGTGTAAAGCGTAAAGAGCGTAGCATAAGTTTGGGAGAACCATCTCTTAATCAACTAGTTAGCGGGGAGAGTAGTAACGGTTTAGTTAATTCTGATTAGAGAAAAAAACAACTTGCTACTGTTGGTTGGGTTGATGCTATTACAGGAGTAAGTCAAGCTTTTTAAGAAGGTGCTGCAGGTCTCAGGTTATCTTTGTGCAAGTTTGCTTTAGAGCATGGTTTTGCTTTCAAATACATTCACAACACAGCAACACATCAACCAAGATCACTGCTTATTGTGAAAATAAGTTCACAAACTGATGCAAATGGAGGCTTTATGCATCTATTGATTCCAGCACCGGCTTGCTAACGATCAAGAAGTATGTTTTCCACCATACTTGCAGTCCCGTTTTCTCCCAGAAGTATAAACGGTATAGATATTTTACATCAGATTTGATTGCGGAGGAAATTCAGGATTCTCTACGGACCTATCATTCGTTGACAGCCAAAACCATACAATCGACTGTCAAACAAAATTACGGTCTTGACATCTCTTACAATTTGTTATGGAATGCTTTAGAGAAGGCAAGGAGGGGAGTTTTCGGAGATAGTTCAAGTTCTTTTAGTTTACTAAGCGGGTACTTCAAGCTATTGAAGAGCCGCAATATTACTTCAGACTGCCAGTTGGAGTTATCAGCGGGAAACCGCTTCAAGCGTTGTTTTGTAGCATTCGGTTCGTCCCTTCATGGTTTTCATTCAAGTCGTCCAATGTTGTTTGTCAATGGAACCCACTTATATGGCAAGTATAAGGGTACCTTGCTTACTGTCGTAGCAAAAGACGGCAACAACGGTTAGTTTCATTTAACTATTTAATCTGAATGATTATGATGTTTTGTTTGAAATTTTGTCAACAATTCGCATCCTATAGTAGCACACAACTCTCATGGAATCCTGATATTTGAGAACGAACTGCATTAGAGGCTGCAAATTAAGCTGTAATTTTATTTGATGACACTTCACAAATAAGGATGCGAATTAGTCGGTGTAACCATAAAACTGTGAAAAATCACAACCTATGATTGTACACAATTCGCATCGTATATTTGAGAACAACTCTCAGGACAGCATGCGAGTTGTTTATATTTTTCACACGCTTGAGTGCTATTGTATTGTTCATTTGAGCTGCCTTTTTCCAGGACTATTCCCTGTTGCTCTTGGTATAGTTAGCATTGAAGATTGGGACAATTGGATGTGGTTGTTGGGGTGTTTGAAACCACAGTTTTTAGAGCGTCAAATCACATTTATTTTAGAACGTCATTCTGGTATCGTTAATGTTGTTTCCGTCTTGTATCCAAACTTCTATCATGCGTACTGTTATTTCAATCTCATGCAGAATTTGAAAGCAAAATTAGAACATACTAATAGAGACTATAAAAAAAGGATGTTGAGCTTCTTCCATCGTCTTGCTTATACTCTCATTCGAGAGCTTTTTAAAGATATACTAACAGTTTTTCTATGTGAAGTATGCGCAGGCTTACATTAAAGGGAAATTATACAACTCTATGGCTTCTACTGCGGCAAAATTGTTTAACAATCACATCAAAAAATATTGTGGCCTACCCATTGTTGAGTTTATTAATAGGATTAGATTCTTGCTTATGACTCAAGTTTCATGCAGATACAAAGATGGGCTAAGCTGGAGTACTAATTTGGTTCCCGAGTATGAGAAGAAGCTAAAGCAGAATGTTGACATGTGCCGAACTTGGGTAGTAAGTAAGTCATCTTCCCCTATGTTTGAAGTCTTTTCAAATCCTTTGGTTGTTGTTAATCTGTTGGATTTCAAATTTTCTTGCGGATCATGGCAACAAGAGTGTTTTCCATGTCCTCACGCTTTAGTGGCAATACAGTATATTGACCAAGATCCCTTTAATGTAATATAGCCCTTCTTTACGGTTAAGAATTACAGAGAAAGTTATTTTTTCAGCATACCAACTATAACGGATTTCGGGGAAGGGTCCAGCACTAACGATCCTTTGTTTGTTGAAATTCTGTCTTCAAACGTTAAAAGACGCTCTAGAAGGCCTACGAAAAAGTGAATCCCATCTAGAGGAGAAATCTCAACCAAGCAGTTGAGGTGTGGCCGTTGTTCGAAATCAGGCCATAACAGGAGGACTTATGATGTTCCAGTTTAAGCATAATCCGTGTTGTGGAAAATTCTCGTTGGCCACATTTATTTATAATACTGTTATTGTTCTGTACAACAAACTAAACATTTTTACAGTTGTTTGTTCATTTATACATTTTGTTTTTGTTTTGTTTTTATTACAATAAAGAAAGGCTAAGTGCTTTGAGTTGCAAACAATTCGCATTCACTATTGCGAATTGTTTACAATATCTTGATATCATGTTGCTAACATATCTCAGGTTTTCATGCGAGTTGTGTGAAATTTCACCAGGATGCGGATTGTTTGTAAAATAATATCAAACAAATATCAGTATAGGCTGCGAATTGTATTGAACTCCAACGTAATGCTTTTTCAAACAAATATCAGGACTCTTAGTTGCTTACGAATCACATGATATGATGTGAATTGTCTTCAACTCTAAAGTATTGCATTTTCAAACAAAATATCACAAAGCGTATGATATGCTGCGAATTGTGTTCTCAAACAAATATCAGGACTTTTTAATTGCTTATGAATCGCATGATATGCTGCGAATTATGTCTCAAACAAATATCAGGACTTCTAGTTGGTTGCAAACCGCATGATATGCTGTGAATTGAATGGAAGTACAAAGCATTACAATACTCAGGTCCGCATGTGAATTGTGTGTTAATCAGTAATATTGATAAACAACATCTCAGGTTAAGATGAGAGTTGTTTGCAAGTGGTAATAGGATGCGAATTGTGGGTATTCTTTCACGTTCACACATAGTATAACGTATTCACGTGTGATTCAAAGTTTATACAAAAAATGGATTCCAAAAAAAAGATTACAAGCTTCATGCACTAACAAATTTTCAAAAAAAATCACTACAACTTTTTAGTGTTTGTTAGTTGCATTCCAAAATAACAAAAAATAAAATAGACTATATCAGTCATCACCAGAGAATTCTTCACCATCTTTCTCCTCTTTGTACTGATCATCAGCTTTTTCATTTTCCCCTTCCTCTTCGTTATCTACATCCATCATGCATAAAAATTTGGTTCTTGATAGACCGGCGTCGTCGTCCCTCTTCCGTTTGTTGTTTGGAACCTCTGCTGGCTGAGGTTCAGCAGCAACCAGTGAAACTACTTCCACTGGTTGAGAGTCAGCTGAAAAGTAGTCCTCAATGTCTAAATCAAGGACAGAGATTTGGCTGTTTGGTGGTGGTGCCGGAATGATTAAATCATCGCTCCAGTTGGTGGTTATGGATGATCAGGAGTCACCCAGAGAACCTAGTGAGCAGAGTATGTGGTGGTGGTTGTGGTGGTGGAAAATGACATGATATTTGGAATTCGAAGAGAACCAGAGGTGTTTTTTAAAAAATATAGAGTTTGTTTTAAAATTAGGCTCTGGCTACTAGTGTTATTTATAGGCAAGAAGGGAGTCTGAGCTTATGAGGTGGTGTGGCTATATTAATCACTACATAGCCTTCATGTCCAATCAACATTTAATGGGATCTGGTAAATAGATTACTTTTTGCGTGCTCAATGCACTTAACGTTTACTAAGGCAGACGTCGTAGCCTGTTCGTATTCTTCAACGATAGATTTTGGATTATTTATTTTATATCATGATTATATGTGAACTGTTTAGTGATAATTTCGCAACCTGTAGTTGTTAATGTGGTAGTTTTCTAAGCATATATCAGGTTATCATGCGGATTGTTTAGTGACGATCCTGTTTTTAATATATATCAGGGAATTGTGGGAATTGTTCGAATACTAACTAATCTTTATATATCAGGTCAGCATATGAGTTGTTTGATAAGAAATATGTCCTTCTATATATATCAGGGAATTGCATATTTTTTAAATTTTAAAAAAAAATCTATATATACCAAAAAATTACAATGAATGTATGTACACCAAAAAAATCATAATGTCTTACAGAAAATCACCAGTACGTGTTGGTGTCTCTGTCATTTAGGAAATAATCAAATATTTCTTCTCTAAATCCAGGAACCATATCTTCATCGTAATTTTGCTGCACATATCCATGCTGGATAATATCTCTAGCGTATTTGCAAACAAAAATAACAAAGTCAAGGGTGCCACGTTTTTGTTGTGGAATTTTTCTTTCATTTTTCACCTTCCACTCTGTCTTTGTAGTAGGTAGGTATCCTTTAACCAATAAATAGTTGATCTGGTTAAAGTAATTAGTGTTAGGAATCAGCACAAATACTTAAACTATTGTTGACAAACAATTCGCATCGTACATTGCGAATTGTTTAACAACCAATCCAACATGTGAATATCAAACAATTCGCAACCTATTTTGCAAATTGTTCAGCATCCAATCCATTTTGTGGATGCCAAACAATTCGTAGCCTATATTGTGCATTGTTCACCATCCAATCCATTTCTTGAATGTCAAACAATTCGTAGCCTATGCTGCGAATTCTATCAAGGATATGCTACGAACTGAATGAAACTCAAACGCATTATATTTTCAAAGAAATATCAGGACTTTTAGTTGCCAACAATTCTCATGATAACATGGGAATTGTTTGCATTTAAATATAACTTACTTGGTCACAGTTCGCATGATATCCTGATCATGCATTTTAAAACGTGTTTAAAAGTAATTGAATAGTTAGGAATTTTACCAGCTTGATAGGTGTCCTTGTGGTGTGGTATAGCGCTTTGAATTTAGGCAGCAGTGGGTTGTAGTTTGTTACCGACCTGCCGTCGACATCAATGACGAGCAACGTCCAATGTTTTATCTGGTCATTCGTCTCGGTGCATAATGGAATGATGATGATGATGTTGGGGTCTTTAGGCGCTTTGCTAAGAACTGCGTCGACTAGATTTGATACATCCCACCCTGATTCCAGATTATACTGCATTCAAGCGATAGTATATTACAACGAGAACATGCGAGGAACTTTGAAATTTATCGTAGCTAAACTTACCGTAGTCTTCCCCGAAATCATAATGCAGTCATGATACACTCCTCGAACGTTTTTGCATGGAACTTTGAATTTTACTACAAACATCTTTCGAATCCAAGCGTCCATAACCTATGAAAGGAGTTGTTTATTTATGTTAAATATACGAGACTTGTTTATAACATTAAAAATATAATTAATTTACAATTCGATACCTTTACGTCCAGCTCCAATTCTAAAGGTAGCGCCAACGCATCACTCGTTTGCACTCTAATTCTGTAGGAAAATTTGGACGATGGTAAATTTCATACCACTGGATCAATGGTGTCATGCTCGTAGGCTTTAATTAACTGTATTTTGTGGTATTCTGCGACATCGATACGGTCAGTTGTCTTTGCTTTCTTTGGCCAGTCGGTGTATTTTACTTTTGACAGTTGGCGTTCTGATATAATTATTTGTTCCTCTTCCTCTGCCTCTGCCATTGGATGTTGTGTTGGTGTCAGTAGATTAAAAGTAGGCTCCTTTGTCTCTTTACTTGGCTTCAGCTTATAAAAAACAAAAATTAAAAGAGTGTGTCAGTCATTATAATGTTAACTTCCCCAAACAGTTCGCATGCTAATAGTCGGATTATTTGGTTCTAGCCGAATACATTACAGGGTAACTATGAGGATAGCATGCGAACTGATCGAGGTTTCACTGAACACTTCGCATGCTACCCTGATATTCGTTTGTAAAACTTAAAATATATCCACACAATTCTCATGATATGCTACGAAATCATTTATAATAACCTTTACCATACGTTCAGCGACAACCAATGTCGTTGACTGGTTTGTCATAATGTCTGGATTGTGTCGGCAGAAATCATTAAAGTCATCCTCTGACATATTCTCCAAAGACCGTTGTATTACATGATCATAATATACATTATCAATTTCATTTAAAAATGAGTGTCAAACTTGAGTGTAAATACCATCAACAAAAGCATCGGGTAAACCTACTGTGTTATCGTTCGACTCTAGAGCTTGCAGTTGATTCGGTATTGGTACTACAATTTCACGTTGGCTTAGCAATTCTGACTTTGCGGACACCACTATTGGTCTTTAAGTTACATCTTTTTATTTGTTTTTGTCTTCTAACGATGGTACTCCATGGCTGAGTAGTTCCAGCTTCTCACAGGGATTGACACGGTCTGATTCTTCCGGAGCTGTGTCTTGTGTTAGCCTTTCTCTCTTTGCCAAAGCTATTTTTTGTTGTTGTTCTTCTTGTGGGTGTTGTTGTTGTTCTTGTTGTTCTTGTTGCTGTTGTTGTTGGTGTTGTTGTTGTTGTTGGTCTTGTTGTTGTTGTTGTTGTTGTTATTCTTATCTGTCGGCATCTTGTTTCATACAAATTCCAAAATAAAAAGGTGGTGGGGTTAAGCATATTATAATCATAGTTGCGTACAATTCGCATGCTAACCTGAGATTTGTTTGAGTTATCCATCTCAAATAATTCGCATGGTAAGCTGCGATCTGTGAAATAACCAACCCAATAGAGTATAAAACAATTCGCAATATACGATACGAAAGTTATCATGTGATGCATTGTTTGAATATGTATTCAACGATAAAACCCTACTGACTGTTTTAAATACATACACTGACTTTGTTTGAATATGTATACAACAATAAATATTATTATAGGAACAATTTCATCACAACAATAAATAAGAGATTTGAATCTTAGTGTACTTTTGATCCACTTACATCTTCAAGGATGTCTGGGTCTGCCACTTCTTTCTCACGATCTTCTATCTCCTCTGCTACGTGAAGTATGAGTTGTTGGTCATTCGGAAGAGACTCGTGTCTTTCTTTCTCTGTTGGAGGACTTGGAATTGTGGTTGCCTCCTGTGTAGGAGGAGACTTGTCTGTCTGTCTCTTCGTGGTGTCTGTCTCTGTGGATACCAACAACTTTTCCAGCATCTTACCAGATGGTACCGGTATGGGTGAATGGTTCCCATAATCATCCCTCTCTTCCGGCAGTACTCCATCAGCATCATGCTGATCAACATCCTACATTTCCCATCCTGATTTGTGTCATTATCCTAATTTTCAGTAGGCACTGATGCCTGCAATTCAGTGGACGCTGCTCCATATGGAAATGTTGGTACCTTCTCAACTTATGGGCTTCCAATCTGGCAAATTGGCTGAGAGATAGCATTGTGGATTTGTTGTGCTTCAAGCTCCGCTATCTTTAGTTTTAATTCTTCCAGCTGAAAAATTAATAGCAGACGTTTTATAACATATTACGTGTTGATTATAGCGATTATGTAAGGCTCAATTTCATACTTACTTCTTTGGCCTGTTTTCCTATCTTTCTCTCGTACTTGTTTTTATCGGTGTATGTCTTCAAACGCTTTGATTCCCCTACAGTTGCAGACTTCTTTGGAGTAGTCGCTTTACGTTTGAGGATAAATTATTGTTTGTTTCACTCATACTAGTGGTGCCCTCGTCGTCGGGCTCCTGCTGGGATGTGCCGATTGGTGGTGGTGAAATTGTTGGCTGGGGGAGTCTTGGTGGTTGTGGTCTGGGTGATATCACCTGATTCGATTATTTCTGTTTCTGTGATGCTCGACTCCTTGGTTTTGGGGCTGTGTTTTTCTTCCTTTTCTTTGGTCTTTCTTCCGATGAAAGAGATTCAGCATCTGTATCTCCACTATCTACTGCTCCTCCGAAAGCTTCTCTTTCAGCCTTAGTAAGACATAGTGGACCTTCAAAAACCTACCAACAGAGGAACATGAGAGTAAATAGTTGCAAGCGGTTTGTTTGGAAAGTATGAGGATGTAGACATCAGATTGTTTTTTACAAACAGTTCGTATTATAGGCTGCGAATTATGTGGAACTCTATCAGTTTAGCGTTGCACACAACTCGCATATTACCATGCGAATTGTTTGCAAACAATAAGCTGCAAACTGTTCGATACCTTAATTATATAGAGTACCAAACAAAACGAGGAGTAGGCTGTGAATTGTTTGATACCTTATTCTAATATAATACCAAACAAAACGCAGGATATGCTGCAAACTGTTTGCAACCCCAATTCAATACCTATATAAAGCTCATACTTGATCATCTTTTAGATTGGGTACTCTAACAAGCAGCGACACGATAGATGTTTGGCACTCTAATCCCAACCATTTGAAAAACCTTGGGATCGAGGTCAGCTTCGCTATCTCTAGCCCGATTGTTGAGTGCTCCATGATAAAGGGCTGCATGGCGACAAGTATTATCATCAATATGCTATGTACATAACTAATTTTTATACTGAATAAATCAATCTTACTATTAGAAGGGCGACGCAGCCGGCAACTCTATCAGGTTTTTCAGTAGCTAAGCAACTCTTGGTAAACTGTCGAAGCGTGAACAATATTGATCTGGACCAGTCATAATTGTTTAGTTTGCTAAGGTATTTAACAAAATAAAGCGTACTCCAACCCAGGATATCTCCAGATACGGAGTAGAATAGGGTTGAGCACAAAAACAGTATCAACAGCCTTACAACGTCTTCCAACTCATGCTCCCCCCCTTTTGCTGATGGTTGTTTCTATACCTGCCTGGAAAACCCACGACAACATGATATGTTATTAAAGTACAATATCCTGCTTTATAAGATGAAGTCTATTTCACAAGTACCTTTAAAATGGCGTTCGTTATTGTTTTACTATTTGTTGGTTCTATCTTCCTCGACGTTTTACCCATGAAATATTTTTTCATCATCCTCGATTCGTCCTCCTCGTCGGGCGCATATTTGTTGTGAAATGCTCTGGTTTTTGTTAACAGAATTTCCTCTGTGGCATGTTTCATCCCGAATATGACCTTCACATCGTCTGCAGTTAGCTTTACCAACTTTGAGCCAATATGGAAGGCGTCTTCATCGACGGAGAACCTCTCGACAACATACTAAACGAGCGAGTAAAATTTCTTTTTTGGCAGCTCTGCATCATTACGGATGTCGAAAGCTGTTTTTAAATGCGTGTAAAAGGGTGTGTTTGTTGCAGCTTCAATGTGGGCACGGGTTATACGGTTCTCTTTCAACATCTTGAGAAGGCTCACTAACCCTGACCTGTAGTAGCTTGGTTTTGTTGTCATACTTCCTGCACAAACACAAATCAGTTGGAGTGTCACACACTTCCCATGACAAGCTGCGAACTTCCTATCTATCAGTTGGAGTGTCACACGACTCGCATGACAAGCTGTGAACTGCCTACATATCAATAGAGTATTTACAAACAATTCGCAGGCTGGCCTGCAAATTGTCTGTATATATAAGTTGTGAAATGTATGACATAAACATGCAATCAAGCTACGAATTGCTATGAAATATAAACATATATGAAGCTGCGAATTGTTTGCATCCTAGGTGATGAAGATGTGAATTGTACTACAGCGCACACGTACAGGCTGCGAACTGTTCTATTTTTTACATGCACGTTCCAGGGATCTGGGAAATATGGAAACAACACCAAAATCAACAATCAACTACCTAATGCACATCTAACATACATCACAATTCTCAAGAAAGTATTAACATTACATGCAACCTAACTTCAACCCTAGGTTCGACGATAAACCCAAAAACTAACTGACCAACTATCATCACTAAATACTTGATTCCGGTAAAAAAAAATAGAACGTCGATTGTGAAATAACAGAAACAAGTGGTTCGAAGTCATCAAAACGCAAAAAAAAACATTTTCCATGAGAATGCTTATCTCGTTACTACAAAACACTGTAGTTTCACCAGCGACTACTTGACGGCAACTTGTCGCGCAGAAGGTAGTTAGTCGTTTGACGGAGTCAAAGACGGTGACCGGTCCAATTCTGGTGAAGGTGAGAAGAACGGCTAATTTTAGAGAGAAGCTGGAAGGGTTTGTGGTTGGAGAGAGAGAGAGTATCACGAAGTCAAACGGCTTCTGGTGGTTTCTAAAATCAGACGTGTTTGGGTTGGTTTAGGGTGATTGGAAGGGGGAAAAAGTGTGTTTGAAGTGAAAAATGGGTATATATAGCCGGGGGTAATTTTGTCCAAATTTTAACCCGAGGTACTAAATAACACTATACAAAATTTGGGTACTACCGAATAATTACATACTTGAGCGGGTATTTATTGGTACTTTTCTCTAAAAATAATCATAAATTTCAAACTATGAATAAAAAAATTAATTCTATTGTAATTAACCATAATAACTTTTCCACCCATGTTTTGGATCGTTATATATGTAGTAGAAGAAAATTTGGGAGTTCATAAAAAATATGAGATTTAAAAAATCTTCTCAATCGAGATATCAAATTATTATGATTTCCACAAGTGTTTGGAGTGGCCGCATTCGGACATATTTTTATGAATTTGAATAATTCTGAAAGTGTAAGATGCATTAGTAGCCAAATTTCTCTATTAGATAGAGAAGTATAAAAGAAAATGGATGATGATGAGATCTACCAATGAACACGTAGTCTAATGTTGAAATTCTTGGTGACTCCATTTGATTAAAATCTCATCGATTTACAACTCGATCCCTGCAATAATAGACAATATAAAATAAAAACATAGATTACCTTACGATCATTGGGTTCAGTTTGAAGGTCAACAAGATAACAATGATTGAAAGGTTGATCAACTGGGTCATATACGCAACTCACCCAGAGCTAACTGATTATTTAGATAATTTGGACAAACTGTGCAAGGCTCGACAAGGAAAAAATAGATTCAACACTTTAAAGGGGTTATTATATGGTGTTCATCGACGCATAATATTATTCTCTATAGAGAAAATATATTGGTGGATAGTTATAAATAATTATATGTATAAAAGATCAATAACTTTCTCAAATCTTTTCATTTACCCATTAACCAACGGTTAAGATCCAAAAATATTATGAGCATCAATACATTGGTCTAAAATTGTGAATACCAAAAATATAAGATTAAAAACATAAATAATGATGTTTTACGATATAGAGAAATCTGAGTTTTCGTGTTAAAAACGTTACTCCCTCCGTCTCATAATATTAGTCGTTCGTTTAAAGTTTCTTTAGCAATATTAAGAAAAGTAATAATGATTTTGAAAGAATAAAAAAAAAATTGATTGGTGGAGTTAATAACTTATACAGAAAATTAACTATTTTATTGGTTGAAAGTGGAATACATATAATAATGCTGCATTAAAAAACGAGAATGATATATATTATAAGACAAAAAATATCTTCTAGAAAAACACATATTACGAGAGAGGGGATATTTAGCCCACGCACGCCTAAGTTAGGCCGAATATAACAACAAATTATCGCGTGTCGAAAGAAGGTTACCTTAAGAAGTGCAGTTAAAGTGAACGATCCAACATTCCATTGGAAAATGAAAATGTCATACCTCTTATCTCACCTGACCGTGAATAATCATCTTGACGTTTGACAGATTAATCAATTCATAAGTTGAGCTTATAATAACCAAACCTTTGTTAAATTCCGCTCGACAATATGCCTTATGTGATCATCACTAGTCGTATATTGACCATAGTCTTTACAACTTTAAGTTTTAAACTAACAATAATAGAAGGCCAAGACCATTTTTGAAGTATGTACAATCGATACTCTAACTACGATATATTTTGATGCCAAAGTAAGATACTACCCACCTGTAAAATGTTTTCTATACAAAACAATTTTTTCAACAGAGTTTTAACTGGTAAACATTTTAATGAAATAGGTCATAGGAAACATTTTCCTGCAAGGTTGATCCTAATATGGCCGATGACATCTTGGTGTAACAACATGAATCGAAATATCAAAACTTTAGTATATCATAAATTTTATTATAATCCTTTCCCAGGGCTGTCAACGGTTCTCCGGAACCGAGAATCGGACCGGGACCGAACCGATAAGGACCGGACCGAGAACCGGACCAAACCTTAACGGTTCGGTTTGCGGTTCCATTCTAAAAACCGAAAACCGATAAGGAACCGAAACAAAAAACCGGTTAGGAACCGAACCGATAGAACCGATAAACCGATAGAACCGATAAGGAATCGAACCGATAAAACCGATAGGACCGAAGGAACCGATACGGAATCGAACCGAAACCGATAAACAGGTAGAACCGATAAGAAATCGGACCAATAAAACCGTTAAAACCGATTATTTATTATTATTATATATATTTTTTATAAATTATAGTACCAAAATTAATAGTTAATTACCAATTTTTTAAGAAAATGAAATATCAACTTATAAACTTCAGTTTTTATATCAATTATTTTAATAAAAAAATTAAAAATCAATTTTTAATTGATTTTATTTTTTTAAATGGACCGAACCGGACCAAAACGGAACCGTACCGAATTCGGACCGAACCGAACTCGGACCAAACCGGAACCGAACCGAACCGGACCAAATCGGACCGGACCAAACCGAATCGAAAACTTAGCGGTTCGGTCCGGTTCCAAAAATTAGAACCGAAAGCTTAGCGATCCAGTCCGGTCCCTTCAAAACCCGGACTGAACCGGACCGATAACCGCCCTAATCCTTCCTCGTTTCACTCTTAATAACTAAAAAAAGCTACGTATAAAGATATAAATACATGCCTCATCTTTTGTTCGTGTAAAGGAAAGGCTATGTAAAGTATAAGTCATTATTATATTCATTAATGCATTTATTTTCATATTTATACTTGATACGAACCAAATATGTAATTTAGCCAAACTTTGGTCTATAAAAGGTAAGATTAGTGTATAACGTTTAACAATATTAATTAAATAACAACTTGATTATCAAGAAAATAATTTTACCATGAGTTAGAAAAATATTTAGTGAAATTAATATTTTTTTAGCTTTGAATATATTATTCATATTTTTCTTCATTGATTCTAATATTAAGACAAGACCCATGTAACCAGTTTAATAAATAAGAAATTTTATCCATGAGCTCAGTGTCTATCTAGTGTGTTTATTTTATTTTTTATTTTTTATTTTTTTTTAATTTACAAAAATCCTAATAGTCTTAAAAACATACTACTCCGATTGTATATCTCGTCCAGATAAATTTAAACATTTTCATTGACGTTATCTCTAAGAACCGACTTATCCCCAAAATTTCTGATAAAAACCACATGAAAAATTAAAACCCTACTTTTTATCACGTCCAAAAATATGAAGAAGAATAAATTAGATTAATATTTGTCAAATATTTAGTTAATATATTATAAAATAATATTTATTGTATATAGTCAATAGTTTAACAAACTTTAGGATAATAAATATTGTAATAAATTAGATATTGTAACAACGGTAAACTATTATAAAAAGAGAACCATAACAAGAAACAACGTACAATTTTCTAAAATAAACTATTTTGACATGGTATTAAAGTAGAATTGATTTTTTTCTCTTGCAAAGTATTTGGGTGGTAAGTTTTTTTTCCACATTATGTAGACGGTGAAATGTTTTTCTTTCTTTTGGAGGGTATTTATGGATTATAGTTTCAAATTTTCCTCCTTTTTTTGTAGATTATTTGGGTCGTGATATTTTTTTTTCTTTAGAGAATTTGGGGATTGTTTTCATGTGGATTTTTATTTCCTAACTACATCATGACATTGGATAAATTCGAATCGCTTCATATTAAATTTACGGGGAAAATTATTCTGCTTGGGAATTTTAATTTCAATTGTATATGAAAGGAGAAGAATTGTGAGGTCATATTGATGTGAGTGATCTTGCACCTTTAGATGTTAATGCTTTGTTTAAGTGGGAAATAAAATATGTTAGAATTATGACTTGGATTCTTAGTTCGCTTGAACCTCATCTTGTTCTCGCCCTGAATATTTATAAAATTATTGCTGGTATGTGGAATTATCTGGAGATAATTTATAATTAAGACAACTCTCCTAGGAGATTTCAATTAAAATATGAGATGGCTAATTATACTCAAGAAAGTCTTTCCAGATATAGATAGTTCGGCCAACATCTTGTTTATGTCTACTTATAAACAAATGGAAGACCCTCCCGTTTTTATCCAATCTGATAGAACAATAGTGGGTTTTATTGGAGCTGCAACCAATATTATAGGAGAATTCAAAGGAAATTTGTTTCTAGGTCAATGGCCTTTGTAAAAATGGTAAAAGTAGTTTTTATAATGGTAGATGCTCCAAAATCATACAATATAATTTTTGGTAGGTCTTGGCTATCACAGATACAAGATATCGCATGCATGGTTCATTAATGTTTGAAGTATGTTGTTGCAAGGCAGGTCCAAATTATCCGTAGCAGCCAGAAAGTAGCAAGGGAATGTTATACCATTGTGTTTGCTCTGAAACCAAACAAGTATATTGAAATAAAGCAAGAATATTACTTATAGGGGTCCACTTCAGAGTCGGATGTTATAGATTATTCGAGAGAGAACCTTATCTTGTTGGTACTCAATGAGAATGTTAAAATTTATCTCTTCCCCAATGGTAAAAGTTTGAAGATCGGTACTATGTTATCTCTAATGGTGAGAAAAAAATTAATATCTTTTTTATCAAGAAATTTACACGTGTTTGATTGGTGTACTTCAAAACATAACAGAAGTACATGTGGATATTATTTGTCATACACACATTGTTCGACTAAATATGCGCTCGATAATCCAAAAAATAAGATCATTTTCTGTGGAAGTGGATCGACTATCGAAAGTATGTCATATCCAAGAATCTCAATACCTTTTATGAACGAAAAATCCATTCCTCGTGAAAAAAAAAATGGGAAGTAAAGGATGTGTGTTGACTTTACAAATCTAAACAAGAATTGTCTGAAAGAGCCATATCATATTCCAATAAATTGATCAACGAGTATATTATACTTTGGGTAACAAGATTTTGTCTTTAATTGACACTTACATCGGGTAGAATCAGATACAAATGGATACGAAAGACCGTGATAGTACTACGTTCATAACCGATAGGGGCCTACATTGTTATAGGGTAATTAATTTCAGATTGAAAAATATTTAGGAGGATTTATCAGCGATTAGTGAACAAAGATTTTGTTAGTCAAATCGGAAGATATGTTGAAGTCTATATTGATGACATGTTGTTAGAAAGCACCAAAGATGAGGATTATTTTTACGACTTAGAAGATACTTTTCGTAACCTAGAAGGGATAAATTTGAATCTTAATTTCAAAAAAATGTATCTTCGAGGTACAATCTATGAAATTTTTGGGCTACATAGCGAGCAAAAATTTATTGAAGTTGAACCAAAACAATTAAAAGCTTTAACATATATGGAACCTCTGAGATCCATCAAGGAGGTACAAATCTTGACTAAAAGGTTAGTTTTTATAAATAGATTTATTTCAAGATCATCGGACAAATGTGCTCCATTCTTTCAAGTTCTAAGATAAGTAAATTGTTTCAATCAGACACTGGAGTATGACGTAGCTTTTATCACGATAAAAGAGCACATGTCTTCTCCGCAGATCTTAACCAAGCCGATAATGGGTGAAACATTATTTATCTATATCACGGTGTTGGATTATATTGTGAGTACACTATTAGTCAAAGAAGTTAAAAATTAAACCTATACAGTGTATTACGTGAGTAAAAGTCTGTTAAATGCTGAAAAAAATACACTTAAAGTTGTGGAAACTAGCTTTAGCCTTGGTCATAGCAAGCTGGAAATGAGACCCTATTTCCAGAGTCATTTGATTGTGGTTCAAACCTATTTAGCACTAAAAATATCCTTCAGAAGCCTGATTTTTAGAGTCGGATGCTCAAATGGTCAATGAATTTAGGAGACTATGACTTTGTTTTTGAACCTTGAACAACAATAAAAGCTCAAACCTTAGCAAACTTTCTAGTTGAATTTCACTCTGAATGACCAGAGCTTGAAATAAATATAAAGGTACTTAATGATGAGTGGGTCATTCAGACTGACGAGGGCTCGATCATATCAGGCTGTGAAGCGTATTTCTTTTGATAGCTTCAATTAGAGAAGCAATGTATCAAGCAACTTTGGGAGGGTTGCAGCTTGCGCAAATTTGTGGTTCCAAAAGAGTCTGCTCGATAATCAGTTCCTACATCTTAATCAATCATGCATCAGGGCAGACCTAGGTAAGAAAAGTCCATCTGGTAAAGTATTTAAAAGTTTGAAAGAGCTGGCAGCTTCATTCAAAAGCATTTAATACAAACATGTTCATAGGGCCAAAAAGTATATTCTTGACTCTTTGTCAACTATAACATATTCTGAGGGGTATCCGTGGATACTTGAACAAGAAAGTTCTTCAATAACAATAAATTCTGAATATGTTCTAAACACATACGAGGCTTTGTATATTTCGACGAGTACAAAGAAATATAAGAGATATTAGCTTAAAGAATTTTTTAATAAAGAGATTGTAACAGTTGATAAGGAATTGGCTAAAAAGTTAATATGTAAGGCACACGGTTGTGTGGTCTTTAAATATATACTATATATATAGTCCTTGAGCCGACCGTTGTTGTGGTTCCTTAGAACAAAAGAGTCACGTAATTTATTGTCTAAATTGTATGATGGGGAGGGTTCATGCTATTGTAGGTTTAAAACTTTGACAAGAAATGCCTTATTGGGTGGGTATTGTTGGATTTCTATCATGGTTGATGCCAAAGTGTTGTTTAAAAGGTGTGACACTTTCCAGAGATTCACCAACACCATATATGTTCTAATAGTACCACTTGAATCCATTAATGAGGCATTGTCATTCTACCGATCGAGAATGGACTTGGTTGGACCGTTACTAATGACTTCCGGAAATACATAAGACCATCAAAGTGGTCGTCGATCATTTTTCTAAGTGGATGGTGGCCGAACCATTTTCCAAGACTAAAGAAAGTGATAATATTAAAAACAATTACCCAACATACGTTGTAGTTTTAGGATATCAAAAATAATCCCCACGGATAGTAGCCATCAATTTAATAACAAGGACATTAAGGAGTTTTTCTCTTCTAGAGGTATCCCTTATTGTTTTTTAACGCCTTTCCAACCTCAAGAAAATGGGCAGGTGAAAGTGTCGAACATGACCATACTTTATGTTTTACGAAATAATTTGGAGGGTGTTGGTGGAAAATGACCAAATTATCTCCAAAAGGTATTGTGGGCTTACCGAACAACCCCCCGTGCCTCAAATTAGGAGTCAATATTTTCTTTGGTTTATGGGATGGACGTGGTGACCCATTCGAAATTACGTTTGTATCTTTCGCGGTGATGAATTACTCCAAAGAGAATAGTGATGAAGGTAGAAGCGCCGAACTTGATTTAATCGAAGAGAAAATAACATAGGCGCATCTGATCTCCCTCCGCTGTCAAACGTTGATGCAAAGTAGAGATGCATCTAAAGTTCGACGAAGGGAATTTAAATCAGGGGAAAAGTGGTGTGGTTTATTTTAAGCTGAGGGTAATTTTGTCACGTGTTTTGGAGTGTTTTAAGAGTATTAAATGTTTAGGTGTTTTGTAGTGAGAGATTTAAGCTGCTTGGTTGTATTAAATGTTCATTACCCTCATTAATGAAAGTAGTTGGGTATTTATACCCTTAATTATGGACCCATGGGATTTCGGGTCAAGTTATGAAACCGAATCAAGTTTAAGGACCTATTTACTTAATAAGCTGATTAGCACCTAGCTTAGTCAAAAGGTGTTTAGTTATTTAATACTTTTGTCTTGTTCGGATAGTTCAGTGGGTACTTTATGCCCGAATTGTCCTTGCCCGGATATCTGAGTGGGCAGTGGTGAAGTTATCCGGACTCATCAGTAGCCCTTTTTTTAGGTCTTGTCAAAAAATCTTTGGCATAACTAAAAAACTTACTTAGTCAGTAAAGACGTTTTCCAACCCGTTCATGTGTCTCGTTCGAGGTCTTTCCGGATTGATTTCTTCTCAGAATTCTAAGAGTTTTTCTTTGGATCTTGGGACACGTGTCGCATTCTGATTTGACCTACCAGCCATATTTTACCTAGATTGGCGCTCCCACTAAACCTAAAAAGTAACATTTACATTTAATACTTCCAACGCCAGCGCCGTTTTCAATCATTACTCGAATCTCTTCGTCTTCTCCTAGATATCAGTTTCTCTTTTCTTCTAATATATAAACCCTTTTTTACTGTTTCATTATATTCATCTCTTAGCAAATCTTTTACAGAGCTTTCACCCTTTCTTTCAAAATTGTTATTGGTTAGTTTTATGTTCACGGCTAGAAACACTATAGTGAAAGGTGGCTAGTTGAATCTGTCTGAATTAGAGAAGGCAAAGAAGGTTGAGTGAGAGAGGGTCATTGTTGTTGGGCTCCAAGTCTCCTCATGCGACAAATCTGAGAAACCATCCCAAGAAGTTGATCAAGGATCATCTTCCACTAGAAACCCAACACCCAAACAGTCGTTTAAACCCATTCTTTCTCCAATCCCATCAGGCTCCTCTGTTCAGGAGTCTCAACCTTCTACTACCCAAGAAAAATCTGTATCAAGCGTCAGAAAACCTTCCCCTTTCATAGCCATGGGATCTGATGTTGAAAAATTTGTAGAGAAATCCAACCCACACCGGACAACTCGCTTGGTGAAATCCCACACAACTGTCTCACAATAAAAGTCCTCCAAACCGGAGGCCTCTAAGTCTGCATCCAAGGACAAACCCTTCGGATCAGAGATTTCTATAAGAGCCCCTCGAAATAAGCCCTCCGGATCATAGGTATCTAAAGTAACTTCTCAAGCAAAATCCTCTAGAACTGAGCCCCAACCGGACACCAGGCCTCTAGAAAAAACTGGTGCTCAACCATCTGGATAGCCCATTTAGCCAGAAGCTAACACTCTTCCATCTACAACAACAGATAAACCTTCCACGGTGATGGAAGAAATGATGGAAGATAGTATTGAAGAAGCCCCCTTTGAAACTGAAGCCTCAGGGAAAACTGGGGATGTTGCCTCTAACAGGAAAGGGAAAGGCAAAGTGAAGGTTGGAATGACTCATCCGGATCTTCCGGAGTGCTTGGAGGGCAAGTTGAGACCTTGTTTCTAGAAGGTCAACGTGAAGTACTTGTTGGCCATGCAGAACATCAACTACGTTTATACTCATACTGCCGAGCTGGGCCAGATCCGGACTAAGTGGGGGATCCCAGAATCAGTGAAGGTGAGGATACAAGTCACAATGGAGACTCTGATGGACTGCAAACTCAATGAAATTGTCATCAACATCGAGTTGTTCAACTGAGGGCTTAGATTCCCCTTAGACCCAGAGATCGTCAGGTATTTTCACCTGATTCAACTTTGCCCAAGCCAGTTAAGTTCGAACGTTTAGTATTCCATTTTTGCCTGCTTAATGGCATCGAGGCTGTCCAGCATTCCTCTTCTTATGGAGCAATTCGCCGCTGTGGCAAGCCTGTGCAAAAATCATCACATCCCATTTTATCACCACAACATGGGAGACCATTTCAAAGTGGTAAATGATTTGTTAGAGTCAGAGAAGAACTGGAAAACTCAGTTTTTATTCATCAGTGGGTCATGGGAGAATGGGAGAAAAATCAAAGCCAATGTTAACCCTAGCATGCTGACTAGTAGGTGGAAGAGTATAAGTAAGTTCTTCAATCTTGTTTTTCATTTTCTCCTTTTTACTTTTACAAATATTCCACTTCTAAATTATTCATTTCTTCTTTCGTAGTATTACCGAAGGAGTACACCAACTATCTGGAGGAGGGGCAGACTACATGTGCGAAGTTGAAGGCATGGGCTGCAAAACGTTGGGGGAACGCTTTCCACAACTATTTAACTTCTGGCAACTTGGTAAGATCTCATTTGTGGAATACCACACCCCGGAGAGATCTTTCATTGGAAGAATTGACTACACCATCCCCCCCTTCCAGCTGTCATCCTCAAACGAATAAAGGAGAAAGATGGCAAGCTGGCCTTGCCCTCCAGAGCCAAATCTCTTAGAAAAATGAAGGGAAAGGGGAAGAAAAAGAAGGCTGCAACAAAGACAGTTCAGGTTGTTGCAGAAGAGGTCGGTTAAGAGAAACAAGGAGATGAGAATCAAGAAGGAATCGATGCCACCTTGCTCTAAGTGGTTGAAGAAGAAATTGTCAAGGAGGCAGGAGAAAGACCAAACCTACCAAAGCCTCTGAAGAAGGACCGTAAACGGGGACTCAGTAGCGATGAAAGGGCTGCCAAGAAGAAGAAGGTCACCTTAGGGGAAGAAATAACCCTTTGCCCTTTTGAGTCTCTACCTCCATCAGACCCAACTGATCCCACCTTAGTAGAGAAGATTCCCACCGGATTGCAATTTGGATTAGGTACTGGAGGAGAGATTGGTGGAGTAGATATCAGTTCCTTCCAAGACATTCATATTTATTTCAATGATTCTAAGAAAGATGACTTCACTGGCCCATACCGTCCTTCAAGCTCTTCTAATATGGTGACTTACAGTGGCAAGTCATATACTGTCTCCGGGGAGAACGATGTGGTGGCTCATTCTTTTCTAGGTCATATTCAACCAGTACTTAACTTGGAAAGGCAAGTGAAAAATCAGTCCACCCTCATCAACACCCTCAATGTAGACAAGGAGACTCTGTCAACTAACCTTCTCAACGCTAACCAGAGAATTAAGGCACTAAAGAAGGAGCTTGAAGAGTTGAAGAAGGACAAAGAAGATCTGTCAACCAAGCTGGCCACTTCGGAGAAAGCTACCACAGAGCTCCAAACTAAGTGCTTGGGTTTGGAGAAAGATCTCTCGACTTTAAAGGAAGATGTGAAGACCAAAGATGGTGCTATTCAGACCTTGTCCAGTGAAAAGACTTCCCTTGAAGAGGCTGTGTCCAAGGCAACTAAGGAGAAAGAAGACTTAAAGAAGAAGCAGGAATAGAGAATTCAGGCCAGCATTGACAAGTACACCAATGGGGTGATAGATTCATTGGAGAAAAGGTATGCTGAAGTGAAGTCTGACATGGTACTGCTCTTTCATAAGAAGTTTCTGATGATGACGCTTGGTCCCTTGTGGGAGCATGTGGAGTATGATGATACCCCGTTCCACACACTGGCAGATGGTGATAAAAAGAACTACTCTAGTGAATCGATTCTACCACTGATGAGGAAGAAGGAACCGGGGAGAGTTCAAGCGCGGAACTCAAAGGCCCTAAGAAAGGAGATGACGCAGGAACATCCGAAGGGAATAAAACCTGAGGTTTTTAACTATCTTTTTTGTTTTCTTTATTTTGTGAACTATTAAAGTCCTCTGATGGCCAAGGCATTTTTGTAATTGTGTCCGGTTTGTGTCCGATCAAGCTTCAAACTTAAAGTCCTTGGATGGCCAAGGCATTTTTGTAATTGTGTCCGGTTTGTGTCCAGTCAAGCTTCAAACTTAAAGTCCTTGTATGGCCAAGGCATTTTCTGTGTTTTAATATCTTTATCCGGTTTTTACCCGGACAGGTTTATCTTAGTCATTTTTTGCTCTGTTACTTAATTTCTTTTAATTTTAATGGCTAATGTTGAAAGAGCCCTTATTTGCTTTACAAATTTTTAAGATGAGAGTGTTTAAAATCTCTGATGACATGCGTTTAATGGTCATCATTCAACCAGATTAATCCGATCTGTCAAAGATCCTAAGTATTAAATTGAAGACTTGAAAGAAATTGTAATCAAATCAAACCGAATATTTTAAGAAGTCATCATATTACATTGAATAAACCAGACACCTCATTAAAACCTCCCCGCGCCACCAGGGTAGGAAAGAGTATACCCCCTAATATTTACATGGACTTTAAACAAGTAAATATTTACACAACTTTCATTCCAGATATAACCGGAGGTGTTCAATATTCCAAGGGTGCTTTAGGATTCTTCCATCTTTGCCTTAAAGCCTATATGTCCCAGGCTTGAGTTTTTCGGAGACCTCATAAGGGCCTTCCCAGTTCTGAGCTAGTTTGCCGAACTGCTTTTCTTTAGTATGCAAGAAAACCTTTTTTAATACTTTATCCCCTGACTGAAAATCCCTTCTCTTGATTTTGGAAGCAAATCTGCTTCTCATCAAGCCTTGGTAATGGGTGGTTCTAAGATGAGCCTTAACTCTTCTTTATTCTATTAAGTCTAACTGACTTCTGATTGCCAATTCATTGTCCTGTTTGGAATAACTGTGGACTCTATATGATGGTAGCGTAGCTTCTATAGGAGTAATTGCATCCATCCCATATACCAAGGCAAAAGGAGATTCTTGTGTAGCAGCTCCAAGAGTAGTCTGGTACGCCCACAATACTTCTTACAAATAGCTTGGCCACTTCCCTGCAGTCCCTTCTAAGTTCTTTTTCAGACCGGACAGGATGGTCCTGTTTGCCACTTCAACCTGACCATTTTCTTATGGGTGGAAAGGAGAAGAGAAGCAATGCTGAATGCCCCTGGAGGCACAGAAACTCTCCATATCCTTGTTATCAAATTGTGGCCCATTATCTGTGGTTATCTATTGTGGAACCCCAAATCTGCAACAAATGTTAGACAAAATAAATTTTATAACAGCTTGCGAAGTAGTTCCTGCCAAGGGGGCTGCTTTTATCCACTTTGAAAAATAATCAATGCATACAATAATAGTCCTACACCCTCCGGATGCCATCGGTAGAGGCCCCAGTAAGTCCAGTCGCCAACGAGCAAAATGCACTGGCTCAGAAATTGACTCCATATGAACAGTTGGGATATGAATTTCGTTACCATATATTTGGCATGGGTCACATTTCTTCACCAACTCCTTAGCATCCGCCATAATGGAAGGCCAATAGTATCCAGCCAACAAAATCCTCTGGGTTAGACCTATATAGCCACAGTGTGCTGATCTCTCCCCATCATGTAGTTCGAATAAGACAATTTTGGACTCTTCAGCCCCCAAACAACGTAGGAGAGGTCTGCTGAACGACTTCTTATAAAGAATCTCTCTTATGATTAAGAAACCACGAGCCTTGTATTTCATTTTTCTTTCCATAGCCTTCTCCGGAGGTAAAATCCCATCAGAGATGTATTGAAGAAGAGGAAATCTCCTGTCTTTGGGTTGAACCAGTTGTACACTTAATCTCTCATCCTCTTCCTTATTTTGATTTGGCTGTATGGATGGGCATTCTTGTACATGAATCCATGGGTAGGACTCAGAGTATGCTATGGTTTCTAAAGAGTTTGGCAGCGTGTTTTCCGATCTAGGAATATGCCCATAGCTAACATTTTTGAAGTTGGATGCTACTTCTTTAAGTATAAACAAGTATTTGATCAACGACTCCTTCTTGGCTTCAGATTGACCTTGAGCATGATGGATAAGAAGCTGAGAATCACTCATTAATCTGACTCTTTTAGCCCCACATAAGAAAAGCTAACTTTAAACCAACTATAGCTGCCTCGTATTCGGACTTATTGTTAGAAGCCTTAAAAGCAAAACATATAGCGTGGTACAATGTATCGCCATACGGAGAGGTTAAACAAATCCCAGCCCCACAGCCCATTGTACTTGATCCACCATCCGTCCGGACAAACCACTCTTTTTTAGTTTTCTCTTTTGTAGCTTGTTTAGTACTTCTGTTCGAATGAAACTATACCAAGAAATCGGCAACATATTGGTCTTTGATTGGAGTTCGTAGGGAAAAATCAATATCATAATCACCCAATTCCACTGACCATTTGGTCATCCTGCTTGATATGTCTGCCTTCTGAAGCACATTCTTCAAAGGGAAAGATGTACGGACGATGATGGAATGAGACTGAAAATATAGCCTCATTTTGCTGGCAGCAATTATTAGGGCTAGGGCCAGCTTCTCAAGCATAAGGTACCTCTTCTCAGCATCTATCAGACTGTTGCTGATGTAGTACACCGGACAAGGATATTTGTTCATCTCTCTTACCAGTACTGCACTTATAGCACATTCTGACACAGCCAAGTATACATATAGTGTTTCCTAGTCAACAGGCTTAAAAAGAGTTTTGGGAGAAGACAAATGCTTCTTTATTTCATCAAACGCCTGGTCACACTGTGGAGACCATTTGAAGTCTTTAGCACCCTTCAAGGTTTGACAAAACGGGGCATATTTGTCCGAAGACCTTGAAATAAAACGGTTTAATGCAACCAATCTTCCTGTCAACCTTTGTACTTCTTTAATATTTCGAGGTGGGTCCATTTTTAATAGGGCATCGAGCTGGTTCAGATCAGGTTTTATCCATTTTTCACTTATTACATAACCTAAAAAATTTCTGGACTGCACCCCAAATACACATTTTTCTGAATTCATTTTCAAATTAACATTTTTCAAATTGGCAAAAGTTTTTTGAAGATCAGTTAGGTGAAACTCTTCTTCTAAGATTTTCACCATCATATCATCGGTATACACTTCCATATTCCTCGCAATCTGATCAACAAATGTTTTGTTCACCAACCTCTGATAAGTAGCCCCAACATTTTTCAACCCAAAAGGCATCACCTTATTACAATGGAAGCCCCTATCTGTAACAAAGGTAGTGTATTCTTGGTCCTTTGGATCCACCTGTATCTGGTTTAACCAGAGAAGGCATCCATGAACGATAACAACTTGTTTCTAGATGTAAAGTCTACCAACTGATCTATTCGGGGACTGGGTAGAGATCTTTTGGGCAAGCTCTGTTGAGGTCAATAAATTCGATACACATACACCATTTCCCATTCTTTTTCTTTACTAATACTGGGTTGGCTGTCCACAAAGGATATTGAGACTCCTTTATGTGCCCCATCTTGGTAAGCCGATCAACTTCTTGAACTATGACATCAGCTTTCTCCTTAGAAAAAGCTCTATTTTTTTGCACAACAGGTCCAACATCTCTCCGGATAGACAGCTGGTGTGATATAACACTTACAGGTACTCCGGTCACATCAGCATTGCACCAAGAAAAAACATGTTAGTGATCTGTCAAGAAGGACAACAATTTTTCCTTCAATTCTGGTGCCATCTTGGAGCCAACTTTAACACTATTTCCTTCAGCCGGAGAGTGGGTTTCAACTTCCTCGATTGGTATTAAAACACTAAGGGTCTCTCTGGGGTCATCAATTTCACCCTCACCCTCAAAGGGCCCCAACAACTGCTAATCTTCATTAATCCGGACTGCCCCCAGAGTTTTAGGGGCAAGCGCAGTTGCATAACATTTTCTTGCTATCTTTTGGCTGCTCCGGACAACTCCCACTTGTCCTTGTACTGCATACTTTGACATTAATGGACTGTTGAGGCCACAGCATGCATACTAGAGAGCCAGGACCTCCCAAATATCACATTATAACATGTGGGACAATCTACCACAACGAATAGCACCCTGTCCATCTTCTTGAAAGGGCATTTGCCTAACAACAACACCTCCTCCTCAAATTCTCTGATTACATTCGCAGAGCTTCCTGTGAAGCCTACAATAGATTTGTTCGAACGCTGAATCACTGCATGATTCTTCATCTTTTTATAAGAACTTAAAAAAATAGCTGAGCTGCCAGTATCAATCAGAATTCGCCTGATGTCGTTGCCCCCAATCGAAGCTCCTTTCACCACAGCATCCTCATGAGGCCCAGCTATATCTCTTAGATCATATTCATCAAAAACAATGAAGGGAAAAGGAATTTGGGGTTGATAAGAAGACATGCATCCCTCTAACTAAGTAGTTAGAGTGTAAACATGCCTCTTCCTTGAAGAAGAAGTTGGCGCAGTCATAGTGTCCCCTCCGAATATAATAAGTGACTCAAAAAAGCTTATGAGTACGAACACTGTCTTAGTTTGTTATGTTATAACCCCCACTTTATTCCGGGTTGGATCAGGATCCAAATACTCTGATTCGACATCAAATCTTTCAAGGATCACCATAGCCCCTTCCGGAGCAGATGTCCCCGCATTGTTCATTGGGCCAGTCTGGTGAGTATTGTCAGGCCTGTTTCCACTTCTTCTCTTGACATAAGCTCCCACCTTTCCCCTTTCAATAAGATTCTGCACTTTTTGTTTCAAAGAGATGCAGTATTCGGTGTTGTGGCCAATATCATGATGATATTGGCAAAAACAAGTATTACAACTTTCCCTAGGAGATTAAAGCGTTTTCGGCTTCCTAAAATGTACCTCATCTTTTGTTTTATCATAAATGGTTGCCACATTTTCTTTCAACTCAGTGAACCACTCCGGTTGGACCCAAGGCCCTCGTTTATTTCTAGACTACTGGCTCTTAGCTGGATTTGGGTGGGATTGAGTTTGTTTAGCCCTATTGGGCCCCTGTCTGGTTTCTTTGGCCTTGTATCCGGACTGGTTCTGGTTTGGAGAATGTGGGGCATACCTCACTTGCCTGTGTACCCTAGTCTTCTTTGTTTCATCTACATTAATCTGCTTTCCCACCCAATTCAGCAAACCGCCCTAAGTCATGGCCTTCTTCTTGGTTACCGAATCGGCCAGATTCTCAGGGTTTAACCATTGTCTCAAAGAAGCTATTGTCACCTGCTCAAAGCAATCAGCTAACCTATTTTTAGTGTTTACGAACCAGCTTATATAGTCTTTCAGTGATTACATTTGGCTCTTGGGCACAATGGATAATAGTATATCCATTGCCCTTCACCTCATTACTCCCCACAAACTGCCTTCAAAAGGCCACCCAAAATGTATCAAAGTTTCTGATACAACCTTGTGGCAAGATATTGTACCATTTCAAAGCACTTCCCGTAAAATACTAGGAGAAAACTCTACAAAGAAGTTTGTCGCCGTCATCAAAATTCATCATAAATTTTTTAAACTGTTCCAGATGGTTGTCCGGATCTTTGCTCCCATCATACTTCTCCATTTTAGTACTATCAAACCTCTTAGGAAGGTTTCCGGACAGTATTTTGGATGATAATGGCGATTGCCTCCAATTCCGACCACAACTAAAAACTATGTCTTCATTAGGTGTTGCAAAAATACCTGGCTCATCATGGAAAGCAAAAGGATCCATCAGCAGTTGATCCACATGCCCATGACTATGGTTGTGGCTATGAGACGACCCTTTTACCAAATTCCTCTCTAGTCTCCCATGCCTATCCCTCTTTCTTGAATATTTTTTAACTAGATTTTGTTTCTTTCTGGACCTTCATTCATCGTTACTTGATGACAAAGACTCCTCAAGCTCATCCTCATTCGAGGAGCTACTGGAGGACTCAGATTCTAAGCTCTCCACCGGCTTGGACCGGTGAGATTTCTTGGAACTGACATGGGTCTTTTTTGTGCTCAAATGAGTTTTTGCTGATGGGTCGTTCTCCCTAAGGTTGTCAGTATGGTGAATGGCTGACGTTTTTGACCTTTTCTTTAAACACATCTCTACCTTCTTAGTGGCTCTCAATGCTTCTATTTCAGCTTTCAACTTGTCTCGCTCTTTGTTCGTGTACTCATTGTTTTCTCCCACCACCTCCACCAAAGGTGGTGAAATTTCTTGCTCGTCCGGATTCATCCGAACTGGTTTTTCTTGCTGGTTTTGAATGCTAGATTCAGTCACCTTCTCCTCCCACTGTGGTCGTCAATTTGGTGTGGTTTATTTTAAGCTGAGGGTAATTTTGTCAGGTGTTTTGGAGTTTTTTAAGAGTATTTAATGTTTAGGTGTTTTGTATTGAGAGATTTAAGTTGTCTGGTTGTATTAAATATCCATTACCCTCATTAATAAAAGTAGTTGGGTATTTATACCCTTAATTATGGACCCATGGGCTTCCGGGTCAAGTTATGAAACCGGGTCAATTTTAAGGACCCATTTACTTAATAACCTGATTAACATCTAGCTTAGTCAAAAGGTGTTTAGTTATTTAATACTTTTGTCATGTTCGGATAGTTCAGTGGGCACTTTATGTCCGAATTGTCCTTGTCCGAATATCTGAGTAGGCAGTGGTGAAGTTGTCCGGACTCATCAATAAGATCCTTAGAAAGGTGTTCATGCATAATAAAGATAAGAGGCTTGTGAAGTTGGGGACAAATTGGAAAGAACCCTATTCATTAGTTCAGAAGGTGAAATCATGAACTTGTTGATTGGAAGATCACAACGGAGAACCGCTTCGATACCCTTGGGATATTGAACATCTAAAACTGTATTTTAAGTGAATATGTAAAAGGTGTACATAATGTTTCAATTTTTATAATAATCGATGGCATGCTCTTTCCGATCCTAGTGGTGCATGAAGGTTTTAACTGGTTCTTACAAAGCCCTCTAGTAAATATAAATCATTTTTCCTTTTATATCTCCCTGAGTCGTGGAATTTCTGACCAGTACTTTTATTTTAAAAGGTTCCAACACTATTTAGCACTAGTTATGCCTTTTATATCTCTCTGAACTTTGGAATCTTCGACCGATGCTCTTATTTCTAAAGGTTTAACAGTCCATGCTTACTAATTAAAATAAATTTAAGTACCAAAATTAAGTGCATGCTCTTATTTCTAAAGGTTTAACAGTCCATGCTTACATTAATTAATACTAGTTTTGCCTTTTATATATCTCTGAATCCTGGAATTTCTGACATGCGCTATTATTTTTAAAGGTTCCAAAATTAGTTAACACTAGTTATGATTTTTATATCTCCCCGAGTCTTGGAATTTTCGATCGATATTTTTATTCTTAAACGATATGAATATGTATTTTATTTGTTATCCATGTAATTTTCCTCTTATTATCTTGTTCATAGGTTTACAACCAATCTAAGAAGTTGTCTAAACAAACATGTTAAAACAATGAGTCTGGTAGTAAGGGAGTCACCTCAAACAAGTATTCTAAATAACTTTCAGGGATTTGTAAGAAAAGGCAAATGATATAATCGAAAAACCGATGTTGTGATAGTGGGAACGTAAAATACTATTTTCCCATCTCTAGAATTAGTAATAAGTAGGAAAAAAAAGAGATAAGTGAAGTTATAGAAAGGATTTCAAAGGCTCAACGGACACCTACGTTGTGGAGTGAAAAAGTTTCTTAACTATCATTTCACACCTTAACGGATATTTTTGGGAAGTGGAAATGTCTCTTCACCACCTTTGCACGCGTCATTATTAGTGGTCAATTAAATAGGTAAAATTATTTCATGATACGTGTATGATATTAACCCACGCATGATGAAGACATATCGAAGCATAATAAAGGAAATTCAACCAATAAACAACAATAATGGGATAAGACCATCCAACCTAAATTTTTGGGAACACAAGTTAGAACATAATCTGAAGCATAAATCATGGTCAAGTGCGAAGTGCCACTAAAATTGTTCCTCCTTGAGAACTGTAAGAGTGGGATTTATTCAACCCATGTGTCGAGCCAACAGAATTTCGGACTGGTATTGAGATTATATTTCCTCTATAATGTAAGCCCAACAAATATATCACATTCAGGGTTTTTAGTGTAATAAAAAATATATATGTTTAACTTAGTAATTTAATGGGGTAGAATAGTCATAAATGGACTAATTGTATAGGCCTAAAGCTCGACCTTCATTACTATTATATAAGGCAATGTCCATTTTCTTATAAATTATTAAAAATAATTACTCTATACTAATTTGGTAGCTTCCCTCTCATGAGTTCTCGTGTTTCTCTCTAAGTATCCGTGTGACACTTAAAATATTTCTAAACCATTTTACGCTTCAGATATTTCAAGAGTCATCAGTTTGTAATATATACAAGTTAAGAGTTTTGTTTAGCCTATATTTCTCTAACAATTATTCCATTGTTATTATGATATTATACTTTCAATTATTGTATGTTATAATAAAGCTTTGTGGTCGCCAGAGTAGTTATCTCTACCTTGAAAACCCCGTTTGCCTCTATTTTCTCCTTATTTTTTTCAAAGTTAGAGTTTTGAAGTATAAATCTTTCGATCTTGCCTAAGTTACTTTGTCCCTCGCTTATAACTTTGTTTCCAACTTTGTTTTAACTAAAAATCAATTAAAACATACTAATTAATAGAATTTCAAAATATAAAACAAGACTTACAAAAAATATGAACATCAAACAAGGCTTGAAACAGATGTGTAATGCAAAATAAGGCTTATGAAAAATAATAAATGCGATACATGTTTTGAATCAATTTTAGAATGTGAAATGTGTAACATTATTAAAAGGAAATACAAGATGTAAAACGTTATTTAAATGAAGTACAAAAAGTGAAATAAAATTATTTCTTTTTTTCATTTATGGGAAATCTTTTCAAATGTCTAATATTTATTTTAAACTTATAATGTTTTCAATCTTCTTACGAGTCTCATAAAACATATTAAAATTATTTTGTGACTTTTACATTAGTTTTTTAAAAATATTTAAGTATATCTACATTAGTTGTTCTTCTTTATGGTTTAAGTCGGTATATTTCGTTTCTTTTCTCCATCCGAAGAACCATCTCTGTTATCTAAGATTCTTCTCTCAGTGACTCCAAATTTCATTACATCATTTTTGTTTTATTATTATTCTTTCACCTCATCACCTCCTTCTTCTTCCTCGGATATCCCTTCTTCCTTGGAGTTTTCAACATAAAATATCTATTTCAGCATTTTTTACAGCTAGTAGTCTTTACAAAACCTACAAAATATTTAAATATTTAATTAATATGAAATACAAAACAAGACTTAAAGTAAATGTTAAATACGAAACAGAATTTTAAAAAATATGAAATGCAAAATAAGGTTTAAAACAAATATATAATATGAAATACAAAAAATATTAAAACAAATATAAAATACAAAAAAATATTTAAAACAAATGGAAAATGTTAAAAACGTAGATGTTCATGTGTGATCTTCTTTATATATTCAATCCAAGCCAACTCTCTATTGTTTAGAATTCCCAACCATATGAAACATCTCGGTATCAAACCTTTTTTTGTTGCTCATGCCTTAGTTGTTGTGTGTTCCGTCAAAAATGGTTACATGCTCTTTGTATAAAAATGCATATATATATATATATATATAACGAAGGTTTGATACTAATCATCATAACAGAATGTCCCAAACTATATTGTATGTGTTGAATAAAAAATAAGTTACTAATCACCAATATAACAACGACATCCTACGACTTTTTCATAACCTATTTCGCAATAATTTGTTATTAAACATATAAGTTTCTCTCTGGTTTTTCCTGTCCAATTGTAGTTGTTTATTTTTCCCATGTTTTTTACATAGTAAAACTTCTTCGAAGCCAATACAACACCGGATGTTGAAAATAACATCATTGAGCATACTAACATTATCAACATTATAGCCACATTTCTTACTCATTACCCTCTTTAAGTTCTAACAACAATTGTTATCGCATCCTTAGATAGAGAAACATCAGATAAATGAATTTAAAATGAGAAACGTGAAGTAAATGAAATGAGAAATTTAAAGCATGAAGTAAAGGGAATGTGAAATGCAAAATAAACTGTTATTGAGTTACAAAATACGGAACAAGTGGAAAGCATACTACGAAACATGAACTACATACCTTTAAACGATATTATCTCTTCACCGTGTTTTAACCCAAACATAATCTTTACATTTTTTCAAGTTCTAAAAAATTTAAGTCGAACTTGAAAGCTCCATTTTCCGTATCGTATGTCTTGATTATTGATACTGTCAAGTTTCATTATTTCCTAACGGTTTTATCATCGCGTAAGTCATATATAGCCTTGAATAAATTATGGAATGGGTTCTTCTTATTGCTTCGATTTGAAATTCTTTTATTGTTTGTCCTTTATTTCTTTAATTAGGGTATATAAATCTGGTTTAAAGTATACAACTATGGCCATATTTTTTGTAATAAATGACGCAATAAAAAAACACATGTTAATCATAATTGCAAAATATAAAACATATGTAATACTAGCGGCAGAATGTAAACAAATACTAATATATGCATCACATAATTGCGAAAAAGAAATAACATACATCAGATAACTACGAAATGCAAAATACATCAAAATGTAAAATACAAAATTTGTGCTTTAAGGTTAAGTGCATATATGAAATGTGAAACAAGACATTAATTAATTATGAACCAACGTTTAGAAAGAGAATGCAAAATGTTAGAACATAATTATTTTTTAACTTTTAACCATTATACAAACTCTGTAACAAAAATCTGACTCGCAAAACAACATATAATAGATCTATTTCGTTATTTCCAAACGATGGTACTAAAACATAGTTCCGTAAATTTGAAAATGTCTATTTTCCTTATTTCTCAGATTTTTGAACCTCTAAATTTCAAAAATGAACTCCTAAAACTAACAAAACAAAGTTGAAACCATAAAAATATCCTAATATTATGGTTAGAAACTAAATAAGAAATATTTAACTTACAAAAACGTGAGATGGAAAAAATAAAGAATAATAGAGTAGGTTTCGATGAAAATGAAGAGGGTGATTAAGATAAAATAAATAGTATTTAAAGATGTTTTGTCGTCGTATTTGTTATGATCATCACAACTACGAGTCACGATGTTTTAAGAGAAAAAATAAAAACAATAAAAATTAATTCTATTTTTTAATCTATATTTATACTAATTTGATATTTTTATTATGAAAAATTAATCATATACTTATTGACAACACACATTTTCTTTTATGTATTACCATTTAAAGATCGATAAAAACATGTTATCAAACTTTCGAATAAGTGCACAATAAAATCTAGAAATAATTTATCCACATTTATCTCACAAATTTTTAATTTTTTCGACCCATCTACTTACAAAATCGTATCCATTACTTCGTCATCTAACTACCATAATATATTTTTATACATATTTGGAATCTAAATAATTATTTTAATCTATTTTACAATACAAATTATCTGGAGCGCTCCAAGAATTATGGAGTATCATCTTGAATAGTGGAGGCTTATTCTCTAATGATTAATTCGATCATTAGTCTTAAATCTATGGAAGAATTTCCCGTTCTTCAGTCTTCTGAGATTCATCATCAACAAACGAAGAAGAAATTTGTCGATTTGTTTAAACCTAATGAAAGTTCAGAGACTTTAAACCCAGAATTCGTCAAGAAAACTGAGAATCACTTTTCGGTGCAGCATAGTGAAAACGTTAAAGAACTTTTAACCAAGAAATCCAGGATTACCTTGATAGGTAAGTTTAGTAATGGTATTCCAAAGAAAGTGAAACTTCAAGGTTTCTTGGCAACATTGAAGTTCAGAGGTCCATATAGTTATGAAGTATGGGATTCGTATCATATTTTCTTTGAATTTGAGTTGAAAGAGGATGTTTCAAGGTTCTGGTCTCGAAATGTATGGAGATTTGATGATGTAGTGATGAGAATCTTGAGATGGAATCAAGATTTTAACAAAAAAATCGAGAACCCAAATGTCTTGACCTGGGTTCAATTTGAAAATCTGTATGAGTGCTTGTATGATAATAGTTTGGTTAGTTATATGGCTTCAGTTATAGGTATTACATACAAGGTGGTGGTTCCTAATAAAAACCGTGCTCATACTAATGCCTGTTACGATCAAGTGGAGGTTGATATCTCCAAAAAGCTTCAAAGAAAGTTGTGGGTTGGTTTTGGGAGAAACAATGGATATTAGGTGTCAATTAGCTATAAGAATGTTCCATCGTACTGTAATGGTTGCTTTCATATTGGGTATGATCTGTCTGTGTGTAAGAAATCACGAGGGAAAGTTGAAGGTTCTAAAACCATTAAAGAAAACTGTAATGTTGAAGAAGCTAAAGAAGGCAAAGAAGATGATGGTAATATGGTGCCTCCTGTTGATACTACATGATCAAGAAATATGAACATCATTAAAGTTTATAGACGTAAACTTAAATCGATAATTACTTAGAAGGATCAAGAAGATAAGATGAACGGAAAAAGTGAGGAAGGAAATATTGATAATCAGCCTGGTTCCTCACAAGAACAATTGTGTAATACTTTGAATCAGAAAAATGAGCACATTGAAATTCATTCTCAAGAAGACAATAAGGAAGTGATAGAGGCTATTGCAAAGATTGATGAGGACCCAGACCCCAACATTGGCAGTTGTTGTCCTTCTCCAACTCTTTCTCCACAACAAAGCTTTAATGACATAATATCCTCCAAGTTGAAATCTGCAAAAAGAAGAAGGTCTACTGGTAAGTTAACTATCAAGTCTCTTAGTTCAAGGGACAGAATTTACAAATCATATTCTGAAAATGATCAGAGTGATTAGTTGGAATGCTAGAGGTGTAAATAACAAGCCTACTTTGAGAAAACTTAAAACTATGGTAAAATCTGAATATATCAAGGTGCTTTCTATTCAAGAGCCCATGTCTAAGAGTGAAAAGATTAATGTTGTTGCTGAGGAGCTTGGTTTTGGAGATTTCTTTGCTAATGTTTCGAATAAGATTTGGGTTTTCTGGATGAATAATGTTAATATTAACATTGCTCTAAATGTTGATCAATGCATTCACATGGTGATGGAGTATCCTGGAATCACTCACAAAGTCTACTTAACTGTAGTTTATGCTAAATGTAATCGGGTTCAGAGGTTGGACCTTTGGGATAGTCTTAGAGCTATTAGTAATAATGGTAGAGCTTGGATGTGTGTAGGAGATTTTAATGTTCTTTCATCCCATGATGAGCAGCTGGGTTGTATTACATCTTTCCAGGCTAGCATGGATAATTTTAATGAGACTGTGAGATGTTGTAATCTTAATGATGCTGGATATAGTGGATCAAAGTTTACTTGGTCTAGAAGTAATAAGTAGAGAAGGCTAGATCGTGCCCTTATTAATGATAAATGGATTGCTACTTTCAATGAAACTCAGGTTTTTCACATGGTCAGAACGTGTTCTGACCATGCTCCACTTCTTATCTCTTCTAACTTTCATAATGCTAATGATGCTGTCTTTAAAAAAAGAATTTTAGATATCTTAATGCTTGGTCAAATGATGCTTATTTTTTAAGTGTTGTTGAGCAGAATTGGAACCTTCCTATTGATAGTCATCCAAGCAACACCTTTTGGTATAAACTCAGAAGGCTCAAAGGCTGCCTAAAGATTTGGAATAAGGAGCATTTTGGCAATGTGTTTGACAATGTTAAGGAAACTGAATGCAAGGTTAAGAGTATGGAAATTCTTCATTACACTAATAATAATAATAATCAATCTGTTGCTGAGTTAGCCAGGGCTAATAGCATGTACTTAAAAGCTCTTAGAAATGCTGACTCTTACTCAAAGCAGATATGTTTCAATAATTGGCTGCATGAAGGAGATGGCAACTCAAGGATTTTTTTATAGTTATGCTGCTAAGAAAAGAAGGAAGAATGAAATTAGGAGTGCTAAAGATGGTGATTCTTGGATTACAGACAAGAAGGAGATTGGGAAGTCAGCTGCTGATTACTTTAAGAACATTCTCATGTCTGACCCTTACAAAAGCAAGGAAGATGAGGACAAGTTGCTTGATAGTAAGAATTTTAATTGCATTCCTTCTATTGTGTCAACTGAAGACAACAAGATGCTTTTTGATAATGTTACTGGAGGTGAGATTTGGGGCATCATTTGGTGTATGAAGAATGACAGCTCTCCTGGTATAGATGGTTTCAACCTTTATTTCTTCAAGCATTGTTGGTCTATCATTAAAATGGACTTGTGTAATGCATTTAATGCTTATATTCAAGGTAGCTTCATCCCTACTGGTCTGTTTGCTACTGGTATTTGTCTGGTCCCTAAATCTACTAATCTTATATGGTGGAATAGTTACAGGCCTATTGGTTTGTGTACTTTTATGAACAAAATATTTTTTTCCCTTATAAATCATAGGCTATCTATCATCTTACCTAGGATTGTGTCTCCTGCTCAGTCAGCTTTTGTCAAAGGTAGACTGATCCATGATAATATTCTTTTGGTTAAAGAGTTTCTCTATGACATTAACAAAAGGCCTAAAAAGGGTAATACTGTTGTCCAGTTAGATATGTCAAAAGCTTTTGATAGGGTCTCTCACTATTTCATTCTTAGAGTGCTTCACTCTTTTGGTTTCAGCATGGATTTTATTAATCTAATTGAGAAAATGATTACTAACGTTCATATTTCTATGTTAATTAATGGTGAAACTTTTGATTATTTTAAAATGAAGAGAGGATTAAGGCAAGGGGATCATATTTCCCCTAGCATGTTTATCCTTAGTGAGGAGTTTCTTAGTAGAAGCCTTAATATTCTGTTTAATGCTAATCCTAAAATGTGTTATTCTTCTAGATCCTCTTTTATCATTCCTTGTTTCATGTTTGCTGATGATATTTTAATCTTCACTAATAGCATGCCTAACTCAATTGATACTCTTAGTAGTTGTCTTGATTTATACCAGCAAACCTCTGGCCAGGCTATAAACAAAAATAAAACTAAGCTTGTTGTTTCCTCTAAGTCTTCTAATGTGCAGAATCTTAAGTTGCAAACTGGCTTTGAGGTGGACTATCTTCCTATCTCTCATTTGGGTGTCACTATCTCAAATCACAACAAAGCTTTGATCTTCAATCCTATCTTGAACAAGATCAATGATAAGATTGCTGACTGGGACAGTAAGTTGCTTGCATATGGTGGTAGGCTTTCTCTTGTTAACAATGTTCTTTTGCCTATGACTTATCATTGGATTCAATGTTATGAAATTCCTAAAGCTATTATTTCTAAGATTGAAAAATACATTTAACAATTTCTTTGGAGAACTAATTATAACCAAAAGTCAATTCACTGATCTACTTGGACTTATATTTGTAAGCCCTTTGGTAAGGGGGGGTCTGAATGTCAGAAAACTTATTGACGTTCAGAATGCCTTTTCTCAAAAGCTTTGGTTTAAGCTAAGAAATAATTGCTCCCTTTGGTCGAATGTAATGAATGATATATATTGTAAAAATGCTCATACTTTATACATTAACAGTAAGGGTTCTTCTGTTTGGAAAAGGCTTTGTAGCATAAGAAATCAAGCAGATAGAAACATAACCAGGATCCTTGGCAGAGGCAACATGGACTTCTGGAAAGACTCTTGGCATGGCCTTCCTGCTATTGCCTCTGATCAGAACATCAACTGGTACATTGATGTTAAGGTTAATATATTTTGGCATAATAAGTCTTGGATGTTGAATGAAGTGCAGACTGCTATTGACAATGAAAGAATGTTGTTAATCAATAAGACTAAGATTTCAGATAAGGATGATATAATCTGTTGGAGGCATTCAAAGGGTGATCAGTTTAATCTGAAGCTGACTTGGGAAAACATAAGATCCACTCACAATTTCTCAGGCCTATATAAGAAGATTTGGAACTCAAAAATACCCAAGAAGTTTTCTTTTATAACTTGGAAGCTCTTACACAATTTTATTGCATTAGATTCTATCATGATAAAGAAGCATGTGAGTATGGCATCTAAGTGTGTATTCTGTGATAATTGTGAAGATAAAAACCATTTATATGTTAGTTGTTCTTTTACTTGGCAAATATGGAATTGGTTTGCATGTATCTTTAAAGTTAAAATCAAAAGAACTATGGTTCTTAGTCACTTGTTGAGGTGTTGGTTCTGGTTTTCAAAATCTAAATTTCATATTACTCACCTCATTCCCCAAGTGATTTGGAAAGCAAGGAATTCTATAAAACATAAAGATCTTCATATAATGTTAATATGGCCATTGACAACATTATTAATATAATCAAAGGTGTTGAAGTTTCTAGTAAGCTTAACCATAAACATTGGTTGAAGTCTGATAGTGCAGGTGTAATACTGGGATGTAGTTCTATTGAGAGGAAAAGAAAGTTGATGTACCTGAGGTGGATCCTTCCTGCTCAAGATCGTTTGAAAATGAATGTGGATGCTTCATGCGCATTAAATGGTGAAGCAGCTACTGGTATCTTATTCAGGAACTGTGATGGAGATATAACTCATGCTTTTGGCAATCTGATTGGTAAAGCTACTCCCCTTCAAGCGGAGACTGAGGCTTTGCTTCAAGGTCTCACTGTTTGCTTCAAAAACAATTGGACTTGTGTAGATATTGAGTCGGACTCGTTAGTTCTGATCAAGCAGATTTCTACTCACCCCGATTCAGATTGCGGTGATCCAAATGTAAGATATTGCAGAAATCTCATTGATAAAAGCATGAGTCTTAAGCATATTTCAAGGGTCCAGAATCAGGCAGCTGATTGGCTTGCCAAATGGACCCTTAAATGTAAGCTTAAACTTCACTTTCATCATCACAATGTCCCTCATAGTCTTCAAGCAATATCATTTCTTGAAAGTTTAGGGTTAGGATACCTTCATTGGGATTAGTTAGTCTTTGGTACTGCTAGCTCTTTTGTTTTTTATCTAGGTGTGTTGGAGGCCTCGATAAGGAGAAAGAAGATGAAGTTGAGTCTGCTGGAAGAAGATTCGATTTTGATGGTTTTGGAGCGTGTGAACCTGGTTTTATGAATGGAGAAAGAATGCTTTGGATGCTTGGTTTAGGAGGAAGAAGATGGAAGTATAGTCTGTTTCGTATCTTGCAAGTTTTTTGGAGCTCATAATTCTGGCTTTGTGAATGGTCAAAGGCTGCTGATTTTGGTCATTTGAGTTTGGCGGGAATCAATTGCCGTCTTTTTCCATATTTTAAGTTTGGGTCCAATTGCCTTTTGGTCTTCTTATTTTGTAAACTCTTTATTATGTTAATAAAATTGTATCTTTTGATTAAAAAAAATCTATGTATCATAAATATATCAATATTTATTAATAATTCACACCAAAAAAATATCATATATAATTCAACGATTTTAGAAATTTTTTAAATTTCAAAATTTTAAAACTAGTTTGGCAGGTGACAAAGTTAATAAATAGAAATTTCATATATATTTCAAAAATGGGCTAGGCTATATTGGGACACTTTTTGGCTATAATGAGACCTCAAGACCAATTTTTTTTTGTTTATGTGAATTGTCCAATTTACCCTTTATATATAAAACCAAATTTGTAACAAAAAATCACTTTTTCTTTAAAACAACTTTTTCTTACATCTCCAAGATGTTAATGCTGCTACTACTGCTTCACAGAAACTTACTGCCTGATTCTATTTTTCTTAAATATTGTGACTTGAGTCACATTTCGGCGTGCTACTAGTATATAGATAAGAGCAAATAGTCATGGAGTAAGTTGGAAGATGTTTATGCTTGCTTCAAAAAATTGTTTTGTTATGTTCTTTACTTTCCCAGCTGTGCACTGTATTCTTTAAGACCCTAAACCAGTACTGTAATCATCTTGAGGGATAAACTATGATCCATCTACGTGAACAATCAATCCCATTAATTCTACTTCAAAAAAAAACTTGGTCTCGTACGTGTATTTTGAATACACAATTTATCTTACAACAAAATAAAATGGAATACTTATAACAGCTTAATTGATGATAGACCAGGAATAATTATAACAGCTTAATTCATAAGCTTCGATATGAACAACAAGTTCGCCACAAGGAACAGATGGTACCACCAAGAAATCGTCGAAACAACCAACTTTCTCAGCTAATCGCTAGTTATCTTACATTTATCATGGACAACGCAGGCAGCAAAAGAGTTGTGCATTCATCGTGTAATTTCTTCCCTTCTTCGAGAACAAATTCCATATTCAAAGCAATAATTTTATGAAGCTGAGAGGATCTCAATTACACATATGCCTCAAATCAATTCTTTTATCAAAACCCTAAAATCCTCTTCCAACCAGGAAACAAAAATGAACTCGAACTCCACGATTCTTCTTCCACATCCACATACTCATACACCATTTCCTTAACGAACCTCGCAAATAATGGGCCGAAATCGTAACCCCAATCCTCCACGAACTCTTTTAACCAAAATGGATTTCTGTTCCTCTCCGAATTTTTTCCAATCGCTTTTCACGTCTTCTTCTTTCGCGTTTAAATCATTGCAGAGCTCGGTGAACAGAACGTGTTTGCTTTCTTTTCATGGCTTTTTCTTTCAGGACTATGTTGATGTTTACTTTTGCCAGATCTGAAGCTAGCTCTGCGTCGTTGATATTGCTTTTGGATTTTGATTTTATTTTGAATTTGTAAAGAAGAGTGGCTGTTGATTGAAATGAGTGAAATCGAGGATTTAGGGTTTGTGCAAAAGAAATTGGAGAGAGAATTTGAATCGATCCCATAGATACAAAGGGAAAAGAGGAAGTTTCTGGTGAAATATGGCTTTTATATGAGGGTATTTCGGTCACTTGAGAGGTCTCATTATAGCTAAAGAAGGTCTCATTATAACAGGGTCTCATTATAGCCAAAAGGGGTCTCATTATAGCCTTGCCCTTCAAAAATATATTGTTACTCTCTCACTCTATTGTAAACAGTGACGTTAGATCTGCTCCCAATGGGTAGCCGAGTTGGTTGAGTATGGCACTCTTGTGACAAAGATCATGAGTTCGAGTTCTTGCTTTCTCGGCTGAGCCTATCATCTTGTGTGGTTTACCTTCTGGTGTTGGTTTACAGGTTAACGCGTCAGACTGAGGGTTTACCGTGTGCGCACTCATTGCACTCTGAGTAGCGTATGCGGTTACTTCGGGGAAAGAAAAAGTGACGTTAGTTCAACCACCATTTTTATTTTACATTTTCCCCCAAAATCAAGCTAAAGCTAAGAATCTTGTATCCAGAGAGAAAGGAAACAAATTGAATTATGCTACATAGGATCACGCGTAAATTATTAGGGTTTCTTAATGTCCGATCATGTTTGGGAACAAATGTTGCCATTGGAATAACAATTTCGCCAATCTCTCCTCTTCTGATCCTGGAACTTTAGCTTTCTCTCTTCCAGCTCCTATCCCGCAATGGCCTCCAGGTACCCCTCCTAACTTATATTCTTCTCATCTTTTGCTTATACGAATAACAATTCTTTCCCTTTTTGCAAATTTTTATCTGGGGTTTACTTGAATCTTCATTCTGACTATGTTTATAGATTACTTAATTTTTAAGCTATTTAATCGCCAAACTGTTCGAATTATTTTAATGGGTTCTTGTTGTTTTTTCTCTGTTTTTTTATAAAAGGTTTCGTGTTTAATTTCCCACTTCTGTATTGATTGATAGATGATTCTCGGACTCCCTTTGGGGTTCATACCACATTAACCGATATTGAACATTCTTCTTTAAGAAATCGTCAGTTTTAGAAAATGCTGATTCGTAAGTTTTGAGACCTTATATACAGGCAGTGTTGTGCTATAATTTGCTAGAAGAACCTATGACTTCCCATATATAAAGTTTGGATTTATAATGGAAAATGGTTTGGATGTTAGTCTTACTTTTAACTTTGTAGATAATTTTAGAATCTTATAATGATGTTAATGATTGATTATGGAACAAGAATTGGCAATGTCAAAGAATCCTACCTGACACTAGTAGTCTATGTTCTGGTTACCGGAATGATCCGCATACTAAGCAAAGCTTTAGGACTTCTTCTACAAATTATTATCTACATTAAACTTCGGTTTTTAAGCGGTTGTCATGTCGGAGATTTGGAATTTCCAATTCGGTATATATTATGGCTTCAATATAGTTATACTTAACCCTTCATGAGTAGATAATACTTATCATGGCTCTGCGATAAGTAGCTAATCCAGAATCAAGTCACTTATCATTTTTCTATTTGCTTCTCTTTAACCTTGATTTGCTAGTTCCATAGTTTGATGAACTTAATATATATCATTAGTTCCATCTAAATAGGCTTTATTGATCCTAAGGTATTAAAGGGAATGCTTCAATTGTCTGACTTTAGAAATATGCTTCTCTCTTCTAGCTTGAAGTTTTAATGTACCCAAAAGATAAGTGTAGAATAGGTACATTCTAAAGCAGGAAAAAGAGTGCGCTTTTCCGTTTCGATCTTCGGAAACTTAAGGAAAAATAGATTATATATATTCTAAAGATATGATGGAAACAGAAGTCCTATAGTTTAGTGATAGAAGTCTCCAAGTTATCTTAAGCAATCAGTGAGGAAAATCCTCTTTTACAATTCTATACAACCTTTCCATCGAATAAATTTTATATTGCAATCTTTCTCTTGTCTTGATGCAAACAGAGCCTGATCGCTTGGATTGCGGAAAAAATAATGCGGAAATCTCTTCTTCAAAGCTTACCGTCAACCTTTTCTATATCATTTATTTTGTATGAGTTCATTATGACCAGAAATGAAAACCAAGTTTCCTTAAAATCTATATTTATTTCCCTTAGATACTCTAAGACCCAAACAGAGTCTTTAGATTAAACTAGGTCAAAATGATTCTGGATTGCTGATACATGTATGTTTTATTGTTTACGTTTATGATTTTGCTTCTTTAAACAAAATGATTTGTATATTTTTATGCAAGGTCGAGGATTTTCTTCCGGAAGAATACATCTTGGAGATATGGAAGTTGTAAATGTCAGCAGATTCGAGTTCATTTGGGGCGATATGTCTCATGGCAAGCACAACAGCGTTTCATTTTATAAACCAGTTGGAATACCTGATGATTTTCATTGCCTAGGTCACTATTGCCAATCTAATACTAAGCCTTTAAGAGGTTTTGTTCTTGCAGCTCGAGAATTGGTTTCTTCCGATCCAAACCCTGTAAAATCCCCTGCTCTTCTGGAACCCACTGATTATACCCTAGTTTGGAGTTCAAATGACCTAGTTGACGAAAATTACGAGGGATATGGTTACTTCTGGTTGCCTCGATCTCCATCAGGCTACAAGGCAATGGGCTATTTGGTTACTAACACTCCAGCCAAACCTCAGTTGAACGAGGTAAGATGTGTTCGAGCTGATCTGACAGATAAATGTGAACTATATCGTATTATACTAAAATGCACTTCAAAAATAAACGGTGTCCCATTCTGGGTTCGTCAAATAAGGCCCTCGGATCGAGGAATGTTAGGACGAGGGGTTTCGGTTGGAACATTCTTCTGCACCACCGACTGTGTTACCCGTGAAGAACTTGATATTGCCTGCTTGAAGAATTTGGATCCAAATTTACACGCAATGCCAAATGTCGATCAGATTCATGCCATCATCAACCACTACGGACCCACGGTTTTCTTCCACCCTGACGAGGTCTACTTACCATCTTCGGTTTCATGGTTTTTCAGCAATGGGGCCTTGTTGTATAGGAGAGGAAATTTAATCGGTCAAGTAATTGACACCACTGGCTCAAATTTACCTAGTGGTGGAACAAACGACAGGGAGTTTTGGATAGACCTGCCTATTGATCAACGCGGAAATAACGTCAAGTATGGAAATCTACAGAGCGCGAAATTATATGTGCACGTAAAACCTGCTATTGGTGGGACTTACACCGACATTGTAATGTGGGTTTTCTGTCCATTCAACGGACCAGCCACACTTAAACTCGGTTTAGTAAATATTCCTCTTACTCGCGTAGGACAGCATGTCGGTGACTGGGAGCATTTTACACTCCGGATAAACAACTTCACCGGAGAGATATGGAGTATTTACTTCTCTCAGCATAGTGGAGGTGAATGGGTTGACTCCTATGATTTAGAATATATTGAGGGTAACAAAGCTATAATCTACTCGACAAAATGTGGACACGCGAGTTTCCCTCATCCAGGAACATACATTCAGGGATCGCAAATACTTGGGATTGGAATAAGAAACGATGCCGTACGTAGTCATGCATATGTTGATTCGAGCGCAAGTTATGAACTTGTTGCAGCTGAGTACCTTGGAGAGGGTGTAGTTCCGGAGCCTGGTTGGTTGCAATTTATGCGAGAGTGGGGTCCAACTGTTGTGTACGATTCAAAAACAGAGTTGGATAAGATTGTTAATCGATTGCCTTCAACGTTTCGAAACTCTGTATCGAACATATTGAGTAAAATCCCTGTAGAATTGTCTCGTGAGGAAGGTCCTACTGGTCCGAAGGAGAAGAACAACTGGGTTGGTGATGAAAGAAGCTAAGGTGATTTTATGGATGTATAATTTATTGTAGAAGCAGCAATTGTGTTTATATTACAAAAAAGTTCCAGGCCACACCTTTGTAAAGCTGAAAGAAAGATATAATAAGCCCAATAAACTTTTCGACGCAGCCTCTGCCCTGGTTTTTAACGTATCCATGGCAAACCAATGGCCCATCTGTAACTTTTATTTATTAAGATAATATGATCTTTTAATTCTTTAATTACTCAAGTTAATAAAAAACCAGTACACGTTAAAAAAAAAGTTACTAAATTATAATGGTTTGTAGCTTAAAAAGAATCAGTATTTCAAAGGCGAAATAATATTAAAATGGGAAACTCCCGGATAAATATAACTAACTCCAAACCAAGAATAAAAAAATCTTATTTTTTTAATTGTAACTCAAAAAAATAAAACTATGGTTGTTTTTATTTTTGCGAGATGAATCAAATCGAGTGATATAAAAAAATTGTTAAAAAAATAAATTAACATTGTTAGAATTTTATTATCGTTAAAACTACTAAAATTTTATTTCTCTTAAAAATACTAAAATTTTAAGTCTGTTAAATTTTAAAATGCTGAAACCTTATTATTATTGAAACTGCTAAAATTTTATTACTTTAAAATTTTAGTTAATACAGTTAAAATTTTAATATTGTCAAAAGTTTATAACTTCTAAAATTTTATTACTGTTAATTTTTTTAAAAGAATATTACTTTAAATTTTAATATTATTAAAATTTTATTATTAATGAGTTTTATTACTTATTACTAAATTTTAAAACTATTATAAAATTATTACGGTTCTTCTAACCATAATAAATAACTTGATTGCATTCGTGTTAAAATATCGATAGTGACTTTGTTATCAAGAATATTTATAATAAATTGATCGTATTGTTGTTGTTAAAGTATTAAAGTTAATTTTATCAGTGTTAAACTATAATAGTGATTTAGTTATAAGAAACAGAGACGAAAAGAGACGGGTTCGAATCTTAAAAAAATGTTTAAACTTTTCATACAAATTAATAGAATGTTAATATTATAACAGATTCGCTAAAATTTTGTAAAGAGATTTTTCGTGAATTTTAAACACTTAAACGAGATGTTTATAAGTTTAAACAATAATATAAAACAATAGCAAATTAATAAAATATAGCTATTTGAACAGACTTTTTTAAGAACTTGCGATATCCTAGCCTCATTAGGAGATACATTATTCTTTTTTGATTTTTTTTTACCGTTCGAAAACAGGATGAGGCTTATCGGTTGCAAAGTAAAAAAATAATTTATCTATAAAAAAATTATTTTGTCATAGGTTCCCGCGGTAATGAAAATCAATCTAGGTCCACGTGTTATCTTATTAATCTTTATATATATATATATATAGTACATTTAAAATTTAAAAGTTATGGTATAAAAAATTATAATATGAGAAAATATTGAACTTACAAAAGTGTTGGAAATCCACTAATGATGAAATTTTGTTTTCCAACTAATGGTCAATCCAAGAAAAATGGTAATGATCAATTCATACAATCGTTACCACATAACAAGACAAATGTAGGTACAGATTATTACAAGAAAGTAACATGTACTCAGCATTTCGCAAAAAATGGTCATATGTAAATGTTTCATGCATAACCCAATACACCATCCATTCAAGCTTGGGTGTATACAATTCCAGAATCCAGTTTCCATCCATGAAATCTATGTCTTTCCATAACACAAAGACTATAAACATGTGGTGTTGAAAACAAACATCTTGTAGAAAAACATATTTAATGATATACCACTAAAAAACTACATTGCACAGTACTAGCCAAAAGAAACATTATAAAGAGATAAACTAAGATAATAAACGATAAAATAGAACCTGATAAAACATCTCCTCCAATTGTAATACTTACATGAGATCCCGCTGAATCCCTGTCTAAAATTTGCACAAGAATAAATTACAGAAATTCTCTTTTCAACCGTGAAAGAGGCTAAAAAACATGGTTAGTCTCCAATGTTTATGACTTCTCTCATGTTAATATTCTATATTCACTTTTGTATTAAATCAGTACCCAAATTAAAAGAAATCAACAAACTAGTCTTTTATGTCATTTTATCAATTTTCTATCCAATTTTATCCATTAACCATCTACGTCAACTTTCACGTAAGACACTAACGTGAACGCAATAATAATTAAAAATTTATTATTAACCCATCTCAAGTGAACCATATTTCTTCAAGAAACAAGACCTTAGTATGTAATGCAAAGCAAACACAAACCCTAAAGTAATCTCTCTAACAATTGGGAAATCTAAATCAAACAAAGGTAGAAGTGTAATTGAATCTAAAATTAGTTTTTTTCCATAAGTTACTGTTGATGAACTCATATATTTCTTAGCAGTAAGCTCGGGTGTGAAAATAGTCGTATGGGAGAGTCAGTCTAAGAAATATATGTATCAGATATTTTTAAAGAGAGTATCAGTATTTAATAGAGAGAGAAATAGACAAAAGGAATAAATATAGTAATAAATGACTAATTATTTAATATTTTCCCCAAAAGAAAATGCCATATATATATAGTACATGAGGTGAATAATGAAATTACATAATTACCACCGTTAAAGTGGATTTCTCACCTCACTCATCTACTATTCATAGAGAAGTTCACTAGTTATTACATTTGACCCCCTATGTCCTTATGTTTGCTTTAGATTAGTCCTTAGCAACTAATTACACTTATTTTACCATTCTATTTGCTAGACCTAGGCTTATTTATCATCATATTTGTCTTCATTTATCACTAGCCCCCCAGTCCTTGTGAAAGTGTTTGAGGAATGACTAATTTTGGGAACAAAATGTTGAGCCTCCCCGGACTTTTTGTCCTAAGAGGATCTTCGGAATGATGTTGGGGGTGGATTTTTCTTCTTTTAAGTCTACCTGGATTTTTCGTTCCTTGAGCCTCCTCAGATCATTTTTGTTTCATATTTTAGTCGGAAGATTTCATTACTTGTATTTTGAGTAAATTTTCCTATGGGACTTCGCCGAATCAAATTTTGTAATCTTACTCGGATTTGTGACCACTCTCTTGGTCATGATGACATCGCCTAAGGTAGTGACATCACTTCTGGCCACGTGTCAATCACCTCCTAACACACGCCAGCATGCTTTTTAGGAAACCGTTTGAGTATGATAATGTGTCAAAGAGGCCCTTGAATCTAACTCTTCAACTTATACCTAGTAGAACACATTTTTTACTATAAATACTCATCTTCTACCATTATTTCAAGTTTACACACTTTGATTTAAGTTATTTTCTTAACCTATCATGCCTGAGGAGTTTGTGGATTATGAAAGATACAAACTTTGGAGGTGGTTCAAAATTTCTAATAGAGCAGAGGAGAGAAGAGCTTCCGGTGTTAGAGAGCACCCCACACCTGGCAAAAAAAATTAATCAACATTTCGTGATAACTGGTCTCCTCTTCGGTCGCAATATTATATAATAGGATCTTCAAGTAAAAACTCATTATCTTATTCACCTATCGTGCAGCCTCCCAATCAATCTTATTTAGGAAAAAACAAGGGTGACCCTTCTCCTTCCAACATCAATCGCAAATATTTCCCCTTCTTATCCATGGGTGGTGATAAAGATAATCTTATCGGGCCAAAAGAAAATAATCCCCTAAACCAGTTAAGAGATCTATCAAGATTAAATTATCCTCATCGGTTGTGACTATGCAGGTAACTCCTCAAAGATCTCCTCGGACTACTCCTGAAGTTAGTCTGCGGAGACATTTATCCAAAAATGTTCTTATCGGGAAGGTTCTAAATCCTATCCCTGAATCTCAAGAAAACAGGATGTCTGATGAATCAGACACTGATCAAGGAGTTAACCTTGTGGCCTCAATAGAAGCGGAGCCTATTCAGGCTATCCCTACGCTGGCGACTACTCTCGGACACGTGGTGCCGAGTAGAGAACTCTCTCCTTCTCCTCCCAATATTGTTACGACTTCTCCCAATCATCAAGGAGAAACTTCTAAGGAAAAGAAGAAGAAGGAGAAAAGAAAAGGCGCCTCAAATATAGCTTTAAATATAGAAGATATCTTTGGCAACAATCTTCGTGGGATTGAAACCAAACACTTGCTTGCACTCTTTAGGGTTAACTACAAATATTTTTATCCGACCGAGGAGGTAAAGCTGAGAGAGCGATGGGCGATCCCAGAGAACGTTATAATCATATTCTCAATTGTTGGAGAAACACCCCTCTCTGTTTATAACTAAGAATTAATACTTTATACGGAACTCATAAATTGGGGTATTCGTCTGCCCCTAGACCCTGCTTTTGTGGAGTATAACCTAATCGAGTTGTGTTTATCTCAAGCCGGGCCCAATATGTGGTACACGCTTATGACCTACCTCGTGGCTTCCAGGATTTCTGAAACTGAATTCTCAATGGAACAACTCGTCTCAATCTCTGGTGTGGCCAAAAACTCTTACTACCCCTTTTACTCTTTGGGACTTGCAAAGTAATACAAGGTAGTCAAAGATCCCTTAGAGGCGGACAAGAAGGGGAAACAACATTTTATCTTCATCTGCAGACTATGGGAGACCGACTTTGAGAACTTCAAAAAAATGCCCTATCGACTATTTATGGAACGGACTGGACGAGATATTTGTCTACTTACTTATTTTGGTTTATTTATTTAAAGTGATCACACTAAATTATTTTCTTATGAACAGCTATGAAAGGTATTGCTAAGCCTTTCAAAGACTATCTTAAGTCTGCAAAGGACATTTTTGAGAAGTTAAGCCTTTGTACATGTGCCAATTGGAGATACAAATTCCATAGGTGCTTGACGCCCTCGACTTAAGTTAGAAGCAATCTTTGGAGGTATAACATGGGTCAAAAGAATTCCTTGAAGGAGTTAATTCTACCTCTCCCAGAAGATGTTGTTCTTAACGTTTGGAAGGGTTAGACAACCAAGTCTTTCTTCCTACCTGAGCCAGGGCCCCAAGTCATCAGGATGCTGAAAAATCCAATGGTGAGGATAAAGAAACAGAGGATGATGCTGACTCGGAGGAAGATTTCCGGGAATAAATACAAACTGAAGCCCTTGAGGAACAACATACTGTTTTCCATGATAGTCCACCCCTTGAGGTCCAGGAAATCCAACAGACTGATATCCGAGGGGGATCTTAAGCTGATGTTCAGGAAGAAAATCCAGCAAATGTTATTCATGAAGACGTGATTGAAGTGAGGCTATCAGTGAGGGAAGGTGTTGTGAGGCCAAAAATATTCTTTGCTCAAGAAAATCAAAATAAGGTTATTAATAGTGAAGAAGATTATGACAACACAACGGGTCCAAGTCATCCCCCTGTAAAGAAAGTTGTCATATCAGACTCTGGTGGGGAGTTTATCAAAAGTAAACAAGTTATTGGGGGAAATTTCTGGGGAGGGTGAAAATCTTTCTTTTGCCTCAACTTATTTTGATATTTACGAGAATGACTTCGTTGCGAACGAACTTAACAGGTTTCTCCGCATTGCTGCTCTCTTGAAAGAAAAGCCAACCATGAAGATCGTTATAAAATCGAAGTTATTGAAAGGAGAACTAAAGTGAAAAACTTGACCGTTGAGGTTTAAAACTTGAAGGATGAGATTGTCCGTCTCAAGAAGGCAGTTGAAGATCAAAGGAAGACTAAATTAAAGAAAGTGGAAGATGAACTCGCTAATGAGAAAAAAAATTATGTTCTGATCGTCTAAAGAAAATCACTTCCTTGGAGACTCAACTTTCTGAAGAGAAAACAAAATTCGATGATGAAAGGGAGCGTTTCATTACTAAAGATACTGAACGAGACACCCTTATCGATGGTCTCGTTGATTCTTGTGCCATCACTAAAACATATTTTGAGAACGCTGTTAACGAAAAATCGAAAAACTCACAAAGAAAAAAGAGTCCTTGAATAAGAACTTTGACACTGATGAGATGAAATGCGTAGATGCTTATGTTGTTGACTACGTTTCTCGTCTTGAACAAAGAGATGCCAACCTCAAGTCATCTTTGGTTATGGAAATGCATGAATGCTTTCCTCACTTAAAATTAGAAAGTATTTGGCTACGTGTTATAGAAAGATATCATCAAGTTTGCGTCTCTGCAAAAGACTTAGTGAGTAGCAGTGACTCGGAAAGCTCTTCATCCGATTCCGAATCCTTAGAAGATAGCAAAAATGATTCAGTTTGCGGATAAAATGAATGTCTGTTGTCTCTTTATGTTCAAACTTTATCTTTTGTGTAACATTTTTTAATCTATCATTTGGAACCCCTGATCGGACTTGCTTAAAAATATTTACTTTGTATGATTTTTGTTTTACCAGCGATCTAAATGAAATAATGTTTTGTGTGATCACATTCTATTGTTTTATGAAAAAGTTATCTTACTCTAAAGTTTATCATATGGTTAAGCAATCTTGCTGACCAACCTTCATTAATTTGTCTTTCTTGTTCTTTGGCCTTCAACAAAAGACTTTCTTAGTTCAAAATAATGAACATTGCACCTCAACACTTACTGGGCAGCCATCTGACTCAAAAATATGAGTATTATCACCAAAGATTATATTGTTTTAGGTTCAAAAAGATGAACACTATGATCCAAACTTTCTTTTAATGTCCTTTGAGTCCAAAACGATGAACATTTATGGAAGTCATTTTAAGATGGAAAAGGAATTTTATATATAAGTCGACTATTATGACATCTAATTAAAACCTTCATATGCCACTAGGGTAGGAAAAAGTATGTCACCGATACTTACATAAGTTCATAAAGAAAATATTTACAAATTTACACATTCACTCCAAATAAACTTTGAGGTGCTCAATGTTCCAGGGGATGGGAAATATCTCTTCCTTATTTATCTTTGAGTTTGTATGTCCCCAGCTTGACGTTTTTTGTTACCTTGTATGGACCCTCCCAGTTAGGAACTAACTTGCTAAGCCTTTTTTCTTTCGTATGAAGGAAAAATTTCCTCAGAACTTTGTCCATGGCTTTACTTCTCGTCTTCTAACTTTTGAGGCATATGAACTTCTCATCAAAGCCTAATAGTGTAAAGAATTTAGTTATGCTCTTCTTCTTTTTTCCTCTACCAGATCTAACTCTGTGTGTTTTCCCTTGTCATTTGTCTCCTCGGAATATTCATTGTGACTGAATGAGGGGAAGATTATTTCCGAGGGTACCACTCCATCCATCCCACAAATGAGTGCGAATGGTGACTCTTGCATTGCGGTATCGGTAGTCATTCTGTAAGCCCACAAAACTTCTTATATATAATCCGACCATTTCCATTATTACCTTCCAAGTTCTTTTTTAGCCCATCTAGAACTGTTTGATTAGTCACCTTGACTTGTCATTCGCTTGGAAGTGAAAGGATGTTGAGAAGTATTTTTGTATCCCCTTAGATGCATAGAAGGCTTTCATCTCTTTGTTATCGAACTGTGGTCTGTTTTCCATTGTTATTTTCCTCGGAACCCCAAAACGACAACAGATGTTGGAAACAATCACATCCTTAGCTCTTGTCCCTGCCAAAGGCTCAGCTTCCACCCACTTAGAAAAATAGTTGACTGTAATAATGATTGTCTGTCGACCTTCAGATGCCATCGGTAAAGGTCCGACCAGGTTAATGCCCCATCTATCAAATGGTAAATACTCATGTATCGATTTGAGGGGCACACCCGGTGCATGGATTGTGTTGGAAAATATTTGGCAGGAACCATACTTCTGCATTAATTCTTTAGCATCCGAAGAGAGTGTCGGCCAATAATACCCAGCAAAAAAAACTTTTTGTGTCAATATTTTGTAGCCACAATGCGTTGACCCTTCCCCGTCATGTAGCTCTGAAAGTATCATCTGCAATTCATCTCATCCTAAACATCGGAGTAAAGGTCGGCTAATAGATTTTTTATACGGTACATCTCCGAGTACAACATACCCATATGCCTTAAATCGTATTCTCTTAGCCATCACCTTATTAACTGGTAATATGTCATTCACCAAAAATTCTTGAATCTCACTCCTCCAATATTTTGCCACACTTTTAGAAATTTGAAAAGCTTTGACAGATCTTTCAACTAATTCAGATCCCTTTGTTTTGTTGTGTGATTATCCAGGGGTACTCTTCAAAGAAAGAAGCTTTAACCAAAGAATCAACTACTGAATTTCTAACTCTATGAACATGTTCATATCTGACGCCTTCAAAAGCCAAAGTTAAAACCTTCAATTCCCCCATATATTTCACTAAGTGATCTTTTATTTCTTATGATAGGCTAGATGCATGGTTTATGAGAAGCTGTGAATCATTTATGAGCCTTACTCTTTTAGCTTCGTAGATTTTAGCAAGTTTTATGCCCACCAAGATAGCTTCGTATTCCGCTTCGTTATTTGATGATTTAAATCTAAATCAGATGGATTGATACATTGCAATTCCTTCAGGAAAAATCAATTGCACCCCTGCTCCACAACCAGACGAACTTGAACCCCTATCGGTTCGAATTGTCCACTATACTCCAATTTATTTCCTCGTCGATTTCCATATCAGTTCTCTCAGAGTGAAATTCGACTAAGAAATCGGCTAATGTTTGTGCTTTAATAGCGGTTCCTGGTTCAAATTAAATATTGAAAACCCCTAGTTCAACCGACCACTTAGTATTTCTCCCCAATACATCGAGCCTTTGTAATATATTTTTCAATGGAAAATATGTCCGTACGATAATCGAATGAGTTTGGAAGTAAGGTCTCATTTTTTGCGCAGAATTAACTAACGCAACGGCTAGTTTCTCTAACCTAAGGTATCGATTCTTAGTATCCAGAAGACTTTTACTCACGTGATATACTGGCCACTTAACATTATCCTCTTCTTGGATTAAAACCGCACTCACAGCAAAATCTGACACAGCCAAATAGATATACAATTTTTTCCCCAGATTTGGCTTTGCCAAGATCTTTATGAGGAAAGATATTCTTTGATCTGATGAAAAGCCTCTGAACATTTCTGGGTCCATCAAAACAATTAGCTTTCCTTAGTACTTGGAAAAAAGAAGCGCACTTATCCGATGATCGTGTTATGAACCTGTTCAACGCTGCCAATCATTTTGTTAAGATTTGTACCTCTTTGATCATTCTCTATGGTAACATAGTACTCAGATCCTTTAATTGTACTGGGTCAGCTTCAATGTCATGCTTACTGTCTATGCACCGTAAAAAAATTCCGGATCTTACCCCGGACGTACATTTTTTCTGGATTCAATTTCAAGTTTATCTTTGTCAAGCTTGCAAAGGTTTCTTATCAGCCAAATGGTTTTCATCCTTTGAGCTCTTGACTAACATATCATCAATGTAAACTTCAACATTTCTTCCGATTTGGGACTCAAAAGATTTGTTTGCTAAACGCTGGTATGTCACTCTGGCGTTCTCTAACCCGAATGGCATTACCTTGTAGCAGTGTAAACCTCTTCTGGTGATGAAAGTTGTACTCTCTTGATCTCTTTAATCCATTTGGATCTGATTATACCCAGTATAAGCATCCATGAAAGATAACAGTCATTTTCCGGATGTTGAGTCAACTAAGTGATCTATTTTGGGCACAGGAAAAGGGTCTTTGGGGCACGCTCTGTTTAGATTAGTGAAGTTCACATACATCCGACACTTGTCATTCTTCTTCTTTACAATGACCGGATTAGCAGTCCATAAAGGATATTGTGACTCGTGTATGTGACCCACTTTAGTTAAACGATCCACCTCTTCCATTATAGCTTCAAATTTTTCTTGAGAAAAAAATCTTCTCTTCTTTATGATCGGACGAACATTGTTTTGTACCGCAAGCCTATGAAATATGATGTTTTCTAGTACACTTGTGACATCCTCTGTACACCATGCAAACAAATGTAATTTTGTTGATAAAAACTTGACTGAACTTTCTTTTACCTCCAGAGATAATCTCGTGCCAATTTTGAGGCTTTTGCCCGGAAAGAAGACATGATCTTCAAAGCTATCGTCTGGGACCATGAACTTGGGGGCTTCCCTCGGATCATCCACGGGATCGGACTCTGGGGGAACCCCCACTGATTACTATTATTTATTTTATACAACCCCGTTAACCTGCTTGGGGGCCAACACTACTCGGTAAAACTCTATTTACCATCTTGTGGCTGCTTCTAACTATTCCCACATTGCTTCCCACAGCGTACTTCAAATACTGATGGATGGTTGATGGCACAACGTGCATTTTAGATAACCAAGACCTTCCAAAGATAACATTATAAGATATGAGAGTATCTACCACTACAAACAGGACTGTAACTACCTTCTTGAATGGTCCTCAGCCCAATTGTACCATCTACTCGAACTCTTCGACTACCTCAGTTGTAGCCCCGGTGAATCCGACTATCGTTCGATCTGATCGTAAGATTGTTGGTGGGTTTTTTATCTGGATGTAAGTATTCATAAACATAATGTTAGCTTAACTACCTGTATCAATCAAAAAACTTCGTATCTCGTTCCCCACTATCTACGCTCCGATAACTACTGCATCCTTATACGGACCGGCTACATCTCACATATCATCATCTTCGAACCAGAGTATTGGAGGAGGATTTCCATATAGATGTGTTAAAGTGCCTGCTTCTAGTTGTATTGTTAGACTAACAATGTGTCTATTCCGAGAATAATTCGATATTCTTTCAACTGTATCTCCCAAAAAAATTGTTAGTGACTCAAAGAAAGCACATAACTTACTAACCTTTCCTCTTGCTATCGGTTCTTCTACCATGTTTATGTTGTTTTTGCCCGACTTTGGGTCTAAATACTCAGTGGAGATATCGAATGCATCTATAGATTCTTCATCAATTTTTTCTGATATCATCATCGTATCATCTTGCTTAGGAACATCTTCTTGTTTGAGAGAAACTGTAGAATTCTTCTTCACAAAATTGATTATCTTCTCATTTTCAATCAAGTATTGTACTTCTTGTTTCAACGTCACACAATCATTTGTATCATGCCCGATATCCTTTTTGATACTGACAATACTTGTTTTTTCTATGCTCCCTCGGAGTCTGCATTAAGAAGGGCTTACGAAAGTGTACATTCAAACGTTCCTTCTCAAAGATAGTTGATACACATTTCGTCCATTCAGCATAATAATTTGGTGGGACCCATTTGTTGGACATGGGTCGGACATAATATTGAGTGTTGACCATTGGTGTGTACAGTTGATTGTTGAATATCCTTTGGAATTCCTGACTAATAACTTGAACAGGTGCACAGGGTCGGACTGTACTTGTTGATTACGTTACTTGCTGTCGAATGTTTACTAGTGGTACACTGGCTCTTATCATAGTCGGATCCTGGCAGAACTAATTAGGATTAAACTACGACATCGATTCTATCTCCAACACTCTAGTTTCTTCAACTAAAATTTGTTTTTCTATCTGATCCAGAAATGATCCAAATGTCATAGTTTATGTTTCCGCGGCATTATCCTTCATCACCCCTAGAAGCAAACCCATTTGGAAGGCAACTAGAGCCACTTTATCTTAACAAAACTCCATGTTTATCTTGACTTGGATAAAATACTTTGTATACTCTTTGAGAGACTCTCCCCACTTTCTGTCTGCAATCGGTTATAATGTCCCCGTTCGCTTGGAACTTTTTGTTTCCAACAAAGTTCTGCCGGAACATGCTCTTGAACATATAACAAATTTTGATACACCCTCGAGGTAAACGATTATACCACTTTGATGCAACATTCTTGAAATTTTAAGAGCAAACCATGCATAATAACTTATCATCGTCGTTGTAATTGATCATGAAATTCTTGAACTGTTCGATGTGGTTATCTGGGTCTTGTGTCCCATCAAACTTTTCCAAATTAGATATATGAAACCACTTTGGAAGATTTCTAGACAAAATTTCCGGAGAGAGTGGAGACGACCTCCAATTATTTCCGACCTTATATGCGCTTCCCCGGTCCTTCATTTGCAGTCGCATATAGAGTCTAAAAACTATGTAAGTGGATGTTTAAGTTGTTTGTTAGTTTAAATGTCTAAATAATACTATTTAAATTACAGTTATGTGCTATAAAAATATTATTCAGGTAATGGATCGTCGCATGTCATGTGGTTATCGCCTCACCGCTGTGGCTTTTTTAGCCCTCTTCGCCACGAACCGCCGCACGCCACTGATAACTATGATAACCTTCACTGGTCGGGAAAGTAAACTGATTACTGACTCAGTAATCCTGATTATAGATATTAGACTGGATTTTCCTCCGATGAGTTATGTGGTCTTGTCGAGTTGTATTTACCGCTTTGTCGGGCTCTTCGGAGTATAACTTTTTCTTTCCATAATCATGTTTTTTCTACCTCGAACCCTTAGTACTTCGACTAGTTCGATGAGAACTTGTATGCACCGTCGGTTTTCTTTGTCTCTGACTTGCTTTATACGTAGCATTTGTATCCAAGGACAAAAATTCATCTGAACTAAAAAATGTATACTCACTGGACCCTGTCGATTCGTATCGTTGTTCAGATCTAGCTCACCTTTTGGAGAATCGATGGTTTTTTATCCAATTCATTTCTTCAGATTGATTGACATCTTGGGCTTGATCTGCCACAGTGTGCTCTCGTCAGACTTTTGATTTTATTCTTCCCGAGCTGATTATCGTTTCCTTTTCAACATTTAACCTTTTAATGTCCTCTAATAGCTCTTTCCGCCTAACTACCAAGACAATTCTTCGAGGAGCTCTTCAGCATATCTATTGTTGTTGTTTCTTTCATTTATTACTTATTCTTCCATCACGAGATCTCCAGATGAGACTCTGATTAAACTTTTCATCAGACCTGCCTTCATCTCTCCACGAATTTCAGTTTCCATTTTTTTTTGTCTTAGATGAATTTTGCAGTTTTGGAACGGTGATTTAGGGTACCACTCAGGTTCCCACAGACGGGGCCACTAATGAAATCAGATATTTCTTAGCAGTAAGCCCGAGTGTGAAAATATTTGTATGGGAGAGTCACTCTAAGAAATGTTCGTCGGATACTTTTAGAGATAGGATCATTATTTAATAGAGAGAGAAAGAAACAAAAGGAATAAATATAGTAATAATTGACTAATCATTAGACATTTTCCCTAAAAAGAAAATTTTGCTAATATATATTGCATGGGGTGAATAATAAAATTACATAATTAATACTGTTAAAGTGGATTTCTCACTCCACTCATCTACTATTCATAAACAAGTTCACTAGTTATTACATTTGACCCCCTCATTCCTTATGTTTGCTTTAAATTAGTCTTTTGCAACTAATTACACTTATTTGACCATTGTATTTGTTAGACCAAGGCTTATTTATCATCATATTTTCCTTCTCTTATCAACTATAATTATCTTTGGTAGTTGTTAATTTACTAATGATTATTTTATTTCTGGAAGAAAGAATGATTAGGTATTCAAAATTAGTGGAACCAAATATAAATATTTTATCAAGGTATAAGTAAAATAAGTAAAATAAAAAGAACATGTAAATTGTATTAACTAGTAGATATTACTCAACTAGATGGTATGTAAGCTATTTAAGAATCCAAAAAAACATATGAAATAAAAATCAAAGCTTGTGAAAATTTTCAAAATCAAACAAGAATGATGAATAATGAAGATCTAAATCAAAAAAAAAACTTAGGATATATTTACAAAAAAACCCTAACAAATTTGTTAAAAGGTTAGTTTGTGTTGCAACAATACGATGAGAGCAAAAACATATTTACCTCATTGATTAAGAATTTGGTCATTGCTCTTTTCAACTTTCTTCAGGTTCCTCATAAAATCCCTAATTATAACAACCATAACCAGGAACAAAAAAAAATAGTAACAAACAAACACACGAGATAGCTAAGCTAGAAAACTTTGACTTAGGAGAAGTAAGTCATGTAATGTTATACGACAACTAAACAAATATCAATGGTACTTTTGTAACCCATGTTTCCTAAGCATATAGATTTATTTTTAAAAAAAAGCTTTGCTTTCATAGAATTTAGGACTCTAGGTTTCCTAAGCATATAGATTTATTTTGAAAAAAAAAGTTTGTTTTCGTAGATTTTTTTACTTTGGGAAACCTCAAACTCAAACTCTACAACTAATTTTAGCAAGGTCATATAGATTATATTAGAATTTTACACTATAAGTGTGCTCAAGCTTTGAGGTGTCTAGTTAGCTTTGAGGTGCCTAATTTTAAATGTGCTGAGGTGAATTTTACACAATCCACAAACCAAACATATAATTTTCCTTAAAGTTAAATATTTTGTTATGATAAAACAATTGAGCAAACAAATAGTCATGACGGCTTAAGGTATCTTGATTATGCATAGTTACTGGTGGATGAATGTTTCTAAGTCCTTGTTAAAATATCCAATTTTAATAATCCACTTGAATTATTAGCACTTTTTCAAAAATTTCAAAACTTTCAAAAGAGGAAAATATAGTAACTACTATAAAATTGCTAGTTCGCGATTACTCTTTCTACCACAAATCAAACAATCATAGATAAATTAACAACTGTCAAAGATAATTTATATATAACTTCTGGAAAAAAAATATTATCATATTCAAATACACTTCTATCTTTTTTGTTTTAGATAACTCAATTGTTAGAGAGATTACTTTAGGGTCTCGATTTGTTTTTCATTATGTGGTAGGGTCTTGATGCTCGAGAAAAATCTGGTACACCGGAGACGGATGTAAATTTGATTATCTTAAAAAAAGGAAATGAGAGGAGTGCATTGTGGTACAATAAAGAAGATGAATAGTATTTTTGATGTGGGTCGGGTTATTTAATTTGATTGGACTAGATTTATATATAGGTCAGGTTATTTATAGGTTGGATCGAGTATTTAGTTAGATAAAAGGTAAATAGTAAGTCATTAATTGTTATTAGTAACTTTTTAATTATTAATGTGTCCAAGTCATCGTCCTACGTAGAAGTTGTCATGGATGGTCAAGGGGCAAAATTAGACAGAAAATTGTTCAAATGCCATAAAAAAACTAGTTTGTTGTATTTTTTGAAACGTTGGGGATCGGTTTATTACAAAAGTGAATGTAAGGGAATAATGTGAGACAGGTTACAAATGAGTGAGGGACTAACCTTATTTTTTAGCCCGTTGAAGACATTCTTATGAAGCATAACATATGCTTTCGGTTCTTTTCTCGTCAAGTACTCGGTCAATAAAAGGATCGTTGGAAAATCATCCTAAGAAAACAACCCAACGCCCATATAAACTTTTGGAAGTTTGATTCCGAATTTTCCAAAATAATACATCAACCATAAATTGTTACAAGATATAGCCAAACAAGTTCATTGTTCCCACATGTGTATTGCCGAAATATGTTTACTTGAATGTATTCCTCAACAATTTTTTATTGAATATTTTCTTAATTTGTTTTGTAAAAGGCTCTTCATTCATGTGCAAAGTCATAAGAAGCCATATATTTGTTACATTGTGATCAGATAACTAAGTTATTTCACTATCTCTTTGTAGAGTATCTACAAGAAGCAGCAAACTCAAAATGCTACATAAGATAATAACATATATTTTTCAACAATAAATAAAATATAGCTTATTTTTTTAACCCAAAACTTGATCTCAAGACATGAAAAATGAAAGCTTTAGTATTTTTCACATGCAACTTTCCCTCTAATTTGTTTTGACTGGCGAGAGATTTTGAGATCCCGATGTATCTAAATTACTCTACTATATGTGATATTGTTATTCAAACATTTAAGATTGTAGTTGAAAAAAGTAAAACATAAAGTGGATATGATATTAGTTCAGTCTCGATTATTATGATACATGATAAGGCTATTATATAATGCATATGGCGAGTTGAATAATATAAAACTCTAAGAAATAAAATCTAATCAAATGGAATAACTAATCAACATATTGTTCATATTGATTCGCTTTCACAAAGAAAATTAAAGCGGAAAACTAACCTTAGAATATTCTTGGGAGACTCAATGTAAGAAGAGAGTCCAAAAAGTAAATGATAATAGCAACGTTTTTTCATATGGTAAAAGACAAATGAGATGATGGTGAAACTTATGGTGTCCGGAGGGTAGATAATAAAGACATGTCGAGTTGATGAATGTGCAATTGGTTTCTGTCATAATCATAGTCGTCTTCTCCATTTTATCGGTTGCTATAGATTTTGATTGAGATTTGGCAGAGAAGTTGTCGTAGGAGCATCATTTTCATGTGCTTCATTAACTTAGAGTATGATAGCTGATGAGAAGTAATTAAAGGTATTTGGGGGTTTATCAAAATATTTAATATGTAATACTTGATGAGCTCAGTGAATCTTTAGTGAGACTCGGGAGCAAAGATGTTCGTGTGAGAGGGTCGGACTAGAGAATATTCATGTGATGTGGCAGCGAGCAGTGAATTACTAGAAAATAAGGAGACAAAAGGAATAAATGTAGTAATTATTGATCAATCATTGGCCCTTTTTCCCAAAAGGGAATGTCTTTTATATAGTAAATGAGGTGGATGGTAAAATTACATATCTACCACCGTAAGAGTGGATTTCTTACCCCACTATTTGACTATTTACAAACAAGTTCTTAGGATCTATCATTTAAGCCCCTTATTTCTTATGTGTGCTTTACTTTAGTCCTTAGTCACTAAATATATGGACCTTGATCTTATTTATGAGCTAAATCACATGTTAACCACATTTATTTTCCTTCCCTTATCAGTAGCCCCCAGTCCATGTGCAGTCCTCTGGATGTGGACTTCAATTGTTGTCTTATAGCGTTCGGATTGGAATTTACGTTACCTCATTCGGATCGGATATTGCCGTTATCGTAGTCGGATTTCCTGCTTCTAGGTAGAGTTCTGATAAGGTCGGATCGGAGTCTTCGTTACCCCATTCGGATCGGATATTTTGCTCTTCTGACCTCACCTCTTAGTCATGCTGATGTCACCTAAGTAATCATTTATGTCAGACGCGCATGTTTTATTTCGTTGTAATCGAGTCAAGTAATTTTTATGTGGCGCAGCTACCGTGGACACGTGTCACTTTACCATTACCTTTGCTTATTCGCCCTCTACTTCCCTTGCTTATAAATACTCAACCCTTTTCCTTAATAAAGGTTTCTGATTTTCTTTCAAAAAAATTTGCTCTAGAGAGAGAGACTGTGCCTAAACAAACTTCTTGCTTTGTACTTTCATGCCTGACGAATTCATCAATCTTGAAAGGAACAAGCTTTGGAGGTGGTTCAATATTTCTAATCGGATCACTACTCGCAGATCTTCTGGTGTAAGAGAACATCCTTCTCATGTAGATATTTGGGAATCTACTTTTCGAGAAATCTAGGCTCCGATCCGCGAACGCTCCATCAGCTCTGATGCATCCTCCCAAGTCAAGCACATCTTTCAAGTGGTGGAGTTGATCTTTCTGCTTCTCCAACTCCCTCAACTTTTCCTTCTCAACCTTTTCCCTTCATTGTAATGGATGATGAGAGATAAAGACGGTCGGTTAAAGAAAACAGATACACAGCTAAACGGAAAAGTTCGCCTGATCCAGCCACAAAATCGGTCCGGATGAGGATCCCCTCCTCGGTTTCAACTCCTCAAACAACCCCTCATGGATCTCTTCAAACAAAGCCAGTGTTAGCCCTAGGAAAACTTTTCCAAGGGGGACTCGGTCTGAGCCGTCTCTCACTCCCATCTCAGAGGTGCAAGAGAAAAATCTATTCGACGACCCTGATGATGACCAGGAAAACCCTGACGTCGTAGTGGTTGAGGCAGAGCCTCTTCGAGTTTTTTGTGTTGATGCTCCCTCTCTCGATGATAATGCTCTGGCTCCTCCCTCGGAACCTGTGACTAATCTTCCCCCTCACCAATGTGAGACTTCTATGGCAAATAGTAAGAAGAAGAAAAAATGTTCTACAGGTTTGCCCTCGAATGTGGAAGATATCCTAGGTGACAATCTCCGCGGTATCAAAGCTAGACATCTTTTGGCCCTGTACAAGGTGTATAAATATTTTCATCCGACCGAGGAGGCCAAGCTAAGGGATCGTTGGGGTATTCCTATTAACATCACTATCTGATTTTCTATTGTTGGTGAGACGCCTCTATCAGTTCGGAATAATGAGTTAGTGCTTTATACGGAGTTGATGAACTGGGGTCTCCGACTGTACCTCGATCCTCTCCTGGCCGACTACTTTCACCTGGTTGGACTTTGTCCTTCTCAGGCCGGTGCAAACATGTGGTACACCCTCATAGCCTGCATTATGGCTTCGAGGCTTTCCGAGAACGCATTCACCATGGAACAACTCATTTCCGTCTCGGCTGTAGCCAAAAATTCTCACTACCTCTTCTATTCACTTGGATTTTCCAGGAATCTTAAAGTGATAAAGGATTTTCTGGAGGCCGACAAGAAGTGGAACCAGCAGTTTATGTTCATTTCCGGGTTATGGGACACCTGATTTGAAAACTCCGAAGACCTTCCTCATTGGTTGATGCTGAAGTGGACCGGACAAGGTAAGTACTCTCACCTAAATGTTTTCTTATTCTCTTGGTTCGGTAAATCCTGAATTTGTGTCCTTTTCAGCTATGAAAGTAATTGCAAGTCATTTAAGCGCCGTGCTAAATCCGACAAGGGTGTCTTCGAGAAGCTAAGTGTTTGGGCAGGGGAGCACTGGGATTACAACTTTCACCAAATCTTTCTTCCTATGAACTTTGGTAGGTGTAATCTATGGCGGTTCGATCTTAGTGAGAAGAAGACCGCCTTGGAACTTATGGTGCCTCCTCCGTGTGACGATGTCCTTAAGCGTTTAGAGCGCTTAGATAATGCAGTTTAACTCCCTACTCGGGCCCGAGCTCCGAGTCATCAAGAAACCGAAACACCCGAGGAATGTGAGGAAGAAGAGACTGAGGAAGATGCTGAGTCTGAAGACGACTCTCTCGAGGAGAGGAGGGTCAACGTTCAGGAAGGTTCTCAACCCGAGGCTCGGGGCGGTCCGCAAGAAAGGATGCAAGGCAAACTTCCAACAAGAGCTTCAGGTGATCATGATGACACCCAAGTAGGCTTGCCCCATGAAGCGAGGTCATCGTAACCTCGACAGAAAGCCCCCCTCGGTCCTCATGCCTTCTCCCCAACTCTTTATCCTGAGAAACAGTCGAATGAAGTTGATCGCATGGTTGAGATTAGGCCTCAGGGTTGGGCTGGTGCCACAAGGCCGCAGAGGTTTATTGCTGAGGAAAAGAAGAAAAGGATTTTTAGAGTGGAGGAGAAAGTGACAATACTAAAGGAAGCCTGCCTTTGTCCAAAACTTTTGTGATTGTCGACTTCGACTTTGGTGGAGAATTTTTCTCCACACAAAGGGAAGCTCAAGAGGGTGAATCCGACGAGGAAAGGTACCCTTCCCCGGCCTCTGCTTACTTTGATGTGTATGCCAATGACTATGTGGCAAATGAGTTGAAAAAATTACTGCATGCTTTTGCCCTGCTCGAACGTAAAGCGAATCGGAAGGACCGCTACAAAGAAGAGGTTATGGAGAGGAGGGCGGAGGTGAAAGCTCTGAATTTTGAGATCTCCGAGTTGAAGGATGAAGTGAAGGACTTGACCGATCAGGTCGCCAAACAGACCGAGATATCCTCCAAAGTGGAAGGCCTGGTCTCCGAGTCCGATAACTTGAAGAAAGAAGTAAAAGTACTAAAGGATGAGTTAGCCAAGACATCGGAAGTGACCACCAAGGTACAACCTCTGTCTTCTGAGTCCGAAGAGATAAAGAAGAGAGTTAAAGAGTTGACTGCAGAATTGGCTAAGGAGAAAAAGACCTCCGAGGACCGCTTGTCTACCATCACTTCCCTGGGGACTGATTTACCGAGGAAAAGGCTAAATTTGATGATGAGAGGGAGAAGTTTATTGCTAACGATGATGAGCGTGACACAACGATAGATGGTCTTGTTGAAGGCTATTGCAAAATAAAGATTTATTTTGAGAATGTTGTTCAAGACATCGAGAAGCTATCAGCAAAGAATGAAAACTTGAAGAAAAACTTCGAGGCTAAGAAGAAAGAATGTTGAGTATGTTGCTAAGATCGTTGTTCGTCTTGAAGAGAGGGATCCTAAGTTGAGGTCTGCAATGGTAATGGAGATGCATGAACGGTTCTTGGACTTGCACCTTGGTAGCCTTTGGACTCGGGTTATTGAGCAGCATCGCCCACCCGGAGTGTCCGTGGAGGACCCTGAATCTAGTGAGGATTCGGAAGGCTCTTCATCGGACTCGGATACCCCTGCTGGTAATAAAGAAAATTATGCATCCGATTAGCATGTGCTGGGTAGTTTCTTCCTCATTTTTTTTGTTAACTCGTTCGTTCCTTGAACCTTGCCACAAGAAACTTTTTGTGTAATTCTCCTTGTTATTAGAGCATTTAATGATATATTCTTAGTGTGATGTTTTACTTAATCGTTTCCTCCTTATATTGTTCTTTAACGTTCCTTGGTTCATATTTTGAGTTCACAAAGATGAACTTTCTTGTCCAAACTTTGTTGGAGGATGTTTTGAGTTCAAAAAGATGAACATTCTTTTCCAAACTTCTTTGGAGGACGTTTTGAGTTTAAAAAGATGAACTTTCTTGTCCAAACTTATTTGGAGTATATTTTGAGTTCAAAAAGATGAACTTAGTCTAGTTTTTAAAGAAGGCAATAAGATTCGATATATAAGCCAGCTATTTAGACACCTCATTAAAACCTTCCTGCGCCACCAGGGTAGGAAAGAGTATGCCACCGGAACTTACATGAATTGAGAAATAAAATATTTACATATCACACAATCAAACTAAATAAGATTTTAGGTGCTCAATATTCTAGGGATGGGAAAGATCTCTTCCTTCTTTGTCTTTCAATTGGTACGTCCCCGGTTTCAACTTCTTAGTGATTGTGTACGGACCTTCCCAGTTTGGGGTGAGTTTTCCAAGTCTCTTTTCTTTCGTGTGAATGAAGACTTTTCTTAGGACCCTATCTCCCACCTCAAATTCTATTCTTCTGCCCTTTGACGAGTAACGGCTTCTCATTAAAGTTTGATAATGCAAGGAATTCAATTGTGCTCTTTTTCTCTTTTCTTCTATCAAATCAAGCTCTGTGCGTTTTCCTTTGTCATTCTCTTCCTTGGATTACTCACTCAGTCGATAAGATGGGAACATTGTTTCCGATGGCACTACTGCGTCCATTCCATACACCAGTGCAAAAGGCGACTCATGTGTTGCAGTCCGAGGAGTAGTTATGTAATCCCATAACACTTCTTATAGGTAATCTGGCCACTTCCCTGCTTTGCCCTCTAAATTCTTTCTTAGTCCGTCCAATATTGTTCGATTGGTTACTTCGACTTTATCGTTCACTTATGGATGGAACGGTGTCGAAAAATATTGTTGTATCCCCTTGAAAGCGCAGAAAGTTCTCATTTCACTGTTGTCGAACTGTGGGCCGTTATCCATCGTAATCTTACTAGGTATACCAAAGCAGAAACAGGTGTTGGAGATGATGAATTTGATCACATCTTTTGCCCTTGTTCCTGCTAGTGGTTCGGCCTCTACCTACTTAGAAACATAGTCCACGACAACGATGCTTGTTTGGCGCTCTCCTCAAGCTATAGGAAGTGGTCCGACTAGATCTATTCCCCATCGATCGAAGGGCAAAGATTCTAATATTGACTATAGAGGCACTCTGGGAAAGTGAATCGAATTAGCAAACCGCTGACAGGTGTCACAATTCTGTACCAACTCCTTGGCGTCTGCTGAGATGGTTGGCCAATAATATCCTGCCATAAGGACTCTTCGTATCAACATTTTGTATCCATAGTGAGCGGACCCTTCCCTGTCGTGTAACTCTGAGAGTATTAGTTTTGACTCATCCTTCTCTAAACAGCGAAGTAGCGGACGACTAAAAGATCGTTTATACAGCACATCTCCGAGGACCACGTATCTGTAGGCTTTGAAGCGTATTCTCTTGGATTTAACTTTATCAACGGGCAGTGTGTCATGGATTAAGAAGTCTTGTATCTCGCTTCTACAATCTTTTCTTAGGGTTGTGGATATCTGGAAAGCTTTGACACTACCTTCAACCGATTCGGATCCCTTAATTATCGACGGATTTTCTTGAGTGATTATTCACGGGTATTCTTCCGAATAAAATGATTTGGCCAAGGAATCCGCCACTGAATTCCTTGCTCTGTGAACATGTTCGAATCGGATGTTTTTGAATTCCAAGGTTACAGCTTTCAAAACTCCTAGGTACTTCACCAAATGGTATTTCCTTGCTTCTGAACGCCCTAGAGCATGATTCACCAGAAGCTGAGAGTCACTAATTAACTTGACCCGTTTACCACCACAAATCTTTGCAAGTCGTAATCCGGCCAGGGCCGCCTCGTACTCCGCCTCGTTGTTTAATTCCTGAAATCCGAGTCGGATTGCCTGGTACATTGCAATACCATCCGGGGAGGTTAGTTGCACTCCAGTTTTGCATCTTGATGAGCTGGATCCCCCATCGGTTCGGACTTGCCACTCAGGATCGGATTTTTCTTCCTCCATGTCCACAACATCTCTGTCAGAATGAAACTCCGCCAAAAATTCAGCTAACGCCTGTGCTTTGATTGCAATTCGCGGTTCGAACTCGATGTCAAAATCTCGAGTTCTACCGACCACTTAGTCATCCTTTCGGACACATCGGGCCTTTGTAACATATTTTTCAAAGGAAAAGATGTTCGCAGTACCACCGTATGAGCTTGGAAGTAAGGCCTTATCTTTCGAGCTGATGTTACCAGAGAAAGCGGTAACTTTTCCAACTTAAGGTATCTATTTTCTGCATCTAAAATACTTTTGCTTACGTAATAAATTGGTCTTGGAACGTTCGATTCTTCTCGGACTAAACCCGAGCTGACTGCGAAGTTGGATAATGCTAAGCAGATGAACAACTTCTCCCCCGGACATGGATTTATCAATATTTCCGGGGATGAAAAATGTTGCTTGATGTTATTAAAGGCATCAGAGCATTCTTGAGTCCAATCGAAGCGGTTCGTTTTCATCAGCACCTGGAAGAAAGGAGCACATTTATCCGATGACCTGAAGATGAATCTATTTAAAGCATCCAACCTCCAGGTTAAAATTTACACCTCCTTGATTGTTCTAGGTGGATCCATAGTACACAAGGCATTCAATTGCACCGGATCAGCTTCGATGCCCTGTTCACTGACTATGTAGCCTAAGAACTTTCCAAATCTTACCCCAAACATGCACTTTTCCGGGTTCAACTTTAGATTTATTTTGGCCAGATTGGCGAAAGTTTATTCTAGGTCAGCTGAATGATCCTCGTCTCTTAGGCTTTTAACTAACATGTCGTCAATATAGACTTCCACATTTCTGCCAATCTGACTCTCGAAATCCTTGTTCACTAAAATTTGGTATGTTTCCCCCGCATTCTTTAGTCTGAATGTCATAACTTTGTAGCAGTGCAGACCCCTTCCGATGATGAAAGTCGTGCTCTCCTGATCCCTCGGGTCCATTCGAATTTGATTGTAACCAGCATATGCGTCCATAAAGGAAAGTAAACGATTTACGGATGTCGAGTCCACCAGTTGGTCTATTCTTGGGACCGGAAAAGGATCTTTAGGGAAAGCCCTATTCAGATCAGTGAAGTCTACACACATCCGCCACTTACCATTTTTCTTCTTTACTAAGACTGGATTGGCTGTCCACAACGGATATTGTGACTCGCTGATATGGCCCACTTTCGTTAAACGGCCTACATCTGCCATTATTGCTTCAGTTTTCTCTTGGGAAAAAGATCTTCGTTTTTGAATGATTGGTCGAACACTGTTCTGTATAGCCAACTTGTGATAGATGATTTCTTCTGGGACACCTGTAACGTCTTTTGTACACCAAGCAAACAGATGTAATTTGGTTGAAAGAAATCTGAGTAAGCTTTCTTTTACCTATGGTGATACTCGTGTTCCTATCTTGAGGATTTTTCTAGGGCTGAACGCATGGCCCTCAAAGCCTTCATCAGGGACCATGAACCCAGGGGACTCCCTCAGATCATCAATAGGATCGGAAACCGAAGGAGGCCCCTCTGACTGCTATTCTTTTTTGGATCTGCCCCCCTTCAACTGCTTGGGGGCCAGCGCCGCTTTGTAGCATTCCCTAGCCATTTTATGACTTGATCTTATGGTTCCAATATTGCTTCCCACTACGTACTTCAAACATTGGTGAACTGTGGAAGGCACAACATGCATTTTAGACATCCATGATCTTCCGAAGATGGTGTTAAACGATGTGGGTGCATCTACCACGATGAGTAGTATCATCACTATTTTCTTAAACACCCCCATGCCCAGCTCTACCGTTCCCTCGAATTCTCCGACGATATATGCGGTTGCACCGGTAAATCCCACTATTGTCTAGTCGGACCGTAGGATGGTTGGAGGAATCGTTATCTTGTTGTAGGTTGTCATAAATATAATATTGGCGGAACTCTCTCTGTCAATCAGTAAAATTCTTATCTCGTTTCCAGCAATCTCTGCTCCGATTACCACTGCGTCCTCATGTGGACCAGCTACTTCCCTCATGTCGTCATCTTCGAAGCAAAGGAGTGGTGATGGATTCCGGTAAAGGTGCGATGAGGCTCCTGCCTCTAACTGTGTTGCCAAACTTATGATGTGCCTCTTCCTCGAGTAATTTGATATACCTGCTACTCTATCCCCCCCCCCCCCCCACCCCCACAAAAATAGTTAGTGACTCAAAAAATAAACATAACTCACTAAACTTTCCTCTGGGGATTGACTCCTCTACCATGTTGACATAGTTTCTGCCCGGCTTCGAATCAAGATATTTTGTTGCCACATCAAACGCATCCATAAATTCTTCTTCGATCACATCGGAAATCATCATTGTATCCTCTTGCCTTGGAGCGACTTCTTGTGTTGGTACCACTGCGGTATTCTTCTTGACAAAGTCAACCAGTTATCTGTTCTCTATTAAGTATTGGACTTCTTTCTATAAAGCTACACAGTCCTTAGTGTGATGACCGATGTCATCATGGAACTGACAGTATTTGTTCTTCATGTGCTACCTCGGAGTTTGTAGAGGAAAAGGCTTGCAGAAGTGGACATTTGCACGTGTCTTTTCGAAAATAATGGAGACACACTCAGTCAACTCGGCGTAATGAACTGGTCGGACCGACCTGTTCGAAGCCGATCTGACATACTGTTGAACTGCTTGACCTGCCTGTTGATACTGTTGGTTTTGAGTCGCCCGTTGAGAGGTCTGATTCGTTGCTTGAACTGTTTGAGCATGTGGTCGTACAATTGTGACCGGTTGGGTAGCCTGTGGTCGGACATTCACCGTCGTCGTACTAGTTCTGGCTAAGTTCGGATTCGAATAGAATTGAGACATGGATTCTATCTGTGAGGCCCTGGTTTCCTCGACTAAGATTCTTTTTTCTATCTGATCCAACAAAGCTCCAAACGTCATAGCTTGTGTTTCTGCAGCATTATCTTTCATTACCCCTAGAAGAAGACCCATTCGGAAGGCATCCAATGCTACCTTGTCCTCGCAATACTCCATGTTTGTCTTGACTTGGATGAATCACTTGGTATATTCCTTCAAACTCTCTCTGATCTTTTGTCGACAGTAAATGATAGTATCTCCGTTGGCACGAAACTTTTTTCTTCCGACGAAGTGTTTTTGGAACATACTCCAGAACATATCGAAATTCTTTATGCACCCTTGAGGCAGTCGCTTGTACCACTTAGAGGCATCGTTCTTGAATGTCTGAGAGAAAGATATACACAACAACTTGTCGTCATCATCGTAGTTAATCATGAATTTTTTGAACTGCTCAATATGGTTATCAGGATCCTGGGTCCCATCAAATTTCTCTAGATTGGAAATATCAAACCATTTAGGAAGATGCCCGGAAAGGATTTTTGGAGAGAGGGGGGATGACCTCAAATTATGTCCGACCTTGTACGTACTTCCCCCCAGACCATCGTTAGTGGTTAGGTACAAAATTTCCTCAGTCGGAGAGGTAAAGTGATTGCTGACTCTGTAATCTTGATGATAGCTATCGGACTGAGGTTGCTTCAGAGTAGTAACATGATCCTCGGAGTGCATTTTTCACTTACCAGCAACAGTTTTCTTCTTCGAATCGTTCCTTCTCCTACTAGTCCGATGAGAGTACTTATGTATCCTTCGATCTTTGTTCATTCGATCCACCTTGTACCTCGAGTCGGTCTCCGAAGAGGAAGACTTATCGGAACTCAAAGAAGTATACTTGCTAGACTCGGACGGCTCATATTTTTGCTCAGATCTAGCACGTCTTTTAGATTGCCGATGGCTTTTCTTGCGTTGGCTCTCTTTGGGTATAACAGCATCTTTGGTGTAATCAGCCTCGATTCTTTCTTGTCGGACCTCAGATCTAACCCTTTTGGTGCTCGCCATCACGGCATCCCTTTCAGCATTTAACCTTTTGATGTCTTCTAGCAACTCTTTTTGTCTGGCGACCAAAACTGACTCCTCTAAAAGTTCTTCCGTGTACAGATTCGGAGCATTGTCTTTGTTCGTGACCTGCTCTTCCATCAGATGATCTCCAGATTCGATACCGACTAGATCTCTAGTCGGATTAGTCTCGATTTCTCCACGAGTTTATGTATCCATAACTTTTTACTTTTAGTTTTCAAGGTTTTAAAAAATTAATTCTGGATACCGAACAATTCCCACAGACGGCGCCACTGATGAGCTCAGTGAATCTTTAGTGAGACTCAAGAGCGGAGATGTTCGTGTGAGAGGGTCGGACTAGAGAATATTCGTGTGATGTGACAGGGAACAGTGAATTACTAGAAAATGAGGAGACAAAATAAATAAATAAATAAATGTAGTAATTATTGATCAATCATTGGCCCTCTCACAAAAGGGAATGTCCTTTATATAGTAAATGAGGTGGGTGGTAAAATTACATATCTACCACCGTAAGAGTGGATTTCTTACCCCACTATTTGACTATTTACAAACAAGTTCTTGGGATCTATCATTTAAGCCTCTTATTTCTTATGTGTGCTTTACTTTAGCCTTTAGTCACTAAATACATGGACCCTGATCTTATTTATGAGCTAAATCACATGTTAACCACCTTTATTTTCTTTCCCATATCAATAATAATAGTAATAAGGTATTAATATATGACACTTACTACATAATATGCTTCGAAAGTAGGACGAAACTGAAATTAAGTTCTTATTTTGGTATTATAAAATAAATAACTTTATCAAAATATCTAAACTAACTATAATTATAAATAAATATAAATTTATTTTATTTATTATTTCCTTTTTGGTAAAAATAAAAACAAAATAGTTTTTAAGAAAATAAAAATATGAACATTATTTTTTCACTTTTATTAACATAAATTTATTAACATCAGTGGTAATTATTATTGCAATTAGCAATAGAACTAGATAAATATTAAAACAAATTGGTGAAATTTTTTAGATGATATTTGTCGATATTAAAATTTTACTAATAATAAAATGAGAGGATGAGATAGAAATATAAAAAAAATCATACTTGTTTTATCTATAAAAAAAAGTTTAAACAATTAAGGATAAGTAAAATTGAACAACTTTTATGAATAAATATTTATGTAGGTTTAAAACAAATAAATTTTTTAAATAGTATTAATGTACGTAAGTTTCGGTTTTGTTTTTTAGATTCAAAATTATTGGTCTTTTATTTTCATTTTATCGGTAAATATATTTAAAGGTCTATTAAAAAAACCCTTTTTTTTGGTTTGGTTATAGAATGAAGGCTTTATGGACAAAAGTGGTGCAAGCGTTTATCATTTCTTCCTTTTCTAGAAGGCGACATTGGAATTTTAGACTTTAAAACCATGAATTGGACGGTTGTCCCCAAATATTTGTGTTTAATTATAGGTAGTAACAACAGTCCAATCAGGTGTGACTCTATTAAAATTAATAAGTTTGAAAATAAAAACTTATAGAACGTAAACCCTGATTTCTTCCTCTTTTAGGTCTATAAGAAAATCTTCCATCTTAGACCTGTAGTATGTAAAAAATTATAGGGTAGTGATACCAATAGGGAGTCTACCTCTTTTGGTATGACATATGGTTGCACTCTACCTCTCTAGTAAACCACTATGGAATAGTATTATTCGTGATTCTAGGCTTGATGGAAATCTCAACGTTGCTGACATCATGTGCATGACCGTTGGAAATGGTTTATCCAAATTAGGTTAAGTAGTGATGGAGACTACCACAACCCTTTAAGGATTGACAACCACATTCTCTCGCTCGTCACTTAGAGTATTTATTGTAATAAAGTTCATTGTCGGACCACCAAAAGTAAGAATGTAAATTCCATTATCAATTACCATTACCATGTCATTCGTACGTTTACTCCCTATGTCGAATGTGTTGGTTTGGTATGAAATAAATATAATATTCTTCATCATTTTCTTATTTTATGACTCTTCATTTTGGTCGAGATGTATATGAGGACAAGCTCATTAGTTGAGGTCTAAACTCCCCTCCAAATTGTATCCTCTTCTACTATTATGTTGAATTCATTAATCGTATAATTTATGATTGTGTTTTCACGCATTGTATATGGAAAGTTACATGCACCAAGTTCGAAATTACTCTTAATGGTCATGATTGGTCTATCTGGATTCGGAAGCCTGTGAACTGGCCTCCCTATCGCCTCTAAGGTTACATGCACCTTGACGTAGTGATTTTCCTCATGTGGCGGAAGTGTAACTAAAACAGTTATGGTTCCTCTGCCACCCTCGCCTTTGTGGTTTCCACCTTATGTTTTCTGACGTCCGGTTCAGTTTTTTGGTTCCAAGATCGTCTAACCAGTTTAACATTCCTTATTTTTTCACTTGCCTGTAATTTATTTTTGTTTCATGTACTTACCTCCCTCTTTTTTGGATTACAACAATAAACTTTTGGATCGGGTGGATCATTGATTACTTGTACTATGTTGCTTGTTAGGTTTCTTTTGGTTTTTGTATGGTGGATTCAAATCCAAGTTATTCGTGCTCTATTCTAGTCAGTCTTTAATAGGATATTTAAAAATTGATGGATTGCACATGCGACTACATTCATTTTACAAAGCCAAGATCGGTTTAATATTATATCATATGGGGTTGGTACATTTATTATCATGAACTAACATTCTATCTATTTTATAAATTTTTGTTCCCTCATGGCCATATCCAACGTTACTTCTCATAACAAGAAAGTTGTTGTACTCGCGACTCCTATTAAAACTTTAATATCATATTTCTAGTTTTTGTACTTTTCTTATAAGTAATTTATCTCTCATGTGGATATGTCTCGTATACTAGTATGAAAACATTGTATCTCTTTACGCAGTATTTTTAATTATAAACAAATATTACAAATTCTTCACTATAACCACAAAATAAATATGGATGAATGTAGTCTCAAAAGATTACATGTCACGATGATATGAATATAATTAATAAATTTAAAAATTTATCAATAACTTTTTTATTACTTTAAATTGAAAATTTGAAAAAATAAATAAATTTTTCAAATTTTATTTAGGAATGGATAGTGATATATATAAATTTATGCATAAACAAAAATTAAGTTTAAAATATAATATAATTAAAAGAAATAGAATGTATGGTCAAATTATATATTTTGAATATATGTTAAATAATAATAAATTATAAATACTAAAAATTATTTATATTTTAAATCGTTCAAAAACAAAATTTTAAATTTGGATAACTAAGTACATAAGATTTTCTTTAAACATTTTTCAAATTTTCTCATATATATATATTGTTAATACAATTATTATGTTTACTTATTAGGAAATTATATACCGAATCTTGATAAGACTAATACAGTATAACGAAAATATGGTACGATTTTTATTTAGAATGACATAATATTGCCTAAGCTATAAAATAGACAAACTCATTCGCAAAACAATAAGCGGGTAATAAGAACACTATAATAATATGGATAGTGTCTAATTGCAGAAGTATAAAAATACTCCAAATGACCATATTTGAAGCATATCATTTAATAGTATCGAATAAATCATTAATATCTTCATAAATTTCACTACCAAAATTTAGATATTCAGTGTTTTAGATTTTTTATACTTTGTTGAGATCGAAACGATTAAAAATTAAGTTCACAATATTAAAACCATACTATATTAAATATAAGAGCAACCATAAAAGAAATTTAAAACATCATAAAAAATCTTTTTACTATTGAACTTTCTAAGGATGTCATTATTAATTTTTTTACTTTAGCATTTTCATCTTGGTTCAGTTGTGTTGGGAGTCCCAACTTGGGACTTTTTATTTATTGACAATGTAAAAGTTACACAGTAAAAAAAGTTAGTTTGACCACAAATAGACTTTCATGGTGAATATTCATAAATATAAGATCAATAAATAGGAGGATATTTTAAGAATGTTAAGTAAAAATCACCACCGATGAATTTTTTCTAATAAAATTTGGAACAAATTCAAAAACATCGTGAGAGGTTCAAAACTTGACTCGACTAAGAAATTTGTTCTCACATCCATGATCGGGTACATATGTCAATTTATATTCATATTCTCGAATACTTGGTGGTGTAATATGATAACATTTGCCAATTTTTATGTCTTCTTGAAAAATACATTAAGTTTTCAAGAATTCACTAATAGTAAAATATTTTTGCAACCAATTATAATTTGTACATAGCTAATAGTTTGTAAATTCATAAAAATAATAAAATACATAAAACTATGGTTTACAATAAAATTATACAAAATAATGTATAAAAAACTAAAAAAAACTAAAAACTTAGGCTACTTATTTTATATTTGACACGTGTCTTAAATTTATATATCTAAGAGCATCCTCGATAGATAATTTATTTGATACTAGATATTAAAAATATCTATTAATTATGAGAAATTTGTATTCAACATATAGTTTAAAAGGCTATCTATATTTAATTATTTTATTTTATATAGGTAAATATACTTAGGCGGTTACAATCATATATATATATATATATCCTTATTTTTCTCACACTATCTTAAGTATAAAATAACCAGTTGAATTATACATTATCTAGTAAAAAATTTAATAATCTAAAACTATTAAACACATAAATCCTCTTGATATATACCAAAATTATAACTATAATATTGTGGATACTCTACAAAAATGACTCATGAGTTAGTAATTGAAATTATTTTAAACCTACTTGATTATTAAAATTTTGGGGTTTGGTCGGATATATTAAATAGAATCATGCAAATGAGTAGAAAATTATATGTTAATTGATAAGAGAATAACGTAATCTAGTTCAATAAAATAAAAAACTAGTGTTATATGGTTCAACAAGAAAGATGGATGTCAAACTCATCATTATTAATCGTAACCAGTAATGCATCAATCCATGTGCCAAGTGATATGATCGACTACATTTTAATAGGTCAAGCATGCAATGTATGATCTCACATTGCTCATCCGATAATAGTTTGTATGATGTCACCTAACCGGTCATTTGGTAAATATTGAACCAATAACAACACTTCTATTTTATAGATATTAGTCAAATTTGAGAGCAATAATTAAATACGTATTAGGTATATCTGTAAGTGTCATTTGTATATTTTACTCCCGTATATAATGTATGAGCTCTCCATTTACAAAAAATAATTATTTTTCCTCTGTTTCATTTACCATTCTATTTAGTCATAGCATATAAATGGATGGTCTTTCATATATATGGTCAAGCTACATTATTGATATCATTTGTTTAAAAACTAGTTTTTATGCAATCGTCATTTTTTTACCAATAACTATACATGTACTTCATTATCTTGTGTCAAAACGTTATCATTGGTTTGAAATATACCTTTGCATCCCTTTTTTTTAGGTGATCAAAGGTCATGTCGATCCATGTTCATCCTCAATAAGAGTCATAACTCCATCATTTTCCGATCGGTTTTGAGACATAAAATTTTTGTATACTTCTAATTTTGAGACTGATATTATTTGTCATACAATATGTTGTGTACCTTTCATCTTAATTTATTTTTCAAATAGATCGACCTTCATCATACCTTGCTCGTATCATGCTCATAACCATGATAAATTATTATTTTTGCATTGAAGCAAGAGTTATAGCGTATTCAAACCATGTACAAATAGCCCTTAGTTCATATGGAAGTTCCATATTTTATTCAAGAAGACGCCCACGTGACTTATCTCAACAAAAGTTATGTTTGGGTTATATTCCAAAATGGTTGCATGATATAGTTATGCTCGACTTGGTTCTTAAGTAACCACCGGTTAATATGGTTGAGCTTCCAACTCGAGCATAAAAATAAATTAACCATGAATAATAATAAAAGTCATCAGTGATCCAACCAGTTATTGCAAGTAATGGTTTAAAGTAGTTCAAATAAATTTCATAAAAACCCAATCTGTTTGAGTCTTAACTTTCAGTTTTTTCAAAATTCTTAAATATTATTTTACCAGTTTGTTTTAGAAAGTCTAACATAGTTAACACAAAATCATGTTTTTTTGAATTATTGTATTCACGGGATAAGGTTCATACCATCATTGTTTTTATTTTTCTAATTCTTGTTATCAATTATTTTAATTAGTATTTAGTAATATACCAGACTCTTGATAAAGGTCTTGTATATGTTCCATTCTGAAGAAATAAGACTTCTAAATCCTTAAAAAAATTAATCGTAGTTCGACCAATGCACTAATAAAGTTGTACTCAACTCTTCGATTATGTCATATTTTCTATTGTTTAATATCCATTACGAGAATAACTTTGATTTGCTACAATCACCAACATAAAATTATTATTGACATAACTTGGCACGCCTAATAACGATACATCCAAGAAAAAAATTACATAATGTGTGACGTTTTGCTATATAATTTACCCATGCAACCCACCGTAACAATCACTTTCATCCAATTGTTTAAATATTTTAACAAAATATCTATAAAACCTATATTAGCATTATATTAGTTTAAACATAGCTAACTACTTTATCATCAATATTAATTGTGTGGAGGATGCTAAGAAGAACCTTCAAGTTTAGTATAAGAATATTAAAATCAAATAAAGTTAATATCCACTAATCAGAACTTATACTATATGATAAATTTTAAGTTTTACGATACCATAACCAAGTTTAAATTTGAGATAAATAAATATATTTGAGATTTTCTTTAGAAAAACATATATTTCAAGGAAGAGTCACAACTTATTAGTTCTATTGAGGATTTACTTTTATATTACTAACCATATCGTGATCGTGAAAATTTTCAACACTTCTAGAAATTGATATTCAATACTCAATCATCGAATGAGTAGTTGAGGTTATTCAAAAAAAAACAAACTTAGCCTCCTTTTTTTATGTAAACTGGAGTTAATAATCGGTCCTTGTAAAAATTTACAAGCACAATAGATGATACATTATAGATCAAAATTATACAAATTATTTTATATAAACATATCAAATTTATTATGATGTAACATTTAATTCATTTTGAGAATCTAGAATGTCATAAAACAATCTACAAGAACATAATTATTTTATGATACAATGCAATAACATTGATTAAACGTTTCTAATATCATAAAGAGTTTTACAATAATAATAAAATTATTACGGCGTAAATAAGAAATTTAGTTTAAGTATCGCAAGAAGTTCTTACTCTCAAATGTAGATTAATGTAGCGATAGAATATAAATTAATGCGAAATAAAAATCAACTTTAAAATCATACATGTTATCTACCAACAAAAATTTATTTGTTACAAATGAATATTTATTACCAAATAGGATTCGAAATCCAAAGAGAAATAATTTAAATAAATCAAATTAGTTTCACTTAAAGTACAAAAAATATTAAGTTTTAAAAAAAATTAAGTCAGTGACAAGGCAATCATATAATGTTTACACATTTCAACCTTCATCTTCATTAAATAAATATTTATTTATTATATTTATGAATGATAACATTGAAAAAATAAGATATATTATCCAAATATCTTATTTTAATTTCTAGATTTGAGAAGTTATAAATATAAATTAAGAGTTTGTAATAGTCATATATACTTCGTAGGTTGTAAACCAAAAGGACCATAAATTCTTAAAGGTATTATCTCACTTAATTTTGAGAAAAACTTAGTAAAATATAATATATATACCACTAGTTCTTAAAGTTATTATCTCATTTAATTTTGAGAAAAACTTAGTAAAATAATATTTTTATATATAACAAGTTTTCGCAAAAAAATGAGGTTTGACACACACTCCTAAAATAATTATGTAAAAAATTGATGTTAAGGTATGGACAAGACGTCTTATGAATTATGTAGAAATATTCATTAAGAACCCCGTACTATAATATGAATTTATCTCATAAAAGAGACTCATAGTGTATCTTATATGGTTATGGTATATTAGAACACACCTTCATAAAATTAGAAGTTTGATGTACGTTCAATTTTTTCAATTCAAAACATAACATTCACAAATAAAATTCGCACGTGTTGTGAATGAGTCGAATAGTGCCTTGACAGTGTACTGTGTCCGGCAGTACAGTTTTGTGTTGTGATAGTGATATTGTCCAATCACTTGAGTTAGTCTTGTGGTATGAGTCCATTAGGCCCATAGTCTAGTAAGTCTATTAATTCCCTATAAATAGATTACTAGGACGACACAAAACACAATCTGAAATCTGTAACCTTTTCTATCATAGTGAAACTCTTTCTTTGGCGGCGCTCGTGGACGTAGACAATTGTCGAATCACGTTAAATCTTGTGTTTCATTTAAATCTTTCCTTCATATATATTTTGTACTTGAGCCATTTTGTAATAATTGCATAGTATTTTATAACATCACGTAAATATTTAAACGATCCAGAAATATACCATTATACAACAATAATTAGTTATACTAGATTTTTCTTATAGAGTTGTGGTTAAATTATTTTATTTAGTGAATATAATTTAAAAGAACAACTATAATAAATGTTAAAATCACTAAAGATAGTTACATATTCGTTTTTTCGAAAAATGCATGTTTGTAACTATGTTTAATAATTTTGTTTTTTTATAGTTTTTCTCATAATTAAAAAATATGTATAAATTTTATAGGAAATTTGTTATATATATTAAAATTAAATTTTATTTAATCGTAAAACAATCATTTGTTCAAAACTATTGTTGTCACAAGTTTTGGTTTAAACATAATATTAAACAATACTAAATAAATCTACCATTAGTTTCATTTTTAAAAACCAAATCCTCTCACGTAACATCACAAGTCCTAACTTATAATAGTTTAAGTAGTATAAATATATGTTCGATTTCCAAAAAAAAATCTTTTAAAGATAAATTTGTGCATGTTGTATATGAAAAAATATAATTTTGTGTCTTTCTCATTAACAAAAAAAAATATACAAAATCACCAGCTACTAATTAGGCTATAAGTTAGACAGTTACTAATTAGGCTATGATTTAGGCAGTTACTGACTAGGCTATAAGTTAGGCAGCTACCAATTAGGCAATAAGATATACAAAATATATATATAAACATTTCATAATTTATCACTTCCCGCAGTCGAAACTGGAGGTTCGCGAACATTTATATTGGTTCGTAAATCTTCGAATAAGACTAGCGGCAGTCTTTTCATGAAAATATCGGCAACCTGGTACCTAGAAGGCACGTTACAAACCCGAACTGCACCTTGCGCCATTTTGTTTTGAACAAAGTGGATATCCATTTCAATATACTTTGTACGTTGGTGTTGGTGTTGGTGTTGGACGGGATTTCCAGAAAGATAAATAGCACTCACATTATTAAAATACATCAATTTAGCTTTATGAAGGGAGAGTTCCAGAAGAATATTATGTAGCCAATAAGACTCAGCAATAACATTTGATACCTCTCTATATTCAGCTTCTGCACTAGATTGAGAGAGAGAGCAGGTTGACGTTTTAATGACCACGAGATCAAGTTGTCATCCAAAAAGATACAATATCTGGAGGTGGAACGTCGAGTATTAGGACACCCTCCCCAATTCGCATCAGTGTACGACACAAGAGATGTAATGGAAGAAGTATATAGATGTAGTCAAAGATGTAGAGTTCCTTAAATATACCGTATGATTTTCCTAAAAGCATTCATATGTTCATCTCGAGGATCATGCTTATGTAGACAAATTTGTTGGACAATGTAAGAGATATTCGGTCGGGTAAATGTAAGATATTGGAGTGCACCAATGATGTTGTGGTACAGTATCAAATCAGTAAACAACTCACCTTTAGTGGCACTAACTTTTAGCTTTGTATCAACATGAATGAGAGTCTGCTTGCAAGAACTCATTCCAGCCCGTTGTAATAATGTCATCGATATATTTTTGCTGAAATAAAAACAATCGACCATTGTGTCGAGTCACACATATGCCAAGAAAATAGTGTAAGAACTTCAAATCCTTCATAGCAAATTCGGAGCTAAGATGCGCCATGATGGTTGCGAAAAGTATCAGATAAACTATCAAAATAATGTCATCAACGTATAATAACAAGTAAGCCATACTCGACCCCTGTATGTAGATAAACAATGAAGTATCTGACTTATTGTTAGAGAAACCAAAATCGGCAATAAAATCAGCAAAAAACAAGTTACCACACATGGGGCTTGCTTAAGCCCATACAAGGATTTCCGTCATAAACAAACATAATTCGGATGCACCCGGTCTCGAAATCCCATGGGTTGATTCATATAAACATTATTCTTCAGGTGTCAATGCAAGAAAGCATTGTTGACGTCTAACTGATGAATCGACCATTGCTTTGATAAGCCGATACTGAGCATCGTACGAATTGTAGTCGTTTTAACCACCGGATTGACAGTCTCTCTAAATCAATGCCAAAGCACTGAGTTTTACCATCAACCACAAGACGAGCTTTATGCCTCTCAAATAAACCATCAGATTTGACTTTTTAGAAAAACTCCACATGGAACGATTAACATAAACATTTATAGGGGGCAGCGAATCTGACATCCTATTTTTTTAAAGAGAATCAAATTCATCAACCATATATAATTTTCAATTCGGGTCATGAAGGGCAACCACATGATTATGGGGTAAAGGTCATGGTGTAAACATGGTGGTATGAGCCTGAGATGCGTCGAATGTAGTTTTAGGCTTGAAAATACCATGTTGGTTACATGTGATAGGACGTTGTACTTGATACATAATAGGCTGAGAGGGACGTGGGCAGAACTGGTGTCGAATAACGCCCAGAATTAGGTGATGATTAGACATATCATATGATTCACAAGTAGCCACCATCATATGATTCATGAGTATCCACCATCATCGCATCATCACCCTCATTCGTTGTTTTCTTCATGCTTGTTTCTTCCAAAGCCAACATGGATCAAACTTCACAAAACGGTGGTAAAATATTTTTATATCAAAATACATAAGGTACACTTTAGTAAGCAGGGGTATGACCACCCATCATACAAAGAACCAGGGGTAAGACCACCCATCATACAAAGAACCAGACGATTGTTTGATACTGGAGCCCACACTCTTGAGTTGGTTGGAGAGAGTCTTGAGGCGTTGGCAATAAGCAGAAACCAACGATAAATTCCGCAAATAAGTGTTATTAAACTCTTGTTCCAAAACAACGACACAAGAATTTGCATTGTCTTGAAACAAATCACAAAGACGATTCTGCAGAGTCACGGTCAAAATGTATGTTTCAATAACAGTGGTCAAGAGATCGGTAGAGATGGTGGAATAGATCAACGGAACCACAACAACATCCAATATATCCCACATATCTTGTTCATCATTGGTAAAATGACCCATCTCTTTGTCTTTCCATCCTCCGGTTTTGGAGGGATACTGTGATGAAGAACTTTGTGCAAGCGACAATGAACCTTAAATAATTATTCCCAATTGGAATACTAAACGTTCTCCATCTTAAGAATGATAGGAACATACTTCTTGATATTAGAGACAACAAAAAAAGGTAAAAAATGAATAAAAGTTTTAGTACTAGATTCACTCATGTTGACGGAAAGGATTAGAGGAGAACGGAGAATCAAGCAGAGTTAGAAAAGGGAAGACGGTAATGTAGCAGGGCGACGGAAGCAAAAAGAGATAAACCCTAACCCTAATCTGATACCATGAAAGAATACAATTCTGTGTCTTTCTCATTAACAAAGTGCAATATATATATATATATACAATGTTGTCAGCTACTAATTAGGTTATAGTTCAGGCAGCTACTAATTAGGCTATGATTTATGTAGTTACTAATTATGCTATAATTTAGACATCTACTAATAAGGTAATAAGATATACTAAATATATATATAAATATTTTGTAATGTATTGGTATGAATGGTCCCAAATAAACAATATTAATGTATTGGAAATTAAAATATCATATTAGAACAAATATCTTTTTTAAAGTTTTTTGAGTTTTATGAAACTCCACTTATTCGCTAGTTACGTGGATGAGAGATCAATTTTGAACATCAAAATCTCAAATCGTCTACCGAATTATGTTTGATTTTTCTATGTTATTTTTATGGAGATTGAGATCCTGATATGTCTTTGTTTTTTTATAGATGTTTAATTATTGAAATATGTTGTATGCAAAATGATACGTATTATATTATGTTGATAATATATTCATTCTCATAAATGCTTTAAAAATTCAACGAGTTAAATATACAACATCCTATATGATAACTTTGAAAAATTAATCTGCATAAATATTACAAAATATATTTCATAAGACTAATTTATTAAACAATATTATGTATTTTATTTACGACAATTCTTAAAAATATCTAAATTTTAATCATTTTTCGAAAATTAAAAAGTAAAATAAAAATAAACATAAAATATCAAAGTTTTGTTAAGAACGTGACCATAGAAAAATTCTTAAATAACTCAATTTAATTTAGTTATGTCCGTAAACAAAAGTTATTTAATTTTTCACTAAAATATTATATAAAATGAGTTTGATATTTTTTAGCCAATTTTTTTTATGAGAATGGTTTAAAAAATCAATTTTATTTCCATACAAATCAACAAAAGATGGTTGTTTTGAAAAGAAAAATTATATAAGGATGAAAGTATATTAGAGAAGCGCATCATTGACCTGAGTGTGATGTTGATAATCTGAAATTATTTGGATATTTGATTTTTGGAAAATTGCACCTAAAATACCTACTCAATTATTATACTTCCAAGTAATATCCAATTTCCCTTTTATTATTGCTTAATACTCATCTCATTTATATAACTCACAATCAATACCTAATTATTTTATTTATAATACCTCAAATAACCCCACTTCATCCCCAACCGCCACGTAACCACTTCAAATATTTGAACTAATTTTTTTTTTCTTACTTTATTTTATTTTATTTTTTGAAAGGTCATAACTTTCAAACCTTAGTTCGAAAAAAATATCCGAAAGTACCATCGCCTTTGTTTGTTTTTAAGATGAACAAAACTAGATCCATTTATGATATTTTTTGAATTTTTTTTAAAATAAAATGTCACTAGGAAAATGCGAGTTGTTTGAAAATTAACCATGAGAGTTCTTTGAAAATTAATCATGCGAGTTCTTTGAAACATTAGACATGCGAGTTCTTTAAAAAAAATCAATCATGACAGTTTTTTGAAAAATCAATCATGACAGTTCTTTGAAAAATCAATCATGAGAGTTCTTTGAAAATCAAAGATGAGAGTTCTTTGAAAAATCAATCACGAGAGTTCTTATAAAAACTAAACATGTGAGTTCTTTAAAAAAAATTAACAATACTATTTTGTTTGAATAATCAACCATGCGAATTCTTTGAAACATTATACATGGCGAGTTCTTTGAAAAATCAATAATGCTAGTTCTTTAAAAAATCATTCATGAGAGTTCTTTGAAAAATCAATTACGTGAGTTCTTTCAAAAAAAATCAATTACGAAGTTCTTTGAAAAATCAATAATACGAGTTTTTTGAACAACAAAATAAATAAATAAATAAATATCATTAATTGATCGTTTTTTTTTTCATCTAAAAGAAAACAAAACCAAACCTACTTTGAGATTTTTTTTTCAAACTACACTTTAAAAAATATAATTTTTTAAATATATATAGGGTTATGCTAACCGTGCCCATGGGCACCGGTTAATGATGCATTTAATAACCACTTTTTCATTACTTTATATCCTTTTTATTTGGGAGAGTGTACTTATTTTTAATTCCAACATTAGCCTTTGCGTATGTATTATTTGTTTCTCTATTTCAAATAATTATCCTTTCACAATTAAACAATGAATTATAATTTAGTAGAAAATCTTTTTGTATTTAATTCTTACATTACTCTTATCATATTTGTACTTATTTAATTTTATAAAATGTTATAAGTAATTATAATAATTTCTAAATATTTTCATATAAAATCGTTTATCATATAATTCTTATCAGATTGGTGAGCAATAATTCTTTTGATATTGCTTAGCTCATCCATGGATCTTGATCAGTTAAAATAGTCTTCCGTGGTTTTTTCATTATATCTAAAAATACCTCTAAACCAAATGTATCATAATTAGAAAATATAACATATATATATTAATGTTATATATATATATTACATTCATCAACCATTGAAAAGCACTTGTTGTCTCGTTCCGAAGCAATGCACATCAAAAAAGATTGTTCTTCCATGATTATTTACACCAACAAAAATTCCAAACGGCATTTCATAGGTGTTTACTTTGTATGTAGTGTCAAAAACAACCACGTCCCCAAAATTTTGGTACCAATCAAAACAAGAAGCAGGTGACCAAAATAAATCTTCAAGCCTATTTTCTTCATCCATAGTAAAAGCATATTGAAAATTTGAATTTTTTTCTTTTGAAATTTTACAATATTGTAAAAGTTTCATAACATCATCTTGGGCATGAAATCTTTTATTTTTTTTTGTAAAGATTATGAATATCTTTATAAAGCAAGGTAAGTGTCTCTGGTTGTAAAGGAGTTGCATCCAACCTTTGCCTTCCAGTAAGGGGTGTCAATGAAATCAAGATTGGAAGGTGGAAGGGAGAGGATTAGGTTGTGAATTTCCAACAGATTAGCACGGCTCCGAGACCTCGCGGATCTAATGTTGGAAGGCCAATTCCAGTGACCGTTACTAATGATGTTCGAAACTTTAAGGTTCTTCCCAAGTCTGGAGTCTGCAATAGGGTTGTCGCCATAGTGGGATGCAAGGGAAGAGGAGAGGAGCCAAGGATCATACCAGAAGGATCTAATTGAGAGTCCACCTTCCTTAAGTAAAAAAAAGTTATCTTCATCTTCTTTGGTAACAATACGGTTATTAGTAAGAAAATGCATTTCAGACGGTGACAATAATGTATGATTATGGTCAATAATTAATTCACTAACCATCCATTGGAAAGAAAAAGACGGTGACAATAAATTATGGTCAATAATTGATTCACTAACAATGAAATATATCAATTGACTTTTTAAAAGTAATTCTCATATGAGCATTACATCGACATTTGGATGAAATTCTATTTCTCTGTTGCTTATGAGGTACAACAAATTTAATTTCTGGTTTACATGTTCTATGACAATTGAAGTTGTGACGCACCTTGCTTCCATTTTTTGTGTCGAACCGACCTTTTTAAATAGAAAATCCTTGTTGAGTAGCAAATCTTCGATAAAAAACATATGCTTCTTCCTCACATGAAAAACTTTGGCCGACAAACGGTAGATAAAGATCTTCTCCTTGATCTTCTTCTAAACAAAATGTATCGGCTTCAACAAATTTGGAACAGTTTATTTCAATATTTTCTTCATCTTCAGGTTTTAAGTCAAAACTATTCTATTTTGATCTTCCCATATTTGTGAAGAAGAAAGAAATTAATGAAAAAAAAAACATAAGATATAAGAAATGGTAAGTTTGAAGATGAATCGTAAAGTTAACGGTAACTTCAAATATTACTTTTAATTTTTTTTAATTAACAATACAAAATTATTATACCATAATATTACCATTATTAAATATTTAATACTATAAAATAAGTAAATATATAGTATAAAATTTATTATCAAATTAAATTAATATTAATACTTTAATTTAAAGTTAATCAAAGTTTCAGAATTAATCTTAATCGTTATACGATAAAAGTTTTTATACGAAAATATTTAGAAATTATCATAATTATTTGTAACATTTTATAAAATAAAATAAATACAAATCTAAATCTAAATTTATAATAAAAATAATGTTGCCTCCAAGGGGGTAGCCGAGTTGGTTGAGTATGACATTCTTATAACTAAAAAGGTCATGAGTTCGAGTCCCTCTACATACACTTTCTCGGTTGAGCATGTCACTTTGTGTGGTTTACCTTCTGGCGTTGGTTTGCAGGCTATCGCGTCAGAGGATTTACCCTGTGCGCACTTATTGCACTCTGAGTAGCGGCTGCGGGTTCCCTCCGAAAAAAATAATAATAAAAATAATGTTGGAATTAAATATAATAACATTCTCTTTACTAGAAAAAATAATAATAAAAATAATGTTGGAATTAAATAGGGTTCCCTCCGAAAAAAATAATAATAAAAATAATATTGGAATTAAATATAAAAACATTCTCCTTACTAGAAAAAATAATAATAAAAATAATGTTGGAATTAAATATAAAAACATTCTCTTTACTAGGTTAGTTGTTTAATTGTGACATACTTAACTCATTTGAAATAAATATAAATAAAATCTAAATTTCTCTTTGCTAGGTTATTCGTTGTTTAATTATAAAATACTTAACTCACTTAACTCATTTGAAATAAATATAAATAAAATCTAAATTTCTCTTTGCTAGGTTATTCGTTGTTTAATTGTGAAATACTTAACTCATTTGAAATAAATACGCATGATTTGGAATAAGGTTAATGTTGTAATTAAAAATAAGTACACTCTCCCAAATAAAAAAAGGGTGAAGCTATTTTCTCCATAATAATTTTATTTTCTCTATAAATCTAAAAAAAAATTCATCTTGATATTTCCTCCATAAAAGAAATATCAAGATTAACCTTCCTTCACCAAACACCGTAGATTCAAACGTTCAACAAGAACACCATAGTTTTAAACACCATAAATTCGCGTTCGAAACAACTTTTTTTTTAGAGAAAATTTCGGATCGAGTGTCTTTATGTTTTAATAAAAAGCACCTAATTCTGATATGCCACTTCGGAATTAGGTGCAACTTTTTTAAAACAAAACACCTGATTTCGAGATGGCATCTCGGAATCAGGTGTCGTTATTTTTAAAATTTAAAGCACCTAATTCTGAGGTGCCATCTCGGAATCAGTTGCTTTTGAACAAAACAGCTTATTCCGAGATACAGTCTCGGAATCGGTTGTTTGTCGCTAAAACTGCAGAAATCGAGATTTTTTCTAAAAAAATTGTTTCAAACGCAAATTGTCAAATTACATTAATGTAAAACGTAGAAACAAGATTAAATTACTTTGTTCGTTGATTGAGTGTGTTCTCCAGTTTGGTTTGGATTTCTTTATTTTCCATGGTAAATCTTCGACATAATTAAAGTTTTTTGTTTTAGGGTTTAATTTTATACGGTAAATTCATATATGCCGGATTAAATTTGAGTATGTATTTATTTGTGGAGAGTTTGAACTATGGAAAAAATAATATATATGAGGGAGGAATTTCACCCATAAAAAAATATAAAATAATAAAAAAGATCGAGTAACCCATATATATAAATATAAGAATGCAATTACAGTGTTTTTTTTTTTCATTATTTGGGGCGAGCTGATTGACTCGTAATTTCTCTTGATTTTACTCCAAATAACTGGAAGTGCAACATCTTCTCAACCAGAAGCAAGACAGGTATAGGAAACTAAAACCCGCCTAGAACCACAGTACCACAACACGATTCAGAAAATCTAAAGCAACCAAGCATCGAAGCACACCACAGAGATCGGAGATGCTAACCAAAAGAATAACGTCCTTCTTCAAAACCTCTCCAAGGTATCATCCATCATCGATCTCAAATTTTCTTCCATCACTTCGATCCATAAATTCTATCACGTATCAACACTTTTTTAGGGTTTATCATTTGTTCAATTTCATTTTCAACACTCTATATTTCATGTGTACTTTGACTAATAAGGGAGTTAGATTACTGGCCCTTTATCTTTCAATTTTTTTTAATTTTCTTTTTGGTGTATTTTGACTGAGGGAATTGGATTCCGATTGTTTTTTTTGGCAGATTAGTTACTCCGGTCGATGAAGGAAAGACTGGTCGCCCTTTTGGGCGTCGGGCAGTATCGTTTGTCTTGCTCACTCTTACTGGAGGTGTAGGTCTCAGTGCTCTTGATGACCTTGTAATCTTTGCTGGCTGTACCAGGTAGGTATTCTCCCAACTTTATTCTAACACCGTACAATGTCAAATCGATTGTTGTTGTTGGAAAAGAACGGAATTGTAGCTTGCACTTTTTGAGCAAATTGTATGGCAATGAATTTGATAGTGTGAAGCTTCCAAATGCTCTTGGTTCACTAGGGTGGTTAAGAGAAGATGATGATGAGGATTTGTTTTCTTTCGTTTTTTGTATCATTTTGTGTGTTTCCACATCATGTGGAAGTAATAATAGGGAACTCAGTTGAAGAGCACATGACAACTCGTAAAAAGCGTAGTTAGTGCCACAGTTCTTAATGTGAGTCGATTCCAGAGGTGGCTTGTGTAGCATATCCTTTTTATAGGTTTAAGAGGTGGCTTCCACAAAACTTAGCTCCGGCCTGATTACTTCAGCCTGCCTGCTGATCTAGCCGTAGATACTGATTTTATCTTTATGTTCTTATCAAGAATGCCTAGAAACATTGGTTTTGTTGGATTGGACTGGGGTGCTGTATGCAATAGGTAGTAGTACCACATAGCTTAATACATTTGTTATCATCTAGGAGCTAATCTTTGGCAACTAATCATAAATAAATAAGTCTAACCTTTTCAGAGAATACAGGAAAGACATGAGTCTTTTAATTCACCCAAACGGAATCGCAACCGTGTTATATACTTTTACTCTTGAAGTGGTATGCGGTTCATTCTGTTCTTTCTGCTCTATACTCGTTATCTTCAAGCCAAATTATGCTCAAACTTTTTAGCAATACAATATGTATGTATCTGTTGTTAAGAGCTTAATTTATTTGTGTAGTAGTTTTTTCGCAAATATTGGTTAACATTGCTAAGGATAGTTATGTCCACAAATAAGAGGACAAGATAATCCATCTTCTTTAACTTAATTTGAAAGTTAAGTCCCGTTTAGAAGTTAGCACTGGTTCTTGCCAGTGTTTCTTCTTTCTCTGCTTATCAATCATATTCCAGTATCAGCTCTGATCCGCTATAACCTCACGTTTTAGTTCTGATCATCTGAAATAAATTGTGGATATGCTGCTAGTCTTATAAAATTAGGATATATGTAAACACAGTCGAAACTGCTATTTTTCAAAGCAACCAAACCCTGCCAATATAATGATGCAGTTGCTATGTTTTCACTTGGTTCAAGAAAATTCTATGATGACTTATGCATTTTAATAAGTCAGGAAACCTAGAGCCTTTGGAAGTTAATTTAAGCCCTAGAAATTTCTTCTATCCCCTATAAAATAAGTCTAAGGTCATTTGTATCAGGCAGTCTTTTGAGAGATAAAAAAAAGTGAGTCTTACTCATATCGTGTGAAAGGAAGCCTAGGTGTAAAACTAGGCACGAAGCCTTGAGCGTGAAGCTCTAAACTAGGCGTGAAGCATTGAGCACGAAGCTCGATGAAGTGATTCCAATATCCTATCTACTAGTGTTCTGCATCAGTTCTGGTCTGACATACCTTAATTTGTCATGCCTTGAACCAATGGTACTATATAACATAAAATGAAGTTTGTGTTTGATATTAATATAGAATGTGAATCTAAGAATCTGCTCGGATTACATATTTGCCTACCATGTCTTTTAAGCATTTAAGGAGTACACATTTCAATGCTTTTTTGTTATTGTAATATTGAAGAGTTAAGAAGCTCCTCATTAGACTTGAATTTCATGTTTATCATCGTAAATTAATCTACGACAGTCTGATGTCATGTTGCTTTTCACCTTTTTCCTTTTCCAGCTTGAACTACCTGCTTTGTTAACTGCCTTTTTCTTAAACATTTTATAGCAAGGCAATGGAAAAAGCAAGCACGAACAAGGCCATTATCGAAGCTATTGGTGAGCCAGTTACAAGAGGGCCATGGTACAACGCAACTCTTGCAGTTGCACACAAGAGGCGATCAGTTTCCTGCTCGTTTCCTGTGGTTGGACCAAAAGGCACTGGAATCCTCCACTTGAAAGCTGTACGAAATGCAGGTGGGTGTTGCACTTTCTTAAATCAACTTATTTACTTACGAGGGATTTAGTGCATAATCGATCCAGTTTGGTTTAAGAAACTAAGATTCTTAGGGTATACCAACCAGCATTGATTATTTCCGCCAAACTTTTAACAAACTTCTAATTCAGTATTGATTTAAAATAACAATTAAAAATGCAAGAAAAAAAACAGATTAAAAAAACAAAAAAAAAAGAGACAGTTAACATACTGGAACAATAATAAATGATTAAATGTGAGTGCACTAAGGATAAGTTTTGAACATTAGTGAAATTTACTCTTATGTTTTCTTTTCTTAATCTTATTAAAGAGAAATAATGAGTACTTGGTTAAAATTTGAGTAGGTGTATGTAAATTATACAAATGATAATAATAATAATAATAATAATAATAATAATGTTTAATTGCTTTGGTCTTGGATTTGTATTACACAAATCCTCTTGACTGGACCAATCCAAACAAGTTTGGTACCACTTCACTTCGAAAAATCTCAAAACCGGGATGATTAGATTTTGGTTTAATACAATTACAGTCTAGTACAGAGCCTACCCTTTGTTATAGGAACAGAAAAAAGGATGTTTTGTAGGTACGAGAAGTAATTAATTCTGGTACTGAGACCTGGGATCATTACATATCTCAAAAGATTTGCGGGACTAAAATTTGTCAACAATATTTTGACTGATAAGTCTATTACTCATATTTGCTGTCATTTCTCTTGTGAATATTATAGTTAATTAATCGTGTACCCTTTATCTGTGAACTCTTTTATCGATATAATCTGAAAAAGATTTCATTGAAGCAGATGAAAAGTGGTACTCATTTTTTAGCCATCGGGAGTGGGAAATCCTGATAATGGATGCTCTACTACATATGCCCGCAAACGAAGGAGACCAACAAGCCTTACGAATCAAACTAGAAGGCAACCTCTCTCCTCCAGATTGTAAGGAATGTACCAAAGGATGCCCTGTGCCAAGACCCCAACAATCATGAGCCGGAACCAAATCATATATTACAGATTGAGTGAAAAAAATCTCATTAAATTCTAGTTTTCTGCTATATAATTCATCTGCCATTATCATCTATATCCTTAAAAAATTTATATATTCTTTTATAAGCACACATAGATGCACCATGAATAGGAAGAGGGTTTATTGTTACCTGTTTTTCATAATGCATAATTATGCATATCAAGTATCTTTATGTTAATTCTGTTCTGGCATTGTCTTGATGTTGCTACCCAAATAAACTACTATGTTGCTGCACTTTGAAATTAGGTGTTGTATGACCGAACTCGATATAGATTGTTGTCTTCAGTGACAATCTTCTTTGTTTCATTATTGATATAAACATTAATTTAAAGTGATTATTCTTTTCATTAATTTATATTTCCTCTAGAGTAGAATCGTTTGAGCTAACGTTTATTAGTTTATTTTCGTATGAGGGATTTCTTAGTGATTCGAATAAGCAAGTGTCTATCTTCTTGATACTTATGGTTCTAAGATTTAATTTATAGATTATAGCTATTGGTTTTTGTTAAACAAGTGGGTATAACCTACTATACTTGTACTACTTGTAGCCAATTAAAAATTGGCTAAAATCTTTCATTTGCTTTTTAAGTTAGATGGCGTTTTTGGTTGTGTTTCGTGTCATGTTTATGTATATACCAATTTTGTCGGAAGAAATTGTACGCATAAAATTGTATATAAAAATAAAACATAAGTTTGAACCGTATATTACTAGAGGTGTCTAATGGTTCAGGAACCACGGTTCAAAGCTGACAACCCGCTTAAGAACTGGCGGTCTACCTGCGAAACTGGTCCATTAGGACTGCAACCCGCCGAGACCGCAACCCGCCGAGACCGCAACCCGCCGAGACCGCATAAGGAGCAACCCGCCAGGACCGCAACCCGCCGAGACCGCAACCCGCCGAGACCGCAACCCGGCAGGACTGCGAAACCACGGTTTATTTGTAAGAAACCACGGTTTATTTGTAAAAAACCGGCGGTTTATTGGTAAATATTATGCTGATTTTATTTATTTTATAACCAAAATGTTATATTTAAAAAATATTGAGATTGAATATTATTATAGAATTATTATTACATTTTTGTTAATATTAATTTGTTTTGGTTATTAATATTTTAAGTGTTGTAATTATTATATAGTCTAAAATTTTAAATATTACTTATGTTATTATCATATTTTGAATATTATTATTATTATGTTTTTATATCTAATACAAAGCAAAACTATATCTTATCATGTTAAAATATTACAAATTCTATGGTTATAATTTTAATATTACATTTTGAATTTTATTATTGTGATTTGGTTTTGAATATTACAAGTGTTTGGTTTTATTTTTTAAACCAAAATCATATTTTATCATGCAAAAATATTACAAGTTATATTGTTATAATTTTAATATTACATTTTAAATTTTATTATTGTGATTTGGTTTTAAATATTACAAGTGTTATTTACTATTTTTAAGTTATATTGTTATAATTTTAATATGACATTTTGAATTTTATTATTGTGATTAGGTTTTAAATATTACAAGTGTTATTTATTATTTTTAAGTTATATTGTTATAATTTTAATATTATATTTTGAATTTTATTATTGTGATTTGGTTTTAAATATTACAAGTGTTATTTATTATTTTTAAGTTATATTGTTATAATTTTAATATTACATTTTGAATTTTATTATTGTGATTTGGTTTTAAATATTACAAGTGTTATTTATTATTTTTAAGTTATATTGTTGTAATTTTCAAATTACCTGTTGAATATTATTATTGTGATTTGGTTTTAAATATTACAAATGTTATTTATTATTTTTTAAACCAAAATCATATTTTATCATGGTAAAAGATTACAAGTTATATTAAAATATTTAATATTACAAATGCTAAAATATTACAAGTCATACGTGTAGTACTAACAAGTTTGAAGTTTCGCCTCTCCTTATTAGAAATTTTCAAACTAAAATTTTGTTTGAGAGTCTTACTCATATTCGTAGGTTCAGTAGCACATTTGATGCGTCGTGTGATCGGATCCCTCTCGGGTGGAGGAGACATCATAAAAGAAGAAAATTCCGAAAAATCAGTTTTCGGAGTTGCTTGTCCTAACCTGTTGTTGAAGCCACAAGAAGGCATTGGAAATAGGAAATGAGAACAAATAATAACTAATACAAACTAATAACAATTTTTTTTCGAAAAAAAAATCTAACTATTTCGAAAACAGAAGTACGATATCTAAAATACAAAAGTTAAGCTTAATAACAAAATCTAGAACAAGTTGAGAGATTTAGAGAGTTTATAGTAGATTTAGAGAGTGTGTGAGGTTGGAGTTGGGGTCTCCTCTATATATAGGGGAGACCCATATTTTTTTTTTTGAAAAAACCGATTTTTTTTTTTCGTCCGGACCATCCGGATGGGCGTCCGGATGGTCCGGGCAGACGGTCCGGGGCATCCGGACGGTTTCGCCCGGACGCCCGGACAGGAAAATCGGACCATCCGGATATCGATCCGGATGGTCCGGTTGGAACCGGGGCATCCGGACGGTGCATCCGGATGCCCCGGTTCATCCAACGGCTAGTTCGTTTGAACTAGCCGTTCGCGCGGACCATCCGGATGGTTGGCCGGATGGTCCGCTTGATGACGTCACGGATGACGTCAGCAATCTGTGACTGATTTTTTAAAAAAAAATATATTTTTTTTATAAAAAATTTAATTTTTTTTAAAATGTAAGCATTTTAAACTATTAAAAATAATCAAAACTTTATATATAGGATTTCGCGCACTAATATTTAAAAAAAAATTAAAAAAATTATTTAAATAGGAAATTCGAACTATTATATTAAAAAAAATAAAAATCTATAAATAAATTTTTCGAACTATTAGTTTTTAAATAATTTTAGTACTTTTATGAAAAAAATATATATTAAATTCTCTAGATTAATGAAAGAAATTTTATATTATAAACCCTTCTTTTTTTTCTAGTTTATTGAAATAAATTTTATATTATTAGCAAGTTAATTTGGAACATAATAGATAGTTTATATTGTTGTTGATGTTAATCTCCTAAATAAATATATTTAATTAATTATATTTAATTATGCCATCATAATATAATTTCTTTTTAGGAACCAAATTACAGATAGTTAATTGAAACACATTTGGTATTTTTGAATTTATTTCACAATCAAATTACATGTGTTTATGCAATTGGAACATAATCCAAATTTATACAATTTTTAAAACTTTAAATTTATACTTCAAAAATTAAATACTTCAAATATTAAATTTATACTTCAAATGTTGTAAATTTGTAATCAAAATACAATTAGATGTACTTATTTTATTTAATATCTACATAATATTAAATAAAATATCTTAAATACATAAATATAATTAGAAAAGAAAACGTATCAAAATCAAATTACAATTATTTTTTAAGAATGTAATTGATGATTATAAAATTTCGATTAAAATGATAACATATTTAAATTAAAATACATGAAATAGAATAATTAACTCAATTATTGAAATTAGATTCAATTAAACACTTACAAATTAATTTTAAATAACATTATAATATATTCTGATAAACGGTTCTTAAATGGTTAAATGGTTTGGCTGATGGTTTGAACTGATAAACGGCTCTTAAATGGTTCGTCTGGTGGTTTGAACTGGCGGTTTAACTGTGAAACTGGCCCATTACGACTGCAACCCGCCGAGACCGCATAAGGAGCAACCCGCCGAGACCGCAACCCGCCGAGACCGCAACCCGCCGAGACCGCAACCCGCCGAGACCGCAACCCGCCGAGACCGCAACCCGCCGAGACTGCAACCCGTGGTTCAGACTTAAACGGTGCAGGTTGGTGCTGGTTCAAACCGTTTGACACCTCTAATTACTCCTATATTAGTAGGAAACAGACAAGTAACAGGAACAAGATTTGTGAGTAAAGCGAGGTCCGTGTGATGGCGTGGAGGCAATGTAATGAATGAGCTGGTGGCGTATCTGATAATTACTCTCCTGCGTCCTGACGTCGTATCTTATTTTTTTCCGTAAATAATTCTATTTGTTTGGTAAGTCTGATTATCGGCCACTAGATTGATTCTTTTGACTGATTAGTCTCATTCCAATATTATATTTTTTAGTCCTCCGAATTGTTAAATCAAATATTTTGTTGTTCTTTTGAGAGACTTCAACAAAGAGGATGCAGCAAATAAGTGTTTAATCTAATGTAGGTCGTTTGGAAAAAATAATTCATTTCAATTAAAAATTTATTAATTCAACCAGTTATTTTTTCTGAATAATAGTTACAAAAGTTTTATATTTTCCGTAAAAGAACATAATAATTATGACGATTCGTACTATAGTCTAAACCTACATTGATAAACGGAGGGAGTATTAGTTAAAGGTGGGCAAAATTCACTACAACTAGGACTCCTTTGGGTGGATGTACATGTGTCCATTCTTATATTAAAATTATTATTATGTATCAATAATAGGATATTTTAGTTCTCTTGTATATCCAATTAGTTACCAAATAATTTATTTTATATAAATTACACGTGGAATTAAAATACCGCAGGGTTGAAATTTGAGAAACAATTTAATATAATATTTGAGAAACAATTTAATATAATAATGAACATGTGTTAACTTACGAACAATTGATATATAGGATTTTTTTTTTCTCTTAAAAAATCTGTAATATTCATTCATTGAGTGCACGCAAGATGAATTTTCAATATGACGAAATAGCGTGCAAATCAACATTAGAAGGTAAATTAAATAAGGCTAAAAATATTTGGAGAAAGACTCAAATTCATGACTATTAGTTACAAGCATGTTTTATTCTACCAACTCGACTATCCCTCTCGCAACTATATATAGCATTATAGGAACTTAAATAGGTTATTACTAGTTGGGTGTGTGATTTGTCTAAAATATTACAAACAAAATTATTAGTCTGTTCAAAATTAAGTCTACCCAAAAAAGTTATAAGTTTACCTAATTTCTTCCAAAAATATAGTCACTTACAAATTCTAAGTCTACCAAACTTTAAAATCATCTTCTAGCTCTCACTTCATACATTATCTTCTACATTCTCAAGAACACCAAAAAACTGAAACTTTAACTCTTACTGAAAATCCATTATTTCATCTCCAAACAACAAACTCATATCGTAATCAATCAATGAGAAGATGAAAGAGTAAGTTTTCTTGTTTTTAAAGGCTTAATTTTATGTTTTTAGTTTTTTTATTGGTTGTTGGTAGATTTTTATTTGGGTATTGAAATTAGTTAGTTGTAGTGTTATAATCGAATTTAGTCTGAAATATTAGTATTTTTGTGTTTGATTTGTGGTTTAACATTGTTGCAGTTGTTGATTTGTTAGATTTAGAGTGTTTTTGTCGAAGAACAAGAGTTCGAGTTTCACTCATGCTATTCGATGCTGTCGGTGTAATTCATCTACGCCAGCAGCGCAAACGCATTACACCGCTAACAGACAATACTAGTAACGACTAGCTAGACAACATTAGCACAAATGTCGATGTCAGCGTTGTTAGTTGGTAGTGTGATATGTTTGTGTTGCTTGCGTAGATGCATTTTGAGACTTGATATTGTCTTGTTTTATTTTGGAAATTTCTTAAATTGTTTTCGGTTGTAGGAAACATACCGGTAGGATGGAGGTTAGGTCGAAGGCCCAACATGAGGTTGCTCGATCGATTAAGACTAGAAATGTGCATCCAAAATGAAGGCGTAACGGTGAAATAGAAACTGGTTCCCCTTCGACTACACCTTAGGATTCAAAGCACACGTCGCAGTTTTCGCGCCATCGTAAGTATGGCACCGTTAGAGGCCAAATGTCTATCATTGTCGATGAACCTATTGCCGAAGGTTTTTTTGACCGGATGGCGATACAACTGTGGATACTAATGAAATTCCTCTGGTTCGGACTCAAAAGCCTCCATTTCTATCAAAGCATCCGATAGGTAACACTCAAATCTCGATCGTTCTAACCGTCTAAAGAATTTGTTTTTAACACAAAACAAAGTTACATATTTTCTGAATTACATGCAGCACGAAGCATACAACCTTTTTCTCGGGAATATGAGTTTCACCATCGTATAATTCTAATTATTTATTTAATTTGGCTTCTATAATTAGTTTATAACCATCTATTTTGTTTACATGTTTTCAGTTACGTCAAGGTATTAACAGTCATGAAAAATACGGACTGATAGGCTAGTAGGACCTTAGTAGATAGCAGGTGGTTGCACAAACTATCGTTCGAGGGATTCTGTTCGCACTTGAGCAAGTTCGGCTCAAACAATTACCCAAACGAGGCTTTCCTCTATTAGAATACCAATAGTTTCCAGTTCTCGTTCGGAGAGATGAGCATTAATTTAGACAATGTTTATGTTATTACTGGTCTCCTAATGGTGGGTTCTATAATTGAAATCGAGCTGATTCCTACTTTTGGTGATGTGTACACGTACTATGCCTCATTGTATGGAGTTACGGAGGTTGATATCCAAGATGATTTAGAGAAGCAAAATGGGGTTGATTTTAGATTGAAATGCCTAAGAAATACTTTTTCAGCTCTTTGATATTGTGATGCTAATCTAGATCGTGCCGATGTGATAGTCTTACAAGTCGCACGTGCGTACTTACTTTATATGTTTGGCTAAAACACTTTCACGAACACCACCCAGAAGAACCTATAAGTTTATTTCTTTGCTTTGTTAGAGCGTATGGATCGACTAGTTGGTATAGTGTATGGTACGTGTGTGTTGGCGTGGTTATACAATGGTTTGGGAGGAACGTCCAAGACGTCACTGAAGAGTCTAACCGACTTCAAAGCATTGTCAGGTGGCTAGATTACGATCATTTTCCGTGTCTGCGGTCTCGGGTTATCAGCAATTATAGTTCATTTATGCACAAGTTTCTTAGTTGGTCGCATAAAAAGCAGATATGAGGAATGTAAACCGAAGACGTATTATACTTTCCTCATTACCGGTCTCAAAGGAGAAAGACGTAAGTATTGTTTTTTTTAGTTTTTGTACTTTCATAAATGTTCTGATTAGTTTCTTAGTTTATATGTGTTTATTATCTTTCAGCCGTACGAGGATATGAAATATGGTTTTCTGGTGCAACCAGTGAGGTTGTATCGCAATATTATCCAGATTATGGATGTGACCAAAGCTTATATGTCGGATCAAGTGATGTGGCAGTTCAATTGGGTCTAAAAAACCTCTGAATATTTTTTCAGGTCGTACAAATCTAAAGAAGTGTGACTACTGTCATTACCCGTATAACAAGTTTGCAATGGGATGATTGGAAAACTCATCTTTTCTTTGCTGACAAGTACACTCAGCCCATTTATGTCAAACCGTAGAACAATTATGACTCAATATGAAGCATATGTGGCGAAGTTTGGTTGGTTTCATCTCACTCCGTATGTTCTAGACGAAAGGAACATATGACAGGTGCTTCAAACCATAGACCATATTATACACATTGATGATAGCCACTATGAACTTCTCAACTTCAGGAACTGAGTCTATATGATCGTCAGCCCTAACTTCTCCTAATATTACTCATTTTGATCTTGTTTGGACGATGCAATTGTTGCATAATATAGTTGGTATGTTTAGAGTTTTTAGACTATAATCTTGTGATGATGTTGGTTTTGCTATAAATTTTGGATAATTTTATGAACAATTACATGTAATCGAACATATGGTTTACCAAATTCGAATTTGGTTTAAGTTATTTAAATGTATATTTGTTTAATTTTGATGCGAGTTTGTTTAATTTTTATCAGATACTATTAATAGATGTTGGTTGAGTCGTATGTGCTTATTTTGACATTTTGTAGTTCTACACCGCTGGTGTAAACATGTATACACTCATTCTGGAATTTCACACCCTCAGTGTGATAAACCGTCAACGATGCGTAATTTATGCACCAACGAGGCTGATGTGACCCTGACAACATTAAAATCCCACACTGGTGGTGTAACTTAAAAATTTATTTATGAGTGGAGTTGGTTTTGTGGTGGTTACACCAAATGGTGTATAATGCGTATACTGTTAGTGTTGTTTCTCGCCGTTAATGTGTAAATTGTACGCTGGCAAAGTAGGTGTTTCCACCGGCGGTGCATAAATTACGTGATATCGATAAATTCTAACATTAAATGTTGTAATATATAATATATTTTAAGGTTTACACCATCGGTGTAGTATGTATACACCGTCAATGTAGTTTCTTGATGTCGGTGGGCAGATTTTGCACTAGTAGTGTAAGAGTTTTCACCGGCAGCGTATAAATCGTGTAATGCCATTAGAGTCTAATGTTAAATGTTGTAATATATAATAGAGTTTAAGTTTTACACCGACAGCATATCATGTGTGCACCATTGGTATTGTTTCTCGTTGTCGGTGTACAAATTGTGCACCGGTGGTGTACAATTTCAAAAACTATAATATATGAAGATTACGATAACAATAGACATAAATTACTTGATATAGTTACTAAGATTACATAATTCATAGTAATATGTAACCTGAATACAAAAACAAACAAACAAAATAGATAGATAAATCAAGTTTTCTTCATTAAAGATGCATTTAACAGTAACAGATAGTTCCATCCATGCTCGAACCACTTTTTGAATGGATGTTCCTCCTCTTCACTAGTTGCATCAGAGTTTGAGTAAGAAGCTTCGATGAAATTGGTTTCAACGTCTGATTTATCTTCAAGTTCTTGTACCATTTAATCCAACAGACCTTGTTTAATAAAGCTTTAAAATTTCATACTGAAAACATCATATGCGTCACGTTTGATTTAATTGAGAAGTGACGTCATGGGTATAACCGAATTTTTTTTCAAATAATCTAACATGGTGGTAACTTCTTTACGTCTGTATGCTTGAGGAACCATACAACCAGGGGTTTTTCAGATATCGTGCATTTTGACGAAATCAATTGCTTTCAAAAGATGTGCATCTTCGTGCACATTTTTATTCATATCACCCATATTTGTGAGTTTTCAAGGTTAAATGCGTATAAGAATGAAAGGTCTATTTATTGAGCTTTTAGGCGTGGATCGCATAATCCAAATAGGCCTATCAAAATTGGACACATGTAAGTTGTGGATAACTTAATCCATTTGACCAATTTTCTTGGGACACCTATTGGATAAGACTAACGTACATCCCGGGGTATGTTAGAATGCACCCACGTGATGAGTTTCAATCAAAGCATTGTCATAAATTTAACATGATGACCATATTAAAATATACTACTATAATACATATAGATAATAGAATTTAATTAGATCGAGTTTAATAAAATTGATAACATTATTAAACCCTTACATAATATTAACTAGTTTATTTGTGTAAAATAGTACATAAATTACAATGAGATTAGTTCGATGAAAATATTACATGTAAATTAAAAGAAAATGGATAGATCGATTACTTCAAACTACGTTTTTATATTTAAATATATCTCCTGCAACGAGGAATAATTGATAACTACCAAGCTCAAGATTTGTCATATTCTTTCCCCAATTTTTTACAGGAAGGATGCATTTTGTTACACAGACCGTCACCCACAATGGTAAAGTGCATAAGAAAAAAATTGCAATGTATAAATCTAAAAAATGGCGTAACGATAGTTGAATGTTTTAATTGATATTAAATACTTACATTGAAAAAACGGTTGTCATTCACCCAACCTTGCCCAATTTATTTCGTCTCTGACATCGAAAGGGTGCTCATCGTAAAGGAAAATAGATGTAACTAACATAATGCCTCCCCGACTGTGCTATAAAATAGAGAATGTTGGTAAAATTTGATGCAATCGCGATTCCCATTTTGTGCATTTCCATTTAATACTCAAAATTACCGATACCATTGCCGCACTTTACACGTTCCATAGTTTTAGATAACTTCTCCATACCACTATATGTCCTTATGTAATCAGCTGGATAATCCATAAGCTCGTGGTAGAGGGCCTTCCTACTCGACTTCTATCAATCTTCTTGCTTGTATAAGCCAAACGCAATCGACCGATATCCGTAATGTCCATTTGTTTTAACATCATTGATGGAAATTATGAAAATTCTATAAGAGATATGGAATAATTTTACATAACCTTCTATATGAGAATCGCATTATACCTTATAAGGCATCATACCGATTCAGCTAAAACCGATCGTTCCACTCGATAGTGAATGCATTGTACGAGTTCCAAATGACAAATCAACTATAAAGGGTTCGCTGGGAAGAGCAATCCGACCACTTGATTGTGTAGGAACTTGTTCTATTTCAGTACTTTGATTGGCGGATTTTCATTCCCTCACATAATGGCTGATTGGGTATTGAAAGTTTTGCGTAACGATGGTTCATTCACGCTCTCTGCATCTAACACATGTTCATGTAATTATTTATCTTGTTTAGTGGACAAATTCGATGCACAAATAAATGTTTTTTGTTTTGTAGATGGATGAACACGTGCTTTTAATTATCATTTGGATTTAAAACAGAAGTTGTTTCCAATTACACTGTGCCAACCCATTTCTTGTACATGTTTTATGCGTGCTTTGTTTTTGTTTTACATGACAACATTCACTAGTTTCTCTAGTTTCTGTTTAGATACCTTTTTGTTGTTAGATTAGTACGGGGAACTGTATTTATCATATTCCAATTATCGTGAAAAAAATCGTAAAGGTATCGTTATGCTTTTACTTGCGAAATCGAAGATATCATATGCACATGGTATAAAATGCGCAGTTCGTATAGAACATGAGCAATTTTAAACTTTATTAGCTACCATATTTTAGGAATGTTCTACCTCCATTAAAAACAATTCTAAACCTCCGTGAGAGATGTTACCTCTTAGGTCTTCGTACACCTTATGCAAAAATTTGTGTATGGCTAAAACTCAACTATTCTCGAATGACCCTTTAATTACTCCATGTTGTAAATCGAGCAAAGTATAAACCTTTAACCAAATCGAATTGAATTTACCTTTTATCGTACCAAGGGTCCGCTCAAGAGTGGAATGAGCACTCTCAACACGATTGGTGGTTTGGTTACCGAAATGCAAGAGTTTGTTAGTTTTCTACGTGCTAAACTTATCACTGTAAGGATATTATCCACTCCCGGTGTATTTGATTGCTTTCGGATAATTTATAAAATCGCAGAGCATTTGGGTCTGATAGCTATTGAATGTGAGTTCCATGTCCGAAAACATCATGTTATTCCATACCTTTAAAAATACATAGGATAATTTGCTTTGATGATTTTATTTTATTTTAATGTGGTCGTTCGTGTTAATGTGTCATCGACATAGCAAGTGGGTTGTTTTGGGCAACACTTAATCAACCGTCTTAACCAACGTTAAGTCTCTATCCATCCAAATAATGGACGTTTGTTTGATAGAGGGATTTATCATCAATGATTACAAGCATTCTAAACATACTAGTGGTTGTTAAGTTTATCATCGGACATAAACGCAAATCGGATGTAGAAAATCTTACCGATACAAGTGGCTTCAACGACCTCATACAATGGCACCACATACTTGGTTTTCTTATAGTTTTTATCCATTATTAGCACATTTGGAACATCCTTAGCAAATCTAAATTGATCGAGTGTGCTAAGAAAAAATCACTTATGATATCACTTTCGTGTGCGACTGGTAAGTCTAATAGTTTAATTCCACCTAACAAATATTGCATCTACGAGAGTTCGCCTCTATCGACCTTGCATTGTTTTAGTTGAGCATTGTATACGGTGTGCACGCAAGACGAATAATTAGGGTTCAATGATTTCACTGTGCAAAAAATTACCCGATGAGTGGATCACATGTCGGTAGAACTAATTACAAATTCAACTCTTTCTTTGAAAATCATCCCAAATAAGAATGACTTTCACTGTATTTCGCATTCTCATTATTGTGAACCCTGCACACGATCTTCAAGAACCATTCGTCATATTTTACCATTTCTCCTTTAAGCTTAAAAATTATTTGCATTTCTTGGTTCCAATAGTCTTTCACTTTAAATCATTTGGTTTTATCAATTTTGTGTACTTACCAGATCTCTTGCATTCAAATAATAAGCCTTCGAGTTTTTCTACTTTTCGCATCGTCGTGACGTCGTACTACAACTAATAACCCGCTGTCTTTTGCGGTTTCTCCAACCCAATCAAGATTATTGTGTATACTTAGCTTTATTGGTAAACTTGAGGAACGTATAGGCTCCACTGAGCATTACACTACGAATTGAAGAGTTCATCAATTATTGTTATCAATGTGAGCTCAACGACCTTCATTCTATTGGCTTCCAATTTTCTTGGCTCAACAAATAACCTATCAATCTTATCTCTTCCAAAATATATCGTATCTTATGCAACAATGACTAGGATAAGTCTTTTCCAATTCATTTCGCTCATCATGGGTTTTCCCATTCGTGGGACCACAACCATGTCACACTATACCTAGACACTCATTCCCTCATATGAAAAAACCATTCAAATTTTTCAATATATGGCAATCCCACATAAATTCAAAGATATAGTCACACATCGATGGAATCTTCCTGCACTCAGGGTATAAGTCTGGTTAGCCAAAAACTCATTTGCCTTCAATTAGTTCTTCGCGCTCTAAACTACAAGGATACAATGAAAATAAGTCATGGGTATCCAACACCTTTAATGACCTATTCCACACTCAGACTCTCATTGCTCAAGATCCTACAAATTAAAATAATAATTTGTACACTTTAAATCCTGATTCTTCTCCCTCTTGAACTTGGATAAAAAATTTACGTCTTAGATCGTTGGCCAGCAAAATGTACATGGTAACGATCGGTAATGAAGAGTTTATCGCATTCTGGTATGACCATTGGATTCTTCTTACCTCTATAGTATCCCATTATAGGTAAGATATAATTCATGACTCAAGGTTTAACACAAATCTCAAAGTATTAGAAATCATTCAGGATGGGTTTTAAAACTGGATAACTCAATTAAGCTCTACAAGCAACATGAATCATCGCAACATTCAAGAGATTAACAACCCCATTCTCTCTATCTTTTCTCAAAACATCAACTAAGATTATGTCCTTTGTTGGATAGCTAATAGTGAAAACACTAAGTTCACAATCAATGACACATACAATGTCATCCGAACGTCCACCCATGTGTCGGGTGGGCTGGTTTAGTATGACATAAGTACAATACACATCGTCATTCCTTTATTTTATGTCGTGCAATCCATGAAAATTGTCAACCCGAGACAAATTTATTAGTTAAGGACTAAAATTCCCTCCATATTGTATTTTGTACAACTCATGTGCTGAATCTATCAATCATATCCTATATTATTTTTTTGTTCCCTTTTTATCCTTGCGTCTCGCACCGTATATTTTTTGAATTTCTGTTCAGATTTTTGGTACGAAAATTGTACAACCAATATAATCTCTTTATAAAATTCTAACTTAGTGTTGTTAATTACAGTCACCTCCCCGTGATTGCCGTTGTTGATGGTTGGACGTGATAATTCTCCTCATATACTAATTATGTATTGTTTTTGTTGCAACACTTACACGCGATTCATACGACCATTCTATTAGTATTCATTTTTATAGTTGGAATTGTATATTATTTTCCTTTAGTTAAATTTTCGACCCAACTTTTTATTATTTGTTATTTAAAGTTCGTAAACCGCTTTCCAAAATATATATGATGATTATCGTAATTCATCAAATATCGTTATAAATATTATAAAAAATACAACGGCGGCCATGATTCTAACTTTCATTTGTCACACAAAGTTTCAGAAAAATATAACATTCCGGAGATATTATTTCCCTTGGATATTTAATTAGGGTTAAATTAATCTTTAAAAACAATGCATCAAACAAAACCTGTCAAAAAACAAAATGATCCTTTGTATTGTGTTGTGTCTGCTTGTAATTGAAAGATTAAAAGCCAAAGAGGGTTCCCCACGTGTCAGTAAAATAGTGGGGTCCTCTGTATATTAAGCCGTGTCAAATGTCCTTTAAACTTGGGCCCTACCTTTGTCGGCTTGTCGTTTGGAGCTTATTCGAAACATGGGGTCGGTCGGTTTTCTATATGTTTACTAAATTCCCATTGTATTTGGATTGCATTTGTATATCGCAAACTTTGCTTCAAATGTAGTACTACAATTTTTGAGTTAATAGTCAGAACGACTTTAACCATAAAAAGGTTCTATGGGTATAATCAATATTATTTGTTTCGGTAAAGAGTAGTCTTCTTTCTTCTCGCAAAGTAAAATTTATTCATAACATGTGAAGCCTAATCCTATTATTACAGAATTTTATAGTAATTCTAACTAACATAATTTCCCTAACTCTTCTAAGTGACAGAAAAAATATGTTGTATTTAATATTTAGAAATATTTAATATATTGTTTATTGATTGAACTTATTTTCGTCATTCCAAATATTTAAAATTTCGTTAATTTTAATTTTTTAATAATTATAAATTTAAATAATTAGTTTTTTTTCCAACGAGATCATCGAATTGATATCTTTTAAACCGTTATTTTTTATGTTTTTGTTTTAGCGCAATTACTTATTATGTTCGGTAAAAATATATTTGACTTATTCCATTCTATCTTGGTCGTCTTTACTGGTTTGTATTATTTTGGACTGGGGTAATTTTGTAAAGTGTTTTGAGTATTAAGTGTTTTGGTATAAAGTAATCGGAGATTTGAGCAATTTAGTTGTATTAAATGTTCATTACCCTCATTAATGAAAGTAGTTGGGGTATTTATACCTTTAATTAAGAATCCATGGGCTTTCAGGTCAAGTTATGGAACCGGGTCAAGATTAAAGACCCGTTAATCTTTTAAGCTAATTAGCACATAGCTGAGTCAAAAGGTGTTTAGTTGTTTATTTACTTTTGTCCAGTCCGGATAGCTCATGCATATATTTATGTCCGGATTGTCCATGTCCGGATAACACAGTGAGGTGTGACTAAACAATATAAACTCATTAGTAGCCCTTTTTTTATGGCTTGTCAAATATCTTTGCCAGGGCTAAAAAATTTACTTAACCAGTAACGATTTTGTCTAACCTGCCTATGCATTTAGTTCAAAGTCTGTCCGCACTGACCTCCCAGCAGTTTTTCTTCCTAGATCGGCGCTCCCACTATGCCTAGAAAGTGACCTAGGCATTTAATCATTCACACGTCCACGCCGTCTTTAATCATTGCCAAACCTCTTCAACTCCTCCTAGGTAAAAGTTACTTTTTTCTACTGTTATATAAATCATTTTTCACTATTACATTGTTTTCGTCACTCAAAAACTTTCTCATAGATTTTCACTCTTGTCTTCAAACTCGTTCTCGAAGAGTTTTATGTTCATAACCATAAACGCAGTTGTGAAAGACGACTGATTAAACTTGTCAGAGCTAGAAAATGCGAGAACAGTCGAAAGGGAGAATCGCATTGTTGCTGGTCTCTCAGTCTCCCCAAGCGAAAAGTCTGGTGAACCAACCCAAGAAGCTGACCAAGGGTCATCCTCATCCAGAAATCCAAAACCAAGACAATTATTCAAACCAAGTCTCTCTCATCTCCCCTCAGATTCTTCTGTTCAGGAGTCCCAACCCTCTACTGCCAGGGAAAAAGCGGTTTCGAGTGTTAGAAAACCCTCCCCTTTCTTAGCCATGGGTTCAGACATTGAGAAATCTCTAGAAAAATCAAATCCACGTCGGACGACTCGTCTGGTTAAATCCCAAACAACTACTTCACTGCCAAAGCCCTCCAAAGACATCTAAGGCAACATCAAAGGATAAGCCCTCCTGATTGGTGGTATCTAAAATAGCACCAAGAGACAAGCCTTCCAGATCGGAGGCATCTAAAATAGCCCCAAGGGCGAAGTCCTCCGGATCACAGCCTCAACCGGACACCAGGTCTTCAGAAACAACAGGCGTTCATTCATCTTAACAACCTTTGGTGCCAGAAGCTAATCCCCCCCATCCACAACACTTAACAAACCTTCCACAGTGATGAAATAAGTGATGGAAGACCGTATCGAAAAGGTCCCCTTCGAAACTGAAGCATTAGGTCAAACCGGGGATGCTGCTTCTGACAGGAAGGGTAAAGGAAAAGTCAAGGTCTGCTTGACTCATCCAGATCTTCCGGCGTGCCTAGAGGGCAAGGTAGGCCCTTGCTTCAAAAACGTCACTGTTAAATATTTGCTAGCCCTGCAGAATATAAACTATGTCTGCACCCATACTGCTGAGTTGGGCCGAATCCAGATGAAATGGGGGATCCCAGAGTCAGTGAAGGTAAGGATGCATGTCACTCCGGAGACTCCGATAGATTGTAAACTCAATGAGGTGGTCATCTTCACTGAGGTGCTAAACTGGGGACTTTGGTTCCCATTAGACCCAAAAATCATCAGTTATTTCCACCTGGTGAAGCTCTGCCCAAGCCAGCTAAGTCCAAACGCCTGGTACTCTCTCTTTGTTTGCATAATGGCATCAAGGCTGCCCAAAATCCCTCTCCCAGTGGAGAAATTTGCCATTGTGGAAAGTCTATGCAAGAATCACCATATTCCATTCTACCATCATAGCATGGGGAACGATTTCAAGGTGGTAGACGACTTACTGGAGTCATAGAAGAAGTGGAAGACACAGTTCCTGTTTATTAGTGGGTCATGAGAGAATGAGAGAAAGATCAAAGCCAACACCAACCCTAGTATGCTAACCAGCAGATGGAAGAGTACTGACAAACTTTTTATCTTTTATTTTTCATGTTCTTCTTTTTAGCTCATAAGTATTCATCTCCTGAATTATCTGTTACTTCTTTTTCAGTGCTGCCGAAGGAGTTCACCGGACACCTGGATGAGGGGTAAACAACTTGTGCCAAACTTAATGCATGGTTTACGGAGCATTGGTGGAACGCCTACCATAACTGCTTCACTTCAGGCAACTTGATGAGGTCCAACCTGTGGAACACCACAGGTCGGAGGGACCTCACATGGGAATAACTAACAACATCGCCTCCACCTGGTCTGATCCTTAAGCGAACGGAGGCCAAAGATGGAAAAATGGCCTTACCTTCCAGGTCCAAAGATCCCAGCAAGATGAAAGGGAAGAAGAAGAAAGCTGCAACAGAGCCGGTTCAAACTGCCATAATTGGGACTAGTTTAGGGAACCCAGGGGGAATCGACGCTGCCTTACTCAAAGTAGTAGAGGGTAAGATTGTTAGGGACCCACCCAAGCCTCTAAAAAAGGACCGGCAGAGAAGAGCAAACAGTGACAAAAAGGCTGCCAAAAATAAAAAGTCACCTTAGTTGTAGAAATAATTCTTCATCCTTTGGAGCTTCTACAACCACCAGCCCATGTCGATCCTACAAGAGAAGATCCCTACATGACTGCAATCCGGAGAGGGTACTGGGGGAGGAATTGATGGAGTGGGCATTAGTTCCCTTCAAGACATTGATCTATACTTCAATGACTCTGAAAAGGATGATTTTGCTGCCCCCATTCAAGCTCTGCTAACATGGTGACCTATAACGGTAAGTGGTTCTCCGTTTTCAAAAAACAAGATGTTGTGGCTCCTTCCCTTCTTGGTCATATCCAGCCAGTGCTTGACCTGGAGAGACAAGTGAAGAGTTAGACCACACTCATCAACACCATGACTACTGATAAAGAATCTCTGTTAACCAATCTTCTCAATGCCAATCAGAGCATAGCAGATCTAAAGAAAGATATAGAAGCATTGAGGAAGGACAAGAAACATCTATCAACCAAGCTGGCCAATTCGGAGACTGTCAATACTGTATTTTAAACTAAATGCTCCGGTTTGGAAAAGGATCTCTCAACATTAAGGGATGACCTAAAGACCAAAGATGGTGTCATTCAAACCCTGTCCGGCGAGAAGACTTTCGTAGAAGGTGTTGTGTCTAAGATGGCCAAGGAGAAAGAAGACTTGGTGAAACAGCATAAACAAACTACTCGGGCCAGCATTGATAAATATACAAACGAAGTGATAGATTCTCTCGAGAAAAGATACAATGAAGTCAGGTCTGATATGGTGCTGCTCTTCCATGAAACATTTCCGAAGAGGACCCTTGGTCCCCTATGAAAATATATGGAATACAAAGACCTTCCTCATCATATCATGGCCACTGGTGACAAGTACAACTACTCCAGTGCAATTTATTCCACTACAGATGATGAAGAGGGAATCGGTGAGAGTTCAAGTGCTGAACTCAAAAGTCCCAAGAAAGGTTGTGGTGGTGAGACATCCGAAGGGAACAAGCCCTAAGGTTTTAATCATATTTTTTTTTTATCTTTTCTGAACAGTTAAAGTACTTGGATGGCCAAGTTATATATTGTAATGTTATCCGGCCAGAGTCCGGATTGGTTTTTTGAAATACTAAAAGTCCTTGGATGACCAAGACATATGTTGTTTTTCTTGTTCGGTTAAAGTCCGAACATGTTTATTTATCAAATCTTTGTTTATTTAACAATGTCTTTCCCTTTAATTTTAATGGCTAATGTTTAAATAACCTCAACTATTTCAGAAGTATTATAGGGAGAGTGTTTAAATCTCTGATGAAATATGTTTAATGGTCATCATGCAACCAAGTTTATCCGATCTATCAAAGATCCAAAGTCTTGAACCAGTGATTTATACTTGAATTGAATTATAGTTAAACCACATCAGAAATTTTAAGAAGGCAACACATATTATTGAATGAAAAAACTGGACACCTCATTAAAACCTTCCCGCGCCACCAGGGTAGGAAAAAGTATGCCCCATAATATTTATATTGATATTTAACAAGTAAATATTTACATAACTTTTATTTTAGATATAACATGAGATGCTCAATATTCCATGGGTGCTTCAAAACCCTTCCTTCTTTGTCCTGAAGCCTATATGTCCCAGACTTAAGCTTTTTGGAAACCTCATAGGAGCCTTCCCAGTTTGGAGCCAGCTTACCGAACTGCTTCTCTTTGGTGTGTAGGAAAACTTTCCTCAAAACTTTATCTCCCAGTTGAAAATCTCTTATTTTGACCTAGAATCAAACCTTCTCCTTATCAAACCTTGGTAGTGGGTTGTTCTCAAATGAGCTTTAACCCTTCCCTCTTCTATTAAGTCCAACTGATTCTAATTGCCATCTCATTATCCTGTTCGGAATAGTTATGGGCCCTGTATGATGGTGGGGTAGCTTCAATGGGGGTAATGGCATCCATCCCATACACCAAAGAAAAATAAGATTCTTGTGTAGCAGCCCGAGGAGTAGTTCGGTATGCCCATAATACTTCTTACAGATAGCTTGGCAATTTCTCTGCTGCCCCCTCCAGGTTCTTTTTTAATCCGGACAGAATAGTCTTGTTGGCAGCTTCAACATGTCTGTTTGCTTGTGTATGGAAGAGAGAAGAGAAGCAGGCGCTGAATGACTCTCGAGGCACAAAAATTCTTCATATCCTTGTTATCAAACTGGGGCCTGTTATCTGTGGTAATCTTCTGAGTAATCCCAAATCTGCAACATATATTGGATAAGATGAATTTTATGATAATTTTTGAAGTGGTTCCCGCCAAAGGATCTTCCTCTATTCACTTTGAGAAGTAATCTATAACAACTATAATAGTCCTACACCCTCCGGACGCCATTGATAGAGGCCCAACTAAATCTAATCCCCAACGAGCAAAAGAAACTGGCTCAGAAATCGACTTCATAGGTACTGCTGGCATATGAATTTCATTGTCATACCTTTGACATGGATCACACTTATTCACCATTTCTTTAACATCCGCTATTATAGATTGCTAATAGTACCCAGCCAATAATACTCTCCGGGTTAGTGCCCTATAGCGACAATGAGCTGGCCCTTCACCATCGTGTAATTCTGATAGAACAACTTGAGATTCTTCAACCCCCAAACAACGCATGAAAGGTCTACTGAATTTTTTTTTATAGAGCACCTCCTTTATGATAAAAAATCCACGATCCTTGTGTTTAATTTTTCTTGCTACAACTTTACCTGGAGGCAAAACCCCATCAGAAATATATTGAAGAAAGGGAAATATCCAATCTCTAGGTTGGACTACTTGTATACCAAGGGTAGGACTCAGAATATGCTATGGTTGCCAAGAAAACTGCCAACATATTTTCTGATCTAGGAATACGCTCATAACAAACATTTTTGAAATTGGCTGCCACCTCTTTAAGGACGAGTAAGTATTTGATCAGCTGTTCCTCATTGGCCTCAGATTGACCTTGAACATGATGAATAAGAAGTTGTGAATCACTCATCAACCTAACTCTTTTAGCCTCACACAAGAAAGCTAATTTAAGACCAACTATAACAGCTTCATACTCAAACTTATTGTTAGAGGCCCAGAATCCAAAGCATATAGCTTGGTGCATTTTATCACCATACAGAGAGGTTAGGCAAATTACATGTCTACAACCCATTGTGCTTGATCCACCATCAGTCTGTACTACCCATTCTTTTTTAGCTTTCCCTTCTGAAACTTGTTTAGAACTCCTATCTGGATGGAATTCTACTAGGAAATTAGCAACAGACTGAGCCTTGATTGCAGTTCGTGGGGCGAAATCAATGTCATAATCACCCAATTCTACTGACCACTTGGTCATCATGCTTGATATATCTACTTTTTTAAGAACATTCTTCAATGGGAAAGACGTTCGGACAATGATGGAATGAGACTAAAAATACGACCTCATTTTTCTTGCAGCAATCACTAGGGCTAGTGCCAACTTTTTAAGCTTCAAGTACCTCTTTTTAGCATCTATCAGGCTTTTGATGATGTAGTACACCGGAAGGGTAATTATCCACCTCTCTTACCAATACTGCACTTATAGCACATTATGACACAGCCAAGTATACATATAACGTTTCTCCTTGTATGGGCTTGAAAAGGTTCTTTGGTGAAGACAAATGTTTCTTTATTTCATCAAAAGCTTGGCTGCACTGTATAGACCAATTAAAGTCTTTAACATTTTTCAAGTTTTGGAAAAACATAGCACATTTATCTGAAGATCTTGAAATAAAATGATTCAAAGCAGCCAACCTTCCAGTAAACCTCTGGACTTATTTAACATTCCGGGGAGGATCTATTTCTAATAGGGCATTTAACTGATCCAGATCGGGCTGTATCCCTTTCTCACCGATTACATACCCTAAAATAATTCCGGATCGAACACCAAAGACACAGTTTTTGGATTCAATTTCAAATTCACCATTGTAAGATTGGAAAAAGTTTCTTGAAGGTCAGCTATATGTAAATCTTCCTCCAAGCTCTTAACCATCATGTCATCAATGTACATCTCCATATTCCTGCCAATCTGATTAGCAAATATCTTGTTTACTAGCCTCTGGTAAGTAGCCCCATCATTCTTGAACCCAAAAGGCATCACCTTATAACAATGGAAACCCTTGTCCGTAACAAACGTAGTATGATCTTGGTCCTTCGGATCCACCTGAATCTGGTTGTACCCAGAGAAGGCATCCATGAAGGACAGCCACTTGTTGCCAGACGTTGAGTCCACCAACTAGTATATCTGGGGGACCAAATAAAGATCTTTTGGGCAAGCTCTGTTGAGGTCAGTAAAATCAATACACATATGCACTTCCCGTTATTTTTCTTGACCAACACTGGGTTTGCTGTCTATAAAGGATACTGTGACTCCTTTATGTGCCCCATCTTGGTAAGCCGGTCAACTTCTTGGACTATTACATCAGCTTTCTACTTAGAAAAAACCCTCCTTTTCTGCATAACATGTGCAACATCACTCCAAACTGATAGTTTGTGAGAGATAACGCTTGCAGGTACTCCGGGTCACATCACCATTGCACCAAGCAAAAACATGTTGATTGTCTGACAAAAAGAAAAACATTTTCTTTTTTAACTTTGGCGCCATCTTGAAGCCAATCTTAATACTTTTACCCTCTCCTAAGGGAAGAGTTTCAACTTCTTCCATCGGTATTATAACAGTAGGGGCTTCTCTGGGGTCATCAATTTCACCCTCCCCCTCCGAAGGCCCCACTAACTGCTAATCTTCATTGATTCGAACTGCTCCCAAAGTTTTAGGAGCAAGTGCAGTTGTATAACACTCCTTTGCTATCTTCTGACTACTTCAGACAACACCGAGTTATCCTTGAACCGCATACTTCAAACACTGATGGACAGTTGAGGCCACAACATGTATTCTAAAGAGCCATGACCTCCCAAAGATTGAATTGTAACATGTGGGGCAGTCTACCACAATAAATAACACTCTAACCAGTTTTTTAAAAGACCATTTCCCAACAGCACCTCTTCCTCAAACTCCCCGATTACATACGCAGAGCTCCCTGTGAAGCCCACAATGGTTCTGCTTGACCGTTTAGTAACGGCTGGATTTTTCATCTACTTGTAAGAACTTAAAAAGAGGATGTTTGCCGAACTGCATGTGTCTATCAGAATTCGTCTGATATCATTGCCCTCAATAGATGCTCCTATCACCACAACATCCTCATGAGGCCCAACAATATTGCTTAAATTATCCTCATCAAAAACTATAAATGGAAAAGGGGTTTGGGATTGATAAGAAGACATGCCTCCCTCCAACTAAGCAGCCAGAGAGTGAACATGCCTCTTCCTTGATGAAGGAGTTGGCGCTGTCATAATATCTCCTCTAAATATAGTGAGTGACTCAAAGAAACTAATGAGTCTGGACACCGTCTTAGTTTTTCTGTTATGACCCCTACTTTATTCCGAGTTGGATCATGATCCAGGTACTCTGAATCAACATCAAATCTTTCAAGGATCACCATTGCCCTCGCCAGAGAAGATGTTCCTGCATTGTTCATAGGCCCAGTTCGAAGAGCATTGTCGGGTCTGTTTCCACTTTTTCTCTTGACATAAGCCCCCAATTTACCTCTTTCAATGAGATTCTGTACCTCCTGCTTCAGAGCAATGCAGTCTCGGGTGTTATGGCCAATATTATTGTGATATTGGCAAAAACAAGTATTTCGACTGTCCCTAGGAAGGCAACCCATAATGTATCTGCATTGCCCTTCACCTCTTTTCTTCCCACAAACTGCCTTCGAAAGGGAACCCAGAATGTATCAAATTTTCCGATACATCCCCGGGGTAAACTATTGTACCATTTAAGAGCACTTCTCGTAAGAGATTGGGAAAAAGCTCTACACATAAGTTTGTCATTATCATCAAAATTCATCATGAAGTTCTTAAACTGCTCCAGATGATTGTCCGAATGTTTACTCTTATCATACTTCTTCATTTTGGAACTGTCAAACCTTTTGGGTAGGTTTCCAGACAGTATCTTGGCATAAAATGGTGATTGTCTCTAATTCCTGCTATGATTGAATACCGTGTCTTCATTAGGTGTTGCAAAGATACCTGGTTCATCATGGAAAGCAAAATGATCGATCGGCAACTGATCCACATGCTTGTGACTGTGGCTGTGAGATGACTGACCCTTTGCCCAAATTCATTTTAAGTCTCCAATGCCCATCCCTCTTTATTGAATATTTTTGAACTAATCTTTGTTTCTTCTTGGACCTCCCTTCATTACTGCTCGATGACAAAAAATCCTCAAGCTCAGCCTCGTTCGAAGAGCTGTTGGAGGACTCAAAATCTGAACTTTCAACCGGCTTGGACCGGTGAGTCTTCTTAGAACTGACATGGGTCTTTTTGGTACTCAAATGAGTCTTTGCTGATGGATCATTCTCCCTAGGATTGTCAGTATGATGGATGGCTGACGCCCTTGACTTCTCTTTTATACACATCTCCGCTTATTTTATGGCCCTCAAAGCCTCTATTTCTACCCTTAGCTTGTCTCACTCTTCGATGGTGTATTCTTTGTTTTCCCCAACTCCTCCACCACAGGTGGTGGATCTTATTGCTCGTTTGGATTCATCCGAATAGGTCTTTTTTATTGGTTTTGAATGCAAGATTCAGGCACCTCACGCCTCCTACTGTGGTCGCCAATTTGGTTTGGATGATTTTGGGCTGGGGATAATTTTATAAAGTGTTTGAGTATTAAGTGTTTTGGTATAAAGTACTGAGAGATTTGAGAAGCATGGTTGTATTAAATATTCATTACCCTCATTAATGAAAGTAGTTGAGGTATTTATACCCTTAATTAATGACTCATGGGCATTCAGGTCAATTTATAGAACCGGATCAAGTTTAAGGACCCATTAATCTTTTAAGCTGATTAGCACATAGCTTAGTCAAAAGGTGTTTAGGTGTTTATTTACTTTTATCATGTCCGGATAGTTCAGGGATGCATTTATTTCCGGATTGCCCCTGTCTGGATAACACAGTGAGCTGTGACTAAACAATCCGAACTCATCATTTACGGCTTCGCAACACATACTCTTTCATTTTAAGTTCAGGTTTTTTAGTATCAAAGTTGTCTAACCAATACAACCATTTTATAATTTACTTTTTTATCCTTGTTACTTGCAGTCATCATTTTCTTCTAGCTTGGTTACAGTAATCGTTGGTTGTTTATGCCGATGGATTTGGTTTCTATTGATTTTATACTCTTAGTATACGAGCCTTTTCGTTTTAAATTTATTTTGTCTCATTTTTCTTTTTCGGCTTCATCCAATTTTCGGTTAACCACCAATTATAAACTTGTTTTTCTCTTAAGGCTCAATGACATTCTTCAGGATATACCTAATGTTTATGAGAATCAATTTTTATTTATTTAATGCATTTAAAACATAACATAATTGAATGGTTATGTTGGGTTTTTATAATTAAAATTAATTTTAAAATTAGTTTAATGATAAAAAATAATTAGATATATGATTGTTAGTGTCGCCATAATTCAGTTGGATTAGATGAATAATTTATAGAGTAAATTACCCATAACCATCGATAAAATATTAAAACTATCGATAACCACTTCAATTTTGAAGTTTACCAATAATCACCTCCAAAATAAATGTTTCTAACAATAAACCTGAACACACAAAACACGTACACCCTTAATAATTTGTTATTTTTTACGTTAAAAACCATACATTTCAAACCCTAACTCAAATTTATTCTAAAAATACATATTAAATTTTGTCTTTTAAAGACGAAAAAAAACAATAACCATAAGTGATTTCTTTTTTTTGTGAATTATTTTTATTTTTCCTATTTTTGCAACCAAATTGTACTTATTTTCGCATCCGGAACAAAGTTCATATATATATATATATATTATTTAAATAATTATGCAATTGGACCACATCTGATTTTTTGCAACCAAATTACAAGTATTTTTGCACTTAGAACCAATCCAAAATTTTATTTAAAATAAATTCAACACAAAAATGAACATAATTTTGCAATTATAATTATTAGTTGTTTCGAACTCAATTAACACTTATTTTCAAAAAAATAAGTTGTATTTTTTTCTTCACGTAATCAAACTTATTTCAGAACCAATATTCATATTTACACAATCATAATCTTTTTATTTTCGCAACATATTTGCACATAATTACACAAATGGTCTATAATTACTTTCTTACAACCAAATTATACATATTTTCACATCCATAACACACTGAACAAAAAATTCAAAAAAAAACATAAAAATGCACATATTTTTGCAACTATAAAACACTTAGTTGTTTCACACCATTAAAACTTCTTTTCACACAATCAGACTTATTTCAAAATCAAAGTTCCTATTTACGCAACCATTTTTTTCTTATTGTCACAACACATTCACACATAATTACGCAGCTGAACATAATTACTTTTTTAGACTTATTTCGTAACCCGTTTACACCTAATTACGTATTAAAAATAATAGGACAATTGTCCCAAAATTGTTTGTAATTGATCTAGTTTTGTTCGTCTTAAAAGAACAAAATCAATAATATTTTCAGATTATTTTATAGCTATAGTTTGAAAGATATGGAATTTAAAAAAACGGTTAGTAGTACTAATAGAAATGCTAAGCCGTTATTGGTAATTTATTTTTAAAATCAAGTAGTTATCCCTACTTTGTCAAACCTTGAGTGGTTATTGGTAAATAGTTTTGATGTTGAGTGATTATTTATAGATTACCTTTATTTATATTTATCAAGTATGTAAAATAAATTTAATAGAACTTTAGGTGTTCTTGAATTTGTTGAACCATAAAATTAATAAACACCCTTTTAAACACACTATCATTGAAAAAAGATAAACAATTATTATTATATTTTAAAATTTTGCATGTTTTGGATTTTTTATTTTTATACTAGTTTGGCGTTCATATCTCAGCAGATTCATGCCTCATTAGTGTCATTGTATGTGGAAAGACACTCGTAACCGAATACTTTTTTCCAAAAACTATTAACTAATAGTTTTAATTTTTTCACGTTTGTACCTTGAAAGAACATACACTTTAACATAATATTTTACAGTAGCTGAGATGAGAGGGGTCACCTTCGGGCACCAAAGGGAAATTTAGTCTGAAAGCCTCATGTTCAAAAGTCAGAAGTAAGGCAAACATGAAGATGAAATCCACTAAGGATCAATGGAGTCTCCTAATTTTTGTAATATTTTTATACAAATATAAGTCACGGGTCTCCGGGGATAGAATATCATGCTAGACATTGTTATCATTCTCTTTATACCAATGATAATTAGTCCACTGATAGAGAAAAGGCTTCATCATCTCCTAAAATGAGGAACCATCGATGGAACATAGCTCGTTCCAAGCATCGACACCCTCTAAGAATTAGGCAATTTCGGAGAAGCTCAAATTTTAGGAGGTATATCAACCCCATCTGAACCTTCGCACCTCAAAACGAGGTCAGGCCTACTCGAACCACGACTCCCGAGACCTACCCAAACACATGCTTATCAACCTTGGCTTCAATCTCTTAGTGTTAATCTGAACTTATTTTATCTTCCGGTTTCAAACTAAGGTGAAGCTTTAGACCATATGAACATAACTATTTTGGTAACAATCATTTTTATTCATATGGCTGTTATTATCATTTCAATCATAGTCGATAGATGTTTCAGGGCTTCAATCAGTATCGGATCGGTATGATAGTATAAAGGAACCTTCTTACAGTCAAATATACAACTTAGCCAAGTCACTTATTTCTTTTGAGATCCTTAGCTAGTGAACTGCCACCAAAGGTTTTTCAATATATGATGGATAAATATGATGGTTCGGTTGGTCAAGAACATCATATTAGAAAAAATCAATAATATGATGCTAAAATTCAAGTGAGATTATATGTTTATATGCCAATCATTATCGATGATATTTAGAAGGAAGATAGTAACTTTGTTCAATCAGCTACATCTGGTTTCGATATGAAGCTTCAAAACTTTATGGACTTTGTTCATGGACCAATTTATTGAAATTAAAGAGATCAAAAGTGATGTTGATTGCATATTACATTACAAGCATGAGCTTGATGAAAGTTCACGAGATTATGTCTAAAACTTTGTTAAGATGTATAGAGGATTATCACGAGGATATCGTTTGTGTCTTTTTTATATAATGAATCCGCATAAAGCAATTTGAATAATATATTATGAAGAATAAATCCCTCATATTCGGTTTCATGTTGAAACATGTTAAATATCATATTTAAATTTATGAGACAATAAAGTTAAAGGTAGTTCATAATGGACAACCCTAAGAAATATACCAATATCGGAAGCCAACTCCGTTTCTTGTGGCCTATCATGTCAAAAATAGCAAAACTTCATTATGCTCGAATCTATATAATCCTCAAGTTGACTCAAAATCTTACAAAAGCAATGGAAGAATTATTATGATGCATGTACAATTGTGTTTTCCGTTAAGAATGTGCGAAATCAAGAAGCTATGCAAATCGTCAAGGAATAACTTGAGTCCGAACAACAAATAAAATAGACGTAATTATTAGAGGTGGAAGAAATATGGAAAATGACGGCTTGAGAGACATGTCAAAATACGGAGGCTAACTTGGTGCTCAACATTCATATAAATTTCCTAAATTTGGACTTTGCTTTGTTATGGCCTTATGTCTCTCCAACTTAACAACCTGAGTGAATTGCTCGTACCCTTAACGGATCATGACCTAATCCAAAGTCGGAACGTGAATGAGTCTGAGAAATAAAATAATATTTTTTTTCTCCAAACGAATAAGAGAAAATGAATAAATATTTTTACTCTAATTATTTTTGTTTGTATTTGGCGAGCCCTAATCTAAGAAGGTTTTTGTATCTGTATTAAATATAAGTTCTCATACAAGTGGGACAATTTTATACAATCTTTGTTATCTTTGCTTGAATTGTTTAAGGTTATTTAAAATTTATTAAGTGTTAACCTAACTGCATATTCATTGAGACAATTTACATTTATGTTTTTTCCTTTTACAGTTTAATGATTGGTTGTTTCCCATTTTAAGTCCTATAGGAAAATGATTGTACTTTAGAATAATATTAGTGGTACGGAGTACAACATGTTTTAGATGAAGTATTTTTTGTTTGAATCTTCAAATAAATGAATATTTTTAGCTCTAACACCCTCAAACTAATAAAATATTGAGTTATCTTTGATATCTTTAGGTGAGTTATAGAGGAGAAATAAAGTATTACTAGTTCGGCGAAACCCAGAATCATAGTTTGTTGCAAGTTTGTATGAGGTTTTGTATGTTTTTATGTGTTTGTTCGGGTCTTTTCTTGTAAAATGATTAATTTGAAGGTAGAGGTTTAATGTATAAGCTTGAAAATTCAATACATAGTTTGATGGGGGAGCTCGAAAACCCAATGCCTAGTTCCACACGGGAGCTCGAAAACCAACGCATATTTTGAAATTTTATTTTTAACTTTTTACGCGACCAGGGTAAAAAATGTACCTAGAAAATAAAACTAATTATAGAATAAAAATTAGATCTAATATTATGTTGGATATTTATGAAGTGTCCAACTTCAAGTGCTATAGCTCGTAAACATGGGGACATAACTTTCCTTATTCATCAAACAATTTGTATGTTTATAACTTGAACTTGATCGATATAGTGTCTAATTTTTCTCATGTTGGACCTATCTTCTCGATCACCTTATGCTTGATTTGAAAAAACACATGTATGAATACTTAGTCAATTATTTTACAAGTTTTGAAGAATAATTTGGAATCTTAATTACTTCTTTTTATAATTTTGTAGTGTTTCATGCATAAGTGATCTTTAATACGTTTTTATTTGATTATATCAATATAGGCTCTATAACCTTAAGTATTTATTATCTCAACGTAGTTAGATAATTTAAATATGGACAATTTTATATATGTTAGAACCATATTTTTTTATTACATATGCTAGAACAAAAGATTTTTCAATGATGGTATTGCGTGAGGTGATTTGGTATGACCATAAAACTTAATTGATAAATTTTTACAATTTTCTAACCGCACACCTAAAGAGGCGCAATATGTCTTCCAATATGGTTATGTTCGTCACCTTCAATTGTCTGTTCACCTGAGTATGAAACGATAATAAAAAATATTATACCGTACCCTAGGTTTGACATTAAAGCGCTAAACGAGCATTTTGAAATTGTAAACTATTTTTTATGGTGATAACCCAAAGTATCTTATATATGTAGTATATATTTATCTTATATATGTAGTATATATTTATCTTATATATGTAGTATATATTTATTTTAAAAACGTTTATGACCTCATTTCCCTAAATTTTGGCCAATGTTTTTGCTTCCATTCATTTAGAGATATAGTTCAGTCATACTAAGAGGTAATTCTTACTACATAAAGCGTTTGAAACACATCATATTAATTCCAAACATTACTTATAAATGTATTTTTCTTTGATATCTATGCGAGGAATTGTTCAAATTTAGATTATGTTGGCAAAATATTGGCATGTGTCACAACTTTTGACCAAGGATTTTGTATATAAGTATCCATAAGTAACCAAGCAAGATAACACATATATGTAATATTTTAAAGCAATAATGTGTGCCATATTTGGTTTTATAAAAAACTTCCATAATTAATGATGATTTGTCATGACAAAAAGCGTGAAGGAGGATCTGTTGAGACCTATATGTATAATGTTTATGCCAACTATACAATTTAAACGAATCAAATTTTATTACTTTAGACGTCGGTTTGGTCCTCTGGCATGAACTCAATGATTAGTAAGTTTGGATTTTATATTACCACTCAATCCCTTCTTTGATGGCTATTATTTTGAATGATTGGTTTGTAGATAGGTTATGTCATGTTACTGACTTCTCTTACAAGATCATTATGATGTTAAATAAACATAACCAAAGGAAACGAGTGTATCTACTATCATGTTCTTGATCATTCCTACTTATTCGTATTTGAATTATTTAAACATAGCTGTTTGGTAATAGAATTCCCTTTAATATTTAATGAGGTTGTTATTTTTTCCTTCGACTTAGCATAGGGTGTGAACCATAATGAGTTATGTCTTCATGAGATTCACTAGGATCCACATGTATGAGTGGGTTGCAAACTTACTATAGCACTTTCATATTTAGCCTCATTATTATAAACGATAAAACCAATATTCATTACTTGATTTAGGATATCTTGCGAGAGAGATATTAACTATTTTCCAAGAACATAAGTTATTATACGCACGTATATATGGATTAATTATGTTGATTCAAAGTTATCATTCGAATGTAAAGGTCTTTCTGACTGAAACTATATTAAAAATTATGCCAATGACCGAGATTTTATGATAATGCATGATTTGAACTTTATATCGAAGTCTTGTAGCTCTACTAACCATCTGTTAAGTCTAGCAAATATATATATGGCCATGCATTAAACTTTTTAAAGGAAGAGAATTTTAGACAACAATGAAATACACTTGAAATTATGGCTCAATCTTTCTAATCACAATAATTAATTCTAAAGGTAACATTTTCCAAGTTATATGCAACAAATTTCAACATATATGAGACTTATTTATATAGTATATTTCTTTTGGGGTATTCTCTTATTCTCTAACTAGCACTACGTTAACCACATGATCAGATTCAACTATATATTATTAGCTATTTTATTTTAAGATCAGAGACATGGTGTTTGAGATAAGATTAAGTGGTACATGAAAATAAGTCACGCCCACATATGATCAACAGAATATGTTAGTTTAGATCATTGAGAAGTTATTCTTCAAACATGATCATGATAACTAGTGCTTTATATGTCATATATTCTTAAAGTAAAACTATAATTTGGAAATATTTTGCTTTAGTTAATTGATGTAATCTAGGTGTAATTGCTTTTGGTTTGGTATAAGAACTACGTTTCAAATATTCTATCAGTTTCCCATCATGAAAGAAGTTTTGAACCTCATCTTTTAAGGCTCAATAGTCCCATGCTAAATATCATGTATTATCGTGATATTTTTTGGACTTGTTTGGGTTGTGATACTCTTTGAAATCGACCATTATTCCAGGTTTACAAAGACTGATAAGTTTTTTGCCTTATGAAAGATGATACCAACATTTTTAGTCAGTTCTATAAAATAACCCTCAACTGGTGCGACCCATATTATGTAGCCATGATTCTATTATTAACATTCATTGGGGGTTCAATCTAGATTTGAATGTATGTATACGAGCTAGTGTGAATAGATCATTGATATTATTCATTGAATGATAAATATGGTAGACATCTGAGACTATTGGGAACCGTACGTGCATCTATTCAACCTTGATTTATGCCTCAGACCGAGCTAATAAATTTTTAGATTCAAGGTATTATTCTTTATAGTATCCTCTGCCAAGAATCTCATTATAGTTCACCTCCTATAAGCTATGAAAATAATAAGTTTGTTGCAATATTCTAGATTATTTTTTGTTTGGATGAACTTTTAAGTGTATTTTTTGACATTTTATTGGAGTCCTGATTATAGTGGATAGTATAATCACCATCATTGTTTATGTTTTATCTACCTATGAACTGGTATTAGAAGGTTGTCCATAACATTTCATAACTTATTTATGGACCCCGACAGTAGTTGGTTAAACCAAGTTAGAGAATTTTTCAAAAGGTCATGAAGAAAGCACGACACAATAGCATGTCATCTCTCTTGAATTCAAGCATTTTATTTTTCTAACTACTCGATATGGTGCTTGAGATATTTGCTCTCACTTGCACTTTGGTGAAAAATCATTATGTAATATTTATGACACTAACAAAGACACCATAATATTAAATTTGAGTTTGATTATGATGGATATGTGATAGACTATGTGCGACCGCTCAACAAAATTTATAATCAATATGAAGTTTGAATATGTTATGGTTAGATCATAGATGGGTAGAGATAATTTTACTAGAAAATAAATGAGTAATTCTGTGGACCCAGAGAAGGTAACATAGAAATGTTCCAAGGTTTAGTAGACTAATTGTTAATTTGCTGGGTAATAACGGTAGTTTGGATATGGATGTTGGGTTGGATGAGGCTCGATAATGTCTGCTCCCTCTTTTTTATCCATATGATGGTGAAAGGAAAATGTTTGACTCATTTTACCAAATTAGGAAAGATTATAAAGAGAGAAATGCCTTATGGATATGCTGGTTGAACCACGGTTAGAGTGTTGCTTAGAGTTTTGTTGCTTTGTAATTATAGGTATGAAAGCTATAATATACATGCTTATGTAAAATGCTTATATCGGTATGTGATTATGAAAATGGTAATGTCATCTCCATTTTTATCACCAGCGAGGATTCATAGATGATGGATAACAAATCATAATCGTTGCCAACGCCAATCCACCACCAAAGTACATATTGTCATAAGTGTTTCTAGATGAAAGCGTCATAGGTCATCCAACTTTTGATGTATGATAAGAACAATAAAGTTTTTTAGTATTGGATTCTGGCCTGATCTTGACAAAAAATAACAAATATAAAGTGAGATATGATATTTTAATTATGATTTCCTTAAAATATTTATTTTTATCATAATATTGTTTTCCATACATCAATTAGATGGTATGTTTTATGTTTTTTAATTTATGGCCGAAGATAAATGGTTGAATTGGTTAATTAAAAACCAAAATTTTGAATAATAAACGGTTCGTCCATTCATAATGGACGAATAAAAAAAATAAAATGTACATATAACCAAACTAAAAAGAATAAAAAATAGATTTTAATTGGTAAAAATACTGTTTATATTTATACATAGAATACATAGATGTAAAATAAAATTTTAAAATGTAATTAAAAAATAATCCGACTCAAATATTTTATTTATGTCTTATATTCGCCTTTAATTATTTTAAAGTCATTTTTAATTTTATTATTATTATTATTATTAGTTATGTTATTCTATATCCAATAAAATTTGATATTATAATTGATAATGAATAAATGTTTATATCTTTTTTTGTGTTTAAATCCTAACTTCTTTTTGTTATTAAGTAATTTTTTTATCAAGTAAAATATCTAGGACGTTTTATTAGGTGAGTGTGTTTGAATTTACGAGATTTGTTGCATGATAAATCATACCAATTTTTTTTACAATAAATACATAAAATGATTTTTCCTTTGGATAATTAGAATTTAATTATATTTGTTTTAATAGTTTTTTTATTAAATGAAAAAGCAGACATTTTCTGCCTTTTTAATATTTTATTTCTTCAAAGAAGAGTATATATGCCCAATTTCTTGGGTTGGTCTTTAAGCAAGGGACTAGATACATGAAATATTTCAAAGAGGCACCAAATTTTGCTATCACATAATATCTAAATTTTTAGATATTTAATTCAAACCATTTCTCATTTCGAGGTTGATCGAGCTTCTGATTTTCTTGAAAAGTTTGAAGACAAATGGCCGATTAAGACTTTTGGAGGTTAGACATTTCAATTATATTAGTTAAGATTGGTAAGGATCGAAAAAAGCTGAAGCTTATGAGCATAGCAGCTTGTTGGGTTAGGATGAAAAAATCTTTTCCTTCTCAGACTTTAGCTGTCGTTAAATCGTTGTATTGAATTTAAGACATTTTTTCTTTCTTGTACTTTGTGCAAGATGAGCAACCATAGATAAAAGAGCTTTATCGAGCAACATAGCTGCAAAAAAGATATTTTCATGTAAGACTACCTCTAATAAATTTTTACCTTCTATTTATTAATGGTTGATATATTTGATGAAAGATATAATTGCAATTAGGATATGGATTTCTGAAGTTGCTGTACTATTTGAACTGTTATAATTCTTTGATAAATCTGATTTCTAGACTGTCTAATAGAGCAATTGCTCTCAGTTGATTGAGAATTTCATATGTATTAATGTATTGCTTGAATTTTAGCTTGTCTGTCCACTTAGCTAACCAATACATTGCTGTATTTTGTTTTTTGTAAATATGAGATATAGATATATTTCAAGACAATAATTTTCTGCAACACTCTAGTAATGGGGTTAGAAAACAAAGAGATTTATGAGTTAGGAGCATAATTAGTAATACTTTAGAATTTGTCTAAATATTATGCTGAGTTATTTGCATTTTGTGACATAGAGTAAGGCCATCCAAGAGAGCTCTACTTTTTGAAATTATGGGACTTTGTTTGGCGTAGATCATTCTAATTTCATATTTTATTTCACATTTAGAGTCTCTGGTAATAGCACTACCAATGACTTTCCCAGATTGAGAACAAGATACATTGGTGTTTAATTTAAGTCTTGAACTAGTAGGAGATAACCAATTAACAATGATTAGATTTTTGGGTTGCTTTAAATGATTAAAGTAGTCAACGTCATACACAAAATCAATATCCTAAGCCAGTAATTTATTTTAAGGAAATTAGCTAAGTCCACCTTTAGGGTATAATATTGTCTAAGTCCACCTTTGTTTGATGAATAAGAGAACTAGCATATATTTTATGTCGATGATAATTTTATGTTATTTATGTGCTGCCATATAACCCACCATATGGTAGAGGGGAGGGTGGTTTCTATGTGAACATCTTTAGGACCATACTAATACTAGTTCCTTAATATATGATTAAGAGTCATATCTCTGTCGATATGAAGCTTGAAAATATTACTCAAGTACTACCATACAGACCATGAGTTATTGCATCAAACAAAGACATGTTGAGTTGACTCAACACTGTCACAATATTGATATTTTGAAGCTAGATAAATATTCTTTTATTGAAGGATTACTTTACCAACTATGAAAGATCCTCCATATTAGAAAAGAAAACTTCTTTAGGGTAACATTGTTCCATGTTTTCTTGTAGATAATTGAGGGATTTAGTTCTCAACTTGTTCCATGTTCTTTGGTATTGAATGCTTCAGAGTCAGTTGTAGTCCACTGAATTTTGTCTTCAACCATTTTATTGATAGATAGTTTAGTGATTCTGTTTATATCTGATGATGATAACGTTGGAATATCCTAATGTCCCTCATTCAAGAACTCTTTAACTTTATTTTGGGTGTGCCATGATGTTTCGTTGTCATGAGTTATATTTATTACTGGCTTTATGGTGAACCACTTGTCCAACCAGAATTCACAGATACCTTTACCAGTGTCCTGTAGATAAAGTCCTCTGATATGTTTCTTGCTTCAAATATTCTCTTCCAAACTTGAAATCGTTTTTAACTAGTTGAACTTGCATAAGGTGATATATAGAGCAGTAACTGTTTAGCATAAATTTATACCATAAGCTTTTATTTTCTCTGAATTTGTACCATAACTTGCAATAATAAGTAAGTTGAAGATCTTTTATGTTCATGATGTTAAATCCCCCATTATCTATAGGGCTTACTCAGGTTGCTCTAGATAGTTCAAGCCATGAATTCATTGGTTTCAGTTATCCTCTAAAGGTATCTAATACATATTACTTCTAAACTTCTTATGATGGATTTATGTAGTAGATATTTTTGAATTTGATAGTATGAGATTACTATTAATACATATTGTATGAGGGTAAGTCTTTCTCCAAAGGAAATCAGGTTATGATCCTACTCTTGGGTCTTTCTTCTAATTTTAGTTAGCTTCTAGGTATTTCGTAGGGAAATTACAAAGCTTGGAACCTGTAATATGCTGTATATAGTTTGATCTAGCAGGAATTATACTTGATTAAGGTATAAATATCAACTTATATTTGCTGATTATCTTCCCTGATTATTTTTTTATACTTGAGAAGAAAGTTATAGATGTTGTTGATTCTTGTATTTAATCCATTAGTAACGATAATTATGTCATTGGTAAATACCAAGTGAGGGACCATTATTGAGCTACCTGTATTATATCTCATTACAATATTGTCTTGAAGAAGTTGTTTAAGAGCTTCGATTAAAAACTCCTCAGCCAAGATGAGCAAACTGGGGGAAATAGAGTCCCATTGTCTAACTCTAATAGTGGATTTAAAGTAACATCTAGCTTCTCAATTGGTGATGACTGAAAACCCGACCTCACTCATAGTTGTCTAAATTAATCTTATGAACATGTTATCAAAACCATAAACAATTAGTATTTGAGTAATAAATAAAATAAAATTAAATATTGAAACTCTGTCAAAAGCCTTTGCCAAGTCTAATTTGATGATTAAGTTTCCTCATCTAAACTTCATTTTAAGGTTATAAGCTATTTCTTTGGTGAAAAAAATATTTTCTTAAATATTTATGCCTTTTATAAAACTATTATGTTCTTCATAAATTAGTTTAGGGAGAAGAGAAAAGATCCTGTCATTGAGAATTCTGGATATAATCCTATTGAAAACATTACATATGCTTATGGGTCTATAGTCATTCCATAATTTAGGATCATCTTTCTTTGGAATCAAGTAGGTTTTTGTTGCATATATCCCATTGGGAACATGCTCTCCTTTAAACAAAGCTCTTGTTGTTGAACAAATTTCCTTAGATATAGTATCCCAGCATTGCTGGAAAAATTTAGTAATAAAATCATCTACCCCTGCAATACTTGAAGAGTTCAGGGCCTTGACAGAGCTATATATTTCTTGATCAGTTAGAGAAATTATTAGGTTTTTGTTGTCTTCATTTACGATACAATTAGGAATAATAGATGAAATGTCTGTTAGTTTAGTAGTTTGAGTATTCTCAATGAGCAGATTCTTGAAGTAGTTTACAACATAATCTCTTAATTCTTAAGGATCATGGATCCATATGTTATTATTTAGAATTTTAACTATTATGTTCCTTCTTATTTTCTTCTTAACATGGTTGTGGTAGGCCAAAATATTCTTGTCATCATATTTTGTCCAGTTAATGCTGTATTTTTGCTCATAGTAAGTCTCCTCTATGGCAAGTAGCTGGAGATGGTTTGCTTTTACTTTTGTAAATATGATTTGGTCCTATTGAGAATTGGTTTATAAAATATATATATCATTGTATTTAACTTCCTCATCTGATTGAGGAATTGAGTTGAAAATCTTGCAAAAAATGTCTTTGTTCCATGCCTTTATGAATGCACCGAGTCTCTTGAGTTTCTACAAGAACACCTAGTTATGAGGGCAATGAATAACTTCATTCCAAATTATTCTTCAATATAGTGGATAACTCAGATTGTAACAACCACATATTTCAGAACTTAAAAGGTGACTTAAATTAAGAGAGATTTTCTGATTTTAATACATAATTGGGAGCGATCAAACCCCATTTGGAGCCATATGTGTAATAAGGATGCTAACAAAGTAATTAGACAATGATGTATTGTATAACATCCTATCGAGCCTCTTCCACTTGTGTGAAAAATAGTCCACGTATATTTGGATAGAGTAGCTCACATTCATGATGTTATAATCACTAACTGTATTGTTGAGTTCGTCCATACTCCTCAGAAAAATAGAATTAGTTGCTCTGATATATTTACGATGGAGTTAAAATATCCCATTATAAGCCATTCAGTTAATGAATCTGCTACATCTCTTAGATTGTTCCATAAAGGAAGCATGAGGCCCATTATAAACTTTACGTAGATTATTGCTACCATAAGATTATTGTCCATATTTGGATGAGTAACTTTTACATGTTGTAGTTGATCTTGATCAATGATATGATGAATAAAAATTAATTTTTCTAAAATACCCGTATCTTATTTGAAGTATTTGATATTGCATTATAGATTCCCAAGATTTGAGCAGTCTTGTTCAAATAGATGTTTGATATCAATGGCTAATATATTGCCATGAATTCGATCTTTAATGATATTACAATTTATTTTACCATTCTCATTGTGGTCTTATTTCCAATCCCTCGACCATTCTAACACATAATTGATATGATTATTTAAAAAGTCAGTTTGTGGTCTTGTAGACCTTTTTGAACTATTTTGGATATATTGATGCCATTTGATGTTGTTGGATTTGTTTCCTTTGATTTTTTCCATATATTTCTTAAAGTTTTTCTTTTCTTTTACTGTAACTTTAGGTGAAGAGGGAAGACTTCCCACATGTTGAAGGTTGAGAGAAGAAATATTTGTGTTATATGAGTCATGGTCATTTGCAGCCGACAACTTTATACCCATTTCCAGAGAGTGTAATACCTCAGTTATTTATACTTTATGCAGATCAAGTATTATACTTTGAGCTTTTATTGGTTGTGGTTCAATTATTTGTAAATGTTTGATGGAGTATTTGTGTAATTTGTGTGTGTTTGGTGGCTGTTGATGACCACTTGAATATTTTTTGATGGTAGGGTTTTTTCTTTGCATAATGATTATCATGGACTCATTTTATTTGTAAGGTGAGGTTGGACCATTAAATACAGTAGAGTTCACTTTAGGTATCTATGTCTCTGCAGATTTATGTTGATTATTGTTGTTTGAGAGCTGATTAGTTTGTTGGTCATCAACTTGAGGTAGATTGTCTTATAGTAATTTCCTTGAAGCATGTTTGTTGTGGCCTATATGATAGCATACTAAACAATAACTTGGTATGTCACCATCAGTAACATCAATCTAAAAACCTTTAGACTTTCTTAAGCTAATCCATATTATTTTCATTGAAGACTTTGATATATCCAACTCATCCTAAGGCTTACAACAGTTGTATATGGCTTGGTTCTTAAAGGGAATCTAAGTATCAATAGGATTGCCTATTACTTTGGCTAATGTTCTGATAGAGTCAGTAATGTATAGATATTTAGGGAGATTGTTGAAGGTTATCCATACTAGGGTAACCGATGACTCTTTTCTTGGATGAAAGTTGGGATTCCACTTCAAAATACGCATTGTATGCTTGTCCGCAGTCCATACAATCCTTCTCCGGATTCTTTTAACATCTTCATGCAAATTCAATTATATCATTAGATGATAAGGATCCCAAATGACCAAACTAACCTTCCTTTTGAAGCCGAGAGTCCCGAATTATTTTTGGATTATCTGCCAACCAAAAAAATCCCAATTAAGGCGTGCTTAGCCATCGACTATATAGTAAGTTTATCTTGTGTTTGAAATTTCATAGAGATGTAGTCTTCTTGATTACGGATTTTGGTATGTTCATGAACAAAGTCCTTATTAGATGTTCTAACAATACTAGAGAAGCTTTTAATTTGTTACTTTGGTATCCGTTGCTACATTATTGATAACAATTGTTAATTGTCATGTTGTTTAAATATAGGGTTTGATCTGAATGTTGAATATCTTATTGGGCACAATTGATTAAGGGTGAAAAATTTGTAAGAATAAACTTTCTATATTACTTGTATATGAAGGCGCCGTCTTCGAATCCTGATAAAAAAACAAAAATAGATATGGAGATTATTTGGCGCTTTAAATTAATGATGTTTTTGTGCTTCATTAGTCTCACCATCAAGATGTCGTTGCTTATAAAAAATGAATAGTCATGACTTCGATTCAGAAGTATTTTATCCATACTTAAATAAGTATTGGTTTGTTGAAGAGAAAATCATTGTGTGTTTTATTTTAATAATATTATTGTTTTAAACTTTTGTTTCATAGTGCCGTTAATTTAGTTTTTTATTCCATTGTTATGAAATATTTATTTATTATTTGAAAGTAACGTACCAACATCAATTTCATTAATAATATTAGCTAATTTTTTTAAATAAATTATTAAAACAATAAAATAAATTTTGATTAACGATTTTTTTTTAAATAAGAAAGACAAATAGTCCTGGACATATATATATATATATATGAATCAAGAAAATTATTTTGAGTTTAAAGAAGTCACAAACGATATTGTTTTAAGTGTTTTTGGTAAGTAAGATACCATAAGTTATCATTACAGAATACAGAAAAGTGAGATTCCCACTTTTATAAATATACGTGAAAATATAACTCCAGGACTTACCGATCTGAAAGCGAAGTTTTTGGAATAAAAAAAAGTTACGTATACATGACAATGATGAAGTCATAAATTTCTTCACAACTTTGAGCGAGCTGCAGAAAAATAAACAAAACAATTTATTTACCACATCGTTTTAATATTTATAGGTTTTATTTATATGTTTATTATAAAAGGTGAGACATCCATTTGAATTATTTGCATTAAAGGAAGGTCATGTAGTTTTGAAAATGTGAATAATTAATGTGGTAGTAGTAAATACGTTCTCCACCGTTAAGGAGAAAAAAAAGAAAAAGAAAAAGAAAAAGGAGAAAGAGTTAAAGAGAGAGCACAAATAAAAGAAAGCATCATAATGAAGGAAGAACAACAAGTTGATGGAGGCACAAAAACCAGACATGTGGGGTCCTCAATTATCATGATCAGTGATCACCACCACCACACCACCAACCAAACTTTACCTTTCATCTTCCTCTGTCTCTCTCTTTTTCTTTCTTTCTGGGTCTCTCTTGTCTCTCTCTCATTTACTCTCTTCTGCATAAAGTCTTTAACTTTTCTTTTTATTCAACTCTCAACTCACCCCTCTCTCTCTCTCTCTCAATTTAATAAGAACTTGAAAATTTCTCTTTTTTTTTTTTAGAAATATCTTGAAAAAATCAAAGACCAGTTTATCTGGATGCAAGGTGGCGGTGGTGGTTGTTCGAGTGGGCATATGTCAACTGTGTCAAAGGAAGACAATTTAGTTGTCTCTTCAGAAGATTCTTCATGCCCTGATGACACAGAGTTAGAGCTAGCTCTTGGATTGAGTCTGGGTAGTTCTGTTACCAAAGGACATCAAGGAGGTTCCAGGGCTCAACAATATGCTAGGATTTTGACTGCTAAAGATTTCCCTTCTATTCTTCAATCTTCATCTCCTAAATCATCATGCTCTTCTGCTACGTGTTCCTCTTCTTCTTTAACCAGACTTAATGTTCCTACTGGAACCAAGAGGACTGCTGATTCTATGGCTGCTACTACTCCTGGGTAAGATTTTGTTTCAAAAAGGCTTCTGATCCTCTCTTCTGCTTTGTTTTATGGATTTCCTTGTGTGTGAAGTTTTTCTGCTCGAAGTGTTTTTTGTTTTTGTTTTTGTGATCCTTATGTGCCGTGCTATCTGATCATCTGTTTTTTCCTCCATTCTTTACTTCTTTAGAATTTTTTGGTGATTGAGGTCTTAATAGTTTGTAAGCAGTGATTGTTCTTGGTTTTTGTTTCCTGATCATTTCGATGTGCTTTGTTCTTGTTTCTGTATCTGTTTAGTTGCTGATTTTACCCTTTTGGCAATTCTATAACAAATTTTGTAGTGTTTTGTTTCTTCATCCATCAGATTAGGATGACGTAGAAGTAGGTTGTACTCTGTAGAACTTTCATTCTTTAAGTCCTTAGTTTGTTATGCTTGTTGTGAACGTAATCAATATTGAGTTTTGTTACCGGTGACGAAGTTTTATTTGAATCCTGACACAGGCAAGTAGTAGGCTGGCCACCGATAAGAACTTATAGAATGAATAGTATGGTTAACCAAGCAAAATCACCCCCAACGGAAGAATTGAACCTCAAAACCGAGAAGATCATAACTAATGATGGCACAGTTGAGAATGGTACTAATAATAATGCCCAGGTCAGGAATTCCATGTTTGTGAAGGTGAATATGGATGGCATCCCAATTGGACGAAAGGTTGACCTGACTGCTCATGGAGGGTATGAATCCTTGGCCCAAATTTTGGAGGATATGTTTATTAGGCTTCCAGCGGATGTGGATGCCACACGTAAGTGAATATGCTAGTAATGATATTTGCAATGAATTTAATGCAATTGGTTTAGTTGGTTGACGGTGGGTTTGTGTTGTATGTTCAGGTTCTAGGACGCAAGATCACAGCACGGTCATTCGACCGCAGCCCTCAAAACTGCTCGATGAATCCTTCGAGTTTGTGCTTACTTATGAGGATAGAGAGGGTGATTGGATGCTCGTGGGTGATGTTCCTTGGGGGTACAAATCTATCATTACTATTATTAGTGTACTAGTAAATTTAACTTCTTTGTATCAGTTTTAAGAGTTCTTTTTGTAATTTTTAAAGTTGGGTCAGCTAGAACTTGGTTACATGCAACTCCATATCAGAATGGATTAATGTTGTTCCAATAGTGCAACTCGGAACTTGTTCTTTTCTAACGAATTCGTCTGTAACAACTAACATGGGAGACGACTCTGTCTTCGTACTAAATTGACCTTAATTTTAGTCATTACTTGTTTAGTCCATGGTAGATTTTATTTAGTTGCCTGTTAATGGCTGTGTTGTATTCTTTGATGTCTTTGGCTATAAGGCACTTGAGTTACATACTTGATTGCAAGAACTGTGTCTTTTTGGTCATCATTTACAGGGTTGCATGTTAAATCTTAATGTATTTTATTTTAATTCAGGATGTTTCTCACATCTGTGAAAAGGCTTAAAATCATGAGGAGAACTGAAGCTACAGGAATCGGTAAGGCATAAATTCAAAAAGTTCATTCATTTTACGTTATATTCTCTTTTCTTAGCAATTTAGTGTTTCTCTTTTCGCAGCTCCTGCATTACAAGTAAGAAACGGACGACAAAGAAGCAAGCCAGTATAGAGAGTATAGACAAGTCTTTCGATACAAGACATAAAAGAGTAATCATCCACCTGTAGACAAGCAAATCGTGTGCTTTTTTTATAGGATGAAAATATATGCACTTTCTTGTTCGGTTTCAGGGTTGGCTCTACTGATTGAAGTTTACCTCCTTTTTTTGTTTGTTTTTGTCTTCTTTACGGAAAGGAGCGAGAACAATAGTTTTGAATGTAACCTATACATGCAATTCCTATACTTGTACTGGATGCTGGTGTTTCTGATGCTGTATATATCAGACCACAAAGATTTCTACTATGTTAGTCTAATGGTGGAAATATAATATTCTCACTTTTCGTGTTTTCTTCGTTGCCACATTTTTTATACGCAAAATTAGGGTTCTATTTAGATATGTCCATGAAAATCTCAAGAAAGCATTGAATTACAATGGTTTAAAATTCAAAAGGAGATAGTTCTGGAAAATGTTGAACAATATTGGATCAACATATCTGAAACTTGACCAAAAATCTCAAGAAAGCATTGAATTACAACGGTTTAAAATTCAAAAGGAGATAGTTCTGGAAAATGTTGAACAATATTTGATTAACCTATCTGAAACTTGACCATGAAGTCTACTTACAGGTCTCTGTATGTTTGAATACGGAGATGAATGAACTTATTTGCAAAAAAATTAACTCTTGGGCTCATATACTGCTACATAATCGTCTAGACAAGAACAAAGGACAGCTCTACAAACTCAAAATATTGAATGACAAAAGAATATATTTGCCTAAAGTAGATCATTAACCGGTGATGTACTGAAAACAGGTGTCTCCTTGTTAGTTGTATGTTCATTGTTGTTATTATTGCTGTTGCTACTGCTTTTTCTGCGCGGTTTTGCTTCACCTAGCATTGTTATCACATCTCTCATTGATGGTCTGTCTTTGGGAAGTTTTGCTGTGCAGACAAGTGCTATTCTAAGGACCAACTGCATTTCTTCTTGTACATACTTGCAGTTTCCTACATTAGGGTCTAATGCTTCGTCTAATGATCTGTTGTCTCTTATTTTTCTTCTAATCCATTCTACTATGTCTACAGATTCTCCGAATTCGGGGTCCAATGGCCGCTTTCCAGTCAGAAGCTCTAATAGAACCACTCCGTAGCTGTAGATGTCGATCTTTTCATCAACTTTTAAGGTGTAACCATATTCTGCGATTTTTTTTTTTCCAGATGAAAAACAAAACATTCAAAATAGTGAGTCACAGAATTTAGCTAATCAGTACTTGCAAATATAAAGTGGGGTGGCAAAAATCCATTAAGGGTCAGAAGAAGCTTTGCAGTAAATAAAGCCTGTTGGACTCAAACCCAGACTTTGAACAAACATTTGTGTATGAATCCGGAGCTGCTTTTAATTCATACAACCTGAAACTGAACAATTTCGAACTTAGTGTTTGGAAATTTGTATTTAGTATTTTATTTTATTTGTACTCAACCACGATAATCCGTCCGAATTTTGATCGGGACTGAACATTTCTAACAAAATTTGTTTGTCCGAACGTATAAACCCAGACTCAACCCAAATTTTAAATCAAACGATATTATTTTGTCAAAACCCGGATTTCCGACATAAAATTAGTTTCCGCACTTAGAGTTTTCTGGATCTGACAAAAAACTATTGATTAGGTCTGGAGTCTGGACAAGATTTTGCCACCCAATAAACGCAAATAACTTACCTGGAGCGATGTAGCCGTGTGATCCGGCAACCATAGAAACCGTCTCGTTCTTTCTAACCATCATTCTTGCCAAGCCGAAATCTGCGATCCTTGCTTCAAGATTTGCATCAAGAAGTATGTTGTTAGATTTGATGTCTCTGTGAATCACAGGTGGATGGCAATCATGGTGGAGATAAGATAGGCCATGTGCCACGCCTAGTGCAATATTATATCTCGAAACCCAGTCCACAAGCAACGTCCCAGCTGTTTGCTTGCTATGCAAGGCATCTCCAAGGTTTCCATTGTGCATAAACTCATACACTATCATCATATTAGTGTCATTATGCAAAAATCCTAACAGCCTAACTATGTTTCTATGTCTTAGTTTCCCCAGCACATTTACCTCTCCTGCGAAATCACAAGTGCTTCCTGTTTCGATATCCACCCCAGATGATCTCCATAGCTTCTTGACTGCCACGACTGAACTCATCCGTGCCATTTCAGCTTTGTATACAGTACCAGTAGCTCCCATACCGATGACGTTTGATTCTTTGATGCAGGCGAGAATATCGGACGCTGTGAACCCAAGCCTTTGAAATGCCATTAGTCTCCATGGCCACTCTCTTTTACGAGATTCATCTCCAAAACAACCACCGTTAGGATACCACTTTTTGTATAGTGATCTTGTAGCTATAGCCACAATTCCAATAGCCAGAAACATTGAAATCCCAAGCAGCCATCTTTCAAGAACGTGCCGGCTCCTATTCGGTGATGCAGGTAGTGAATAACTATGGCACGGAGGAAGGACGCTGCCGCAAAGGCCAGCATTTCCCTTAAGGTCATCTGGGCTTATTGTTTTCAAAACACCATTCCCAGGGACTGGGCCATTTAGTTTGTTATACGAAACATTAAGAACTTCTAAGGCCGGAGAATCCCCGAAATTTTCAGGTATTCCTCCGGTCAAAGAGTTGTTTGATAGATCAAGAATTGCTAATGTTGACATCATTGCTATACTTTTCGGGATTTCTCCACTCAGATTATTGTTTCTGAGGTTCAGATTTACTAATCTCTCACACGAACCAATACTAGAAGGTATGGTACCAGTCAAATGGTTTGATGAAAGATCAAGAACAGTTAGCGAAGGACAATCTTGAATCAAGTCTGGAATTTTCCCTTCGAAGTTATTATTAGAAGCAACGAAATTTTGAAGAGTAGGGAGGGAGAAAATCGTTGAAGGAAGCGAAAAATGGAGATGGTTTCTTGAAAAATCAATGAAGGAAAGTGAAGTGGAAGAAGCAATATCATATGGCATTGCACCTGTAAGGTTATTGTTTGCAAGTTCTAACCTTTGAAGCTTACCAAGTTTTCCAAATCCAACAGGAATTGACCCATTGAGGAAATTATTCTGGATTCGCACACGGACAAGCGATGGACAACTAGATAAGGTACTCGGAATAGGACCCGAAAACAAGTTGTCGAAAAGAATGAGCTTGGTCAAATTCCCACCATAGCATAAACTTGTAGGAATCTGCCCTGAGAAAGAATTTGAAGATATATCAAGCCATTGAAGTGGAGAATTCTTCCCAAGATTATCAGGCAACGGACCCGATAAAGAATTGTTCCACAGCTCAAGAGTTTGTAATTGTGTCAGACCTCCGATACCAGCGGGAACTGAACCTGATAATTTATTACACATCAGGTTCAACAGCTGCAAATTCTTCAACTCGGAGATTTCAGCTGGAATCTCATCTGACAAATGGTTGTCTGATAGATCAAGCCATCGAAGCGAGGACAAGTTGCCGACTTGCCACGGAATCTTGCCATGTAGATTGTTCTGGTACAGGAAAACTGTTTCAAGAACCTTGAGCCTCCCCAATTGTTCTGGAATCTCACCGCTGAGATTTCCAACTGCCAAATCAAGATATTTCAGGCTCGAAAGATTCCCAAATTGCGGTGGAATCCCACCACTGAAGTCGTTGTAACCAATAATTATAGTCTCCAATGATGAAAGATCCCCTAGCTCACCAGGAATAGCTCCAGTTAGATTATTTCCACTAAGTCCAAGAAACTTTAGCTTCTGTAAGTTGTGGAAAGATTTTGGAATCAGCCCTTCAAAGAAGTTTCCTCTAAGGTCGAGAATCTCTAAGGAGCTGGCATTGGCAAGATCGTCAGGAATGAATCCGGACAGATTGTTGCTTGAAGCATTAAGCAGAACAAGCCCTTCTGCTCTGCCTAACCCGACTGGAAAGCTGCCAGTGAAGAAATTCTGGCTCACATCCATACTTGTCAATGAAGTAAGATTGGATAGAGAATCCGGAAACTTGGAATCGAAGGCGTTGCAGCTAATGTTGAGAGAATCAAGACTTTTCAGGAGTTGGATATCGTCTGACACAATGCCACTCAGATTCTTGTGAGACAGATCAAGCTTTTCAACAGCTCCATCAATAGAGTTGCACGAAACTCCAGTCCACTTACAATGAGCTAGGTGGTCGTTTTGTGGAAGGCTCCAATCTTGAAGGCTATTCAAAGGATCTAAAAATCCCGATTTTATCGATAATAAAATGGATAATTCATCACTTAAAGCAACTTTGGCACAAACGAAAGGGCAGAAACTAATGTAACAGTAACAGGAACAGAAAAAGAAAAACAGTTGAGTTTTGGTCAAGTTCATATTGTTCTTGTTCTAGTTCTAGTGTCTTATGTTTCTCTTAGCTTTCCACCATTTGGGGTGTGACCCTGAGAGAGTCAGAAAGGGAGAAAGAGAAACTGTGTTTGGAAATGAAAATGAGAAAGAAGATTAGTTAGTGAAGTAGTGATGGGTTCATAAAGATATTTAAAAAGTGATTACTTGTGATTGATTGATCGGATGAGTAATTATTAGTATTATATACTATAATAGGAGTACAGTATAGTTAAAAAATGGATCTGGTGAGATCTTGGGTTGTGTAACAGGCTGTTACTAATCAAGAAGCTTTTGGACTTATTGGAAGTTTCTCCGACATCAAAGACACAGGGAGAGAAGAATGTGTTCTTACAATACCTATAGACTATAGTATGTTCTTTCACTAAGTCACTAGTAATGATTTTCTTGAGTAAAGAGGAGGGTTTGAGCTTGGCTCAGGTTCCAGCTTGAGCTCAACTGTTTAAATATTTTTAGAAAATGATACGAAATATAGATTTATGTATAATCTCTAAATACAGTGTAAATATGTTATTGAGTTTAGCTGAAATGAAATTATGTTCCACCGATAACACTAAGCTCAAGTCGTTTTACACCGGCTTCCATACATATTTTATGGTCCAATCATGTGTTAAAAACAAACTATGCCTAAATTTCCATTAGTCGATCCCGGTTTTGTGCTCGTCTCCGATTAGTATTTTTCGTTTATTTTTGCTTCCAATAGTTTTCTATTTGTGCGATTGTTTAGGAGCTCCATATGAGCATTAAATTGTAAATTTTTGAATACTATTAACTTTGAAAATCAAATATGAAACAAAAATCTATTATTTGAATTGGCACGTGACACATAAATAATAATAATAAAAGTGGGGAGAGAAAAGGAAGGCTCTCTCAAGAACTGCAATAGTTCTTCTTGATTGTTAAGGTTCGCTGGTTTTCCGGCTCCGGCGCCCCTCTCCGGGTTGTCTTCTCCCTTCGAGTTCTTCCCTGAGCTTCTTTGTTCTTTAATTGCCATCTGGCAATCCGCTTCTCTGTTTTTGGTCGTCCCTGATTTTGAGGATGGAGAACAGAGTCTATAACGGTGCAGATTTTCCGGCTCTAAATGCTGATCCGATCAAAGCTCCGACCATCGTCAACAACAAGTCTTATTTAGAAACTGTTAACAAAAGGCCATGATTAAAGAAACGAACCTGGAGTTTATTAAAGAATCTGATGGCCATATCTCTGTTCAGTATTCTAAGGAAACAAAAGATCTTCTGTTGTTGCAGAGCAGAACTACCTTAATTGGAAAATTCGCTAATGGAATACCCAAACGCACCTCTCTTCAACATTTTCTTGATTCTCTTAAGTTTAAGGGCACTTATAGCTTCATTACTATTGACTCACATCATGTGCTAATCGAATTCTGTCTCAAAGAAGACATCAGTATTCTATGGTCCAAAAGCGTATGGTCTGTGGATGGTAAAAGTATGAGATTGTTAAAATGGTGTCCCGACTTCAATAAGAACATAGAAAACCCAATTGTGTTGTTATGGGTCAGGTTCGAAAAAATACCGGAATTTATGTATAACATTTATGTCATTCAGGATCTTGCTTCAACTCTTGGTACAGTTCATCGTGTTGTGGTTCCTGATAAGCATAGAGCCAGCAGAAATGCTTGCTATGCTCAAGTCGAGATTAATGTTGCTAAGGATCTGAAAAGAAGTGTGTCGGTTGGCTTTGGAGAGAATGATGGGAATTGGATTGGTATTAGTTACAAGAATGTTCCCGGTTATTTCTTACATTGTCATCACTTGGGCCACACTCTTAAAGATTGCAGAAAGGTTGATAGCAAAAAAGAAAATGAAGAACAGGTTAATGAAAAGAAAGATCTATTAGATAAAGATGATATTACTCAGCACATAGCAAATACATCTCAAGATCCAAAGGCTACTCAGTTACAATATGTCACTAAAGTTTACAGAAGGAAATTAAAGTCTATAATTACTACTAAAGAAATAAAGTCTGTTAAAGATTCTTCTGAAATTGCTCCCATTATTGTTGAAGACTGCAGTTCCTCCAAGAATGATCAGGAAATTATTGGTTCCCTTCAAAAACTTGATTCTGAGTTTCAAAGTAGTTTTGATAAACAGGATGCTAATAACACTTCTCCAAATCTGAGTAATATTGGTAGTTGTGATGTCTCTCCAAGTTCAAATTCATTGTGTGATTCCCCAAGCTTCACTTCTCCTCGTCAAGACTTTAATCAGCTAATCAATCAAAAGATCAAATCTGCCAACAAGAAAAATATTAGTAAAAAACTATCTGTTAACTCTCTAAAGAAAAGGGAGAGCAAAAAGAACAAGTCCTTATCTGATAATGATAAAGATATGTAGCTGGAATGCTTGTGGCATACAAAACATTTCTACCTTATCCAGGTTTACTTTTATGATTCAAAACGAAAAGATTAAAGTTTTTACCATTCCAGAGCCTATGGCCAAAGTTGACAAGATGGAGAAGATCTCTAAAAGAATTGGGTTGGTTAATTTTGCTTCTAATTGTTCTAGTAAAGTGTGGGTGTTTTGGTCTCCTGATATCAATCTTTCAATTAAGGTTGATCATGATCAGTTTTTACATATGGACATCAACACCAGCAATTACTATTTTAATTTTACCTCTGTGTATGCTAAGAACCAACGTTCTCTTCGTAAAGATCTCTGGAATAATATGCTCTCTCTTGCTAATGACAGCAATCCTTGGTTACTTGCTGGTGACTTCAATGCTATCACTAGCTCTGAAGACCAATTGGATTTTTCTAGTTTTGATTTTTGGAGCTCTGAAGACTTTAATGAAGCCATCAAAGTATGCAATCTTGAAGACACTGGGTTTATGGGATCAAGGTTTACTTGGAGCAACAACCGTTGCTGGAAAAGACTTGACAGAACTTTAGTCAACAATTGTATGACCTCTACAATGCAAATTATTCAGGTGTTTCACATGGTCAGAACTTGTTCTGACCATGCCCCATTACTTATATCTTTTTCAAATAATTCTAATTATGTTTTACATTATAACAAATGTAACTTCAAATTCTTAAATGCTTGGACTAATGACTCTGATTTTCTAAGTCTTGTAAAGCAGAACTGGGACATTCCTTGTCATGGAAGTCACAATAATACTTTATGGTTCAAACTGAAGAGGTTTAAAAAGATGCTTAGAGAATGGAACATCAACCATTTTGGGAACATTTTTAACAAAGTGAAGAAGGCTACTGAAGATGTTAATTTAAAGGAGGCTATCCATCTAAGTGAGAATAACAATAACTCTAAGGCTAGTCTTGATATTTCTAATAATACTCTTATTCAAGCTCTTAAAGATGAGGAATCCTACTGGAGACAAAAGTGTTTCAACACTTGGTTGAATGAATGTGATGGCAATACTAAGGTTTATCATAGACATGTCTCTAAGCAGCGGAAAAAGAATTTCATCAGTGGTATAAAGAAGGATGGCATCTGGCTTTACAATCAGAATGACATAGCTAAGTCAGCTGAATCTCACTTTAAAAATATTCTCTCTACTGACTCTTGTGATAACACTACTGATCTTGATATGCAAGATAATATCTATGCTAATATCCCTAAGATTATAACTGACTCTGACAATCTAACTATGCTTATACCTACCAACATTGATGAAGTTTGGACAACTATCAACAATATGAAGAAGGACAGTGCTGCTGGCACTGATGGGTTCAATACTTTTTTTCTTGAAATCTTGTTGGGATATAATTAAAATTGATATACGTAACTCTTTGAATGCTTATCTTAAATGCTGTAGTATTCCTAAGGGGGTTTTTGACACTGGGATTTGTTTAATTCCTAAAGGTTCTAATCCTATCAACTGGGACAACTACAGACCCATAAGTCTGTGTACTATTTTCAACAGGGTCATTTCTAGTCTTATTAATCGCAGGCTTGCTGATTTTCTCCCTAAAATTATTTCTAAAAATCAGGGTGCCTTTGTGAAGAATAGACTCATACATGAGAATATTCTTATCACAAAGGAGATGCTTCATAATATCAACAAAAGTCCTAGTAAGGGCAATATTATTATGCAATTGGATATGACAAAGGCATTTGACAGAATATCTCATGCCTTTGTCCTTAAAGTTTTAGCCTGTTTTGGTTTTTCTAAGGATGTTATTTCCATTATCAATACCCTTATCTCTAATGTAATGCTATTTGTTCTTATTAATGGCATAAGTGTTGGCTATTTTCCTCAAAGAAAAGGCCTGAGACAGGGAGATCCCCTGTCTCCTAGTCTTTTCATTATAGCTCAAGATGTGCTTATTAGAGGGATTCAGGCTCTTTTTAATGCTAATGATAGCATGAAATATTATACAAAGTCTAATTATCTCTTACCTAGTTTAGCTTTTGCAGACGATATCATCATCGTCACAAACAACTTGCCCTCCACCATTAAGAAGCTCAGTAATCTGCTTGACAAGTACCAATTAATTAGTGGCCAAGAAATTAATAAGAACAAAACCAAAGTAATTACCTCTGCTAAGTTCTCCCAAGATGGTGCTTCTAGACTCAAGGTTGCAACTGGCTTCAAAATTGAATCAGCTCCATTCATCTATTTGGGAATCACCATTGCTGCAAATAACAAAGGGAAGAATTACTTACCCCTTATTGAAAAGATTCATATTAAGATTCAAGAGTGAGACATGAAGCATCTGTCCTTTGGGGGCAGAATGTCCCTCATCTCTAATGTGCTTCATCCTATTGTTTATTTTGGATGCAGAATAGTGCTATCCCTACTACCATTCTTAATAAAATCGACTTTTGTTTCAACGGATTCCTTTGGAGGTCCAAGTATAATGAAAAGTCTATACATTGGACCTCTTGGAATATGCTTTGTAAGCTCTATGATGAGGGAGGGCTGAATATTAAAAGACTTGTTGATATTCAGCTCACTTTTAGCTATAAGCTATGGTTTCTTTTTCAAAAAAATAATACTATTTGGTCTGATTTAATGCATAAAACTTATAGTCCTAATACTCACCCTACTAAAGCTGGTTGTAAGGCCACTGATTCTGTTGTTTGGAAGAGGCTCTATGCTGTTAAAAATATGGCTGAGCAGCATATTAGTTGGGTTCTTGGCAAGGGCAGTGTTGATTTCTGGCTAGATGTTTGGCATGATATGCCTCCTATTCTCACTAGTCAGAGTGTTAACAACTGGTATTTACCTGCTACTATCAAGTCTTTTTGGAAAGGGAATTGTAGGGACATCCAAACTCTCTTGGCCTTCCTTAATCAGGATCAAGTTAACCATATTAATACTTTAAAACTTAATCCTGATCAGGATGACCAGATTGTTTGGAAGTTATCCAAAGATAGAAATTTTAACACAATGGCAACTTGGAACAACATTAGAAACAGTAATAATAAGTCAAGTTTTTTTAGAAAGATTTGGAGCCACTTTATTCCAAAAAAAATTTCTTTTTTGTGTTGGAAAATCATTAAATTTTTTGTCCCCATAGAAATTATCCTTTCCAAAAGACATTTTATCATAGTTTCTAAGTGTCAATTCTGTTGCAGTTGTGAAGAGAAAAATCATTTCTTCATCAACTGCAACTATTCTTGGGCTATCTGGAATTATTTTGAGTGGCTGTTTAAGGTTCCTATCTGTAGATATATGACTCTAAATCATCTTCTTCAGACTTGGTTTTGTTTTACGAATTGTAAATTCCACATTACTCATTTAGTCCCTCAAATTATCTGTTGGACCATCTGGTACAACAGAAATTGTTCTAAATTCAACAACACTCATGATGATTTCAAGAGTGCTGTTGATAGAAGTTGCAGAATCATCTTGGCCATAGACTCTGGGGATAAACTACATTCTAAGCATTGGTCTTTTGTATGTAACGAAGAAAGAAAAGAATTTCGTACCTGAAATGGCTTGCTCCTCCTCCTGGTAGGTTGAAGGTCAATGTCGATGGCGCGTGTCATTCTTCAGGCAAATCCAGTGGAGGCCTAATAGTCAGAAACGATAGAGAAGACATCTTGATGGGAAAAGGGTTCGTATTTGGGAAACTGAATCCTTTTCAGGCAGAATGCAAAGCTTTCATTGAAGGCATCATCACTTGCAAGCGTAATGGTTTGCAAAAATGTCGATATAGAGTCAGATTGTCTAGCTCTAATCAACATGCTTGCAAGTGGCATTTCTGCTCCATCGCTTGAGCCGTTGGGCATCATTTGTTGAAGTCTAATCCACCCTAGAATGACTCTTCGTCACGTATCTAGAACTCAGAATCAAGCAGCGGACTGGACGCGAAGAGAGCCATTGCTCGTCAAAATCTTTCCTTCGAAGGTTTAAATGCCCTGCTCTTCTAGCCATCACCACGCTAGAGAGTTTGGGCATTGGTTATGTCGATTTTGGCTAAGCTTTTGTGTCGCTCTGGTGAAGTTGCCCGATAAAGTTCTAGGGTTTTTTCATTTGGGGTTTTTCTTTAAATCTGTTGATTTGCTCTCTTTAGACTATTTTCGGTCCTTATTTTCATTTCGGTCTTTAAAATTATAAAACTCTTTATTTAGTAATAGATCATTATATTTGCTTAAAAAAAAGAATTGGCACATGCTAATATATTTAGATGAGATAAAACTATACATGTGAAATATTGAAACACAAAATTATTGACTAACCAAAACAAAATAAATATTAATTTAGTACTAACCCAAAACATAAAATAATTTTTATAGTCCATAGCTATATACATCTCGTTTTCTCCCCAGGTTTTTTGATGCTTTATATTTTCAAACTTTGAAGCAAATATGCTGAGCTTCTTACTACTTTTCATTACATATTTTTATTCAAAAGGAAAGAATTAGAACAAAATTCTTTATTGCTCTTTTAAAACAAAATCAATTTCTATATTGATACTTTTAGTAATAGAGTGATGTACTCATGTATAATAATAAAAGTAAATCTGGTTGAAATTTAATATTTAAGTAAGAGCTTTTAGATTGTTAGATTTACTTAAAAGTGTTCCTTGTATATGTTCACCTGTATATTTAATAAATAACAATTGTGAAAGAGACTTTTCCATAGCTGAAGGGTAACTTCTAAGTATGACGAGGATTCAAGAAGAATATTGATGAACGTGCTAAGAAATAAATAAACGACATTAGATATATAAAAAAGGAATTTTTGTACTTTTTTGTTCGGTCGATTAAAATTAAATTGATAAATAATGTTTGGTGGGTTTAAATGTTGAAGATGATATCCAGATCAGCCCCATTATCCTCCATTTCCTTAGTGAACATGTTAGTTAGTTGATGAGAATCTTTGCATGTTATGCTGCTAAACTAAGCACAAGAACAAGGGCATAAAGGAAAAATAAAGAGCAAGGGCGTAAACTACCGGATTTTAGTTGATCAGTAATTAAGGAAGTTATAATCAAGATATAAATGTTTATTTTGATCAAAGATCAACATAGTAATTAAAAAACAAGTTGGACAGTAAATATAAGTTTTGGAGCAGCAAAATTCAAATATGACAAATCTAATATAAAAATGTTTATTTTAGTCCACAGAAGAAATTAATTCAGTATGTCGATCTACTCATCATTTTGATGTTCAATTTCCTCCTCTTCGCAAATTCAATGCTAAACATCCAAAGATTCGAAATAATCTGTTACAAGCATAGAATCGAAATTAGTTATCATGAACTATGATCTGTCAACAAAAAAGTTAAGTCTTATGCTGATCTGTTTAAAACAAATGCTGCAAAAATCAATCATGAAAAATGTTTCAATAAGAAACAATAAAGATCACATCAAGATAACTTTTGAGGCTGGAGATAAGGATAAGTTGAAAGCCATCTCCAAACACACAATTGTTGGATTTGGGCAAACCAAATTTCAAGATATTCAACAATTTCTTCGAATTTTTTCATTTCAAAGGGGAATTTAATGTATCAAACCTTGACTACACGCACATTCTTCTTGAGTTCACGCTAATTAAAGACCTGAAAAAGATACGGCGAAGGAATGTATGGCCAATTGAAAACAAAACAATGAGGATTCTAAAATGGGGTCCCTACTTTAATCCAAATTATGAAAATCCTATAACCCCAGTGTACATAAACTTACCCAACCTTCCAGAGTTTATATACAATGAAGAGACAGTATTTGAGTTAGCTAAAAGTTTGGGTACTCCTATGAATGTGTGGGTTCCTTCTAGAAATCGGGCTAGATTTAATTTCTGCAGAATTTGGGTTCAGATGGATGTTTCTAAAAATATGCCTAAGAAGATGTGGATTGGTTTTGGTAAAGAGGGATTCTGGCAAGACCTAGTGTATGAGAAATATCTTAAGTATTGTAACTACTGTTATCACCTAGGGAACTCTGGAAACATATGCAAGAAGCACTCTCCTCCTCAGCCTTCTGAAACCAAGACACTTTCTTCGAAATTTTTCATTTCAAAGGGGAATTTAATGTATCAAACCTTGACTACACGCACATTCTTCTTGAGTTCACGCTAATTGAAGACCTGAAAAAGATATGGCAAAGGAATGTATGGCCAAAACAAGACAATGAGGATTCTAAAATGGGGTCCCTACTTTAATCCAAATTATGAAAATATTATAACCCCAGCGTACATAAACTTACCCAACCTTCCAGAGTTTATTTACAATGACGAGACAGTCTTTGAGTTAGCTAAAAGTTTGGGTACTCCTATGAATGTGTGGGTTCCTTCTAGAAATCGGGCTGGATTTAATTTCTGCAGAATTTGGGTTCAGATGGATGTATCTAAAAATATGCCTAAGAAGATGTGGATTGGTTTTGGTAAAGAGGGATTCTGGCAAGACCTAGTGTATGACAAATATCTTGAGTATTGTAACTACTGTTATCACCTAGGGAACTCTGGAAACATATGCAAGAAGCACTCTCCTCCTCAACCTTCTGAAACCAAGACAGTGCAACTGATGGTTTCTGATTCCAAGACAAGTGAGACTTTGATTAACTCTGAAACTGGGAAAGTCCAAGATCAAAGAATAAAGTCTGTTATTATCAACAAATATGAGAATATTGTAAAAAGTTCAGACGAAAATCTTGATAGACAACAAAATTCTACTGATAATTTGACAGACTGCAATATAAAACAGTATCAAATACCTAAGGGTGTAGAAAACTCTGAAATCATAGAGGCTCTTCACATGATTGAATTGGGATCTTTTGATTCCAACTTAGTGAACATTGATACTGATTATGTATCCCCAACTAAACAACCACTGGTAGTTTGCCTTCATCTCTTGGAAACAAAATAGCCGGTGACAATAAAGATTACTAGAAAAAAGATTTCAGGAAAGTTAAGAAGTTGAAAGTCTTAAATACAAAAGAGTTGATTATATCAAAGCTAGTGCAGCACAAAGGTGTTACCAACACTACTAAATCTTCTAAATGACTGTTACAATCTTAAATTGGAATTTGCGTGGAATTGGTAACAAACAAACTATGGTAAGGCTAAAATCTTTGAAAATGTCTTATAATCCTGATTTTTTGGCTCTTCAAGAACCTATGGTTAGCTGTTCTAAGTTAAAGGCTATCTCTAAGAAGGTGGGTTTCAAAGGTTATACTCATAACCTATCTCTAGTATGGATGATCTTAATAACTTTATGTTAGACTGTAGTTTAAATGATGCAAGCTTCTCATACAATAAGTTTACTTGGACTAATGGTAGGCAGTGGAGGAGGTTGGACACGGTTCTCTATAATAATAAGTGGCTGAACAACTTTGAGACTACAAAATTCACTCATCTGCCCAAGACTTGTTCAGATCATGATCCTATTATTGTTTCTATTTTTACCAATACTATTAAGTTCAAGTCAACTTTCAAGTTTTTAAATATGTGGGTTCTTCATGAAGAATTCTACGGTTTTGTGGAGTCAAGATGGGCTGTTGATAGTTATGGATCTCTTATTTCAAACATATGACAAGCTAAGAAGGTTAAAGACATATTTAAAGGGTTAGAACAAAAAGGTCTTTGGTAAAATTTTCGATTCAATCAAGCGTATTGAAGAAGAAATCAGATATAAGGAGACTAATTTCCAAAACACTAAATCATTAGAAGACAAATTACTTCTCGAGGATGATAAAGAAATTCATCTAAGGCTACTGGCTAGAGAGGAAGAGTACTGGGAGCAAAAAACTCATATTAATTAGGTTAAAGATGGTGAAAAAAATACTGTTTTTTTTCACAACATGGTTAAGAAAAGATACAAATGGAATAGAATTTCTAGAATTTGGGACGGCTCAGAATGGCTTGAAGATCCTATTGTTATTGGAAACTCTGCTGTGAATTTATTTAAAACTTTATTGGCTAACTTACCTAACCCTTGTAACTCTAATACTCTTATTGACTTTATTCCTAGACTCGTTAAAGAGGAGGAAAATGATATGTTGATGTCTTTCCCTACTGAAGTTGAAATATGTGCTATAGTTAAAGGCTTAAATCCTAATACAGCTACTGGTCCGGATGAATTTAATGGGAAATTCTACAATATTTGTTGGCCTATCATAAATACAGATCTTTGTGATGCTATCTATGATGTTTATTGGCCTATCATAAATACAAATCTTTGTGATCCTAATACAGAATGGCTTGAAGATCCTATTGATATTGGAAACTCTGCTGTGGATTTATTTAAAACTTTATTGGCTAACTTACCTAACCCTTGTAACTCTAATACTCTTCTTGACTTTATTCCTAGACTTGTTAAAGAGGAGGAAAATGATATGTTGATGTCTTTCCCTACTAAAGTTGAAATATATGCTATAGTTAAAGGCTTAAATCCTAATACAGGTACTGGTCCGTATGAATTTAATGGGAAATTCTACAATGCTTGTTGGCCTATCATAAATATAGATCTTTGTGATACTATCTATGATGTTTTCAAGGATTTCTATATTTCTAAGGGATTTTTTCCTACTATATCGTGCCTTATTCCCAAGAACCCTTTACCTAAAACCCGAAAGGAGTTTAGACCTGTCAACCTCACTACTCTATTTAACAGAATTATATCAAAGGTTATAAACTACAGATTGGCTACTATTCTGCCTAACCTAATTTCTGAGGAGCATGGGGATTTTATTAAAAAGAGATACATCTATGATAGTTTATGACAGCTCAAGAGCTTTCTTATGATCTTAACATCAAGACTAGGGGGAGTAATTTTATCCTAAAAGTTGATATAGATAAGGCCTGTGATAGGCTAGACCATACTTTTCTCTTATGTGTTCTGGTAGCATTTGGGTTTAATTCTGATTTCATAAAGCTCATCGAGAAATGTATTGACAGTTGATACTTCTCTGTAATGGTTAATGGGGAAGCTAAGGGATTTTTTAAGTCTAACAAAGGTCTTAGAAAGGGTGACCCCTCGTTACCCATTCTATTTATTATGGCTGAAGAATACTTACTAAGGGTTTTGAAGCATCTATCTCAGAACAATGAATCTACAAAGTATAAAAACAGAAGTAATATAAACATACCGTGCTTGGGGTTTGCAGATGATCACCTCATCTTCTGCAATGGTTCTTCTAAATCTGTTACTGAAGTCCTTAACATGCTGCATCATTACGAAGAAAAGTCAGGTCAGCAAATAAATAACATCAAGTCTAAAATAATTATTTCAAATAGAATGTTACCTCACAGGATTCATCAACTGGAGTCCATCCTTGGCTTTAATCACAACAAGCTTCCATTTAGATAATTGGGGTCTATAATAAACAACAAAAATAAAGTGAGTAATTTTGAAAAAATTGTAGATAAAGTCAGGGAAAAGGTAGCATAATGGGATTCAACATTGCTTTCTTTTGGAAGGAGATTAACCCTTATCCAATCTTTGCTTTTAACATACCCTATTTTCACTATTCAGAAATCAATTATTCATAAACCCGTGGGTCAGAGAATTGAGTCTATCTATAATAAGTTTCCATGGGGCTACAAGGAGAACAAGAATGCAATTTCTTGTTCTAAATGGTCCAGAGTCTGTAAGCCATATGAAGAAGGGGGTCTTAATGTAAGAAGAATTAAAGAGATAAAGGGGGTGTTTTCTTATAAACTATGGTTTAAACTCAGAATACAGAAGTCTATTTGGGAAAAGCTAATCTATGCTACCTATTGTAGCAACTATCATCCAATAATTGATCCTAAGTCTGCTGAATACTCTAAAGCTTGGCTCAGATTTGAAAAGTCAGGGAAAATGCTGAGAATTTTGTAAGCTAGCATCCTAAAGCTGGGGAAATGGATTTATTTCTTGATAAATGGTGTACTTTACACCCATTTGTCAGGTTATCAAATAATGAAGATGGGACTAGATTTAATGGGTGTAAAGTTATGGAATTTTGGGAGAATGGATCTTGGAATCTAAATAAACTTGAGAATGCTGTGAATCCTACTATTATTAAAAGAATTCTCAAATTTTCTCTTACTGGAAATAGGGAAGATTCCATAATTTGGATAACTATTATTGACAGCTACTATGATAATAAGGATACCTAAAATGCTATTAGAAGAAAAAGAAATCAGCCAGCCCTCTATAAGAAGTCCTGGAACTCTGTAGCCCCCAGAAAATGCTCCTTTATTCCGTGGAGAGTTCTGCATAGTTGGGTTCCTGTTGATACAATCCTACAAAAGAAAAACATATCATTAACATCTCGATGTCAAAATTGTGAAAATGTAGAATCAGTGAATCATGTATTTGTGAGTTGTCAAAAATCCTGAGAGGTTTGGTATTTCTTTGGAGTTTGATTCAACATTTACATAACCAATAACATGACCTTCTCCCATCTGGTAAGGTCATGGTATTGGTCTGTAAATAAAAAAATCCATTTGAGGACGATTATCCCTCCTATTATAACATGTGTTATATGGTATGCAAGAAACAAAAAAAAGCATGATAATGTTATACTAAGCTCTCAGGAGATAATTTACTACATTATTCAGATTCTAACTAATCTGGACAGAGCAAGTTTACTAAAAAGAAAGAATTGGGGCTATGATGGGAAGATTGGTCCTGAGATTGGGTGTATTACTCATTTTAATAAACCTTTGATACCTATATCCCTAAAATGGGTGAGCCCAAAGCTTGGTAGATTTAAACTAAATTCTAACGGAGCTTGCAATCTGTCAGGAGAATCTAATGGCGGAGGTGTGGTCAAGGACAGTGAACGGAATTTAGTTTTTGGTTATGGGCGACTTTATGGTAAAGGTATCCCTATTATCGCTGAATGCAGGGCTTTTTTGGACAGCTTACAACTTTGTTTTTCTAAAGGAATTTCTCAATTGGATATCGAATCTGACTCTCTTATCCTAATTGAGATGTTCTTTCATGGGAAAATCGCTTGGTTTCTGAATTCTACTATCCAATGTTGCAAAAACTTGATCTCTTCAGCATGAATTTGAATAATGTTTTTCGAGAGCAAAATGAAGCTGCAAATTGGATAGAAAAAATTGGTCTTAAATCAAACCAATGTATGGATTTCGATAAGAATCAGGCTCCAAGTCACCTCAGAGCCATCATATTTCCCGAAGGTCTGGGCTTGGGGTATCTAAGATCAGATACCAACTCATAAATTCTGTAATAAAATCTCAATTTCAGGATGTTATACTTGTTTTCCTTGGTGCAGCTCCTCGATTGATGATATTCCCCAAAATTATTGATGAATCTTATCTCCCGTGGCTTTAAATTCGTCTCGATAGTTGGCTTTTCTGAAAGAAATTTCAAAATCAATCTGAATCGTGAGTTAATAAAGGTAGACTAAGGGTCCTTTGACTGAGTGAGCCTACTCATTGAAGGGGTTGAGGAAGAAAAAAGCTATTTCTAGGGTTTGATAAAGGTTTTCGATTGAAACATGGTTAGTTTTATGTTTTGAAAGCTCATGTTGGGTTATGTTGGAGTTGGATATACACAATGAAGTTTATATATTTTTTAGCTGTCTTGCGATCAGGGGGCAAACCTAATAAAGTGATTTATCAATTTAGTTCTTGAAATACCAGTTCAGGCTTAGATATTGAGATTCAAATTCAATCAATCTTAGTGTTCAAATTCAACCAAGTTACCATATTTATCCCTCCATAACGAATTTTCACCTATATGCACAATTCTTATTTAATTATATATAATATAATTAAGACGATTACTTATTAATTGGGCTACCTTATGACAATGACTATATATTAGCATACTGATCCATAACTATTCCAACACTCTCCCACTAGGATCGTCATATGCTACTCAAGAATATATTTAACTTCAATGGTGAAACCCCCTACATGATTAATAAAAATTACAAGACTAAAAACCTATTTTTTGTAGTATAAACAATATGATACAATTGTAATCACATTATCTCCATCAATCAATTGCTTCGGCCAATTACGGTATAATTATAGAGTTCGTGCAGATGTGCTCTTATTTATCTGATCCATCTGAACTTTTTCTTTAACAGATAAGAACTTCGTGTCTATGTGTTTGGACTTAGAAAAGCTTTTGTTACTATTAGAGTACTGTACCACAAAATTGTTATCGCAATACAACTTCATGAGACCTTCCAAACCTTGTACAACGTGTAAACCAGTGATAAAATCCCACAACCACAATGACTGTTTCGATGCCTCAAAGCACACAATAAATTATCTCACTATAGTAGATGACCCGATAAGTGTTTGCGTTACATTTCCAGGATATTGCATCCCAGCTAATAATAATATGTTGCCCGAAGTGCTTTTCAGTGTGTCCCCACATCCACCAAAATCTGAGTCAAAATACTTATCATACATCTAACCATATCTTTTAGTGCACAATTTTGTCTTTCAAATACACCACTCACGCGGAGTGAACCCGACATTGTATACAAAGGGATTATGATATATTCCTTTAGGTATTTTACAAACGACCCTTGATGTTGTTCACCCGACCCGTCATATATACCATAGTTTTAACCACCACAATTAGATTTAACGCTCTTAATACTTTTACCTAGTTGTTTTTCAATTTCGGTCCTATAAACTTTAAACTTGTCCAAGGCCTCTAACTTTTCATGAATGAGGTAGAGGTACCCGAAACGAGAGAAGTCAACTATAAAGGATACAAAGTACCACTGTCTGTTCCATGATTCATTTGGAAACGGTCCACAAATATTGGTATGAATCAATTCTAAGACTTCAGTCGCTCTATTTGCTCATAACTTTTCGGCTTTGGTATGTTTCCCCTTGATACACTCGATACAACTACCAAAATATGAGTAATCGAGAGAATTTAATAAACCTTCAGCTACAAGCTTATTAATCCTTACTTTTGGATCTATATGACCTAACCGCATGTGTTAGAATTTAGAGGAAGTTTTGGTTTTATTAATCTTATTCACTTCAAGTTGTGCACTCATGGAAATTTTATGATTATCAATAGTATTTAAATAATATAAGTTATATTTTGTTATCAAGCTACCTTAATCCACAATTATATTGGTATAAGAGAGAGTTAAACCATTCTTTTTCAAAAGACAAGAATAACTATACATGTCTAAAACCAGAAAATTAATTAAGTTCATTCAAAACGTAGGAACATACATAATATTCTCTAAAATAATACATGTCATGTGGTAAGATTTAAGTTTAAATCACAAATTTCCAACACTTCACATGAATTCCCATCATATGTGAATATGAACCTCTCATCGTCACTTAGCCTCCGACTTCTTAGTTCTTTAGTGTACCATGCAACAACATACAAACCTGAGTTATTGCAGTCGAATCAACTCACCATGTATTCTTTTCCACATAAATAAAATTAACTTTCGAAACAACCAAAAACATGAGATTGCCTTTACTTAGTAAGTAAATCTTGCATTTATCACTGTCCTTTTTGAGATGTCCGATTTCTTTACAAAAACAAAACATCGACCTACCATCGATTCGTGAAGCTTATTCTTCTTAGTCGGACTAAAGCTTGGTATGTTTCCATCACTTTTTTCCATAGCGTGTGCAATCAATCAATTGATTCTATAATTTTCCCACATGCAGTTGTATATTGACTGGCTTGAATTATTGTATACCTAAATTGTGAATATTATGTGTGCGCTTTGGGCAATTTTGGGCACACAATGTTCGCGATTTTTCCAGTTTCACTACATTAATCAATTTTACCCTCAAATTGACTTAATTATTCATTTCCATTGATTATGTCTTCCATCTAAATATATATTAGGGTGTTTTGAATTTTGTTTAAGTTTGATTTGGTATATAATGATACGTTATTTATATTTTTAGCACGCCTCGTAGACAACGTACTCCTGTTGGTAGATTGAACTCCAATGCTACGGATGCCAAACAACGTGATCCTAATTCACGGTCAGTTAGACATCGGCGATGCGCCGAACTTCCTAAGCATGTAGTTTTCCGTATCAGTGGGTCTCTGGATCACCAATTCGGGAGAGTTAATCTGCATGTGTCGATGATGTATTCGGCCATGAATGACTACAAACTTCACGAGGCATGTAGCGTCTTCAAGGGCGAAGTAACTTAGGATTGGTTTAATGTGTAGTAAATTATATCTACATTGAGGAGCATATTAAAGTGGATGAACCAATAACGGTTAAGATTAGATCAAGTCTATCTCAAAAGAATTCAGGGCAAGGCAACATACTTACTGGCCAAGGGTTCCAAGTAAGTACTTCAAGTTCTCAAGGGCCATGATGACCGAGGGCTACTGCTAATTTACCTCTTCGGTCATTATCATCCCAACATTCTAACTAGCAACCACCTTGGGTTAAATCAAACAAGTGGGCAAGGCTAGAGTTTTTTGCAGATTTGACTAAAAATATGGCAATAATTTTTAAAAAATCGAAGAACCATGTTAATTTTCAAAAGCTAGCACCGATAAATAAACCAAAGGGAGAGTGGAACAACAAGTGTTGTAAATACCACAACAATATGGGGCATGATACATCAGAATGCATTGTATTGAAAAGAGATTCAAATTCTGATAGAAAATGACAAGCTAACAACTTTTATTAAAGAACCTGGGAATAATCGGAACAATCCGAGTACATTTGCACAACATTTTATGAATGTGTTCTTAAAGCAAGAGAATACATTACCTGACTCTAAACAAGGATTCAATATTTCTTTGAAATACTTAGACTCAAATTAGGATTGGAGAATAGTGATCTTACTGAATGACCAATGGTATAAGGAAGGGTACACAGTTTACGAAAGTACTTTGAGTCCTTAACAAATTTGAGAGAATATAACATGGCTGGAAATACTAATAGTTCCAGGAAAATACATGTGGTAAGTTTATCGACTCAACTAGAGGGAAACATTTCCACTAATCTATACAAATATAGTGTCACATCTTTCATCTTATTTGATGAGGATGATTTAAAATGGATAACTGGTCCTCATGAAGATGCAGTGATAATTTGTGCAGAAATAACAGTAACTGAAATCCGAAGAATACTCATCGATACTAGTAGTTCAGCAAACGTTATATTCACGTCTACATATGAGAAGATGCGTAATCCACCTACAATTCTCCGATTCGAGCGCACCATAGTTGGTTTTACGGGGGTAACAACGCAAGTCGTTGGAGAGTTCGAGGGTGAAGTTTTATTAGGATGAAGTCTAGAATGCATGTTGTTGCCTCTACTGTCCATCAATGTTTAAAATATATGGTTGAGGATCGCGTCGGGGTAGTTTGAAGTGATCAGCAAGTGGCTAGAGAATACTATACGACAGATTTGCATACCAAAAAGAGTGGACATCGTGATTAAATGACAGAATATCAGTTAAAGGGATCTACCTCGGATGTTGACATGATGGATGATCCGAGGGAGACCCAATGTATATTAATAGTAGATGGGAATGTGGAAGTATATGTGTTTCCCGATGGGAAACGTTTGCGAATATGGACCTTATTTTCGCCTACGTGACATTACCAATTGTTAAGATATTTGTCAAAGAATTTAGAGGTTTTTGCATGGAAAACTGAATATGTCATGGGGTTTCTTGTCGAGGTGATATACAATATCTTGACAATTAATCTAAAAATCAGACCCATCATTCAAAAGGGGAGGTCTTTTTCAGTATAAAAATCTAAGGCAATTGTGGTAAAAGTGGATCGATTATCCAAGGTAGGACACACCCGAGAAGCGCATTACCCATTGTGGATAGCGAATGCATTATTGGTAAGGATGTTTAATGATTTTACTAATCTAAACATAGCATGTCCGAAGAATTTAAATCATGTGCCAAGAAGTGATCAATTTGTTGACTCAACATCGGGAAATAAGTTTCTTTCTTTTATGGATGCGTTTGCAGGGTATAATCAAATTCAGATGAATATTAAATATCAAGAAAGAACTACTTTCATCACTGATAGAGGGTTACATTGCTATCAGGTTATGCATTTTGGACTTAAATTTTCGGAGCTACATATCAAATATAGGTTAACAAAGCCTTTGCTAATCAAATTGGAAGGAATATGAAGGTTTATATTTATGACATGTTGGTCAAAATTTCTACTGACAAAGAGTATCTTTCTTGATTTGGAAGAAAATTTCTCGAACTTAAGGGTTATTCGCCTAAATTTGAATCCGGAGAAGTGTACCTTCAGTGTCAAGTCGAGGAAATTTTTGGAGTATATAATAAGTGAGAATGGAAGAGCAGCTGATCTTGATCAACTATAATCTTTGATAATGATAACCCCTCATTGGTCGATTAAATAAGTGCAAATTTTGATGGAAAAATTAGCAACTCTAAATAAATTCATATCCAGATCTTCTACATAAATGTGCACATGTCTTCCAAGTTTTGAGGCAGTCAAAGGAATTTACGTGAACACCGGAGTGTGAGAAAACATTTTCAAAAATTAAGAACATTTCTCATCCTCATAAGTTTTATCTAAGCCCATAATAAGAGAGCAATTATTTTTGTATATTGCCGTTTCAGACTATGCTGTCAGTGTATTGTTGATAAGGGAGGTGGATGAATGTCCACGACCAGTATATTATGTGAGAACATTTTTACTTGCATCGAAAAATAGATATTTAAAGCTAGAAAATTTGGCTTTGGCTTTGGTCATAGCTGCCAGAAAAATGCGCCCCTATTTTCAAGCTCATTCGGTTAGTGTGAGAACATCGTTTCCATTTAAAAATTTGTTGCAAAGACCAGATTTTTCTGGAATGATAAATAAGTGGTCCATAGAACTATGAGATTATGACATTGATTTTGCACCTCAGACGGCTATCATTGCCCAAACTTTAGCATATTTTCTTTTTGAGTTCCACTTGAGTCGTTGCGATGAGGAGGATAATGATACAAGTATATTACCAACATCTAATGGGTGGGTAGTTCAAACTAATGGAGGTTTTACTATTTTGGGTTCAAGTTCATGAGTATAGTTGATGACTCCATTTGGTAAAACTATATACCATGCTACTTGGTTCGAGTTTAGTGCATCTAATAACGAAGCAAAATATGAGGCATCTTTAGCTGGATTAAGGCTTGCAAGTATATGTGGGGCCAAAAATGGTTGGTTACAAATAAATTCCAACTTGTACCAAATCACATGTTAGGAATATCTGAGGCTAAGAAGGATGAATTAATGAAGTATTTGCGAGAATTGTGGGGATTGGCTATTTTATTTGACGAAATGATAATTGAACACATCAACCAAAGTGAAAATATTGTTGCAGATTCCTCATCAACTATTTCTTATTTTGAGGAGTATCCATGAGTTTTGTTGCAAGAGAATCCATCTATATTAATTAAATCCAAAAAATACAAATATTTTGAGGAAGTATTTGTGGTTACCGAGGAAGATCGAAGAGATTGAAGGTTTGACCTAAAAATATTCATGCTTAAAGGATCCCTGCCCCTTGATAATAAAATAGCTCAGTGGTTGAGATTTAGAGCCCATGGGTACACAGTACTAGATGGAATTTTGTATAAAAAATCTTTGAATCAACATTTATTAAGATGATTGGGCACAAATGAATCTCAAATACTTTTATCCGGACTGCATGATGGAGAAGGCTCAACTCATTATGGATTTAAGGCTTTAATGAGAAGAGTTTTGTTGGCTGGATACTCTTGGCCTTCGATAATGAGCGATGCTAAGTATTAGTTCGAAGTTGTGATACTTGTAAGAGATTCACAAATTCCATTCACAAACCAGTTGTACCCTTAATATCAAATTCCAAAGCAATTTATTCTGGATAAATGCGGATTGGATCTAGTGGGGCTACTATCTATGGCTTCGGGTGGATGGTAAAACACTATAGTTACAGTAGATTATTTTTTAAAATGGGCTGAAACCGAACCATTTTTTGGGAAAAGAACTAAAGACGTAATCAGATTCACTGTGTCTAATATTTGTTGCATGTTTGTGGTTCTTCGGGAAATTACTATAGATAATGGACCATAATTTAATAACAGAGAGATGACATAATCTGTAATTCGAGGGGAATCACATAGTGCTTTACTACATTATTTGACCTACAAGCGAATTTCCAGATGAAAGTTACTAATAGAATCTTTTAGGAATATTTAAAGAAGCATTTTGACAGGTGCGGCTGAGAAATGGCCTAATTATCTTCAAGAGGTATTATGGGCCTATATAACAACTTCTTGAGCTGCAACTCACAAAACTCCTTTTACTTTAGTATGCGGGATGGATGTAGTAAGCACGACAGACTCAACACTTCCATCTTAAAAGGTACTTAACCATTCCAAGGATGATAACAAAGAGGCTAGACGAACAAAGCTTGATTTGATTGAGGAGCAGCGGATTAGAGCACATTTGAATTTAATGCATTATCATACTTTAATGAGGAACCGTTACAATTCGAGGGTAAAACAAAAAGACTTCAAAGTAGGTGATGAGGTTTTGAGGAAGATTTTTTTACATACAAAAGATAAAAGGTTGGGTAAAATTGCTCCAAATTGGAAATGACCCTATTCGGTGGTAGTGAAGGTTAAGCCAGGGACATATCACCTCCAGGATAAAAGGGAAGATTTTGAAACACCCTTGGAATATTGAGCATTTAAGATTGTATTATGAGTAATTCGTTACACATTTATGAAAATTTTATTTTCTTGCTTTAATGTTTGTACGATGGCATACTTTTTTTTGTCCTAAAGGCTCAGGAAGGTTTTAATGAGATATCCGTTTAGCCGGGGGTTATAAATACAATTATTATTTTTGGAAAAAAAATGTTATGAGTATACATTTTATGTATTAAATCTATTTGAATTATGAACTTACAAGATTATTGAAAGAAAATAAATTTTTGTTTTGTAAAATGAGCGAAGACTAATCACTCTTGAGATAATTTTAAAAAATGTATAATTCGAAGTGCTAACATCTATCAAAGCACTTTTTGAAGAGCCAATATGAGTGGCAGTATAATTCAAAGCTCTAACGTCTATCAAAGCACTTTCCAAAGAGCTAATGGGTACACAATTGATATTTAGAGCGCATGGCTACACAGTACTAGATGGAATTTTGTATAAATAAATCTTCGAGTCGATATTTATTAAGATGTTCGTGCACAAATGAATCTCAAATAATTTTATCTGAATTGCATCATGGAGAAGGCTCAACTCATTGTGGATTTAAGGATTTAACGAGAAGAGTTTTGTTGGCTGGATACTCTTAGTCTTCGATAATGAGCAAATCTAAAAATTTAGTTTGGAGTTGTGATACTCGTCAAAGATTCGCAAATTCTATTCACAAACTAGTTGTATCCTTAATCTTAATTTCCAAAGCAATTCCTTTTGATAAAAGCGGATTGGATCTAGTGGGGCCACTTCCTATGGCTTATGGTGGACGACAAAACATTATAGTTGTAGTGGATTATTTTTCAAAATGGGTGGAAGCCAAACTATTTTCGAGAACAAGAGCTAAAGATGTAATTAGACTCAGTGTGTCCAATATTTGTTGCATATTTGGGGTTCGTCGAGAAATTACTGTAGATAATGGACCATAATTTAATAACAGAGAGATGGCATCTTTCTGTAATTCGAAAGGAATCACATAATGTTATTCAATACCATTTCACCCACACGCGAATTGCCGACTGAAAGTTACTAATAGAACCATTTAGGAAGGTCTAAAGAATAACTTGACAGGTGCAACTGGGAAATGACCTAATTATCTTCAAGAGGCATAATGGACATATAGAAAAACTCCTCGAGCTGCGACTCACGAACTCCTTTTTCTTTAGTATACGGGATGGATATAGTAAGCTCGACGGAGTTAACACTTCCATCTTATTAGGTATTTAACTATTCCAAGGATGATAACGAGGAGGCTAGACTAACAAAACTTGATTTGATTACGGAGAAGTAGGTTAGAGCACATTTGAATTCAATGCATTATCAAACATTAATGACGAGCCGTTACAATTCGAGGATAAAACAAAGAGACTTCAAAGTAGATAATGAGGTTTTGAGGAAGATTATTTTACATACAAAAGATAAAAGGTTGGGTACAACAGCTTCAAATTGGGAACGACCCAATTTGGTAGTATAGATAGTTAAGCCAATGACATATCACCTCTATGATAAATAGAGGATTTTTGCAACACCCTTAGAATATTTAGCATTTAAGATTGTATTGTGAGTAATTCTTTACACATTTATGACATTGTTATTTTCTTGCTTTAATGTTAGTAATGTGGCATAATTTTTCATCTTCTAGTGGCTCAGGAAGGATTTAATAATGTGTCCATTTAGCCGGGGTTATAAATACAACCATTTTTGTTGGCCAAAAATGTTATGAGTATAGCATTTGTATGTATGAAAATTTATTTGAATTATGAACTTATAAGTTTATTGAAAGAAAATAAAGTTTTATTTTTGTAAAATAAGCAAGGACTAATTACTCTTGGGATAATTTGAAGTGCTAATGTGTATCAAAGCACTTTTCAAAGAGCCAATGTAAGTGGCAGTATAATTCAAAGTGCTAATGTCTATCAAAGAAATTTTCAAAGAGACAATGTGAGTGGCCGTACAATTTGAAGTGGTCATGTCTATCAAAGTATTTTTCGAAGAACCAATATGAGTGGTAGTATAATTCAAAGTGCTAATGTCTATCAAAGCATTTTCCAAAGAGCCAATGTGAGTGACAATATAATTCAAAGTGCTAACGTCTATCAAAGAATTTTTTAAAGAGCCAACGTGAGTGACAATATATTTTGAAGTGCTAAAATCTTTAAAAGCATATTTCGAAGTGACAAATCTAAGTGGCAGTATAATTTGAAGTGCTAACACCTTTAAAAGAATATTTTGAAGTCCCGATATGAGTGGAAGGATAATTTCTTAAAACAAAGTGAAAAACGAATACAATAATTAACATTTAAAAGAAGTATTATACGGTGAGCACTTACAAATACAAACTATGCTATTTGATAAACATTTACAAGTAAAAGAAAATGTGTTGACAAAATAAACGCATACATAAATTCCGAGGATGCCATTTGGTACTTATCAATACCAAAACATACACGTTACACACAAAAATATAGTTGATTCCCATTTATTCTACTTATTACTAGGTGAACCATCCGAGCTGCCTTCCGAGGATCTACCATCACTTTCCATACCTTTACTACTTGACGAGGCCGATTTGTTGTCTCTGTCTTCTTCATATCTAGATTTCTATTAATAACCCATGTTGGTAACAAAGGCTTCTTTATGGAATCTATATATTATGGCACTAAGTACTAATAATCTCTCATATTTTCCCTAAAAAACCTTTGGTGGAAGTCAAGGATCAGAGAAATTTTGGTTTCCAATTCGCGGGTCTTTAACGTTCTCAAACAATCACTGAAATTGGTATTCATATAAACCTTTATAGCAGTAGCTTTCTCCTTTTTAGATTCAGCTTTTTACAATTCTAAGTCTCAAAGGGCTTTCTTTTTTCCTTCTTCAATTTCCTCGTACAATTTGTTAAGTGTTATCTGGTTGGTGTGCTCCCCGTCTAATTCTTAGTTTATGCTTCAAAGTCAGTTGCTCCAGTTCTGTTTTATGCTTAGAGGTCAAGTGCTTCTTCATTTGGATAACCTTACTATGAAACTCCAACTTGTCATCTTGAAAGGCTTGAAATGGTTCAATTAGATTTATATTAGAAATCGGAACCTCTTTTTTCCACCATAACACGTCCATTGCAAATTTCACTAGTTTATTTTGGGTGGGTACAACTGCTTCACTTATATTTTTGGCAACACTTTTATGGTTTGTAAAAGAGAGAAGTTAGTTCAGAACCTTATTCGAATGGTTCGTTAAAGGGGTATGGAGGAAACAAATTTCCAAGACAAAAACGTTAGAATGATTTCCTAGAAGACAAGGTGGACCATATGTTCGATGCAATGTAGGTCGAGTATCAACCAATTCTAGCTCATTCTCTGAGGAAATTTCGACAACCTCATTTCCCATATTAGCAACATAATATTCAATTTCAGGAAGCTAAGGTTTTTTGTAGAATCTTGTTCTTCATTTTTATTTTCTTTCTTCTCAACATTTGGTGTTGGATTTGCGGAGGACACATCAACAATATCATATGGGTCAGTTACCATGAGGATTTTTCGAGGAACAAATCTTCTTTTTTGCAGCTACATTTTTTATTGTTTTCGACGCCTCAGCTTGGGATTTCTTAGTATTAGGGGAAATAATTTATGTAGCTTTCCTCTTCGATTTCTTATTTGGACTTAATTTCTTTCTCTCTTTCGATGAAGCATATTGAGATGTGTTTTTGGAACCCCTCTCTGGTTTATGGCTTAGGGATGTATTCCGAGCAAGAAGTATAACTTGTGCATGTCGAGCGACCAATTGTTTCACAACATCTCCTACTCCCAGACGTTCCATTAACTTATTTGTAGCCACAACTAATTCCATGGAGATCTTCCATAAATGACTCTGGATAAAATTTAGAGGATCAAAAGCTTTATGAAACTCATTTGACTACTGTTGTGTTGCCCATTTTCTCAACCTGTCGAATACGGTTTTGCAGCCGCATGGTGAATCTAATACCAATTCTAAATTTTTATACTAGAAAGCTTAAGTTAGTAATAATTAAGGAAAAAATGAATAATAAAGTTGTACCACTTACTTGTGGTTTTCCATATAAGAGACAACCTTGAAGGGTTCTCTTCAGAAATTTCCTTGTCCTTCTTCCAGCAAACAAAGATGAAGAAGAACTTCTGTTTCCACGTCTTATCTTCCTCGAGGATATCATCGATTATTTCGACGAGCTTTCGGGGTTTTTTGAGAGACCGGGGTTGGCTATAAACTGTTCGATGGGTATATGAAGTTTGACAAATAATGATGCCATGATGCTCGATAGCATTGTAAATTAAAGATTCAGACTTTCTTGGGTCAGAAAGAGCTTGATTATTTTAAAGTAATCTACCACTACTGGGTCCAACAAAAACTGAAGGCCCCACTTCAGAATATCTAGGTAGACTACCAGTTCGATTTTGTCACATGAAAGTGGAATCTCTCCCACCGATGGAAACTAAAGAGTGATGTTCTCCAGAATCCCCCATTGCCTTCAAAGGACTTCTGATTTTGATTGATTAAAGGATATCAGATACGATCGATGGGTGTTGAATACGGCGACAAACGATTAATGAACAAATAACTTAGTGAAATTTCTCTCTCTATCTTTAGAATTTTATGGTGATAATAAAAATGAGTAATGATGGTATATTTATAGGATGAGTTATGAAGACGGGTCTGAGATTTTTCAAGAGGAAGTTGAAGGGTTCGACAGACGTCTATAAGATAGAATTTGAGTCGACAAATAAAGGGTGCCTAGTTTAAGTAGGTAGACACGTGTAATGTGTCATAATGAAACGATACATATGACAAGAAGCTTATGTTACCTTCTACTTCATTCCAAGAAGTTTATTATTATACTACTTGAAAATTTCAGGGGTCTATTAATTTGGAATGATTTTTTGAGGAGGAAGATGCACAAATTGAAAATGTACATAATTTCCAAGGAGGGATAGTGCTCAGGGCGTATTTTATATTTTTCAAGCTGCGTGTTAGACTAATTCCAATGAGGTTTTTAGACTTTTTTTTATAATCAGGAGATAAAGATGGACCTATACATAACAGTTTTTAATCCTTCATCAAGATTTTTCACAAAGACTATGGGGCTACTGATAAGGATAAAAATAATTGAGAAGTAAAAATAATTACTAAAAATGTCTTCATTTGAGTATTTGTAGTTAAAATAGATATTTTGTATAAAGTATAAATGCGAAGGACTAAATGTGTAATTTATAACAAATATGCTTGTACTAAGTAGTAAAATGGGTGAAATATCCACACTACCACTAACTAATTCTGTTATATATAACCAACTCACCTATAAATATTTGTGCTTTCTTTGGGAATATGATTGATTCACATTTTGCACACTTTAACTCTTGATTATTTTCTCTCTTTTAAAGTTTAAACAATTTTCTCTCTCTAAAAACTCTTTCAATAATTCTTCTTAGACATTAGTTTCTTCCTCCAAATATTCAATACTTATCATTAGTGACCACAGTGGGAGAACATTTGGTACATAGATAGAAGATCTAAAACCTTAAATATTCGAGATTGAAATACGATGGACCCCAAAATTAGACCTGATCCGACGGTTTTGGTGGAAAACGAGGTGATCGAGTCTGATAAGGGTAAAACATATTGTGATGGTAAAATAGGAAGATCTTCTAGTAATTTAATGTTTAATATTTTTGTAGAGAGTAGTAAGAGAAAATAGGTGTTTGTATTTAATATCTTTGGAAAAAGTCTAACCCACTTTAATGCTGGTGGTTGGGGTATTTATACTGTTTTCTAGGACCCATAGGCCGTGTAGGTCAGATCTTATTTTCGGGTTAGTCATATGAGCCCCCAAGCCCAAGAGCTAATGTGCTAAGCACACAGATGAATCATTGGTTCACTTAAGTTACTGTTTATTCATTGAATTTTACTTATCCGGTCCGAACTACCCCTTCAGATAAAATCAGAATTACGATAATACTCCTCCAATAATATCTGATATGATTTGAGTTAGGTTTAGTTAGAGAATAAAATCAAGGTGAAATACAAAGAAATGATTAGTGCAATTAGTCTAATGTGGAAGATCAGATGAATCAGTTTCTAGAAAGAGTGGCTGATTTGAATGATCAGTGTGATTAGAGGGAATAATAACTTCGTTCTGGCAGGGTATGATCCAATGTGTGACAAGTAAATGAGAAAAAATATTTGGAAGATCCATCTGATAAGTCTCACAATATTCACCGAGCATGATATGATAGACGGAAAATACAGTTTCAGTCAGAAAATGGATATCACTCCTCTAGGAGGGAGAATAAAGATAAACATCCATACATTCTGACTGATTTAAGTGAATCTTTTAAGTCAGACTCTGAGGAGTTTTATCAAAATCATGAGAAAAATAATTCATATAGACGAGAGAGAGACTGGCTTTCTTCAAGGAGAGAGAATAGACGGCCTCAGTAATCCCGAAGAGAGCATAAATCCAAGAAAGATGATAAATCTAGATTTGTAATAGAGAATCCGCTCTTTAAAGTTAATACATGTAATGAGTATGTAAATCCTGCGGACCAAATCTTGTACGCAATTATAGGAACGAGTTAGGCTAGTCAATACATGCAAGGAGTAGACCGGAGAACTTCTCCTTTGTTGTCTAAATTATTTCCCAAAAACCATTCATTCAAACTATCTTAATAAATAAACTTTGGAATATATATTTTCGAACCATATCCATATTTTTTTCGACTGTGAAATTTAGATCTCAAATGAAGTCATGGTTTTTACAGGCAATCTATCAATAGTCATCCAATATCAAACTTATTTACCAATAGTAACCAAATTCTAATAAAATATAGATAACTAGATGGTAATAAATTTGTATATATATATATATATATAGATAACTGACTAATATTCCAAAATTTCCATAACCATTTTCTCTCTGCTATTGTTTGTGTTTTTTAAATATCATATCTTTTAAACCATAGCTCCAAAAGGTTATCCACAAATACTATTGTTGTCAATTTTTTAAGACAAACAAAACTAATTCAATGATATATATATATATATATATTATTTTTATTTGGTAAATTATATGTAAATTAGTTGCTAAAAACAACTGTTATGTAGTTGTAGAATTACGTCTAATCTGCCCCCAAGGGGGTAGCCGAGTTGGTTGAGTAAGGCATGCTTGTGACCAAAGGTCATGAGTTCGAGTCTCTCTACATACGCTTTCTCGGCTGAGCCTGTCACCTTGTGTGGTTTACCGTCTGGCGTTGGTTTGCAGGCTATTGCATAAGACTGAGGATTTTATCCCGTGTGTACTTATTGCACTCTGAATAGCGGTTGCGGGTTCCCTCCGAAAAAAAGAATTATGTCTAATTTAGTTGCAAAAAAAAATGTCATTTAGTTACAAAATTACTTGTAATTTGGTTGCAAAAAAGAATTGTTGCTTAGTAGCAAAAATGCGGAAATAAGGATAAAATAGTTGTGGAATATAATTTTGGTTGTTAAAATGTCTAATTGTGTGAGAAAATAAAAACAATTTTTTTTGTTAAAATAAATGTTAATTGGGTGTAAAACAACCAATTTTTTGTAGTCGTGAAAATATATACATTTTTATGGTGAAAAAACATTTTTACAAAGGAAATTTAAGTTGTGGAATTACGTGTAAATATGTTGCAAAAATAAGAAAAAAATAGTTACAAAAATAGGAGTTTGGTTGCTAAATAAACCTAATTATGTTAAAACAAAATACAAACCTGTTTTGTGATAAATAAGTGTTACTTGAGTGTGAAACAACTAACTTTTTTTAGTTGCAAAAATATGTGTATTTTGTCATGAATAAAGTTTTTTTAAAATAATATAAAAAATGGAAAAAAAATGAGTTACAAAATAACGTGGAATTTGGTTACAAAATAAGTCTAAAAAAAGTAATTGTTGTTCAGTTGCAAAATTACGTGTAATTTGGTTGTGCAAAAGAAATTGTTGTTTAGTTGCGAAATTGTGAATGATTTGGTTGTAAATTTGGCCTTCAAAATATAATTTTCCAAACATATCACTCATGAACTTTATTTTGCTCGTCTTTAAAGATATAGAGTTTTGATTTTTTTAAAATTAAGGTTTAAATGATATATAGTTTTGAATTTAAAAAATAACTCATGGTAGAAGAGTGTACATATTTCTTCTTTGTGGGGTATCATTGGAAGAATTTATGTCGTAAGTGATTTTTTGTAAACTTCAAAATTGAGGTGGTTAAGAGTTATTTAAAACTCACCCAAATAGTTATCCGTAACTTCAATTTTTTTTCCATTTGTTAACAAAACGTTTTTTCATAAAATAAAGGCAAACCTTATATACGTATTATATATACACACAGTTTTTATTTACATGAAACTTTTATATACTTTTAATTTTTTTAACTAAAAGCAAGTATAAATAGAACGAATTGTTAATTATTGTTTTTTAAATTTTCTCTGAAAACTTTCTAACATCAAGAACACCAACTATAAATTTCCATATTCGTTGAAATATAAGGCAAGTAAATGTTTATTAAATATTTACTTAGCTTTATTTAGTGAGTTTATTTAGTGCGTTTTATTTAAATCAGATTTTTTTTAAATTAACTTTTTAGAGTATTTTTTTCCAAATTAAAAAAAAATCACATTCCATAAAGTTTAAAGGTTTAAACTAGTTCAACATGTCTATTGAGTTTAGAAAAATATTCAGTTTAATTTTGTGTCAACCATGAACCTTTTCACGGTTGATTCAAGTTTTAGGATATATGTTCTTGATTTTTTAAAAACAATTTTACACTTAAGTCAACCTAGTTCGTTGACATTCGTATCTATATCGACAAAATAGGGTGATGTTAGTATAAATCTAAAACAAGACTTTATCTTTTTTATCAGATTTACACTAATGTTGACTTAGTTTATCGATATTAGACACGAATAACGAAGAACTAGGTCGACATTAGTTTAAACTTCTTTTAAAAAAAATCATCATTTTGTATGAGATTCACACTAATGTCGACCTAGTGCATCGATTTCGGATACTAATATCGACGAAGTAGGTCACAATTATTGTAAATTTGTTTTAGAAAAACTTCATCTTTCATTAATTTTCTTGGTTATTTGGTTTGATTATTTGGTTATGTTTTCTTCATATTTACGTTTATAGTACTAACTTTGATATTATGAAATTTTTCTATAGAGATAAGAGATTTACTAGGAATCCATGCTCTTAAACATACTCACATTGTTGCCCACCATTAGAGATAATATTAAAACTAGTGTATTGTCTAAATAATAGAGGAATCTTTAGAAGTTTCTACCGATCCTTATATTAACTGATGTCAATGAACTTAATTTTTATTTAGCTCAGACGATCATAACTAGTTATGATATCCCGAAACTCTTAGGATTTTATATTTACATTATTATACTAGGTAGTTGTGGGTTAATTAATCAATTTAGAATAGAAAATATCGTCAATGAGGCCATTTAAAAAAATTTACATTTAAAAACTTTGATTTTGTAATTTTGGAAAATGTGTATTTATCTTGGCCTTCTCTGAGGATTCTATCATTGCAACTTGACAATTTTAATGGAAAAATTAATACATTACTGAAAGGGTACCCTGTCCTCGAGTAGTTGTCTTTAGATACTTTCTATTTATTGGATGAAATTCAAGTATCTTATATTAGTTTAAGGACGTTATCAATAATTTCATGCAATAATAGTTAATGAGGATGATTATCTTATCAAGATTCAATCATCTAAACTTAAATCATTTTCACTAGCCGTAAAAATGACAAGTTTGAACTATTGAATGTGCCCGTCTTTATCCAAAATTAGTATTAAATTACAAAATGTCGAAGATCCGCAGTCGGTAAAGAAGGTCATACAGAAAGTCCAAAACGCTGTTACAATTACTACTAGTCATGACTATGTCAAAATATATGTTTCTAACCATTGAAATGTTGTTGAATATTTAAGATGTTATCAACATGGATTCCGAAAGACGTGTTGTGTTCCTTATTTAATATCTTTAAATCTCTGACAATAATAGCGCATGAAAGTTCGTTCGTGAATTGTTAAACTTCGTACAAATATTACCTTATCTAAAGAAATTCTAGATAATTAAAAGTTTGTGCCAATAATAGTATGATAATTCTCGTAATAGTAGATTTGGTTTTTTTATTACTTATGAACTTATTTGTAGTGTAAAACTTTTGGGAGCACAAATGAATAGGGTGAGACATGAGATATGTTATATTTTATGGATTTACTAACTTGTTGCATGTTCACATTATATCTATTATACTTTAAAGGATCTAACACGTTTGAAATATTTAGTGCGATTCCTCCTTAAAAAGGCTAGTGTATTGAATTTGATCATTTTAAGTAAGGCTACCCACATGATTCCAAATATTTTAGAACTTCGAAAAATCGTTAAAATGATGTAAAAGAACTTTTTCACAAATAGGATTCATATATAATATTTTGATTATAAATTTTGATGCAATCTTTTGGTTAGGTATTTGGGTGTAGTATTTTGGGTAAGTATTATGTAATTTTATTTTGGTTCGTTATTCAGATGTAGTTTTTGGTTATGTATTTTGATGTAATATTTCGAATATTATTAATTCCGATGTAATATTTTGGTTAAGAATTTGGATGTAATATTTTGAATGTTATTAAAGAAATTGGATGTTTGAGGTTGTACAAATTATCGATTTATTTAAACAAATTTTATATGGTTTACTTTTGAAAATATCTTAATGTCGACCAACGTGGTCGATATTAGGTAATTTTTTTTAAAAGAAACTTAGAGTCAACCAGGGTGGTCGACGTAAGTTTTTTTTGTAAGAAAAACCTATAATCATATTTTTCGTACAGACAGAGCCCTAATATTGACCAATATGGTCGATATTAAGGATTCTATTTTTTTTCTTCATAAAACCGTAATGTGGAGCAATTTGGTCGCCAATAATTAATCTTTTTTTTGTCTAAAACCCCACGTTACGAATAAACTAGTCTACATATGAGGATGTTTTGAGCACCTAATGTCGACAAACTTGGTTGACATTATGTAGTTTTTAATATAAAAGACTTGCAATTTTTTATAATTTATTCCATATAATATACCTAATTTAACCAACTTAGTGGATATTAGATTTGTTTAAAAAAAATACTAAACACATATTGTCGATCGACTTAACATGTGACATTATATTATTGGTCAAATTGTCTAATCTTATCTATTTTCTTGACCTAATTCTCTCTAATTTTTTTCTCTCTCTCTCTCTCTCTCTCTCTCTCTATATATATATATATATATATATATATATATATATATATACATCAAAAAATTGACTTTATCATATCTTCATCTTTGATTATTGTATCAAATATAATCTATAATATCTAGATACAAAATGGACTACGCAAGAAGATAACCACTTGTTGAAAGCCACTGTCGTTGTGAGATGAACAAGGGCAGATGGAACTACTAGGTTTATTTTTATGAAGTTTTATGTATAATGTACTACATGTACAATATATGACGTACATGTTGTTCTTGTATGATACTGTCTGCATGAGGTCGAAAACAGTCTCTATCGTATTTGAATATTTGAATTTGGTTGGAATTTTTCGGGTTTTGATCTCCCCCCAAGAGGCTAGGAAAAAGGTATAAAAAGTGTTAGATTTAAGTAATACTAATTCCATTGAAAAAGATATGTTATATGAGTACAACTTGAACCTCATTAAAAAGAGAATATAATAAGTGAAGGAGGAAGTTTACCTCATAAAAGTCGATATACACTGATATAACTCTTTCTAAAGTGTCGTGTTATTTTTATTTCATACTTTTGTTTTTTTATTTATTTTATTAAAATATCATATTTTAGATTCTGAATCTATCGTGTTTAAGTTAAATGTTTGATACTAAGATAACATCATCAATATAAAAATAATCAGCAAGAAAAAATAGTTTGAAAACAACAATAAGCGACAAAATATAGTTTACAAATAACAATATGACAAACTGCAACAAACTAAAGTTACAAAGTAGACGTTTTAAGTTTTTGGATGGTTCGTCACCTTATGGTCATGGTTATTGCTCACTGAATTTGCATATATTTGCCAATCTGATCGCATAATAGATTCATCCAGCCAAAATTACATTCTCTATAAAGTTGTTTCCAATCAATATGAACTAGAGGTAATGTTGCATTTTGATTTATCATAACTTGTTAATCAAATACGAACAATATTATAAAACAAAATCTTGTTATGAAAGTAACCAAAAATAAAATCATAAATTATCTTACGTTAATGGAATTATTCCTTTCATGTGAGTAGTGAAAATATTTTTTATTTATATAAGAATGGGCGAACCACTTTTTAGAGGTACAATATTTGAAGATCCACATAGAGAAGTTGTACACACGGTGCATTTAAACATGATCGCAAAGAAAAAATATATATCGGACACTACATCCAGTTCTTGAAGTCAATAATTATATTAAAGCACTTGGACATTTTTAGTTCTTTATTTACTTTTATGCGAATACTGTACACAACTTCATACAAAGGCAAGTCCGAAAGGATTTTTATTAGTCCGAATAAAGAGTGAACTATAATTCTAAAACCATAATGACCATCTATTTTCATATTCATTACCTCGGAGATGAACAAAATCATGAATGAGATAAGATGTTCGTGAAACAATAAGTCTCATTTAACTTCATGTTAAACTATTTAGTGTTTTTATCTTGTTATAAATATTACTTACGTTGGATATATTTCTAGATTTCTCTTTACTCATATTAACTAAAAAATTTGAAGGACGAGAACCAATGGTAAACAACTTCTTAACGAATTATTCTTTGTCTATTTTTAACTTTCTCGCTCCTATGTATCCTTCTAATAATCTCACGTCATCATTATTATGTTTTCAGCATATAACAATTATAATCCAGAATCTACTTTCACCTGTAACGAGATAAGTCCTAAGTCGAAATGGTCAATCACATTTTTTGTCACCCATGATTTATTTTTAACATTAGGTTTCTTAGGTTGTCTCATGGCTAAAACTGTGTCAAGTCACCGGTGTTTGACACATATTGCATTCGTGCCACTAAGCTTTCTTTGTCTCCAAAATGAGTCATTGTTGTTTAAAATGTTGCATTTTGGTCACTAGCGCGTGCAAATTAACAAGAGGCTGACACGTATCACCATAATCTACACCTGTTTGTTACATATACGGTCACCTATTAAATTCTACCAAAAATACCCTTATCTTCTATAAACCCTAATTAATTTTTTCTATAAATATAAGCCACTGAAATTTCTTTTTATTAATTTGTGTCTTCTGTAAACCCTAATTCCTCTCTTCTGCAAACCATAATTCATCTTTTCTCTAAATCTAAGCCAGTAAACTTTCTTTTTACTAATTCTTGTCTTTTGTAAACCCTAATAAATATTTTCTCTAAATCTAAGCCAATAAACTTTCTTTTTACTAATTCTTGTCTTTTGTAAACCCTAATTCTCTAAATCTAAGCCGGTAAAATTTCTTTTTACTAATTCTTATCTTATGTAAACCCCAATTCCTCTCTTCTACATGATAGCTGTGCATACAATCTCCTTGTTTAAAATCTAACATTCTTCAAATTGATTTCTGAATTCATTGAATGTTGTATTAACGTTGAAAATCCTTTATTTTCCCAAGCCTAGAACCAGAAATCATGAATCCGAATGAAAGTCTATGGTTTGCAAGTTGGGGCTTTTGGTTATCTACAACAATTGAAGCCATATAAAAGCACTATGTTATGGTTTCTTTACGATGATTTGATTTTCAAATGAAAGTCTAGGGGCTTGCAAATTGGGGCTTTTGGTTATCTGTAACAACTGAAGCCAAATTAAGCTACTTTATTTTTTAGTTTCTCGTCGACAATTTGATTTTCAATTGGTAGTTTACTGGAAGTTCTGCATTAACTTGTTATAAGAGAAGTAAATGTTAATTTGAATTTGGTAATTCTTTTAGTCTAGGCTGCGCTAGTGACCAAGGGTAAATCAGTTTAGTAAAAAGTAAAAGTAAAATATTAAAAGTAAAAGGTTAGTGGCACGAATGCAACAAGAGTAGATTAATGGGTAAATTAAAAACTAATAACCAAAGGTATTTTGGATAGAATTTAATGGGTGACCGTATATGGAAAAAATAGGAGTAGATTAGGGTGACACGTGTCAGCACCCTGTTAAGATGCACGCTTTTGTGACCGAAAATGCAACATTTTAAAACAATAATGACTCATTTTGGGGACGAAAGAAGCTTAGTGGCACGAATGCAACAGGTGTCAAACACTGGTGACTTGACATGGTTTTTAGCTGTTGTCTCCTATACCATCCGGATTTCTCATAAGAAAATATTAATCTCAAAACTCTCTCAGTCTTCCCGTCATTGTATAAACTCTTAACAATCACGTATCCACTACTTCTGACTACACATTTTACCCATTTTCAAGTTTATGTTTAGTTTAATATGCTAAAATGTCGAATGCATGCGAAAAAGCTTCATAAATGTTGGTTCCATAACCTACCAAAATTAACAACAATAAGATAATTTAAGTCATGTACTCGAATGTTACAGTTGAAACAATTTCTCTTGAAGGAGTTGTCCCAAGCAAGGAATTGTACTGAAGGTTTTAATGGAGCAGCAATGTTAAGACTAAGAAGGATGAGTCTGCAAATGAAGGCTAGATTAATCAATCTTCATGGAGCAATTTTTTGCTACCTCACAAAATTATCTCCAGGACAAAAATCAGAATGAAGATGTTTATTCTGAATGCTTGATTTCTCTGAAGAAGAAGAAAGACTTTTTATCTCTCATCTATGACAAATTAAAGCTTGAAGACAACGATTTGATTACTCTGAAGTAGAGGGAAAACTGGCGCGAGTTTTGATTTCATTCAGTCCTTTAAATTTTTATCTTTTTCAAAGTTAGGTCTCAAAGTTGTAAAACTCATTATTTTTCCCTTCCAATGAAGTTTCTCTTTTAGATTAAAAAGAGAGAGTCATGAACTCGAATGTCAAATATGAGAACAAAAAATTGAAACTATTAGCGAAACAATGCATTGACATTGACTAGAGTCAGGTTATCAATGTTGACCGATTGGGTCAACATTTGAACGTATATAGACCCAATCAGTCGACACTAAGGCATTTCTGAATTTTTTTCGATGTCGACTGGATGTGTCGATATTGAGAAAATCCAAAAATCTCAAATTTACAATTTTTTTTAAAAATTCGAGTTCATATAAAAACTATGCAAGAGTGATTCAACGATTTTTATCTAGATTCGATTTCATTGATTTTTTTCATTTTTAAGCTTTAAATTTTAGGAATGTTTGGTTTTGATAGTTTCAAGTGTTTTATTTTATACCAATTTTTAAAATATAGTTTGGTTTGTGAAATTTTAAATTACTTGTTTGTACTTCGTAACTCGTTATATGAAATATATAAATAATCAAATTAAAATTTAAAAGTATTTAGTAAAAATAGAGACGTTGGATAGTTTTTACCTAATATAAATCCAATTTAGCATATCGATCGGACCTAACTCACCTTGATTTGTATATCTGATCGACATGAGTGAAAACCCAAATGAAATAAAACTGTTGATTCACATGCACACATGTGATCAATTCATATTTAAAGACGAATTATTTTTTTGTCATTTTTTTTCTTGTTTTGTAATTAGAGTGTCTTTCAGCCACTCTTATAAGTGGACGTGGTTTAGCAGAGATACATTACTACATGGGTGCCATGTGATCGACCACCTTCTCCTACTTATTCATATTATTAGAGATAACACATGTCTGCACTAATTCTATAATATAATATATAATTAATAAATTCCTTCTATCTATTTCGGTGCATTATTGTTTCTCATTTGTCACAGTTGCGAATACATTTATTTTGAGTTTTGGTGTCTCGAGTCATATATGCTACTTGATGCGACTGTAGGTAACAGTTGGTCTAGCACTGCACATTGTACTTTGTTGGAAAACATTATACGCTGCAGAATAAATTTACAGAGGTTATAGTTGAATTGGGTAAAAATTATAAGATACATAATAGATTACTCTATTGTTTCTTTTTATAATCAAAATGGAAACTTTAGCATTGATTTAGGCGGTTTATGATACTAATTAATGAAAATAAATACAGGCCCAAACAAAAAAAAGCGCTGAAATGAAAAAGTCGAAAATCAACCCAATTCGTAGACTTTTAGATTAGCTGGTTCTAGTATGGATAGCTGGTTATTTTTTAGGTGAAAATTAAGACAATTAGAAGTACGAAGCCATATTTAATGAAGATGGAGTTGAAAATGATTGAATTGTACCGTTGATTTGGTAACGACTAATAAGAAATTTGTCCGGATATATGTTCGATGAAATGCTATATGACCAAACGAGGCATGATATAAGGATATTGGCTAGCCTAGTTGCAGGATGGATTGTTGTTACAAGAGGAATAAATTTCGACTATGATGACAAAGATTTTTTGAGAAACAGAGAGATCAAGCTTTCATCAATTTACCTTAGAACTTCTAGCTTTTGATCTTTAAGACGGGAAGAGACAATTAGCTGACGAACATCCCTAAAGGTTGATCTTGAACAGAGACCTGAAATATATAAGAATAAAACTTGGCAAATGCTTGTCAGGATTCCTGCAGAGCCTAAGACTGTTAGGTAAAGGACAAAGAATAACATGTGATATTCAATCATATAGATTACATGTAGTCTCTAATATAACATAGACCAACACTTTCAAGGAGAGTTATGGCATTCAATTAATAAGGGGCTTGCAGCATGTTAAATTCTAGTTTTGTTTTGCACTTAAGGGTCCATTTAGCTAGTCAATTGGCAACTTTGTTTTGGTCTCGACTAATATAAGTGATGTCCATTGAGGGTGATACTAAATCTCTACAACATTTTAGGAGAGACTCAAGAGGCCATGGATAGTTACCCGTTGAAAGTAGATTAGCTAGGATTTGAGAATCTCTATATTAACATTGACAAAACCTTTGTTTTTGCAGATTTCAAGACCTTGAAGGAGGCCCCTAGCTTCAGCTATTAAATGGTTAAGCTTTCCATATAGATTTTCATAACCCAAAATGATGTCATTATTATTGTCTCTTATTATTATGCCACCACTAGCTTCTCCATTAGCTTGGGAGGAGCCATCTGTATTGAGCTTTAATCTGTTAGGTTGAGGAGGAATCCAGGTAAGGTAAGTAGGCTTTTTATTGAATTGTAAATGGTTGTAGCAGCCCATCTCAGAATAAGCAGTCTTGATAGGACTACAATGTTTTTGCTTTTTCTTGAGCAGTCCGACATGATCTAGACTAGATATGATTTCCTTGATGTAGTTAGTAGAAGTATTAGGATCATAGGTAAGACCCTTGATTTTAGTTTTGTTCCTAGATTGTCATATGACCCAACAAATGATGGGAGGAAAAATTGAGCTAATATAAATTTCTTTATTTGAAGCCCAGAAATAGCTTCTTATCATATGGAAAATGGTCATGAATCTTCCTGTTTTGATCTTGAAAATGCTAGAAAAATAGGGCTAGATGGACCAAGAGTAGTTGCAGGCTACAAAAAATGATTAGTAGTCTCTATGTTCTCATAGAATTGAAATTTGGAGACTGTTTTCATATGTCTCTTCTACATTGTCGTGTCAGTAGGAAGCCAGTTGTTGAGAAGCCTATAAGCCATAAATGAACAGTTCCTATGAGTTATATTATTCCAAAGTTTGCCAAAGAGACGAGATTTATTGTGGTGGATTTTGATTTGATTTCATGTGTCCTTAGTATTATAATTTATATCCTTAGAAACCAACCAACATAGAGAGTCATCATCATTAATTCTTATAGAAAGCTTGTCAATTGTCTCCATATCATTATGTGTAATGATACTTCTAAGCTTAGTCTTGTTTCAACTATTGTTATCCCGAAATGTTTTTGACTTTTCCTGTCTGTACTATCTATTATCAGTGTCATCATCAAGCTTGATTAAAAGAGAATGTCTATACGAGTTATCCAACCAAAAGTCTAATTCGCTACAACCGATTTTCTGTTTGATTTTAGGTTCTGCTATATTCTTGATGTCAGACAATCTTCTCCAAACCTGAGACCAGAACTTAGTGTTGTAGTTAGCCTGCAGAGGATGGATGTTTTTACACTAGACACTATGAAGATATTTGGCCCATATGGTCTTATTCTTATATGAATCTCACCCACAACTTGCAAGAAATGTTTTATGGATGTCCTCGAGACATGACATTTAGCCCACCTTCATTAAAATGATTACAGAACTTGGCCCAATTGGACCAATAAGTTTTGTGGCTTTCTTGAGTAGAGCCCAAAAAAATTTGTTAAATATTTTCTCAATTCTGTCCATAATAACTTTAAGGAGAGTACAATTTTGAATCTAGTATGTATGAATGGATATCAAAATAGAGATTATGAGGGTGAGTCTTCTACCATATGAGAGATTATTTCCATCTCATTCAGAGATCTTTTGCTTGGTTTTGTTGAGTATATGATCGAAATTACTAGACTTTTTATTGGTATTAAAGGTGATGCACAAGTAAGTAGTGGGGAGACTTCCAGAGTTAAATCCAGTTGTGTCTGATAGGGTAATGACTCCAGTGAGGGGGAAATCATTAGAAATAATGATTTTGGTATTCTCTTTATTAATTAGCTAACTTGAAATACTACGGGAATCTTACAAAAAAACTACTTAGATAGAGATAGATGAGCTAATGTTGTTAGTAAATATAGAAAATCGTCAGCAAAAGCTAGGCAGGGAATTGTGATAGAGCTTCTAGAAGTATTTCATAGTTTTATTGTTTTAAAAAAGATTGCTCAAACCTCTTAATAGAACCTCGTCTACAATTATAGAGAGACTAGGGGATAAAGGGTCTATTTGGTATAAACCTCTTTTATTTTTGAAGTAACCTACAAGAAGCATGAATGTTCCTTATAATCTTGTCAATTAAGTTAACAAACCTTGAGTTAAAACCAAAAGCTAACACTACTCTATTTAAGAAGTCGTGGGACATTTTATCAAAATATTTTTCCATGTCCACTTTGATCAAAATGTTCAAGCTTTAGTTTTCTGATTGAGATCATAAATTGACTCTTTAGCAATGAGAATATTATGCTGAATTGATCAATTAATAACATAAGCTCCTTGAACCTTAGATGTGATTTTAGGGAGGAATTTTACCAGCATGCTATTAAAAAGATTGATTATTATTCTACTCATGAGAATACAAAGGCTAGCCGGTCTGTAATCTTTCCATTTTGTAGAATTACAGGACTTAGGGATAAGGCCTATTCCAATTGTTAGGATTTTTTGAGGGATATTATAGCCCCGAATGAAGGAAGTTATAGCTGTGCAATGATCTTCTTTTATGAGCTGCTATTAGGTAATATAAAATCCACTATTAAAACCATCCATGTCTGCTGCACTAGAATGATTTAGGCTCTTAATTAGACTTAAAATTTCATCTTCAGTAGACGACCTCATTAGGGAGTTTTTATCATCCTCATTAATCAGATTGGGAATGGAGTAAAAAATACAGTTATTCATTATGGAGTTTTTATCATCCTCATGAATCCTGATAGTTAAGATAAGGGTTTTCATTTAGAATATCCTTGAAGCAGGATTCAACAATATTTCCAATTTGGTGCTCATTGGTTATCCAGTTGGAGCCATCTTTTATGCTTAAGATTATGTTCTTCCTCCTTTTCTTCTTAACATAGTTGTGATAGATTTTCGTGTTTCTGTCACCATCCTTGATCCAGTTAGAATAAGGTTTTTGGTGCCGGAAAAATTCTTCTTTAGCTAGAGCCTGGAGAAGCATAACATTAGCTTTAGATAAGTTGTTGATATTTATAATATTTTTATTTCCTAGCAATTTTCTTTCCATAATTTAAATTGTCTCTTCAACCTCTACTACTTTATAAAAAATATTCCCAAAAGTCTGCATATTCCAACTCTTTAGAGCATCTTTCAGTTTTTTAATCTTGTTCCATATGATATGTAAAGGGTCACCATGCATATCCAGATTCAAGTTAGTATCCATAATAGTTAAAAAATTATCATTTAAATTCCACATGTTTAGAAATTTAAAACTAGTTTTAGATTGATTTGTGTCATTAGATATAGTAACGTAAGTAGGAATACGATTAGAGTAGGTCCTAGCTAGGTGTATGATATTAGTGATGTTGAAGTAGTCAGCCCAAACTGAGTTGAATAAAGCTTGATCCAAACGCTTCAACTTAGATTTGTTAGACCAGGTGAACTTGGTGTCAGCATAACATGCATCCTCCAATAAGCATTCACTTATTGTCGCATAAGAATCATCTGAACTATTTAGAAAGTAGGTTGAGCATCCAATCTTCTCATAGAAGAAGAAACCTTGTTGAAGTCCTCAATTACAAGTCACTTTTGACAGATATAGAAATGGTTTTAAGACTGGACCATAGATCAATTATATTTATTCAAGGAATTGTGTGTAAATTCAATATATAATAGCTGAGGGTAATCAAGAATTATGTTGGTGTTGAAGTTATGCTTCCAAAGGAGCCAAATTTGTTAGTGAGTTTACCTTGAAATCACTGGAACCAAGATTAAACTTTGATGAAGGGCTCCTAAATATCTAGAATATTGATGTTTTTTTATAATAGACTTAAGCTTTCTCATAGAATCTTTGTTTTCTATTCCACGAATATTCCAGTAAATGATCTTAATCATGATGATGAATTATGGTTTGGAGAATTACTAGCTCAAATAGAGAGTTATAAATTATATTTTCTTTTTCCTCTTGTGCTTAGCTTCTTTAAAAATTTTATTGAGGAAGTCTTGAAAACTTTTATCTACATGTTTCTTCTTGAGTATAGGAAATAAGGGGAAACTTCCAATATTCTGTTGGTTTGGAGTGAGGTTATTAGTGTCAAGGCTTTCATGCTTCTGTTGGTTCGAATTCAAGAACTACACTAGAATTCTTAGAGCTCAAGAATATTGCTTTGAGGCATTCATCCGCTATTTAAATTACTCTATAATTAAATTCGAATGTAAAAATTATACTCTTTCATGTATATATAACATTTTTTTACATTATTAACATAAATTTACCTGATTTATTTTTGATCAAATGATATATTAATATATATTTCTTCATATAATGTGATTTACTTATCAAATAATTTATATTATTTTTTATTCAAATTTATTTGAAAATAAATATTATGCTGAAAATAAAATAAAAAAATATTTTATTTTTATAAAATCGTTTATATAATTAGAATATTAGATAAATAAATTATTCGCGTATAAATAAAAAAAATGATTTTTAACTTTTTAATATATAAATATCCATTAAATACAATATCATGATCAAAATTTTCATATTATTTTTATATATTTGGTTTAAATCTTATGATGATTTAACAAATTTGCATACAATTCATTCATCATTAAGAACATAATTTGGCTCAGAGGCTATGACTAAACAAGTGTTGGAGGAAGCCCCTTGGCATTTTGGAGGCAATTTAATGATTTTGAAATTATGGGAACCCCTTACTTCCCTTATCAAAGATCCCCACACTGAAATACCCATCTGGGTAAAAGTATTTAACCTTCATCTCGAGCTGTGGACCGTGGAGGGTTTCAGCACTATCGGTTCGGTTATTGGATCCCCATTATATGTGGATCATCAAACGGAACGAAAGGAAAAACTTCGTTTTGCCCGCAAATGTATAATGATCAAAGCTAGTCCCCCTATTTGATCTGAGCTCACTTTCAAGATTCTGGGCAAATCCATCACGGTTTCCTTTGAATATCAGGGCCTCCCACCCCAGTGCGAAAATTATAAAGTTTTTGGGCACCCTACCTGCCAGTGCATCCTAGGTCCCATCAAGCCTTCTCCCTTTCCTATTGGGACATCGTCTTCAGAGGAATAACCTTTAGAATTGGATCCTGAGCTGGAAATAGGGTCTCGGCTTCCATCTATTAGTGAGGATCAGGAGGTGGAGCTTGGTGAAGAGGTGGATTCTCCCCCCAAACGGGCTTGCACGGATGAAGCCAAAGATAAGGGTAAAAAGGTATTGTCCTCCGACAGGATCATCGACTAAGCCACTGTAAGTTTTCTATTTATGAATATTTCTTCTTGGAATGTGCGAGGCCTAAGCGACCATATTAGGAAAAAAGACGTCACTGATTTTATAATTAGTAATCATATCTCTTTGATAGTTCTTGTAGAAACTAAAGTCCAAATTCATAAAGTCGACCCTATAATTAGGAAAATGGTACCCTTTTGGCATGTTATAACCAACCACCCGTCTCACCTCCTTGGTACAATCTAGATTACCTGGAACCCTAGTGTAATCACGATAACTAAGATCTCTCAGTCCCCTCAATTCATTCATTGCATGTCTAACTGTCATAATTATAGAGCCACCTTCAAGCTCACTGCTGTCTATGCTTTTAATGAAGCTCATGATCACATTTCTCTCTGGAATGACCTCATTAACATCTCCAAGAATGATAACCACATCCCTTGGGTTTCCCTTGGAGACTATAATGTGATTCGTCACCCGAATGATCATCTAGGTTCATCCAATGAATGGTCCTCTGCAATTGATGAATTTAATAATTGCTGCTACCAGTGCAAACTCAGTGATATCTGATCAACTGGGTTTCAGTTCACTTGGATTAACAAGCAACATGCCCGCCCCATCCTCTCCAAATTAGACCGCGTCCTGGTTAACTCGGATTAGGATGATTTTTCCCTATGTCCAATGTCCACTTCGGGTACCTTCGCACCTCGGACCACACCACTGTTACTCTCAACCTTGGGCTTCTGCGCCCAAGACAAAAGAAACCTTTTTGTTATTTTATCATGTGGAAATCTCATCCCCGGTATAAAGACATTGTGTTAAATAGTTGGAAATCCCCCACTTCTTCCTTTGGGATGAGATTGGTTTCGGATAAGCTTGCTCGACTCTAGTTTGAGTTAGCTAAGCTTAACCGTAAGGATTTAGTGACATTACCTAGAGAGCATCTAATGCTAAAAACTCCTTGTTCGAGGCTCAGTCCAACCTTGCCTCCGACCCTCTCAATCCACGGTTAATAACCAACGAAAGTGAGGCTTCTGCGTCTTTCATCTTCCTTAGTCGAGCGGAGGAATCCTTCCTAAAACAAAAATCTAAAGAAAATTGGATTAAGCTGGGTGACGGGAATTCAAAATTCTTCCACAAAAGCATTAATACCCGACTTTGTCGCAACAAAATTATCTCGATTTCCAATAACCAAGGAGTCAATATCTCCTCTCCGACTAGTGTTTCCAAAGTCCGTGTGAATTTTTATAAGAACTCCCTAGGCACCAAGCATATTGCCTACTACCTAGGTCTTGAAAAATTCTCTTCTCTAATCTCTTCTAAAGTTACTAATGCTGACAAGGAGTCTATGATCTGTGGGATCTCTTGTACTGAAATCAAATCCACTCTTTACAGTATTGATAGTGACAAGTCTCCTGGTCCAGATGGATTTAACTCTAGTTTCTTCAAGTCATCTTGGAATATTGTTGGCCATGACATCTGTAAGGGTGTCCAAGAGTTCTTCCACTCTAGATCTCTGTCTGAGTTTTGGAATGCTACCTCTATCTCTCTTATCCTAAAAAAAGAATCGCCTTCCGTGCCTGCTGATTTCAGACCTATTGCTCTCTGCAATGTGGTTTACAAAATCATTTCCAAAATTCTGGCCAACAGAATAAAAGTCGTTTTTCCCTACCGTATCGACTCCTCCCAATCGGCTTTCATTTCAGGACGAAATAATTATGATAACTTTCTTTTATCCCAAAGAGCTTCTAAAAGGATACAATAATAATGGAAGAGGTGAACGGATTGCCCTTAAAATAGATCTTATGAAGGCCTTTGATAATGTTCGCTGGCATCTCATTCTTGACATTTTAGTTGCAATGCACTTTCCAGAGAAGATGATCACATGGATAATCAAGTACATCTCCTCTCCTTCTTACTCTATAATTATCAATGGTGACCTCCACGGTAATTTCAAAGGCAAAAAAGGTCTCAGATAAGGTGATCCTCTCTCCCCTCTCCTTTTCGTGCTTGTTAGCAAGTGCTATCCGGATCCTCAAAGAGAAAAGCCAAGATGGGAACTTCCATTTTCATTGGAAATGCCACAAACAGAAAATTATTAATCTTTGCTTTGATGAAGATTTGATGATTTTCTGCCATGGTGACTCCCAATACCTCAATCTCTAAGGATGCCCTGGATGATTTCTACTCTCTCTGGTCTTAAAGTCAAACCCTTGAAAAGTCATATATTCTTCTCTGGTATTGACCATCACCTTCGTTCGGAACTTTTTCCAATATTAAGCTTTCTTGAAGGCTCTCCCAGAAAAAGGATTGGCGGGTTTAGTATGGAATAAATTCAACATTTTGCGCCACTCCTTTATATCTTGGCTGGCTATTAAGGAAAAGCTTGCCACCAGAGACAAGCTTTTTAGTTGGGGTCTTAACACCCCTACTAAATGCTCCCTCTGCAACTCTGAACTGGAATCTACATCTCATCTCATCTTTGAATGTAGTTTCACTCAGAGTATATGGACATTTGCAAGTTGTAAACTTTGATTTCCATTCCATCCCTTGTGCTGACAATCTTGGATCCTTGAGGCGTCAAGATGGTCTAATTCTCGAGACCATTGTATTTGGCGAACTTGTTTCAACGCGGTCATTTATTACTTTTGGAGAGAACGAAATTCAAGAATATTTGGATCCATTCAAGTAATGGCTTCTTCGATGTCATTTTAAATCTTATTGGATCTCCGATACAGATTTAATGGTACCAAGATTAGCTGGTAGACATAGATTTCAATTAAACTAATCCAAACCTTATTTTTGTTACATGTATCCACAGTATGGACTTGAGCTTGGATCCCTGATTCGATGGACCTAGAGCCCTTCAGCCAGCTAGTCACTATCGCCTACTATATGCTTTGTTTTTTTATCCACTATGGTTTGTTTATTTTATTTGCTATGTCGCACACCTTCTCTTTGGGGTCCTGATAAAGACTCATCTATTAGTGGTTGTATCACCTCGGGGTATGCCCCAGGGTTATGTATGAACCTTTTCATTTAATTTAAATGTTTTTACACCAAAAAAATTATTATTTTATACTATTCACAAAAAGGGATATAACTCATTTGGAAAGTATACACAACCTCTATCACTGCACAAACATTTTATCATAGTGTCTGTTTTCCTTTCAATATCCGTTTTAAATATTTTATGGTACTAAAAATTTCATCTTTTTGTTTTGAAAATAGACATATATGTATATATATAAGTAGTCATCACTTAATACACCATTTAATATTTATTAATATATAATAATTTTATGTATTTTTAGATATTTGTAAGATTTTTTTAAGAGAGAGATACTAATAACCACATAGGAAATATTAAAATTACAAATAACCACATGAATTTTGAATTTTACTAAAAACAACCCGCAACAATACCTCTGACCACATAAAACACGTACAACTTCAACAAATAGTTATTGGTAAATAAGTTTAATGTTGGGTGATTATTAGTAAATTATTATTTCTTATTCTACAAATAATTTAAATTTATTTGATTAGTCTATCTTATCATTTATAAATCATGTTTTGAGTATTATTAGAATTGTATTATTTATATCACATCATAATATAAAAATATTTTGCACATCAAAATAAGTAAAAGAGTTTTGATCATAATAAGTTATTAGTATATAGTTTAACCATTCTCAACTTTCACTTTTTAACTTGTTAGTGTAGCCTATTTATACTTTATATGCTTTGTTTTCTTTAAATGTTTTAAATAGATATTTATTATAAGCAACGTGTACAAGAGGCATGTATCATACCACAATCTTGACATTATGTCCTTAAGGGCTTGATCTTTATCACTATTATCATAATATCTTCTTTGATTGATAGTAAATTCTTATTCTTTTTTAAAAGGTAGGATAATCTCTTGCAAAGTGTCCAAGTTTAATGTAAGCATAATAGTTTCCTCCAGTTTTTTTAAACTTGTTTTGCTTTTTACACCAATGATTTTTTTTATAAAAAATTTCGATTTATTTCTCTTATGTTTTCCTAGAAGTTTTTACCTTCTGAGAATCCAACCAGTTCGGGTATGTAGGCTTGTCACTCCAGTTCATAAACCAAACCTCCAATTTGTTTTTACTTTGATTAACTTTGGACTAGCATACGAAATATTTCAGACCTTAAGTATATATATATATATATATATAGTTATGTGGTATTTTTCAATTTGATTAATATGATTTATTTTATTTTAACTTGGATAAATTATTAAGGATATAATATATCGCTCAAGTGTACCTTATTGTTGAATTGATTTATTTTAGAGTTTTTGCGTTAATGGTTAACAAGATTTTATACATTAATTGGTCCAAAAGAAGATTAGTATTTGATATAATGACCATGAACACGAAATTAAATGTGATTTTTTCATTAAGCATTGAACTAGGCAAGTCGATAAAAAAATGCATTTTATTAATTAAAACGATTGAGTGGTATTATTTTTTCTTAAACTCGTACATGTACACGTTAATATATTTTCCTAAAAGTTTCTTATTAATATTGTAAATTTATGCTATATTACGTTATATCTAATTGTTAAATGTGTATTCAGATTATATGTCATAGTGATGTTTTGTGTTATGTGCTCCATATGTATTGTTTTTTTAGGATATACGAGCCTCTATAATCCTGTATATAAGAAAGTCCTTTTATGTGACTAATGAGTTACAGAACGAGGATATGGTATGCGTCTCATGTGTCATGATTATAACTTGGTATTAAGAACCAAGGAACCATAACCTCTGACTAAATAAATTTCTCGTGTGGAGATGAAATAATCATAAGCTTTATAAAATTACGACATATTAAGATAAAAAATGATGGAAAAATAAGGAAGGTTCAGATGCGCATGCATCCGGTTTTGGTACAAGTAAATATAAAGTTCATATGGTAAAGGAAGTTGCTTTTATTATAAGAACCCATATTATTTTAAAAAAATAATATGAAAATTACGAATATTTGTTGAAACCTAAAAGTAATCTCACTTATGGGGTCTAGTTAGAGATCAATTTAGTTTCGGTGTAAACAATAATTGGTAGGTTCATATGACTGTAACCACTCATGTATGTATTTATTTGCAAGGTACGATAAGAAATTGATGTCCGAGTGATAGTTAAATATCCATCTATACAACTGAGAGCAACTTGTATTTATCATATAATATTTGTAATTTTTATTTATTATTATATAATAGATTTATTTCTGTTTAAAAGATAAATTATATGTACCTTCTTTTATAAGGAATTTGTTTTTCTAATAATAGACAAATTTGGGTTTGAATGAATATTCAGAAATTAAGGATTATGTATTTATTTACAAAACAATATCGTTCGATGTGGAAAAGTACTATCAAATGATAATTTTTATTTATTAAATACGATAAAGGATCACAAAGAAATAATAAAAATAACTATAATAGAAAAACTAAACTCTAAAACTAAAATTTTAGTAAAAGTATGACACAGAAGATCAAGTCATGTTTCTAAAAATATATATATGAGGTTGATTAAGTTCCCTAGATTCTTGTAGATTCTGATGTATGTATCGAATGTATAAAGGGAAAACATACTAAGGTATTTAGTATTATTCATTCGTATCATTCATTCATGAATTTTTGCGTTACGAGTATATTGTTTTAACGGGAAATCATAGGCCATTGACAAGTTCAAATTCTATAATGTTGAAATTAAAAACTGATTCGTAGGGACATTAACTACGGTAGATTAGATCATTGTTGTGAATGCTATGATATATATACAGGTCCAGGAGAACACAGTCCTAGGCTATTTGCATAATTTCTAGAGGAGTGCATATTAATTCACCAGTATACGATTTCGGGTTTTCCTAACATGAATGAGGTATCTCAGAGATGAAATCTTATATTAAAATATACGTAAGAAGTATGATTATACATTCAACTTTACCTATACTTCTTAGGGTGGAAGCAATAAAATGAGTGACATACTTTCCTAATACATTTCTAGCAGAACAATATACTAAAACATTGTATAAATTTTAGAGTGAATGTAAACTTAGTATTAGACGAATTGATGTTTTTGTCAATCACCATTTCAAAACCACTAAGAGATAAATAATTAAGATTATGTTCATTCCCCACTTATAGATATTGTCAAAGCTAAACAAAATAAAGTTGTCCCAATGCACCAAAATAAAATTATTCAAAAATATCAAACTTTATCTCTTCAAGAACTTAAAAAAATTATGCATTTGCAAAGATCTACTAAAAAGGAAGAGCGTGATATCTTCAGATGATATAGTGTAACTTTAAGAACATGAATTTTTTTATGGTGTAATAAAAAATGATCTCTTAAATTTCCATAAAGCCATGAAAAAATATTATTCTCACATGTGGATTCACGCAATAAACAAAAAGTATAAATAATGCAAGATAACATGATATGAGAGCTTATTCCCAAGGAATATAAATCAATTGGTTTTAAATGGTTTTTTAAAACCAAACGAGATTATAAGAATATTGTAAAAAGACATATAATGCGACTTATAGAGAAATGTTTCCCTCAACATGAATGGATTGACTTTAAATAAACCTTATCTCCAACTTTTCCAACTGATTATTTCCAGACAATCATGAAACTAGTATTCAAATGGTAAACACGATCTCGATTAAACCTAACCATATAGATATCAAGTTCTTGTTTGTTAAAAAGAGACTTCAGAATCGTAAAATCAGTATAAAGCATATCACATATGTTTATATTTTGGTATTGTACATTTTTTTTAATACAAACACGCATACATACATACTCCATTATAATTTAAGAATAAAATATGCATGCTCGCATTCCATATTATTCGTATGTTATGAACCATTATATATCCTAGTAGTTATCATTTTAATGTTGTGATTATTGATGCGTCCATTTTAGTCTTATTTAGATAATGGTCATGAACATGATTGTTATGTTTATCTATATGAAGATATAAATTAAGAGTTATTATTTGGTATATGCACTTTTTGGTGGAATGATGATCTGTCTACGAGATTGTTGGAATTTCTCCATTAGGATAGATTTTCACATGTTTTATCAATGCATCTGAATATCGTTACTATTATTCCCATAAAAATAATCAAATATTAAGTAACAGACTAATAGATAAAATTTGTTTCATGGAGATAATGATATATATATATATATATATATATATATATATATATATATACTATTGTTTTTATTCTGGATACTATGATATAATAGATCTAGATATAAACAATTTAAGCAATACTACAAATTTTAGGTTATGGTCCACAAGTATGGAAACTTAATAGGTTTTGGTTTTCATTTTTAATATTATTCGAGTTATAAATTCAAAATTTGAACACTATACAAAGAAAAATTTTGTTTGAAAAAAGACATGGGTTATCATAGTTCATAATGTGAAAAATATGGTTGACATAATTTTAGATTATCTAGAAAATCAAATTAAGGGATCATATTGTTTTTTTGCTACTTCACATCAAATAATTTGGAAAAATAAAAGTTACAAATGGTGTGGTTTATTTTTGTGTGAGGGTAAGTTTGTAATTTCTGTTTAGAGTTCTGTGGAGTTTTGTGGGTATTTAATGTTTGGGTAGAATGTAGAGGAAGAATTAAGCTATCTGGTTGTATTTAATTTTCATTACCCTCATTTAATGTTGGTGGTTGGGTATTTATACCCTTATATTTGGGCCACATGGGCTTTCGGGTTGTGTTTAATGGATTCAGGTCGAGTTTAAGGACCCATTAGTTCTAAGTAAGTGAACAAGCATCTTAGTCAAAAAGTGATTAGGTTTTAAGTACTTTAGTTCTGTTCGGATAGTTCAATGGATGATGGTGTCCGAACTGCCCCTGTCCGGTAAGGTGGACATTGTCCGAACTGACCCCGTCCGGTTCCCATAAAATGTAGTGACATAATCTGGACTCATCAGTAGCCCCTTTTTTAGGTGGTGTTCAAAAACCTTTGGCAAGACCTAAAAAATAGTCTGTTGCTGGTGACAGTTACATCCGGACAGGTCCATCGAACTGTGTTATAGCTGTATCCGGACTGAAAAAAGTTCTTGAAACTAAACGGTTTCTTGTCAGAGTTCGTGGGACACGTGTCTCTCTCTGGTTTGTTATTTCAGCCGTTTTTTCACCTAAAATTTCGCTCCCACCTTCTCTAAAAAGTAACCTCTTCATTTAATGAAGATGACGTCAGCGATGTTCCCTAATCATTGCAATCCTTTCGAATTCTCCTAGGTATCAAAGCATCTTTTTGTGTGTTTACTATAAATTAAGTATTTCTTTACTGTTTTACCATCATCTTCATACTTACTTTGCTAAATCTCAGAGCTTTCTCTCTCAAACACAAATTCTTATTTTTGGTTGTGAGTTTATGTTCACAGCTAGGAACGCTTTAATAAAAGGCGGATGGCTTAACCTATCAGAGTTAGAAAGGGCTCAAAAAGTGGAAAAAGAAAGGTGCATTGCTGCAGGCCTTCCTACTTCCCCTGTTGACAAACCAGAAGTTCCAAGCATAGAGCCTGACCAGGGCTCTTCTTCAACCAGAAGTGTTAAACCGAGGAGATTGTTTCAAACCAATCTTTTGCCAATTGTTTCAGGCTCGTCAGTTTAGGAATCGGAGCCCACTGTTGAACCAGGGCAAGCAGTTACCAGTGTCAAGAAGCCTTCCCCATTCATCGCCATGGGATCAGATGTAGATGTCTCTCCCAATAAACTAGTTGATCGGAGAAGAGGTCGCCTGGTAAAAGGGCAGGCTTCAAAAGGTACACCTTCAAAATCAGGGGCCAAAGACAGCAACACGGCATCAAAGGCACCCATAAAAGTTCATAAAGACAAGCTGTCCGGACCGGAGACCTCTAGCTCAAGCCTTCGAAAAGAAACCACCACACATGAGCCCCAGCCAGAGGTCAGAGTTCAGGAAAGCACTGAAGCCCAACAGTCCGGAGGTCAGACTGAACCAACTCTTAACTCCCCTCACTAAAAAACAACTGAAAACCCCTCATCGGTAATGGAGGAAGTAATGGAGGATTTTATCGAAGAGGCTCCGTTTGAGTCCGAAGTCTCCGGACAAACTAGTGATGCTAGTGCTGTCAGGAAGGATAAAGGCAAAGAAAAACTATGCCTTATGCACCCAGATCTGCCAGAGATCCTTGAGGGAAAAGTGGGACCTTGTTTCCACAAGGTTAGTGTTAAGTATCTTCTTGCTTTACAAAAAATTACTTATGCTTTCATCCACACAGCTGAATTGGGTCGGATGCGTACAAAGTGTAGGATTCCGGAGAACGTAAAAATAAGGATCCCAATAGACCCTGAAACCCAGATGGACTGCAAGCTTAGTGAAATAGTTATTTTCACTGAACTCTTTAACTGGGGACTAAGGTTTCCCTTAGATCCGAAGATAGTTAGGTACTTCCACCTCATCAAGCTTTGTCCAAGTCAACTGAGCCCTAATGCCTGGTACACTCTCATTGCATGTATCATGGCCTCCAGGCTCTTCGGAATTCCTCTACCAACGGAGGAATTCGCAGCTGTGGCAAGCCTCTGCAGAAACCACCATATTCCCTTCTATCACTACAACATGGGTGATAACTATAAAACAGTGGATGACCTGCTCGAGTCAGAGAGAAATTGGAGGACTCACTTTTTGTTTGTGAGTGGTGCCTGGGAGAAATTGGAGGACTCACTTTTTGTTTGTGAGTGGTACCAACCCAAGTCTCCTCACTAGCATATGGCGAAGTGATGGTAAGGATCCCATCTCTCATTCCCATCTTCATTCTTTACAAATTTGTTCATCTAACTTTTTTTTCTTTTTTGTTTCTTAACAGTGCTACCTAAAGACTTCAACGATTATTTAAAGGCCGGACAGATCACTTGCACCAACATAAATACTTGGGCTGCCGAAAAGTGGGAAAATCGCTTTCACGACGCCTATACTGGAGGCAATCTTGCAAGGTCCCACCTCTGGAACACTACTGGCCGAAGGGACTTAACCTGGGAGGAACTTACCACTCCACCCCCTCCGGATGTAGTCCTTAAAAGAACACATGCAGCGGACGGGTCACTGTATTTGTTAGGTCGAGCCAACGCCCCAAGTAAGATGAAGGGCAAAAAAAGGAAGGGCAAGAAGAGTGTGGTTGAAGCTAACCCCACCAAAGCGGAGGAAACTGCTCCAACAAATCAAGAGGGGCCAGTTCCAAGTCAGATTGATGATGCTCTTCTAGAAGTTGTGGAGCGGGAGAGTACTAGGGAAGAGGCAGGATCTCCAAAACCTCCAAGGGTTCCTAAGAGAGAGAGGAAACAGGGAGCAGAAAGTAAGGACAGGAAGGCCAAGAAGAAAAAGACCTCAAGGGGTGATGAACTTTCTCTCCGGCCTCCGGAGCCCCTTCCTTCTGTTGACCCTACTGATCCAACAAGAGCAGAAGAGATACCCGGTGACTTTCCAACCGATGAGGTTGGAGGAGGAGACATCAGTATTGACGGTGTCGACATTACAGGGCTTGAGAGACTTGGTGACTACTTCGAAAACCTCCCCAGAGACGACTTTGCTGGGCCCTACCTCCCTCCAAGCACTTCGAACACTGTTACCTTCAATGGTAAGTCTTTTACCGTTTCAAGTGAAAGAGATGTTACAACTCACTATATATTGAGTAATGTTCAGCCAGTGCTGGTTCCGGAGAAACAAGTGCGAGGTCAGTCAGCAATCATTACTGCCCTTAATTCTGACAAGGAGAGATTGTCCGGAGACCTCCTTATTGCCAACCAAAACGCTGATGTTTTGAAGAGAGAAAACGAGGAGTTAAAGAAGAACCAGGAGGGCTGGGTCACAAAGGTAGCTGCCCTAGAAGACACTATCAAAGGCCTCCGGGAAAAGCAGTCCGGGTTGGAGAAAGATCTCACCTCTTCAAAAGAGGAGATGAAGGCCAAGGACCAAGTTATTCATACTTTGACCAATGACAAGATCGCACTCGAGGACTCGGTGTCCAAGGCTATAGAGGAAAAAGCTGATCTGGTATGGGAGCAAAAGGCAAAAATCCAGGCCAAGATTTATGTTTATGCCAACAATGTGATAGATACTCAGGAAGAGATGTATGCCAAAGTGAAGTCAGACATGGTCTTGCTCTTTCACGAAAAGTTCCCGAAGAGGAATCTGGGAGATTTGTGGACTTACGTAGAGTAGGAAGACCTTCCCTTCCACACTATGGCCGATGGAGATTCGTATGATTATTCTAGTGCTGACTCATCCGATGAGGAAGAGAACACCGGGAAGAGTCCAAATGAGGAGAACGATGACCTCAAGAAGAAGAAGACAAGTGAGGCTGAGCCGTCTTCAAAGGCTCAGTCTTAGAATATCAATTATCTTTTACCTTTTGTTTTGATTGAACTAAAGTCCTTGGAAGGCCAAGGCATTTTTGTAACTGTGTCCGATGTTTGACCGGACAGTTCTTTTTTTGCTTTGATTGACAATTTAAAGTCCTTGGATGGCCAAGGCATTTCGGTCGTTTTAATGAGTATGTTTATTTTGCATAATTCTTGCATTCTTTCATAGTTTTTCAATTTTTGTGGATATTGTTTAAACAGCCCTTAGTTATTCCACAAACATCTTAAAGTGAGAGTGTTTAAATTCTCCGATGACAAATGTTTAAGTAGTCATCACACCTTTAATTCAATCCTGCCGGTGTTTAAACAAAAATTTGACAAGAAACAAAGTAAAAACACTCCGAATTTTTAAGAAGGCATTAAATTTTATAAAAGAGGCCAGACACCTCATTAAAACCTCTCCGCGCCACCAGAGTAGGAAAGAGTATGCCCCCAAATATTTACATGGATTTTTTAAACAAGTAAATATTTACATAGTTTCTACTCCAAGTACATCCGGAGGTGCTCAATATTCCAAGGGTGATTCAAAACCCTTCCATCCTTGTCTTCTAGCCAGTATGTCCCAGGTTTAAGCATTTCAATGACCATATAGGGTCCTTCCCAAGTTGGGGCTAGTTTGCCGAGCAGCTTCTCTTTAGTGTGTAAGAAGACTTTTTTTAACACCTTATCCCCCAGCTGAAAATCTCTTCTTTTAACTCTGGAAGCAAACCTGCTTCTCATCAAACCCTGATAGTGTGCAGCTCTAAGGTGAGCCTTAACTCTTCTTTCTTCTATTAAATCAAGCTGACCTCTGATTGCCACTTCGTTAGCGTGTTCAGAGAAATTATGAACTCGAAAAGAAGGGAGAGTTGCTTCTATAGGAGCTATGGCATCTATCCCGTAGACTAAGGCAAAAGGTGACTCTTGTGTTGCTGCCCCAGGTGTAGTCCGGTAGGCCCACAAAACTTCTTATAAATAACTAGGACATTTTCCAGCAACCCCTTCTAAATGTTTCTTCAAACCGGACAGTATAGTTCTGTTAGCCACTTCAACCTGACCATTTGCTTGTGGGTGGAAAGGTGAAGAGAAACAATGTTGTATACCTCTAGAGGCACATAAACTCTCCATTTCCTTGTTGTCGAACTGTGGCTCATTTTCTGTTGTTATCTTCTGTGGAATTCCAAATCTGCAACAGATATTGGATAAAATAAATTTTATGACAGCTTTTGATGTTGTTCCTGTCAGTGGGGCTGCTTCGATCCACTTTGAAAAGTAATCAATAGCAACAATTATTGTCATGCGTCCTTCGGATGTCATAGGTAGAGGTCCCACCAAATCCAACCCCTATCGAGCAAAAGGTATAGGCTCAAAAATTGACTCTAAAGGGATGGCTAGGATATGAATTTCATTGCTATATCTCTGGCATGGGTCACACCTTCTCACCAGCTCCTTAGCATCTTGCATTATAGAGGGCCAATAATAAACAGCCAATAAAACTCTCCTTGTTAGAGCCCTGAATCCACAGTGAGCTGATCCCTCACCATCATGTAATTCAGAGAGGACTATTTGAGATTCATCAACCCCCAAACATCGTAAGAGGGGTTTGCTGTAAGACTTATTATAAAGAACATCTCTTAGTATGATAAAACCACGAGCCTTGTACTTTACTTTTCTTGATATTAACTTATCCGGAGGCAATATGCCATCGAAGAGATATTGAAGGAGAGGAAACCTCCAATCTTGGGGCTGTTCCATCTGTATATCGAAGCTTTCTTCCTCCTTACCCATATTGAGTTGAATGGAAGCGCACTCCAGCACATGGATCCAAGGGTATGATTCAGTATAGGCTATGGTTGCCAAGGAGTCTGCTAGTTCATTTTCTGTTCGGGGTATATGCTCATAAACAATACTCTTGAACTTAAGTGCCACATCTTTGAGAAGAAGTAAGTATTTTATTAGCTGCTCCTTTTTTGCTTCAGATTGACCTTGCGCATGATGGATAAGAAGCTGGGAATCACTCATCAACTTGACCCTTTTGGCTCCACAAATAAGAGCTAACTTTAAACCAGCTATATCAGCTTCATATTCGGGCTCATTGTTAGAAGCCCTATAAGAAAAACATATAGCTTGGTACATTTTGTCACCATACGGAGAGGTCAAGCATACCCCTGCACCACATCCCATAGTACTTGATCCACCATCCGTCCGGACGACCCATGCCTTTTTATCTTTCATCTCAATTGTTTGCTCTGTATCCCTATCTGAGTGGAATTCAACTAAGAAATCAGCCACAGCTTGGGCTTTGATTGCTGTTCGAGGAGAAAAATCAATATCGAAGTCCCCCAGCTCCACTGACCACTTAGTCATTCTACTCGAAATATCTGCCTTTTGTAAAACGTTTTTCAGGGGATAGGATGTCCGGACAATAATAGGATGAGCCTGAAAATAAGGCCTCATCTTCCTAGCAGCAATTACCAGGGCTAGTGCTAACTTTTAAAGGTTTAGATAGCGTTTTTATGCATCTATCAAGCTCTTGCTGATGTAATACACTGGACGGGGATAACTATCCACCTCTCTTACCAACACAGCACTTATGGCACGATTGAAAACTGCCAAGTATATGAAAAGAGTCTCTCCGTCAACAAGGTTTATATAAAGTCTTGGGGGAGGACAGATGTTTTATAAATTTCATTAAAAGCCTCATCACATCGCGAATTCCAGTCGAATCCCTTTGTACCTTTTAAAGTTTGAAAGAAAGGGGCGCACCTGTCCGAAGACCTTGAAATGATCGATTTAACACAGCCAACCTCCCGGCCAGTCTTTGTACTTCTTTAACATTCTGAGGTGGTTCTATTTGGAATAAAGCATTAAGCTGGTCCGGATCGGGCTGTATCTCTTGCTCACTTATTATGTACGCTAGGAATTTTCCAGGCTGTACTCCGAACACACACTTTTTTGGATTTTGTTTCAAATTTACTTTTACTAAGTTGGTGAAAGTTTCTTGTAGATCTGCCAAGTGTAGCTCTTCGTACACACTTTTAGCCATCATTTCATCGATGTATACTTCCATATTTCTTCCAATTTGATCAGCAAAGGCTTTGTTTACTAACCTCTGATAGGTAGCCCCATCATTGTTTAACCCAAATGGAATCACCTTGTAACAATGAAGGCCCCTATCAGTGACAAACGTAGTATGCTTCTGATCCTTCGGATCTACTCTGGTTATACCCAGAGAAGGCATCCATGAAAAATAGTAGCTTATTCCCAGATGTAGAATCCACCAGCTGATCAATCCGGGGGACAGGGTATAAATCCTTTGGGCAAGCCCTGTTGAGGTCTGTAAAATCAATACACATACACCACTTGTCTTTTTTCTTTTTCACCAAGACCGAATTGGCTGTCCATAAAGGATACTGAAATTCCTTTATGTGCCCCATTTTGGTAAGCCTGTCGACTTCTTGAACTATGACATCAGCCTTTTCTTTGGAAAAATTTCTTCTCTTTTGTACTACGGGTGCTATGTCTCTTTGGATGGACAAGTGGTGTGATATAATATCTGCTGGTACCCCGGTAACATCAGTATTGCACCAAGCAAAAACATGCTGATGGTCTTTTAGGAACTTCAACATTTTACCCTTTAGTTCGGATGTCATTTTGGATCCTATCTTAACATTTTTTCCCTCTTCCAAAGAATGATGTCATTTTGGATCCTATCTTAACATTTTTTCCCTCTTCCAAAGAATGATGTCATTTTGGATCCTATCTTAACATTTTTTCCCTCTTCCAAAGAATGTATTTCGACTTTCTCAACTGGTATTAAAACTCCAGGGGTCTCTCTGGGGTCATCAATTTCACCCTCACCCCCATAAAGACCCTCAAGCTGCTATTCTTCATTGATACAAACTGCCCCCAACGTCCGAGGGGCCAGTGCTGTTGCATAACACTCTCTTGCAATCTTTTGGCTGCTCCGAACAACTCTCACTTGTCCTTGCACAACATATTTTAAACATTGGTGGACTGTTGAGGCCACTGCATGCATCCTAGAGAGCCAAGACCTCCCTAGAATAACATTATAACAAGTGGGACAATCCACTACAACAAACAGTATTCTAACCATCTTCTTAAAAGGGCCCTTGCCCAATAAAACTTCCTCTTCGAACTCCCCGATCACATCTGCTGAGCTTCCAGTGAAACACATAGTTGACCTGTTCGAACGCTGAATTACCGCAGGATTTTTCATCTTTTTGTAGGAAGTTAAAAAGAGGATATTGGCTGAACTCCCAGTATCCACCAAAATTCTTCTTACGTCATTACCCCCAATGGATGCTCCTATGACAACATCATCTTCATGATGACCTGCTATATCCCTCAAGTCATCATCATCGAACACAATGAAGGGAAATGGAATCTGCGATTGGTAGGAAGTCATGCCTCCCTCCAGTTGGGTAGCTAAAGTATGAACATGCCTCTTCCTTGAAGAAGCAGTGGGTGCTGTCATGGTATCCCCTCCGAAAATTGTGAGTGACTCAAAAAAGTTAATAAGCCCGGAAACTGTTTTACAACGTTCCTCAATGGCACCCACTCTATTTCGAGTTGGATCAGGGTCTAAGTACTCTGACTCTACATCGAACCTCTCGATTATCACCATAGCTCCCTCCGGAGCGGATGTGCCTGCATTATTTGGACCAGGTCGATGAGTATTATCAGGCCTATTTCCTCCTCTTCTTTTAACATATGCTCCCAACTTTCCTCTTTCAATCAAATTCTGGACTTCTTGCTTTAAATCAATACAATCATCAGTGGTATGGCCAGTATCATTATGGTACTGACAGAAGGAATTGTTACGATGCTCCCTAGGAGATTGTAGTGCAGCCGGCCTTCTATAGTGTACTTCTTCCTTTGTTTTGTCATAAATGATGGCTACACTTTCTTTTAACTCAGCAAACCACTCCGGTTGAACCCACGACCCTCTCTTGTTTCTAGATTGCTGACTCTAGGCAGGCGCAGCTGGCTGAGACTGAGCTTTAGCTCTGTTATGACCCAGCCTGGCCTCCCTTGCCTTGTTCTCGGACTGATTTTGGTTGGGGTTTGGTGCAACCGGGGCAGACCTCACCTGCCTGTGCACCCTAGTTTTCTTTGTTTCATCCACGTTAATTTGCTTTCCAACCTGATTCAGTAAACCTCCCCATGTCATGGCATTTTTTTTGGTCATTGAATCAGCCAAATTTCCAGGGTTTAAGCCCTACCTCAGAGAAGCTATCGGTACTTGCTCGAAGCAATCAGCCAAACCATTTTTGGTATTTACAAAGCGACTTATATATTCCTTCAGAGATTCATTCGGTTCTTGGGCACAATGGATAATTGTATCTCCATTGCCATTCACCTCCTTACTTCCAACAAACTGCCTCCGAAAGGCCACCCAAAAGGAATCAAAATTTTTGATGCACCCTTGTGGTAGGCTGTTATACCACTTCAGGGCACTCCCCGTAAAAGACTGGGAGAATGCTCTACAAAGCAACTTATCGTCATCATCGAAATTCATCATGAAATTTTTGAATTGCTCCAAGTGATTGTCCGGGTCTTTACTGCCATCGTATTTTTCCATCTTCGTGCTATCAAAACTCTTGGGGAGGTTTCCGAACATGATCTTGGAAGATAATGGAGATTGTCTCCAATTCCGGCCACGACTGAAAACGGTATCCTCGTTAGGAGTCGCAAAGAAACCTGGCTCATCATGGAAGGAAAAATGATCCACCAGCATCTGGTCTATGTGTCTCCGGCTGTGAGATGATCCTTTTCCTATATGCGTGTTAACTTTCCATGTCTATCCCTTTTTCTTGAATACTTTTTAACCAACTTTTATTTCTTTTTAGATCGGCCCTCATCACTGCTGGAGGACAGTGATTAGGTTTTAAATACTATAGTTCTGTTCAGATAGTTCAATGGATGATGGTGTCCGAACTGCCCCTGTCCAGTAAGGTGGACATTGTCCGAACTGACTCCGTCCGGTTCCCATAAAATATGGTGACAGAATCCGGACTCATCAACAAACACTTAAAATGTTATGCAATCGATGCTAAAAGATAAATAAAACGAAAGAAGAAGCCCAATAATTTTACTTGGTTCACTTAAAAATAGGCTACATCTAATGGGTAACTCTAGTTTTTTACTATATTTGGAAAATAGTGTTTTCAGTAATATAAACTCTAATAAGACTACTAAAAACATATATAGGGATATTTATAGAAAATATAATAATGATAAAAAACTATAATAAGAAATAAGGCATAATAAGACAAAAAAACTAAACCTCTGAAGAAATCTATTCTAATTTTCCAATGGGTCGCCAGTCGGATCAGTTCAAGCGTGGACCTTTTTTCCAACTAGTGTTGGAACCTTTTTTCCATTCTACATCGAGGACCTTTTTAATCTTCTAGGTCAATGACCTTTTTATTCTTCTAGATCGAAGAATTTTATTTTTGTTTCTAGGTCGATAATTTTTTTTCGGTCGAAAACATTTTTTTTTCTACGACGAAGATCCTTTTTTTTGTTTCTAGGTCGAGAAACTTTTTTTTCTAGCGCCGATCTTCTGAAAATTCCACCCATAAAGGGTCGGGGATTCTATTTTTTCTTCTTGGTCGAGGAACTTTTTTTTCCTACTAGATCGAGGACCCTTTTTATTTTTTTTAAGGTTGATGACCTTTTTTCATAGGGAAAATGTAAGGCAAGAGGTGACAAGTAAAAATAAGGAACATTAAGGATATAGGATATACACAATACATTTATTAGAGAACAAAAGATGAGGGCTAGACACATAATGAGAATACAATTTTTATTTTCTAGATAAAACAAACATGTTGTAAATATTGAGACACATGCATCGTGTCACATGTATAATTCATAATGAGACGTACACGAACCACATATGCAGCCAGGTCAGTAAAATATTGTGAAATAAGTTGTAGATAAGTAGAAATCAACACAACAAATACTTTAAGGTTTCATTTTTACGAAAATGTGAGTTGTTTATTGAAAAACAAACCTGATTCATAACATTCTTTATAAACTCAACTAAAATCAATTCGACTAAAGAGAATCAGTTATATTACATCTAAACACCGAAGATGGAATAAAAAAAGATCAACTAAAGCTCTACCTAATTTCCTGCATTTTCGGAGCTTCCAAATAATTTTTATTTTCATACTAAATCAGTTAAAAACATCAAACAAACTTATTAAATTTTGATTAAAACACTTACAAGTCAAAAATGAATTTGGTCAGAGACAATTTGACAACAACATCGGTAGCTACAATAAAACTTGCAAAATAACCTTGTAATGGACTGGGAACAATATTAATCAACACAATGGTGTGTGCTTACAAAGTCCTATTATAAATATCTACTGTCAAAAGAAAACATTAAAATAATAGTCAAACATAATATTTCACGCGCTATGCACGTTGGAAATTTCATAAGTATTTAACATGCTATAAAAATATAAACATTTGAAATTTAACATTTCATATGTACCTTTTAATCAAGTCATTAAACATCCTCAAGCTATGAAGTTACAATTTAGTAACTTTAAGTATCGAATCTAGTGTTGGAGTTTGATCAGATTCAAATTAGCAAAAACACAAATTCAGAAGTTTATAAAATCATCCATGATCTCTTATAATTCTACCAAAATCATTTTCATGAAATATTTGAATGCCTTTACCTAACATGGCAACTTTAGTACATTTAAAATCTACCTAAAGGCCATATTAGCAAGTTATAAAAGAATGGCACAATGGCACTCAAAATTTCATTATCTTAGACATTATAAATTTTTATAATACTAACTGGTGTAGACAAATAGTATGGACTTATAATTTAGAAGAAGGTAAAGAAGATGTACATTCTATTTTGGCACATGCAAGCCAGCATCGAAAATTATGAAATACTTTTAAACACTTTTTCAGAGCCAATTTTTTCTCTTTCTAAATAGGCACTGGTTCTCAGCAGAATCAAATTCATTATTAAAACTGCTTCTTTTCAGGGCCCTAACCAAGAAAACTAGACCAACTTGAACCAATAGAGTAAACTTTTGAGTCCCTGATTATCAATGTATGATATTTTTCAACAATCGGCATCCTGAAATATGGTGTCTTTATCTGCCTAGATAACTTGCTGGAGAGAACTTGGATTTTACATGTCTTAATTTCTTGCAACAAGGGCTTATATTCAACTTGATGCTCTGTAAATGAAGCAGTGAGGTAGAGAAATATCGAGTGATAGAGGTGACTAAAACCATGCTAACTCTAGGAGTTGATAAAGACGAAGACACTTCATTTTTAAGGTGCATTCCAATCCTTCCTATCATAAATAGGATGCAACAAGCATAATTGAGAAGCTGAAGGATCCACCAATGTAGGAAACTTATTGGGCCATAGGTAAATACATCCAAAATAAATTGTGAAGGAAAATCATCAATATAAGCCACTCTTGACCGATCAACCATTTGTCATAACCTTCAACTCTTTTCAGTTCCAGGTATATAACACAATAACAACGACCTAACTCTGCACTTCTGTATTTTAAAACTGCATCGAAATGTATTGGAAACTATAGTTTTTTAAATCGATGCATGGTACCAATTTGTCCAACCAAATCTGTATTTTTAACCATCATTCTTTACAACATAAAGTACAGACATGTCAGAAAAAGGCAAAACACTCAGCAACACTGAAACATCATCAACCCTCAATCACTTCTATAGGTACAACATTAACTCAACATATATACCACAACAAAGATGGATACTACTTCATCTATGTTAAAACGATCGAGCTTTGTGATTGTGTCATGAAGGAATTACTAAAAAATAACTGAAACCAAATTAAGATTAATAACTAGTAAGAGTATCTAACGCGTTAGAGATCATATAAACTTAATCATAGAAGATGATAATAACGAGGTGCATACATAAAATTATCAAACAATATTGACCCGATAATGAAATGGTAATACATTATGGAAGAGCACGAAGAACACCCAAACATCAAGGATTTCGATTTTCCTACATGGATCCTTTGTAATCATACAAGTTTGAAACATATATATCATTTAGCAACAGACATTCTTATTGGACTTGATCTGATGAAGGGAATGAAAAAAATCTTAAATGATGTAAAACCTCCATCTATCACTGTATTATAGCCATTGACATACTTAGCATTAACTTACAGTATAAAACATTGTTCTTATATGGTTAAAAGTTATATACAAAAAAATATTTCAAAAATATAGCATATAAAACAATATTGTGTATATTAATATATTTTTAAAAAATACCATAACACAACATCTACCATTTTTTACTAATAATAATTTCATAACTTTGAAAGTATTAAAAAAACGTAATTCAAAATCCTATTACAATAAAAAATTTGGATATATAATATTTATTAAAAAAATCTATTTCTATCGAAACATTTAAGCTCTTAAAAAAATATGATATTAATTTATTATAAAAATATAAATTCTAAAAGTCTTGTAGAAAAAAAATTATTACTTTACTCACCAAATAGTATGATAAAATTATTATTATTATTATTATTATTATTATTATTTAATTTTAGTATCTATTTATTAATAAATATCATTTTGATAAAATGAAAATAAATGAAAATAAATAAAAAAATTTAAAATTTAAAAGACTTTCATTCTACTTATTTATTATGTAAAATATATAAATTATAGTTTATGACCGTGATGGTAGAGGTGTCAAACGGGTTGAACCAGCACCGACCCGCACCGTTTAAATCAGGACCACGGGTTGCAGTCCTGCCAGGTTACGGTCCTGGCGGATTGCGGTCCTAACGGTCTGGCGGTCCTGCCAGGTTGCAGTCCTAATGGGCCAGTTTCACAGTTAAACCGCCAGTTCAAACCACCAGACGAACCATTTAAGAACCGTTTACCAGTTCAAACCATCAGCCAAACCATTTAACCATTTAAGAACAGTTTATCAGAATATTTTATAATGTTATTTAAAATTAATTTGTAAGTGTTAATTGAATCTAATTTCAATAATTGAGTTAATTATTCCATTTTATGTATTTTAATTTAAATATGTTATCATTTTAATCGAAATTTTATAATCATCAATTACATTCTAAAAAAATAATTGTAATTTGATTTTGATACGTTTTCTTTTCTATTTATATTTATGTATTTAAGATATTTTATTTAATATTATGTAGATATCAAATAAAATAAGTACATCTACTTGTATTTCGATTACAAATTTACAACATTTGAAGTATAAATTTAATATTTGAAGTATAAATTTAAAGTTTTAAAAATTGTATAAATTTGGATTATGTTCCAATTGCATAAACACATGTAATTTGGTTGTGAAATAAATTCAAAAATACCAAATGTGTTTCAATTAACTATATGTAATTTGGTTCCTAAAAAGAAATTATATTATAATGGCATAATTAAATATAATTAATTAAATATATTTATTTAGGAGCAAAATAGATCACCATAACCTCACAAATTGCAAATGGAGACTAGTTTAAATTTATTTGTTAAAAAAAATATTAATTTTTTTTTAATTTTATTCGTTTAAAAAAATATTTTTAGATGTATTATCTAAATTACGGATAGAAAATATAAAAAGAAGGTTGAAATTTTCAAGGGGGGTAGAATATAGGATAAGATCTTTTAAAAAATATATATTAATAATATATAGAATAAGAATAAACAGATATAAAAATGAGAAAATATAGGCAAAATAAGTGGGTTTAAAAAGAAAATATATAGGATAAGAATTAAAAAAATGAAAAAATATAGGGTAGGTTAGGATAGGTTTAAAAAGAAAATATATAGATAAGAATAAAAAAAATAGGATATAAAAAAAAACATAAAAAAAAACATAAGAAGTGGGTTCTGAACCCACGATCTCCACTCAGGTGGTGGGTTCCTAATTTAATTTTACCACTGTACGAAGGCATATTTAATTTTTTTTTCAGTAGTTCAACCTTTAGTTTAGGAATTGGGTGGGTTCCTAGGACCCCACAGGCACCCACCCAGCTCCGCCTATGGTTGAAAATATAAAAAAAATATAAAAAGAAGGTTGAAAATAGAAGAATGGGCTACCTCGCTTTAGCCCATATCTTTTTATTGCTACATTTATTATAAATTAAAATATAAATATTTATGAACGGAAATGTGCTCAATAACTTTTATACTGATTGTAAGCAGGTAGCTTTATACAAATCTTATTTTTCTTAAAAGAGAAGGAAAGAAAAAGAAAAGTGGTAGAAAGTGGGATCCGGAGAATGCACGAGGGATGAGAGGCAGCACGCTACCTCCGCAAATTTAGGTATTAACGGCTAGTTCGTTTGAATTAGCCGTTGGTCATCCGGGCGAACCGTCCGGATGTCCCCGGTTACAACCGGACCATCCGGATCGATATCTGGATGGTCCGATTTGTCTGTCCGGGTGTTCGGGCGAAACCGTCTGGATGCCCCGGACCGTGTGTCCGGACCATTCGGACGCCCATCCAGATGGTTCGGGCGAATTTTTTTTTTTGTTTTTTCGATTTTTTTTATGGGTCTCCTTTATAAATAGAGGAGACCCCAACACCAATACTCACACCTCTCAAACAACTCTCTACTTCTCTCTAAATCTATCTATTTGTTCGAAAAGTTCTAGAAAACTACAATTATTTATTTTACATATTCTACTCCTACGTTCGAAATTGTTTGATTTTTGTTTTTCCGCAAATTGTTTCTTAGTTGTTATTAGTCTAAATTTAGTTGTTCTATTTTGTTATTAGTTTAAATTTAGTTGTTCTATCTTGTTATTAGTCTAAATTTAGATTTTATTATTAGTATTTTATTGCATATTTAAAAAAAAACTGTTATTAGTTTTAAAATGACTTCAAAACGTAGAAATACTGGAATAAACCCACCATCTAATGTGGATCTCAATACCATGGATGAATTTTCTACAGAATTCTCTCACGTTGACACACTCTCCTCCCACGAAAGTGGTGGTGGAAGTACTAGTGGGTCGAGATCTCGTAAGAAAACATCTTGGATTTGGAAACACTATACTCTATCAGAAGATGGTTTGAATTGTATTTGTAACGTGTGCAAAAAAAGTTATCTTCACTTATAACTTTATTATGAAATACTTATAACTTTTATTATAATAACAACAATTGTATTATGAAATACTTATAACTTCATAACATCTAAAACCAAAACAAAAAATAATAACAAACACTTGTAAAATTTAAAACCAAATCACAATAGTAATCAAAATGTAAATTTAAAATTATAACCATAGAATTTGTAATATTTTAACATGATAAGATAGTTAAAATGTGATAATAACATAAGTAATATTTAAAATTTTACTTATATTATAAACATAATAATAATATTTGTAATATTTGTAATAGTAATATTTAAAACCAAATCACAATAGTAATCAAAATGTAATATTTGTAATATTTATAAACATAATAATAATATTCAAAATGTGATAATAACATAAGTAATATTTAAAATTTTGGACTATATAATAATTACAACACTTAAAATATTAATAACCAAAACAAATTAATATTAACAAAAATGTAATAATAATTCTATAATAATATGCAATATCTCAATATTTTTTAAATATAACATTTTGGTTATAAAATAAATAAAATCAGCATAATATTTACCAATAAACCGCCGGTTTTTTACAAATAAACCGTGGTTTCGCAGTCCTGCCAGGTTGCAGTCCTGCCGGGTTGCAGTCTTGCCGGGTTGCAGTCCTGCCGGGTTGCTCCTTATGCGGTCCTGGCGGGTTGCGGTCCTGGCGGGTTGCAGTCCTAATGGGCCAGTTTCGCAGGTAAACCGCCAGTTCTTAAGCAGGTTGTCAGCTTTAAACCGTGGTTCCAGAACCATTAGACACCTCTATATGATGGTATGATTGCGAAAAAATATCTGAGCAAAAACCGGATTTGATGACACGGGTATGGATGCTTTGAGCATAATTGCGATTCGAAAGCTTGCCACCACATGTATTTGCACTGGAACGGAATTTGAAATTATCTGGACGCAGGCCAATTTGCTGCATTTGATGAAAAAGAAAAAGGGCTTCTTGGTCATTCATACTGTTCACTGCTTTTATGATAAGGGAATTTTCAAGACCTGCAGTTTTCAATAAAAACTTGATAACTTCGGTTAATTCTTTTTGAAAAGAGCTCTAGATTATAGTGACGTATTTGAATGAGCCATGGCAGAATTCTTGTAACTGTTACGTAACTTATTTGAATTACAAAGGTAATACAGCCTATATGGATACAAAACTCAAAAGTCAATATCTACATATAACTTCGAATCGTCCGATTAATCAGATTCGGCCTACAAGAAACTTTCGTAAAGGTAAGAATTATAAGAAATTAATCAAATGGAAGTTAATGTATTTCCAGAACCAAAAAAACGCTCTCGCCTCTCTCCTATTTTCTAAATCCTAACGGTAACTTTGTTCTTCACTGGTTGTTTGAGACATCTAAATCCATGGAGAAATATCCATTTGATTGATGGTCAGCTCTATTGGCTTCCTCTCCCCTCTCTATCTTGCTGGAAAATGGTTATAGGGGTAGCAAAAACATCTCCATCCAGCATAATCTCTATCCCAAGATTTCAATTCCATCTGTCTGTCTTTTGTTAGCTGCTCCATGTATATTCAGTGGTTCAAGCAATATAGCCCTTCTCATCCTCAGACCCCTGGTCTCTCTGGATACTCTATCCAATCTGATGAATGCCTCCATTGAAGCCTCCAACACACTTCAAGGCATTTCTAAGGTTATCAACTTGCTCCAATCCTCTCCATCAACCCTCTTCATTCTTGGAATCAAGACCTGTGTCAAGCCAGTAGATACTGTCATCAGAAAAAAAAAACCAAAACAAAAACCACCATCTGTCTCTCTTTCCCTAATTTTCTCTCTAGTTACTCAAACCGAAGGTATATTAAACTTTATGGTTGCTCGAACCAAACTAATGGTTTCTTCTCAACTACTACTTCCCATTCTAGTCCTCGCTTAAGGCTCTCTCTACCTAAATGTCTCCACCACCTAAACCCCCCTCTCAAGACTTCCCTCCAGCTACTCTGTCTCTCTCTCTCCTATTTTGGGAAAGTTCCAAATCTACTTTCTTCCTCTGTTCCCACCCCTCAAAAATACAAAGCTTAATCAAGCCTTTCTGGTCTCTAGCACCTATGGTCAAAAGATGTAACCTAAACCCTGCATTCCCTATCTCCTCCCTAGTCTCCCCTAGCACCACCATATTCTATCATATGCTGGTTTCAATGTCGAAACCTCAGTATCCTACCCATGTACCCTCAATCCAACCTTCTCACCCCTCTGTGTATATATTCCAGTATCTTTCAATCTCTACCCTCATCACCCAAACTAGACACAAAAACAATTCAGGCTCAAACCAACAAAGTTCTCAAACTAAATATTTTTTAATGTTGATCCTTGAAGGCACCATGACCCCTTCCAATCTTTCGACTCTTCCTGGTATCTGTTCGCCCATTCGCACTCAAGAGTTCTCATCTTCCCTAGCCATATTTCCCTGCGATCCTGAGCCTCCTCTTTCCTTGCCCATTGTCCCAGTAGCCATATCGCCTCAAGCTTCTATCCACACTCAGAATTCCCACCATATCTCTGCTCTTCACGAATCATACGTGAAAAATGCTCTCGCTTTGGCCAGACACCACATGGAGTCTGGCCAAGGCCAAATCATCTTCCAATCATCCTCTTTGAATGAGCCCTAATCCTGCGTACCCTCTGAGACCACCCCAAGCCTGCTTCCCATAATCAAGTTTTCGACTGCCTCATCCAGTTTAAGTCCCTCGCGCCTGGAAAGCCGCCTCCACCCCATGAACAGCTGTCCCCCTTCGTCTGAGTTCTACGAGAACTTGGTGGCTTCAATTGGAGAGCTTCCTTTCCCCCCTCTCCCTGACTGTGTCACCCTTTCTGAGGCATTGGGGCTAAGCAGTCATCACCGTACCTCTCTGATGGCTTCCTTCTCTGGTCAGATCCTTATGAGTAACCTTGCTGTTGAGAACCAGAGAAGTCAGCCAATTTTGGCCTATGCCTCCCCTTCCTCAAGCAAATTAAACCTCTCGTCTGAATTTGGAGATGCCCTATCGTCTGATTTCTCTAAGAGTCGGATTCCGACCGGTGGGACTAGATTTGGGTCTTTAGCTTCCGTCAGTTCGTCTTTCTACGATTATAAATCTGTTGGAGACTTCTCTTCTGCTCTCAGGGTAGAGCGAGAAATCAGAGGTGAAAACTCAAACCTGATACTTCCTTCTGGATCGATATCGCCTGGCTCCTCTAAGGGTTGGACTCCGTCCGGTGCGCTCCGCTTTGGCTCTGATCTGGCTGGTGGATCGCCTCGCTCTGGCTCTATCCTTGCTGGTGGATCGCCTCTATCGGGTGCTAAAGGGGTTGTCGATCCCTCATCTTCTTCACGGCTAGAGAGAAAGAACAGAGGCGAATTTCCAAATCTGGATCCTTCTGGATCGACAGAGGCTTCCCCTAAGGGTACACCTTTACCCGATTCGCATACTTTGGGCCCTAGATCAGTTTTGGCTGCTGGGCCGGTCTCAAAGCCAGTTACTATGGGTCTCTCAGGAGCTGCTATTCGAGCAGGTCCCCTTATCGGGTCTCTCATTGGGCTGGGTTCAAGCCCAGAATTTCGGAGTCAGCCCAGTGACTCAAGTCAGGCCAAAAAGGATATCCCCTTGGGCCGAGTTTCAAAAGTAATTGGGCCCACCCAGATTCTGTCCATTTCTAAGCCGGGCCAAATTTCGAGTAAATGATTATTAAGTAGGGGTAAAATGGGTACCCACCATTTTATTATCCGGAATTTCGGAAACGCGGGTAGAGGGCAAATCCTCCCTCTCGTAATTAAAAAATGGAGCTTTCAAGAGGTATATCAAATTCAAACTCGTTATCTAAACCATCCTCTATCCCATCATTTGCAAGTATCGTAGCAGGTCATAGTGATAATCGATTCCCGATGGTAATTGGCATTAGTCATATGGAAAAAGTGGGTGACGAATTCATCATGAACGACTCAGCTCTTGGTGCACCAGAGTTATGGAAGGCTTGCTTCTCAGGTTATTTTCTAAACCAACCTTCCAACCTGGCCTTTTTGAAAGCAAATGTGGATTCTCTTTGGAAAAGATACGGTCTTTTGGAATTCAAGCCCCTGCCTGAGGGATATTTTCTTTTCAAATTTGGATCTGAGGCGATGGCCAAAAGAGTGCTGGATGAGGCTCCTTGGCATTTTGGAGGTAATTTAATGTTATTGAAGCTTTGGGAACCTCTAACCTCCCTAATTAAAGACCCCCACAGTAAAATTCCAATCTGGGTCAAGGTCTTTAATCTTCCTCTTGAGTTATGGACAGCGGAGGGCTTTAGCAACATCAGCTCAGTTATCGGAACCCCTCTTTATGTGGACCTCCAGACGGAACGAAGGGAAAAACTAAGATCTGCTCGCATTTGTATAAAGATCAAAGCAGGGGCCCCTATTCGATCCGAGTTATCCTTCAAGATAAGAGGAAAATCCATCTCGGTTTCTTTTGAATACCAGGGACTCCCTCCTCAGTGTGAAAACTGCAAAATCTTTGGGCATCCTACCCGTCAGTGCAAAAGGGGCCCTATCAGGATTTCTTTCCTTCCTACTGGCATCTCATCCTCTGAGGAAGATCCCACTGAATCCGTGCCTGAGAATGGGGAAGAATCCCGTCTTCCATCTATAAGCGAGGATCAAGAGGTGGAGGTTGGAGAGGAAGTTGACTCCCCACCTAAAAGGGCCTGTACAGACCAGGCTAAGGGCAAGGGCTTAATGGTATTACCCCCCGACGGGATCAGCGACTAACGCACTGTAAGTTTTTTTCTTATGAATATTGCATCATGGAGTGTGAGAGGTCTAAATGACCCGGTCAGGCAAAAAGACGTTGCCGATTTTATTTTCAGTAATGATATCTCTTTAATTGTCTTGGTAGAAACTAAAGTCCAAATTCACAAAGTAGACTTCATCCTTAATCAGATGACCCCTTTTAGGCATGTTATAACTAACCACTCAAACCACCCCTTAGGAACAATTTGGATTCTCTGGAACCCAAGTGTAATCTCGATAACGAAAATTTCTCAATCCCCCCAGTTCATTCATTGCATAGCTAAATGCCACAACATCAGAGCTTCTTTTAAGCTCACGGCTATTTATGATTTCAATGAAGCAAAGGACCGCATTCCTCTTTGGAATGATCTCATTAACATCTCCAAGTTAGATAACCACATCCCATGGGTTTCCCTTGGAGATTATAATGCGATCCGTCATCCCGAGGAACGTATGGGCTCCTCGGAAAATTGGTCCTCGTCAATCGAGGATTTCAATCATTGCTGTTATCAATGCGAACTCAGTGATCTCCGATCTACTGGGTTCCCTTTCATCTGGATTAACAAGCAACATGCCCACTCAATTCTCTCTAAAATAGACCGAGTCCTGGTCAGCCCGGATTGGGATGATCTTTTCCCTATGTCTAAAGTCCATTTTGGTTACCTCCGAACATCTGACCACACAACTGTCACTCTCAATCTTGGGCTCCCTCGGCCGAGGAGGAAAAAACCCTTTCGATTCTTCAATATGTGGCAATCTCATCCCCAATTCAAGGACATTGTCACCTCGAGCTGGAATACCCCTTCCTCAGCCACTGGTATGAGGTTGGTCTCCGAAAAGCTAGCTCTCCTTCAACACGACCTAGCTTCTCTAAATCGTAAGGAGTTTAGCGACATCTCCTTGAGGACCTCAAATGCCCAAAAAGTCTTGTTTGAGGCCCAATCTCTTTTAGCCTCTGACCCTATGAACCCTCTTCTAATCACTAAGGAAAACGAGGCTTCAGCAGCCTTTATCTTCCTTAGTCGAGCGGAGGAATCTTTCCTTAAACAGAAATCTAGAGAAAATTGGATCAAATTGAGAGACAGAAATACCAAATACTTCCACAAAAGTATTAAACCTCGGCTCTTTCGCAATAAAATTATTTCGATTACAAATAAGCAAGGAGATATTGTCTCCTCGCCGGCTAACGTCTCGAAAGTTTTCGTGATTTTTTTTGAGGATTCTCTGGGTACTAAGCATTCTGCCACCTACCCAGGCCTCGAAAAATTCTCTTCTCTGATCTCCACTCATGTTACCAACCTGGAAAAGGAGTCTATGATCAGAGAAATCATTCAGTGTGAAATTAAAGCGGCCCTTTTCAGTATTGATAGCGATAAGTCTTCTGGTCCTGACGGTTATAATTCCAGTTTTTTCAAATCCTCGTGGAACATTGTGGGCTCGGACATATGTAAGGGAGTCCAAGAGTTTTTCCTATCCGGAACCTTGTCAGATTCTTGGAATGCAACCTCAATTTCCCTAATCCCTAAAATTGATTCTCATTCTGTGCCATCGGATTACAGACCCATCGCACTTTGCAATGTGGTCTATAAAATTATCTCTAAAATTCTGGCCAATAGAATCAAAGCATCTTTTCCCTACCTAGTCGATCCCTCCCAGTCATCCTTCGTTCCGGGAAGAAGAATATCTGATAATATCCTCCTCTCTCAGGAGCTTCTTAAAGGATATAACAAAAATGGTAGAGGAAAAAGGGTTGCCCTTAAAATTGATATAATGAAAGCTTTTGACAATGTTCGATGGCACCTCGTTCTAGACATTTTAGTGGCAATGCAATTTCCCGAGAAGATGATTACTTGGATCATCAATTGCATTTCTTCCCCGACTTACTCTATAATTATCAATGGTGACCTTCAGGGAAACATCAAAGGGGAAAAAGGCCTCAGACAGGGGGACCCTCTCTCCCCTTTCCTCTTCGTACTTGTTATGCAAGTACTCTCAGGCATTCTCAAAGAGAAAAGTAAAGACAGGAAGTTCCGTTTTCACTGGAAATGCCACAGGCAGGAAATTATAAATCTCTGTTTTGCAGATGATCTAATGATTTTCTGTCATGGCCACCCTCTTTCCCTCAATCTCATTAAGGATGCTCTGGAAGAGTTCTACTTCCTCTCTGGTCTCAAAGTTAATCCATTGAAAAGTCACATTTTCTTCTTTGGAATTGAGCAACCCCTCCGGTCAAACCTTCTCTCTATCATGAATTTCTCTGAAGGCACTCTTCCTGTAAAGTATCTTGGGGTTCCTCTCATTACGGGTAGACTTTCTCATTCGGACTGTCGCCCCCTTCTGCACAGAATCACTTCCCGAATTAATTCTTGGACTACTAAGCACCTCTCCTATGCGGGTAGTCTCCAACTAATCAAATTGGTCCTGTTCGCGGGTCAGGTATACTGGTCTTCGATTTTTATCCTTCCTTCTAGGATAATTAAGGAGTTAACCCAGTATCTTCGACGATTCCTATGGTCTGGTTCGTCAATGAAGATTCATGGGGCAAAAGTAGCATGGTCTACCGTTTCCACTCCTTATAAAGAGAGCGGCCTTGGGATCCTAGACTTAAAAATCTGGAATCAGGCGGCCGTCCTAAAACATCTCTGGTCTATTGTTAGTAATAAAAATCACTCAATTTGGTGTGATTGGATTAGAACTGAAAAGATAAAAAAATAAAAGTTTTTGGGAAATTACTATTGCCTCCTCTTCTTCATGGATCTGGGGGAAAATCCTCCGGCTTCGGCCTGTGGCCCGTAATCTGTACAGGGTAGCTATCGGGAATGGTTTGAACACTTCTTTCTGGCACGACCCATGGCTCCTCCCCTTACCGCTCTCAATTCAATATGGAGAGGATCTAATCAGAGACTCCAGATTAGGAAACAACCTAAAAGTATCCGACATTATCAGCAATGGTGAATGGAATTGGCCTGCCAACCTGAGATCGGAGAGAGCCAGAAGTCGACACCACCTGATCGAAATCCACAAGATTATCCTTGCCCTTCCCCATCCTAACACCCTAATAAGGGATGTTCCTTATTGGACGACAAAGGCATGATGCATCATCTTCACAATTAAGGATATGTACAACGCTTTTCGAAAGCATGTCCCTGCTAAGGGATGGGCGGGGTTAGTTTGGAATAAATTCAATATTCCGCGCTATTCCTTTATCTCTTGGTTGGCAATAAAAGGCAAGCTTGTCACCAAAGATAAGCTTCGAAGTTGGGGTTATAATACCCCAGCCGAGTGCCCTCTTTGCCTCTCTGAACCCGAAACTATATCTTATATCCTATTTGAATGTAGTTTCACTCGGAGAATATGGTCCTTTTCCAGTAACAAATTTGGATTTCCTTTTCACTCCTCATGTTGGCACACTTGGATTGATGAGGCTTCAAACTCGTCAAATTCCCAAAACCACTATATTTGGCGTTCATGCTTCAGTGCGGTTATATACCACATTTGGAAAGAGAGGAATTCAAGAATATTTGGATCCTCTCCAGCCCAAGCCTCATCAATATTCTACCAGATCATATCGGACCTCCGATTTAGATTTCTTGGAACCAAGATCAGCTGGCCATCATAAAGGCTCTTGTATCCTAATTTATGTTTTTTGAATTTGTTTTGTTTGTCTCAGGTACTCTATGTCTGGACTGGAGCGTGGTTTCCGGATGGGATGATCATGGAGTCTCTTCTCAACTACCCCAGCCACCTAGTCGGATTGCATTAGCAGCTTCGATATCCGTTTGAGAATTTTCCTAATTGGATCTTCCTATGAATTTCCTTTAGCTATGTTTGTTGTTGTATTTCTATGGGTTCTACCCTAAGATTATGTATGAACCTTTCCAATTAATTTAAGCTTTTATTCACCAAAAAAAAGAAATTAATCAAATGTAAGAGAGAAGCAATGAAGAAATTGGAACTGATTTGGGAACATGAGCTTTGGAATTTCTGATTTGGAAACGGCGGTAATTAAGTTTCAAATCATTTAATCGCGAGAATTTAGATTTAGTGTTTTGATTCGGATGCCGCGCATTTAGGGTGACAAGGCAGATGATAAAAATTTGGATGACCACAAGTGACACAAAACTTAATATTTTGGAATGCCACAATGTAAGTTTTCATGGCTCACATTTGTGGGAAGATTAATATTGGAAATTTTTGAAACATAAATGATTAGTGGAAGATAAAAATGAAATAATAAACTATTATATACAACGGTTGAAAGATGAAAGATTAATAGTGATCTTTAGTCTTAGTTCGTCTTAAATTAAATTTGGACATTTATTTTATGATTGCGTTTAAATCTTTAATTAGGTTGGAATGTTTCTTTTCCATTTTAGTGTCAACATAATTTATTATTACGTTGTATTAAACAAGTATCTGAACAATTTATTCTTATTGTTACATAGTAAGATTACATAATGTAAAACCACAAAACACTTGCCATAAATAAATGGCGTTACATGTGTATATTTATAATTTTTTTATTATTTAAATTATTCACGAAACAAAAATAGATTGAAAAGTAGAGAGAAAAGTAAATATAAACGAGATTAGACATGGATTTCATAATTTTCTTTTTAAGTTTTTTTTTTTCAGAAAAAATATTCAAACTCTAACTTTTGTAAGTACTTTTTTATATTTATTTTTATAAATTTATATATTTACGTTTTAATTATAATTATTAAACGAAGTACTTTTTTTTTTCTAATTTTGAAAAACATTTTAAAGATTATAATTTTTATACAAGTAATGTTCATTGATAAATTAGGGATGGCAATGGGCGTCCGCGGGCTGGTCCGTACGAACCCATTTTTAGACATTTGATTTTGAATTCGGTCCGACATGTTTCGGGTTTGTATTTTCAAATTTAAGTTTGTTTGTTCATATCCGTCGATCAATCCGCCCCGACCAGTGGACATTAATATTAATATTTTTATATTTATTTAAAATATATTTATTTATTTTATATATAATAATAATAATTATTATATATATAAATATTATTTTTTATTTATTTTTATAATTTTCGGATAAGAACTAATCTGATAAACTAGAAACCCGACCCGATTGCGAGTTACCATTTTTTAACCCGGACCTAGTCCGTTTTATGTTCCAAACGGATAAAACACAACACCCGCCAGATAAACGTAGGTACAAATAACCATGGAATGAAATTTTACTATGATATATAATTTAGGTATAAATATTCTATAGCCTAAAAAATATCTTAATCATATAAACAATTAATATTTATTATATATAAATACTCTAGAATGAGAACAACCTTTAATTATATAAACAATTTATATGTATTATAATTAAATTATCCAAATTTGTTATTTTTAGTTTTATTTTATTGGACGTTAACTATTATATATTTTTGAAAAGTTATTAGTTTTTTAATATTTATTTTTACTAGTTTTTTATGTCTTAACATGTTTTAATATATTTTTGGAACTTTTTTTGTATTTATTTTATTGTGACTAATATTATAGATATTTATTAGGTAAAATATAATATATAATTTATGACCAAATGTTATGATAAATTAAGCTTTATTATTACTAGTATTATTGATATCTATCTTACTAGTGAGATGTAATAAATACGAATATTTTTTTTATTAAAAATAATATAAAAAATAAATTTCTAAAGATATATAATAATTAAAACCCATAAAAATAACCAATAAAATATAATAAATTTCAATAATTTAAATATTATACATATAAATTGTTTATATAATTGAAGGATTGATCTATATATATATATATATATATATATATTTAGGGAAATTAACTTTTAAGTACCCACTCAAGTATTATATGGTCATCTAGTACCCAAGTTTCATTTTATTGCCTCTTAATATCCATCTAAACTATTAAACTCTCACTTAATACCTAAACTCCCACTTAATACCTAACAATATTTTAATACTCTAACGACCCACACCCTTCATCAACAACCACGTAATCAGAATATCTCTTTCTTATATTATTTTTTAAAAGATCCATATCTTTCAAACCGGAGCTCGGAAAAAATAAATGAAAGTACCATCGCTTTTGTTTTTCTAAGATGAACAAAACTAGATCCATTGATGATATTTTTTATTTTAAAAAAAAAATAAAATTTCACCAATAAACAACTCAAACAAAATAGAGAGAGTTGCAAACAACTCTCATAAAATCGAGAGAGTTGTAAACAACTCTCAGGTTAGTTTTTCAAACAACTCTCAGGTTATTTTTCCAAACAACTCTCAGATTAGTACTGGTGAAGGTACCAGCATGTATATATAGTCGATGATATTTTTTTCTAATTTTTAGGTGGAGGTACCAAGTGACACTATCCTAATTTTGGATACCAGTGGGTAATTAGGTAGTTGAGTGGGTATTTACTGGTACTTCTCTCTAAATTCTATATGATTAAGGGTTTTTTTCTAATTATAAAGTATTTATATCTAAATTATATACCATATTAAGTGTTTTTTCTTTTCATAATTATGTTTACATATGGTTTCTGTAATTATTAGGGGTGAGATTCGGTCGGTTCGGTCGGTTTTTTTTAAATTATTAAACCAAACCGAATTATTTCGGTTTGTATATTATTAAACCGATTTAGTAATAAAAAAATCGGTTTTTTTCGGTTTCGGTTTTTTCAATTTCGGTTGGGGTTCGAACCCATGCCCACAAAAAAAGGGTGTTTATTCATTCTCTTAGACCACTATGCCAAACGAGTTACCTTGTATAGAGGTGGTATAAAATTTATATAATACATATCTTTCTGATTCGGTCGATTCGGTCTGATTCGGTTTCGGAATCGGAAAAACTTAAAACCGACCGAAATCTAATTCGGTTTGAAAAATAGAAACCGAAACCAAATTATATTTTTTGAAACCGACCAAACCGACCCATTTCGGTTTGGTTTGGTCGGTCGGATCGGTTTTTTTTCAGTTTTTGCTCACCCTTAGTAATTATAGACATCATTTGTACACAAAATTATAGTTTTTAAAGCTTTTATCAAAAGTGTAAAAAAATTGAAAAACAATTATTCATGTATGATTAGAACATTTATATAAAATTTTCAAATAAATTATAAAAAAATTTGTTACAGAAGCTAGGGTCTTAATATTAAAAAAAAATAGACACAACGTTTTATTAAAAACTTCTAACTCTAATTGGTCTATTTTTGTTTCACAAAATAAATGGAAAAAAATTCCATAAATATGCACATGTTTTTCAAAAATTAGTCACGTAATTTTTCCATAATGACAAAAACGGTTGTCATTTTGTAAGCCACCTGTGTAGAGGCCACCAGTGTAGTGTGGCGTGGATGTCGAACGAGTGATAGAACTAGTAATTAAGACTACACCACTTATTGTTCATTACATGAGCTTAACATGTGTCGAACGAGTGATAGAACTAGTAATTAAGACTACACCACTTATTGTTCATTACATGAGCTTAACATGTGTTAAGAAAAATTTATTGAATAAGTTCAAGTAGTTTTATGTATTTAAAGAATGAATATCATTCACAATCCCATCAATTTCATTTCATTTGACCATGAAATGAATCGTGACATGCTCTTTCTTACCTCTATAGTGCATTAAGGTTTTAGACAGGTGCCTACATATCCAGCTGGTAAACAAGTCATTTTCTTTTTTTCCAACTTTTTCGTGAACCTCCTCTCCATAATCAAGTTCATCTTCTGATTGACGACCTCTTAATTGTTAGGATGACAACTTGAAAGAATTAAAAGATATTGCATAACAATACTTCACTTCTCTTTGACTTCCCCTAACTATCCTAACAAAATTCCCAACCGGAAACTTGAGACACTAACAAATGAAGTAACAACTTATACGCTTCTCATATCTTTTACCGCTTCATTCTAATTTCTAAAAAATTATGAATTCCTTTTACCTTGATTTGCTATGAGATTTTCTTATGCATCAAACTAAAGCATCAATCTCTAATACCTTGATTTAGTCAGATAATTATATGATGAGTCAAGTTCCTCAAGGTATGAGGATGAGATTCAACTGATCATTTGTTTAGGGAATGTTATGCACTAGGTCATGAGTTTTGGTTTCCAAACTACTAATAATGAGATTGAATAAGAAGTTGTGATTTCAGGCCTACGACTAGCTCATATTTGTGGTTTCTAAAATGGTAAAATTACTATGTGATTCATAGTTAGTATTCAGTCTCTTGGACAAATGGAAGCACAAAAAGGCAATATCTTACAATAACTACTAGATATGTTCATGCAAAAAAGATATGAATTGTGCATGTCAGGTTTAAAACCTGCAAACAGAGGTTTGCATTATCACTTTGAAGAAATTGTTGAATGTATAATTAGAAAATATGATGGAAATTAGCTATGGATATTATGTGGTTTATCATTATCCTCTTCGAAATAATTAAGTAGTCTATAAGATGAAAGACTAGATTCTGCCAGGCTCACAACATGCACCTTGTATACCAAAGCGAAGGCTGATTCATGAGTTATCCCTCAGGACGTCATTCTATAAGCCCATAGTACCTCTTGAAATTAAGTTGGCCTATTCCCTGTTGGTCCCTCTAAATTCGTTTTTATATCATCCATAATAGTTCTATTAGTGACAAAGAATTGTGGCTCATTGTCCATCGTTATTAACCTATGAACACCGAAGAGACAATAAATATTACAAACAATAAATTTAATCACATATTTGGCTTTTGTTCCCCACAAATGCCACAATGGCTCGGCCTCCACCCACTTAGAAAAATAGTATATTGTAACTAATATTGTTTGTCGTTCCCTGCACACCTAATAAATATTCTTCGGAAACAAAGTATCATTTAGCCTCATCTCAATTGACTTCCATGAGCTCACTCTAATCAGGTTGCTCCAAGGTTCCCCACCTGCGCGATAGAGCTTTATAGCAGATCTATCTGCTCACTCTTATCAGACTACACTGCATGATCCTTAGCGTCACTCCAATCAAGTCACACCGCCTTGATACACTCTAATTAAGTCACACCGCCTGATGAACCACAAAATGTTACTAATTTTAAACTAATTAAGAGCATATATTCTTCATGAAGTGTAGATTTTCAGGTCTTTACATTCGACGGGTGTGGTAGAGGTTGCCTTTCTAGGTTTGACTTGTAAGTTCCAGGTTTGACTTTGGTTGTTACTACATATAGTCTTTCTCTAAGGATATATATATATATATATTTGGATTAGATCTTATTGAAACTGGAAGCATTTCGTGATTGAATTATTTTCACATAATCAAGAAACCCCAAAAAAAATAACTTTATCTTTTCACAACAAATTTAACAATAAATTATGTCGATAAACTCAATTATTTTTGTATAATCAAGAACCCCAAAACAAATAACTTCATCCCTTTACAACAACGTAACAATATATTATGTAGATATTAAAAACCCAAAATAAACATGTCAACATAATTAAGGATTGAAACACAAATGTGAAATAGATGTCCAAAACTAAGCTTGAGGATGCAGTTTAAAGCAAAACCAAGATGCATTTTTTATTTTTTGGACAAAAATTTAACATAACCAATCAAGAGTTCATATTAGTTATTTTGTTGAAAAAAATAAAATAAAAAATTGAATATACTTCAACTAGAATGAATTTAAGAACACAAACGAAGTCCACACATCAAAAAAGGAGAAAATACAAATAGAATCTGTAATCAAACAAGCAAAAGTGAAGAACAAATCTAGTGGTTTGTCACTCCACTACTAAAAACTGAAAATAAAGTATTAATAAAAGAGAATTCATAATGTTCTAGAGAACTCATGCGGATTAAAAATAGCATTATTCATCGGTAATAAAAAAATCAGGAAACATAAAAATAATCAGTTTTTTTTGTCTAGATCTAGAAATTAAACCAAAAAAATTGAATATATTTTTAATCTCGTTGTACTATTAAAGTATAATCAATATTGTCATTTTTAAAAAAAAAATCTAATGGTGATGAGTAAAAATATAGAGAGAGTAGAATAAAATTAGTCAAGCGACAAGACGATGAAATCTATTATAAAACCATAATCACCAAATGTTTTATTCCCCTTTTCAAGAAAGGATAAGTTGCTTTATATAGAAATGATGGTGGACATATTGGTCCGTTGGGCCATTGCGCCTAGACAATTAGTCCGTTTGAGGCTAACTCATCCCACTAACTTACTAAGTAAAAACATATTTACTCCTTATTGCACGAAATAACCTCAATGTTACATATTTGTTGTATCTATATTACAAATTAAATATTGGTTCAATATTTCACAGGTTCGAATTACAAGTCGAAAATTATTCCCTCATTAGTATTAAATAAATGATTTTTGCATATTTATTGGTGCATGTTTTCCAACTGTAATAGCATGTTTCGTATGTTTATATTTACTTTATGTTTCGTAATTCTAGTAACTGTATTATTTCACAAGTCCAATTAGCATAATATTTCACAATTTTATGTGCTTTTTTGGAGTCTAAGTTTTGCGAGTTCGATTAACATGCTGCTAAACATCAGAACGAATAATGAAATCCCTAAAATGTTTTATTCAACAACACAGAATAACCTTTATTTATAAACAATATATAGTGCATGCTAATTTGCACAACATGGTGTATTCAAATTTTGCAAAACGTATTGCTACTCTGATAACTTTGTCAAACATATTATACTTAGTATTTTTTTTTTGAAACATAGTGTATTATATTACATCTGCAAAACCCAGTGTATCAGTTCGACTATACGATCTATGTCATTTCCAAGTTAGATTTTACTCGACGTTTGCAAAATATGATGTATATAATTTGTAAAATCATTATGATCTCCCAATTGCATCATATAGTCTTGTTTTAAATTTTGAAACTACGCTTTAAATGTTAAAATTAATTTTGACACGTCCTGGCGAATGTTTTTTTATACTTTCATTGATATGCACTTGCAAAATAAGTCTTTAAAAGTACGACCTAAATTTCTGATGTAGCCCAGAAAGTCCAAACAAAGACCTTTTTTATTTTATTTTATTCAAATATAATATGTTATTTGAATCAAATCTAATTATATTAATATTTGATTTTATTTTATTTTAAAATATATATTTTATTTCCTTGCATTTTAGTTTAGGGTTTTGAGCAGCTCTTATATAAGCCTTATATACCTTAAATTTTAAATAAGTTTTTGGAAAAATATATTTTTTATCTCTGAAAATTTCAATATTTGTTACCCTTAGATTATGGTTTCATCATGTTACCCTTGAATTAGGGTTTCATCTATTTTTACTTCTTCTTCTATTTCTGTCGCGTCATCAGTTTGGTATCAGAGCCTCAGTTCCTGTTACGAGGTAAACATGTTTCTGAATTCTGATTTCATATGATTCAATGTCTAAAGGAAAGAAAAACATCTACGGTCATGAAGATCTCGAAGATCGTTTGGTATGAGGGGACACACCAGGTGTTTTGATGACGATTGTATTGACCGGTTACTTGAGGAGTTTAAATTGGCTACCAATCGTCGAATCAAGGAGAAACTTTCTTATCGAGATGTTGTGCTATGAAGAGGTTTTCAAAACTAATATTTTTTATCAACTGGACATCGGGTTTTGTTTTGAGGCTATGGAAAACCTTTTGAAACCAAATTTTTTCATCAACTGGATGGCTTCAATGTGACTTTGAATAAGGAACACTCGAATATCTTATGTTATTTAAATAAAAAATAATTAAATTAAAATTTTATTTGATTTTATTTTAGAATATATATATATATATATATATATATATATATATATATATTATTTCCTTGTATTTTAATTTAGGGTTTTGAACAGCTCTTATATAAAACCTCATATACCTTAAGTTGTAAATAAGTTTTTGGAATAATATATTTTTTATCTCTGCAAATTTTAGTATTTTTTTTTCGGAGGGAACCCGCAGCCGCTATTCAGAGTGCAATGAGTGCGCACAGGGTAAACCCTCAGTCTGACGCGATAGCCTGCAAACCAACGCCAGAAGGTAAACCACACAAGGTGACAGGCTCAGCCGAGAAAACGTATGTAGAGGGACTCGAACTCATGACCTTTTGGTTATAAGAATGCCATACTCAACCAAATTTTAGTATTTGTTACCCTTAGATTAGGGTTTCATCATGTTACCCTTAGATTAAGGTTTCATTTATCATTGCTTATTCTATTTCCGCGGCGTCATCAATTTTCCAAACGCTTGCGAAATAAATCATTACATGTAAAGCTTAAATTTAAAAACTGTTAGTACATTCTTTGAAACTTAAAAATAATATAAGATTGAATTATAAAATATGAGACCTCTTAATTTTTTTTTATCTTTCAGCACATTCTCTTTCTTGACATTCCCCCTCTCATACATGCAAATCGTCCTAATCATCGATTTTCCCTTTTATATTCTCCGGACATTTTCCTCACACTAATTACCAAGGTTAGTTATTTTGATTTCTATTCAATTTTGACTTTTTCATGTTTATGTATGCCAATTTGATTACCCCATCTAAAAAACTAATATTTGTACTTTATCTAGAATTTATGCATGCATATTGCTAATTAAAATTTAAAAAATTTGATGTTTGAAAACTTAGTAATCTCTCTCTTCTAATTTACATACTTTTTAAGGATTACGCACAAGTATTGATAAAGCTAATAATTGCTTCTTTTTTTCTTAAACTAAGAAAACCCAATTGATATAAAACAATAAATAATATTAAAGTTCTAAGCGAGACAATGAATATTTTCTAAAAATAAATGTAAATCGGGAGCATTGATTAACATTTTGCAAAGTCGATGGTTTGTAACTTTTAAGCAATACATTACACAAGTTTCTCAAAGTTGTATTTCATAAATAATATAACGGTTTTATTTCATATAGCTTGATTAACAAATAGTATAACAACTTTGTGAATGATTTATGGATCAATCTTGAGTTTTTTCTTTATCAGAACTTGTTTATTTGGACAAATTATATGGTCCAAGTAAATAACTACATTGCAAATCGAGAATACAAATAACGTGCTCTTTTATAATTTCTTTAAATTATGTTTTAATTCAATTGTGGGAAAAGCTGACCATATGAAATAGTCAAGCATCGTTGAAATTTAGTAAAACTTACATAAAGCTCACAAAAAGTCAAAATTATTTTTTATATCAAATGTGGCACAAAACACGTGTCATTTATGAAAACAAATTGAACTCAGGATGTTGAACGACGAATAATAAAAATTAAGAACAATTTGCACATGTTTACCAACGATGATGCAAAGAAAAAAAAGGAATCAAATTCTCCAAAAACAAAGCTAAAGATAAAAATTCTTCCAACTTATTATGCAATTTTTGTATCCTTATGTTTTGCGACTCCATGTTTCGCAAGTATTGTTTGAACATTACGATGTACTAATGTTTCCAACCGCGTGCACACCCATATTTTTATAAATTATATATAATTATTTCTCAACTTTACGTGTTTATGTTTTACAATTTTAAAATCCATATCATTTAATTTAATCATTACATATTTTAGGATTTATTTATTAGAGCAACAAGAGTATAATGCGAAGAAGATGTACGTGACGTAGTTGGTATCTTTATATTATATACATGATCGATATTATTCTTCTCTACTTCCAACGATGTGATGGCCATAAAATCAACACCTACAATAGGCTGAAGTGACGAAGAAGTACTGTTTACTCAGTAATCCTGCAAAAACAGTATGTTGTGTCACAATGATAGTAATTAGTAACTCAACCATTTTATTTTATTAATTATTTATATATATTTTTAAATCTTACTATTGATTCTTTACACATTTTGGATGCAACCATATCTTTTAAAATACATAATGATCATAGTGAAACCAAGTTACATAAACTTAATGTCATATTACTCGAAGTGGTATGGATTAGTTGATTACAAACCTTATTTCACAAATTTATTATTCAAATTTTGTAATTATTTTACAAGTACTCATTTGGATTATGTTATATGCGTGTGTTTTATAAATTTACATATTTGTATTTCAAAATTTATATATAAATCAAATATTTACATTGTTTAATCCATCATTTTAATTTCATGTTCTGATAAAGATTTTGTTCTAACCTATTACAAAAGAGAGAAATTTGAAACACGGAAAACTATGGTATAAAGAATCAAGAAGGTGAAGAGAAATTGGTAAAAGAGAATAATAACGAGTCTCGAGAAGAAAAAGACTCAGACAATAAAGATGGTTAAGAGTGTAGTGACAAATAATAAAATGATATATTCACAGTGTTATCATAAAATTAACCAACAAATGAGTTTACTTTGATAAATTTAGTAACAATAAAAATCTTGTCAATAAAAATAAACATCTAAGCGTAAAAAATGAAAGTTTTACAAAACACGTTGCTGAACTTAATAAACTAACATAAAATATGAACACACGTGTAAAATTCCTGAAGCAAAAGAGAAAACGAATGTAAGGGGTCTACATACTTGAAGGAAGCTTAACTGAACTCAACTATGCATGGATCTATAGTGAATCCCAACGAGCAAAATATAACAGATGAAGAAATATTTACAGATAACATAGGTTGCAACAGAAAAGAGATCAAATATCCTTCACCAAGGGATTCACTAAAAAAAACTTGCATAGACATAAAAGAGGTTTTGCAACATGCACATTAATAAGTATTGGATAATTTGGGGGAAGAAAATGATGTCTAAGAAAGATTAATGAGATAGATTTAAGAGAAAGAAGATTGCTCGAGTTTTTAGAGAGAAAGTAATCAAGATTTAAAGTGTGTAAAAGTGTCAATCAATCTTATTTCCAAGGTAAGTACACCTATTTATAGGTGGGTGGTTACATGTGACAGAATTAGTTAGTGGTGTGGATACTTCACCCCATTTTACTACTTTAGTACAAAGATATTTGCTACAAATTATATATTTGGTCCCTTACTTTTATATTTTACCCTAAATTTTTGTTCCAACTACAAAGTACTTTATTAAATACATTTTTTAATAATTACTTTTACTCAAATATTTATATCCTTATCAGTAGCCCCTTAGTCCTTACAAAATATCTTGTGAAATGACTAAAACTTTGATGTGAATAGGTCCATCTTTACCGCATTGTTATTGAAAATGTCTTAAAATCTCCTCAAAATTAGCCTGACACGCCGTTTGAACAGTATGTATTTACGCTGATGTATTGCCTCTCATCGTAAAATCATGTGCCCTTTCAAGTTGTGCATCATTCCTCCTCAAAAAACCATTCCCGGTTAATAAGTCCTCGTAATTCTCAAGGAGTATAATAATAAAATTCGTGGAATGAAGTAGAAGGTAACACAAGATTCTTGACATATTACACGTGTTTACCTAAGTCAAATTAGGCTCCCTTTATCTGTCGACTCAAATCATATACAATGGACGTCTGTCAACTTTAACTTCCTCCCCAAGAAGCCCAGACCCACATTTATATTTTTTTTTTATACTCCTTGATGTCAACTTTTCCTATCACTATTAAATGCTAGAGATAGAGAGAGAAAGTGCATTGGTTATTTGCTCCCCCGCTGTTGTCGCCGTATTCAACCCCTATAGATCATATCCGATCTCCTTATGATCCACTATTGTTCTGATTATGTTCAGCTTACCCAATTGTAGGGATTGGTTTACCATCGCACATAGAGCCATTGAAAGAGAAGCTACTGATTTTATTAACGATAAACATAATCAAATTATCCAAAACTTTACCTAAGTTCCCTGACCTCTTACCAGAAAATCATCACCTTTTGTTGCCCTCAGAGGTTACTCAGACACCCCTTCTGACCTAACTCCCAAATATTGTTCGCAAAAACCATCTCGAACTAAATGAAACCAAATGCTTCAAACAAACAAAGAAGTTCCTCCTCAGAAAAACCGATCACCTCGAACAAGAAATGAAGTAACTCCTTAGAAATACCGATCACCTCGTACAAGCGAAGAAGTACCTCCTTGGAAAATCTGATTTATTGTCATGGGAGAATCTTAAAACCTCAATACTTCACCAAATTCCACCATAAAAACTAATACACAACCTCCTCCTTCGAATGGAACGATTGTGACAAACAAAAATTCACAAGGTATCCCTTTGAAAAACACCCAACAAGCAGCTTCAAACACACCCAGTCACTCACAAAATATACCTACAACATCGAAGTCACCCTATCATAATCAGGAAAAATAAACCACCACAACATCCTATCGCCAACTCCGAGATGATATATCCAAAGAGGTCGGCAAATCAGAATCCAGGATGGAAATTAACTGAGATATCCAAAACATTGACAATACTTCTCCTTCTGATTCTGAGGGCAATGCTGCAAAGAAAAAGATTCCAAAGAAGACTAAAAAGAAGGTCAAGAAGATTATCACACTATCTAAGGACATCGCTGCCAATTTGAGTATCAATCTCAAAGACACCATCCCCGAATATATTATTGCACTCAATAATATGCAATATGAATATTTCAATCAATCCAATGATGAGATTCTGAAGAGGCAATATGAGATTTTAGATAACGTTACGCTTTGATTACCATCGGTGGGAGAGACCCCACTTTCAGGTGGTGAGAACGAACTAGTAGTTTATCCAAAAATCCTAAACTGGGGCCTTCGGTCTCCATTGGACCCAGTTGTGGTAGACTACTTCAAAATAAGCGACCTATGCTTGATCCAAACAAGTCCCAACCTTTGATTTACCCTGCTATCCAACATCATGATGTCAATGTCTGCCAAGATATTTCTACCCATATAAAAGTTCATAGCCAAAACTAGAATTTCAAAAAACCTCGTTCTCCCATTCTATTAGTTGACCCTCAGAAATTCGTCGAAGATAATTGACGATCTCCTTGAGACAGACATTATGTAGAAGTATAAATTCTTCTTTATTTATGGTTGTTGGGAAAACAACAATGATATTTCAACAGATAATCCAATCAAGACTGTCTCTCAAGTGGAAGAGCACAAGTAAGTTGTATGATTCTCTAATGTAATTTCCCATAAATTCATACTAACTTTGGTTGCACTATGCATAAATTTCAAGGTGATACAAAATTCACAAAGCTGTTGCCAAAGAGACATTTTCCAAGCTGAGAAAATGGGAATAAAGCGTGAGGTCAAATGAGTTTTATAAGGAATAATTCCACATAACTTTTTCCAGAGTCATCTATGGAATCTCTCCTCGGAATCTATTGTGCTTATAGATAAATTAATGAAACCTCATAATGCAGGAGATATTGTGAGGAGATTAGCTGCTCGAATGCACGTATCATGCTTCATGCTCGGAATAAAGCCCCGAACCATAAGATGAAGAAAGATTCAAATAAGAAATTTCAAGGTGCTTATTCGAAAGAGAAAAAGAAGGTGAGCCCAAAGAAAAACCCAAAGAGGAAAGCTGCACAAGTTATCATTCCTAAAATTGAGCAATCCCGAGCTGAGATGTCCTAAAAGAGAAAAAAAGTAGTTGCCTAAAAAAAAGCTACTTCTCGACAAATCCCCGTGCAACTTCTGGAAGTTTTTTATGTGTCTTACCCAAATTTGACACTGGATGTCGAGAGGGAAGAAAAAGAGAAAGAATATCAAGACTTTTACGTCGAGCTCCAACTTCAAGAAATTCAATATTATGTTATTGAAATAGGAAATGAGAGGGTCGAAGCTGCCTTAGAGAATGGACTAGCATTGGTTGACATTCAATCTGGATTGCATCAAACACATGGCCTATCTTTTCCTCTGGGCACTTATTCAGATGCTTCTGTCTTGCACAATTTATTTCCTCCACATCATTCAAGTGAACCATCCGAGAAGGCTCTGAACTTAATCCTACATTTTTTAAACTTTGAAAGTGCTTCCAAATAGATATGTGAAGAAGTTGTACCTACTTGAAATCAATTGGTGCAACTTGAAAAAGATGTGGTATTGTGGAAAATAAATCTGCCTGCCACAAAAAATGGGATGATATTTGTAACAGAAATCTAATCTAGCAATTCCAACACTTTCAAGAGGACAGGTCGCAGTTTCATAGTAAGGCTATCTAGATAAAAAAAAATCACGTGGCCTCTAAACATGAAAAATAATTGGAGCAACTGATTTTGTAGCATAAAGCAAAGTTAGACGAAGAGCATTCTAACCAGATAGCACTGAATAAATTGTTCGAAGGGAATGAAGAAAAGAAAAAGAAAGTACTTCAAGATTTAGAATCGTACAAAGTTGAATCTGAAAAGGAGAAAGTTGTTGATATAAAAGGTGTCGTGAATGCTGGTGCAAGTTAATTTCTTATCACTCTAAAGACTTGTGAAGAGGAATAATTTTTTTTAATGATCCTTGACTTCCACTAAAGGTTTCCGAGAGTAAACATGACAGACTATTAGTGCCAGAAAATCGACGTCGTAAGGAAGCCTTTGTTACTATTACAAGTGATACTTCCATAAATCTTTGGAGGGGATATTTGAGTAAAACTATGTTTGGAAGGAAAAATTCGTTATACAACTTACTTAGTAAATGTTTTAAAGAGAGAAAGTCATAAAAAATAATTTTCTAATCATTAATCAATCACCCTTCCCTAAAAGGGGAGGGTGCTGTTATAGTATATTTGTTGGGGCCCACATGTCCAGACAAATTGCTAAATATGGTCCTTCCTCAAGTTTGTTATTTGTTACAAATTGGTCTTTTTGTATTACTTCATTACAAATTACTCATAAAATATTTTCTTTATGTCAAATTCTACCCCTAACTTTCCAAATTCTTCTAGTGGAACTACTTGGTGCTTTAATTGTTAATTTGTCAAGTGAAAATCCTCTCCTCGAATACAAAAAGTATCTCTTCGAATTGAGCATGGTATTCCTCATCGAATTTTGTTAACTATTACACAAGCAAATAAATCTTCCATAAACTTTTAATCGAATTCTTGACCAAAGAAATCTTCGACGAACTATTCATTGAGCTTTGATTTACTTCGTTCACAGAAAGCACCCTCGAATTTTTGAGCAAATAAATTTTCCTCGAACTTTTTTTTGAGCTTTGATTTACTTTGTTCACAAAAATCATCATCGAATTTTTGAGCAAATAGATCTTCCTCAAACGTTTTATATCCCTTTAGCACTCATACCAAACATTTTCCCAACTTTTCTTCATTTGTGATGTCATAAATTTTCTGGCACCACCAATGAAAATGCTCTCTTTCTGTTAGCTATCTATTATGATGTCCTTTGTGTGTCCCTCTTTATGACACGAACTATCCTAGGAGCGGCGTGATGTGTTCCTAGGCTCTTATTACACGTAATCAGGATAGTTTACCCGTAGGCAAGCAACCCTTCACACCCTTGGGCCTTGACATCTTTTAAAGCTCGTACCCTTCCTATAAATTCCCTACCTCTTTATCGATTTCATAGCAACACTTTTAGAGAGATAAAGCTTTGAAAAATTATTCTAGAGAGAGAATAGTTTATGCCAAATAACTTTCGTATTTCAAAGTGGTTTACAATCAGCCAGAAAGTTGAAGAAAGGAAATTTATCGGTCTATACGTTGAACCAAAGCCCCAATCATCATTTGTCACATAGTACAGTGTTTGGTCTCACCTGATATTTCAACAGTAATCATCCATTCGAACATCTATTCTCAGCCCCCCAGTCACGCTTGCTCAAAAATCAACAAGTGTGACTCTATAAAAATGGGAAAAGATAAACATTCGAAGGGCTCCTCCTCGAAAAGAAAAAGATATCACATCGAAGGTAAACATAAACATATCAAACATTCCAAAGAGTCTCCATCAGAAATTCCTACCACTCTGTCTTCTACTCTACATGGAACTCCTCGTCCAACACCATAGATTCTTCATCGAAAGCTGATAAAAGTTGACATTGCTCAGATGACAAAGAGAACCCTCGAAGCTATTCCAGAGAATGGTTAGAACATCTCTCCTGCTCATCCTATTACTGCCAATTCTGATAATAAAATGCTAAGGATGCTCTAGCCTTAGCTTTTGGTCAAGAAAAAGAGTTGGATACGTCCGATGGAATGATAATCCTCGCTGAAGAAGAAAAAACAACTGCCATTACTTTTCAAGCTGTCAAAGAGAAAAATTCCATTACTACCTTGCCAGATAAAGAAATAAATACCACAACTCTTCAAATTGAAGAGGAAAACTCTCCTCAAAAGAAGATCGTACGGTAAAAAAATTTGTTCTACTCCCTCCCGAAATTGATTCTTTAGTTGGGAGAAACCTCAGAGTGGTCGAAAATAAACACCTTCTAGTCTTGCATAAAGTGAAATATAAATATTACGATACGTTCGAGGAAGCCAAACTTAGAGGCCGATGAGGAATTCATTCTACTATTTCCATCCGTTTTTAGCGGTCAGGAAATGCCATTGTCAGTCAGAGATAATGAATTGATTATTTACACTGAGCTAATGAGTTGGGGATTGTACTACACTCTAGACCCTTTTTTGTGGAGTATTTCTCGATGATTAACCTTTGTCCCACCCAAGCTGGACCCAACATATGGTTCAGTCTTATGGCCTTCATTATGGCCTCCAAAATTTTAGTGGTGAGTTTTTTTTTAGAATAGTTAGTTGGCCTCTCGGTTTTGGCTAAAAATGTATACTTCCTTTCTACTTTATGACCTTTGGTCGAGACCATAAAGTCGTTAAGAACCTGCTCGAGGCAGACAATAAATGGAAGCAACGCTTTTTTTTTGCAGACCTTTGGGAGACTGGATCTGAGGCAACTACTGATAATCCCCACAAATTGTCACTCGTATGGACTAACAGAGGTATGCTTCACCTTTATTTTCCTCTAAATATTTCTCATGTCCATTCTCATGCATTTTTTCTTCCAGTCATAAATAACAATAAAAAGGAATATCTAAGCCTATGCCAAATTTGTGCCTAAAGCAACAACCATCTTTATCGAGTTAAGTTTGTGGACTAATATTGCTTGGTCCAACAATTTCTGACTCTATTGTACGCCAACTAATCTTGCCAAAAGTAGCATATGAAGATTGAATCCATCAGAACGGTTATCTTTGGAAGAACTTATGGTTCCTCCTACTCAACAAGATGTTTTAGACCGATTGAAGGCAAATAATGTCATAATGTTTCTTCCAACAAGAGATAGATCCAATTTCCATCTAAACAACGACTTAGATAATTCCTTGGAAAAAGAAGAGACTTATGGCTCCGAAACTCACTAGGATGAAAAGAATTCTGAAAATTCCAAAGCTAAAAAACCCGAAGGGTCTAAGAAGCTCTCTCTACAAGCTCATAAAGAATCTCCCAATGAAGCTCCTCCTAAGAAGAAATGCCAACAAAAATTGAATGACATTCAATAAGAAATCACAGAAACTTTTGGGGCAGGTGGTTCCTCGGAAACTAAGGTAACTGAGCACACTAAAACTTCACTAGAAAGGATAGTCATTGAATATGACTTCTCCCAAATCAAATCTCAGGCTATACTCCATAATTGGCCCCAGTAATTGATTGATAATGGTAATGCACGGGGTTATACCGTTTGCCCATTGACAATACATACACAGATCCCACTAGAGTTGAATGCGTATCTTTGAGGTTAAAAGACTTTATGAGCCCAAGTGTAGTAACCTGGTTGAATTGGAGCATTGTGAATAAGAGGTTTCAAATCTCAACATTTAAGCCTAAACAGATAATTCGTGGTGTAAATTGATTTATAAATTTAGTAGATTATGGTATCCAATCATGAGGTAGTAAAAAAGTTTGCTTTACAACTTCAGACTTCAAGTTGTAAAGTCTATAAATAGGAGACTAAAGTATTAGAATTATTCAACCACTACCTTAGTTATTGGAAGATCTTAATATTTCTGTCACTGCTCTTCATTATACGTTCTTCAATAGACATAATCAGAGTTCAAAAACTAATAAGAATCCATCGTATAAACAAAACGATAAAAAATAAAAGACAAAACAGTAACCTTTTCATTTTAAATTTTCATATTTTACTTTTATAGATCATCAGAACAAAAATTACTAATTTTTGCGGGATTTAAGATACACAATTCTTTGGTTAACTCTTTTAATCCATACAAATTACATATAAACATTTCCAGTGTTCTAACACCAAATTAAAACTTTTTATCCTATCATAAATTATATATAAAACCTTAAACACATGAACAATGTCATTCTACGGGGATAACCGTAAAATACAGGTTCATCATATTACAAAAGTAATATGATGATGATTTAAGGGGTGATAATCTATTTTTTTATTAAATTGTTAGTATAATGAGTTTTTTTTTAAATTTTAATTGTTTTCTTTTTAGTTTTGATTACTTAAATAATAATTTTATATTTATAATAGATGATATATTAATATTATTAGAAAGTTTAAGCAATTTTTAAATTCTATGATGACGAGTAAGCTTTAAGATTCTGTTTCTTATCTTGAATTCTAAATTTTTTATTGGTCTTCTTCTATCTTCGGCTGATTTTCTAGCCACCTGATCAAGTTTGGCTGTTTGCCATGAACTATTAGGAATCACGATTAAACCACCACGGGCACAACCATCTAGAGTTCTTCAACATGATGAATTTCCAATGCTTCAAACATTCAAAACTTTCAGAATTAGCTTAACATTAATAACACAGTTAGCAGGAACAACAAAGAAAACTTTAAAGAGAATAGCAAACCAAAATTAAATAGCTCTTGTATAGATGTTATAAAACCAACAACTCACATTTTTACCTTTAATCCTATAAAGGTTCATGAATAGATGGATCATATCTCTCTGCAATTCCTTCAAAGTGATAAAGAAAAACTCATAACCACTACCAAATACACTACCAAGAGATATTCTGGAGAATTTAGTGTGTCCAATTGGAACACAAGACACGTTATGATAGAATTCTCATATAAATCGGACATGTGCAAACTATGGTCTAGAAATGTATGTCTCTAGGTGAACATTTCATGAGAATATCAAAGTGAACTCTTACACACAACCCGAGATATGAATGCCACATGTCCCCAATTTGGATTAGAATAAAAAATATCTCTGAATATCTAATGATGAAGCGTTTATACATTCCATAGCGTCTTCAATAAGCCTAGTGGCGGACTTACATAGGGGCTCGGAGGGCCGCTGGCCCCCGCTTACCATAAAATATAGATTAATTTATATAGTTTATTTGGGGATAGTATGTATTTTTAAATAAACTTTTAATTTAAAAAGCTAAAATAATTATTATTTTAATAAAAATTTAATTTAAAAATATGAAATAATTGGTATTTTAAGGAAAATTTTAAATTAAAATCTTGGATAATTACTATTTTAAAGAAAGTTTTAAATTAAAATCTTGGATAATAGTGATTTTTAAGACAAATTTTAAGTTAAAGTATTTATAAATTGAAAAATGTAGTCCACGTCTACATCGCAATTTAACCATAAATAAAACTTATTTTTTTATTAAATGTTTTCCAATAAATTGTTTGGATGTTATTTAGACTTTACTAATTTGATTTAAAAAATAATGGATTATTCTTTATCAAATAAGACTTTAATTAAATAAATTAAAAATGATGGAGAAAAAACATGAAAGAAAGATGAAGATTTGAATTGAAAAGATTAAAATTTTAATTAAATAGATTAAAGAAGATGAAGATTTTAATTAAATAAATAAACAAGAAGAAAAAGAAGAACAAAACCTTAAATAAATAAATAACATTGAAAACCCAAATTCAAAGTTACACGTATAAAAAATTTACATATGAGTGAGTACATTTACTTAATTTTTAGTTAGCAAATTTGTATTTATTCCAATCATGTATTTTAAAATAAATTTTAAAGTATATTTTAAATAACAATTTTCATTTATTCCTTTAAATTTTTAAATACTTTTTAATTAGCAATATATTATGATTTACATTTATAAAATAATTAAATTTATTTTTAATAGGTTTACACACATATTTGTTAAACAATATATATTGATATATTTTCTAAAACATTCAATAATATAATTTATTTATATTATAAATTATGTTTTAATAGAAATTTGATTTTATTTCCATATATTTTTTATAAAAAAATTGATTGTATTTTCATATATTTTTAAAAAATATCTTTTACGTAACAAATTTAATTTTATTTCATCTATTTAAAAATATCTTTTATATAATAAATTGGATTTTGTTATATTTTATTTTAAAAATAATATCTTAAGAAATATTAAGATTTATTGTGAAATATTATTTTAATATGTAATATATAATATATTAAGATATATTAAAAATACCTTAAAATAGTAGATTGATTTTAAAAAAATGAAAATAAAACCATTTACGACCAAAGAATAGTGTAGAATGAGTTTTGTAAATTTTTTGTTTAGGCCCCCTTTATTTGATTCATGGATCCGTAAGGCCACCCCCTAAAAATATGGGTTCCATAAAATAATTGAGCCATGTATAACGCTTGTTATGCATGAATCAAACTAGATACTACAAAAAAGATTCAACACCATGTATGGCCTGGATTCAGAGACAATGATGGTTTTTGGCTCCATATCACTTACAAATATCTTCCTCAATACTGCAACTTCTGCTACCATATAGGACACAACCAAGAAACTTGCAATAAATACCTCATTCATGATCAGAAAAGCAAGAAAAAAACAAACCTAACAAGAAAGAAGACTCTCCGACTACAATGATTATGTAAATACCATGGAAGGGCTTCCTAAATTATAATCTATCATAGTGAAGCAAAATAGACAAACAATCTTGGAATGTATCCCAAATACAGAAGGCAAACTAACAGAATATCAACAACTACGCAAGATCACTAATAACAATATCAACATAAACTATACAGACCATAATGTAAACAACATTCCTCGGGAAGAAGAAATCATAGAAGCTATCCAAAACGTTGAATGAGGTTATACCTTATCCTTCGATCTCGATTACGAAAATTTAACGTCATAAAACCATACTCATAATCAGCAAAACATTGGTAGTTTACCTCCCACACATATGCTAAATAAAAAATAAATGGATCATGGTTTCCACGAATTACTCAATAAAAGACTCAAAGAAGCTAAGAACATAAAGAAAATGAAATATTTTTATCAAGTCTCTTGTTGGGGCCAACAACTCTCCAAATAAGAATACCAATCATAATTAAGTTTCTTTGTTGGAACACTCAAGTTACAGGAAACAAAGTCTCCATGATGATGTTGAAGTCTATCATTAAAAAAGAAAGAATTAACATCGTAGCCATTCAAGAGCCATTCATCAAAGTTGACAACCTTAACTCTATTGTTGTCAAGCATGGCTTTAACAATTATAGCTCAAACACTACCAATAAAATTTGGCTTCTATGGAAGGATGATTTCAACATCATTATTACCATGTATCATCCTCAATTTTTGTACACTGAAGTCACCTACAAAACCATAGATAAATATTTTTCCTCACTATTGTTTATGGAAAATGCCAAAGACTAAATATAATTGAGTTTTGGAACACTCTTAAAACTATTTCAACATCATCTGCAGAGTTGATTGTTGTTGAGGATTTCAACACAATTCTATCTTTTGATAAACAGCTGGGATACTCATCTTTCTGCCTAAACGGTTCTGAAGACTTTAATGAAACTATAAGAGAATGCCTATTAGAAGATGTTGGGTACGTTGGTACCAAATTAACTTGGTCTAATAAAACCAAATGGAATAGGTTGGATCGTGCTCTATTTAAATCTGCTTGTCTGATTACTTTAACAACACTAAATTCATGCATTTGGCTAGGACTTTCCCATACCACACCCCTCTTTGTGCGACCATATTAATGACATAACATACACTAAAACTGGTTTTAAACTCATGAATTCATGGACTTTGAATGATGAGTTTCTATCGATTGTTGAAACTAATTAGAACTTTGAAATGTATGGATATCCTATGTACATCTTTTGGAATAAGGTCAAAAGACTTAAAGCTGCTATTAAAATTTGGAACAAGCAGAGCTTTGAGAACATCTTTGACAAAGTCTTGAAGGCTGAGGAAAATGTTAAAAGCATGGAAACGATTTTTAAGGATAATGATAACAATGAGAACTCCAACAATCTATCTAAAGCTAATGATCTACTTCTCCAAGCACTATCTATTGATGAAACTTATTAACATAGAAAAAAACTTACTCTTCCTGGTTAAAATATGGCGATAGACATACCCAGAATTATCACTCATTTGTTAAGAATAAAACAAAGAGGAATATAATATTAAGCATTAGAGAGGGCTCTAACTGGATTAATGATGAAAACCTAATTGGTATCTTTGTTGAATCCTACTTCAAAGAGACCCTCACTGAAAATCTCTATATTAGTTATGAGGATGAAATCAACCAAATGAATAACTCTATCTTTGATAACATCCCTAATATGATCAGTGATAATGATAATAAAATGCTTATGAATCCTCCCACTTAAATATAAATTTACAAGGTCATCAACAGTTTAAATTCTACTAGTGCTCCTTGTATGAATGGTTTTAACATAATCGTTTTTCTTACTTGTTGGCATATTATAAAAAAAGACTTATACGCAGCCATGTCCTCCTTCATCTTTGGTCAGAAAATTATTCAAGACATCTTCGCAGTTGGAATCTGCCTCATCCCTAAGTATTGCAACCCTACAACATGAAAGGATTATAGGATGAGCAACTTATGTACTTTAATGAACATAATTATGTCTAAACTTCTCAACAACAAGCTTGCCAATCTCCTTCCTAAAATATTTTCTGATGTTCAAGGAGCTTACGATACTTATAAGTCTATCCAGGATAACATTCTATTAGCTAAAGAGATGATTTATGATCTTAATAAACACTCTAAAGCTGTGAACATTATGATCAAATTTCATATGGCCAAAGCCTTTAATAGAATGTCTCATAACTTCATCACTAGAGTTTTATTTTCATTTGGTTTTAATTTAAAATTTGTTAACTTAAATGATATGATGATAAAAAATATCCATGCTTCTATTCGCATCAATGGGGAAGCTATTGACTATTTCAAAACCAAAAGAGGCTTAAGACAATGGGATCCCCTATTCTCTAGTCTCTTTATAATTGCTGAAGAGGGCATGTTAAGAGGATCAACAAGCTTTTATAAAATAACAAGTCTTTGAAATATGCCTCTAGAAGCCATGCTACAATTTATTATCTTGCTTTTGCTGATGATATACTCCTATTTACTAATAGCCTTAACGTTTCCATCTATATTTCGAGTATCTTTCTACATGAATACCATGACATATTTGGCCAGAAAATCAACAAGGAAAAGACCAAAATCATCACTGCTAATAACTTCCCTTATACCAAAGCTACTACTTTAACTAACACAATAGGCTTCAACATTGGCAACCTTCCTACAACTTAGTTGGGTGTTACACTAAATACCAACAGCAAGGCCAACAATTTTGAGCTTCTGCTTGATAAAATAAGGCAAAAAATAATTTAATAGGAATGCAAGAATATGTCTTATGGGTAAGACTTTTTATGCTCTCTAAATGCATTATATACAGAATAAAGAGAATGTTCAACAAATTCCTCTAGGGTTCAAACTAGGAAACCAACAAAGTTCATTATACTAAATTAACTAATGTTTGTACGCCTTTTAACGAATGAGGTTTGAATGTCATGAAACTTATGGAAATGCATAGTAATTTCTCATGCAAGATATGGTTGATATTCAGAAAAAATAAGTTTCTATGTGCCAATTACCTTCACAATATTTACTGCAAGAACATACTCCCTCTACATGCTTATTATTCCTCCAAAGCTTTCTCTCAGGTCTGGAAAATAGTGGCTAGGTTTAAGAATACTATTGAAACTAATATCAAATGGAATTTGGGTTGAGGTGAGATGGAGTTTTGGTTGGACAACTGGTACAAACACTCCCCTTAATCAAGTTAGATGATAACTCTGATAATAGGTTATAAAGACATGATAAAGGCAATAATTATTGAGACAACAACTCTTAGAACAAAGACAAACTCAAAAACATTATAACCACTAATGATTTACAGATTATTGAAAAGATTTCTATAAAAACAATAAGGAAGACTCTAATAGATGGCTGGGTTTCAAGGATGACAATTTTAATATAAAGGATACATGGAATCTTATTAGAAATCATCATAACAAGTTTGGTCTTTTTAGTAAAATATAGTACACAATTAATTCTAAGAAGTGTTCTTTTATAACTTAGGCTCCTCAGTAATTGGATACTTAATGACACAACTATGCAAAAATGACATGTGGCTATGGCTTCTAAATACCAATTTTTTTAAAATTATAAGACTTCAAATCACTTGTTTTTGGCTTGTAAATACTTTCGGGTAATCTGGTCTTACTTTGATAATAGTTTCAAGATCAACATAAGTAGATTTATGAACATTGCTCATATGATCAGGTACGGGTTCTAGTTTTTAGACAAAGAGATCCACATAACCGTTATTCTGCCTCTTATCATTTTCTGGGTCATCTGGTAGTCCATTAACAAATAAAAAATCAAAGACTCTTCAATTCCGCTAACACTTCTATCAACTACGTAAAACATATCATTACATTTTTAGATCAAGCTTTCCTATTCAAGAAGAAGCACTGAATACTAATACTTCTACTGCTATCAAGATGAGCTGTTATAATCACCTTCAAGTAAAAAAGAAAAGCCTATCTAGCTAAATTAGATTCTCTCTAAACAGAATTAAGCTCAATACGGATGGTTAATGTCAAGCTAACGGTGATACTAGTAGAGGTATCATAATAAAAGACAGTAAATATGATATTATTCTTGGTCAAGGTAACTTATATGGAAAACTTACCCCACTTATGGCTGAAGCAAAAGCGCTTATTGATGGTCTTCAAATCTGCAAGAACAAATGATGGATTAATGTCGATGTTGAAACAAATTCACAAATCCGTATTAATCTTCTAACTACAGGTGAATCCCCCTGGCCTCTTGAGCCTATCCTAAACTGTTGTAGAGGTATTTTTACTTCCTCAATGGTTATCTCTCATATATTAAGAGATAAAAAAGGTTGTTGATTAGCTAGCTAAATGAACTTTATAATAAAAAATAAAATTAGAATTCAATAATATTCAGTCTCCTTATCAATTGAATGACATAATCTTACTTGAAAGTGTGGTTTAGGTTATGTTAAAAGTAATTTATATTCTCATTCGTTTACAAATACCAATCATATGTTTAATTAATTGTATCTAGGCAGTTCGCAAATATTCTGACAAGAATATGCCAAGTTTTGTTCTCTAAATGCATCTCAGGTTACAAGGTCTTTTCAGATATGTAGAAAACCAACAAGTAATTAATTTCGTTCTATCCACATGAAGAAATTTGGAGATCTAATTTGGTTTTATTTTATACCTTTATGATAATTTCTTTGAATGAGAAATCCTGATCAGGTTTCCAACATTTTATCATCTTATTTCAAGCTGATTCAGAGTTGATCTCTTCATGGAGCTGAAATTTAACACTCTAACATCTTAAGTTTTTAACAAATATTAGTAATCTTGAAGCATAAACTGGCATTTCGTTAATAAATCAAATCATCACTCACAAAGCTATGATGATTTAGCATTTATATACTGCTAAATGAAAGATAGTAATTCTCTCAAACACGACTCTTACGTGCAATAGTCCTTCATCAATTTATCTATAACCTCGAAGTAGAAAAAAACATTCTTTCGAAGATATCATATGCACTTTCTGTTGCGATTCTGTAGCTATAAATTGAATTGGAGTTCCATTCTAATAGGTCATCTTATATGTTATGTAACGGAATCGAAACATATTTTACTCTATAGCTAAGCTTTTTTTCCTCTCCCGATCACTCACTCCACCTATATCTCTTTCAAATGAATTTTATTTTAATTTTCATTTAGCGTATTTTTTAGTTTTTTTGGCACTTTTGTAATTCTTCTCTTGTACTAATATACCCTTACTCTTCTTAAATATTTTTTTTTTCTTTTTTTCTAAATAAATGGCCATTTAGATACACCTTATCCGGAATAGTAAAGATGGAGAAGAGGAACGTTTTTGAAGAATGGAAATAAGGGTGCTTTCTTGATCTCTAAGAAATCATCTCCTTCTTCTTCCATATTTCTTCTTCTTATCTTTGCCAGCGTTGGCTTCCATCTTTCACCTCCGGCATTGTTTTAGTTCCCGTGACTGGTTTTCGGGAGCAGGGCTTCCCTCCTGGAGGCTGCTGTGAGCTCCGGTATTGGCTCGTTGATCTCTTTGAGGTCTTGCAGGTTTTGTTTGGGCTTGTAGACTGCTGTGGGTTTTCTTTTGAAAACTCGTATCTTCTTGGCTTTTAGCCTCTGTTCTTTCAGAGGTTGCTCTGTTTCTTGGTTTCTTGATTGGTGCTTAATGGCTAATATTTCTCTAAGTATTAACGACTTCCCTCCTTTGGGTGGTAAGAAGGATATGAATTCCCCGATTCAAAGTTCTAACGATGTTCGAACTAATGACAGAAGGTTATTCACTCATGTGTTAAAGAACAGGTCAGAATGTTCTGAGTTTCGCCCGTAATTTGTTTCGTCTTTTGACGACCATAACGTAATTCAATTCTCAACGCAAGCTAAAGCCGCCCTTCTGCTCAATCTAGATCTACTCTCATTTCCAAATTCAGTCAAGGTATCCCTAAGCGGGCAGCCTTTCAAGCGTTTCTTGATTCTTTCAAGTTCAAGGGATTGTTTACGTATGTCACGCTCGACTCAAGGCAAATTCTTATAGAGTTCACCTTGTTAGAAGATGTCGATAGGTTATGGTCGAAATTTTTTTAGAATGTGGATGGCAAAGTTATGCGGATCATCAAATTGTGTTCTCAAAATAGTAGAAATTATGAGTGTCATGTTGCCTTGTTGTGGGTAAGGTTTGAAAAGCTGCCTGAGTTTCTGTACAATAGATCTATTATACATGAGCTGGATGCTTCTTTAGGTATGGTTCATCAAGTTGTGGTGCCAGAGATCAATCGGGCTAAAACGAATGCTTGCTATGCATTGGTTGAGATTGATGTATCCAGATTATTGAAAAGGAAATTATGGATAGGGTTTGGTGATCGTGATGGTTGCTGGCTTGGTGTTAGCTATAAGAATGCTCCTTGTTACTGTAAACTTGTCATCATTTAGGTCATGATTCTGAGAAATGCAAGAAGATTTTGAATAAAGAAGATGTTATTCATAAAGATGATGCTAAAAAGGGAGTGACTAGTACAGATATTCATTCTGATGCTGTTAAAGATAAGGGTACAAGTCCTCAATGTACTAATGAAACTCTTCCTTTTATTAAGGTTTACAAAAGAAGACTTAAATCTATAATTACTTCTAAGGATAAGCCTGTTGAGGTTCCAAGCAATACTGGTATTACAAGCCCTATTAATCATGGTGTTACAAGTCCTGTTGGAGACACTTCTAAGCAGGATCTGGAATGATTAGCGCGCTCCAAGGATTGGATCAGGATCAGATTGCCGATGCTCTTGTGTCTAGTTCTCCTAAGAAAAGTAACATTGGTAGCTATAATCCTTCCCCAACTGTTGCTTCTCCCAGTTCTTCTGATCATGGCTTCACTTCCCTTATTCACAGTAAGTTAAAATCTGCAAGTAAAAGCAAGAATGCCAAAAGGTTAACTATCAAATCTCTTCAAAAAAAAGATAAAACTAATTCTTATTCTTTATCTAAATGATTAAGTTTCTTAGTTGGAATGCTTGTGGTCTCAATAATAGTGCTAAATTGTCTAGAATCAAGTTCATCATTAATAAAGATAAGGTTAAACTGATTGCTATCCAAGAGCCTATGGCTAGAATCGATAAAATTGAGAAAATTGCTCAGAAAATTGGTTTTAATAATCGGGTTTCTAACTGTTCTAATAAAATGTGGATATTTTGGATAGATGAGATTAGCTTAAATGTCTTGATTGATCATGATCAGTTTCTCCACTTGGAGATTAATGCTTCTAATTTTTCTGGTTTCTTAACTTCAGTTTATGCTAAGAATAGAAGTGTGCAGCGTAAAGAGCTTTGGAGTAAGTTGGGAATCATACCTAATAATAACAAGCCTTGGATTCTGGCAGGTGATTTCAATGCAAACTCTTGCTCTGATGACCAGCTTAACTGCTCCTCTTTTGATGTCTCTAGTGCTGATGATTTTAATGATTTCATGAGGCTCTGTAATCTTGATGATCCTGGTTTTGTTAGCTCTAGATTCACCTAGAGTAATAACAGAGCCTGTAAAAGATTAGATAGAGTTTTGATATATAATAAGGCTTCTATTTCATTTCATACTCAGGTCTTACACATGGTCAGAACTTGCTCTGACCATGCTCCTCTCTTGATTACTTTGTCTAATTCTATTAGCTCTATTTCTCACAATAAAGGTTTCTTCAAGTTTATTAATGCTTGGACTAACCACCCTGATTTTATTAATGATGTTACTCTTAATTGGAACATATATTGTAAGGGTGAGACCAATACGATTTTTTGGTATAAGCTCAGGAGACTTAAAAAGTTTCTTAAAGGATGGAACATTAATAAATTTGGTAATATTTTTAGCAAAGTTAAGCAGGCTATGGAGGATGTGGCTGCTAAGGAGCTTAGTCACCAGGTTGCCAACAGTATTGATTCTAAAGCTAGTTTAAATAAGGCCAACAACTTGCTCATTCAAGCTCTTAAGAATGAGGAATGTTACTGGAGGCAGAAGTGCTATAACTCTTGGTTAAGCAGTGGGGATGGTAACACTAAACTCTATCTTTCTTATGTTTCTAATAAAAAGAAGAAGAATTCCATTATGGGGATCAAAGACAAGGGTATTTGGTTATCTAAGGACTCTGATATTGCTTGCTCTGCTGAGTCTTACTTTAAAGGCATTCTTTCTGGTTGCACCTATTCATGTGATGATCCTAACATTAATGATTCTATTCTTAGTAACATTCCCAATCTTGTTAGTGCCAGGGATAATAGTAGTATTATGAGGCCTACTTCTAAAGAGGAGATGTGGAGCATTGTCTCTGCCATGAAAAATGACAGTGCTCCTGGCACTGATGGTTTTAATTGTCATTTTCTTAAGTCTTGTTGGGAAATCATCTGTTCTGGTCTTTGTCAGACCATTAATTCCTATCTCAAGGGTATGACTATACCTAATGGTGTATTTGCTACTGGGATCTGTCTTATCCCTAAGTCTCCTAACCCTATCTCTTGGAATAATTTCAGGCCTATTAGCCTTTGCACTATTTTTAACAGGCTCATTTCATCTCTTATTAACACTAAAATTGCCCTCATTCTTCCTAATATAATTTCTAAATGTCAATGTGCATTTGTTAAGGATAGGCTTATTCATGATAATATTCTCATCATAAAAGAGATGCTGCATAATATTAATAGACGACCTTCTAAGGGAAATATTATAATGCAGCTTGATATGACAAAGGCATTTGACAGAATGTCTCATGCCTTTGTTATCAAGGTGATGAAAAGCTTTGGTTTCTCTGATGGTCTTTTGGCCTTAATTCATTCTCTCATTTCTAATGTGATGGTGTCTATCCTCATTAATGGTAGCAACATTGGGTACTTTCCTCAGAAGAATGGATTAAGGCAAGGAGATCTTTTGTCTCCTTGCCTATTCATTTTTGCTGAGGAGGCTCTTCTAAGGGGTCTCTCTAAGCTATATGATTCTAATCCAAACATGAAATATTATTTAAAGTGAGGCTATATTTTACCTTGCCATGCGTTTGCTGATGATATTGTCATTTTCTCCAATAGTGCTCCTTCCTCAATTGATAATCTATGCAAGTTGTTGGAAAACTATCAGATTGCTTCTGGACAAATGATAAACAAGGATAAAACAAAGATTGTTACCTCGACTAAGCTGGCCTTAGCTGCTAACTCCAGGCTGAAATCTTCTACTGGTTTTAACATTGATCACGCTCCTTTCAAGTACTTGGGAATTAGCATATCTGCAAATAACAAAGGAAGGAATTTCGTTAATCTTTTGACTGCTATTTATAATAAAATTCAGATTTGGGATATGAAATCTTTGTCTTTTGGGGGAAGGCTGTCTCTTATTAAGAGTGTTCTCCATCCCATAGTTTATTATTGGATGTAGAACACTCTAATCCCCAAGGCTATTCTCAACAAGAATGAGTTATGCTTTAATAAGTTCCTTTGGAGGTCCAACTATAATGAAAGAGCCATCCATTGGACCTTTTGGAACCGCCTATGTAGGCCCTTTGATGAAGGTGGATTGAATATCAAGCAATTATCTGATATTCAAACCACCTTCTCCTTCAAGTTATGGTTTCTTTTCAGGAGAGGCTATTCTCTTTGGGCTGATCTTATGCATCATACCTATTGTTTTAACTGTCATCCTATTATTGCAGTGTGTAAAGCTACTGATTCCATTATTTGGAAAATATTGTTCTCTATTAAGAGTCAGGCTGATGGTTATGTTAACTGGCAATTAGGCAGAGGGGATGTGGATTTTTGGAGAGATGATTGGCATGGCATGTCTCCTATTGCTAATGGGTCTGATTCTAGGACTTGGCTTCTTTCTGCTAAGGCCTTGACTTTCTGGAAGGATAACAATTGGGATTACTCTCTTCTTAGCTTCCTGTCTCAGGATCGTCTTTCACATATTAAATGTGTTAAGATTGTCCATGACCAGGAAGATAAGATTGAATGGGTTCTTACTAAGGATAAAAAGTTCAACACTAAGCAAACTTGGGATGTTATTAGGTTCAAAAACACAAAACAAAACATTTTTAAAAAGATTTGGAGCCACTTCATGCCAAGTAAATTATCTTTTCTAAGTTGGAAGTAATTAAAAAACTTTATCCCAATTGATAGTATCCTTGCTAAAAAGCATTTCATTTCTGTTTCTAAATGTCAGTTTTGCTACAGTTGTGAAGAGAAGAATCATCTCTTCATCAACTGTAACTATGCTTGGTCTTTGTGGAACTACTATGGGATTCTCTTTAAGGTCCCTATAAGTAGGTTTATGTCTATTAGTCATGTTTTCTATAGCTGGTTCTGGTCTTCGAATTGTAAGTTCCATATTACCCATCTTGTCCCGCAAATTATTTGTTGGACAATCTGGCGTAACAAGAATGGTAGCAAGTTCACTGGCTTTTATGATAATTTTGATTGTGCTATTACTAGAATTAACAGTATTATTACTGGAATAGACTCTATTGGTTTTCTAAAAGCTTCTCACTGGTCAGGTGTTTACAAGGCTGGTGCTGCCTTGGGGTGTCTTTCAATTAACAACAGAAAGCACAACATTAGGTACCTGAAGTGGCTTGCTCCTCCTCCTGGCAGGTTAAAGATTAACGTCGATGGCACCTGTAGCTTCTTTGGCGAAGCCAGTGGTGGCTTCTTGGTTAGGGATGAGCTGGGTAACTTGCTTTCTGGCCATGACTTCCTCTTTGGCAAAGTTGACCCCTTCAAAGCTGAGTGTCTGGCTTTGCTGGAGGCCTTAATCCACTGTTAAAGAAACAACTGGTGCAATGTCGATATCGAGTCTGATTGTCAGACTCTTATCGACATTGTGGCCACCGGTAATTCTGCTTTCATCTCTATGGTATCGATTTGTCGCAGCCTGATTCGCTCTCCAATGATTCTTCGTTATGTTTCTAGAACCCATAATGTTGCTGCAGACTGGATTTCTAAGTGGGTTTTGAAGGAGAAGGGTGGTAAATCGTTTTCGGTTGATGATGCCCCAGTTCAGCTTTTGGCCATCATGACTCTTGAAAGCTTTGGTGTTGGTTACATTGACCCTGGCTGATGGTTGGTTTGGTTGTGACGAATACTCGATGGGCTTCTCGATCTAGGTTTACGGTGTGAAAAGGGTGCTGTGGCTGTCGATTTGGCTGGTGTATGAGGGTAGGTCGAAGGTTGTCTGTGGAAGAAGATGGAGAGAGTTTGCTCCCGTTTTTGGGTTTCAATTCGATTTGAATCGTTCTGTGGAAGCGTTGTTGCCGGAGATGGTGAATGGATCGCCTGATTCTTCAGTGGTGCACTCACCCAGTTCAAAACCTTTCTCTTCAAATCTGAAGAGAAAGGGTCATGAAGGCGGCGTCAACCTTGAAGTATCAGATGATCGTTTGGTTGATTGGAGTGAATGAGATCTGGTTTTTGGTGCTTTGATGTGGAGAGTCTGAAGTTGGGTGCTTAGAGTCGAAGGGTTGAAGGTGAAGAGGCTTGGCCTTTGGGGGTTGTATTCGATTTAGGGTTAGGGTTCTGACTTCTTATCGATTTTGACCCTAATTCGTTCCTTTAATCTTGGTCTTATCATTTTTAGGGCCTCTAATTTATAAATTGATACTTTTTGGTCCTTCATTAATAAAATGTGTTCTTTTGCTGAAAAAAAAAATACACCTTATCCCAAACAAAATCCTTAACCGATTGAAATAGAACAAATCCAAACACATGGAGAAAACAATTTGAATCGTTATTTTTTTTTGGCAAAATCAAGACCTTTTGGCGGCTCCATGAGTAATTTAGTATTATCTACTCACTCGAGCATTTCCCTCCTCCTCAACAATGGCTACCTTGCAGCAGTCGCTAACATTTTTCTCTCCAGTCTCACAGTATCAATGGCGGCGACCGTATTCAGGTGATATCCTGTCTTCAGTTCTTGTAATGATCTGTAGAATGCTACTCTAAAAGAAACGGAAATCGACACCGGAGTTCCGATACTCAACCGAGTGTGGCTATGGTGATTCTGATTTCTACAACATACACTTCTCTTTAGCAATTTTCCTTTCGGGAGTCGAACCAAAAAACCTTTAGATTCTTTGTTTAGGATAAAATGTATTCAAATCCCCCCAAGTTGTTATGGAATTTTGTGTTGTCAATCTCTGGAAGTAGTTGTCAAAGCTGAACTTATGGAAAACACTTAGAATTTCAATAGCTTTTACAGTATCTGCTTTAGGTATCGTTAATGGCTTCATATCCTAATGCAGGCGTTGTACGTTCATTGGGACTGTTTCACACACAGTCTAACTTGCACTCCTCGTTTGATCACCGTTCATTGGGACTGTTTCACACACAGTCTAACTCATCATCAACACAGAAACGCAGGAACCACGGACCAATTATGATGTCGGTTAAGCCACGTATACAGTTCATCAAAGGAACTGATGAACTGACGATACCTGATATTCGGCTAACCAAATCAAGAGACGGAACAAATGGTGTAGCTATATTCAGGTTCGAGCAACCATCGGTATTTGACATGACGGCTGATCTGGCCGAGATTACTGGTTTGTACATGATCGACGATGAAGGTGTTCTTCAGTCAACTAACGTGAGTGCTAAATTTGTTAACGGAAAGCCAGCAGGGATTGAATCCAAGTACGTGATGCGGACACCAAGTGAGTGGGAAAGATTTATGAGTTTCATGCAACGCTATTCTAACGAGAACGGTTTGCAATTCATCAAGAGATGATATTATACATATCAGTTTATCTTTTATGAAATTTCGTGTAAATCTTATCATACTTTCTACTTGTGGTGTATGTTTCTATGTGAATACTCTTAAATGAATTTCACTGCTTTCTTAAGAATACTTTGATGCATCATTTGTTGATATATATGGATTCTTTGCTTTGTTACCTTGTTCCATACTGAAGTTATGTTCTCTATATAATTATATAATGACTATTCTATTCCTATTACATAGGCTTATAACTGCATGCCTAAAGGATCTTGCCTTTGGAGTATAACAATAGCTTGGTTCTTATGTAAATGATATCTGAAGAGAATAGCATATAGATAAAGTGGATGTGATACTTTGCTGTTTCCTTACTGGGAATATTGTTTGAAAGCTCTGTAATATCGGAAATTTTGGAACTAGATACTGGGTACGTACTAATGCTCTATGCCTATTCATTGCTTCTTCTGCTTGGCCTTTGTCTGGCAATGCTGTTTCATATTGTAAGGATTTAGGGACAGAATATGGTTTAACTACAACTACTTTGCTTTGTTACTTTATGTGTAATCAATCATTTACTGATTTAAAAGACAATCACTAATACATCGACCGAAATCAATGACATACGCCATTTAACAGTTTGATTTGAGTTTTCTCTAGTGAAAACTCGTTGCAAACTCTACTATTATTTCCGAAACAATGTTTTTTAATCAATACTAGTAGAAATCCTGAAAGTCAATATAACTTGTACTTCCAGGTCACTGATATGGGACTTCTGACCCTGTAAAGCCTATTGTGAGAGTGTACCCAAGTCAGCTGTCCTTGTGCGAAGCTTGAGCTGTCCCTTTCTGCGCTCCTATTAGATACGAACCATATGCGGTAACTCAAACTTTGATCTCTTTGTCTGAAAACCAACTGTTGAGGTTTAACAATCACTTTCACTCCTTTGGGAGCTACCACTTCCACAGAGTAAATGGATTTTGGGCTTCCAACATTCGTTACATGTCTTTGGATCGTCCGACTTGCCTTTCCATGCTTAAAAACGACAGAAATTGAAGGGTAATTGAGGCTGAATCCTTTGTTTTTCTGTAGAATGTCGTGACAGCTTACGTTCTTGTGTGTTACTGCTATAATCTCTGATCTTGTGAATCCAAGAGAGCAAAGATGAGTAACATACTCATCTGGTTTAATATCATATACAAGTCCGGGGTGTATCGCTCTTTCTGGATTTATTTGTCCAGCTCCAGTCGCAAATATATCAGCTGGTTTATCTCCGTCCATTATTGGCTTTCTCCGATGGTCATATGCATCGGCAGTTGTGATAATCGCGGACTTTATAGCTGCAGGAGTCCATTTGGGGTTAGCTGAGTGAACTAGAGCAGCAATGCCACTGGCATGGGGACAAGCCATGGAAGTCCCTGACATGACCGTGAAGTTCACTCTTCTAGAATCTTCTGGAAGACCGGATGGACCCAAATTCTGCGGCCAAGCACCGATTATATTAACTCCTGGAGCAATCACATCCGGTTTCAAGATTGAAGGGTCAGTTAAACTCGGTCCTCTAGCTGAAAACTGCGCTACTGCTGGTGCTCTTGATTTCCCTATAACAGTTGGTCCAAAAATTATCCGAGCTCTAGCTCTTCTTGTAATATTCATATAAGCCTTTAACCGGACTGACTCAGAATATCCAATTAAAGTAGCGGGCAAGACATGAACATCAACTGAATCCTCTTCGAGGTTGATTTCTGTATTTGCCAGAATCATTGCAGCTCCACCAGCTTCCTTCACCGCTTGGCCTTTCTCTGCTCTCCCATTGAGACCTCTATCGCAAACAACCATCTTGCCTCGCACTTTTTCTCTGGGGAGAGACCCTCTCAAGCAGAATTCGCCACCCTTCTCCATACCTGTCACGTAAACTAGTTCAAGTTCAGGTATGGAATCCCTTGTCATCGTTCCTGGGTATAAGGATTCTCCATATAGCATTGCTCCACCCCCTAAACGGACAACAGCTGGAAATCTTCTATCAAGAGTACTTGCGCCTACAGTAGCAATCCAAGGTGCATTATTGGCAACTGAGCTCTGGATAGGACCGCTATTGCCTGCAGCGCAGACAACTGATATTCCGTGCTCCATTGCTCGGAAACTACCGATTGCAATACTGTCATCAAAAAGTGGTATTGGGAAACCGCCCAAGGAGAGCGAGAGGATGTCAACCCCATCTTGGATTGCGACATCCATTGCAGCTACAATATCAGAGCTATAGCAACCGTTGAACCAGCAAACCTTGTAAATGGCGATGTGAGCCCCAGGTGCCATACCTCGAGCTATCCCAGCTCCCTTGCCTAGCACACTTGCCGCCCGGACTGAAACTCCTCCAGCTGTTGATGAAGTATGGGTTCCGTGTCCACTGGAGTCCCTTGGTGATATGTACTCCTGGTTTATGTTTGGTGATGCTGCCGTTGACGCTACATGGTGGCCTTTAATGAAAAACCTAGCGCCTATGAGTTTTCGGTTACAGTTTGAAGAATTAAAGCTCTGTCCTTCTTGGCAAATCCCTTTCCATTTCTTTGGAACCGGAGGCATTCCATGGTCATCAAAGCTAGGACTCTCTGGCCAAATTCCAGTGTCGAGAACGCCAATTATCGCGCTGCGACCAAAGCCAGACTTGAACCATGAGCCCTCTTTTCTTTCCATATTAAGCCCCAAAAACTTATAAGAATAAGTAGTTTGAACATGTAAACGCCTATCAGGTCTAACAGCGATAACATCAGGAAACTTCTTCAACAGCTGGAACTCAGCGTCAGTAAGCCGAGCTGCAAAACCTTCAACAGCAGAATGATAAGAGTATAAAAGCCGCGAAGACAAAATATCTTCTTCTTCCTCTTCACTCAAAACAGCTCGTTTAAGTACAGAGAGGTGCCAATGACGCTTTGTACTAAACAAAGAAGCAGTTTCAGCATGCGGGTGGAGCTGAACAACGTAAGTTTTCGAATTCGTGTTTGCATGAAGAGGACTAACAAAGAAGAAGAGAAAAGCAAAGCAAAAAGATAAGGATTTGGGTTCCATTGAAGTAAAGAAAGAAAGATGGAAGTGAGGTTTTTGAGTGCATGGTTTAGGGAATGAAATGTTTGGTATTTGAAGGAGGAGGAGCTATGACTGTGATTCAAAAATGGAGGAGGTGTATGTGAAGAGTATGAAACTCGTGAAGTAATATTGGACTTAGAGCTCTCCATCACGCGTATCTTTTGGTTTTGTGACAGAGGAAGGAGGCTGCTAATCCTATTATACTTGTTTCTCGTTACAGTAAGCTTCACGAGATGTTATGGTTATGTTTTATTTCAGTTTTTACATATATCCAAATCTGTTGTTTTTTTTCTCTTCGAAGTGTCTCTGTCTTATATCTTATGTTTTATCTTTTACTTTTTAATTTGATTGTTATAAATGGTGGCCATGTTGGTATTAAATGCGGCCTGCTGGTGCATTTATATAAACACGCTCTCGGCTTCCTATTGAGCAGAGATGAGCCCAAAAGTCAGCGAATCTTCCTAGGCTACACACATGGGCTTGAATTGCTTATGGCTTGGCCCATATAAAACTAACCCATTTTAATTTTTATATATATTGAAAAGAACTGTTCGTGTCAAATACTCTAGTCTTGTTTTTAACTTTGACATTTGGACGAATATTCTGCTCAGTTAGGTTGTTGTTCAGGTTCGGTCTAGGTGTCCATAGATCGGATCGTTAAGTTTATCGGTTGTTAAATTCTCGATTTTAATTTTTAAAAATCGGACCAGATCGCTAAGCTTTTAGTTCGATTTGGTCCGGTTTTGGTTCTGATTCCAGTTCAATCAAGATTCATTCCGATTCGGTCCTATTTCGGTTTGGTTTTTTATCTAGTCCGGTTTGGTCCATTAAAAAAAATCAGTTATAATTTGATTTTCAATTATTTTATTTAAATATATAAAAATAAATTTTAAAAGTTAATCTTTGATTTTTTTAATTGGTCCTTATCTAATAGTTTTAGTAATATAATGTTTAAAAAATAAATTTTAAAAAAATCGGCTCTAACGGTTTTATTGGTTTGATTTCATATCGGTTTTACCAAATTAGTAGTTTTAATTGTCATTATCAAATAGATTTAGTAATACAATATTTTTAAAAAAATTAAGAAAAAAACAATCGGTTCTAACAATTTTATTGGTTTGATTTCATATCGGTTTTACCAAATTATTTGTTTTATCATTTCGGTTTCGTATCAATTTTATCGGTTTACCGGTTTTATCAGTTAAATTCCAAATTTGTTCTATCGGTTTATCGGTTTAATCGGTTCCAAACCGATTTTATCATTTCAATTATTTATCGGTCTTGGTTTTTAGAAAGGAACTGCAAACCAAATCGTTAAAGTTGGACCTAATTCTTATCAATTTGGTTCCGGTCCGATAAGTTTTCAGGAACCATTAAAAACCATATATTGAGTGATCAGAAAAGTTGGAGTAAAAGTCAATTAATAGTTGTAGGGCTTTTTGTTGGCGTTGAATGATGGCAGAGTTATGAAAACTATAAGTTTAAAATATTCAATGGATATTTGGACCATGCTATATCTTTTACTGTTTTTGTTGGATCCTACGTTGTTGGATCTCGCACCGTTGGATCTTGGATAGTTTTGTTAGATCACTCATCAAATTTTGGACCATTTTAACTTTTTCAGTAAAACAACCTCTAAATACTAATTGTTAGATCTCTCACTTTTTTTTCTTTTTTTCCTCAAAACCTCTCTAGCAACCCTAATTCCAAACACCTATGTTTTTGAATTCGACCTCATAACAGCGTTAAGGTATGTCATACAAGCTTATTAATGTACTTTTTATTTGATTTCATAGTTTAGTTTGGTAGATATTTAGGTTTTAAATTATGTTTTTTAAAATGTCGATTTCCTAAGTTTTTAGTTGTTGTTTTGTTGATTTAGTAGGATATTATTGTTTGTGTGTTGAAGATCTACATTTAAAGTATAGTTTGGAGTTGAATGATACATGATTTAGGATTTTAAGGTTTCTTATTTTTGAAGTTGCTAGGTTGGTGTTCGTCGCACGACAAGCGCGACCATACCAAATAGTTTTGCGCATGTCGCACGATGAAGACAATGATCTGTCGCGAACGTTCATTCGACAGAACAACCCAGAATCACTTGTTTAATGCGAAATGGTGAATTTTTTTCTTGCATTTTATGCGAATTCCACGATGTTATAGTTTGTTCAATTATATGATTTGTTGACTGGTTTTTGTCTTATTCTACGTTTACATGATCCACATATAGTTCAAAGTTTATATTTTGTGTACTTATCCAAATATATTTGTTTAGTCTAATTTATTAGTTTTTAAAATCAATTATATTTTTTATTTGCAAACATGATTAGAACGAAGACCCCGACAAGTAGACATCGGGGTCGAGATCCGTCCCCCATGGCACGAGAGGTGGTCTCTGCTGAGATGGGATCGCCTACTAGACGACGTATGCGTCATAGTGATGGAGTTGATGATACCAATCATCACGTTGGGTGGGCTGCAGCTGGCAACAATGTTGTTGGGTCCTCTTGGCAAGCAACACCTCGTGATGAATTCAAACGGGCTAATCCCCACGTACCTCAACTATATCCCGACTACGTCCTCCATGAGGTGGATAGAGATTTTCCTGACGATGTAGGTTTGTTTACAACTTTAGTATTTAAAAACATATTGTTTTAATTTAGTTTGAGTTTATTTTTAATCTACAACTTTACTATTTACAGTTTTTGTGTTTATTACATATTGTAGGAGAGAATAAGCCTACGTTTCTTCTTTATGTACGACAACCTCCAGAAGTGGGACTTGAGTCGTAATCAGACTATGGTCCATACTAGGGTCATAGGTACTATTATCAGCCCTTTTACCGATGGTTTATTTCGTTGGTTTACCAACGTTCATTTGATAAATGTGTTTCTCGCGCGTTGGCATGAGGAGATATCTTCATTCCATTTCTATTCCGGTGAGATTACTGTTACTCCAGGCGACGTCTATGGCATTACCGGTTTTCCGGTTACAAGTAATGCTTTCGAAGTTCTTTTTTTAATGATAAGCTAGAGTAGTTGAGGGCGTACAACATATTGCTAAATATACGACCATCTGAGCTAGGTAGCATCCTTAGGAACGAGAATAGTGTGAACTTGCATTGGTTGCGGAAGACATTTTTTAGCGGGGCAATATGATAATAGTAGAGCCACTGATCTCATGTATGATCATGCTACCCAAACGTATATACTTTATGTTTTAGGATCCACTATATGCACCAACAAAACTAGAAATAATATTTCTCTTGATTACCTATAGTTTATAAACCAGTACTAGATTATGGTTACTTATATTTGGGGTCAGCTGGTTTGGCACAGTTTTACCACGTGCTTGAGCAAAGTTCTATGCATGTGACTAGTGGTAATGCGGGTTTACTGGGCTGTTAGAGGCATGTAATTTTTTATCACTTTAGATATTTCAATGCTCCCTTGTAAAACACATTTGGATTAGCCTCACCGCATAGATGCCAGTATGCTCCACATAAAGTGAGGTCTTCTCAGGTTGTTCGCGCGCCAGGAGGAGTCGTAATCTATAAAAATTAAATATGTACATTAGAGAGAATAAAAACCTAACCAAATGATAAAATCATAATGTAATAAAAGTGATGTACCTATATTTACGATGTGGATGCCATGTGTGAAAGCTATTCCAGTATCTATAATAGTTGACGAACGAACAATTGGACTCCCACAAATTGGTAGATAAGTTAAGAAGCCTGTTTAGGAGACATGGTATACCATGCATTGATATCTTGTGCTAACAGTAATCCGATGTCGGGAAATTTCATCCAGTAACGGCTTGAAGGATAAGGTTTGAAGTAATCCAACCTACGTACTATATCATCTAAAATATCAGAAGAACTATAAACCTCTAACCACAAACCATGATGGAATTCCGATTCTGACAACTAATCGCGTCTAACAATATGCCAATTATCTTTGTTACCGTATATCGAATGTTATATGAACCGGTAATCGTATTGTCCGTCTAGAATAACATCTACCAAATTAGTGATATAATGATGTAAAAACACTAGGATGCACTCGAGGTTTCCTTCCTTAGTAATTATATGGGGGCGACCTACTTTATTTTTCGCAGTTAAAGGTTTGGGTACTACAAACAAAGGCACTTTCAAGGCACACGTTCTCCCTAACGTATTCATGGGTGTGCTACCTAACGTGTCCGTAGGCATGTTAGCACTCACGATTTATTCAATAAGATATTCCTACGAACTAAGGTTCCCTTCAGTTGATTTGACAATGCCGGATTTTGGCTGATCTTTAGATCTAACCGATTCTTTAGGCTCTTGGGCGTAACATGTTTTGAACTTTAAGAGCTATATAACCCTATTGATAATATGATCTTGTTCTTTATGGCCATACTACGAACAAAACTATCTATAATGGATTTTTTAAGTATAATCATCTCCAAAATATATCCACATCTTCCTTGGGAAAATATATAACTTCTCTTGCTATTGAAGCTATTTCACATGCACAAGGTGACCCTGTGTGTTTCTCCTAAAGACGCACCCACCACACGCTACCCGATCAATGCCTATATGTTTAGAACGTATAATATTGTAGGATAATTCTCTTAAGACCACATATGATACATGACCGACTAGTTGTAAGGTCAAAGTATTTTCAAAACTAGGTTGAGTACGAAACTTACTTCACTTGAAAGATTCAAGGATCCCCGCATGCTACTTATTTAGGAGCTTCCAAAGTTTTCATAAAATAGTTCAAAATTGCATTGGTTGGTTCCAAGGTATTTTTAAAAGGACGAGAGAGAACTCTCGCACCTAAGAAAATAGATAATTACGCCATTGAATTTTGGTGATAAAAAAAACAATGATAACAAAAGCAATTGTACTTATTCACTGTTCTATTGTCATAGTATTTAATATTTTTAGTTCGATGATTTAGAAACTTGTCGCCATATTTTGTCATCCATTCAGGCATAACGTATTTGATACATTTAGGGTAAGCAACGTATACTTTGTGCAATGTTGCTAGATTTTTGTTATAAGATTTGGCATTTTCCGTATCGACAACTAAACCATAAAACTCCATAAATTGCTTCAAAACCGCATTGGGCATCAACTTTCAAACCATCCAGAGAATGTTCTTCGATAGTTAGTTGTAACAATAATGTCAAAAAATGGACACATATTATCCATCATCAAACCACGAAGAACACTCAAAGCCCATAAATAGTTTTATATATTCTTTCCGATCATAAACATATGCAAAACAGTATATGTAATTGAAGTCAAAGTTACTCCAACATTGTTTTATATGTAAAATCCATGACAAACACATGCGGGAACGTATACAACAAGTCAATACTTATAGGATGCGTGAAAAAGAAATCGGTGATCACTTCCGATTCTTTGTCTAATCGCTCACATGTGGAGTAACCATATCTCTTAAATTTGAACAAAATATATTCCATTTGAGTTTGTCCACCATAATCAATATCGCAATGTTTTTGGCAAAAATTGTAGATTGTACGCATGTTGGAAAGATTCTCTGGAATATTCTTCTTCAAACCACTATATATCTCCCCAAGACGCGACCTCAAAAAAGACAAATTACGAACAAGTTTATATTCATCTGGTTTGATTCTACAAGCGCGAGAATGATCATCTAACCGAGTGTAAGGTTCGCGAGCTCGACCACCGATACCTCTTATCTCCTCATGACATTAAGTAAAATTATTTCTTCGAGGCGGAAGAGTCAAATCTCTGAATACGCTTGGGAATTTCATAGTAAATTAATATACACTTCTCTATAATAGGAGAGATGTTGTTCTCCGCTAAGAATCATAAAGTTATTGTCTACACAGACGTCTTGAATTGGTGACTTCAATACTTCGAGCTAGTAGAATTGTGCCTTAATTAAGCTAGTCCAAACACATGGTTCACGCTCATTACTTGTATTAGTGCGTCAAGGGTTTTTTGTTTATGAACTCCATATAGAGAAGTTTGTGGAGATCACCCCCTTATCAAGGAATCCTCACATCCCATTTTATTTCATTACTTAAGGGATGAGTATAAAGTGGTGGTTGCCATCCTCGAAGCGGGGAAGACTTAGAAACAACAATTTATTTTTATTAGTAATTGTTAGGAAAATAGTGAGACGATTTCAAGGAATAAAAATCTTATCCAACTTCTGAGCGAGTGAAATAATATAGGTGAGTTCATTCTTTAGCTGATATGTCTTAAAATTATTATAAACATTGAATGCTTGATCTCTCACATAGTTTGTTTTTGCAGTAATTTTTAAATCTCAACAACAACATTTAACAGCTTCTAAAAATACTTTTGGTATGTTAAACAAATACGCTAGAGAGCACTGGTCGAATAAATTTAAAAAATGCTTCACTCCGGCCAACCTGACCCGAAGTCATCTTTGGCATACAAGCTCAAAATTTACACCTCATCTGGAAACAGTTGATGACCTTGCCCGGTCCGATTGAAGTTTTCAAACAATTAGATGTTCACGATTCCTAAGATTTCCTTCCAAACAGAAAGAGGGCAGCCATCCATAAAATTAAGAAAAATATTGTTGGAGGTTTGGTCCCAAAGAAACTGAAGAAATGCACTGCGGAAGAGAAGTATGCTAACAAGAAAAAATGAGGATGTTGATCTGACGGTGACTGAGATATAAGAAAAGGTCCATCCCCTGAAAATGAATAAATTAACACACACATCAAAAGATAAAAAATTGGAAAAAGTGAAGAGAAGTACAAATGTCTTGTAAAAAAAAATCTAAGGCCGTAAAAGAGATTTCCCCCGCCGCGGATCAAACCACCATTACTATAATGTCCGACCGTTATGGTGCTCAAGCACCGGTAAACCACTCACCAGCTCTTTCAGAGGAAAATGAACATGTGCTAGAGACTCAAGGTTCTGGGGACCAATCACCATGTTTTTGAGACGAAAATCCACAAGAGCTAACCACTCAACCTGGAAAATACCATTCTTTAGTTCTAGAGGTTTCTCCCAGCTCCAGATCATTTCAACTCCTTGAAACATATTCCATTTTTGTTACTCTACACGAGCTTGTTTCGTTGCTAAAATGAAAAAGGAAGCAGAAAATCAGAGGTAGGGTTTAAATGAAGTTAATGAGGTGATTTCGTGCCTCAAAACGTCCAACACGACCCTTGCGGAGACACAATATTTTTTTCGAGAAAGATTCAACCATCTACGGAAGGATGCCTCGGATCAAAGATCAATTGGATATAAAAGTGAATGTTGGGCCCATTTTGTTGAAAAAGAACTAGTTAAATAAAAATCTACTTTCCATGCTGAGATTACTGACTTAGAGTCCGTCTTGCTAGAGATATTCGAAAGCACAATGAGATTGTGAAGAGAAATAACCTTCACCATGATCTTCTCATGTCGAAATATGACGAGCAGGTGGCTGCTACCCGAAAAGCTGAAGAGGATAGGAAAAAAACTGTTTAGTATCTCATTTATTTTCAAAAGGCAAGCTCAAAAGAATGAAGCGACCGCGTTTCTCTAAATAGACTAGACACTAGATTAAAATTCGTGTCATTCCTTAGCTTTCATAAAAAGTTTCCATATTTGAACCTTCGACCTTACTCAAATATGGTTCTGGATGAAGAACGTCCTGTTAATATCTCGTTCGAAGATGAAGTTGAGGTTATCTATGTTTGGGAAGTGATGACGATGATAGGTCTGCAAGTGACGAGGTTTATGAAAAAACTTTTAAAGAATATCAATCTCAATAAGATCTTAAGGACAACTCTAAAACCAACAAAGGTGAAACTACCAATAACAAAGCCAAAAAAGACAAATCTGATTGTGCTGAATAATTTCTCTTTTGTGTTTTCAATATTGTAACCATTTTTGCCTTTTTAATTGCAAGTCCATGTATGGCTAGGGATTTTTTTTAAAATCAAATCTTCTAAATGGTACTTTCTTTGTTCATCTTGAATTATCATAGTTTTTTTTTATTTCAAGTCATGTATTTGGATTATTCCAAGTTGAGGGTGATCTATTCGTAACTAGTTACCGACATTTTTCAGATATTTAAAAGTATTGAACTCTCAGTATTAACTAACTATTTTTGGAACTTTTAAGCATGGCCAATTAGTGTTCGAACCTTTGAAACGTGACCCACTAGTGTTGGAACATTTTAAATATGACCGACTAGTGTTGGAAACTTTTAAACATGACCAATTAGTGTTGAAACCTTTTAAACATGACGAACTAGTGTTGTAAAATTTTTAATATGACCAACTAGGGTTGAAACCTCTTAAAGATGACCAACTAGTCTTCGAACCGTTTAAACATGACCAACTAGTGTTGTAACATTTCAAACATGACTAACTAGTGTTGGAACCTTTTACAGATTTAAGGTCAGACATGTTTGGACCTATTGAAGATGAAACCAAGGAATATAAAATGAAAATAATATATAGTCACTAACCGACTATGTAGACACCTCATTAAAACCTTCATGCGCCTTTAGGGTTGGAAACATTATCCCACCGCTCATTACACAATTAATTATTTTTTTATATTTTTACATAATCATTCCAAATACAACCTTAAATGTTCGATGTTCCAAGGACGTCAGAGTGGTTTTCATTTTTTTATTTTCCAACCGATAAGTTTTAAGATTTACCCATTCATTTTTTTTATCTTCCAAGTCGTTTATCTTTAGTGTGCAAGAAAGCCTTCTTTAAAACCTCATCCCCCACTTTGAATTCTCTGCGGAGGACTCGAGATGAATATCTACTTTTCATTAAAATATACTAATGGAGGGATCTTAGATGTACCTTTGTCCTATTCTCTTCGACCAAATCAAGTTCAACTCTTCAAGACTCGCAATTACCAACCTCTGAGTAGTTTATTAATCTATAGGACTGAATAGTAGCTTTAGTAGGGATTACTGCATCCATCTCATAAACCAAAAAAAAAAGGAAATTCTTGAGTTTCTGCCCAAGGGGTCATTTGGTAAGCCCACAGTACTTCTTGATGGTAATTTGGCCATTTTTTCGAGGCTCTCTCTAAATAATTTCTTAAGCCATCCATGATAGTTTTGTTCGTAACCTCCACTAGCCTATTGACATGCGGATGGAAAGATGCTGAAAGACAATGTTGGATGCATTTAGAAGAGCAGAAAACCTCCATGTCCTTGTTATCTAATTGGACCGTTATTTGTAGTGATTGTTCTTGGAGCTCTAAATCCACACCATATATTAGATAGAATAAATTTGATAACATCCTTTGCTTAAGTTTTGAAAAAAGGCTTGATTTCCACCGATTCAGAGAAATAATCAACACCTACTATGATGGTTTAACGTCGCCTGAAGGCCATAGGCGACGACTCGACTAAATACAAACCCCACATATCAAAAGGTAACACTTTGGAAATTGATTTTAACGGTACCGCTGGTACATGGATTGCGTTTGCAAATCATTGGCATGTAACACACATTCTAACTATTTCTTATCCGCATTGAAAAGCCAATAATATCCGGCCAATAGAACATTTCTCGTCACTGTTTTAAATCCATAATGAATCGACCTCTCTCCATCATGTAATTCAGATAGTACCATATGTAATTCATTAGTTCTAAGGCATCACAATAATGGTCGGCTTAAATATTTGTTTGTAAAGAATCTCTTTAAAAATCGCAAAATCATGTGCCTTAAATATATGTTCTTAGCCAATATTTTATCAACTGGTAAAGTCCTTCTGACCATGAATTCTTTAAGATCATGCCTCCAATTTGTATCCATATTTTTTGAAATTTTTAATGCTTCTTATGTGTATAGTTTTTGTTCAAAGGTTGGTGTTATCGAAGGATGTTTTTAATCAAATGTCCATGGATACCCTTTTGAGTATGCTATAGTTGTAAGGAAATCGACTACAAAATTTTATGCCCGGTAAAAATGTTCATACTGACACATTTGAACAAGGTTATCAGTTCCTTCAACATCTTTACTTACTTTACCAAATAATATTTCCTTGCCTCGGTCTGGCCTAATGCATGGTTAATAAGAAGTTGTGAATCACTTATCAAAAAACCTTTTGGCACCACAAATTTTTGTAGTTTGCAACCCTACCAAAGTTGTTTCGTACTTTGCTTTGTTGTTAGATGCTCTAAAGCCAAAATGTATCAATTGATACATTGATTCTCCAGTTGGAGCTACCAACACGAAATAATTGAGCCTCAATCAGTCTGAATAACCCACTTGTCTATGGATATGCCAATGTGTCTGTAGTTCATGTTGTTTGGAATAAAACTTAACTAAAAAATGTGCCAAGGTTTGCGCTTTGATTGTTGTCCGAGGTTCAAAAACCGATGTTGTAATCTTATTTTACTATGCACTTAGTCATCTGAGCTTATATATTAGTATTTTGCATCACATCTTTTTAATAGAAAGAAGGTTCGAACCATAATCAAATGGGCTTGGAAATATGGCCTTATTTTGTTTACCGCCGCAACATAAAATCGATGTTAGTTTTTCTAACTTCAAGTACCTTTTTTGAGCATCTAACAAAGTTTTTCTCACACAATATAACGGGCGAGGATAATTTTTTACCTCTCTCACCAACACTGTACTTACCGCGTAATCTGATACAGCGACATAAACAAATAGCTTTTCTACCATAGTTGGTTTTGTTAAAATTTTGGGAGATGATAAATGTTGTTTTATCTTGACAAAAGCTTCATAACACTACAAGGTCCATTTGAAACGATTTTATTTTCTTAGAACTTGAAAAATAGAGCATATCTGTCTGATGATCTTGATATGATTCTGTTTAAAGCCCAACCAACCTTCGAATTAAGATTTATACCTCTTTGATGGATATCGGAGGATCTATAGTACTTAAAATATTCAAATATACTAGGCCGCCTTCATTTCCTTTTTTACTCAATATATAGCCCAATAATTTTCTAGATCGCACCCTGTAGGTACATTTTTCTAGATTCAGTTATTAGTTTATGGTCTATAACTTACGAAATTTTTCCTTTAAATCGAAGAAATGATAATTGTCTTTTGTGCTTTTTACCAACATATCGTTAATATAGACTTCGACGTTTCTTACGATTTGGCTAGCGATAGCTTTGTTCACCAGTCGTTGATTAGTTGCCCCAACATTTTTTTCAAACCAAATGGTATTACCTTGTAGTAATATAGACCCTTATCAGTTATGAACGTAGTTTTGTCTTGGTCGATCATATCCATTTATATCTTATTATACCCGGTAAATGAATCCATAAATGATAAGAGCTTATTACCCAAAGTTGAGTCTACTAGTTGATCAATTATAGGAATGAGAAATGGATCATTTGGACAAACTCTGCTCAAATCGATAAAACACATCACACATTCTCCATTTCTCATTCTCATTTTTAACAAGCATTAGGTTCGACGTCGAAAACAGATATTAAGATTCTCTAATGTAGACTTTTTTTTTATAACGGATCTACTTCCGCCACAATCACTTTAGAGTTTTCAAAACAGAATGTTATTTGTTTTTTAATTATTGGGCGTACATTAAGTCATACAACGAGTTTACGATAAATAAAATTAACATGTACTCCTCTTACGTATTCGGTACACTAAAAAAACATATGCAAATTTCTTGGTAAAAAATATATATGTTATTCTCTTACAACAGATGATAGTTGAATACCAATCTTCAAACTTTTTCTGTTGGGAAAGGTACAAATTTCAACATCTTAATCGAGTATTATCGAATTGAGAGTCCCATTTGTGACCCTAGTTAATCACAATATTGTTTTATTGGATCAAAGAATGATATGAGGGTCTTTCATTTATTTGTAAGTGGACATAAATAGGATGTTAACCAAACTGCCAATATCAATTAAGCTTCTTTGAATTCTGGTTCTTTTAATGGATGCTCTGATTTCCACGGCATCATCATAAGTCCGACTATATCTCTTAAATTATAATCATAAAAAAAGAATCAAGAGTAATGTATTTCTATAAAGATCAGTCAAGATTTTCCCGCTATTTCTCTCACTAAGCTCATAATGTGCCTTCTCCGAGAGTAACTAGTGGTTCCCAACACAGTATCTCCACCAAAGATAGTCAATGATAAAAAAAATAGAAAAAACGTTTGACTTTCCTCTTAGCTTTAGGCTCTTCAATTACCATAACACTCTTTAGGTTTGGATTGGGGTCCAAATACTTAGTGTCTACATCAAAATTATTGAATGGTTATGTTATGACCATCACGTTTTCCTCCTTTGATGCAACCTCAAATATTTCTCTTTAAATTGTTACTTGATTACCCACCAGATCCTGTTTTCGACCCCTCGATTATGTTTTAACAAATATCGTCAAATTACCATTATCAACCGGAGTTTAAATTTTATGTTTTAAAGCTATGTATTATCTCGTATCATGACCATCATTATTGCGATATTTGCAAAATCGGATGTTCCTTCTTTCAATCTCTGACTCATGAAAGGTTTTCGAAATCGAACAAAATTATGAGCATTATAAAAAATAGTAACACCGCTCTCTGTTAACTTTGTAAAGTGATCAGGTTGGACCCATTGATTTGCTCTTGGTCTTTGATGCTCATCATGAGGCTGCTGATTTACCTTTGGTCATGGTGACAATTGATTTGAGCCTCTCAGACAAAAAATGGTCGCAGTTTGGGTCTGGAAGCTTTGGACATGTTGTTGGTACACTTGAGCAATTGACTTTTGAATCTATCTTTGCAAGGGAATTATCCTTAACCTCTTAGATTCTTCCAATTTTATAAGTTATTCAATTTGGGCTAGTAAGTGCCAAAATTCAAAGATTTATATTAATCATTTCATCAGTTAATTATTCAGGAAGAATCCTTTGTCTAAAATAAGCAATAACAACTTGTTCGTAATAATCATTTTAATTATTCTTTGTAAGAACGAAACATTTGGTATAATATTTCAAACTTTTTTCGACCAATTGTCTAAATTGGATAATTGTATCCTCATTCTCCCATATATTTTTACTTCCCACAAGCTATATTTTTTATTAACTCGATAATTTCATTCCAAATTGGATAACTGCTTTCGATAATTTTTACTAAATGTTATCCAGAACATGGCAGAATTCAAGATAAATACCTATGGAAGCCAGTTGTACCATTTTAAAGCATTGTCCTTAACTGTTTGGGAGAAATCACAGTACAACAATTTATCGTCATCGTCATAATTCATCATAAAATTATTTAATTTCTCAATATGAGTGTTTGTTTTCGTATTCCTATTAAAAATTTTACATTAGATATATCAAATTGCTTCGGTCGATATCCTCATATAATTTCTAATCATAAAGGGGGTTGTCTCCAATTATGTCTTTAACTATACTAGTGGTCTTCGTTTGACATTGCATAAAGACCATGCTCAGTGGGTTAGAAAATTGGCTATTAACTTGGCAATCAAAACTTAGGTTACCTGAACCCTGTTTGCAATATAGCATGAATATCTCATATATGAACTATTGTTTGTGTGGTCCAACCTTAGATCCTGCAACGACCATATCCTTAACCTCCGGAGGTTCATGTTTATCTGAAGAATTGTGTTATTTTTTCGACTATCACATTTGTTTTGGACTTCGATATCGATTAGACTATCTCTTTGAATAATTTCTACCACTACATATTTTTTCGTCCCCTATGATGGAGATCCCTCTCGGAGAAAGAAGAAAATTTATACGAGTCAGATAGAGACTAATCACTACATTTTGAAGGGATGTAACGATACCTAGTTTTCAATTCTTTCTCAAGGAATGGTGGTTTTTATTTTATCAAAATTTATTTCTTCGGTATTTTTCTTCATTTTATAGGGAATTAGACTCAGTGTCATCTCCACTGGGAACCTCTTCTTCCCCTATAGTGTTTTGAATTTCTAATCGGATCTTTATTGGTCTTGTTACCATTGTTTCTTTCGACATATTTAATGCAACAATTTCACTTCACAATCGATCATGATGTTCTTCTAGGGTCAGTTGATTTATTGATTTTCGTACTGTGTTGCGTTTAAGCGTCCCATGACAATTGGTCAGAACCTTATCCAAATATTATTCCTTATATAGTTACTACAAGATTCACCCGCATCTTGGTATTCATCTCTCATAAGGATCTAAAGTTGAGCCGAGCACACTAATGGTTTTGGATATTTGTATCCAGGCTCTTATCTAGACTCCAATAATAGTTGCCACTGATGACCTTATAAATATCTGAGGGGCAAATGCATCTGTTATATTTTTATAAAAGTCACACATATATAGAGAAAAAAGGTAAAAATGATTTCTAAAGAGAGAAGCTTGCCAAAAGTAGTAATAAATGATAAATTTTCACTTCTTCCAAGACAAGGTATATTGCCTTATATAGTAATGGTGGTCGGCCCTTGGGCCTACATTATTAGCTTATTCTTGGCTATTTCATCCTATTAATTTACTGATAATAAACATATTTTCTCTTTATTACACAAAATACATTCAAGATCACACATTTATTGGGCTTATTTTATAAAGTAAATACCAATATAATATTTAACCAGTTTGACATGTGGGTCTAATAAATCATACCCTTATTCAAGATGAATGTAAGTAATCTTGGTGTTGAGTGACCTAGATACACGGTTAGACTAGTCGTCAATGGCTTTACAAAATATGAAGGTGTTGTTTATTATGAGATATGTTTGTCATTTGTGAAACAAACCTCCATGAGGGTTCTACTGTTAATTTTTGATAGATTTGATATTATGAGCTAGATAAATTGGATGTTATTACTGCCTTCGTGCATGAGAATTGGAAGATAATATATATTTGTCAACCAAAAGGGTTTGAATAAATGAATGAATATGATGTCTGTTTGTTGAAGAGACATCTCCATGGATTTAAACAGACGCTGAGGCAGTGGAAAAGAAGATTTAATTATATTATGAGGTACATCGCTGAAAATTGTGTCTATTAGAATGGAGAAACACAAATAGAGATACAAGTCCCATTGATGTTGTATGTGGCTAACATATTAATAGCTGAAAGAGATTTGAAGCCGATTTCAACTGTGAAGACTAAACTAAAAAGAGAGTTTGAAATGAAAGATATGTGAGAGGCTAAGAGGATACTTGGTACTAAAATCAAGAAGAACATACCAAATATTTTTTTTACTTTAAGCTTAACAAGTATATATATATATATATGATGTTATGGAAGTTTTGAATTTTTGAATTTTTGAAGCCAAAGAGATTGAACTCTCATTGGTTCCCAAGTTTTGACTTAATGTCACTCAACCACAAAATTAAGCTGCATATAAGAAGTATATGTTAAAGATACGTTACAGTAATATCCTTGGTAGCATTATGAATGCTATAATTTTCACGAGACTTGATCTTGCCTACGTTGTAAATGTTTTGACTAGATTTATATCTAATATAGGAAAGTCGCATTATCATATACTCAAGTGGCTCATGAGATACATGAAAAGCTTTGTTGTTGTAGGTTTGTGTTAAAATCAAAATAATACGATTGATATAATCTCAGAGGGTCTACTTCGGACATCTTGACACAAGAAAATCTACTTTGGGTTATCTGGTTTAGTTTGCTTGAGAAAATGGTTCGCTGAAAGTCTCATATATAGAAGTTCTTTGATTTATCATCTGTGGAAGCTATATATATATATATATGATACAAAAACCATGTATGAAATTATTTGAATGAAGAGATTGTTGAGTGCACTCACTAGTTTGAAGCAAGATGTGGTTCTGTTATATGATAACACTAGGGCCTTTTAGTTGATGAAGAATCCGACATTTGCGAACTAAGCATGTAAATATCAAGTTCCACTTAGCCCAAGACTTAGTGGAGAGGGATCACGTAAAAATATCTAAGATTGATAGCAAATAAAGTTCTTCACATGCTCTAAAAGAGGTATTTTTAATTTCAAAGCTCACAAACTGCATAAGAATTATTAGAGTCTCGGATGCAGGTGAGTTGGTCTCTAAATAGTATAACAATGCAAGCAACAGATACTGAAGTTAAAATAAGACTAGGTGGATAATTATTTGGTATGGGTTAGAAGTAACTCAGAAACATATATACTCCCGAAGAACTACATGGCAAATATGCAATAGCTAAATGCCAAGACATTTGATGGAACCTAAGGGCAAGCTTGGCCAAACATTTGCTGTTTTTTCAATAATGGGCCGAAGACCTGAGCGGATTGTGTAGGGACTGATCCAAATACATGTTGTCGATTCCTCTGTCCATAGCTATCTGCCGAATACTTGATGAGTCGATGCTTTAAATGGTGGTGGACTTAAGTTCTTGATTGAACTGTGCTTCTTCTATTTGCCGAGTTTCCTATTTGATTGAGTCTCATATTTTGGTATTCTTATATTAATTGAACTTTTTATTAATTGAGGTTGCTATTTAATTAGGTTTCTTATTAATTTAGACGTCATTTTTGTGAGGTATCTTATTTTAAGAGATTATGAGTTTATTACAAACGTTGATTAATGAGATTTAAAATGGAGCCTATGTTGAATAATTAGGATTTTATCTAAACATATAAATAGAAGAAAAAATAAACAGCTAATATTGGTGTGGCGATATAAGAAACTCAAGAGTTGAGTCTTAATTTTTTCTAAGTTATTGAAAGCTTTGACTTTTATAGAAAGAGATCTAATGTTTGAGATAAACACTAAATATAGAGTTATGTCATCACATTATCTTTGTTAACTATGAGAATTTTATAATAAAAAGTGATGGAGCTTTTTGTGCATGTAACATCATTTTTTAATATTAAAAAAATGTTCGTTCACTGTGAATGTATGATTATTTTTACAATTCAAACCACATTAAATACTATTTTATATGCTCGATTTTTTTATGTTGTTTACCTGAACATGATTATTTTTCTTTTCGGAACCGCGATTTCTTCACACATATATTTATACTAGAATTAAAAAAGGTTTTGGCCAAATTAGGGCCCATTTGGATAAGCAGCCCCAATTTTAACCATACTCACACATATTTTTGAAGTAGCCCCAATTTTATACCAAAACACCGTTTTGTTTTTACTAACTCCTAACCCTATTCACTAACCATCCCCAAAACAAAAACAAATCTAAACCAGGCCCAACATTCCCTATCATTTCTCTACTACTACAAACTTCCAAAATCAGCCCCAAATTCAAACTTCAAGAACTCCAGTAGATCGATACTCAGTCAAGAACAACAATGGGAAAAGGAAAAGAGTAAATTTATACTCTTAAATATAGTTTTTTGCTATATTTAGTTTTTCTTAAGTTTTGAAGATTTTGATATACATTGGCTGTTAGAATAGGCGAAGCATGTTTATTTAGTTGTTTTTAGTTGTATATTGATGCTATGGTAGATTTGGTGTGGCTCATTTGATGTTTTAGGTTAGATTTTGGAGTTTTGATTTCAGGTGGTCAATGGAGTTTGAGGGTCTGTTCGAGACCCGCCCGCCGCCGGATGTGCATACTCATACCGAAAAGAAAGATATTTTTTTCCAGATAAAGGTTCATCCCCACCGGGTATTTACTATTTGAACCGGCGAGGAAGCCATATGTTCATGACTTATGTTCATAAGCCCCGCCGGTTGTGGGTGGATTGAACCGGCGGGGCAACAAATAAAATTGAAATTAAATATATTTCCCCGCCGGGTGAAAATAGTTCAACCGGCGGGGTGAAAATTAATATTTAAAATTAAATATATTTCCCCGCTGGATGAAAATAGTTCAACCAGCGGGGTTGAAATTAATTTCTGAAATTAAATATATCTCTCTGCCAGTTAAAAATTGTTCACAGGGCGGGGACCTAGTTAATTTTGTAGAAATTCTAACTTATTTTGTTCTATTTATTCCCGCAGACAGAAATCACCTCGCCCCGCAAAAGAGAAGGCGACTAAAATTGCGAGGCGAGAACGAGAAGTCCCTCCCCCAAAGAAAAACGAAGGTAGCCGATGGTCGGCTGTCGATTTCCCCGAATGTGGGGATCGGACCGAGCGTGAGGTGCGCCCGGGCCACACCGAACGATCCTTGCGGCATAGAAAATATGAAGCCACAAGGGATCGTGATGCCCCAACGGAGCCCGTAGTAGAACCTTATCCTCCACGAGAGGTGGTCCATATTCAACGGCGGCGTGCGCTAATAGACGAGGAGGAGACGGAGGAGGAAACAGAGGTCCCAATGCCACCACCTCGAAGAGAGGTCCGTGGGGAAGGACGTCCAACCGATCCGGAAGGATGGAAAAATCTATTTCTATCCCTAAATATCGTCCTTCTTTTCACGGACTATGCGCATCATGAGGTGTAATACGCCTTTAAAGACGACGCAAGTTATCGAATTAATGATATGTTTTATTAGTTAAATTGTTTTGTTAACATTATATATATTTGATTTTTTTTCCAGTCGCGCTTGGGTATAACGGTCCAATCGAAGTAAGTTTTGCTTGGTCAGTGGGACCTTAGCAAACAATTGGGGGTTAGGGTGTTGTTGTAAGGGACGCCGTTCTGGCCATTGATGCAACATCTACCAATGTTCAACAACCATGTGCAGTTGGCTGAGGTGTTCATTGAGAGGTGGCACCAAGAGACGAACACCTTACAGTTTTGTTTTGGGAGATGACCTTGGCGCTGGATGACGTGTACGTGATTACTGGCCTCCCGGTTGTGGGGAGAATTATCGACGTCTTTAGGCCGGAGTTGATAGATGCGACATACGCACGCTATGCGGAGTTGTTGGGAGTTTCGGCTGATGTTGTGCGGGAGGATATGGAGGCGCATGACGGGAGTGGATTCGGCCTCTGATGGATTAGGACGACATTCTCCGCGGACGAGTATTTAGATTCCAATACCGCCCTGACTACGGATATAAAGAAGGCAGCCGCTAGGGCATACATCATGTTCTTCCTCGGGTGTACCATCTTCACCAACACGAGCCAGAAGAACATCCAGTGCGATTTTCTCCATCACCTTGAGGACTTGACGAGGCTTGGTGAGTACGCATGGGGTACTTGTGCACTCGTGTGGTTATACAAGATCTTGGGATGTATTTCAAAGCATGACATCCTCGCGACTCAAGGAGAGACGGATGTAAGTTAGCTTTTTTATGTTTATTAATATTTGTCTATTCTATATAAAATATAGTATGAGTAATTGTTTTTTTGTAGGTAATTTTCGACCTTATGAGGATGTCCGTGAAGTGTGGGCGGAGCAGGAAATAGGGTTGTATCGAAACCCTATTCGCCTTATGCTAGTTAGCGAAACATATCACCCGGACCGAGTGATGCACCAGTTTGGTTCGATCCAAAAGAATCTGATGCACCCCCTTGTTGCTAGAACCGGTCATTCTAGAGGAGATCATCTACGTTATTCGCTTCATGGTAGGCATTAGACTAACTGGAGGGAGCACCTATACGTCATTGATAGGTATTCGAGGCCCTTGGAAGGGAGTACTCACACGTCATCCCCCCAATACAAGGCATACATGAAGAGGTATGGTTGGTTTAACATAATGCCTCAGATTCTTACCGAGAGCTATGCGGTCGATGTGGTGAACATGATTAATCATGTTCGACCGTTAGACGATTCGACTGACGAGCTCGTGTCGTTTCCGAGGAGGGTGCTGGAGATCACCAGCCCGTGGCTTTTGATTTTGGTAGTTGCCTTCTTGATATGTATGTTATTTTAGATATTGACATTTTGTTGTATGGATTATGGTGCGTCTTGCAATACTTTCCGTATTTAATTACGGACTAAACATTAAATCGTTTAATTTATGCATGTTGTTGTTTGCTATCCGTTTTCGAAATCGTTATTTCACTCTCATTGTTGTTCAAAAAACCTAATACCTAAGATAGTTTCCCCAAATTAAGTTCCATCATTAACTCTCATACAAAAGAAGATACATTCAGCTAAACAAAATTCCTCCAAAGGCTTTACCCCGCCGGTTGAGCATTTTTCAACCGGCGGTTGACAACATCCCCGGCGGGGAGCAATTATCAAACCGGCGGCTGAAAATTTTCTAACCGCCGGTCAAAGGCGGAAACCATTCCTTAACAAAATATAATATTTACCTCGTCGGTTTGAAAATTCTGCACCGCCGGGGTAATTTTGAACCGCCGGTTGAAAACTCTTCACCCGGCGGGAACCTAGAGTAAATTTAATAATAGTTCAGCGAATTAGAGTCACATTTCAACCGTCGGTATGAATATTATGCACCGCCGGTGATGTTTTTACACCGGCGGTAGAGTATTCCAACCGCCGGTATGAAAAATTCAACCCGAAGGTTGGATAACATGAAATTAGGAATACTTAATTCCATCATGCCAAGCCTGGTCCACCAGCGGTTGGAAAATTCTCAACCGCCAGGGATGTTTTTACACCGGTGGTGTTAATTACCAACCACCGGTTGATAATTTGCTCCCCGAAAGTTGGTCAGTGTGAATATTTGGGAATGGTTAACAAGTTCATCAGGCTTGCAAACCGGCGGTTTAGAAATTCTACCCCAGCTGAGGAATATTTAACCCGACGGTTGAGTACTTGTCAACCGCCGGAGTGGTTCAATAGTGTTTTATTTTTTGTTTAACTTGCACCTTTCATATGATCCACGTATGCCACAAGAGGGTATATATTATTTGTATCTTGTTAACGTTCGAAGAACATACATACGTTAATAAGATTAGCACAAAGGAAAAATTAAATTAAATGACCAACTCAAACATAAATTTTTTGTGTTTTTATGACAAACATCAACTGAAAAAACATCAAAAGTTAACATGCATGTGCATTACAATGACATAGTAATCAAGCAAAAGCGGATAAATCTGTTACATCGGGGCAACCATTTTTAGTTCTTGATATATTTTGCAACGAGAGACAATCGAAAATGCCCAACCCCCTGCTTCATGTGAATGCAACTTTAGGCAACATGGATGTATCCTTGCGCAAGGGGCATCCACCCTAATCCGAAGCTAAAAAATGAAACGCCGATAAAATAAAAGTCTTAATATTAGAACTAATCGTGAAGGTCAAAAAATACTTCTGTTAACGAAATGGTTGGAGTTGACCCAACCCAATCCGATTTCCATCCGGTTTGACATTTGAGGCGGTGCACCTCTTAGGGGGAGAAAAGTGAAGCCGATGTCCATATTTTGGTACACTCCAACAAAATGGAGTACGCAGTTAAACGCATATGCAATTGCCACCCCCATCTCGGGCATAGACATCCAATGGGCTTTAGTACCCACGTTACCAGAGCACTTCACACACTCCACAACATCAATCAATTCATCCATGCTTGTAAATATTTTAACATACACGGATTCATAATTCATCAACTCGTTGTAAAGGGCATCCTTTATCAACCTCCACCCATCTTGTTGCCCGCTTAACGCATACGCTATCGAGCGGTACCCGCAATGGCCATCGACTTTTACGTCATTAATTGACACCACAAATGGTCTAAAGTAGATGGGGAATTGTATTAAGTATCCTTTAGGGTCTACAAAACTTTCCTTGGCCGACATCGTTGAGCTTGACCTACAATCAACCGTTCCACTAAAAAGCATCGTTCCACTTGCTCTTGTTGGAATCAGACTACCTTTCTTACGAGTGGCAGCACTATCGGAACTAATTTTGTTCCCCAGATTTTTTTCCCTTTACTTGATGTTGCCGGAGGAGATTTGAACTCCTTTGCAAATGAAAGAGAACTAGTGTTTTCCGATTCAAGCACATACTCGTGCGCACTTTTTTCGTGTTTAGTGGATGTATCATCACCGACAATAGAAAACTTATGTTTGCTAGGTGGACGACCGCGCGCTTTTGGCTTCACCAATGGCTCCAAAATGGTAGTTGTTTCTGAATGGACGACGGTAAACCTTGTTTTGTAGACGTGCTCTATTTGCGCTTAATATTTGGATTCCATAACATCGCATTTTAGTTTGTCAAGCTTCGCTTTTAATTGTTCGATAGTCGTGAGGTTTGTACGGACTAGAATTTCCAGCCTATTCCAATGTTCGTTAAACAACTCTAGAGGCACGTATAACCCTTTGGCAACAAACTCGTAGATTTCGTGTGCGCAAGGGATACCGTGCGTACTTCGTATTGAGCAACCGCAAGGCATACAACCCGCGATTGTCTTGTTGCGAGCACAATCTACTTCGCCGGACAAAATATCAATGGCATAGTGTGAGACGTTGGTTTTTAGTTTGTCGTACACCTTGTTTGTGAACTTGTGTAAGGCACAAGTGGCAATTTTCGAATGAACCCTTTATGTCCCCGTGCTGCAATTCTATCAAGGTACGCAACTTCAACCAAAAAGATTCAAAGTTACCTTTACGTTCCACTTGTCGGTTCTCCACGTCAAAAACTTGTCACCGTACGACCCTAACCAACTTTCGGTATACTTAATTGCTTGCGGATACTCTCTGAAGTCACGGTGCAATTCGGCTCGGTAGTCGTTGAACGCTATTTTTATTTCAGCCAACATCATTTGATTCCACACATTCAAGAATGCGTTGGACACTTTCTTATCCTTTATGATTTTTTCCCTAGGACTTTCATGTTGATGTGTCATCGACACAACATGTGTGTTGCATTGGGGAACATATCCTCCACCGCCTTCACAAGCGCCAAGTCTCTCTCCGTCAAAACGATGGATGGTAATTCGATGGAGTGAGTTACCATCAAAGAATGTAAGCACTCTAACACCCATTTGTAGCTCTCGAATTTTTCTCCCGACCTAAACGCAAATCCGATGTAGAAAGTCTTCCCCGTACAAGTGGCTCCGACGACCTCGTACAATGGCATCCCATATTTGATCACGTTGTACGTGTTATTTATTTCAACCACGTTTGGAAATGTGCGTAACAAATCCACACTAACCGGGTGCGCGAAGAAAAGCTCTCCTATGACATCGCTTCCGTCTTCGGACTTTCTATGAAATTCGTAGTAGTTTAGCTGCTTAAGTTCGCCCAACAAGTATTAGAATTGCGACCGACCGCCTTTCTCGAGCTTCTGATGTTTTAGTTGAGCGTTGTAGACGGTGCGCATTGAGGAAGAATTCTTGGGGTTCAACTTCTTAACCCCACCGAGAATCTCCGGAGAACGGGATCCTATTTTCATATAACTAACTACGAAATGCATCTCTTCTTTGTTCAATCGTCCCAAGTAAGAATGACCTACTTTGTACGATGTAGTATCGTGATTGTGAACGCCGCATTCGATCTCTAAACCCCACAAATCGTCACGCAACTTCTTTCCTTTAAGGGTGAAAGGGCATCCGCATTTTTTCGTACTGGTTGACTTCCTCTTTAGATGCTTCGGATCTACCAATTTTTTGTAAACTCCAGATATTTCACACACAAACTCAATTCTCTGAATTTTTCTATCAAGTCTATCGCATCGTCATAATATTACCACAAACCCGTTATCTGTTGCGGTCTGCTTCACCCATTCGATCAACTCCACTTGAGTATAGTGGCATTTGGTGTCAAACAAGTGGCTATAATCCACCGAGCAAGGCACCGACATTTCCTCCCCCTTCACCATGGACGAACTAAAATCTTCCTCCTTAAAATCTTTATTCTTTAAATCGCCGGCCTACGTAAAAAATACAGAAGATTATGTTAGATTGGCACAAATAAAATTAATTAACGCCTTCCCCCGTCGGTTTAAAAATACCACACCGTCGGGGATGTTGTCAACCGTCGGGGACGTTGTTGGTTCAAAAATGTCCAACCGACGGGTTCGACAAGACGAACCGACGTGTAACGACCTACGCCCCGACGGTGTAATAAACACCTCGGCGGCTGAAAATACTCGAAGCGCCGGGGACTTTGTGAACCACGGGTTGACAATTATCCAACCGGAGGGGTTAACCCTAGTTATTTTCCCCAAATACGTAAATAAAACTAAGGATTCAGCCCCGCCGGTGACGAAACTATATCCCCGCCGGGAAACTAACACTACAACCGGCGGGTGGAAGTCGATGCCACCGCCAGTTGGGCATGACCAGCCCCGGCGGGGAACATTCATCATCAACTTTGAATGTTCTTCAACCCCGCCGGTTGATGAGGCTTCCATCGGTGGGGTAGTTCGGGTCCAACTTTCTAAATATAGAAAATCTACAAAAACGAAAACTTTTTTCGAAAGATTGGTTAGAACAAGTACCATGCTTGCAGTTCCATGCTCCTCATCAACCTTCTCACGTACTGAATCCATTCTTCAATGATTTGAATTTTTTTCGAAAAATTTGTTGATTTTTGGAGGTTTGAGAGTGTATGGAGTTTCTTAGTGATTTTTGAGTTTTTGAATTTTTTGGAGTTTCTGAATTCTTTTGAATTTTTGAATTTTTGGTTAAATTTTGAGTATAAAAAGGTTGTTGGGATGAGTAATTTTGTGTTCTTCTATATTTGGTTAACTATACCCACAATGCACTAGAAGACAAAATTTAAGATTCTTTGTCAAAGAAAATCTATTTATTAAAAACAAAATTCAAGAATTTGGAAATGGTTAACAAAATCTAGACTTTAATTTAGCCAAAACCGCGATCACCATTAGTTGACATTTTCTGCCTTATGATGTTGTCCTTTATATTTAATCATTGTAAATGGTGGCTACTGGGGGTGGCAAATGGTTCAGGAACCGCGGTTCAAAGCTGGCAATCTATCTATGAACTGGCGGTTTAACTGCGAAACTGGCCCATTAGGACTGCGAACCGGCAGGACCGCAAACCGGTATGACCGCATAAGGAGCAAACCATTAGGACTGCAAACCGCAAGGACTGCGAAACCACTGTTTATTTGTAAAAACCGCGGTTTATTTATAAATATTATAAATTTTTTATTTATTTTATAACCAAAATGTTATATTTAAAAAATATTGAGATATTGCATATTATTATAAAATTATTATTACATTTTGGTTAGTATTAATTTGTTTTGGTTATTAATATTTTAAGTGTTTTAATTATTATATAGTCCAAAATTTTAAATATTACTTATGTTATTATCACATTTTGAATATTATTATTATGTTTTTAGATCTAATATTAGTAGTGTTGATTTTAATATTACAAACCAAAACTATATCTTATCATGTTAAAATATTACAAATTCTATGGTTATAATTTTAATATTACATTTTGATTACTATTGTGATTTGGTTTTAAATATTACAAGTGTTTGTTATTATTTTTTAAACCAAAATCATATTTTATCATGCAAAAATATTACAAGTTATATTGTTATAATTTTAATATGACCTTTTGAATTTTATTATTGTGATTAAGTTTTAAATATTACAAGTGTTATTTATTATTTTAAAGTTATATTGTTATAATTTTAATATTACATTTTGAATTTTATTATTGTGATTTGGTTTTAAATATAACAATTAAAAAGTGTTATTTATTATTTTTTAAACCAAAATCATATTTTATCATGCTAAAATATTACAAGTTATGTTAAAATATTTAATATTACAAATGCTAAAATATTACAAGTTATATTAAAATATTTAATATTACAAATGCTAAAATATTACAAGTCATATTAAAATATTTAATATTACAAATGCTAAAATATTACAAGTTATATTAAAATATTTAATATTACAGAATAAAATATAAAATATGAATCCAAGAGAAGAGAGAAGAGAATGGGTCGCTCCAAGATTCGAGGTGGGTTTTCAAGATAGCCCAAGATAGTCCAAGATATCACCCAAGTAGCTTCCTTCGATCAGATCTTCCTACGTTTCCTCATCTCGAGGAAATCGTTTCCTCTCAGCTCTCTCTTCTAACCCCTCTCCCAAACCCTAAGCCGGTATTCATCCACAAATTCATTTCTTCATCAACGTTCGATCAAATCAACATCCACAGAGTCCGATCTTCAGCCACAGAGTCGAATCTATCCACTAAAAAACCTACAGAAAGCCCTAATTCTTGAATCTTCTTGCTGAGATTCAAGTTCGATATTTTGAACATTTCAGATCTAATTCGATTTAAGATCTGAAAAGTGTCGATCTGATGGAAAAAGGAGGAGTTTCCTCCACTGAAGGGTACCAGCTCACCAAACCTGGTCATGAACCTGATGTTCGAGCACAATGGAAGCAAGAAATCCTTTGCTGAGATGGTTGAAGGCAGAAAGGAGTTCGTACACAAGGGAGTCTTACATGAGGAGCATGAAGACTACAAGTCGGTGACATTTCTACAAACAGATAAGTTGGCTCTAACTAATCTTTCTAAAACTGTGTTAATTGCTAAGTTCTCGTTTGGGAGTCCCACTCTCAACGAGTTCAAATCATATGTTGCTGCATTTAGGTTTATAGGATCATATAGCATTTATAAATGGGATTACAGGCACTTCTTTATAGAACTAGACCAAATCGAAGATGTAAAAACTTTATGGAGTAAAAATATTAGAACTATGGGTAATTTGTCCTTTAGAATACTCAAATGGTCACCAGAATTTAACCCCAAAAAGGAGTCACATGTGACTCCTCTTTGGATTTCATTACCTAAACTTCCTGAAATATTTTATAATACTGATTCTATAACCCATATTGCTAAAGCAATTGGATTGCCTTTAACAGTATGGGTTCCAAAAAATAACATTGTTGTGCATAAAAATTGTAAAGCATTTAGATATGCTTTGGATAAGAGGATGGTTTCTAGCAAAATATTACTTACTTGAAAAAACCTTTCTATTGCAAAACTTGTAAACGCATAGGGCATCAAGAAAATCACTGTAAAAAAGAAGAGTATGAACAAACCTTAAAAAATAACAGAGACACTAAAGGTTACAAGAAAAATCTATCCAATCTTCCTTCAAAAGAAGTTTGGATACAAAAAGTAAACACGGATATTAATACTGAAATTCACACTGAAATTGGTCATGAAACTAATGATAAAACCCTTGAAGAAAATAATCTAAATCAAACAATTGAAATGGATAAAAACTTAATAGCAAAAACAGCACCTGAAAATAATATGGTAATCAATACACTTGCTATGGAAGTAGACATTCAACAATCAAATATAAAAGAAACAGACAGTGTAAATGAATTACCTCAAACATACAACACACCTGAGCACCAGAGTAGTAATGCAAAAAAAATTAACCAACTTAGAGAATCTGTTGAAATATCTAATTATGACATATCATATGCAATTGAGACTATCAAATTAAATAATTCATTCAATGTTTTAACTGATGAAGAGATAGAAGATATTGTAGAAACAGAACATATACCCCTAGTAAGATCAAGTTTAAGTGAACCAAACTCACCAAAACAAAAGAAAGCTAAAAAAGACTCTGCTAATATTAATGTTAGAAGATCTGTAAGAAGTAAAGTAATATCAAGAACAAGAAATCTTAAAGGTTCCATAGGAACCTCAAATCAATGGTTGAAATGACTATATATTTACTAAATTGGAACATTAGAGGAATAGGTAATCAGAAAACCTTAAGAAGAACAAAAAACATGATTAAGAAGTTTTCATTTGATATCATAGCTCTTCAAGAACCTATGATATCAGCTGATAAAGTTATACCAACCTGCTTAAAACTTGGATTTGAATCTCAATATGCAAACATAAATAACAAAATATGGCTGTTTTGGAAAAAATGGTTATGAAATTAACATTTTAGATAACTCAGAATAACTTTTAAACACTATGGTAAGTCATCTTTCTACCAGGGTAGTAGTTCTGATTACCATAGTGTATGCAAAATGCAACAGATCCCATAGAATGCTTCTATGGGACCAATTAAGAAACATATCTGTAACTAATTTACCTTGGCTTGTTGTTGGAGATTTTAACACAATCTCCAACACAAGTGAACAAATGGCCTGCTCTATACATTGCACAAAAGGAATGGATGAATTTAACCACATGATTTTAGATTGTAAGTTAGAAGACCCTGGATATATTGGTTCAAATTATACATGGACAAACAATCATAAATGGAAAAGATTAGATAGAACACTGCATAATGATAAATGAAGAGAAAGCTTTAATATAACAAGGGTGAATCACTTGGCCAGAACTTGTTCTAACCATTCACCCTTCTTAATATCAGTATCATTTAACTCTACATATCAAAAACCATCATTTAGATTTCAAAATATGTGGGTAAAACATGAAGACTTTCTTAAAACTGTAAAAGATAACTGGACAAAACAGATGTATGATTCTTCTAATATATTCATTTTTTGGTCTAAGCTAAAAAGACTTAAGAAACATTTAAAAACATGGAATAAGGACACATATGGAAACATTTTTGATTGTTTAAGTAAAGTGGAAGATGATATAAAAGTTGCTGAATCAATGTTAGAAGGAAATGACTGCTCAGAAAATCAATCTAAATTAGCTAATCTGAATATTACATATTCTAAATTGCTTGAAAGAGAAGAAACATATTGAAAATAGAAGAGTTATACTAAATGCTTAAAAGATGGTGATAACAATTCAGCCACATTTCATAACTATGTAAAGAAGAAAAAATCTAAAAACATAATCAAGGGAATTCAGGATAGAAATATTTGGGTTGAAGATGATGATTTGATTGGTTTATCTGTTGTAGAATATTTTTCTAATCTCTTAAACAAAACTGCTACTACAAAAGATTTTTCTACAATAAAGAATACCATTCCTAGAATCTTATCTGCAGAACATAATGATAGTATATTGATATTGTCTACTTTAGAAGAACTTGATATAGTTATTAAAAGCTTAAATTTAGACAGTGCTTCTGGAGTTGATGGATTCAACTCCAGATTCTACTGCTCTTGTTGGACAATTATAAAAGATGATCCTTTAAAAGCTGTTATAGACTATTTCTTAGAAGTAACAATACCAAAAGGTTTATTTGCAATATTGATATGCTTAATACCTAAGATTAAATCCCCTAAAACTTGGTTGCACTTTAGGCCTATAAGTTTATGTTCTGTTCTTAATATAATCATTTCAAAAATCATTAACAATAGACTAGCTAAGTTACTACCATTAATAATATCTAAAGAACAAGGAGCATATGTAGAAAACATAACCATTCAAGAGAATATTCTAATAACACAAGAACTAGTTAAAGATTTAAATAGAAAACCAGAGGAGACAATCTAATAATAAACTTAGACATGTCAAAAGCTTTTGATAACTTAGAATTCAATTTCATTTATGAATCAATGCTAGCTTTTGGATTTAATGATCAAGTAATCAAACTGATTAAGAGAAGTATTGAAAACATTACATATTCTGTTATTACTAATGGCAAATCAACTAGCTTTTTAAAATCTACTAATGGTTTAAGGCAGGGAGACCCTTTATCCTCCTGCATTTTCATTATAGCTGAAGAATTCTTACTTAGAGGTGTTAATAACCTAATTAATCAACACAGTTATATAGCCTATAACATGAAAAGCTCACTGAAAATAAATTGTTTAGCATATGCAGATGACATCATTTTATTTTTAAATGGATCTTTAACAAGTGTTAAGAAGTTATCTAAATTTTTAGATATATATCAAACTTTCTCTGGTCAACAAATAAACAGTCAAAAGACAACATTTATAACATCTTCTAACATGTCTAAAACAAGAATAGAATCCTTAGAAAGAGTCTTAGGTTTTAATCAAGCTTACCTTCCATTTACTTATTTAGTAATCCCAATACATTCAAATAATCACTCTATTTACTTTGAAACTCTAATAGATAAGATAAGAAGCAAAATTTCAGACTGTAACTCTAAAAGCATATCATTTGGAGGCAAAATAACTTTAATAAACTCTGTTTTAATGTCTTATCCTATATATTATTTGCAGTCTATCAAATTACCTTTGAGAATAATATCTAGAATTGATAAACTTCTTAATAAGTTTTTGTGGGGTTTTAGTGAAACAAACAAAAATATAATCTGGTCTAGGTGGGATAATCTGTGCAAACCATATAATGAGAATGGCCTAAATATTAGCAACATTAGAGATATTCAAACTGCTTCTTCCTTCAAACTTTGGTTTAATTTTAGAAACAATAAAACACATTGGTCAAGCATGATGCATTCAAAATACTGTAACAATATTCATCATTTACAAACTACATTGAGAATATCTGATTCTAAAACATGGAAAAGAATGCATGAAATAAAAGAAAAAGCAGAAAAACATATAAGATGGAAATTAGGCAATGGTAACTCAGACTTTTGGCTAGATCAATGGCATAGCCCTAAACCCTTAATTACTTCAACATCAATCAATTCTCATCATTATACTCAAACAAAGATCAATGAATACTGGCTTAATAATGATTGGAACATAGAGAAACTTCAAAATATGTTGCCTTCTAAGTATGTCACTGAAATCAGCAAGATAAAGTTTGATATAAGTGTTACTGATTCAATTATTTGGAAACTTTCATCTGATGGTACTTTTAACCTAAAAGAGATATTAATGAAGTTAGACAGAAATACATAACATCAACAATAAAGGATAAAGTCTGGAACAATACTACTCCAAAGAAGTGTTCTTTCACTCTTTGGAGAGTACTGAACAATCTATTAAGTGTCGATACAAAACTGCAACAGAATGGTTTTCAATTAGCTTCTAAATGCACTAGTTGTCAGAACTTAGAAACACTTAACCATGTTTTTGTATCATGTGAGTCTGCTTGGTCTGTATGGTCCTTCTTTTCTACTAAGTTTAACATAGATATAGGCAGATATATGACAGTGAATCATGTTATTAATCTATGGTTATTATCTACTTCTAAGAGAGTACATATACGAACCATCCTGCCTGCTTTGATTATATGGTCTATTTGGTTTGCTAGAAACAGCAACAAACATAAAAACATAACCAATCCTGCCTGCGCCTTCAAATTGCCAACGGCTAGTTGGAAGCCAACTAGCCGTTGGATGAACCGGGGCATCCGGACGGTTCGTCCGGATGGTCCGAATTCTCTGTCCGGGCATCCGGACGCCCATCCGGATGGTCCGGACGAATATTTTTTTTTTTCGTTTTTTATGGGTCTCCCCTATAAATAGAGGAGACCCCAACACCAATACTCACACCTCTCAAACAACTCTCTACTTCTCTCTAAATCTATCTACTTGTTCGAAAAGTTCTAGAAAACTATAATTACTTATTTTACATATTCTACTCCTACGTTCGAAATTGTTTGATTTTTGTTTTTCCGCAAATTGTTTCTTAGTTGTTATTAGTCTAAATTTAGTTGTTCTATCTTGTTATTAGTCTAAATTTAGTTATTCTATCTTGTTATTAGTCTAAATTTAGATTTTATTATTAGTATTTTATTGCATATTTTAAAAAAAAAACTGTTATTAGTTTTAAAATGACTTCAAAACGTAGAAATATTGGGATAAACCTACCATCTAATGTGGATCTCAATACCATAGATGAATTTTCTACAGAATTCCCTCACGTTGACACACTCTCCTCCCACGAAAGTGGTGGTGGAAGTGCTAGTGCTGGGTCGAGATCTCGTAAGAAAACATCTTGGATTTGGAAACACTATACTCTATCAGAAGATGGTTATAATTGTATTTGTAACGTGTGCAAAATAACTTATCTTCACGTAAGTGGAGCTAGAAATATGGGCACTAGCACTATGGTAAAACATTTAGTAAAACATTCAATATATGATCCTACAAAACCTAACCCAACTAATGTTTGCACGAACCCTCAAACAGGTCTTCCTTTTGAGTTTAACCTCGATACGTATAGGGAAGAAACAATGATTTATGCAGTCGGTAGTTTACAACCATTTAGTTTTGGGGATTCTTGGAGATACGAAAATTGGATGCAAGCTGGGGTAAACCCACAGGCAACACGCATTCCACGTACCTCTTTGCGATCGCTAGCCTTTAAATATTATTTACAAAGAAAAAAATAGATTATTCAAACTATGCAGACTTTGCCATGGAATGTTTCGATTACTAGTGACATAGCTACTTTTACTGATTTAGATATGATATGTGTTACCCTCCATTGGATGGACGCCCAATGGGTCCTCCAAAGGAGAATTATATGGTTTGAGTCAATTGGGAAGCATAACGCATAAATAATTAGGGAGAGTATGATTGAATGCATGAATGTTTATGGCATTAAAAACAAGATTATGTATATTTCGTTGGATAATGCATCTTCTAATATTAGTGCTATAACATTGCTTATACAAGATTGCAATCCCCCTTTTCCAAAATTGTTTCACACGAAATGTTTATGCTACGTACTTCAATTAATTGCGAAAGAAGGAATACGTATGGTTCAGGGTGATTATATTACCCCTATAAAAAATGGGATCCTATTTTGCTCGACATCCGCTGCTAAAAAAAGAGCTTTTAAAACACTTGTTACTTCAAATGGGAAAAAAATATAAGAAACTTATATTAGATGTCGAAACTAGATGGAATTCTACTTACACAATGCTTGCACGTGCGCATGTTTTTAAAGAAGAGATTACGACGCTTTATAATGCATATCGTGAAACACCAATTGAACCAGGTCATTGGAAATATTGTGCACACATGTTAAGATTTTTAAGACTTTTTAAAGAAAACACCCTAACCTTTTCTTCACAAAATCAACCTAATGCTCATTTGGCCCTTTTCACGATTACTAATCTTGCCATGCATATCGATGAATTTAGATCAAATTTTGTATGCGTAGACATGGTGCCCGGAATGGAATATAAGTTCACAAAGTATTTTCATCCAATCCCTGATAGTTATTCATTTGCTTGCCTTTTAGATCCTTTTTCACGAAAAGAAAAATTTGAATTGCTAGTTAGATGCTTTTATAAATCTGTACGGTTTTCTACAACTAAACCACCGAACAAACCAATTGACCCTAAAGGGTATATTAGCGGTATATATGATAGTTTGTATAATATCTATGATAAGTATGCTGCAAGATATAGATCAAATACATCTACAAATGTAAGGAGTAGCAACAATAGGGGTAGAGGGAGATCTTCTACTAACTATGTTCAATTGGCAATGTTACGAAACAATGTTACAGAAACCCCTCAATCTGATAATGAGTTGTATAGATATTGGAGCACTAGGTTTGATTTTACGAATTATCAAGACCAAGGTATTGAAGATATCATAAGATGGTGGGGTACCAAAACTGAAGAGTTTCCTATTCTTTGCAGGATTGTTAAAGAGATTTATGCTATACCTATGTCTACAGTTGCAAGTGAGTGTGCTTTCAGCCAAGCGAGGTTGCAATACACGACTAAGAGAACAAGATTGACGAGCAAAGCACTTGGATTGCTTGTGGCAGTTAAGGATTGGACAACGTCGGATAAAAGGATGCAAGACATAGAGTTTAGAGACGAAGTGAACGTAAACGACATCTTCGAAGATTATCCGGATGATTACGAAGATACACTTGAACAAGAAATTGCGGAAGAAAACCAAGATGACGACGAAGATTTTACTTACGAAGAAGACGAAGCTGGAGATGAATGATGTTTGTAATAGTTTTTTGCTATTTTGTGTTGTAATTTGAAAACATTTGTACAACTCCTGGCCCGCACGAGTATAAACTGTGAACGGCTAAATTATCCAAAAATGACTTTACCTTTTATTATAATAACAACAACTGTATTATGAAATACTTATAACTTCATAAGATCTAATTTTGGTTTAAAAAATAATAACAAACACTTGTAAAATTTAAAACCAAATCACAATAGTAATCAAAATGTAATATTAAAATTATAACCATAGAATTTGTAATATTTTAACATGATAAGATATAGTTTTGGTTTGTATTAGATCTAAAAACATAATAATAATATTCAAAATGTGATAATAACATAAGTAATATTTAAAATTTTGGACTATATAATAATTACAACACTTAAAATATTAATAACCAAAACAAATTAATATTAACAAAAATGTAATAATAATTCTATAATAATATGCAATATCTGAATATTTTTTAAATATAACATTTTGGTTATAAAATAAATAAAACCAGCATAATATTTACCAATAAACCGCGGTTTTTTACAAATAAACCGTGGTTTCGCAGTCATGCCGGGTTGCAGTCCTGCCGGGTTGCTCCTTATGCGGTCCTGGCGGGTTGCAGTCCTAATGAGCCAGTTTAGCAGGTAAACCGCCAGTTCTTAAGCAGATTGTCAGCTTTGAACCGTGGTTCCAGAACCATTAAACACCTCTACCGATAACCCAAAAGTCAACGAATCTTAATAAGCTAGAACATAGGCTCAGGTTGCTTATGCCTTGGCCATATACAATTAACCCATCTTAATTTCTTATTCAAGTCAGAGTGAACGGTTTGGGTTGAATATTATATTTTTGTTTTTCATTCGAACTCTTTTTCTACAATCGACCTCTCTAAGATTGGGATGGTCCGAAAAGTTTGCTGTGACAAAACGAGAAATTCATCATTCCACATAAAATATCGCACTTCAGTCGTCACTCACCCTTCGTTGAGGATTTTATTCAAGATTTATATTTTTTTATGTCCTAATTTTGATGAGGTAGGTTTATTTTTTTATCTAGTTTCAAATCATAATATTAAGTTGTTTTTAGTATTTTGATTTTTTGGTTAGTTTTTAAATTTAATTTTGATATTTAGTTGCGTTAGGATTTGAAAATATGGAAAACAAATATTTTCAATTTTTTGGAACCATTGTTTGGTACCACAATTTGAATATAAGCTAATAAATCTATTATATTTTATTTTGCGAGTTGAATTTTGGTCATAAGGTTTGTTTATTGGTTGAAAGTTGAGAATAAGTTCATTTCGTATTTTGTTTTTGAACTCTCATTCGCAGTTGATTTATACTATGGTTTGCATTTCACATGTATATCTATCCTTGAAACATGTATTTCGCATTCCGTTGTTGAATTATGAATATGTTTCGTATTTTATAGTTATAAATGATCATATATTTTTCTTGTATTAGATTTCACATTTGGTATTACATATGTTTCTTCACACTTATAAATTATTCACAAATTTGTTATGTTTTGCATCTTACATTTGGTATTGTATTTGTTTCACATTTTGCGTTTAATATTAACATGTATACACATTTCGTATTTGTTACATGAAATATTACCATAGAAACATGATTATAGCTATATTCTTTAGATCACGTGTATACACCCCTATTAAATAATTAAACGAAAAAAATAATGAAATTCACATTGAAGCAACCAATATTGATCAATGGGTGATAGTTGTAGAAGATGAGGTCCATGATGCACAAATGAAGTTGATTGATAAAAATGCATAATGTACAAGATGAAATGAAGAGCGCAGATGTGAAGTTAAGGATGCACATGTTAAAGTGTAAAGTTTTTTAATAAATATATAAAATGATCAAGATGAAGTTTAAAACCAACAAGATGTAAGTGAAAATAAATTAGGCTAAGAAACATGCTTCATTTTACATATTTAACAATTCCCATGATACTTATTTTGCATTTGTAAAAGGTTGTGTTCTTTTATCTTATAAAACCTTTTGTTTTGCATTTGGTAAAAATTTATGTTTTAAATTTTGCAGTTCATCACACATTGGTTTTGTGATTTTGCATTTGTCAAATGTATTTAACGCTCATTTTACATTTGGCAAATCTATACAAAGTTTTTTTGCATTTCGCAATTTATTAATGTATTTAATACATGCCAACGTTTGTCTTTTGCATTATTTTATCACACTTGTCAAAATTTTACATTTTCACAATTGTTTTTATACTTTTTTTTACATTTTGCATTTGCCTTAAGTTGTGTTCACATATATTTTTATACTTGTTTTGAATTTTGCATTTGCCTTAAGTTGTGTTCACATATATTTTCAATTTATACCAATTTTAAAAGGTAAAACACTAGTTGCACCAAATACAAATAATAGAATGGGTCAAAAATAATTATAGGAACAATATGTTGCAACAAAATTTGGGAAAGTTATTGAATGTGAGGATATAAATTAGACAAATGATAACTAAATAAATTTTTCCTAAGGCCAAAGAATCCTACAAATTATACAAGAAATGGGGGGAAATTAGGATGATTCTGTGGTATGGTGAGTTCCAAAAATAACATTCCATATTATTGTGAGTAATATGATGGAGGTAGCCAATACGACCAACTTGACTCTAAGGTAACATTCTGTCTCTAGTGGATTTAATAAGTGTTTCACATTTTGCAGTTGAATTAATCAGTGTTTTGCATCTCGTATCTGTTTTGATAAATGTTTAGTATGTGACATCTTATTTAATAAGTGTTTTGCATTTCTCATTTTATTTGATGAACATTATGTAATTCATATTTTAATCACAACATATTTATTATTTCACAGGTTATTAGTGGCTTTACACAAGAAATTTCATATATGTGCCACTAGTCATGATAGAAGCCTAAAAATACCGTATAAATCAATAGTTATTTATTGACATAAATTTTAAATATTTTTAATTATAACAATTTCTATGAATTATATAATAAGGCTAAAAAATGTTTCTTAAAATTATCTTAATGTACATATCTATCATTATAGAAACATATATTGCATAAATAATTTTTTAAATTATTTCAATATACACCGAACCACCAAATGATGAAATCAATCACTCGACATTAATGGTGATGGACCTTGATAACGACACAATATTCAACTTTAACCCATTGGTACCAAATTAAAAATACACAACATATAAAACATAAATGCCAATACAAAGATTTGTAAGTTATACATGTTTTGCATTTTGCATTTGGAAGTTAGGAATGTTTCACAATTTTTATTTGGTTTTCGGTTTGTTTTGTGTTTTTATATTTGGAAAATAACTTTGTTTCTGGAAAATAACACAAATTTTATTTCAATTTTGGTAGTTAATCTTGTTTCGCATTTCACATGTGGGAGATATTATTGTTTCATGTGTGGCATTTAATATTAAGTTGTATTTCGCATTTAATACATTTATCATGTAATTCATATACATATTATTTACATAAATTTACATATAGATTAGCTCATCGAAATTAGACTTTTAAAGGCAAAATAGAAAATAAGTTAACATATTTAAGATATATCCCACAAAAATAAGTGAGAATTATTGATTGTAGCGTACTGATTTGTGAATATCCTAAAGATTTTATTGACAATAGAAAGTAGCTAGCCCTTATGACGAAAACATTGCTACATTGAGGTGAACATTTAAGCTTGATATTTTTTCTCAATGATAAACACACAGACAGAACATGGTAATAATTTATATATTAATATTGAATTTTGTTATATAACATTGTATAGAGATATTAGATTTTACATAGGTGATTTTGTGCAATATTGCTACATGTTTTGCATTTTGTATTTACTTTAAGTCTTGTTCCACACTTTACAATTTATTTATTAATGTTTTGCATTTAACAATTTAGCTAGCTCCAAACTTAGACAATTTAAAAATTATTCCGCATTTGTGTTTGACTATGTTTCTCATTTAACAATTTGGCTTATTAATGTTTCACATTTTGTATTTAAACTGGCTTCAATACTTAGATAATTTAAATAATGTTTCAAATTTTATATTTAAATTTAGTTATGTTTCGCATTTCGTCTTTACACTTGTTTATGTTTCGTAATTTGTATTTTAACTTCATTCTTATTTTATCTTGTTTCTCATTTTGTAACTGAAGATTTGTCTTGTTTCGTAGTTTGTACTACTTACATAGTAAATATTTTGCATTTTCTAAATTTATATTTCAAACATTAATGAACATTTAAATAAAATCTTAAGTAATAAAAATTATCATAATACATTGATTTTATAAGACTTCTTCGCATGATCGTATATTATAACCAACTTTCAAACAACAATTACAAAATGATGATTTCTCATCTAGTTGAAATGCGTTTCTTCTTTGGTCTTCCCGCTACAACTTTCAAATTTTGGGGAAGAATAATTGGAAATTCAATAAAAATAGATGTTTCACCAAAAGTAGTTAAAACAAATATGTCATGTGACCTTATAAGAGCTTGCATAATAGAATTGCTAACATATATTGAGAGATTTTCAAAATCTTAAGTATGCAGCCAAAAACATGAAAGTATGGGAAACAATCAATTTTCTAAATACCATAAGAATATTGAAATCCCATAAGATAAAAAACTATAGCAACATCTGAAAAAAAAAACTAAATGTAAAACTAGTGAAGACAAACGAACTAGACATTGGTCTTAGGTTTCTTTTCAAATTTATGATATAATTCACTAGTCTACCGACCAATACTTGTCCCATAAGTAAAACTCTAATTTTCTCAATGAATTCCAATATATGAAGACTACAAAGCTCTTGGATATTATTATTAAATTACTCCCTTGACTAGAGGCCATGTAACCATACCGATTTCTTTTGAAAAACTTCAAATGTATATTTGTCTCGAGGTAAATTTTCATAAAAACTAACAAATTTTGAACCTCATTTATCAATAAGATATCCCACAAGTGAAGTTTTAACATCTAAAAAATCATAGTCAATTATCACCATTTTTTTACCCAAAAATATCAAATTTACCTTGAAAATATATATGCACAATTATGAAAGAAGCAAGATAACTTCACATTTTAAATTAGTAATTGGTAATTATTCATGTTTCAAATTTTCCAATTCCTAACTAGACATGTCTAACATTTTAAAATTAAATTATATTGAATATTTTGTCTTTAGCATATAAGAACAAAGGCTTGTTTCACTATTCGTATAAAAGAAAAAGGTAAATTTTATCGTTCACAAAATGAAAATGAATGTATGTTTCGAATTTTGCATTTCATAATAAGGCATGTTTCACTTGTGGTGAATTATAAAATTGGTATATTTTACAAATCGTATTAAAGAAATATAGAGAATAAAACTCACAATTGTTACCATATTTAGTTATGGAAAATTAACTATAAATTCTTCCTAACCAACTCATCGTATTTTGTTAAAAAAATTTTTATCATATCTTTAAAATCTTCAAATTGACTAAGAGGATAGATTGCAGTTTGATAATTTAGTTTGAAATATCTAAGGCATATATAGACATCCTACATTTTGCATTTTGCAAAAAACTTAATAACCAAGAATTTTGAAATTATATATATATATATATATATATATATATATATATATATATATATAATTAATGTATTTTACAATTTACAATCCGAACATCTACTAGTTTTGCAATTTATATTTTTATTTTATGCCATATATTTCACCTTATAACTTTTTGTTCAAGCAAAAAACATTCCTAACATTGATTTAACATTTAATTCGGAAATAAAATACAAAAGACATCATATCTGAATCAATAAATCAGTTAAAATACAGTATTTTTCAAAACAATTCCTCTAAAAAATAGATACTTATATGAGAAATAAGACTACTAGCATAATTAGTGTATTTTTTTTATTAAAATGAAATGTTTGTTTTTAGTACTCTTATCGAAGGTGGGATCCCCTTAGTGTGAAGGTATAAAATAATGAGCATTATTAGTAATAATTCAAAACATTTGGAAAAATGATGTAACGAAAAATATTTAATTGACAGCATGACTTATTTGTAAGTTGGTTGGAATATCGAACCCTTCTGTTATGTGAGGTGAATAACTTCTTTGTACGGAGACTAGAGACGTTATGCATGCAACGATTTTAGTTAGAGAGAAATAAAGGTTTCAAACTTAATTGTGTGTTGGGAAAAGTAAGTAGAGACACGTGTTCCACAGACAATACGACTTCGTAAGCTTTTTTTATATCGTTGAGTTTTCTTATATCGTTGAGTGTTTGTGTTGACAATTGGATTATCGACTATGATGAATCTCGTTCTTTTTCTATGAATATTAAATAATTTTTAAGTTAAAATTTTCTCTTGATTTTTTATTCTAATATTTTTCTTCTTCTAAACCATGTCAAATCTTATTCTTATATTGTTATCTTTTAAATGTTTAAAAATGATTCGCAAAGTCATCGTTGCTTCCGAACATAATGGATCAGACAATTACAACTATCAAAAATTATTTTTTGTAAGATCCTTCTTTTAGACCGTCCGGGGGGTAAAAGTTTTTAAAACTGAGGTGGATTAGAAGGTTCGATCAGTGATTAATGTGAACCAATGTCAAACACTTCATTATCTAATCTCGTCTCACGTGTTTGGTTATTCATTACCCTAGGGTTTATAACCTTTTTATTTGGTTCAATCACAAAAATATCACCAGCAATAGTTTTTGGAAACTCTCAACTTTACAGGGTTCATAGAACGGTTTTCACGCTTGAGTTTTTATTTGGCACTAGACGGAAAACAAAGGATCTAATGTCATAACAAATTAGTTTTTGCACACCTAGTTAACATGGGTTTACTATGGACCTTCCCCCAGTTTCTAATCATGGATATCACTTACAAAGTTATTAAATACGGGATGCCATTGTTGGAACTCATTGTAGTTACATCTATTATCAATTTTTTTTAATATTGGATTCACATCTGAGGCAAAAGAGAAGGAAGAAAGTTACGAATGAGCTTTTGGGTGTTTAAAAATGGTTATAAAATCGAACGATTGTGATTTTCTTGTGTTATAATCATATATCGTGAACTTTATTTGATGAATAACATAGATAAACTATTTTCGAGCGCGAGTCACATGTTATGTAAATGACATATCAACAAAAAACAAAAACAAAATATGGCAACGAGTTTAACACATTTTTATCGCTTGGAATAACGCCTTTGTATTGACCATCGTTGACAAAATAAACAAGAGACTGGGAAATATTCAAAGACCATGATAAGTAAATCGAGTGCGTCCTAAACTTATGGATTACAGTATATAAAGAAAAATGTGTTCATGCATACACTAACAAGATCATGCATATGACAATCACATGTCTAATAAGGCGGAAAGCTTGCACGCTACTTTGAAGAAATATATCGGTCAAACTAATTAAATTTTGAAGAATTTTGAAAGAAAATTTATAGTTTTCTTGTGATGGAACATAAAACCATAAAAGAATCCATGTAGTTAAGCAATTGTCGTCTTATTTATAAATTCTGAGATTCTAAACTTTTTAAATTACTACAATGGTACGTATCACCGATCACTTTGACGATAATCTACGATAATTATCTTGAAAAGGCTAAGAAGGTCGAAGATGAAAAATTGATGTGAAATTATATCAACTACTTGACACACGGGTTACCACGTATCCACAAACTATAGCCCATCTAAAAAGCGGATGGGTATGTTCATACTTGAATTATAGATGAGCGTTGGAGAAGACTAGAGATGGTCTCTCAAGTTAAAATAACCGGAGAAGAAGATGCCAAAGTTAACATTGAAAATTTAAATGCAAAACTATGAGAGTTTTATGTTTATGAACCAAGTCATTGGCTTAAAATATTTACACGGATTTTGGATCATTCTACCTTTTTTTATTACGAAGCCCTATAAAAAGTGAAAGCCAAAAACCATACTCTCGACCGTGGTTATGGTCGTGATTGGCAATAAAACTCATCTTGAATATTCTATTATAAGAGATAATTTTATGCACGAATACACAGAATACTAGTGATTAGAATCGCATGTGAATAATGCGGGAACTCCAAAGATGGGAACATCGATCGCTAGTTTTAGAACACTGGTGTATGTTTTTAGTAGCACCACTAGAACGGTCTTTGGAAAAGTCTATACTAATTACAGAGTCAAACCCTATATAACAAAAGAAGCACGAGTTGCATCTAATGATAAAGTAACTCTGATTGCGACGAATAATGATAAAATAAAATCGCCAGTTATCGTTAAAACAAACCCAAAGATGTTTCCTAATATTGGTAAAATAATACCTAACATACCGGACACAAGTTACATATCAAACATACTATAATTTGTATGTATTTTCATAAACAAAATTACCAACGTTAGGCCCGATGAAATTTATAGGTTTAGAGCCATGGCCCATGGTTTTTTTATGCCAAAAATGGATGAGAATTCGTTAGAAAAATTGTTAATACACAAAGTAGAAACTCATAGAGAGTTTTATTTAAGTGCCGAATATTTTAAATAAGATGTTTACGGTAATGGAAAACTATGTCCGTTGAAATATTATAAAAAGAATGCACAGTTAGCAAATCAGATTTCCTTATCAAGTTGCAGAAAACTAATTGCAGCCACTTTCAAATGTGTTTTCTATTGCTTAGCATCCATCAGTTGTGCAACTTATTTACCGGTTAAAGATGCACCACCAATGGACATCCATTTGATAGGGCTTGGGGTCATTTTCGTGAATGTAAATTATTTTGTTCATGTACGTAAATAATTATTCTATTAAAAGCTTTTAGTTATTAATGCAATATAATTATTCTATATAATTTATCTTGTTTATTTTTATTTTATTTTATTTTTATAGATAGATAGGGTTAAAGATTCAACTTTACCAAAGATAAATCCTTCGTGGATGCACACTATTAGAGAAGATACTAGACCTTGGTCGGTGATATTATTTGAGAAAGCCTTTGATTTGTTTTGAATACAACAGTCCCGACCGACATCATCTGGTGTATAATCTAGAGAGTGGAGTCAATAATAGTATATTTGACAAAGTCAAACTCTAATATTTAATCATTTTGAAGTTGTATTAGTTTTTTTAATTTCCACATAAATATTACTTGTTTTTTTCAACCATGAATGTTCTACAATATTTACGTCGAACTTTATTTTTATTTTGAAATTAACATTTATGAACTATTTGGAAGCATAGAAAACACGCGTACCGCCTCCCATTTATTGTGTATAGGTTTGACATTTTTATTAAATTGAATAAACAAAAACGACTTTGCATATTGCCACCAAAGGTTTCTTTTTTAAGTCTCTAATAATGTTCTATATTTTTTTACTTAAAACTTCATTTTTATATTGGAACGGACATTTATGAAGTGTTTGGAAACATAGAACACGCATCTCACCTCTCATTTATTGTGTATAGGTTTTAAATTTTTATAAATTGAATAAACAAAAATGACTTTGTATATTACCGTCAACTATTGATATTTTAAATGGCATAGGAACCAACGGTTGGCGCATAGGCTACCATATCAGCCAAAAGAAGACGGTTATGTGGTCTTTTTTGCCAATAGCTTAGCAGACAAACCTCCTAAAAAAGAGAAGATTCATAAAAATATTTGCATGTTTACTCCATATTCTAGAGATATACACCATATGCTCGCCAAAGGATTCTGGTAATAAGAAATTATTTATAAGAAAATACGATGTATGATTAACAAATTTTAATAGATTTGATGGCTTTCGATAAGTTGTGGTCTTTTTCAGTCCATTTTATATCTTACAAATTGTAAGTTTGATTATCAATGATATTAAGTAGTTGAAGAAATTTTATATGTTTGTAAAGCTAGTTATATCGAAATCTACGTTGGTGGGAACTTTAGCTGGTGGGAAAATATAGATGGCATGAACTCTTAGATAACAGAAAACTTAAATGGACATTTAATAATAATTCATGACCCACCAATAATAAGTCTCGTCTATACATTACCCACAAATGTTTTCATAAAGTTTTCCTATATAAAGGTTGTGAATAACATAACTAGAACATACAACTCCATCTGCTTAAATATTATATATAACATAACTCATAATGTTGTTCAGTATGAAATGAATTGTTAGTAAAGACTCATTTCTCCTACAAGTCACCAACTATGCGAAGAGAATGAGTTCAGATGAGAATACCTATGGGTTTATTAATAAAGTGTTACATGCCATCTATTACATGTACGGTTAAATGTACAGATATCAAGGAGAAAATATCATGTCTTCTCCACCTAGTCGTGAAGAAGGATCTACCATGTACAGTTATCTAAAAATTGAACTAATGTTTCGAGTGTTCGACCTCCCATATGTAATTAGGAATGAGATGTTTAACTCGTTCAATTTGAAAGTAACTGATTTCTTACAAAAAAATATGTTACGTTATGTGGATGAACAAATTTTTGAAAATAAAGATACCCTGAGGAGTTGCACTTTTAACAAATGATATGACTTTGAGTAAAATTATGTTATTTTATATTCATGTATAATGTTGTTTTATGTTCCTTTGAAACTGTTGGAGATTTTATTTGTTTTATGTTATTTTGAGTTCCCAACCATTGTTGTATTTGTTGTCTGTTCATGTGATTCATTTCATTTATTACACTTGTTTTATATTCATGTTTAATGTTGTTCTATCGAGTTAATTGTGATATTTTCAAATTATTAACACAATAACAGTTGTTAAAGCAACTGTTACGCAAACATTAAACGTATAGTGAACTGTTACCAAAGTAACTACAAAATATATAGACAATGGTTAGAAAAAATAATAATTGTTAGATTAGTGTTACGAAAAAAACTGTTATAAAAGTAACTGAAAAACGTTTAATAAAAAAACTAGTATTCAAATGAAATAATAACATGTGTAACAAATTCAATACCATAAGACAAATGAAATATTTACAATAAAAAAGAAATATAATTATAATAAAAACATCACACCAAAATGTCTAACATAATTTCATACATTGACTAAACATCCTCATACGTATTTCTTAGATTGTCGGTTGTCCTCTTAAACACCTCTAGCGTAGATATAATACAATTTGGTGCAACCTCACTCCAAGATATCGTATAACGGAACCCTCGCAATCCTCGTACATGTAATCTTGTGGTGGGTATATATTTAGGTCAATGACGTCGTACCAACTAACCTTCTGATGAGCTAAAATATACTCCAGAGTACAAAGTGATTCCATATTATCTCTAACTGTAGGACCCTTCAATAGAGGATGTAATATATAATCTAAGCAATTCACCCAATCTTCGCGATCAAACTTATAGACAAGAGAGGTGGGTTTTCTTTTACCTTTGTTCCGCGTCCGAATTAGCATAAATGATGGACTGCACTGGACGTATCCGAACTACCATAAAGATTGATTATGATATTAGGCTTCAGTGTTCTCCATACAGGAAATGATACCATGATACCAAACTACTGTCTCTAAAATAATCGTGTATATGTCGGAAGATTATAAAAATACATGCAAAACAAAATAATACAAACAATAATACAGATGAGTTTTTATATTTCTAGTTTCAAACAAAAAAATATCAAACCAAATTATTTTTGTTCTATAATTATAACCCTATAAGTCAATAAGCCTATCAACACCATACAACCCATTAATTCATGAAACCAACAATATTTTAAGCAACAAATAACAAGTTTAAAAGAGTCTAACTGCATACGAAGCATGTATGTTATTCATACATTCAATAACTACTTATTCTATTACATTTATAATTGTATACCAAGTATGAAACAATCTAACTAACTGCACATAGAATATTTTCCTAAATTGATATATTAAGAAACTCTTCATTCTCTAGTATTAACAACAAACAAAGAGTGTATGATACTCTATTTCTAGTAGTAACCGTATACCAAGCATTTTCATACTTTCATATATTAACAAAATTATAATCATCCTATTTTAAAAAGGTAAAACTCATATCGATTCTCTGCAGTTTGTTGATATTTAAGCAACTAATCATCCTTTGGTAGTCACTACAAAAAACTAATGTATGATATTGCATTTCTAGTAGTAACCGCATACCGAGCATTTTTATACTATCATATATTAAACAACTAATAGTTATAATCATCATATTTGAAAAATGTAACTTTTATATCAATTCTCTGCAGTCTGTTGATAATAATCCTTCAGTTCAGTTTGGTTCAGGACTTGGAAATGGACGCTCTTATATTACATCGAGCAATAATCGGCACCCGCTCTGTGTAACTTGCACGAGCAACCGAATAAATTTAAATAAAATGATCTTGTATCCAGGTGTCGAGGAGAGCGATACACCAACCTATAACCCTCATCGTCTGTAAGGAGGCCTCTCCTAGATGATGATACATATATGCCAACACCGCAGTACCCCACGTATAACGTTTAACCTGCCCAGTTAAGTCCTTTAGAAGGAACATGTACTTATAATTGATATACGTATTGCTCTTGTCAGTAAACAAACTACACCATAATATGTGAAGAATATAGGCATGTGCAACCTGATGCACCATATCCTCAGCTAGTAAAATGTTGATGTCATGGTAGGCCTCAACGAAACCTCTTCCGAATAAAACCGTGCCTAACTTAATCCTTTTATGGATATCAATCTCCTCTGTAAGCTTAGGCGGATCTACACCTAGGAGTACGATAGCATCGAGAATAGGATGTGGTTTTATTTAAGAATGAAAGTGTAATGGTGTCACCTTCGACCTCCAGACCCAAGATCGTATGGCCATTGTCAAGTATGATACGCATCTCACTAATGATAAAATTGAAACTTTTTGTTTCTTGATGCCAACATTCTAAAAAATATTCATAATAGTATGTAGTGGGTGCATAAGGATAACGACTCGATTAGCATGCTGAAAAGTATTGCATCTAATAACTTTGTAACCCTATCATGACATCTCAAACTCTCGCTTCTATGACTAGTATAATCGGCATACAAATGCATCTCACTCTTCTAAAAATAATAGCATGGTTAGACTTAAGTAAAAAATACTGAATAATAATAATACATATATCAATTGAACAATAATAATTACCTCTCTGTGTCAAACATAGTAGGCATTATGGTTTATGAACGTGCCGCAAAATAAAACATGTAAACGAGAGAGATGAATCTTAAGGTGGAGCTTATGAGATGTAGATGGTCGTCGGTTGGGGCAAAGCTCAGCAATGAAAAACCTAGTGGAGATAGAAGTGGAAGCTGAAGTGTTTCCATAATATAGCGGTAGTTTTTCGTTTTTATCTTTTCTTATCTCTTATTGTTCGCATATTGCCAGCATTACCAGAACCCCTGCCTTGATTCCATAATATAAAAAACAAAACATGAAATATGAGTAAACTTACTCGAAAATATTTAACTTTCAAAAAAAATTTGTTTTCAAAAAAGTAATGAAACCGAACAAAAATAACCAAAGAAATAAGGATAGACTGGGTTGGATAAAATTTGGTTCCCATAACTACCCCATTTCCAAAGCTACGGAGGACTAGTAGCCATCCACACTAGACATCAGGCACGAAAAGCTACCTATCCTCCATAACATTGTTTCTTATACTTTCTTATGCGCCAGAAGATTGGCGTGAGGCTTCCGTATCACGCCAAGTATATGGCGCGGAGTACGGATGGCAATGGGCTGTTCGCGGGTCGGGTTCGGGTCGGTCCGTCTGAGTTCGAATCCGGCCCGATCTGTTTCCGGATTCATATTTTCAAATCCGAACCAGTTCGCTAATGTCTGCCGGTCAACTCGGCCAGACCCGCGCATTAATTTTAATATTTTTAAAATATTTTTAAATTTATTTTAAATATATTAATTTATTTTTTAAATATATTATTTTTATATATTTTATGATTTTCGGACCGGAACGGGTCAGACAAATTTGAAATCCGTATCCGGTCCGGTCTAGTTGCAGGTTACAATTTTTTAACCCGAACCCGATCTGTTCTAAGTTCGGACCGGACAACATCCGAATTACCACCACTAGTGCGGAGACTTCCGTCGCGCCAAAGGTCGGGTGCGTACACTAACCTCCTCACTATGCTTGGTACGGTAGATATAGTTTACACCTGTGTTTGACGGAAACCATGTATTATTCCATGTTCCAAAAAAATTAAAATATTTGCTCCAAAACTAACCCTATTCGATCAAAAACCTTATTCGAAGTCTATTAAATTAAAAAACATATTCAAAAATTACCTGATCTGTATGTGTAGTTTGACTTGGACTTGGCTTCGACTCCACTGATCTATAGGTGTGGTTTGATTTCGACTTTTGTCTTTAGTGGGTTCAATTTTACAGGTGGGTTCAATTTTACAGGTGGGTTCGATTTGGACCTTCATTTTGGTACTCGTTTTGTAGGCGGCAATCTTGCAATGAACTCTAGGCTTTGACGAGGGTTGCAAGTGAGGGTTCTGGAAGTGACGGCAACCAATGGGGAAGAAGATTGAGGGAAATTTTGACTATTTTAGTAGCACGTTGCAAAATAGTTTTGGATTTTTTTTAGTATTTTTTTTTTACTTTCGTTTCTAAAATATGTGCTATACTAAGGAAAAAAGTTATAAAAAAAAATCCAACAAACTCCCAATTAACAGAGGAAAATAGTTATAACCATTCAATATTAGAACTATTTATCAATAACCCCCTAGTGTTTGGGAAAGTACTTATTAACACCTGATTTTGAAACTAAATTACTGATAATCATTTGGATTTTTTTAATACCCATCAAACCCTCATTTTGTCAGTTTGTATTTATCGATTGTTTATCGGTTCACAAGTGATTTTCTTTCTTTGTGTTTTGTTATTTTTTATTTTGTTGAGTCATTTTGTTATTGTTTTATGGTTATATGATCTTTATAGTTATGTTGATTCTTTGATTTCGTATATTCACCTAAATGTTTGGACAATTATCTGAAAAAGAATGATTTCGGAAAAATGTATATGAGGATTTTTGGTTTTTGCAAGTGTGGTTGCATAATTACATGTTGTTTAGTTGTGAAAATATTAACATATGACTCGGTGCGTAATAACGTACAACATGGTTGTGAAATTAATCAGTTTTGTTCTGTTGCGTAATTATATACATTTTAGGTTAAAAAAGAGTTGTTCTGAAATATATAAGCATAATTTTGGGTGCGACATCATGTGTTAATTGGTTGCAGAATTACGTTCTAAGTGATTGGGTAAAAGGGTAGCAAAACTATGTTATATTTGGTAATGTAAAATACAAGTGTAATACGATTTAATTGGTTGCATAGTTACTTTACAAATGGTTGCAGTCGTGAAATAACAATATATAAAGAAATGATAAAATAAAATTAATACTACAAACAAAAAATATTATAGTTAAGAGATATACAACTTTTACAGATAAAATATTATTGTAAATTTAACATACAAGCATCTACCAATATTTTATTGTATATCTATGGTTCAGAATTAAAGTATTTCAGCTCTTTTCATTGTCGCAAAATGTGGTTCGAATGTTTTCGGTATTTTTTCAATTTCAATAAAACACCTCGCATAGTCGCACACAAAAGTTCCATAATCAACAAAACCAGGTTTCTGTTATGGAATTTCTACAAGGATTTCAAATTCCATTGTTCGTTTTGGTATCATGAGTTTCCTTTCGATAAAGTATATGTACTGTAAAATTACGGCACAATCATTTGTACATTATTTAAGAAAAAATATATCTAATTAAATAATATTATACTTTGATAATATTTACCAATTGTTTAACGACTTTATTTTTGGACCAGCTTTACAATGCATTGCATATTTGTAGTTGTATATCACGCTCTCGTTTAAATTAAATACACATAATGTTCAATGATTCGATACACTTTTTACTCTAGTTTTTATACAAATTAGAAAGGTGTTATATGTTGTTTATATAGGTCTTGCCCTGTATATATCATCAAATAATTGGGGTAACTTCACTTTTGTATTATATTGATGTCTATCATAGCATATATATATAATCAAACTAATAGTAAAAAATAAATAAATAAATAACTTTTATTTTAACATAGTAAATAAGCTTACCAATGCATGAGTTGATATGTAAATTGATTTTCCTCAATTTGACAGATTTAAGCCATAAAGTTGTGAAACAATAATATATTATTATTAAGCTTTTGTAATTTGATGAATATATATATATATATATATATATATATATATATATATATGTGTGTGTGTGTGTGTGTGTGCGCATTAGTGGTTTGTAGAAAAATAATATAAAAGGATGCATAATCAGGTATTAACTAGTTATGAAAATACCAAGTGTTGAGCGAGTGTGTAATTTTGTACAATCTATTTTTAAAAATATATAAAAAAGGTTGTGATGGCTGCATAAATAAGAACAAAATAGGTGCGTAAATGATAGTTTAGGGTGCAAAATTACCTTGTAGTCCAGTTCACCATCATTTTCAATTTCCAACATGTTTTCTAGTTGAACATAAATTGTTTTTGATGGAAATGACCATACAGCAGGATTATGAAGGAACTCGGCTTCTTCTTTTTTCTTCAAAATGAATAAATATTTGACAACTTCTTCTAATATTAAATTCTTGTTTTCATTGTCGATTGGTCAATCATATTCCACGTCTATAATTTTCTATTTAAATGGTTTTGGATCATAAAATAAAGATATACCTCTTTTCCCAATTAAAACTTCCTGATGATATTGCACAACTCTTTGTTGAGAAGGAGGATAAGGAGTAGGATTTCTAACTCATTGTATAATGTTTTGTTGAGACGAGAGAGATGAGGTTTTACAACTGTTTATACTTCTTTTTTCTTTATTTGTTGATTATTGTTTTATATTTTTTTCTTTCAGGATTAATTTTGCACCTACTTCAACTTTGTTTGTCGAACGTGTTACAACTCTTTTATTTTTTTCTGGTTGATAAGGAACTTGTACATGTTTTTTAACTTCATTTTTATTTTCCAATACAATAGTTGAAGCTTCTAAAACTCCTTGAACATTTTTTTGTACTTTCTCTTTTTTAGTCTCTTTTTTTACATTCATTTTTTTGAAGTCTCTGTCAATATATGATTTATTTCCTTTTCTTTATTTTTTTTGTTTTATCAACCAAATTAGGATTTTTATCAACTACCCAAGAAGGTTGATACATAAGAAGTGTCAATGCTCTTGAAAAACTATATCCAATAATTTCTATTTCTTATGTTTTCATAATATCATCATTATCTTTGATTAGACTATCATTATTGATGAGTCCGAATTCGAAGTGCTCCCCGGAAGGGCAGTCCAAGGTAAATCTCCCCGTAAAATTCGGACAGACTCCAAGCATGTTAATTCGAACAGGACTTTTTCACCGGACAGATAAATTCGAACACTATAAACCTAAGGCAGTTCGAACTATGACTAAAGTACTAAAAAACCTAAACACTATCTGACTAAGCTACCTGCACATCTGCTTAAAACTTGTGGGTCTTTAAACATGACCCGGGTCCATTAAACTTGACCCGAAAGCCCATAAGGGCCCAAATTTCACACTATAAATACCCAACCACCAGCATTAACTATGGGTAAGAAAAATTAACTGCTGCCAGGCTGCTTAATTCTCTCTCCACCCTTAAAACACCCTTAAAACACCCTGAAACACTTTGAAACACCTTTAAACACCACCATACCACCGTGAAACACCCTTACACCGTCTTAAAACTCCACTTGAAATTACCAGCCTACCCTCAAGCTACTTTTATCCACACCAAATTGGCGACCACAGTGGGAGGCGACGGTGCCTGAATCAAGCATTCAAAACCAAGTAAGGAAATTCTGTCCGAATGAATCCGGATAATCCAGAGCTTCCACCAGCTTTGCTCGAAGTGGTGGAAGAGAACGATGAATATACTGTCCAAGAGCGTGACAGGTTGAGGGTCGAAATAGAAGCTCTAAGGGCTGAGAAGGCCAAGATGGGCATGAAGGAAAAGTCCAAAGCATCAGTTGCTCATCGCTCTGATAACCCTCGAGAGCATGAGGCTTCAAAAACTCATGTGAGCACTAAAAAGACACATGCCAGTTCTAAAAAGTCTCACCGGTCCAAGCCTGTGGAGAGTTCTGACTCAAGCTCAGAATCTTCGGACAGCTCTTCGGACAGTGAGGGAAATGAAAAATCCTTGTCCTCCAGTAGTGATGAGGGGCGAACCAGGAAAAAACAGAAGCAAGTTAAAAAGTATTCCAGAAAAAGAGATCACCATGGAAGAATGAAAAGGCACATTGGAAAAGGATCATCTCACAAGCGGAGGCATATAGACCGGATGCTGGTGGATCCTTTTGCCTTCCATGATGAGCCAGGTATCTTTGCAACACCTAATGAGGATACTGCGTTCAGTCGTGGGAGGAACTGGAGGCAATCTCCATTGTCTTCCAAAATACTGTCCGGAAACCTCCCCAAGAGGTTTGATAGCACCAAGATGGAGAAGTACGATGGCAGTACTGATCCAGACAATCATCTGGAGCAATTCAAGAACTTCATGATGAACTTTGATGATGATGATAAACTACTCTGCAGGGCATTCTCCCAATCCTTCACGGGGAGTGCTCTGAAGTGGTACAACAGCCTTCCTCAGGGTTGTATCAGAGACTTTGATACTTTTTGGGTGGCCTTTCGAAGGCAATTTGTGGGGAGTAAGGAGCTAAAGGGTAATGGAGATACCATAATCCATTGTGCCCAGGAACCAAACGAATCATTAAAGGAGTACATAAGTCGTTTTGTGAACACAAAAAACGGGCTGGCTGATTGCTTTGAACAAGTGGCAATAGCCTCTCTGAGACAAGGTTTGAACCCGGGCAACCTGGCCGATTCAGTAACCAGAAAGAAGACCATGACCTGGGGGGGATTGCTAAATCAAGTTGGCAAACAAATAAATGTTGATGAAACAAAGAAGACCAGGGTGCACAGACAGGTGAGATCCACCCCGGTGGCACCAACTCCAAATCAAAACCAGTCCGGAAACAAAGCTAGAGAAACCGGACAGGGGCATGGAAGGGGAAAAGCTCAGTCTCAACCAGCTGCTCCTGCACAAAGCCAACAGTCTAGAAACAAAAGGGGACCATGGGTCCAACCGGAATGGTTTGCAGAACTCAAAGAAAGTGTGGCAACCATTTTCGATAAAACAAAAGATGAAGTACACTACCGGAGACCAGCAACCTTGCAGTCTCCCAGAGAACATCGAAACAGTTCTTTTTGTCAATATCACAATGATATTGGCCATACTACTGATGATTGCATAGCACTGAAACAAGAGGTTCAAAACCTGATCGAAAGAGGGAAATTGGGTGCATACGTTAAAAGAAGAGGAGGCAACAGGCCTGATAACACTCACCGGGCTGGTCCGGTTAATGCTGCCCCAGAGGGGGCTATGGTAATCATTGAAAGGTTTGATGTGGAATCCGAATACTTGGATCCTGACCCAACAAGAAACAGAGTGGGTGCGATAGAGGAGCGTTCCAGGTCGGTCTCCGGGCTCATTGAGTTCTTTGAATCCTTGACAATTTTCGGAGGGGACACTGTAACGGCTCCTACCACTTCATCAAGAAAAAGGCATGTTCATAATTTGGCTACCCAGCTAGAAGGGGGCATGACCTCATATCAATCGTCAAGTTTGTTCCCATTCATTGTCTTTGATGGGGATGATTTGAGAGACATTGCTGGCCCTCATGAAGATGCTGTTGTTATAGGAGCATCAATAGGGGGCAATGAGATAAGGCGAATCTTGGTAGATACTGGGAGCTCTGCCAATATCCTTTTCCTAGATACTTACAAGAAAATAAAAAATCCAGCTGTGATTCAAAAGTCAGACAGATCGATAGTAGGCTTCACGGGCAGCTCAGCTGATGTAATCGGTGAGTTCGAAGAAGAAGTATTGTTGGGCAGAGGCCCTTTCAAGAAAACAGTCAGAATACTTTTCATTGTGGTGGATTGTCCCACTTGCTACAATGCTATTCTAGGGAGATCTTGGCTCTCTAGAATGCATGCAGTGGCTTCGACAGTCCATCAGTGTCTAAAATATGCTGTTCAGGGGTAGGTTGGGGTTGTCCGGAGCAGTCAAAAAGTTGCAAGAGAATGCTATGCCACTGCCTTGGCTCCACGAACGCAGGGGGCAGTCCGAATAAATGACCAATAGCAGTTTGAGGGCCTTTCTGGGGGTGAGGGTGAAATTGATGACCCCAGAGAGACCCCCGGAGTGTTGATCCCAGTTGAGGAGGTTGAAACACATTGCTTGGAAGAAGGGAAAATTGTCAAGATAGGGTCCAAAATGCCACCAATGTTGAAAGAAGGTATGTTGAAATTCTTAAAAGACCATCAGCATGTTTTTGCTTGGTGCAACGCTGATGTTACTGGAGTTCCATCAGAGGTGATTTCCCATCACCTATCTGTCCGGAGAGGCGTGGCGCCAGTAGTGCAAAAGAGGAGAGCTTTCTCAAAAGAAAAGGCTGATGTCATTGTACAAGAGGTTGACAGACTCACGAAGATGGGGCACATTAAAGAATCTCAGTACCCTTTGTGGACTGCCAATCCAGTCTTGGTAAAAAAGAAAAACGGTAAATGGCGAATGTGCATTGACTTCACAGACCTCAACCGAGCTTGCCCAAAAGACCTGTATCCAGTTCCCCGGATAGACCAGTTAGTAGATTCTACTTCTGGAAACAAGCTGCTCTCCTTTATGGATGCTTTCTCCGGGTATAATCAGATCCAGGTGGATCCAAAAGATCAAGAGCATACCACTTTTGTTACTGATAGGGGTCTGCACTGCTATAAGGTGATGCCCTTTGGCTTGAAAAATGCTGGGGCTACTTATCAAAGGTTAGTCAATAAGGCATTTGCTGATCAAATTGGAAGAAATATGGAGGTTTACATTGACGATATGATGGTGAAAAGTGTGGATGAGCAGATGCACTTGTCCGACCTCCAAGAGACTTTTGCCAACCTGGCCAAGGTGAATTTAAAGTTAAATCCTGAAAAGTGTGTCTTCGGAGTGAAGTCCGGGAAGTTCTTGGGGTATATTATAAGTGAGCATGGAATACAGCCCGACCCGGACCAACTCAATGCCTTGTTCCAAATGGAGCCTCCACGAAATATTAAAGAAGTGCAGCGATTAACGGGGAGGTTAGCAGCTTTGAACAGATTCATCTCCAGGTCTTCGGACAGATGTGCTCCATTTTTTCAAACCTTGAAGGGTGCAAAAGGGTTTGAGTGGACAACACAGTGTGATGAGGCATTCAATGAAATTAAGAAGCATCTGTCCTCTCCCAAGACTTTGTTCAAACCAATTGATGGGGAGACTCTCTTCGTATATCTGGCTGTTTCAAGTTGTGCCATTAGTGCTGTGTTAGTAAGGGAGGTTGATGGGCATCCTCACCCAGTGTACTATATCAGCAAAAGCTTGATTGATGCTGAGAAGCGTTACTTGAAACTTGAAAAACTAGCATTGGCCTTGGTGATAGCTGCAAGAAAAATGAGGCCTTATTTTCAGGCTCATCCTATTATTGTCCGGACATCTTTCCCTTTAAAGAATGTCCTTCAAAAAGCAGACATTTCAAGCCGAATGACAAAGTGGTCAGTAGAGTTGGGGGACTTCGACATAGACTTTGCTCCTCGAACAGCAGTAAAAGCTCAAGCTGTGGCTGATTTTCTGGTCGAATTCCATTCTGATAGGGACTCAGAACAACCTGCTGATTCAAAAGACAAAACAGTGTGGATTGTCCGAACAGACGGAGGGTCCAGTGCCATAGGATCTGGGCAGGAATATGTCTCACTTCCCCCTATGGGGACAACATGTTCCAAGCTATTTGTTTTGCTTTCAGGGCGTCCAATAATGAGTCCGAATACGAAGCAGCTATAGCTGGGTTGAAGTTGGCTTACATCTGTGGAGCAAAAAGGGTCAAGCTGCTAAGTGACTCCCAATTGCTTGTCCACCATGCTTTGGGCCTATCAGAAGCTAGAAAGGAACAATTGATCAAATATTTACTTCTCTTGAAAAATGAGGCAATGAAGTTTAAAGCTGTTGTCTATGAGCATATTCTCCGAGCAGAGAATGAGCTAGCAGACTCGTTGGCAACAATAGCATACACGGAGTCCTATCCATGGATCCATGTGCTTGAAAGCCCTTCTATTCAACTTGATGAAGGGGAGAAAGAGGAAGTCTTTGAAATACAAGTAAATCAGCCTCAGGATTGGAGGTCTCCTCTTATACAATATCTGTCCGATGGCATCGCACCTTTGGATAAATCACAAGCCAGAACGTTAAAGCACAGGGCTCGTGGTTTCATCATGATTAGAGAAGTCTTGTACAAGAAATCTTATAGTAAACCTCTCCTACGCTGTTTAGGGGATCATGAGTCACAAATGGTTCTCTCCGAATTACACGATGGTGAGGGGTCAGCCCATTGTGGGTTTAGAGCATTAACGAGAAGAGTGATTCTCTCCGGATACTATTGGCCATCAATAATGAAAGATGCTAAGGAGCTGGTAAGAAGATGTGACCCGTGCCAGAGGTACAACAATGAAATTCATGTACCAGCTATTCCTTTGGAATCAATTTCTGAACCCATCCCTTTTGCTCGATGGGGATTGGACTTGGTTGGGCCTCTACCTATGGCGTCCGGAGGGCGTAAAACCATAATCGTAGCCATTGACTACTTTTCGAAGTGGATAGAAGCAGCCCCCTTGGCAGGGACAACATCAAAGGCTGTTATAAAATTCATTATATCCAACATATGTTGCAGATTTGGTGTCTCCCAGAGAATAACAACAGACAATGGGCCACAGTTTGACAACAGAGAAATGGAGAGCTTCTGTGCCTCAAGGGGTATTCAGCACTGCTTTTCTTCACCTTTCCACCCACAGGCCAATGGGCAAGTTGAAGTGGCTAATAGAACAATACTGTATGGTTTAAAGAAAAATTTGGAAGGGGCTACTGGGAAGTGGCCTAGTTATTTACAAGAGGTCTTGTGGGCCTACCGGACAACACCTGGGGCTGCAACACAAGAATCACCTTTTGCCTTGGTCTATGGGATGGATGCAGTAGCCCCCATAGAGAAGACACTTCCCTCCTTTCGAGTCCACAACTTCTCCGGACAGGCTAATGAAATGGCAGTTAGAAATCAACTTGATTTAATTGAAGAAAGGCGAGTAAAAGCTCATCTTAGAGTGGCACACTATCAAGGCTTGATGAGAAGCAGGTTTGCTTCTAAAGTTAAAAGAAGGGACTTTCAACCAGGAGATAAGGTATTGAGGAAAATTTTCTTGCATACCAAGGAGAAGCTCTTCGGAAAGCTGGCCCCAACTTGGGAGGGTCCCTATACTGTGGTTGAAAGAATCAAGCCTGGAACGTACTAGTTAGAAGACAAAGATGGCAGGGTTTTAACTCACCCTTGGAATATTGAACACCTTCGAATGTATTTGGAATAAAACTTATGTAAATATTTACTTGTTTAAACATCCATGTAAATATTTGGGGGCATACCACTACCTCTCTCCGGCGCCACGGAGAGCTTTAAATGAAACTTGGAGCTTTCTTGAATAAATTTTCTAAGTTTTTGCAAAATTCTGTTGATTGTCATACTATCCGGACTGAAAGGTCTAAGGGCTACTTAAATTCTAGCCAGAAAAACTAAACACTCTCACAACACAATAACTCAAGACTACTTAAATTCCAACTATTTAAACAGATTATGAAAGAAGAGAATGGTTGAGCAAAACAAAACATTCATTCAATAACTTAAAATTGCCTTGGCCTTCCAAGGACTTTTTAAACAAGTTTGGGTGCAGAACAAAAATCTGTCAGAATAATTCGGACAACATCACAAAAAAGGTGCCTTGGCCTTCCAAGGACTTTGGTTCAAGTAAAAGATAAACAAAACAGATTATAAATTAAGGAGGAGCCTTTGAAGATGGCTCACCCTCATTTGTTTTCTTGCCCTTGATGTCGCTTTTTTCCTCAATGACCTTCTTGCCTTTGGGGTCAACCTCTTCTTCACCCGGACTCTCTCCGGTTTCCTCTTCGTCACCAGACGAGGATATATCAGTGTACCCTTCATCAACCATGGTCCAGTAGGGGAGATCATCGTCGTCCACATAACGCCATAAGTCCCCTAGTCTCCTCTTCGGGAACTTCTCGTGAAACAAGAGGACCATGTCGGACTTCACTTTCTCAACCATTAATTCTTCACTCCGTATCATCTCCCTGGCATAAGCGTTAATTTTGGCCTTGATCATGGCCTCTTGATCCTTCACCAAAGCGGTTTTCTCCTCAACAGCCTGAGTCACTGCATTCTCTAAAGCAAGTTTGTCAGTAGTCAGGTTGGTAACAAGCTTCTCCTGTGCCGCAGTCTCCCCTCTTGAGGCTGTTAAGTCCTTCTCCAATCCGGATAGCTTAGCCCGGAGATCTTTCACGGTCTCTTCTAAAGAAGCAACTTTTGTGTTGCTTTTCTCTTGATTCTCCTTTAGCTGTTCGTTTGACTCCTTAAGCAAGTCAACCTTAGTAGTGGCAGTCCTGAGGTCATCGGACAGTTTCTCCTTCTCAGACTTAAGTTCTTTGATGGTTTCTGCCTGACTCCGGACTTGCCTTTCCAGGGTGAGTACTGGTTGTACGTTGCTAAGGAGGGAATGAGCTATAACATCCCTCTCGCTGGAGACCAAGAAAGTTTTACCATTGAAGTTTACTGTGTTGGAACTACTGGGAGGAACATATGGCCCTGCGAACTCATCTCTTGACAGGCCAAGGAAGTAATCACCTAGGGGGCCCAGACCGGTGACGTCCACTTCATCCATATTAATCTCTCCCCTATCCACTTCATCAGTGTGAAATTCCATTGGAATCCCTTCATTAAGATTCCCTGGGATCTCTTCGGCTAAGGTTGGATCAGTTGGGAAAGTGGGCTCCGGGTCTCGGAGAGCAAGCTCCTCTCCTTGGGAAATCTTCTTCTTTTTGACCTCCCTATCAGCACTGTCACTCGCTTGCTTACGAGTCCGTTTAGAAGCCCTTGAGGGTTTTGGGGACTTCGCTCTTTGTTGCTCGCTCTCCTGTTCTACCACCTGTAGAAGGTTTGCATCGACTTGATCCTGAGCTGGCACCTCTGAACCTGTTGGGACCTCTTTCTCAGCATCCTCTACCGCTTTCCTGCTTTTCTTCTTCTTGCCCTTCATTTTACTGGGGGCTTTGGCCCGGACAGGAAGGAAGAGGGTCCCATCTAACTCATGAGACCTTCTCAGAACTACATCCTCATCAGGTGGGGTGGAGAACTCCTCCCAGGATAGATCCCTCCGGCCTGTGGTGTTCCACAGATGGGATCTCGCTAAATTCCCAGGGGTAAAAGCCTTGTGAAACCGGTTCTCCCAGTTCTCTGCGGCCCATGCATTTATCTTGCCACAGGTGACCTGTCCGGCTTTTAGGTAGTCTCCAAATTCTTTTGGCAGCTCTAATGAAACAAGAAAGTAGCTAGTTAGCATAAAGTTAATGAAAAGATAAATTCGAACAGAAACTTAAAGGAAAACTTACGATCGCTCCTCCATCTACTTCGAAGAAGGCTAGGATTCTCCCCGACCTTGATTTTATTGCCATTCTCCCATGAGCCACTTACAAACAAAAACTGGCTCCTCCACTTACTCTCCGACTCCAGGAGATCATCGACGGCTTTCAAGTCATTCCCCATATTAAAGTGATAGAAAGGGAACTGATGGTGTTTGCACAAACTAGCAACAGCAGCGAACTCTTCCATTGGAAGAGGAATTCCGGACAACCTAGATGCCATAATGCATGACATCAAAGTGTACCATCCGTTAGGGCTTAGCTGTGATGGACATAGCTTGACTAGGTGAAAATAGCGCACTATCTCTGGATCCAGTGGGAACCTGAGTCCCCAGTTGAATAGCTCCGTAAAGAAGACTATCTCGTTCCTTTTACAATCCATTGGGGTCTCCGGATCGATGGGAATTCGGATTTTAACGTTTTCAGGGATCCCCCACTTAGTGCGAAACCGTCCCAAATCTCTAGTATGGATAAACGCATACTTGGTCTTTAACAGAGATAGAAGGTACTTGAACTCTACCTTATGAAAGCAGGGCCCTACTCTCCCTTCAAGGCTCTCCAGCAGATCCGGATGCCTCAAATACAAGTCCTCTTTGCCCTTCTTGGCAACAACTACAGCAGTTTCAGCTTGTCCGGAAGACTCGGACCCAAACCTGACCTCCTCAGTGGAGTCTTCCATCCTCTCCTCCATAACTGTTGGGGGAGCTTCTACAGAAACAGCCCGGGGAGGGATGAAGCTTGGCACAGCTGATCCTCCGGACTGCTGGCTCGATGTATGTTTTTGAGTTCTCACCTCAGTTTGAGTTTCTGAGGTCGAGGTTTCCTTGGGAGGTAGTGGACTGCTAGCCTCCGGACCAACCGGCCTTTCCCGGAGAGTCCTAACAGCTGCCCCGGACCCTGACTCGCTGGAATTTTTTGAAGAGAGTCCCTTAACCAATCTGCTTGGTCTTTTCATGATTAGTTTGTCTGGAGAATGATCAGAATCGGACCCCATAGCAAGGAAAGTGGATTTCTTCCTGACACTTGTGACGGTGACCCCTGGTTCAACGATAGGGATCGACTCTTGAACTGAAGAGTCAGATACGATGGGAGAAAGTGTTGATCGAAAGAGTTTTCTAGGTTTTGTACCTTTCGAAGAAGACGAACCTCTATCAGACTCTTCGATTGAAGGGGCTGGTTTCTCGACAGGCGACGCTGGAAGCCCTGCTGCAAGCCTTTTCTCTTTTTCAACCCTTTGAGCTTTCTCTAATTCTGAGAGATTAAGCCAGCCACCCTTGATTAGAGCTGTTCTTGCTGTGAACATAAAACAACTAAGGAAATCTTAAGATTTTAGAGAGATGAAGCTTTGAGTAAAATGACAGAGTGAAAGTAATAGTGAGACTGTGAAAGATGAATGGAATTTATAGTAAATGTAAAAAAGGGTTTGATTCCTAGGAGAATCCGAAAAGTTGGGCAATGATTAAAAAGCGGCGCTGACGTCATCAAGAGCATTTAAAGAGGTAACTTGTTCAAGAAAGTGGTGCAACTTTCGAGGTGAAAAAACGGCTAAAAGTAACCAACCAGAGAGTGACACGTGTCCCACTAACTCTGACAAAGAACCGTTTGGAATTTGTAACGATTGCTCTGTCCGGGTCCGTCTTCAACTCTTCGAATTGGAAGACCACTTCCTAAGTCGGACTGTTTTTCAGTTCTTTAACAAGGACACTTGTTCAAATACCTAAAAAAGGGGCTCCTGATGAGTCCGAATTCGAAGTGCTCCCCGGAAGGGCAGTCCAAGGTAAATCTCCCCGTAAAATTCGGACAGACTCCAAGCATGTTAATTCGAACAGGACTTTTTCACCGGACAGATAAATTCGAACACTATAAACCTAAGGCAGTTCGAACTATGACTAAAGTACTAAAAAACCTAAACACTATCTAACTAAGCTACCTGCACATCTGCTTAAAACTTGTGGGTCTTTAAACATGACCCGGGTCCATTAAACTTGACCCGAAAGCCCATAAGGGCCCAAATTTCACACTATAAATACCCAACCACCAGCATTAACTATGGGTAAGAAAAATTAACTGCTGCCAGGCTGCTTAATTCTCTCTCCACCCTTAAAACACCCTTAAAACACCCTGAAACACTTTGAAACACCTTTAAACACCACCATACCACCGTGAAACACCCTTACACCGTCTTAAAACTCCACTTGAAATTACCAGCCTACCCTCAAGCTACTTTTATCCACACCAATTATTATCTATCATAATTATGTTTGGCAATAATTATCTATTTTATTTGATCATTCAAAGTAAGCATATTGTCGTGCATATATTCATTTTTATTTTTCAACTTTTGAACTTGTTCTGTAAGAGTATTATTTGATTTTTTTAGTTCTTAAATTTGTTGAAGAAGTTCAATGTTTTTTCATTCCACTTCTTCAATCTATTTGAGGAGTTGATTATTTTTTTCACTTATTCAATTTGATTGGCCTCTGTTGGACCCATATCTTTTAGCTAATAAATAATAATAAAAACATTTCTCAATTTAGGTTGCGTAATAAGTGCAATTAGGTTGTAAAACTACAAGTTTCAGATATGATCAAACATGGTTGCAATATTACATGTTAACATATTATGTAATTATGGGTTAACAAGTTACGAAAACTGATCTTTTAGTTGTGTAAAAAGTGGTTGCGGAATTATGTGTTAACTGGTTGCGGAATAATGAGTAAAATGGTTATGTAAACGAATATTTTAGTCGCGTTAATAGAAATAAGTTATACGTTTAGTTTGATTCTAAAGGCTCTTGGTCTCATCTTGAAGCTCTCTTATTTTTCCTTCTCATAAGGGAAAAATCATCTCAGTGGAGAATGAGATAGGCAAAATAAAAGAGTAATTTGGTGTAGAGATCACCTCATATGAGAAGTATAACAATAGTGTAATATTAAGGGATCTCTTTGTAGATAATTATAATTTTTGAGAAAATGACCACAATTAGTCATTTTCTAGAAGTGTAGGACTCATTCAATGTATTATAAAACGACACCTTCTCTCATTGGGAATGTTGATTCATTTTTACCTGATTAATACATTTTATATATTTCTCTTTCTAATTGTCTTGTGCTTCTCTCTCTAGAACTTGTTCCTCCAAACTTCTCTTTACCACAAAAAAATATTCTCTAAATAATGTTTAGAACTATCATTGGTGTCGTTTGTGGGAAAAGATTGGTACCCAAATTATTTTCCAAAACCATTACTGTGATGTCAAATATTTTGAAAGAATTGGATATGGAAGTCTGAGGGGAGAATTTTTTTGATAATAATCTTATAAGCAAAAGAAGATCGGAGGGGCATCTCACTGGAGAAAACATGGGAGAGGACCAACAACATGATGATCAGAATGCTGGAAAGATATTGGAAGAGTTCATTTTGGTGGTTCGAAGAAAAGAACTCTTATAGGAAATTAAAAACTTAAATTATAAAAGGGATCTTGCATTAACTTTCAAGAAAGTTAGATTAGAGGTTCGAAGGGAATATGTGATAGAGAAAGGTAATTTGGATGGATAGAAAATTTTGATTGAACTCGGGATTTTTCGGACAATCACATCAAACAGTTAAAATTTATTATGATTAATTATGATGATGACGATAAGTTTCTTTGGAGAGCTTTCTCCCAAACATTCAAAAGTTTTGCCTCAAAGTGGTATAACCGCCCGCCGCAGGGTTGTATTAAAACTTTTGACATGTTAGGAATACTATTTTTCAACATTTTGTGCGAAGAAAAACCTTCAGAGAAAATGATGATATTATAATTTACTGTAAGAAAAAAATTGGGGAAAGTTTAAAAGACTACACCAACCATTTTATCAAGGTAAAAACTAACATAGAATATTGCGAGGACCTTGTGGGTTTGGCAGCATTTCAGATGGGGATTCTCCCAGGAGTCTTGAAAGATATTATGGAAGAAGTGCAAGCTATGACATTTGGGGATTTATTAAACCGAGTTGAAAAAATAATTTTGGTAGAAGAGACACAAGTGTGAAAATAACTTATATGAACCAACTCCAACGATCTCTTAATATGACTCATCTTCCGACAACAAGTGTAAAGACATCAACCCAGGTGCCTCTGAAGCCCATAATAAATTAACAAGCAACAAATACACAAAAAATAGTAGGCTAATGTCAAACAAGTAGATTGGTCCGACCAACTATGCCGAATTAACCAAATGAGTAGCAACAATATTTCATAAGGCCCGGAGTCATGTACAATTACATAAAACTTTTCCAATTCAAGCTCTGAGAGAGAACAGAAATAGTCGATACTGCAAGTATCATGATGATGTTGGATATGATACGAGGGAATGTGTGCGATTGAAAAATGAAATACAAGAGTTGATTGAGAATGGAAAGCTCACCACATTTGTGAAGATACACTCTCAACGAAATCTGATGGCCTAGAAAACTGTTGGAGCTTCAAAGCAAGAAAATAAATTAGTAATTTCCGAGCTAATTGATTATTTTAGTACCATTACTAAGTATTTAGATCCAAAAGAAAGTATATATAATATTTATATTGTTGAAGAGCTCGCTCCGAAGGGAAAGGTTAGTAATTTATGTGCATTTTTTAAGTCAATGGCAATTTTCAGGGGAGATACAATTGTAGGAATTTCAAACTACTCTCAGAAGAGGCATGTAGTAAGTTCAGATGCTCAATTGAAAGCCAGTGCTTCAACGCATCTATACTGAAACCCTTCTCCTATAATTTATTTTGAGGACGGTGATATGAGAGAGCTGGTAGGACCACATGAAGATGTTATGGTGATTACAGCTGGAATAGCTGGTGATGAAGTACAAAGAATTCTAATTGACACGGGTGGTTCTGCCAATATTTTATTTATGACTACTTATGAAAAGATTGCTAATCCTCTAATAATCTGACGATCAGATCGGACAATTATGGGATTTATTTGAAAGCATTGTGGAGTTGGGTCGAGGACCGTTCAAGAAAAAAGTAATTTTATTATTTATTGTGGTAGATGCACCGACATCTTATAATACTATTTTTGGAAGACCTTGGTTATCTATATTGCACCAAGTAATTTCCACTGTCCATCAATGTTTGAAGTATGTTGTAGGAAATAATGTAGGGATAGTCAAAAGTAGCCAAAAATGGCTAGGGGTGTTATCATATTAATCTGACATCCAACAAATTTGAGGGAGTGAATCAAAAAATGTATCGTAATTAATAGGGTATTCCTAAGAATTTGATCTTGTTGATGATCCGAGGGAAACCACCGGTATTTTGGTCCTCGATGAGAGTTTCTAGGATCATATTTTTCAAAATGGGAAAACTTTGAAAATTGGCACAAAATTATCTCCAATGATAAGGGAAAAGTTAATTCGATTTATATCTACAAAGTTAGACATGTTTGCATGGTGTACCGAAGACATGACTGGTGTACATGCGGAAATTATATATCATGAATTGGCACTCAGATCAATATGCGCCCGATCATTCAAAAGAGAAGGCCGTTTTTTTGGGAAAATCTTAGGCTATAATGGCTGAAGTAGATCGTTTATCTAAAGTCTGTCACATACGAGAATCTCAATATCTGCTACGGACGGCTAATCTGGTCTTAGTAAAACATAATAATGGCAAGCGACGGGTGTGTGTGGATTTTACTTACCTAAATAGAGCATGTCCAAAAGATAATTTCCTAGTACCCCGGATAGATCGGTTAGTGGATTCCACATCAGGGAATCATTCTCTTTTTTTATGGATGCATATGCGGGATAGAATCAAATTAAAATGGATCTCAGGGATGAAGAAAGTATTTCGTTTATTACTGGAAGAGGTTTGCATGGTTACAAAGTAATGTGTTTTGGACTAAAAATTGGGGGTGCAACTTATCAACGTTTAGTAAACAAAAATTTTAAAGCTCAGATCGGGCCAAATTTTAAAGTATAAATTGATGATATGATATTAAAAAGTGTGAATGATGAGGATCCCTTTGATGATTTATAGGAAACTTTTGCTAACTTAAAAAGGTCAACCTAAAGCTAAACCAAAAAACAATGCACGTTTGGAGTTCAATCCGGAACAATTCTTAGGTATATAGTCAATGAACGAGGGATTGAAGTCGAACCTATGTAATTAAACCCTCTAAGTACCATGGCACCTCCTCAAACTATCAAAGAGGTTCAAATTTTGAAAGGGAAACAAGCAGCTTTGAACAGATGCATATCTCGATCCTCGGATAAATGTGCTCTTTTTTTCCGAAGTGTTGAGACATGCAAGTTACTTTAACTGGACCAAGAGTACACAAAATCTTCTGAACATATTAAAGAGGATCTTTCTTCCTCTAAAATTCTTTCAAAACCTAATCTGGGAGATAGATTATTCATTTACTTAGAAGTATCAAATTGCGTTGTCGGTACTGTATTACTTCAAGAAGTGGATAGTTATCCTCGGCCAGTTTATTATGTTAGTAAAAGCCTTTTGGATGCTAAAAAATATATATTTGAAGTTAGAATAATTTGCTTTATCTTTTGTTACCGTTGCTTGAAAAGTGAGATCTTCTTATCAAGCTCATACTATTGCGATCCAAACTTTTTCCTTTAAAATATGTGTTGCAAATACCTGATATATCTAAAAGAATGACTAAATTTTCCGTGGAGCTAGGTGATTAGAGTTCGAGCCCAGAAAAACAATTAAAGCTTAAAATTTGGCAGATTTCTTGGTAGAGTTTTATTCCAAACGATCTGATATAGAGTCCGACGACAAAACATCAGAGAAAGAATGGACAGTCATGACCGACGGGGGATCAAGTGCTTTGGGTTGTGGGTGTGGTGTCCAATTAATATCTCCAAATAGAAGAACAATATATCAATCCATACGCTTCGGTTTCAAAGCATCGAGCAATGATGCAGAATACGAAGCAGTTTTAACATGCTTAAGGTTTGCCCATATTTGTGAAGCCATAAAATTTTGTCCGGTAAGTGTCTCACAATTGTTGATAAATCATGCATCATATCACTCCAATGCAAGGAAAGGTCATCTTGTTAAATATCTCAATGCATTAAAAAGTTTGGCAGTGGTTTTTGAAATCATAAAATATGAACATATTCATAGGGCTAATAATTCAATAATGGATCAATAGGCTACAATTGCGTATTCTTAGGAGTATATATTGATCATCACACAAGAAAATCCTTCAATTATAAGAGATTTAGAACGGACTGAAGGAACTGATGAAGCTTTTCAAATTTCAACTAGTAACGAAAATGATTGGAAGTTCGATATCAAATAAATATTTAGTCAATAATGTGTTGCCAGTTGATATATTTATTTCCAAAAAAAATATGTTTCAAGTCACATGGTTATGTTGTCCTCACATGGGTCTTATATAAAAAATATTTTATCAGACCTCAATTTTCATGTTTGGGAAAAGATGAGTCACATATGATATTATCATAATTATGCGATGGAGAAGGGTATGTACATTGCGGGTATAATACTCTGATACGAAGAGTACTTTTGGCGGGATATTATTGGCCTACGATTTCTTCCTATGTTAAAGAATTAGTTAAAAGATGTGACACTTGACAAAGGTTTTCTAATATAATTCATAAATCAGGGGTTCCCATTAAAACATATCTTGAGCATTACCATTTGATCAATGGGGTATCGACCTTGTCGGACCATTACCAATGGCATTTGGAGGACGACAGACAATAATTATGGAAATAGATTATTTCTCAAAGTAGGTAGAGGTAGAGATATTAGCTGAAACAAAAGCCAAAAATGTAATTAAGTTCATCATCTCAAATATTTGTTTTCTTTTAGGGATTTCGGTGCGGATTACTACGGATAATGGGCCAAGATTTGATAATAAAGACATAAAATATCTTTGTCTTTCTCGAGAAATACAATAATGTTTTCGGCTCATTTCCATCCTTAGGATAATTGTCAAGTTTAGGTTACCAATCGGACAATTTTTGATGGATTAAAAAGAATCTAGAAGAGAAGGTAGGCTAGTGGTCGGATTATTTGCAAGAAGTACTTTGGGCATATCGAACTACTCCTCGAACGGAAACCTTAGAATCTTTATTTGTGTCATATATGGGATGGTACAATCGAATCCATTTTTAAATCATATCGTATTACTGAGTATTCCGAGGAGTCTTATGATGGAAAAAAAACTAATTGAATTGGATTTAATTGAAGAAAAAAGAATGTGGGCACAGTTAAATTTGTTGTATTACCAAACATTGATGAGAAGAAGATATGCCTCAAAGGTTAAACGAAGAGAGATAAAATAAGGGCTAAGTTTTAATAAAGATATTTCTCCACTCAAAAGAAAAGCACCTCAGAATAGGACCTAATTGGGAATGTCCATATGAGGTAACAAAAAGAGTAAATTCGAGAACATATCGAATCAAGAATAAAGAAAGAAGAAATCAATGAAACACATAGAATATTAAACATCTTAAGTTTGTATCTTGAATGAATGTAAATAACAAATTGAAACATGTAAAATATTGGTGGCTTAATTTTACCTACCATAGTGGTGCATGGAGGTTTTAACGAGGTGCCCTATTAGTCGACCGATATATATATATATAAACTTCTTTTTCCATCTTACAAATTCTCTATTAATCTTGGACCTAAAGGGTCTTCCAATAAAAGTGAGGACTTCACAAAATTGCTTCAAAAAAAGCAAGGACTTCACAATATACAGTTTGAATATGGAAACACTTGAAACTTTCTAATTTGAAGGAGATCCAAACGGATCGTCATCGGAATATTCTGAAGAACTTTCATCGTCATTGTCTAAAGAAAATCCCACAGGACGAAATTCGATGGGAACAAGATTCTAAAAATTGCCCAACTTTAAGTCAGAGTAACGTTCATAAATCTCTAAAATTAAACCAGACTTGACTTTTGCATCCCTCGCATCCGCTTTAGCAACACATTTGGCAGCATAGCTTGGACTTGAAAAGCATGCTTTTCTTGCAAGGCTTTCTCCAATTCATTAACAGTTCGTTTGAAGTATGACGAGGCCTTGTTTTCCCCTCTTTGTAAGCTTTAAAGAGAAAATATGTCTTGGTGTTTTGCTCACAGTAAAGATCTATTTCTTCTTGACAACACTTGTCGAAAACCATGATATAATCTTATGCACAAGTGAGGTTCTCATAAATTGCGCCATCCTGATTTTAAAGTGTGGAGAGTTCTTGTTCCAGTTCCTTAACCTTTAATACCAATTTAAAAAAATTTAATTTATAATAATTCTTTCGATCTCTCAATGACCGTACTTTTTTTCCAAAGATAACTTAGGATCGAAGAAGTTTACAGATCCGAAGAGAGAAAACATCATCGTAAGGGATTTTGAATGACTCAGATGAGTAACCAGCTTCAAACGAAACAATCATCCAAGAAATGTCTTCTTGAAAAATATTCCCTTCATTTTCTTGAAAGACCAGCATGTCATTTGGAAGCTAAGAGGAATCTGATTAAATGATAACATTTTCTAGAGATGGAAAGTTAGGGTTATCAACATTAGTATCTTTTTGTACATCTTCTTTCAATGGAAGCACGTCATTTTATGTATCTTGTTGAACATATTCCTTCAATTTACGTCGACGTTTCTTTTTGGGAAGGTTACCTTGAGATGGTCTTTTGGAACCTTTCTTCTCTCCAAGACTTGTTTTTACAACATCAGCATTAGTATCTTAGACTACCATGCCAAATGTCTCCGAGGTATCATCCTCCTTCGAAACATCACCGATATTTATTTTGCGATGACTCTGAGCTTTAGCCCTTGAAGGTAGAAAGACGAGTACATTCCGACCTTCTAATCTATTTAACACATTGTCCTGAGTAGGAGGAACCATAAGTTCTTGTAAAGACATGTGTTTGGATGGATTAGGCCTCCAAATATGACTCTTAGCGAGATTGGTTAGAGTAAAAAAATAATGAAATTTGTTGGACCGAGAAGTCTTAACCCATTTACTCAGTTTTTCAAAAATTTGTTTCGATTTGGCTACATGATCTGCGAATGATTTGGACATCCTTGTCATTGCTTTTTTAACAAGGAAATACATTAGATGGGAAGAAGAAATATAGAAGAAAAATAAAAATTGAAAACGAAAATACCTCGCTTCGTCCATTTTAGGGACAATCTGTGTGGTCTATTAGTTGTAGCGTCGGATCTAGTCTCCCAAAAACCAGATATAAAGAAAAACCATTTCTTGTCACCTTCAAACAGGTCGTCCACGATTTTGAATCTATTCCCCAAGAGTTAAGGAGTATAATCGAAAATAGGGATTCTTCGCAATTCCAGCAAGACCGATGAATTGTTCCAATGAAAATCATATCCATCAAAATATATTTGGGGTAGAAATCACAGTTAGTCATTCGTTAGACATATAAGACCTATTATTACATTTTGCATATTTTTCTCTCTAATTGTCTTTTGTCTATCTTGTTCTTTCAAACTTCTCTTTAACACACAAAAAACTTCTTTTTAAATAACATTTTGAGCTATCTCTACGAAGATTACTAATTGTATAGATTACTAATTGTATCTTTAGTGGCATAAAAATATACGATTCATCGCAACCAAACCTAAACAATTTTTAACAATTCAAAAATTAAACGATAAAACAATAATTTTAATTTTGTCGTAAAAACCTGATTTTGTAATTGTTTTGTGCTAGAACTGTTTCAGAATTCTCTAAAAAAAAATTATTATATATATATATATATATAGATATAGATATATATATTAGTGTTTTTTGATAGTTTCTACTTTAGAAAGAAAAAATTTCGCTAAGTAAATAAAAAATTAGGAAAAAAAAACTAAGAAGACGTTGAACGTTTTTTATATACCTCAGGTTGTTATTCGGTGTTAATATATTTGTTATCAGTAACTTGAGCCAAAAAATATATTTGTTTAAATAGTAAAATACAATTTATTTAAAAAGTCTCGACATAAGCTGGATTTTCTGCGTAGAAAATAAATAAGGGTAACTTTTTTCCTTTTGGATACTTTTACCGTCTAAATTATAGATACACGTTAACGAAGATCTAGTTTCTGATTAGTATCAAGAAGTTGATGGGAAAGTTAATAAACAAGAAGTGGCGACAGAGTAGTAATGTTTCTTCTTACCCGCAGACAACCAGCTACTACTTATAACTTAAAGAATAATCAAGAAGTTGATGAGAAAGTTCATAAACAAGAAGCTGCGACAGAGCAGTAATGTATCTTCTTACCCACAGACAACCAGCTACTTATAACTTAAAGAGCCGGCTCCACATCTTACTCCATAATATCACCAATTTTATGAAAGATCAAAGATTGTTACAGATCATTCTATTATTCTCACAAGCCAAAATAGGCTGAAACTTTAGCTACAATAATACATTTAGAACTGCTAAAACAAATTCAATGAACCAAATAAACAAAATTTTCTGTTCTGTGTAAAATAGAATCTCTGTAACTTAAGGATGCCTATGTTTTCTTTATAAACTGAGATAGTACCAAATGGACTCGGATACAAACCACAGTTACGTTTCCATTTTCGATACATGAAAAGCTTGAAAAGTTTTGATTTATTACCTGAGTTCGGATTGGTGTCTTATTAAGCATTGCTGTAACTTCTATAATAACTGTACTGATGGTCTTTTTCGTTCATGAATGATCTCTCTGCTCGTTCTTCCATGAATTTTTAGCGACTTCTGCAGATGAAGCACCATTACCCGCATCAGCTGGCTTCGGCTTCGAGAAAAACGGATCCCATTCGTGCCATCCGACTTCGCGTTTCCCTTCGTCTAACAGATCATATTTCCAACTATTCTCCTCCACAAAATTATCATACTCCGTACGACCTTCGATTATATTCTTCCTTAACCTCGTGACTTTATTGATAAATGCTTGTACCGCAACATCAAAAGCATCTTTATGTATTTCAAGTTTAGACCGAGGATCTGCATAAATCAGCCTTGGAATAAGACTGATGACCGTCTCTCTCATACTCTTAACTTGCTCCGGCGGAATCTGACTCAGCCTTTCCTCGATGCTTGTTTTGTTTTTGCGGATGTCATCCTCAGGAATGAACACGGAATAAGTTGTGTAATTCTTAGGGAGATGCCAAGTGTATTGAGTGTAAGCCGAACCAGGATGAAAGAAAACAGGAATACAACCGGCTAACATGGAATCAAACGCTGATCTACGTGTGTATGAATCACCTTGGGGCTGTAAGCAAAAGAGAGAGCCTTGAAACATCTGCATTATACTACTAGGAGAATGACACTTGCTTTCTCCAAAATCGCATTCTAAAAGTTTACCCTTTTCTGAATTCTTACATTCGTCGATGATTTGCCCTCTAATCGATTTTGGGTTATCAGAACGAGGAGCGCCCGCAAAAGAAAAGAGCCATTTCCTTTCCAGGTTCCGCATCCGGTGTTGCCAATTCAACACCTCCTCATCTTTTGCAGGATGGAAGTAAGTCGGGTACGGAATGCCAAAATCATTAGCGTTCCACGGACTTGATTCGACCACGAGCATAGACATATTCCTCGCCGCCGGTAAAAAAAGAAGCTTATTACCCCAATCTGTTTCCTCTTCTGATAATCTCCTGAAATCCCACGTAATCCTTCCCGCCACTAGAAAGTGATCCTTCCCTCCCATAATTCCCCACTCAGGCCTTTTCATGAGCCAGTTAACTAGTTCGATTGAAGCAGCATCTCTCATTGTAATATTGTATCCCCATAGATACCGAGCAATATCAAACCCCGCATAAAACGGAACAAAAATTGCAGCAGCTATCGAGGAATCGGTTGTCAAACACTCGTACTGCTTCATTCGGTTATTGAAGATTACATCAACCGCGAACTGGTTAGTCGCGTACCACCCCGTATTCGAGAACACACCCTCGTCATTCTCAAGCGGAGGGCCAAGCCCCGCATTAACCATGAACTTACACATGTTTGTCCAAAGACTCAGACTTTTACATTCTTTAAGCATGTCTTCGTTGAATTTCGAAGGAAGATTGTGCACGTATATATACCTCCCTCCACACGGATCGCTCTTGTTTTCAATAGTTCTTAAGGCTTTCATAAACGGATAAGTATCAGATTGATCGGTAATAGGCTTACTAGTAATATTCGACGACTGAGTAGGAGGGATAATGACGGCACGAACAGGTTCAGGTAGTTTTTCTGGTTCAATATTACTAGGTGGTCTTTGCGGTTCGATATTGCCAGGTGGTTTTTGTGGTACGCCATTGCCAGCACCAGGTTGTACTCGTACCGGTCCGCCTATTTTACTACTTCCGAGCACAACAAAATGGATATACAGAAGTAAAACCCAAAAGAAAGCCGATAACATCACGAGCAAATAAATCCGAGTCCTTCGATTTTTGCCGTTTCCCTTCTCCATAGGATCAATAATCCCAGTTGCTGGAGTACGCCGCCTCATCACCAACCCAATTATCACAGCATATACAGCCCTAGCTCTCTCTTTTATAAACTAAACCGATCTAGCTAAATTGTACACTAACGCCCAAACTACAATCTCTAAGCATAGAACAAGCAGATTTGATTTCTCAATGGAGACTAAACATGTAACATTGGAGACCTAGAATCCAAATCATGCAATCATGCAATCATGCAATCGAATCTAAAAGACTAAAAAAAAACTTAATTTGAAGTAAGAGCATGCAGGACTGTACCAGAACGAATCGCGAGAAAATCCAGAGCTCTTTGCAGTGATCGGAGAAGACAATTGATCCTTGACAATGAAGGATCGAATAGGAAAAGATCAAGAGGAATCGAAGGTGGAGTTTGGTTTTTGACTTACAAAAAGAGTTGTTTTGACTAGGTATGAGAGAGAGAGAAAGAAAGAAGAGAGAAGGAGACTGGAAAAAAAAACTAGAAAAGAAAAAGGAGAAGGACCGCGTAATATAGCGAATCTGCTAATTTACGCGGTGAGTTTCTGTTGTCGGTGGCCGGCTAGATCGTGCCACGTGAGTTTAATTGGGAACATCATCTTGAGTTTCGGTTCGGGATAATGCGATGACGTGAAGTTCGTGGAGCTATATAGGCTACCAATAGATCCAAGTTCAGTCCATTCGCTTTAGAATGAATCTTACAAATTGTACCATTATTACTTTAGAGTACTTATTAAATATTACAAATAAATAAAAAAATTAAAATAATGATATAATCTCTTTTTTGGTTTTATTTTTGCTAAATACCCCAAAACTTATATAAGTTTTGTTTAGGTTCTAGAAAACTCGCTCGTGAAATATTTCATCTCACATATTTTTCATTATAAAGTGAAACAGAGTGTTTATATGAAGTTTTGTATGATAATCGAAAGGAACATATCGGTGCGTGATAAATATAATGTTTTTGTTGTATGTAATTCAAAAATAATCGATTTTGATTTTTCGAATTTTTTAATTTCTATGTTTTTATTTGAAACAATACGATGGTTAGGTAAATGCAGTTAACGAGTTGAATATAATGAAAAACTATTTGGACATGAGGTAAGTCTGTTTGTTCAATGAACATTTTCCATTTTTATTGTTTTCATTAGGAAAATAAATAATGGTAAAATGTTATAGGTTTTCTTCAACAAGTTCTCAATTCTATTATTTCGTATTCCATTTTCTACTTTTAGAAATTTTTTAGAAATTAGAAAGTAAAGATGCATGGCAAAACTCTCAAAACATGTATGTTATTTTAATTTTTTTATTTAAAATTTTTCTCACTTCTAGTAAAAAGAGTTATACAAACAAATGTTTATAAATTTATATTTATTATTATTTTATTTTTTTATATGAAGTCACATAATTGACAATCAAACTTACATAAGTTTCGAACAAAAGAATTTCAACCCATCCGGATATATTCAACTAAATTTCATTCTCGATTAATATTACGTTGTGGAATTACATCAAACTCGTCTCAGGTCTGGAAGTGATAAAAACTTATTATTCTTTAAACTTTGTCAGTATGATGAAGTTCGATGACTACTATTTCAAAACTATTCTAGTTTATGAAGGACGTTCAAGTTCTAAACAAATTTTATTGATAAAAAAGTAAAAAAAAATAGTGGAGATAGTGAAGAATTATGTGAATAAAGAAGATGTTTTCTTTTTTAGCAATTTACGATTTTAGCGGTTATGATTGAAAATATCACTAAATTGACCGATTTTAAAGGTGAAATAAGTAGGATTCTAGAATAATAAAACAATTGGAGATAAATAATTTTACAACATATAAGCGTGTGTGTTTTGTATTTTCTAGTTTCATATTTTTTTACTTTCCATTGATTTTTGTCTTTGTATGTTTTGGTTTCATGTTTTTTTACTTTCCATTTTGTCTTTGTAAGTTGTTTATATTTATGATTATTCTTCAATATATCTTGGTTATCTAATTGACGTGATCATGACTCGTTCAATCATATGTTGATAGCTAGTTAATGTATAGCCAGATACAATTTATGCGGCTTTATTTTTATAGCATGGTTGGTTCTATTCTTATTACTATTATTCCCAATAGAGGAGGAGGAGTCTTATTATCATTATTTATAATAGAGTAACAATCTTACTACTAATATTCATAATAAGGATAACATGATAGTGGTACTGGCGGTGTTGGGCTTTTTGGTGGTGATGATGGTGGTACTGGCGGTGTTGGGCTTTTTGGTGGTGATGATGGTGGTGGTGGCGACATTGGTCTTTGTGGTGGTGGTGGTGGTGATGGTGGTTGTGGTGGTCGTGGTGGTCATGATCGTAGAAGTGGTCGTAGGGTGATGTTGGTGGTGGTGGTAAGTGATGGTGGTCGTGGTAAGGTGGTGGTGACGGTGGTGGTGGTGGTGGTCATGGGTAGGTGGTGATATTGGTGGTGGAGATGGTGGTTGGGGTTGTAGTGGTACTAGTGGTGGTTGGGGTCGTTGTCGTGGTGGTTGTGGTCATTATGGTGGTGGGGGTGGTCGTCGTCGTCGTAGTGATGGTGGTCGTCGTGGTGGTGAGTTAAACATGATTGTGTTTTTTAAAATAATGAGACGATTACACATGTTTTTTAATTTGAGAGATGTTTTTGTACTTCCAAAAGTCTTATACACCTATTGGATTCGGTGTGTGTAACAAAAAATTTAATGTTCACCATAATTCTGTTTTTTATGGATGAATTAGGAAGGGACACGTCTTATTGGTTTCGTTATTTTCTCATGATGTCGATAACACCGTCGACGGTATTCGTGGTGTTGGTCAGGTACTGGCATCCTCTATTTGAGGTTTATATGTGTCTATTGTCCCCGTCTTTTCATTGGTGTTCAAGATCGAATATCATTCTCTCTTCATCTGTGACTTTAAATTTTGAACTTTTAGACTCAATCTAACCTTTTGTATAAGTTCTCGCATTTTGTAAGCTAAAAATGTCACAAAGTATCTTGTAAACATCTCCTTTAATTTTTTTTATTAAAAATATATATCATTTCAACTACATTATAAATTAATACATTTATAAACATTAGAATACATAAACATGAAAGAAATTAAATAAAAATGTGACTTTTGAAGTATTGCCTTGTATTTAAAATATGGGTCCAATAACTTTGAAAAAAAGTAACATATTTCTTTAAAAATATTGATTTATTTTGGAATTATAAATATTTTTAGATTATAAATTAATGCGTGAGTTATCCATAAATACTCAGCCAAGTATATCATTACCACATAATACTTAAAATTGGTAAACTACCAATAAATATCGGGACCGTAAAATTGGATAAAAACACCCCTCTAGTATAAATTGGATATTTGAAACCAAAAGTGGTTTTTCTTTATCTTCTTAAAACCTTTGGCATTCTCTCACTAATTCTAGTCTCACCAAAACTGTCAAACACGTACCTAGTCTCGAATCTCTGAAATGGACAATTCACCTTTGAAATCGACCTGAACCTCCGAAACCAATCTACGATTTGAGTTCCCTCTCAACGTCAACAACTGAAAGCGAGTCATCAATAACCAAACGATCAATCTTAACCTATCAGCTCTCTTTAAAACCAAGAAATCAACAAGTAAGCAAGTAGGTAATTTTTCATTATCGTTCTGTAAGTTACATTATTTAGAGTTAGTTTTGAAGTGTTGAAAATGACTAATATAGGTTGTTTGTTAGAGTTTTTTTATGAAATATAAGTTCGCACTATTTTTTTACAGTAACCCAGGGTTTGAGAGTATGAAAATCTCTCCTTACATTTGATGTGCTTCATTTTAGTCAATTACTTTAAATGTATGGTTTATGTTATATTTTTGTTATTTTGAGTGTCCATTTTGGATTTCAATCAAGTCGAAATTGAAAAATCACAACAACTCGCATCTGCAATGCTACGTCTCATATAGTTTTGCATGATTAAAGATTTATTTTTCACTTGTATCGTATTTTCTCATGTCTGCTTTATTTTTACATGTCAGCATTTACTCACATGTGTTTGTGCATGTCATATATTTTTAGGATGTCTCGCATGTCTCCATGTCCATTATGTCTGGTCTCGTATTGTTTAAGTGTTAAAATGTTTGCATATGTTATCGCATTAATCTCATCTCTTTACTTATAACTGGTCTTACCTCTTTCCTTATAACTACTCTCACATTTTTAGCATGTTCACTATCTCTTGTCTCGAATATATAACAACTCATACATTTCAACATATTAGAGTCTCACATATGTAGAAGCTCACACATTTTATTATGCCAGAGTCTCACATATATAACAGCTTATATATTTCTTATAACTAGTCCCACATTTTCTTATAGATAACATGGTTCTTGAAGCATGTCATTATAGGTCGGGTTTTATCAATATTATAAGTTTGATGAAAGAGAAGCATACCATCAGGGATGAACACATAGAAGTTGTTAAAGCAACACCATTCTATACCCTTTTGAGGGCTATATATGATTTGCACAAAAAAATCTAAAAATAAAGAAACATTATCACATAATCACCAAAACTATTGAGAATTACTTGATAAAAGATGACGCTTTCATTTTGGAGTCCAAAAATGAAAAATCACCCCCAAGCATATAAATATTAAGCACAAGGAGAAGAAAATTACTTTAAACTTTATAAGAGGCTTCAAATTTAGATACACTGATGGTGAAAAAGCAGATTCAAGGATCATTGAAACGTTTTTTTTACAAAAATTCCAAAAAATTGGGGAAAATATCAAAACCAATAAAAAATAATTTGTTACAAGCATAGTTTAAGCCTCAGTCTCGTATGTTGTATATATTCCAGTATCGCGTGTTTTAGTTGTAGTAGTATCGCATGTAGTTTTTGTTCCAATAGTGTATACTAGTTGCAGTAGTATCACGTGTAGTAGTTAAAGTAGTATCACATCTAGTACTTTGCTCTCATCACGCATGTTGTAGTTGCAATTATCACACATGTTGTAGTTGCAGTTGCCTCACATATTTTTATCAAATTAGTTTCTCACGTAGTATTTTGATGCAATCTCGAGTGTTTTAGTTGAAGTAGTATATCATGTAGTTTTTTCTCTAAAATCCTATGTTTTTATTGTAATAGTCTCGTATGCAGTATTTGCAATTGTATCTTATGTAGTGTTTTTCTCCAATATCGCATGTTCTGGTTGTAGTAATCTCACATCAATCCATAGTATTTGTTGCGATCTTGCATGTACTTAAAATTTATTTATTATCGTTATGTTGTATATTATAGGATGGAATAGCTAAAGTTATAGATATAGAGGGGGATCAAGTTGTAAAGAATATGGTTATTTTGTTGATCCTTTTATTTGTTCCCTAAACTGTTTTATTCAGTACCAAGATATTTACTAGGTAAAACATCTCTCTTCTATGTCAAAGACCTTTAAAAATTAAACAATTACAATTTGTCTGGAGCAATCAACTAGAAGCTACTTGGGTAAGTTTGGACTTATGTTGACAAAAACTCAAATAGAGTGATTAGATGTGTTGCACGTTTAACGATTAGCATCTTGGTATATAATTATACATAAAATATTAAATGTAATCATCTTGATATATTTTTCATGCAGCCATTCACCAAGTAACATACAACTATTGCGCAAGAATAAGACAAGCCGGACATGATTCGAATATGGTACAAATGGTGGGGACTGAAATAAAAAAAATAGATTTGATTTAAAATATAAAGCATCTCAATGATGAAGAATTATTGCATGTTGTAGTTATTGTAGTATTGCATAAAATAGTTTTTAAAGTATAGCGTGCAATAGTTTATGTAGTGTAGCATGTTGTGTTTTGGGTCGGGCTTGCATGTTATGTATTACTATAGACTCGTGTTTTTGAAAGAAATAGTATCACATATTTTAGTTGTAGTAGTATATCATGAAGTATTTTCTCGAGGCTCGTATATTGTGGTTTGATTCAGGCTTGCATGTTGTAATGAAGTATTATCGCATGTTGTTGTTGAAGTATTACATCATGTAGTAATTTTCTCCATACTCGCATGCTTTTTATATAGTAGTCTCGTATCATTTATCACTTTATAGGTTTTAGAATGTGAGTTAACGTAAACATCTAGAGAAACAAGTGCCTTTGGTGAGACAAAAATATTGGTTATGTTATGGGAGATAACCGAGTTAGGAACCCATATCTTGTACCATAGAAAAGGCCTAAGAAGAGGACTAAATCCATAGGGAAAAAACATTGCAAATAAATTCACTTCAACCATAACCAGTACAACCCTAGCCCCAATTAGAACAACCCCAAACCCAATAGAACAATCCAAACACCAATCATACCAACCCCAACCCAACCCCAAACAAAGTAACCCCATCGCATAACGAGAACAACACCAATAAGAATACCCCCAACAGAAACCAACATTTTGAGAGATGACACAAATAATGATACCATTTTAGGCTAATATATCTTGCAAAAAAAACACTCCAACCCTCTTCATAAACACTCAAACCACTAAAAACAAACACTCGAACTAGCTCCAAGAAAACTCGAACCACCTCTAAGAGGAACATTACAACCACCTACAATAGGATTTTACTTTATTATTTATTAGTTCGTAAGAAATGTAGCAATACATGTTACAAAACATGTATGATTCTTACCATTACATGTCCATAAATGACGTTTACTAGACCAATTTATATTTGTTTTCTTTAAAAACCAACGGTATGTACTTAAAAATTTGTTTGTGAAAAAATTCAGTATATATAATTGTCAATAGCCTATGTAATGTCAAAAGTGGAACAACCAGTTAGTTAATTGAAGAATGAGTGTAAATAAATTCAAAATAAACTTTACATTGTAGCCCAGTTGGTCTTCACTTATGATCTCCTTCAAATTAGTAACAGAATTATGACATGCTAATTTTGGAACTGACCATACTGTCAAATCAATATGTTTTTCTTCTTTTCCAATAAGTTCTAATCTGTGTTATTCTTTGAATACAATTATTTTTATTATTGGGTTGTAAATGGCCTTTTTTTTCTTGATTGTAAAGTCAATTTTAGAGAGATAATATATTCAAAGAGATCCAAAAATAATTCAAATGAATGTCATACTTCTAATTATTTCTGGAAAATAAAAAATCTAGTATATTAGTAAATGCACTAGATGAAAGGTGATAAATGTGATACATAACATTAGATGAGAGATGTGAGACCAAAGTTGATGATATATGCAAGACCAAAGATGATGATAGATGTGAGACTAAATATGTTGATATATGCGAGACCATATATGATGAGAGGTGAGAGATGAGAGACCATAGATGATGAGATATGAAAGACAAGATGATAGATGTGATACATTGCACACAAATTTCACTTTTTTTAGTTTTTTATCAATTTCAAATCAGGATCACCTCTTCTACCATAACAAAATTAGATTCTCCTTTTCCATGTATATATGAGTAGAAGTCTTATTTTCCAGGTTTTTTTATATAGTGGCAAGTCCAAGTAAAAAACTTTGTATATTAGTAATATGAGACCAAACAATAACAATTTGTGAAACGAAGCAAAAATAAAATAATATGTGAGACAATAACAAGTGTAAGAAAATATGAAAAATACGGCACAATACATGACATACAACACTATATAATGTGAGACCAAACATTTCAAACCTTATGAGAAACTATATAATGAAATACCATATCATGATTGACTATATCATGCGAGACCAGAAATTATAAAGTTTATGCAAGACCATGCGTTACGAGATATAAGTAAACAAAAAGTTATACACAAATAAATACAAAGGTTCAAAAAATTACACCGATACATAGGTTTTCAAAATATTTTATCAAGTTTAAAGAATCTAGATCACCTCTTTATCCAAAGCAATATTTTGGATTAGTTTAATATTTGGTTGGATCACCTAGTTTGGAATAACCTCTAAAGCAACATGAATAGGTTTCTCATGATTTAGAACAAAATCATGGATCACTTCATTCTTCTGGATCACCACTATAGCAAAAGGGTCCTAGTTTTGAAGGAGGTAATTTACAACCATTTATTGATCATAAGGATTATGCATATCAATAGGATCTTGTAGCTTCTCCTTATCTTGAAATATGGTTCTTGATTATTCCATCATTTTAGTTGGAGAAACCTCAATAAATGTTTTTTTATAAGGTGATTCTTCCATATTTTCCTTATCTTGTGTACATTTTCCCTTTTATATGTTTCACATATTATGGAAGGTTTCTTTTCACCTCTTTCTTTACTGTAAATATTAGTAGTTTAAGAGTTTTTTAAGTTTCACCTCTCTTTTTTTACCTTTCTCTATCGATTTCTTCATTTCTGATATGACTTTGTCTTTTCAATAATTGACTATTTTAGTTCTGCAATCATTTTTTCATATTTTTTTAATAACAATTGCATATTGTGTCTTTTTTCCCACTGTTTATAAGTCAATAATTTGGCTAGACATATGCCCAATTGTTTTCGTGGTTTTCATGTTAACCCTTCACAAAACAAAGGAACCTAAATATTAAATGCGAGATAAGGAAAATACAAAATATGTAAATATAAGGCTAGACAAATACAAAATACAATAAATACAGGTTTATCATGAACAATTAAAGGCCCTAGTATCGATGACGTCACCTCGAACTATAAATAAAGTACAAATCTTGACAGGAAGGTTAGTTGCTCTTTATCGATTAATTTCAAGATTTTTTTACAAGTGTTTTCATGTTTTCAAGTTTTACAAAGACTCAAAGAGTTTATGTGGACACCAGATTATAAAGAAGTTTTTCCAAAGATGAAGGATCTATTATTATCACCTGAGATCTTGTCTAAGCCTCGAATTGGAGAGAAACTATTTTTTATATATAACAGTGTCTGAGTTTTCTATGAGCGTTGTTTTGATATGTGAAGACAGTGAAGTTCCAAAGTCATTCTATTATGTTAGCAAAAGTTTTTTGGCAACGTAGAAAGGTATTTGAATCTTGAAAAATTGGCTTTGGCTTTAGTGGTGGATGCTAAGAAGATGCGTCTTTATTTTCAATCTCGCACCATTATGGTTCGAACTTATTTCCCACTAAAGAATGTGTTACAACCCCCAGATATTTCTGATAGAATGACCAAATGGTTAGTAGAATTGGGAGATTTTGATATAAAGTTTGCTCATCGGACGACGATTAAAGCTCAAGCTTTAGCTGATTTCGTGGTTAAATTTCATTCGAGACGATCAGATGAAGGGATAGATAAAGAATTAATTTCTAGAAGTTTTAACTTGGGTGGTTCGAACTGATAGTGGTTCTAGCATATTGGGATCTAGTACAAGGGTTCAGTTAGTTGCTCCTGCTGGGAGGCAATGTACTAGGAAATTTGATTTTGCTTTCATGTGTTGCATAATGAGGCTGAATTTGAGGCTGCGTTGGTTGGTTTAAGGCTTGAAAATATTTGTGGAGCGACAACAGTTTATTTGGAAAAATATTCACAGATAGTGGCAAATCAGATGGCATGCGTGTCCAAGTCTAAGAAAGATCATTGAATTTTGTATCTACGAGAGATTCGAAATTTGACTCTGTTATTTGACAAAGTGACTATCGAGCATATTTACCAAGGAGATAATACAGTTGTTAATTGTTTGGCAACAATTTCTTCTATAGAGGAATATCTGTGGATACTTCTGCAGGAAAGTCCTTCGATTTTAACACGATCAGAACAGTGCAAATATGATGGGGAAGTATTTGTTACCCCATACATAATTCAAAGTTATTGGAGGTCTAATATCCTCAATTTTTTACTAAAAGGTATGTTACCTCAAGGTACACAATTGGCTAAAAGGTTACGGTACAAGGCACATGGTTATGTTGTATTGGATGGAGTTTTATACAAAAAATCTTTAAGCGGCCCATTGTTGCGTTATTTGGGTAAACCAGAATCTCATGAGATTTTATTTGATTTGCATGATAGTGAAGGTTCAGCTCACTATGGGTTTAAGTCTTTGACACGCAGGGTTTTCTTGGTAGGTTATTATTGGCATTCAATTATGAATGATGCTAAAGTTTTAGTTCGAGGTTGTGATACTTGTCAACGTTTTGCTAATTCTATTAAAAAACAAACAGTATCGTTTACTTTCATTTTCAAAGCTATTTCTTTCTATATATGAGAAATTGATTTAGTAGAGCCTCTTTATGGCCTATGGAGGGCGTCAAATGATTATTGTCGCGGTGGATTATTTTTCGAAGTGGGCTGAAGCTGAACCATTATCCGATACGAAAGCTAATGATGTTATTAAATTTATTGTGAATAATATATGTTGTCGTTTCGGAGTCAATTTAACAACAGATAAATGACTTCCTTTTGCAATTCGAGGGGCATCACACAATGTTTTTCTACATCTTTTCATCCCCAAGCAAACGGTCAAGTGGAGGTAGCTAATAGGTCTATTCTGGAGTGTTTGAAGAAATATTTAACAACTATTGCAGGTAAATGACCTAACTATTTACAAGAGGTGTCATGGGTTTATCGTACGACTCCTAGAGAGGCTACTCAAGAAACTCAGTTACCTTGGTATATGGTATGAATGTTGTTAACCCTAAAATATATATTCTACCTTCTTATAGAGTACTTCATTATTCCAAAGATGTAAATGATGAAGTAAAAAAGAACAGACCTAGACTTGATTGTTTTTTACTCTTTGGTATTTTAACCACAGCAAGGGTGTCCAGTCCACATTGAGTTCTGGAATTTTTCAGAGCAAGTTGTTTTTATCTTTCGAATATCTCCTTGAGTGTCGTCATTTTGTTGGTCAGTTTCTTCATATCTTCTTTATTTTTCTTCAGAGATTCTTGAAGAGAATAGTACTTTTTTCTATTCCTCATTTATTTCCCTAGCATGTTTAGCCTTAAGCTCATCTAGCTCTGCCTGATGGGAAGTTTTCAGTTTGATTGTTTTCTGATTATAAACGAGTCTTAAATGACGTTTGAAGTGGATGGATCCTTCTATAAATTTTGATATATCAGCTTGAAACACCTAAAATTATTCAATGATGTGTTTGCCAAAGATTTCTCTCATCTTCTTTTCTCTTTCATCTTTTTTCTTTCCATTGAACCATATCCTTAGCCATAATTTCCAAATGGCTTCGAGCAGAGTTGAATTCTGTGCATAATATTTTTGTTGTTGCTTCAAGGTTAGAAAATGGTTGCACTGTAAATGAAAATTATTTAGATGGATATTCGATAGGGATGAACCTATGATTATTGTAAGGCATGAGAACAGAAAAAGAGGCAACTGATGAAAGGTTTAAGTCCAAAATTTTAGACAAAAAAATAGCAACAACTTGATGTCCAATCTGTTGTAGTTGTTCTTGGAACTGTTTAACTGAAAGATCCATATCTTGGTAAAGGTGTTGAAGTTCTTCTGCACCAATAGGTTCTTCAGAATTGAAGTTTTCATCTCCTTGATGATCTTCACGAACAGTTTCTTAAGCTTCTGAGGAAGGCCTTTATAAGGAATACAACTCAATACTCTTATCTTCTCTTCTGGTTGGATGGGTCTTTGAAGATCTCTTTTTCTTTTTCAAGGCAGTGATTTTATTTGTTTTTTGAGAACGTTCATCTTTGATTCATTCTCTGATGGTTTGAAGACTACCTTCACTTGCCTTTCTTTTGGTTTTCCTCTCTCTCTTTAGTGGCTTCGGATTTATATAGGAGGTATCAATTGTTTTTTTCTTCTTACCCTTCTTTTTTAGGGAAGATGACTTTGAAATGTATTTCGAACTGGCAGAATAACCTTGCTATCAAGTGCTAGTAGTCTCTTCACAAAATCTTCTAGGTTTGGGGGATTTATTAAATCTTCTGGAATGAGATTATCCGAGGAGATCCTCCATAGATGATTGTTGATAAATTTTATAGGTATGAAAATTGAGTGGAACCCGTTACCCCATGTATATTCTGCCAATGTGGCCATCTTGGAAAATATATATTTTGTATCCTTCTTGCGAGCTTTGTACCTCCTCGGAGTTCCTGCATACAGTAGTAATACATGTGAAAAATTAATATATAAGTTGTAAAGAATAGAATAAAAAATAGGAGAACCTAGTGTTACTTCTCCAAACAAGGTTAAGTATGTAGGCGTTGTCCTATGATATTTCTTTTTAATTCTCTCATGCTCCTGAAATGAATACGAACCTTTGCTTCCAGAATTTGTCAGCCTCAAGAAAATCATCAATTATGTTGAAATCATCTACAAGCGTAAGATAATGAAACAACAACACCGAACCTTTGGAAAGACCGGTCATGGAAATAAAGTCTTTGACGGAGAGAGGGGTCTGGCTTAGTTTAGAAGCCATAATCACCGATAGGAGAGTGAACATAAATTCGATATTGCTTGTGTATAGCAGAGATCCAGGAGTTCGAAGTACTCCACTATCATTAGGTCTAATGGGAATCGAAGTCCCTAGTTGATGATCTCAGGATAGACCACCAATTCATCTACTTTACAGTCAAAATAAGTCTATCCTTTCTCTGGTAGTTGATGCACTACATTGTCTGGCATTCCCCATTGTTTCTTTAGACGTCCGACAAGTTCTTGACTGTAATAATCATATGGCACATTCTTCATCACCATGATTTATTCGGGAATGAGTGGTTTAAAATTTACACTAAGACTAGCAGCAACATCTTCAGGAAGTTTAACTGATGCTTTATTTTCACTTTTTTCTTTGGTGCATCCTTTTCGAAGTATCATTTTCGCTTTCAGAAGCAGCACCGCTTTCTTGTAGCTTTCATATCTGAGTTCATTTCTATTATTTCCTCTAAATTCGCTTCTTCTTCAGAAGCTTTGTCTACTAGTTGTGGAGGATTTGAGCTTGAGGCTAGATTTTGATGATTGGTATTCGAAAGAGTTTATTGTGACTACAGGTTGGTCACAACAATCTCCTTAGAGGGAGGAAACGATAGTATATGATTATATTTGGTATTTTGGGTACGATGTTTTGGAGTGTTATCAGCTTCGAGGTCTCCCGTAGCTAAAAATGTTTTTTTATAAGAAGGTTTTGGGAAAGATGAGCCTTTGACTGAACTTGAGGAGTCTCTTTGCGTAAAATAGAGGTGGATAAGTGTTGATGGGTGATGAATATTTTTTTGATTTTATGTGAATCGATACACTTTGTGTTTCTTTGCGGTTATTTCAAGAATGAATAGATGTGAAGCCAGAAAGTGCTGAAGAATGATTTCGAGGCGATAAGTGTAAGGAATTTCTTGGTGAGAGTTTTTGAAGTTGTGGTGGTGATGACCATCGAGGGGATTTCGGTAAACAGTTGTTAAGATATGGGCTGGATGAATTCTAAAGCTCAGAATAACTTTGATTAGGATTGAAGTTATCGTATACGGTGGTTTGAGTTGAAAGTTTTGGAGAATTAATTATTACTCTTGATGCCCGATATTCAACAGCCCTTTCACTGATACATAAGTAATTGTAAAGGCCAAAATGGGTTTTTAGTAGTTGGGGATTTTCTCATAAACTAAGATGAAAAATAATTTTTAGATTAGTATATAAAAGTTTGAAGGATAATTGGGAAAGATGATTTTTCATATCAAGGTAGCCAAGAAATTAAATTTTCATATGAACTTTTGTCTCACTAGAAGTTATACGTGGAACAAAAATAATGAATGAATGACTATTTATTAAATAATCATGAAAGATAAAGTGATCAGAGAAGTTGGAGAGGTGATGGTAGCTATTGGGTGAAAAAAGGAATGCCAACCGGTTACTTGTAGATTGGGTAATGTGACACATGTATTTTGTCAGACCTAGTGGTAGGCCTAGTGGATTTTCGCATGCGTACTAGAGTATTCCAACCGTTTCTAACCGTTACGAAAATGCTAGCAAAAGACTCTTTGTGTGAGTATTCGAAGCAGAAACAAAGGGTTGTGTGAAACGTCTGGATTAGATTTGATGTAAACCTGAGTATACTTTTGTTCGAGGATGATAAGTGTGTAACCTAATCAGTTCGGATATAGCTGGAAGCATATCTCCAATAATTCTGATAATATCCGAAGGACATTTCAGACATACCAGATAAAACACAATGGATGAACAGTAACTTGAGTGGAACATTGACTCAGCTATGTGTCTAGTAGCTCATTTATTGGGCATGGGGGCTCATATGGGTGACCCGATTATAAGGTTCAACCACACGACCCATGGGTCAGGGAAAAACATTATAAATACCACAACCAACATCATTAAGGGGGTTTTACTTTTTCCAAAGACATTTAAATGAAGCACATACCTCTTTTCTCTCACAACCCCTTATGAAAATAATTAAAATCCACCAACTAGAGTTTTTTCCCTTTTTACCCTGAACCAAATTTCACCATCACCAAATTGGAGACCATAGTGTGAGCTAGAGGTACCTGAATAGCTCATTCAAAACCTTACCTATAATACTAAGTTCAGAAATCCTTGGGATATGGATCTCAATATGCAGGAGGTGTTGCCTCCGGAAAATGAGCATGCTACGGTATCTCAGGTCAATCACAATAATGAGGAAACGTCATTCATGCAAGAGGAGTGTGATCAACTAAGGGCTGATATTGAAGCTTTGAGGCCCAACGACACACTGAAGTGTCGTTGAAAGAAAAGTCTGATGCAGAAGGAGTATCTATAGATGAGCATCCGTAAAATAACAAACAAGGGGAAAATGATCAGTCCCCAAAAGCTTAAACTAATCCTAAAAAGATGTATCGGGCCAAACAAGTAAAGAGTACATCAGAATCTTCTGATAGTTCACCTACTGTTTCTGAATCTGATGGGTCTTCCTCATCTAGTAGTGAGCAGTTCCGTCAGAAAAAGAAAATAAGGTTAACTAAAAAACATTCAGGGAAAATGATAGGAATGGAAAAATAAAAGATAATAAGTACCATGGAAAAATAAAGGGATCAGCAGATCACTGTATTGATCATCTATTGACTGATTAGTTTTCTACCCTATCTGAACCAGGCATATATGCCACTCTTGATGAAGACACAGTCTTCAGCCGTAGCCATAATTGGAGGCAATCACCTTTATCCTCAAAAATACTTTTTGGACATTTTCCTAGAAGGTTTGATAGTTCCATGATGGAGAAGTATGATGAGAGTAAAGACCCCGATAATCATCTCGAGCAATTCAAGAATTTTATAATGAATTTTGATGACAAAGTTTTATGCCGGGCATTCTCAAAAGCTTTCGAAGGAAGTGCTTTAAAGTGGTATAATAGTTTGCCACATGGATCAATAAAGAACTTTGATATGTTTTGGATAGCATTTCAGAGACAGTTTATGGGGAGTAAAGAGCTTAAATGGAATGGCGACACTATCATCCATTGTTCCCAAGAATCAAATGAATATTTGAAAGAATACATCAGCCATTTTGTGAATACAAAGTACAGGTTAGCCGATTGTTTTGAGCAAGTGGAAATTGTTTCACTAAGGCAACGTTTAAATCCGGGTCAATTAGCTGATTCAGTAACTCGGAAAAAAATGATGACATGGAGCAGACTGTTAAATCAGGCCGGAAAAAAAATTAGAGTGAAAGATATAAGAAGTCTTAAGTACCACACCAAAATAAATCTGCTCCAACATCACCAATCCCACAAGCTAGTACTTAATCTCAAGCCACAATTAATTACAGGCCTAAAGATTCAGGACAAGGGCAACATCAAACAAAACAAAATCAATCAAGTCAATCTCAATAGTTTAAACCCAAGAGAGGTCCATGGGTTCAATCAGAGTGGTTTTCCAAACTAGGGGAGACTGGCGCCAATTTAATCTCTTAGAGATACTCGAAACACTCGATTTTGTAAATACCACAATGATGTGGGTCATGATACCCACTACTGCATTGCACTGAAGCAGGAAGTGCGGAACTTAATTGAGAGAGGAAAGTTATCAGCTTTTGTTAAAAACAACAATGGGGAATAGGCCAGTCAACACTCAATCCAATACAAACATAGACTGAGTTGCATCCCCAACCGGACAAGGATAAAGTATAGGATCATCTAGACAAAAAGATGCAATGGTAGTTATAGAAAGATTTGATGTGGATTCGGAGTATCTAGATCATGATCCAGATCAGAACTAGGTTAGAGTAATAATAGAAAAGGTTTCCATGATATCCAAATTGCCTAACTTTTTTGAATCCCTTACTATATTTAGAGGAGATACTATGACGGCACCATCAAGTTGTTCAAGAAAAAAACATGTCAATAGCCTAACAACTCAAATAGAGGGAAAAATGTCTACTCATCTTTATCAAGGCCCTGGTCTATTCATTGCCTTTGACGAAGAAGATTTAAGAGACATTGATGGGCCACATGAAGATGTTTTGATAATAGAGGCATCTATTGGAGGTAATGATATACGAAGAATTTTAATTGATACTGACAGTTCGGCAAAAATATTGTTCTTATCAGCTTATAAGCAGATGACTAATCCCTTAGTTTTCCAGCGTTCAATTAGAAGCATAGTGGGTTTTACTGGAAGTACGACTAATGTAATCGAGGGAATTTGAAGAAGAGGTTTTATTGGGCAAAGGGTCATTCAAGAAGTTGGTAAGAGTTTTGTTTATGGTAGTTGATTGTCCAACCTCCTACAATGCTATATTTGGTAGGTCTTAACTATCTAGGATGCATGCAGTAGCTTCCACTATCTAACAGTGTTTGAAATATGTTGTGGGAGGGCAAGTAGGCATCATCTGAAGTAGCAAAAAAATAGCCCGTGAATATTATGTCTCTGCTCTTGCTTCAAAATCAATAGTAGCAGTGAAAATTAACAAAGAATAACATTTAGTGGAGCCTTCTAACAGTTAAAAAAAAGATAGATGATCCGAGGGAGGCTCCTAGATTAGTAATCCTATGGAAGAAGTAGAAACTCATTACTTGGCGGGTAAAATTGCCCGGGTCAGATATAAACTCCCTTTAGAGGTAAAAGAAAATTTGTAATATTTTTTATCTAATATTTTACACGTGTTTCCATGGTGTAATAAGGATATAACTGGAGTACTAGTTACGGTGAATAGTCACAGATTATCTATCTGATCTGATGTTGGGCCAATGGTGCAAAGAAGTATATTTTTTTTCAAAATAAAAATATGAAGCGACTGTTTAGGAAGTAGATTGGTTGACCAAGATGGGGCATATAAAAGAAGTTTAATATCCCCTTTGGACAGCTAATCCGGTTTTGGTCAAGAAATAGAATAGAAAATGGCGTATGTGTATGTGTATTGACTTTACAGACCTCAATAGAGCTTGCCCTAAAGATTTTTTTCCTAGTCTCATGGATTGATCAACTTGTGAACTCTTCATCAGGGAACAAGTTGTTGTATTTCATGGATACTTTCTCTAGGTATAATCAAATACAAATAAATCATGATGATCAAGACCATACCACATTCATCACTAATATGGGCTACAGTTTTACAAGGTAATTCCTTTTGGGTTGAAGAATGCAGCGGCCATTTACCAACGTTTGATGAATAAAGTTTTTGTTAATCAGATGAGAAGAAATATAGAAGTCTATATTGATGATATGATGGTCAAGAGTCCTAGAGAAGAGGATTATATCTCATATTTCCATGAAACTTTCTCCAACTTAGAAGCCATCAATCTTAAATTAAATCTGAAGAAGTGCCCATTTGGTGTCCGATCAGGTAAATTTTGAGGCTATATAATAAGTGAGAAAGATATTCAAGATAACTGAACCAGTTGAAAGGATTATTAGCTATGGATACACCTCTGCTGCTACGTCTCTCCTTCTCAACGGGTGATGAAGGTAGCCTTGTTGCTATTCGTCTCTCCTTCTCAACTTTTTGTGCTCTTTCCAACTCCGAAAGATTGAGCCACCCACCTTTGATCAGTGTTGTTCTTGCTGTAAACATAAACTACCCAGAAAACCGTTGCTTTAGAGAGAGAAAGCTCTGTGTAAATTTACAGAGTAAATGTGAAAGAGATGGTAAAACAGTGGAAAATGAGTTTGAATTTATAGTAAATCTGAGAAGAGGAGTTGATTCCTATGAGAATTCGAAAAGTTTGGCAATGATTAAAAGACGGCGCTGATGTCAGTACTTGTAATTAAAGAGGTTGCTTTTCGAAGAAGGTGGTGCGAAATTCAAGGTGAAAAAACGGCTGGAGTGACCAATCAGAGAGCAACACGTGTCCCACTAACTTTGACAAAAACCGTTTTGAATTCGTGAAAGCTTAATCTGTCCGGGTATACCCATAGATCTGTCCGGGTTGAAAACCACTTCTGACGGCGGACTGTTTTTCAGTTCTTTGACAAGAATACTTGCTCAAACACCTAAAAAAGGGGCTCCTGATGAGTCCGAATTCAGCATGCTCCCCGAACAAGGGCAAATCGGTCTAGTCTCTCCGAATACCGGACAGGTTACTTGGACAGGGATCGAACAGGTCACTTGGACCGGACAGATTTCTGTGAATACTATGAACTTAAGGCTGTTCGAACTATGACAAAAGTACTAAAAAACCTAAACACTTCTTGACTAAGCTACTTGCTCTCCTACTTAGAGCTCATGGGTCTTTGAACATGACCCGGGTCCATTAAACATGACCCGAAAGCCCATAAGGGCCCAAACATTACACTATAAATACCCAACCACTCGCATTAACTAGGGGTAATGAGAATTAACTGCTACCAAGCTGCTTAATCATCTCTCTACTCTCTACTCTAACCGTTAAACACCCACACACCACCGTTAAACACCCACACACCACCGTTAAACACCCACACACCACTGTTAAACACCCACACACCACCTTAAAACTCCACTTGAAATTACCAGCCTACCCTCAGGCGATTATTATCCACACCAAATTGGTGACCACAGTGGGAGTATTCTTGGAGGCTAGCCCTTTGACTAGCCGGCTTGTCCTTTTAACCACCAACTTCTCCGGAGAGTGCTCTGTGTCAGACCCCATTGCAATAAACGGCGAAGGTTTCCTAACACTTGTAACTGTGACTCCTGGCTCAACAGCAGATACTGACTCCTGAACTGAGGAACCAGAGACTATGGGAGAAAGGGTGGATTGAAAGAGTTTTTTGGGCTTAGTACCTTTGGAGGAAGATGAGCCTCGATCTGACTCAGTAACAGAGGCGACTGGTTTATCAACGGGTGATGAAGGTAGCCCTGCTGCTATTCGTCTCTCCTTCTCAACTTTTTGTGCTCTTTCCAACTCCGAAAGATTGAGCCACCCACCTTTGATCAGTGCTGTTCTTGCTGTAAACATAAACTACCTAGAAAACCTTTGCTTTAGAGAGAGAAAGCTCTGAGTAAATTTGCAGAGTAAATGTGAAAGAGATGGTAAAACAGTGGAAAATGAGTTTGAATTTATAGTAAATCTGAGAAGAGGAGTTGATTCCTAGGAGAATTCGAAAAGTTTGGCAATGATTAAAAGACGGCGCTGATGTCACTACTTGTAATTAAAGAGGTTGCTTTTCGAAGAAGGTGGTGCGAAATTCAAGGTGAAAAAACGGCTGGAGTGACCAATCAGAGAGCAACACGTGTCCCACTAACTCTGACAAAAACCGTTTTGAATTCGTGAAAGCTTAATCTGTCCGGGTATACCCATAGATCTATCCGGGTTGAAAACCACTTCTGACGTCGGACTGTTTTTCAGTTCTTTGACAATAATACTTGCTCAAACACCTAAAAAATGGGCTCCTGATGAGTCCGAATTCAGCATGCTCCCCGAACAAGGGCAAATCGGTCTAGTCTCTCCGAATACCGGACATGTTACATGGACAGGGATCGAACAGGTCACTTGGACCGGACAGATTTCTGTGAATACTATGAACTTAAGGTTGTTCGAACTCTGACAAAAGTACTAAAAAACCTAAACACTTCTTGACTAAGCTACTTGCTGACCTACTTAGAGCTCATGGGTCTTTGAACATGACCCGGGTCCATTAAACATAACCCGAAAGCCCATAAGGGCCCAAACATTACACTATAAATACCCAACCACCCGCATTAACTAGGGGTAATGAGAATTAACTACTACCAAACTGCTTAATCATCTCTCTACTCTCTACTCTAACCGTTAAACACCCACACACCACCGTTAAACACCCACACACCACCGTTAAACACCCACACACCACTGTTAAACACCCACACACCACCTTAAAACTCCACTTGAAATTACCAGCCTACCCTCAGGCGATTATTATCCACACCAACTATAGCCTACTCTGAAGCACACCCCTAGATTCTTATGCAATAATATCCTTCTATAGATGCAACTACATATGGTATAATTGAAGTTGGAGAAAAATTTCACATACCTGATGCACCCTCTAAAGACTGGAAAACTAAAACCAAGAGTTTATTACTAACAGAATTTTGTCTCCAAATAAGGCTTTGTCTAAAAAGGTGAAATATAAGGCTTATGGTTTCCTGATCTTGAGGGAGGAGGGGTACTTTATAAGAAGTCCTTTAGCAGACCTCTACTACAATTCCTCAGATTAAATAAGTTCCAGAGTGTTCTATCAGAATTGAATGATAGAGAAGGGTCAGCACATTATGGTTATAAGGTTTTGACTAAAAGAGTCTTACTAGCGGGATATTATTGGCCTACCATCATGACAGATGCTAAAAATATGGTGAAGAGATATGATCATTCTCAAAGGTATGGAAATTTCATTCATGTGCCAGCAGTCCCTATGGAATCAATATATGAACCTATACCATTTGATAGATTGGGACTTTATCAGGTTGGGCCACTCTCTATGGATTCAAGGGGTTGTCGTACTATAATTATGGAAATAGACTACTTCTCTAAATGGATAGAGGTTGCACCTTTGTCATGTACAACTTCCAAGACAGTCATTAAATTTATTCTCTCCAATATATGTTGCCGATATGGAATTCCAAAATGCATCACTACGGATAATAGACCTCAGTTTGATAACACGGACATGGATTTTTTTGTGCATCTAAATAAATTCATCATTTTTTTCTTCTCATTGTCATCCCCAAGCCAATGGGAAAGTTGAAGTAGCAAATCGGATAATTTTATCAGGTTTAAAAATGAATTTAGAAGGAGCTGTTGGGAAATGGCCCAATTACTTACAAGAAAACTGTGGGCATAATGAACTACTCCACATACAACCACACAAGAGTCTCCATTTACTTTAGTGTATGGGATGGATGCAATCAAGTTTATAGAAGAAACTCTCCCTTCATTCAGGGTTCAAAATTATTTTGAAAGCGAGAATGAGATAGCTATGAAAGCTCGGTTGAATTTGGTTGAAGAAAAGAGGGTGGAGGCACATTTAAGAACTGCACACTACCAAGGGTTGATGAGGAGCATGTTTGCCTCTAAGATATTTTCCGGTTGAAGACAAAGTATTGAGAAAAGTATTCTTGCACACCAAGGAAAAACAGTTCGGAAAGTTAGTTCTGAATTGAGAAAGACCATACATCATATGTAAAAGAGTTAAACAAGGAACATGCAAACTCCAAGATAAATAAAGAAATTTTTTGAGCATATCAGTTATACTTAGAGTAATCATATGATGTAAAAATTTATTTTGCTTTATTTCAATATAAATATTTGGGGGCATACTGTTTCCTATCCTGGTGGCGTGGAAAGGTTTTAATGAGGTGCTCAGATTTCAATCAATATACTATATTTTGTGTTTTTAAAGAAAATTGTTATTTTGAGTGAATCAGAAGTATTAAAGACTCATTAAAAACCTGGTGGATTGAAGGCTTAATAAAAACTTGTAGCCCTCGAATAGATCACCTTTGAGTGGATTAGAAGTATTAAAGACTCATTAAACACCTGGTGGATTACATCTTATTAAACACTTGTTACCCTCAAATGGATTACCTTTTAGTGGATCAGATGTGTTAAAAACTGATACAACACATGATAAATTAAAGGATTATTGAACATGTTTGTTTTTTAAATAAATAATCTATGTATGGATCGGATAAATATAGTGATGTTTAAGTATTTATTTTCTATAAATAAAATATTATACATATATATATATATACTCGGATATTAATGGAAGTATAGAAGAAGACAAAAGAAAAATACTAAGTGAAAGTTGAAGTAACAGGAAATATGAGTAGGATTATAAAAGAATCTTATCGACATTACAAAATCCCTTGTAAACAACAAGGACTTATACGATTAGAGTTTCAAAAAAATCTGATATCAAAACAACAAAATGCCTTGCATGGTTCGAAGACTTTGGTTCAGAATACCTTTACAGTAAAAATAAGTAACCTTACGGATCGTTCCCTTCGTTTTTATTCTCGATATTACCTTCTTCATTCTCATATCTATAAAAAAAATTAGCCCTCGTCAGCCTCATCGTCAAATTCGGAATCATCCGAAGTCATGTTTTATTTATCACTATGTGCTAAATTATGAAAGGGAACTTTGTCGTCCGACACAAGACCATTTGGGAAACATTTCATTAAATAAAAGAACCATATTGGCTTTAACAGATTCTTCTATTCGTTCCATGGACTTCAACACTCCCTCAACATATTCATTCTTTGCAACAGCTATATATTGGGCCTTTGTGTCCTTCAAATCGGTGGTTTCATCATCCCTTTTCTTGAGAAGATCTTGTAATTACTTCTTCTCTTTGGACAGCACTTTATTGGTAGCCTTTTCCTTGGCCAATACTTCATTCAATTTTTTAACTTCCTTAGAAGTTGAAGTTTGTAATTCGCTATAACGTGTTTATGTCTTTTCTCGATAATCCTTGGCATGTTTTAACTCAGCACTCATTTTTTATTTTTCTTTGACTAAAGTCTCAACATTTTTCCGTTTGGATGCAAGGGAGACCTTCAGGCCTTGATTATCAATTTGAAGGGAATTGATATATTTTGTTTGAGCTCTGATTAGTCTTTCAAAATCAACTATGGGCTGATGTAGCCTAAGATTGTGTAGATTAAGGTGTCATGTTCATCGGAGACTTCAAAAGATTTAACATCATGAATAACTACATTGGCTATGTTGGTTAATTGGGGGAAGGTTCGGTCAAAGTCATATTTGTCAAATTCGTTGAAGTACAAGTTACCTATATCATCTAGGTTAACCTCACCTTCAGCAAAAGGTTGGTCAGTAATAGGGAACACTGGAGAGGAATGGTCAAGATGAACCTCTTCTTCAGTAGAACTTCAGTAGGAAGGATGGGAGGAATGATCTCGGATCAGAGTATGATCTCTGAACCAATGACCATTTTCTTCTTTTTTTGCCCTGTCATCAATACCTTCTTAGCGTCTCTTGAGCCTTTTTTACTTCTTGATTTCAGGAGAAAGTTGTAGCCTTTTAGCCTCACCAACTGTTACTGCCACAACCTCAAATAATGCAGCATTAATCTCTCATGGAAATCCTAAACTACCCGCATCAGGAAATACTTAAAATGAATCTCCACATTTATTATTCTTTGTCATTTTATCGAAAATGACTATGAGCCTTATTTCTAGTTGGTAAGAATAGCTTACCATCTTTCTCTTCAGTCCGCTTGAAAATTTTGGCAGCTTCAGGAGGAATGGTGAACTGTTCCCAAGAATGCTCCCTAATTGAGCTTGTTCTCCATAGATGAGCCCTAACCATGGTAACTGTAGTGAAACAATTGTGGAAATCAGTTACCCAATTTTCTGTGGCCCGTTGATTCAGTTTTGTAAAAGTGGTCCCTCCATCTTCCAAATGTTTTGAGAACATCTTGGAAAACAATGAAATACAAATCCAATGTACGAGTTAATGTTAACATTATCCAATGTAGAGATCGATATTAATACACATTGAAAAGAATCATTAAATGTTTACCTCATCTTTTCCAATATCTGGTACCAAGCTTGGATTCTCCTTGTTTTTTATTTTCCTACAATTCTCCCAAGCACCACTGATGTAGAGGAATGGACTCCTCCAAGGCCTTGTCAGCTTCTAACAAGTCATTAACCACCTTGTAATCATTCCCCATGTTACAATAATAGAAAAAGATATGATGGGTTCGACACAAGCCGATCAAAGCTGCAAACTGTTCCATAAGCATTGGGATCTTAGAAAGCCTTGAAGCAATGATGATGGCTAATAAGGTATATAATAAGAATTGGGGATTAACTGACTCAAACATAGCTTTACTAGGTGAAAGTATCTAACTATCTCTAGGTCCAAAGAGAACTGAAGGCCCCAGTTGAGCACTTCAATGTATACCACTAGCTCCCTGATTTTACTGTTCATCGGATTCACATTAGGGATGGGAATTATTAGCTTGATGGACTCCAGAAAGCCTCATTTATTCCTTATCATGTCCAACTCAACAGAGCGGGTATACACATAAGAAATTCTTTGAAGTGCTAGAAAGTAATTTGTTGGATATTTTAGTGTAATTATATTGACTAGTCGACCAATATAGTCGTAATATATTATCGAACAAGTCGGAGAGTGTAGAGTTCACACTTGTTAGAATATATTATGATTAGTGGGTCCATGGGCCGGAGCCTGGCTGTGGTTAAATTTATTTGAATGATAAGACTATTATGAAAATTCATAGAAATTTGAATTTGGAAAATGAATTTGAATTTGAATTTTTGGTCGGTTTTATCATCTGAAATTTTAACTGTTTGGACATCAAACTGTTTTACAGTTGGAGTATTTTGGTTGAATAAATGAGTATGGTTCTGTGAAAAAAGACAATCACAATAAAAATATGCATTCTCTTTGTTCAAAAGAATACGCTCTGATTTTATCCGGTTGAAAATTTTGGATAACCACCAAAATAATTTAAATCTGAAATTGTTAAAACAAGACTTCAGAATTTATCCAGAAATCTGTAAAACAATATTCCCAACAAAAGATTAAAATTAAATGTACTTGTTTTATAAAGAGATTTGTATGAAGATTGAAATTAAGCAGAGAATTAAGAACAAGTTTGCAAAGTTGGACAAGGCACTTCAAATGAGAGAACTACATCATATGTCGTGGTGAGATATTAAAGATAAAGTTTGTCTGCATTTGTTATTGGATGGCTTGTTTGTGGCTGTCTATTTTTTGAGATTATGAAGATGGTGATAATCTCTGAATTCGATTAATTTTTATTTTGGTTTTTTTTAAGAAGAAGAAAATGTTATTTCTCTAACATGAAACTCTAGTTAAACCTTGTCTCGTTAGCATATGCGCTGGTCATTATGTTGAACGAGAATGTTTTACCCAAACTTTACACTTTGGGTTGCATAAAGCTTTGTTATTTAACAATGTTATTAAATATGAGAATCGACAGTGATTGTATACAAATAATTGTTCCTGCAACTTGTTTGCTAGTAATAAGCTTATGTTAGACAAATTTTAAGTATTTGTATCAATATAAAATTCATATAGATCCTTTAAGACGACTATATTTTGAACCAATTAATGGCATTTAATTATTTAAGTATTCAATTATCCTGCAGTTTCTAGAAAGTTTTTAAACATGAATATTTAATAGTCTTGCGAAAAAATGAAAACTTTTAAACAAAAGTATTTTATTGTACAGACATAAACAAACTTTTGAACAAAATATTTAACTGTCATGCACCGATGAACATTAACTCAATAACTACTATTACAGCTACTGAGTTAACTGTTATTATTTTCAAGGTTTGAAAAACTGCGATTGAAAGAATGTCGTATGGTGCAGTTCGTTTGTTTGATTGTATGTATAATTGTTTGGGCAATTAAGTCGTTGGTTTAAAAATGTTAAAACTGGATAATGACGAGGTAGAACCAAATGACAATATAATGTGTTCTGAGAACAAGTGAAAGTTAGTAGTTTTGTTTCATAATTTATTTGAATGAACTTTGTATGCAAAAGAATTGCATGGAAAATATAGAAAAAAAAATGCATATTGGAAGTTTATTAATCTGAAAGTTGGAATATTTTTGCATGTGTCTAAAAAGTGTGAAATTGTGCATGCATTCCATTGATTTTATATTTTTAATTACATGTAAATTTAAAATATACCATTAAATTATTATTAACAAGTACTTCTGCACATGTATAAAACAATGCAAAGTTATATGTTTACAAGGTTTTGCATGCACTAGAAAATCTGCATTAGTTTTATATGCAGTTTAAATATAATAGCAGTATATAGCACTGACTGTTAAATTTATATACTAGAAAATATGCATTAGTTTTATACGAGTTCAAATGTAATAGCAGTGCAGTTTATTATATTAACATAGTAGAAAATCTGCATCAATTTTTTTATGCAGTTTAAATATAATAGCAGTGTAATATATGTAGCACTGCATGTTATATTTAGTTTACTTAAAAATATATTATATGAAGCAAGTACCGAAATATTGGCATAACAAATTTGATAATGTGATATTATCGGATGGTTTTATTTTTAATCAAGCGAACAAGTGTGTGTATAGTATATTTGATAATTCTGGTAAAGGAGTTATAGTTTGTCTATGTGTTGATTTTTGGTACTGACCAAAATCCGGTTGATGAAACCAAGACATACTTATCATCTAGTTTTGAGATGAAATATTTGGAGGAAGTCAAGAAGCTTCTTCTTTTATGTATGTCATGACTAGCACTAGGCCGGATATTGTATTAATTGTTGGAAAGCTTAGTAATATATTCGGATGCGATTTATATTTCGAATATGGAAGTCCACTCTTTCACAAGTAAATGTGTATTTCTAATTGGAGGACTTATTATCTCTTGGGCATCTAAGTAACAAATTTGAATTACTGATTCAACAATGAAATCCGAGTTTGTGGCATTAGCTGATGAGCCCGAATACTGCATGCTCCCCGGAGAAGGACAGATCGGTCCAAGGCCTCCGGACTGGACAGATCACTTCGAACACTCAGGCCATAGGACTGTTCGAACTATGACAAAAGTACTAAAAAACCTAAACACTTCTTGACTAAGCTACTTGCTCTCCTCCTTAGAGCTCATGGGTCTTTGAACATGACCCGGGTCCATTAAACATGACCCAAAAGCCCACCAGGGCCCAAACATTAGGGTATAAATACCCAACCACTTGTATTAAGTGTGGGTAATGAGAATTAATTGCTACCAGCCAGCTTAATTATCTCTCTACTCTCTATTCTAAACACATAACACCCACATACTACTGTAATACACCAACCAAATTACAAGCCTACCCTCAGGCGATAATTATCCTCACCAAATTGGCGACCACAGTGGGAGCAGAAGGTGCATGAATCAAGCATTCAAAACCAGTTAAGAAAGTCTGTCCGAATGAATCCGGACAATCCAGAAGTACCACCAGCTCTGCTTGAAGTGGTGGGAGAGAACGATGAGTACACTATCGAAGAGCGTGATAGGCTAAAGGGTGAAATATAAGCTCTAAGGGCCGAAAAGGCTAAGATGGGCCTGAAAGAAAAGTCCAAAGCATCAGCTGCTCATCACACCGACAACCCCAGAGAGCATGAGTCTTTGAAGACTCATGTGAGCACCAAAAAGACTCATGCCAGCTCCAAAAAGTCTCACCGGTCCAAGACAGTGGAGAGTTCTGACTCAAGCTCAGAATCTTCTGATAGCTCTTCGGACGATGAAAGAGTTGAAAAATCTTTATCCTCAAGAAGCGATGAGGGTCGCACTAGAAAGAAACAAAAGAAGATAAAAAAATATTCAAGAAAGAGGGATAGACATGGAAGGATGACGAAGAACATTGGTAAAGGGTCATCTCACAGCCGGAGGCATGTGGACCGGATGCTGATGGATCCCTTCGGTTTTCACGATGAACCAGGTATCTTTGCAACTCCCAATGAGGATACTGTGTTCAGTCGTGGAAGAAATTGGAGGCAATCTCCATTATCTTCTAAAATTCTCTCCGGAAACCTCCCTAAGAGGTTTGACAGCACCAAAATAGAGAAGTACGATGGCAGTACTGATCCGGACAACCATCTGGAACAATTTAAAAACTTCATGATGAACTTTGACGATGATGATAAACTACTTTGTAGGGCATTCTCCCAATCATTTACGGGGAGTGCTCTAAAATGGTACAACAGCCTGCCTCAGGGTTGTATTAAAGATTTTGATACTTTTTGGGTAGCCTTTCGAAGGCAGTTTGTAGGGAGTAAAGAGCTAAAGGGCAATGGAGACACAATAATCCATTGTGCCCAGGAGCCAAATGAGTCCTTGAAAGAATATATAAGCCGTTTTGTGAACACCAAGAATGGGTTGGCTGATTGCTTCGAACAGGTAGCAATAACATCCCTAAGACAGGGTTTGAACCCAGGCAATCTAGCTGATTCAGTAACCAGAAAGAAGGCCATGACATGGGGTGGGTTGCTGAATCAGGTTGGAAAACAAATAAACGTTGATGAAACAAAGAAAACCAGGGTGCACAGGCAGGTGAGGTCTACCCCAGTGGCACCAAATCCCAATCAGAATCAGTCCGGGAACAAAGCAAGAGAGACCGGACAGGGGCATGGTAGGGCAAAAGCTCAGTCTCAGCCAGCTGCTCCTGCTCAAAGTCAGCAATCCAGAAACAAGAGAGGGCTATGGGTCCAACCGGAGTGGTTCGCAGAATTAAAAGAAAGTGTGGCCACCATTTTTGATAAAACAAAGGAATAGGTGCATTACCGGAGACCGGCCACATTGCAATCTCCCAGATAGCATCGTAATAACTCTTTTTGCCAGTATCACAATGATATTGGTCATAGACTGATGACTGCATAGCATTGAAACAAGAAGTTCAGAACTTGATTGAGAGGGGAAAGTTGGGCGCTTACGTCAAAAGAAGAGAAGGCAACAGGCCTGACAACACTCACCGGGTTGGTCCAAGTAATGCTGCTCCGGAGGGAGCCATGGTTATAATTGAGAGGTTTGATGTGGAATCTGAGTACTTGGATCCTGATCCAACTCGAAACAGAGTGGGTGCAATTGAGGAATGTTCTAGGTCGGTCTCCGGGCTCATTCAGTTTTTTGAGTCACTTACAATTTTCGGAGGGGACACTATGACAGCTCCTACTGCTTCTTCGAGGAAGAGGCGCGTGCATACTTTAGCCTCCCATCTAGAAGGAGGCATGACTTCCTATCAGTCACAAAATTCATTCCCCTTCATTGTTATTGATGAAGATGATTTAAGAGATATTGCTGGTCCTCATGAGGATGTTGTTGTCATAGGAGCATCTATTGGGGGCAACGACATAAGACAAATTTTGGTGGATACTGGAAGCTCAGCCAATATCCTTTTCCTAACCACATACAAGAGAATGAAAAATCCAGTTGTAGTTCAGAGTTCGGACAGATCAATTGTGGGCTTTACAGGCAGCTCAGCAAATGTGATCGGAGAGTTCGAAGTGGAAGTTCTTTTGGGCAAAGGCCCTTTCAAGAAAATGGTCATGATACTTTTTATCGAAGTGGATTGTCCCACTTGTTATAATGTTATTCTAGGGAGGTCTTGGCTCTCTAGGATGCATGCAGTGGCTTCAATAGTCCATCAGTGCTTGAAGTATGCTGTTCAGGGACAGGTTGGAGTCGTCCAGAGCAGCCAAAAGATTGCAAGAGAATGTTATACTACCGCCCTGGCTCCTCGAACGCTGGGGGCAGTCCGTATTAACGAACAATAGCAATTTGAGGGCCTTTCTGGGGGTGAGGGTGAAATTGATGACCCTAGAGAGACCCCTGGAGTATTAATACCGGTCGAAGAGGTAGAAACACACTGTCTGGAAGAAGGAAAAAGTGTCAGGATAGGGTCTAAGATGTCACCCATTTTGAAAAATCAAATGTTAAAGTTTTTAAAGAACCATCAGCACGTTTTTGCTTGGTGCAATGCTGATGTTACTGGGGTTCCAGCAGAAGTGATATCACATCACTTATCCGTCCGGAGAGACGTAGCACCAGTGGTTCAAAAGAGAAGAGCTTTTTCTAAGGAGAAGGCTGATGTCATTGTGCAAGAGGTTGACAGGCTCACAAAGATGGGGCACATCAAGGAGTCTCAGTATCCTTTGTGGACTGCCAATCCGGTTCTGGTAAAAAAAAGAAAAATGGCAAGTGGCGCATGTGCATTGACTTCACAGATCTCAATAGAGCTTGCCCAAAAGATTTGTATCCAGTCCCCCGGATTGATCAGTTAGTAGACTCCACCTCTAGGAACAAGCTACTGTCTTTTATGGATGCCTTCTCCGGATATAATCAGATTCAAGTAGATCCGAAGGATCAAGAGCATACCACATTTGTCACTGACAGAGGTCTTCATTGCTACAAGGTAATGTCATTTGGTTTGAAAAATGCTGGGGGTACTTATCAGAGATTAGTAAACAAGGAATTTGCTAATCAGATTGGAAGAAATATGGAAGTATACATTGATGACATGATGGTGAAGAGTGTGGATGAGCAGTTGCACTTGTCTGATCTCCAAGAAACTTTTGCCAACTTGGTAAAAGTGAATTTGAAATTAAACCCAGAAAAGTGTTTGTTCGGAGTACAGTCCGGGAAGTTTCTGGGTTATATTATAAGTGAGCATGGAATACAACCCGACCCGGACCAGCTTAATGCCCTATTTCAAATGGAGCCTCCTCGAAACATTAAAGAAGTACAGTGGTTAACGGGGAGATTAGCTGCCTTAAACAGATTTATCTCAAGGTCTTCGGACAGGTGTGCCCCTTTCTTTCAAACCTTGAAGGGTGCAAAGGGATTCGATTGGACTCCACAGTGTGATGAGGCTTTCAATGAGATCAAAAAGCACCTGTCCTCCCCCAAAACTTTGTTTAAGCCAGTTGATGGGGAGACACTCTTCGTATATTTGGCAGTTTCAAGTTGTGCCATTAGTGCTGTGTTGGTAAGGGAGGTCGATGGACATCCCCATCCAGTGTACTACATCAGCAAAAGTTTGATAAATCCAGAAAGGCGTTACTTGAAACTCGAAAAGTTAGCATTGGCCCTGGTGATAGCTGCCAGGAAGATGAGGCCTTATTTCCAAGCTCATCCCATCATCGTCCGGACTTCTTTTCCCCTGAAGAATGTCCTCCAAAAGGCAGACATTTCAAGCAGGATGACTAAGTGGTCAGTAGAGTTGGGGGACTTTGACATAGACTTTGCTCCTCGAACAGCAGTCAAAGCCCAAGCTGTGGCTGACTTCTTGGTTGAATTCCACTCCGATAGGGATTCAGAGCAAGCTACTGATATAAAGGATAAAAAGGTATGGGTCGTCCGAACAGATGGTGGATCCAGCACTATCGGGTGTGGTGCAGGGGTATGCTTGACTTCTCCATATGGAGACAAAATGTACCAGGCTATTTGTTTTGCTTTCAGGGCATCTAATAATGAGTCTGAATACGAAGCAGCTATAGCTGGGTTAAAGTTAGCCTACATTTGTGGGTCTAAGAGGGTCAAGCTACTAAGTGACTCCCAACTTCTTATCCACCACGCCCAAGGCCAATCTGAGGCTAAGAAGGAGCAGCTTGTGAAATACTTACTCCTCCTTAAGAATGAAGCACTCAAGTTTAAGAGTATTGTTTATGATCACATTCCTCGGGCAGAAAATGAGCTAGCAGACTCATTAGCAACCATACCATATACGGAGTCATATCCATGGATCCATGTGCTGGAAAGCCCCTCCATTCAACTTAGTAAGGGTAAAGAAGAGGACATTTTTGAAGTACAAGTGAAACAACCTCAAGACTGGAGGTTTCCTCTCCTGCAATATCTCTCCGATGGTGTCGTGCCTCCGGATAAGTCACTAGCCAGAACATTGAAACACAAGGCTCGTGGTTTCATCCTATTGAGAGAAGTGTTGTATAAAAATCTTATAGTAAACCTCTCCTGCGCTGTTTGGGGGTGAGGGATCAGCCCATGATGGTGAGGGATCAGCCCATTGTGGGTTCAGAGCTTTAACAAGAAGAGTTTTACTGTCCGGTTACTATTGGCCATCTATCATGAAAGATTCTAAGGAATTGGTAAGAAGGTGTGACCCATGCCAGAGGTACATCAATGAAATTCATGTCCCAGCCATTCCTTTAGAGTCAATTTCTGAGCCTATTCCTTTTGCTCGATGGGGGTTGGATTTAGTAGGGCCTCTCCCTGTGGCGTCCGGATGACGCAAAACTATAATTGTGGCCATATACTACTTTTCAAAGTGGATTGAAGCAGCCCCTCTAGCAGGAACAACATCAAAAGCTGTTATAAAATTCATTTTATCCAACATCTGTTGCAGATTTGGTGTCCCACAAAAGATAACAACAGACAATGGGCCACAGTTCGACAATAGGGAAATGGAGAGCTTTTGTGCCTCAAGGGGTATACAACATTGTTTCTCTTCACCTTTCCACCCACAAGCGAATGGGCAAGTTGAAGTGGCTAATAGAACTATACTGTCCGGTTTAAAGAAGAATTTGGAAGGGGCTGCTGGGAAGTGGCCTAGTTATCTACAAGAAGTCCTATGGGCCTACCGGACAACACCTGGGGCTGCAACACAAGAGTCACCCTTTGCTTTGGTCTATGGGATGGATGCAGTAGCTCCTATAGAAGCAACTCTCCCATCATTTCGTGTTCAAAACTTCTCCGAACACGCTAATGAGGTGGCAATCAGAGGTCAACTTGATTTGATAGAAGAAAGACGAGTTAAAGCTCACCTTAGATTTGCACACTATCAGGGTTTGATGAGAAGCAGGTTTGCTTCCAAAGTTAAAAGAAGAGATTTCCAACCAGGGGACAAGGTATTAAGGAAAGTCTTCTTACACACTAAAGAAAAGCTGTTCATAAAGCTGGCCCCAACTTGGGAAGGTCCGTACATGGTTGTTGAAAGAATTAAACCTGGAACATATTGGTTGGAAGACAAAGATGGAAGAGTTTTGACTCATCCTTGGAATATCGAGCATCTCCGGATGTACTTGGAATAGCATTTGTGTAAATATTTACTTGTTTAAACATCCATGTAAATATTTGGGGGCATACTCTTTCCTCCCTGGTGGCACGGGGAGGTTTTAATGAGGTGTCCGGGCTTTTGAATGAAATCTGATGCCTTCTTAAAAAATTTCCAAGTGTTTTAAATTTTGTTCTTTGTCACACTATCTGGATTGAAATAATTATGGGCTATTTAAACTCTAGCCGGAGAACTTAAACACTCTCACTATGAAATAATTAAAGGCTATTTAAACTCTAGCCATCAAAATTAGAACAAACAATAAAAGAAGATGAGATTTGTGCGAAACAGAAACATTCATTGAAATAACTTAAAGTGCCTTGGCCTTCCAAGGACTTTTGAATGGTCAGAGTAGAACAAAAAACCTATCCGGTCAGATACCGGACACAATTACAAAAAAGAATGCCTTGGCCTTCCAAGGACTTTAGTCTGAATAAAAAGTAAACAAAGTAAATCATAAGTTAAGATTGAGCCTTTGAAGATGGCTCACCTTCATCTACCTTTTTTCCCTTAGGATCGTCTTTCTTTTCGTTTGGGCTCTCCCCGGTATGTTCTTCATCATCGGATATAGAAGCACTAGAGTAACCATGCAAGTCTCCATCAGCCATTGTATGATACGGGATATCGTCGGACTCAACATGAAGCCATAAGTCCCCTAGGTTCCTCTTCGGAAACTTCTCGTGGAAGAGTAGAACCATGTCAGACCTCACATTGGCGTACATTTCCTCCTGGCTGTCGATCATTCTGGTAGCATAAGCATTGATCTTGGCTTGGATCTTGGCCTCCTGCTCCTGTAGCAAAGTGGTTTTCTCCTCAGCAGCCTTGGACACTGTATTTTCGAGACCAATCTTGTCATTAGTCAAGTTGGAGATGATCTGGTCTTTGGCTTTGATTTCTCCCTTTGAGGTGGTAAGGTCTTTCTCCAGACTGGACAGTTTCTTCTGTAGCTCTCTAATGGTGTCCTCCAAAAAGGAGACTTTTGTGGTGCTTTCACATTTCTTCCTCTTCAACTCATCGGTTTCTTCCTTTAAAATGTCAGCATTGGAGGTGGCAGTACGAAGGTCATCGGACAGCTTCTCCTTGTCAGACTTAAGGTCTTTAATGATGTCTGCCTGACTTCAAACTTGTCTCTCCAACACAAGTACAGGTTTCACGTTGCTTAACAAGGAGTGGGTTATAGCATCCCTTTCACTAGAGACAATAAAGGTCTTACCATTAAAAGTGACCGTGTTGGAGCTGCTCGGAGGAAGGTAAGGTCCGGCAAAGTCATCTCTATGAAGATTGAGGAAGTATTCACCAAGCTCACCAAGACCGGTGATGTCCACTCCATCAATGTTGATGTCTCCCCCTCAACCTCATCAGTATGAAAGTCACCCGGAATCTCCTCGACATGCGTTGGGTCAATAGGGTCAGCTTGAATAGAAGGCTCCGGAGCCCGGAGAGAAAGCTCGTCTCCCTTAGAAGTCTTCTTCTTCTTAGCCTCCCGGTTTGTGCCTTCGATTCCCTGTTTACGATTTCTCTTGGAAGACCTTGGAGGTTTTGGGAGGTTCGCTTCTTGCTTTTCGGTCTCTTACTCCACCACTTCCAAGAGAGCAACATCAATTTGGCTCTGGGCTGGCCCCTCCGGGTCTGTTGGAGCATCCTTCTCTGCATCAGTAGGGTTAGTACCACCCACCACTTTCTTACCTTTCTTCTTCTTGCCTTTCATCTTGCTCGGGGTTTTGGCCCGGCCTGGCAGGAAGAGTGTCCCATTTAGTTCATGGGTTCTCTTAAGAACAACGTCCGGAGGAGGTTGAGTGGAGAGCTCCTCCCAAGTCAAGTCTCTCCGACCTGTGGTGTTCCACAAGTGAGACCTTGCCAAGTTGCCACTGGTGAAAGCAACGTGGAATCGGTTCCCCCATTTCTCAGCAGCCCATGCATTAATCTTGCCACAAGTAGCATGCCCGGCTTTCTGATAGTCACTGAACTCCTTGGGTAGTACTGCCAAGGCAAAAGTGAGACCCATTAGTTCGAACTACTTTTAAGAAAAAGAGAGAAGAGAAACAAAAGAATAAAGTGGAAGACTTACAATCACTCCTCCACCTGCTTCTGAGGAGGCTTGGGTTCTCTCCGGATTTGATCTTCTTGCCGTTCTCCCAGGCACCACTGACAAACAGGAATTGGGTCCTCCAATTTCTCTCTGCCTCCAGCAAATCATCCACCGCCTTGAAATCATCCCCCATGTTAAAGTGGTAAAAGGGGATGTGGTGGTTTCTACAAAGGCTGGCCACTGCAGCGAACTCCTCCATTGGCAGAGGGATCCCGGACAGCCTTGATGCCATGATGCAAGACATGAGGGTGTACCAAGCGTTGGGGCTCAGTTGGCTCGGACAGAGTTTTATCAGATGGAAGTATCTGACAATCTCTGGGTGTAGTGGGAACCTGAGCCCCCAGTTGAATAACTCCGTGAACATGACCACTTCGCTTAACTTGCAATCCATAGGAGTCTCTGGGTGTATAGGAATCCTGATCTTTACATTTTCTGGTATGCCCCACTTCGTACGCATCCTGCCCAGCTCAGCAGTGTGGATGAATGCGTAGTTGATTTTTTGTAAGGAGATGAGGTAATTAACGCTGACCTTGTGAAAACAAGGCCCCACTTTTCCTTCTAGGCTCTCCGGCAGATCCGGATGCCTCAAATACAATTTCTCTTTGCCCTTGTCCTTCTTGGCAACTATCTCTTTACTGGTCTTACCGGAGGGCTCAGACTCAAATGGGGCCTCTTCAACAGAGTCCTCCATCACTTCCTCCATAATTTTTGAAGGGATTTCAGCAGTTGTAGTGGGGGGAGGGTTCAAATTTGACTCAGCCTTGTCTCCGAACTGATGGGCCTCAGTGCCCCGTTGATTTCTGCTCTCCGGTAGAGTGTCTGGAACAGAAGTTTCTTGTTGAAGACTTGGATTGGAGCCCTCCGGTCCGGACAGCCTGTCCTTGGGGGCTCTAATAGGCACCTCTGACCCGGTGCTGCTGGCTTTTGCCCCCGATTTAGAGGGAGTATTTTTAGACCCTTGGCCTTTAACCAACCGGCCTTTCCTCCTATCGACTAGCTTCTCAGGAGAGCGCTATGTATCTGATCCCATAGCCATGAAGGGAGAGGGTTTTTTTAGGCTAGTGGCTGTAACTCCTGGCTCGACAGCAGGCTCTGATTCCTGAACTGAGGAACCAGAGATTATGGGGGAGAGGTTGGTTTGAAATAGTTTTCTAGGCTTAGTGCCTTTGGAAGAAGAAGAGCCTATATCTGACTCAGTAGCAGAGGTGATTGGTCTGTCAACAAGCGAGGAGGGTAACCCTGCTGCAATCCGTCTTTCTCTTTCGACTTTTTGAGCTTTCTCTAACTCAGAAAGGTTGAGCCACCCGCCTTTGACAAGAGCGTTCCTCGCTGTAAACATAAACTATCGAACTAAGTTTTTGCTTTAGAGAGAGAAATCTTTGAGAGATTTTGCAGAGTAAATTTGAAGAAGATGGTAAAACAGTAGAAAGTAAGTTTGTATTTATAGTAAATCTGAAAAATGAAGTTGATTCCTAGGAGAATTCGAAAAGATTGGTAATGATTAAAAGACGGCGCTGATGTCACCACCTTTAATTAAGAGGTTGCTTTTCGAAGAAGGTGGGTTCGAAATTCAAGGTGAAAAAACGGCTGAAGCAACCAATTAGAGAGTGACACGTGTCCCACGAACTCTGGCAAAAACCGTTTTGAATTCGTGAAGCTTTATCTGTCCGGATAAACACATAGCCCAAATTGACAGACCTGTCCGGATTAAAACTACCCCTGATGTCGGACTGTTTTTCAGGTCTTTGACAAGAGTATTTGCACAAACACCTAAAAAAGGGGCTCCTGATGAGTCTGAATATTGCATGCTCCCCGGACAAGGACAGATCGGTGCAAGGCCTCCGGATCGGACAGATCACTTCGAACACTCAGGCCATAGGACTGTTCGAACTATGACAAAAGTACTAAAAAACCTAAACACTTCTTGACTAAGCTACTTTCTCTCCTCCTTAGAGCTCATGGGTGTTTGAACATGACCAGGGTCCATTAAACATGACCCGAAAGCCCATCAGGGCCCAAACATTAGGGTATAAATACCCAACCACATGCATTAAGTGTGGGTAATGAGAATTAACTGCTACGAGCCAGCTTAATTATCTCTATACTCTCTACTCTAAACACATAACACCCACATACTACTGTAATACACCAACCAAATTACAAGTCTACCCTCAGGCGATAATTATCCTCACCATTAGCAACAGCTAGTAAAGAAGCTGAGTGGCTAAGAAATTTAATACATGAAATTCCGTTGTGGCCCAAAAGATATCACCTAAATCTATCGGATGTGATAGTGAAGTTGCCTTGGCTAATGTCTGTAGATAAGTTTACGAAGGAAGGTCTAGATACTTAGGTGTTAGACAAGTATGATTCGTGAGAACATCACGCATGATGTTATATCAGTAGGGTTTGAGAGAACTGAATATAATTTAGCCAATTATTTAACCAAAGTATTGAGTAAAGATCTTGTGCACAATCGGTTATTGGGATGGGATTAAAGTCCATTTAAAATCTCTCATGTTAAGATACCTAATTCGCATCTAATATAACATTAGGTGGTGAATACAATGTGGAAAGCTTAACATCTAGATATTGGAACACATTAGTACAATTATCCCAAAGTATGTGTTCAGACATGCAAGTTGTGGAGGCTGAAGTTTATCTTCTTAATAGTTCTTTTGAAAAATTGCATATGCATGTGCAAGAGTAAAATATCTACCTATTTAAACATGAATTTTAGCCGCTTCAAGAAGCTAGGACTTGGCTTTAATATGCTTAAGAAGGATAAGGACACAAGGCTTGTAAAAATAGTGTCAAGCGAGAACATTTGAGAATGTAAATTTATGTATATATTATCTTCGAGTATTCATTATGGATAGTAAAGGTTCAATCCTTAATGATACCTTGATATTTGAATATTTGAAATGTGTAATATACTAATATGAAATTCAATCGTCACGATATTTCATTTATGCATAAATTTGTTATTTGTTGTGATTTTGTTTTAGTTACTCATGAATTGTACTAAAATGAGGGGAGATTCTTGGATATTTTAGTGTAATTGGATTGACTAGTCGACCAATGTAGTCGTAATATATTATCGAACAAGTCGGAGAGTGTGGAGTACACGCTTGTTAGAATATATTATGATTTGTGGGTCCATGGGGCGGAGCCTGGCTGTGGTTAAATTTATTTGAATGATAAGACTATTATGAAAATTCATAGAAATTTGAATTTGGAAAATTAATTTGAATTTGAATTTTTGGTCGATAAGGAAAGAACTACCATGGGAAAAGGAAAAGAGTAAGCTTTTACTCTTAAATGTAGTTTTTTTTCTATATTTGGTTTTGCTTAAGTTTTTTGATTTTGATATGCATAGGGTGTTAGAATTGGCGAAGTTTGGTTATGAAGTTGTTTTTAGTTGTCTAGTGATGCTAGGGTAGATTTGGTTTTGGCTGATTTGGTTTTTTAGGAAGTTTTAGGAGTTTTTCTTCAGGTCGTTAATGGCGGTTTCGATCTTCCCTCGCCGGTTCAGTGTTTGGATACCCGGCGGGGGATATAAATTTTTTTCCAGATATTCATCCTTCCCCGCCGGGTATTAGGGGTTTAGACCGACGGGGGAAGATGAATTTCCAGAAATTCATCCATCCCCGCCGGAGATGGGCCGATTTACCCGGCAAGAAACGATGAATATGAAAGGCCTGTGTTTACATTCCCCGCCGGCTGGAGGCCGATTGACCCGGCGGGTGAAAATTATTTTTTAGAAATTCAATTTTCCACCCGCCGGGTGAAATTCACCCGGCGGGTGGAAAGTTGAATTTTTAAAAAAATAGTTTTCATCCGTCGGGTGAAAATTGGTCAACCAGCGGGGATACCTGTTATTTTTATATAACTAGTAATTTTTTTTGGTTCGTTCTAACTTGTTTTGTTGTGATTGTTTTTGCAGACACGAAGCACCTTGCGGGAAGGAGAAGGCGGCCAAAGCGGCGAAAAAAGGCGAAGGTAGCCGACGGCCGGTGGTCGATAGGCCCAAACGTGGGGAGCGGACCGAGCATGCTCGCCCCGAGCGCGAGGTGCGCGAGGGCCACACGGAACGATCCTTGCGGCATAGGAAATATGACGCCACAAGGGATCACGGTACCACAAGGGAGCCGTAGAACGATATTCTCCTCCACGAGAGGTGCTCCCCATCCGACGGCGTCGTGCCCTAGTAGACGAGGAGGACACGGAGAAGGAAACAGAGGTCCTTATGCCACCACTCGAAGAGAGGTCTGTGCGGAAGGGCGTCCAACCGATCCGGAGGGATGGAAAAATATTTTTCTATCCCAAAACAGCGTCCTTCTCTTCCCCGACTATGCCCAACACGAGGCGTACTACGCCTTCAAAAACGACGTAAGTTATCGAATTAATTATATGTTTGATTAGTTAAATTGTTATTTTAGCATTGTATATATTTTTGAATTTTTTTATAGGCGCCCTCGGGTATCACGGTCCAGTCCAAGTATGGTTTGCTTGGTCAGTTGGACCTTAGCAAACAAATAGAGGTTAGGGCTTACCTCGAGCAGACACCGTTTTGGCCGTTGATGCGGCATCTACCAAGGTTCAACAACCACGTGCAGTTGGCCGAGGTGTTCAGCGAGAGGTGACACCAAGAGACTAACACGTTCCAGTTTTCCTTTGGGGAGATAACGTTGACACTGGATGACGTCTACGTGATTACTGGCCTCCTGGTTGCGGGGAGAATTATAGATTTCTATAGGCTGGATCCGATAGAGGCGTCGTACGCACGTTATGCGGAGTTGTTGGGAGTTTCGGCTGCTGATGTGCAGCAGGAAATGCAGGCGCACGACGGGAGTGGATTCGGCCTCCGATGGCTTAGGACCACATTCTCCGGGGACGAGTACTTAGATTCCAATACCGCCCTGACTACGGAAATGAAGATGGCAGTAGCTAGGGCATACATCTTGTTCTTCCTCAGGTGTACTATCTTCACCAACACGAGCCAGAATAACATCCAGTGCGATTTTCTCCATCACCTTGAGGACTTGACGAAGGTTGGTGAGTACGCATGGGGTACTTGTACACTGGTGTGGTTGTACAAGAGCTTGGGAGGCATTTCGAAGCACTCCTTGAAGAGCTTGGTCGGCTTCTCGGCTTTGTTTGAGTGTTGGGTCTATGACCACTTCCCTATTTTCCGCACGTCAGTGAATAGTGGTTATAGCCCAACGGATCCGAAGATGCTCGCGGGAAGCCATACTACCGTGACATTCTCGCGGATCAAGGAGAAATGGATGTAAGTTATCTTCTTCACGTTTATTAATATACATCTATTCTATATAAAATGTAGTACGACTAATTGATTTTTTTTGTAGGTTATATTCCGACCTTACGAGGATGTCCGTGAGGTGTGGCCGGAGCAGGAAATAGGGTTGTATCGAAACCCTATTCGCCTTATGTTGGTGAGCGAGGCATATCACCCGGACCGAGTGATGCGCCAGTTCGGTTGGATCCAAGAGAAGCCGCTGGACCCCCTTGTTGCTAGAACCGGTATTGGTAGAGGAGACCATCTTCGCTATCCGGTTCATGGTAGGCATTGGACTAACTGGAGGGAGCACGTATACGTGATTGATAGGTACTCGAGGCCCTTGGAAGGAAGTACTCACACGTCATCCCCCCAGTACAAGGCATACATGAAGATGTACGGGTGGTTTAACATCACTTTTTGGATTCTTACAGAGGCGTCCGCGATCGATGTGGTGAACACGATTAATCGTGTTCGACTGTTAGACGATTCGACTGACGAGATGGTGTCGTTTGCGAGGAAGGTGTTGGAGATTACCGGTCCATGGCTTTTGATTATCATGGTTTGCTTTTTGATTTGTATGTTATTCTAGTTGTTGACATTTGGACCGTTTATAATTGTTGACATTTGGGCTGTTTTGTTATTATAAACCTTAAGTTTGTTGTTGTATTTCAGTTTTAATATGCATTTGTTGTTCGTTTAATTTAAGTTTGTTGTTGTTGTTTGCGTTTTCGAATTCGATATTTCACTCACACTCAAGTTTTAAAAACGTAAAACCTGAGATAGTTTCCCCCAAAGTTAGTTTGAAATTAAGTACCCAGAAACACCTTACTCCTCATGTTGTTTTTTTCCAACATTACCCGTTCCCCGCTGTCTCCATCTCCACTCTTTAACTCTTCACCCTATGTAAAAGAAACCATCAATTACGAGCATGGATAAAATAAGCCAACCCCAACCAAACGGTTAGAAAATTTACACATTGAAGGATGTTGCCCCGACGGTTCTAGATGGTTCCAACCGGCGGGGACATTATTACACCGGCGGTTGAATATTCTCAACCCAGCGGGGCTATTGTTAACCGCCGGTTGACAATTCACCACCCGCCGGGGGTCTGGGCCAAAACCAAACTCATTTGGGGAAAAACACAGGGGTTGACCCTGACGGTTACATAATCCCACACCGGCGGTGGAACAATCTACCCCCGGCGGTTTCCAATACTATACCCGGCGGGGACCAAACACAAAATGAAACTCATAATGTGCACAAAACAAAGGAGTTGGCCCCGCCGGGTACAGAGTAACAACCCGTCGGGTAAGGGTGTCCCACCCGGCGGTTGGGACTCGATGAACCCGTCGGGCGGACATGGTGTGCCCCGGCGGGGAACCTTCATAGTTTTTATTATGATTGTTCATAGTCCTCGTCGGTTTAGATGGTTGAAACCGGCGGGGCACTTCGGGTTCTACCTTTCTAAATGTAGAAGGTCTACCAAAATGGAAACTTTTCTAAATAGATTGGTTAGAACAACTACCATATTTGGAGTCACATGCTCCTCAGCAAGCTTCTCACATTCCGAGTTCATCCTTTGATTATTCCGAATTTACAAAAAAAAAAGTAATGATTTTTAGAGGTTCAAGTGTTTATTTGTGAGTTTTCGAAGTTTTTGAAATGTTTGTTAAGTGTTGAGTATAAGAGGGTTATTTGGAGGAGTAATTTTGTGCTTCTACATTTTGCTAACCATACCCACATTCCATTACAAGACAAAATAAAGATTCTTGGTCAAATGGTAAAACCGTCTTTGACTATTGAATTAAAAAATTCTATATATTTTGGGAATGGTTAACAAAAATTGAACCCTAATTTAGCTTAACCCTATAAAAAATTCAAATCATGATCTGGATTCGATACACAAATGAAACACTAAAAATATGAAAAAGAAAAAAAAGAACAAATTCGATATTCACATACTCGAGTGTTTTTTCTTTTTCTCTATGTTATGTTGTAATATATAGTTCTCTACGTCCATTTTCGATAGAGAGAGATCGAAAAGTGAGAAATGGTGAAATTTAATAAAAAAAATTCTTTTTTTTTAGTTAATATAAATGTAATTGGTATGCACCCATGACTATATATGCAATATTTTAAGACATAGATATTCAGTTTTGGAAAAAAAAAATTAGCAGATTTGTAAGATGCATCGTATAACAGTAACCAATTAAATTTTTTAATATGAAAATCAATATATTTTTAATAAATATAATGCTGATAGAGGAACTTATTTCATTCATGAAAGGTTATTTTAATTTTAATTTTAATTTCAGTAATGAAATGTTGATTAATTAATAGTACATGACTTGACACGATAAGAAGAATTGAACAATGTGGGTTGTTTGACACCGACCGGTGACTTTCTCTCGCATGGCAAATGCCAATTTCGATAATATTACTAATATTTTTTAGTTTGTTTGGTCAAGCTTGAAAAGCACAGTTTTCAATGCTAATAGTAATAACAACCGGAATGGGCTGGATATAAATAAGCAAATTGCGGTATGGGTGGGAAGGAAGCTGACCCACACTCATAACTCATAAGTCATATTCATAAGTCATATTCATAATATAAACGAGACCGGCATAAGGCATCTTCCAACCGTCATTTTATTGTGTGGGTGAATAAATAGTAAGATTTGATTTTTCTTTTTCTTAAAAAGCCTGTCTTATTTAAAATCAATCATGGGTTTTGTACCAAATGATTTTGGATGTTATCTTTCAACCCAGAACAAAAGCTAAATTTAATTTGAGTTTAAATATTTAAATTATAAATATTTAAATAAATATATTGTGAATTAAAATACCAATTTTATTTTTTAGATAAAAGGAAAAAATAAGAAAATTAGATAATTAAAAAAATAAGAATTATTTTTAAATGTAAAAAAAAAGTAGGGGAAGAAAAAAAATACGAAGTCTAATACATTATTATTATTATTTATTAGAACATAATTTTTTAAAATTAATAAGTATATTCAATTTGTAATTTTTTACCGAAAACATTTATCCTATATACAATTGTCATGTTTAACTTTTAATATTTATAAAATTGTTATTAGTAAAAAAGAATTTATAGCTTAATTACTATATGAAAAATATGTATGTAGTCGCAGGTTCTATAAAATTTAATAATTTAATAATAGATATATTCATAACAAATTCAAAAACAAGACAGTCACATATATATATTCAAAACAATTATTTATGAACTTATTTTATACCATAAAACATTAGTACATCATCATTAATTATATAAATACAAAAATAATATTTTTTTTTACATTTTCAAAATGCTGGAAATCAGACAAGTTGCATATAGATCAATTAAAAACTTAATTCTATCATTTTTACTTATCCACCTAGTCAAGTGGATCTGGATTCTGATAGTTGTTCTTTTCAAATGGTTAAAGCTACTGAGTTTAGTGATTCTCTTGCTCTTGTGAATGAAGAGGATATGATAGATGCGTTGAAAACATTGGAAAGAAGAAATATGTTTGAGATTTTGAGTGATGATATTCATGTTTCTCCAAAGAAGGATGGTAGTCTTCCATGTTCGCCTGTTAAAGATAAGTTTGAGAAAGGTAAGGGTAAAAGACAGGAGTCTCAGAAATCTAAAAAGGTTCATAAGATATGGTCCTCAAAGGGTCCAGTTTCTTCTAAGATAATGAAGCTCAAAAGAGCCCACAAACCTGCTCCTGATTAATGACTATAACTTTGATCAATTGGAACGCAAGAGGTCTTGCAAATAAAGAAACGTTGCAGAGATTAAAGTCTTTGGTCATTTCTGAAAATGCTAGCTTTGTTGCTGTTCAAGAACCTTTGGTGAAGGCTGATAATATGGGTATGGTTTCCATGAAATTGAAGTTAAAAGGGTTTACTTGTAATATGAATAATAAGATTTGGGTGTTTTGGCATCATGATTATAAGGTGGAGGTGGTTCTTGATTCTGAGCAGCTTCCACATCTTAAGGTGAGCCATTCTTCTGTGAATAAGTGGTTTTATGTGTCTGTTGTTTATGCTAAGTGTAGAAGAGATCAAAGGGTTGTGCTTTGGGATTTAATTAGGAGTCTTGATGCTGGTTTTCATCAGTGGATCATGTTTGGTGACTTTAATATTATATCTAGTCTTCATGAGCAGTTGTCTTGTACTACTATTAACCAAAGAGGGATGGATGAGTTTAACAGTCTGATTATGGATTGTGGTCTGATTGATGCTGGGTTTACTGGCTGTCATTTTACTTGGTCTAATGGTCGCAATTGGAGAAGGTTGGATCGTGCTTTGTATAGTTCTTCTTGGCTTGAATTCTTTGATTGCACTGCTGTTACTCACTTAGCTAGATGCTGTTCTGATCATTGTCCTTTGGTTATTAAAATTTCCTCAAGTAGTCAAAGATCTAAGGCTTCGTTTAAGTTTCTTAATATGTGGGTTACTCACCCTGATTTTATGAAGATGGTTAAAGATAGTTGGTCTGTTAGTATTGGAGATGAGGTGAGGAATCCGGTAATGATCTTCTGGCTTAAGCAACAAAGATTGAAAGTTGCATTGAAGGTTTGGAACAGATGTGTTTTTGGGAATGTCTTTGATGCTTTTAAGCAATCAGAAGGGACTATTAATGACAGGGAAGCTAAGTTTCAAAATGATTCTTCTGGTGATAATAGAACTGCTTTGAATGAGGTTAGGCTAAATCATCTGCTGCTTCTTGATAGAGAAGAAATGTTTTGGAGGCAGAAGGCTCATGCCTCTTGGTTGAGGGACTCTGATAGGAATACAGCTGCCTATCATAGTTTTGTTAAGAAGATAATAAAGAGGAACAGAATAGATAGGGTAAAGGTTGATAATTGTTGGTTATCTTCTAAAGAAGACATTGGTAGGTCTGCTGTTGAGTTTTTTAAGTCTCTTCTTGCTCCTTCTGTTGGGATGGAAACTGATCCTCTTTCATTGGAAGTGATCCCTTTGTTAGTTACTGATGAAGACAACTGTGGTATTTCATGTATTCCTGATTCTGATGAGATTTTTGAGGTTATTAAGTCTTTAAATTCTGATTCAGCTGCTGGTCCTGATGGATTTAACGGAGAATTCTATAAGAAGTGTTGGAAGGTGGTTGGTGCTGATCTGTGTAGTGCAATCAAGGGTTTCTTCAATGGTTTTGCTCTTCCTAAGGGGGTGAAGGCCACTATGATCTGTTTAATCCCAAAGCTTGATAATCTTAATAAGTGGAGTGACTTTCGCCCTATTAGTTTAACTACATTATTCTCTAGAATTGTGGGGAAGATTATAAACAACAGGCTTGCAAGAATTCTGCATAAGCTAATTTCTGAGGAACAAGGTGGGTTTGTTAAGGGGAGATGCATTCAGGATTCTATCTTGCTAGCTCAGGAGTTGTGTTTTGATATCAATGGTAACAGAAACATGGGCACTATCATTGTTAAGACTGATATGACCAAAGATTTTGATAAGCTAAGTCATAGATTTCTGCTTAACATTTTGAAGCTCTTTGGTTTTAATTCTACTGTTTCTCCTCTTATTAATAATTGTATCAGCAATGTCTCTTCTTCAGTGTTAGTAAATGGTGAGTTGACTGGATACTTTGCTAATTCTCAAGGCCTAAGACAAAGGGATCCTCTTTCCCCGAGTCTTTTTATTCTGGCTGAAGAATACTTGTTAAGGAGTATAAAACTTCTTTTGAATGGTAATCCCTTGTTCAGATATAAGACTATAAGCAAGATGAATGTGGCTTGCCTAGCTTTTGCTGATGATTTTATGGTCTTTGCTAATGGAAATGCTGATACAATGTGTGCTATCAAGGCTGTTATTGATCATTATCAGAGGGTTTCTGGTCAAGAAATTAACACTGCCAAGTCCAAGCTTATTGTGTCTAACAAAATGGTTCATCATCAGATTACTATTATTGAAGACATTTGGAAAATTAAACATACATATTTGCCTTTCAAATACTTAGGCTCTACTATTGCTATTAATTCTAGGATTTCTTATTTTGAAGATTTGATTTACAAAGTTAGGAGCAGAATTATGGACTGGGATAAGCTTCATCTGTCATTTGCTGGCCGTTTGCTCTTGATCCAGGTTATCCTTTTTGCCTTCCCTAGCTACTATTTGCAACACTCTGTCTTGCCTATCAGCATTATCAATAGACTGGAGGTTCTTTTTAATAAGTTCCTGTGGGGAACAAAAGATGATAAAAGAGCAGTTAGTTGGGCTAGATGGGAAAAGCTTTGTAAACCTTTCAATGAAGGGGGGCTCAATCTGAAAAGGCTTAATGATATACAGCAGGTGTTTTCTATGAAGTTATGGTATGTTTTGAGGATGCAGGACTCTTTATGGGCTAACTACATGCTATCCATTTATTGTCATGATGGTATTCATCCTGTTTTGGCAGTTTCTCCTAGTAGGAAGTCTAAGTCTTGGAATCGAATTGTAACTGCTAGAGAAAGGGCTGAGGAATTTATTTTTTGGCTTCCTGGTCAGGGGAACATTAGTTTTTGGTATGACAGGTGGTGCTCAGATAGACCTTTCATCAAAGCCAGAAACAATGATGATAGAAGAATGCTTTGGGGTTCTGCAAACAATATGGTTAAGGACTTTTGGCTTAATGGTACTTGGGATTTAGAGAGACTCAGTGCTAATGTTACAACTTCAGAGATTAACAAGATAATGCAGACTAGACTTTCTGATCAAAAAGATGCTATCCTTTGGTCTCTATCTAGAGATGGGAAGTTCAGTGCTAAAGAGACTTTGAGACACATTAGAGCCAAAGGTAATGTTACTGCAATCTATGCTAAGACTTGGAATGGTATATCACCTAAAAAATGTTCTTTTTTATTATGGAGAGCTCTACATGGTTGGGTTCCTACTGATGATGCTATGCAAAAGAAGAAGATTCAGCTGGCTTCTAAATGCATTCATTGTAACAATGCTGAAAGTACTAACCATGTTATGGTGCAGTGTCCTCAAGCTTGGGCTGTCTCGCTTCATTTTAGTGATATCTTCAAGGTGAAAATCCAATCCTACATGACTCTTACTCATATTGTGATGAAGTGGTATTGGGCTGGTAAGAAAAGTTGCGACATTTACTCCATTTTGCCTGCAATAATAGTGTGGTCTATCTGGTCAGGGCGAAACAAGAAGAAACACAACAATGAATCTACTAGTTCAAAGTCAATTATCAAGCATATCATCTACATTCTAAATAGTTTAGATCATGCGAAAATTCTGACTAAGAAGCACTGGGGGTCATATAGTAGAGAAGCTGTTAATATAGGTTGTATTAACCAAATAAAGACTTCTAACAAGCCACTGTTCTTGAGTTGGAAAAATCCTAAGCATGGACGATATAAACTGAATGTTGATGGGTCATGTACCTTCAACCATGAGTCTGCTGGTGGTGCTGTTATCAGGAATAGCATGGGCAGCATTGTTGGAGGCGTTGGCAGGTTGTATGGCAAGGGCTCGCCTCTGATCGCTGAATGTCGGGCTTTGCTCGATGGTTTGGTTCTGTGTAACAGCATGGGGCTGAGTAATGTCGACGTTGAGATGGATTCTTCGATCCTGGTACATCTTCTGGTCTGTGGAAGTTCAATCTGGTATCTTGAACCTTTGCTGAGTTGTTGCAGGAGATTGACCAAGCCTCAGATGGTTATTAGGAATATATTTCGTGAACAAAATCTAGGTGCTGATTGGGTTGTTAAGGAGGCTTTGAGGCTTCGATTGGGATTTGAGTTAAATGGATCGAATGCGCCTTCGAAATTGAAGGCTATTGTTTTTTTGGAAAGCTCTGATTTGGGATACTTGAGGTTGGTGGATTAGGGTTTTTAGCCCTAATTCTTGGTGAAGAAGATGAAGTGAATCTCCCGCTTTTGTTTAAATTGTTGTAATATTGCTGTCAAACCCTTGTAATTTCCGTTCTATTCAATAAAGCCCTTTATCAAAAAAAAAAAACTTATCCACCTAGTTGTAGGTCCCTCGTTACTACATGTGCATCCACATTTTTAATTTATTCACCTTAAAAGTTGGAAGTCCTCGATGGTAATAAATTTTCACCCCATAAAAAAAATTATGCCTAAATTAGGGCTCATCATGGTAAGCCGCTCCAAAATTTAAAAACGGATCAAATTTGTCATTTTACCCCGCCAGTTGAGATCCTCTCAATTGGCGGATAAGCTTACCCCGGCGGGTGAAAAAATCTCACTCGCCAAAAAAGGGTTCAATGGCTGGATAAAAATGAAATAATAAAAATTCAAAATGCCTTATTTTTTAAAGTTGGTTAACATTTTTTTACCCGAATTTAACCAAAGCATTAACAAAAATTACAAGACAATTTTGATGTAAAAACGTGGAACCACTTTTTATTTTCAGCAATCAAATTTACTTATAATCTATCTTATATCGCATTAAAAATAAACATGTATTTAAGAAATATCGGTAAGTAATATTTTTGTTTAATAAAAAGTTATTTAATTTTGTACGTGTCTTAAACGATATTATTTAAATATCAACACAAAAGAGCAAAAAAGTTAAAATATAATAAAATAATATTTAATATATGTGATCTCATGAAACATGGTATTATTTTTAATTTCCATCATCTATACTATAATATACAACATTACATATATTTTACGGTTTATAATTTATTTAATTTAGCTTAATTATATAATTTAAAATATATATATATATTTTTTAATGAAAAACTCAAAACAAATATAATATATACTATATAAAAATATAAAATATAAATATAAATGCTTCAATAAAATATATAATATATAAAAAACGTAAATGAAAATATATTTTTTAGTTAAATAATTACATTTTTTCAGACAAAATAAAATTTTAAAAATATGTTACTAAACAATGTTACCAACTAATGAAAACATGTGAAAAATGTTGGAATATTTAAGGGCCGATATACTAAATATATATTTAGTCATTTTTATAAGATAGTCCAACAGTAAAGCTAATCACATTAATTATTTTATATGATTAATTTTGTATTGGATCTATAATTGAAAAAATGTTATGGACTTAAAAGTGTGGTATTTGGGTTGAATTTGGACACTGTGAATGATTGAGTCTAAATCTCAGCACTTGAGTCTAACTAATAAATCAGAGAGTATATTGATAAATTCATTAGCTATAGATTATGGTCCCCAATCACAATATGTGTTAATGGGCTTTTACAACTTAGGGGTTAAAGTTGTAATCGCCTATACAAGAATGATTTAGGGTTTTGCATTCCTTCAACCAAACCTAAACAAACTTATAATCGTCATTTTTGTGATTGGAAACACCAACAACTCTAGTAAGTATCTTTAAAACAAGTCTTGAATTTCATTGAAGAACTATAAAATACCAAACATTGAGATAATGGATAGCAAGCGAAGGTGTAAGTTTCTTAATATGTGTATAATGTAGTTAAATAATAAGACTTTATTATAGTTTATGTGTATTTAATGAACTAATTGATGCGATTCATTCAGTATTCATCAATTGGTATAAAGCCTTGAAACTCTATTGTGATTCGTACGATAAATGATTACATATCTATTACCAAATCATGTATGTTTTTCTTACTGGTAAAGAATTCATGCCATTGAGATTAATGTTTGATTGACTTGGTTAGGGAATGGATCTAAGATTTGTATAAAAAGCATGATATGTTAGCACATTCTGGGAATGTCTATGATTTTAAAAGTTAAAAAAAGTTGTTGTAGACTTATTCAAGGAATGCGTTGTAAGATCACTTTTCAGTCATTATCGGAAAATTTTAAGTATTTACAGTCCATTTATAAATGTATGCGGGGAAAGTGGAATATCAATAACTTGATTACCCACGTAACACAAGAGGAGGAAAATCTTAGTGCCTAGAGTGAACATGATAACATCTACAAAGGGGATGAGGCTGAATCAGAAGGTTGAAAGCAAATGATCGGGTCATGGTCAGGATAAGAAAAAAAATCTAAAGAATCGACGATGGTCGATGCTTTTTGTTCAAAGGGAAAAGAAATATAAGAAAAGATGTCGAGAAATGTCGGACTTACATGTTAAGTAAAGGTACTCTCACAACTTTGGTTGTTTTGGGAAAGTAATCTTGTTTTTGTAAGAATAAATACTTTGTGGGTTGATTCACTTGCAACAACTCATATATGTATGAATTTTTAGGGTACATGAAAGTGTAGGATGCTTAATGAGGATGGAATATTCATCTACACCACAGACGGGAGCTCATACCATGTATTAGAAATTTATGATATATTTAGAACTTTCTACTAGATGTGTTTTCTTTTAACATAATGTAACATTTGTTCTTAGTTTTCGAATGAACTTAATTTAATTTCCGATTTTAGACTTGTATGAATATTATTGTCTTATGGAAAACAACAGTTTTACTCTCTCTTTAAATAATGTGAGTGTTGGGCATATAAGTTTGATAAAGGAATATAATTTATATTTTTTAAATACTGTTAAAGATCACAAAATTGTCATGAATGCACAACATATACCAAATAAAATTACTAAGTCCAAAAAATTTTCTAAACTACGGCACAGACGGTTAGGTTATATATCCAAAGCTAAGATGGACAAGCTTGTAGCTGAAGGTTTATTGGGTCCCTTATATTACTCTAATTTTGGTACATGTATCATGAAAGGGAAACAAACCAAAACCAAAAGGGTTGGGGCATATAGAGCGACTGAACTCTTAGAATTGATACATACCAATATTTGTGGATAGTTTCTATAAGAATCATGGAACGTGCATCGGTACTTCATATCATTTACCGATGACTTCTCTTGGTTCGGGTACCTCTATATTCTTCATAAAAAGTCTGAGGCCTTAGAAAAGCTTAAATATTTTAGGACTAAAGTTAATAAATAACTTGGTAATAACATTAAGAGCATTAGATCTGACCATGGAGATGAATACTATGGTAGATATAAAAGAGTGTGACATAGTCCCTCAATACACAATATCGTATTCACCCACATGAATGATGTTTATGAGAGACCGAACGATACAGTAAAGATATATTTAAAGGTATTATAAGTAACTCATATTTACCACTATCTTTATGGAAGGAAGCCATCAAATATATCATATATATACTCAACAGAGTACCCAGTAAGGCACTTGTTAGGATCTTATATGAGCTTTGGAATGAGAGCATGCCCAATTTAGAACATCTGCATATATGGGCGTATCTAGCTGAGGCAAGGTCTTACAAACCTTAAGAAAAGAAATTTGACCCAAAAACAATCAGCTGCTTCTTCATTGGTTATTCATAATACTATATGGGCTTTAAGTTTTATGATTTTATGACTATTAGTATATTTGAAATAAGAATGAATTTTTTTCTAGAGGATGCTGAGTTTGGGGTGAAGAATAAGATAAAAAATATTCATTTTGAGGAATAATTTGTAGAGATTAATAAAGGTTTTAACGGAGATACTCATGTATCAGAAGATTGAGATTTACACCAATCATTTTGGTCCCCTTAGAAAAATGTATTACTTATAATAACATTGATGTTCCACTTGAGGGTTTCAACCAAGACATAGTATGGTCTAGTTAAACAAAGAAAAGTCTCAAGGTAATATTATGCAAGAAGACCAAAACAATATTGTTCATGAAGATCAAATTATACCTCCTCAAGAAATGAAACAAGATGTAAATGTTCCCTTAAGAAGGTTCACGAGAGAGAAAAAATGTTATACATCCATATTTTATAGTGTATCTTTATGAAGATGATGGACTTGTGTGCTAGAATTGTAGATAACCCCTCATCCTACAAATAAGTCATGGAAAGCTTTGAATCTCAGAAGTGAATTTATCTTATGAATGAAGTGTATAATAAATGCAAGAAAATGCGGTATGAGAACTTGTCTCATTATCTGAAGAGAAAAATAAATTAGTTGTAAGTAGGTTTACAAAACCAAACGCAATTTCTTGGGTAATATGAAAATACATAAAACACTTATTGTAGCAAAAGGTTATACTAAGCATTAAGGGATTAAACTGAAAGAAACTTTCTCTCCGGTATAGATGATGGATTTATTTAGAACAATCATGACATTAGTTGCATATTTTGATCTTTAACTTCATCAAATGGATGTAAAGACCACGTTTCTTAATGGTAATATTGAGGAAACAATCTATATCATACAACCAGAACACATTGTAGTACGTAACTCCAAGAATCTGGTTTGCAGGCTTAAGAAATATATGTATGGGCTCAAATAGGTTTCTCGTTAGTGGGACTACAAATTCATTGAGGTGATAGTATCTTTTGACTTTGAAGTTAAATCGATTGAGGATTGTGTGTATCACAAGTTTAGTGGGAGTAATTTCATATTATTATATTATATATCGATGACATACTGATTACCTCAAATAATAAGGAATGTTTATACACTACAAAAGAGATTTCTATCATATAAGTTTGATATAAATGATCTTGGATGCCAGTTTTGTGTTAGGAATCCAAATACATTGGGATCCGTCACGTAATATTTCTAGATTATCTTAAAATTCGTATATTGAAAGTATGTTACGATGTTACGGATTAACAAACTGCAAAGCCGTGAGTACCCATACAACTAAGGGTGACAAACTAAGAATGGGTCAATATCCAAAGATAAAACTTCAAACTGAAGAAATAAAAGTGATCATTTATGTTTTGGTAGTTGGGAGTTTCATGTATGCTCAACTTTGTACTAGGTCAGACATTTTCTTTGTTGTGAATATATTGGGCAGGTATGTCAGTAGCCTATGTATGAATTATCAAAAGGCAGTTAAAAGGATAATATGATATTTGTAAGGAATAAAGAGGCACATGTGACATATGGAAAGTCATAAAGGCTGAAGATCATTAGCTATTCTGACTCAGATTTTGGTGGATGCATAGATACACTAAAATATTTTTTGGGTAATTTATTATTATTGGTTAGAAATTTAATATTTAGAAAAAATGTAAAGCAAACACTTATTGCATCATCCACTATGGAAGCATACTTTGTTGCATGCTTTGAGGTATCGAACCATGCGTTGTGGCTGTGAAATTTTATCATTGAGTTGCATTTTGTAAAAAGGACCGCAGTTTTCATGATGTTGTATTGCGGTAACAATTCAACGCTATAGTATCTAATATCAGCATTCGCTTATCTAAACCCAAACATATATACATCAAGTTTATATATGTTAAAGAGACAGTTCACATATGTCAAATAAGTATAGAGAAAAGCAAACACAAACTATATGATAGAAGATCCTTTTACAAATACGGTTTTTCCTAAGCTTTTCCAAGGACACATTATTAGTATGGGTGTAGTTGATTTAAATGATTGGTAATTTCAGTTGGAGTGTTTGTAATAGGATCTAATGATATTTGAGTATTGTATACACAAAGGTTTACTACAATATATATGCTTGTTTATATTTATTGATAAAATGTTCTTTATTAAATCTATAATGTATTACTATTTAAGAGTAGTTATGTACGATTACAATCCATATTACTCTTAAACTGTATACTATAATTGGCATAAATAACTGATCAATGAAAATAGTGTGACTACTATTGTACCTTATTGTTCACATTATGAGAAAGAAGAAGTCTTTAGTCTTTTATTGTTTAGTGATCATGTACAAGCTTGTACCGTTATCCTATTGACAATTGATTTAGGGGTCCATTTAAGTTAAATATATTATTGAGTAGGATATGACGGTCTAAGTGGGAGATTACTGGAATATTTATGGATCATTATGCTAAATATATATTAGTCATTGTTATAAGGTAGTCCACAAATAAAAGTAATAATGGAGTAAATTAATAAATTCAATTTAGTGGTTCAACAACTCTATTGTAAATTCTAGAAAAAATATATTTAAACTAATATATAATTAATAAAAAAATTATGAATTTATGGATTCTTTATTCATAAAACAATTCTCAAATCAATATTTAAGTTTCATAGAATTTGACAAATATTTCAGAGTTTGGTACTTGTTTGTTTTCAATTTTTGGTTTCAAAGATAAAATAATTGTTGCATCCGAAGTTTGATATCCAAAACTGACTAACTCATTAATTTTTTCTTACCCTTCCACAACGTGAACAACTGTTTTCAAACTCTAAAAAAAACACAAAATTAAGAAGGATAAGATAAAAAAAGCTATGGTTTCAAATTTATGTTTTTAACAAATATAATTATACATTATAAGATGAATGAGAAAGAATACATTAAATAAAAAAATAAAAACATATCTATGAATTCGAGAAAGAAAATTTAAATAACATGAACTCTTACTTTATATTTTCTCTTTTCAATTCTTAATCACGGTGAATTTCAAAATCACTCGTTAAAACCCAAACAACCCCATAAAATCAAATTCTAATTTAAAAGAGAAATATAAAATATTTGAAATCTAAAATTAAATATAAACTTATAAATTCAAAATCCATAATTTAAATAAATAAACTCAACCTCTATCCAATTTTGCTAATCCACATTATTTTTCTCTCAAGTTATCAATCAAAAATAAAAATAAAACACCATTTAAAACCCCGCAACATAAAACGATAAAAAATTTAAGTCATAAAAATAAAAACGCATAAATAAACTCAAATAAAATTATACATTAATAAGTTGTAAGAAAAGCAATATATAAATAAACAAAAAATCATCATGATAAAAATCACATAACATAAATTTAAACTAATAAACTAAATCAATATTTTTTAGGATTATATTTTATATGTCAATTAAAAAAGTAGAGGATGAAACACAATAAAATATCTAAGAAAAACAATGTATAAACTACAACATGGTTACATCTTATTAATTCTTTTTTCTTTGCTAATCGAATTTTAGAAAGCTAAAATATATTTTGATAAAAAAATAAAAGATAATGAGAAAATAAAAGAAAAAAATATGTTTTGATTTTTTAAATAAACAACCAACGTACGTGACAAATTATAAAAAAAGATGAGAAACACGTACGTTAAAAAATCATATAAAACCGACAACTAAAAATAAACCTAAATCTAAAACAAAATAAAGTTATTAGATAATAAAAATTAAAAAAAATAGACCAAAAATAAATTTATTAACTAATAAAGTTGAAAAAATTAAACCCAAAATTAGATAGAGATTAAAACATAAGTTATAAAATGATTTTAAACCCAAAATTTAAATACAGATTAAAAATCATCAATTATATGATCGAGTGGTAAACTCTCAAGCAGAACGATCCTGATACATTTGTAAGGTCCACCACCTTCCAACAACGACAATGAAGCTCCTTAGTTTTTTACATTTGATTGTATTGAGCATTTTCATTGTAATGTTTTCTTTTTTATTTGATTGAACAACCATTTTACTTGTTTGGTTTTTATTATTAATAAATTGTTTGTTTTGATTCTATTTTTTACTAAATGTTATTTAAATCTATTTCAATTTCAATTTTTATTTTGTTATTTATAAGTAATTTATGTTTATGCATATACTTATACAATTCTAAAAACTTTAAATTTATACTTCAAATATTGAATAGTTGGAAAATACAAATCTAAACATATACACTTCAAGCTTGAAAGATCTAAAAACTACCTAATAATTTAAAATCAAAATACAATTATATGTCTAATAACTATATATATTATTAAATATATACCTAATATTAAATAAAATATCTTAAATATCTAAATATAATCAAGGTTTATTTCCATTATACTACCAAAATAAGTTACTAATCCAATTATAGTCTATCCTAAAATGCCTATTTCCTTTTATGACCTAAAAAAGTCTTTTAAATCATTTTAATACAAAACATTTCAAAAATACCTACTTTATCCTTACTGCTTTACTAATTTGTATTATAATCCAATAATTTGTAACAAAATATAAGTTTTTTTTCTTTTGTTTTAAATTTCGTATCTTTCGATTTATAACTCTAAAAATAAAATCGAAAGCACCGTTTTGTTTATATTTACGAGACGAATCAAACAAGTGGTCTATATGATATGTTTCGAACAAAAAATTAAAAATGCTAAAAAACAAAAAGCTAACACTGCTAATTAACAGTTTTAATGTTTTAATTTTTAGCAATTTAGTTTTTTAAAAAGGTTTTTTTAACAGTTTAAATAAAGTTCTCAAACATATCATTTGCACGACTTGTTTAATTCGTCTCGAGAAAAAAGAAACACAATCGTGGTTTCAGATTTTTTTTTTAATTATATTTAAAAGATACGGATTTTTTTTTAAAAAAAAAAAAACAACTTTTTGTTTAGAAGATACCGTAGACTATTACAAACCAAATGTATTAGAGTATTTTGTCTCGTGCTTGGTACAAAATATTGATAGAGATCTTATTTGGTATTAAATATTGATTTTGATCAAATATTGGTACTTATAAGAGAGTCTCCCAATCAAACAATATCATCATAATATTAAGACAATTATCTTATTTACGATATCTTGTTTAAAACAATCAACTTATTAATTTTATAATAGTAAAAATATTTCCAATAGTAGAATAATTTATTTAAATAAAGGTTTGTTTTTTATAATAGATACTGTAGAATTTTCATGTATTAAATGGGACGAAAGCTTTTTTTTTTATTTGGAAGTTTTTTTTGAAAGAAATAGAAAATATTCTTTTTTTTCTATAATATACTGAAAATTTTAATACGTTAAATTGACATGTTAAATGTAAAATGTAAAATGTTATTTTTTTTAACTTTATCAAGTCTACGTTAGCGTTTTATATGGACAAGATCAAGGTCAAAGAGCACAAGTGGACAAATACTTTTTTTAAATATCAGTTTATCACAAAAACAATAAGTGAAGACTAAAATAAAACAAGTCCGAAACGTGGGGGCTAAGCATGTATTTTAACTGCTATTCACAATCATTTTCTAAAAACAAACCCATTTTTTATTAAAGTTATTAGGAATTAATTTGTGCTTATAAAAAGAAGCATTCCATCATCTACTTCTCTGCAACTACAACTACAACTACAACTACCAGTAGTACCTCTACTCTCTTGTTTTGCAAAGAAGAGGATGAGCCACTTTATTTTAATCCACGGTGCTTGCCACGGCGCATGGTGCTGGTACAAGCTGAAGCCACTCCTAGAAGCCGCAGGACACCATGTGACAGCTCTCGACCTAACAGCCTCAGGCATCGACATGAGAACCATCCAGGATTTTGATACATTTGATGAATACACCAAACCTTTACTCGACCTTATGGGAGCGCTTAGTTCGACCGAAAAGGTTATACTTGTCGGTCATAGCTTAGGAGGCTTGAGCTTAGCCTTAGCCATGGAAACTTTTCCACACAAAATTGCTGTTGCGGTCTTTTTAACAGCCTTGCTGCCTGATACAGCACATCATCCATCCTATACTTATGATAAGGTAGTCATTTCTTATTTACTTTCCACAAATTAAAATAACTTCATTATGTATTTGTTATGATCATTTACAAATGTTTTCAAAAGCTATAATCATTGATTGTGGTTGGTCTATTTTTGCATGTTGTTATAATTAAATTCTTATAGAGAAAAGATATTGATATTTTAAGTGAAGTAGTAGTAATAAAAAAAGAATAGCATAAAAGATTTAAGTATCAATCAGTATAATATGGGTTATTTTCAGTATTTAATTATTGGTGCAGTTAGCAGAAGGAAAGACAGAAGAAGCATGGTTAGACTCAGTATTCACATCTTATGAAAGCAAAGATACCCATAAGATTCTCATATCTGGACTCTTTGGCCCCAAATTTTTAGCTACCAATCTCTATCAACTTTCCCCTCCTGAGGTATATTTTATTGTTATATTTCGAAGTTGTTGTATGTTCTTCCTTAGGATGACACTAGGGATTTAAAAAAATTATGATCAACTAATATTATTTTGAACTGGCTAACAACATGCATTCTGTTCCCTCTTGAAGGATCTTGAGCTAGCAAAGTTTTTGATTCGGCCAGCACCGTTATCTTTTGGTGACATGCTGCGAGAAAATCAATTTTCAGATGAAGGATATGGATCGGTGAAACGGGTATTTATCGTCTGCGGTGAAGATAAAGTGATACCCGAACAGCATCAGCGTTGGATGATCGACGGATATTCTGTTGAACAAGTGATGGAGATCGACGGTGCTGATCATATGGCTATGTTCTCTAAACCAGACCAAGTCAGTCATTGTCTATTGAAGATCTCGGACAGATATAGTAGAGCCGTTGAATAATGTGTCACCATTTCATATCATATGATCAAAGCATTGGCATTGTAATCTTCCTTTTGGTATTTATTGATTATAATTGAATTTCTTAACGGTTCTATTATATATTTTCTTCTTGCTTCTGTAGAAAAATAAAAGAGATGCGAGAAGAAGAAATTTTTATTATTAAAGCTTTTTGAGATGATATTGTGTTGTTTGATACATTGTATATCCTTATCCTATATTTTCAACAATGCGGTATCTTATGGTGACATGTTGCAACGAAATCAATTTTCAGATGAAAGATATGGATCGGTCAAACGGGTGTTTATCGTATTGGTGAAAATAGAATGACACCAGAACTGCATCAACATTGGAGGATCGACTATTATTCTGCTGAACAAGTAATGGAGATCCACGGTGCCGATCACATGCCTAAGTTCTCTAAACCAAACCAAATTAGTCATAGTCTTTTGGAGATTGCCGACAAATATAGTAGAACCATTGACTAATTTTACTATTATATAGCCCCATTTATATCATATAGTAAAATGACTGGTCATTCTAATTTTCATATAATAAAAGCATAGGCATTGTAGTTTTCGTTTTGGTGTTTATTGATTATAATTATATACAGTGCTGTAAAATGTCACTTGAACGATGTATAATTTTTTCTAGAGAAACTGGACGGAGCTAGGTATATTTTATAAAACTGAAACAATTATAAAGAAAATTTAAAAGACAGGTTACATCATAGCCGTGGGTAGGGTTGATTGTCGGTTTCACTAGATTTCTTTTGCTCGAACGACTTTTTTTTCGTGCAGTTTTAACTATACCTATTATAAATAGATTTGTTTTCGAAGCATTCGTGCTGGCTATCGTAACAAATGTTTTAGTAGCTTAGGTTTGCTTGTGATATGTTTGAATGAAAATTTGTTTTGTTTAGTCAATTTATTCGGACTAGTTTTTTTTTAATCTTTAGTAATAACTAGTTCGTTAGGTAATAACTAGTTCGTTAGGTTTTATTACGTAATTTGCTTTATGTTTAAAATTTTGAATTTTTTTATTTATAGTATGATCTTTAATATGTGGGTTGTAACTATTAAATAAAACTATATAATATTTCGATTTTTTAAGTTATTTTTCGTACTCATTTTCTCTCCAAGAACGATCTCCAAAGTTTTAAGAAGAAATGGTATATATTATCTATCGGTCATAGCTAGCTAACATGCACGGTAACATGCGTGTTTTTCTAACCATATAACTACAAACTATCCGGCCACAATCTGTTAACATTCTTCGCTATATAAAAAAAATGGATATAACAATTGAATTTTAAAATGAATCATTTACTCATTCTTTGTTCCGTTAGCTAAATGTTGATACTCGTTTGTGAAACGATGGAGAAAAAATTTCATGTATGGTGTTATCTAATGATTCATAACATAATCTATAGCCTTGAGACTAAAGGTGAACATTTCATTTATTGTTTCCAAATTTTTGTTATAATCTTTGTTCATGTCTGATTGGGAAATCGCTTCATAAAATTGCATAAAATCATCTGTATTTTATCATTTCTCCAATGTTTGCAAGAATGTTTTTGTTATATGACATTTTCATAGCATGTGTGTAGCATCCAGAAACATCTTTAATAGTTTACATCAACGAGCGACGATAATAATCAGAAATGCACAAATGATATCCACCATCACGGTCCTTAAAACATTCAAAACGTATGCGTAGTTCACTTATTTCTCTTAGCTCATAAAGACGAAAGCAGTACAAAATATTTTGTTAGTTGATGTTACACCAACAATTTCGAGAAACATCATTTGTACCTCGTGGTCTTATAAGTATTATCCACGATATGAACTCGTTCGAATGTGCGCCAAAACTCGATACTTGTAGGATGCGCAAAAAATAATTTGGTGACCTCGTTTGTTGATTCGGTTGATCTATGCCACACGTAGTAATTGTGTTCTTTCATTTTACCCAACAACAATTGCATTTGGGTTTGTCTAACTTTTTCGACTAAACGGTGTTTTTATTGAATGTTGTAAATGATGCGCAAATTAGAAATCAAGATGTCGAGTGAGCCTTCATAAATCTATCAATAACCTGCAAAACTGATGGAACAAATAGAGGCGAGATGGTCTCAAGCTAAAGATGATGACGAGTGAAATGACAATCAATTTTAATGTGTTACGTCCTCTCATGGAAAACATAATTACTTGTAATTTGCAATGCAATTTTTTATCACAATATGAGGAAATGAGTTTATTAATGTTAAGCCATGTATCTACAAAAAACCATTATAATTAAACAATCTCACATGTACTCAACGTCATAGCACGATAGTCAACTTCTTTAGAATATCTAGAAATAATATCATGTTTCTTATTCTTCTATGAGATTAATAAATCTCTAATGAAAACATAAAAACATATGGTAGGTTTACGATCATAAGGATCATTATCCTAGTCAACATCATTATAGACATGTAGTTTGAGTGAAGATGTAGAAGTTAGCAAAAACGCTCTAGAAATAAGTGTCACGAAGGTATCTCAAGATACGAAGGCCAGCTCTCAAATGGACATAAGTATGAGCATTAACAAACTGATTAACCACATGACCAACATGATATCTATTCAAGTAACTGTAAGATAAATCAAGCTCCTCGCAATACTACGATACAGAGTCGTAATAATGAAATGAAACCATCGGTTAGAGAATGTTAAGCATTGATTTCAAGAGAGATGTATAACATCTTGTCATCAGGCAGTCACGCTCACTCAAATAAATCAGAGATATATTTTGTCTTAAAAAATCATATAATATTTTTTACACTGAGAGAACTCAATCCCCAAACAATAACGTAGCAAATCCAAGTCTTCCATCGCACATCGATGAGCTAAATCATGTTTTAGTGCCTCAACGCCATCGAAATTATCACCTATAATAATTGTATCATCTATGTATAAAGATAAAATCATTTGGCATTCACTCGTTCATCTGATAAATAAAATCAAATTGTGATTACTTGCAAGAAAACAAAGTAAAATCATAACTATATAGACCAAGCATGAGGAGCTTGTTTAAGACCATATAAATATTTTGTAACCTAAAAAACTTCACCACGAATATCACCATTTATAAAATTATTTTTGACATCCAATTTAAATATTTTCCACTGGAAACGGATGCAATATCAATAAGGTTACAAATTGTTATCATTTTTATAACTAGGGAAAAAATCTCCTCCTAATCTAGCCATACTTTTGTGAATACCATTTTACTATAAGACGGGTCTTACGCTTCTCAACGGACCCACCGGACTTTGTTCTTATTTTGAAAACCCAACAGAACCAATTATATGTTTATTAGGTGGAGGTTCGACAACATCTCATGTATGAGTCTGATAAAGAGCAATAAGCTCTTTGGGTATTTTACCAATAAATATCGAAAATAAATTCTTCATACGACTTAGGTTCATATAAATCATGTATGTTAGTTATGAAAAAATAAAATGGAATGGAGTAAGAAGAATAAGAAAAATCTAGTACTTTGGTAGACTTACTTGTACGAGTATATATCATAGGATGTGGTGAAGCGGTAGTTTCACGAGAAGAAGAAGCAGACTCATGTTTTGATAAAGCATATGTAGTATTAAGTAATGCATATGTCTCATAAAATGGTACATCAGGATCGGTAGTTGTATCATTTTTAGTGAAAATGGATCAATAATTTAACGATATGTCTTCGTTATGTTGTGTAATTTTACTAGAGTTGAATAAAGTAATATATGCTCAAGAAATATGATATGTCAAGATACATATAGCTCCTAACTTGTGGATCTAAGAAATCATATCTTTTTTATCCAATACTATAACCCAGAAAAACACATATAGTCGTCTTATGAGACAACTTGTTCCTTTCGACATGAGGACGGAGGACAAAACACGTACATCCTAACACTTTTAAATATGAATAATTTAGAGGTTATCCATGTAACTTAGGAAATGGAGACATCTCTGAATTTTGTGCAATATGAATTTAATTAATCACATATACAATAATCAAAGTGATAATCCTCAAAATTTACTATGAACTTCAACGGGTAAAAACAAAGAACAAGCGTACTGAACAAAATTACGGTGTTTCCTTTTTGTAACCCTATTATATTGAGAGGTGTCAATATAAGATTATTGGTGTATGGTACTATTGGATGGAAGTAATTGAGTGAAATAATTATAGGTACACTTGGCCTTTAAGTCACACCTACTGCATTTTATCACAATATAATACTGAGTTCTAACAAGTGCTCTTAACTTTCTGGCAAATTCCGAGCAAATTAAACATTTATTTTATAAGATAAACTCATGTATAATGAGTATAGTCATCAATAATATATATATATATATATATATATATATAATATGTCGAACCGTATATTGTAGAAACATGAGATGAACCTCAGACATCAGAATGGATAATATCAAAAGGAGTGACACGACAAGATACACTTGTATTAAATGGTAAATCAAAAAAATTCCCTGTTTACAACCACTATAATTAGAGATATTACAAGTATTCAAATAACCCAAAATACGTGTAGTGACTAAAAAAGTTTAAACATGACACAAATTCATGTCCTAAATGGGAATTTTAAAGACTAAATTTAGACGAGAAAGTCACTCAAATGATATGAAGATAAATTAACATCATAGATAGCAACATCAGTCACTTTGAGCTCCTCTAAAGTATAGAGTTCCCAAATTTTACGTATTTTCTCAGTCATCGTAGTACATTAATCTAGTATAACATAATTATACCCAAAAAAGAAGATACAATTACCAGATTTACACAATTGACTAACCAAAATAAGATTTAAAGAAAGGTTGGGAACATAGTATACATTAGTGAGCAATATGTAAGGGGTAGCAATAGAGCCAACAACCTAAACTGATATTGATGTAACATTGGCAGAAACAACAAATATGGGTGAAATAAGAAACAACGAAACAATGTGTGAAACGTAAGTTGACATATGATGAAGTGTACTAGAATCCAAAATCCATAATAGGAATACATGAAGTATAAGATGATGGTAGAATTGAGTGAGATACAGATGTAATGACAACGATATTTAAAAAACGATATTGTATAAAGGACTCAAAAACCTATAAGTCTAATACAGAGGGTGGCGTGGTATTATAAGTTTCTCTTAATGATGCAACAGTAGTAGTTAATTTTTTGGGGACGAAATGGATGACAGAAGTGACGAGGAGACCGTTTTTTCTGCTGAAATGATTATTGTAAAAAAGGTTCATGTTGTTTTTATTTCAACAATGAATATCTAGACTTCTAATGATTCTTCTATTTATAGAATCACATTCATCAATGGCTATCCTTGGTGTTTGTATAGGTCGATTTCGAGCAAGAGGGGTCGTTGTGGGACAACAAACACAATGGGAACATTAGTCATTTGTGTCCTCTTGTAAACTTAGGTAATTGATTCGATACTCTTCTGTAATAATCTTGGAATATGAGATCTATAAAGAATTTTCCCACGCAATCCTCCAAAGTAAGAACATGGATTCATAAAAAACAGCACATTCTTTGTTATTCCCCCCTAGCAATATAAGGTTTGAACAACTTCAAAATTGTAGATTTTGTAATAGCTAATTGATCTTACAAATGAAATATAGTATAAAAACCAGAAATACACATATCATTATGTTGTATAGCACAAATATCATACTTTATATAATATTTCTTAGTAAAGTTGGATTGAGTATATAGTCTCTACAAATGATCTCAGACCACTTTTGTTGTTTAATACTTGGCCAATTGAATTCCAATCAACTGAGTTACATATTTATTAATATAAGTGATAACATTAGCTTGATCAGTTTCTCACAAATCAAGCAACGAAGCACAATTGTTAATATTGGTTTTATATGAAGGTTAATGTATTATACTTGAGGCATATCTGATAGAACTAATTTAATCGCACCAAATTAGTCTATCAAGTATTTGGAAAAATATTGAACCCTCGATATGATTATTTATTGTATATATAAAATAAACTGTGGATATACGTTTTTATATGTTGTTATCCATTATAATATTTGAATCTTTACTTCAAGTCCATGATTACTTGAATCTTACTTGAAGTTATTAAAGGCTCTATTCCTGCAAAACATTTTCTAGTCTTTTTCTCCATAAAACGACGACTGGTATTTTTAAGTTTAGGTTAAAGGAATGTTTGAACTTCATTCATTCCTTTTATAGGAAAATATAATTGAAATAATTGTATAAATCCGTAACTTATAGCGCTTTGTGATTGGGGACCAAAACCCATTAAATCGATTTTATCAATTTAGTCCATGAATTATCAATTCAGACTTAAGTGTTGAGACTCAGATCTTCTCTTTCGTAATTAACAAATTCAACCTAGTTACCACACTTATATTCCACGATACATTTTCGCTTTTAGGCAAAATATCCAATTAATTATATATAATATAATCAACCTGATTACTTTTATTGTTGGATTACCTTAAGATAGTAAGAGAATATATATTTAGCATATCGGTTCATATATATTCCAACAATCTCCTACTTGGACCGTCATTTGCTACTCAGGAATATATTCAACTTCAACGGATAACATTAATCTATTGTCAATAAACGCACGATACAACCATGTACATGATCAATAAACAATAAAGGACTAAAGACATATTTCTCATAATGTGAACAATATAATCCAAAAGTAAAAAGATACTACACCTCAAGGAATTTATGGTGCCACTGATGAGAAGTATATTTGATTCCATAAATGGATATCTTAAGCATAAAAACCATATTGTTTGAGTTACATATTTCAAAGCATTGTGGTTGCACCATATTGATCATTTCCTCAATACTATCATTGAGAAACATAGTCTTTACATCCATTTGATGAAGCTCAATATCAAAGTGTCAACTTATATCATGATTATTCTAACAGAATCCTTCGTTGATACTAGAGAGAATATTTATTTCAAATCAATCTTTTCACGTTGCATATAATCTTCGGTATAATATGTGCTTTATGTCTTTCCATATTGCCTAGGGAATTGCGTTTGGTTTCGCAAAGTCACTTACAACAAATTTCATTTTCTGTTTCAGGTAATTGAATAAGTTCTCATACCATATTGTCGTGTATTTATTTATACTCTTTCTTTATAATGTCAGTCCACTTTCGACAACCATAGATTTTCATTGCTTGTTTGTAGTATGAGGGATTATCTACAGTTTCAGCAAATTACTCATCGTGTTTATGAAGATGTAATATAAAAATTGGATGTATAGCATTCTGTATTTCTCTCGTGGACCTTTTTATATGCACTATTACTTCTTTTTACACTTCTTGAGGAGGTAGATTTTGATCCTCATGAAAAATATCATTTTGATCTTGTATTGGAAAATTATCTTAAGGTTTCTCTTGTTTTTACTAGACCATATATGTATCATGGTTAAAACTCTATAGTGGAACATCAATGTTATTCTGAGTATAACCTTGTTTTAACGGGTCAGAAATGACTGACACTAAATTATAATCTTATAATACATAAGTATCTCCCTTAGAACCTTCATGAATCTCTAGATATTCTTCCTTGAAATGAACATATGTTCAATCATTCTTCCCTTAAACTTAACATTCTCATTAAACTTTAATATTACTGTCTCAAAAATATTACTGGTGAGAGGATCATAAAACTTAAAACCCCTATAATATTCATAATAACCAATGAAGAAACAGCTTATCGTTTTAGCGTCTAGTTTCTTTTCTTAAGGTTTGCAAGCCTTTGTCTCAGTTGGACACCTTCATATATGCATATGATTTAAACTAGGCATGCACTTATTCCAAAGATTATATGGGATCTTAATAGTTCCTTTAGTGGGTATCTTGTTGAGTACATAATCGGCACTTTTGGTGGCTTCCCCTTATATAGATAATGGCACAGATGAGTTATTTATCATACTTCTAGCCATATCATTTAGTATGCGGTTCCATCTCTCAGATACACCATTCATGCGGGGTGAACTCGATATAATATACTGAGAGATTATGCCACACTGCACTAGGTATTTTGCAAATGATCCTTGATGTTTTTCACCTGATTCGTCATATCTACCATAGTACTCAACTTTATAATCAGATATAATGCTCTTAATGTGTTTACCAAGTTATTTTTCAACTTTGGTCATAAAATATTTAAACTTATCAAGAGCCTCAGACTTTTCATGAAGGAGGTAGAGGTATCTGAAATGAGAGAAGTCATCCATAAATGATATAAAGTATCACTACTCGTCCCATGATCATTTGGGAAAGGTCAGCGGATATTGGTATGAATCAATTATAAAATTACAGTCGCTTTATATGCCATATCTTTTTAACTTTGGTATGTTTCCGATTGATACACTCAATACATGTACCGAGATTAGAGTAATCTTGAAGACTCAATAAACCTTCCACTACAATCTTGTCCATCTTAACTCTAATATATGACCTAACCACATGTGCTACAATTTAAAGGATTTTTCAGATTTATTAATTTATTTGGTACAAGTTATACATTCATGGAAATTTTATGATTATTGATTGTATTTAATAAATAAAACTTATGTTCATTTATCAAACTTTTGTGACCGACAATCATATCATTATAAAGGAGAGTAACTTTATCGTTTCCTATAAGATAAGAGTATTTATACAATTATAAAACAGGAAAACAAATTAAGTTCCTTCAAAAAGTAGAAGAAAACGTAACATTATTCTAAAAATAATGCATGTTTATATAAAGTTCTAAATTCAAAATCACATATTGCCAACACTTGACATGAGCTGTTGTCTGTTGTAAAAATGGATCTTTCAACCTCACTTAGCATCTTGCTCTTTATCATTCACTGCAAAGACATACAGACATGAGTTGTTACAGTCGAATCAACCCACCATGTATTATTTTCCATAAAAACGAGGTTAATTTCTGAAACAACCAAATATGTAAGAGTACATTTTCTTAATAAGTAAGTCCAGAATTTCTCGCAATCTTGAGATGTCTTTTCTCTTTGTACAAAAAAACATCGACCATACGTCGATTCTTCGGGATTTTTATTCCTAGTTGGACCATTATATGTCCTTTCCCATCAAATTTTTGCTTATGCCTCGTCCCCTTTTTAGACGCTACCATGTTCACTTTAGGTATTACCCTTGAAGTCTTTCTTGTGTAGCGTGTGAAATCAATTTATTGTTTGTCCACTTTTCCCGCATATAATTATAAGTGGACTGAAAGTGCTTAAACATATCCAGTAAGGATTGAAAAGAGAAACCCACCACACATTCTTCAGGTAAGTCTACGTCTATTGTCTTTAACTTTTAGGAAATCATAAACACTCTCGGAATATGCTCACGGATTTCATCTGTGTCAATGTATTTCTTGGTAGAGAGATCAATAGTGAGATATCCCATATCTACTTTGTCATTCTTAGTATATTCTTTCTCGACCTTCACGCAAAAATTTGTAGCAATGGCAGTATCTGTGGGGATAACCCCACTAAATCAACTAGTATTCCTTGATGCATAATGTCAATCTATAATCGATTCAATTTTTTATAGGTCTCATACTCTTTAGTTTCCTCGTGTGTAATTTCCTGACTAAGAGCAGTTGGTTTCGGTTTTATTAATGTATGGTTATATTCACGAACAAAAAAATACAGTAGCACATCATGTTTCCATTGATTAAAATCTATACCATCCAACTATGGGGTTTATTCTCTAATGGATTGTAACTCAACAAGGTCACTAGAATAATAAAGTATATATCACACAGCACATTCGAATTCGTTACATATAACAACAAACATGCGTGAATATAGCATATACATATTATACATAATATACTATGATAATAGGATACAAAAAGACAAATGAGACTAACATTCATTTTATAAGTTTGATAAAATTACCATAATCATTATTTTAAGTTTCTTAAGTACCAGTGAAATACTCTGGAAGGCTGATTTGACTTCCTTAAATTAAAATAACCCTAATTTAATTTTCTTCAGTATCAGTGAAACCCTCCAGATGGTTGATTTCACCTACTTAAAATTAAAAATTGTAAAAATTAATTTAATCTTTCGAAGTATCGGTGAAGCCCTCCGGAGGGCTGATTTCACCTACATAAAATAAATAATCACAAAGATTACTTTTAGTAAAAAAAACTCAGTTCATCATGAATGAAACCCAAATATTAACCTCTCAAAAGGTCGACAAAATGTGAATTTAAATTAACCCCTTGAACTTGTTCGAATCCTAGGATCTGCAATGAGATCAATTAACCTTCTAGAGGGTCGCTTAATTGATTTTATGGTTCACCAATTGGAATTTGAAACCTTGGTCATGCATATACATTTAAATATTCAAGCACATAAACCATTTATTTCACAAACACATACAAAAAATAGCATACCCAAATTTTTTAACATGTGAAATAAATCAGAAAAAATAAAATATAAAATAAATTTATTGTATACATGCCCTTCACATAACCCATAAATCCATACCCCAACGAAGTCAATTAATCAATCAATTCTCAGTGGTATATATTATTTACAATAAAAACATACTTTGATTCAATTATAGATATGCATACATTTATCATATGAATTATTTGAGGGTTAAGGATTTTATACCAATTGATAAAAGTAATTGAATCGCATCAAATTAGCCTATCGAACATGCAAAAAAAAATTGAACTCTTAATATAGTTATCTATTGTATACATAGAATGAATAATACACTTATGATTTTTCCTGAAGACTATGTTCTCGTAAAATAGTTGTTAGTCTTCCTCTCAACAAAGTGGCGACTGATATTTTTGAATTTAGGTTAAATGAATGTTTGAACTCCAATCATTCTTTTTATATACATATACAACTGAAATCTTAGTTGTATAGAGCTCATAACTTATACTTCTTTGTGATCATGACCGTAGCCCACTAAATTGAATTTAACAATTAGTCCCTCAATTATCAGTCTAGGCTTAAGTGTTGAGATTTTTGTCCTCTTCTTCACAATGCCCAAATTTAACTTGATTGTCACACTTATAAGTCCCCAACATATTTTCACATATAGGCCCACTACCAATTAGTTATATATAATATAATTAATCTGATTACTTTTATTTTTGGAATACCTTAAGACGATGACCGAATATATATAGTATATTGGTTCATAAATATTTCAATAATATCCCGACATATGTTTTCTACAAATAAATTTTTTCATGACATTACTTTAATCATTAAAGTTATCCTCATTAATTTGGGTACTAATAGACCAAAGAGAGGCAAACTTTTCTCTCATATCTATAATAAAAATCCATAGACTCTAATGAAATAAAATTAAACAATCAAGAGATGTTTCAAATCAAAATCTCAACTAAAAAACAGAATCAAATCGAAATTCCATCCAAAATACAAATCGAAAACCAAATCCAAAATCAAATCCAAATCTGAATGAATTCAGAATATCAATTTACTTTTATTAAAAACTAAAATTTTACCGAAATTCCTGATTGATGTAGCCACACAAGCCCACGCATACCTCACTATCCAAATATAAATGGGCCTTAATGTTAAACTGGGTATCAGATTTGGGCGCTTTAAGTACTCAAATCGAAGATCTTGATGAGTCCGTCAACTGTCAGGGAAGTAACAAAGGCTGTAGGCCTGGTCATAATGTTTGGGCCTCAAAACCCGCTGTGTAGGGCCCCAAATCGTTGTTTTGTATTTTCTTTATAATTTTTAAATACTTTATAGATGTTATAGTCCAATCGTCTTTAGATTTGGCTAAAGCATATTTTATTTATTTTGGATTATGGTTTGGAGAATCTTCAATTTAAGCTCTCAAACACTACTTTTGAAGATAGCTTTTGATAAATTTGGTATTTGTTTTCTAAATTTTAAGGTTATGTCCACCCTAGGGTTATGGTTTATCTTCCTTTAATTATTTTGATATTCTATCTCTGTCAGTTTGGTATCCGAGTGTTAGATTCCTACTAAGTGGGAATTATGTCACCATGAAGAGATAGAGGGAAGAATATCGCGTCAATCACTGAGATCTACAAATGACAAGGTATGGATCGTGTAGCATTGATAGAGCACGCCAATGATATAAAATTCTAGTTGACTGGATAAAAATTGAGTAAGATGGGAGATCAAATGAAGCAAATACAAGAAGCGATGCAGAGGATGAGCACCAAATTTTGAGCTCCTGGGTCGAGCAACCTACTGTGGGTCGAAATTCTTTTGCTTCAAAGAGAGAAGAAGGCATAGGTCATGTTTCTCCATAAAATCATCATGAACATACCTTTCATCAACCTATAGATCATGATTTTAATCAAAATAAAAACAACCGGTGGAAGTCAGGGTTTAGACTTGAGATCTTGGAATTCCACAAGGTCTTCAACCTAAGGAGTTTGTAGATTTGGTCACATTTGTGGAAAATACACTGGATTTCAAAGAGGTCTCGTACAAAAAAGAGGGTACATGTAGTTGCTACCAAATTTTAGGGTTGGGTTGTATCGTGGTGCCAGCAGCTGAAACAAACTAGATTAAGGCAAGATAAATCAAAAATATCTACCTGAGATAAACTTTTGAAACATCTTAGGTCAAATAGTTTACCTTATAATTATGCGAGAGTTGTGTATCAGCAATTATAGAACTTAAAACAAGGGTTTACGTATTTTGACGAGTATAATGATGAGTTTTTTAAGTTAAAAATCCATGCGATGTTGCTAATTAGGATGACTATTTGGTATCTCGCTACATCGGGGGGAAATAGAGCAATTTCAGGACTCTTAAAACATGTTTGATCATATCAATGTATCTGAAGCACATCGACATGCCTTGCACCTGGAGAATCCTTCTCGAGAAGACTATATGGTGGTAATACTTTTAGAGCATCACCTACGATGTTCCCAAAACACAATCTCATGTCCTAGTTCAGCACTGCAAACTGCATCACCTAGTCATGTAGGCACTTTTTCGTAAGCAAAGCTTTTGTTTTCATGAGGCAGGACACATTGCAACGCAATGTCTAAAACCACGATAGCAATCAAGGTATGATAAAAAAGAGGAGAAAGTTGTGATGAGCTTCCTACGGAAGACGTAGATGCAGAGGACGTTGGGCAACTATTGGTTTTAAGATGTGTATATCCTGCGCCTAAGGTGAACAATGACAATGATGACTGGTTGAGGAACAATATATTATAATCCACTTACATTATCGAAGGGTGAGTTTGTAAATTCATGATAGATTCATGAAGCTGCACAAATGTAATTTTTGAAGAAGTTGTGTAAAAGTTAGCATTAAAGATTGAGAATCACCCCATCCCCTACAACCTCACCTATCTAAGACAATGTAGTGAGGTCATCATTTCTAGCGATGTCTAGTATCTTTTAGAGTTGTATAGGATTTGCATGTATGACGGTAGAAAAAATCATTATAGCTTTATGTGGAATAACAGTAAAGTTACGTTAATGTCATATATGGAAGTGACCCCAAAAACCTGCACTTACTGTATCACGAGAGTATGGCGGAATTTTTTAGCTCGTAAAACGTGTGTAAGCAAGTGATTCTGGAATTGTGTAATTATTGGTTGTTAAAAAATGTGCTAATAAATCATCTATTTGCATCCTTGAGCGAGTTCACTCGCTGTTGTTAGAATTTTATGATGTGTTTCTAGATGATTTGTCTACCCACTTTTCTCCATTACGAGACATCTAATATGAGATCGATATAGTGCATGGAGTGGGCCTACCTAACCGCCCTCACTACAGAATGAGTCCAAAAAATCATGAGGATATGAGGAGGAAGTTCGAGGAATTGTTGACTAAGGGTCATGTTCTAGAGAACCTTAGTTCATGTGGTGTCTTGTATTGTTAACACCCGAGAAATGTGGTTTGATACGGATGTGCATGGATAATCGGGTTATCAATAAGATTACAGTCAGGTACCAATTTTCCATTCCCAAAATTGAAGATTTGTTAGATCATCTGATTTGTACAAAAATATTCATAAATTTGGACTTGTAAAGTGGGTATCACCAGATCCGCATACGAAGAGGAGACGAATGGAAAACGAAATGCAAGACCCAAGATGATTTGTTCGAGTGGACGATAATTCCTTTGGCCTTTTGAATTCACCCAGTACTTTCATGCGCATAATGAATCAAGGTTTTACGTCTCTTTATTGGTTAGTTCTTAGTTGTGTATTTTGATGACATACTGACTTATAGCATTAGCAAATAATTACATTTACAGTATCTTCTCGTGATATGCAGTATCGAAAGATGGACTGTCAATTGACGAGTTTAAGATAGCTGCACTTTGTGAATGGACACCACCGACATCTATCACTGAGGTTAGGTTATTTCATGGGTTTTCTAATTTTATCAAATATTTATTCAGAACTTCAGCACTATCATGGCCCCGGTTACCAATTTCATAAAAGGGAAGACTTCTAGTTGCACTATAGAGGCAGCAGCGGTATTTTAAAAAATTAAGGTACGACTAACCATTGCACCTATACTGGTCTTACCTGAATTTTCTACAGGATTTGAGTTGTATTGTGATGTATCTGGCATGGGTATTAGCATTGTGCGTAGCCAACAGGGGGCGACCATTCGCCTACTTTAGTGAGAAGTTAATTGGGGGCAAACATAACTACAACACTTATGACGTTGAGTTCTACACAGTGGTTCGCGCTTTGAAAAAATAGAGTTTATAACTGGCCTATAATGACTTCGTACTGTTTAGTGATCATGATGCATTGAAGCATCAACGGAGTCAATACAAACTCTCTGCACCGCGATAGGCAGCATTTACTCAACAATTTACTTTTTCTATCACGCATATGTCGGGAATAGTTAACCGTTTAGATGATGCATTGAGAAGGATAAGTATGATTATATATATGGAATGAGAGGTTGTTGGGTTTGACATTATAAAATATTTACTCAATGTAGGTCTGTATTTTAGTCTTATCTTGGAAGACGGTGGGGAAGGTTTGGGAACCTATTTTTCAATGAGCATTGGTTGTCTCTTTAAGGGTAATCTATTATATACTCCTAATGGAAGTTTGAGACTATTGATAGTGTAGGAAAAACATAAAAAATGGATGGTCGGGATCAGACCCTACATTCTATATCTCGTCATTTTTATTAGCCTCGCTTGAATCGGGATGTTATCTGTTTCGTGGTCGAGTGTCAAATTTGTTAGATGGCGAAGGGTATGACTTCCAATGTTGACATGTACTTACCATTACCTATACTGGAAGGACCATGGCAAAGTGTGAGCGTGGATTTTGTCTCTGGATTTCTAAGGAAGCAACGAGGTAAATAATTTATCTTCGTGGTTGTTGATAAATTTTCTAAAATAGCTCACTTTATTACATGCAAGAAAACAACGGGTGCAATGAACTACTCTTTAATTCAGAGAGGTCTATTTTGTGTATAGTTGGCCATTTTTGGAGGATTTTATGGCGTCTTACAAATATGAAACTAAGATTTAATAGTTTATATCATCTAGAGACGGATAGACAGACAAAGGTAACCAATAGGACTCTGTGAGACATGATGCATGCAGAGGTGGGTGAAAACTTGAACTTGTGGGATTCGAGGCTCTATTGTGTTGAATTTTCTTATAACAGACACCATAAAAGAAGTATAGGGCATATTTTGTTTATGGTGGTCTACGACTATAATCTGCGGAGTCCTATGGATTTGGTATTCCCAGCTATAGACAAGGTTCTTGTCATGTCGAGACCACAATTTCTGAGTTGTGGGAGATTCACGAGAATATGGGGAAACATCTTGAAGGCACGAGTCATAAATAAAAAGTTGAAGTTAACAAAAAACACCGACTAGTCGAGTTTGAAGTAAGAGATTTTGTGTCGGTTGTTTTGACTATAGATCGTTATCATGTTCATGCATACAAGAAGCTAACAGCGAGGAAGGTGGGTATATACGAAGTTTTGGATAATATAAACCTAATTGCATACAGGTTGAAGCTTCACAACCACATGAAGACCCATAACATCTTAATGTGAAGCATATGGTGCCTTTTTATCGTCGCTGTTGATGACGATGAAGCTGAGAATTCTAGGAAGATTTCTTCCCAATGAGGAGAAGATGATGTAACCACATAAGCCCATGCTACATAGTGATCCTGGAAAAAAGTAAGGAAGAAGGCAGAAAACAAAATGAACTTCTTAAACAATAGAAATAAGAGATAAACAAATTAGAAACAAAGCCTCAGTTAACCGCGACAATTTCGTTTATGCTTCAAATTTCTTTAACCAAGATCATATTTATCACAAATTATGTTCCTCGTATTAATTCTAGGTGCATGGGTCTTTCATCTTCTGGAATTATGTGTATAAATCACGTACTTGTAGTTCTTATGTTTATGTAAGTATCGACATTTTTTATAGATATTTATATTATATTTTGGAATAATATTTTAGATTTATATTAAACAAACACTTATATTAGAAATATATTTATATAACTAATTAATTATGTTTTTCTTATCAAATTATATATGTGTTCAAAATATTAAATTGTATATAACTGTAAATGTACATTACTAGCAGCAGACGTGGAATTTTTATCTAGTTGGTACGAAAGTAAGATTTTGAGACTTACTTTATTTATTAACCGACTAAATAAGTTGAACGCACAGAATTAGCATTTTTTTAAGTTTGCTTGAAAATTATCTTTATTGTAAATTGATAGTGTAAAACATTAGAGTCTTCGTATCAAATAAATTTGAAAAATTCAACATATCCATTTATTTTTTAAAAATTAATTATTTATGATCATATTTCATATAGTACTTTTTCTTTCACAATTCTTTAAAGACTACTCTCGAGGTATGTCATATATATTTGCAGGTATTTTTTTTGTATTTATATTTAATGCATTCTTAAAAATACTATACAACTTCAATATATAATCAACATTTTATATATATATTTTTGGGGTAAACTATGTTTCGTTAAGTTTTTGTTGGTTGTCATTAAAAATTTGTTAGAATTTTTATCTGATTTTTTTTAAATATTTTTCTAAAATATATATACTTATATAAACTTATTTATTAATCTCTCAAAAAAAATATTTTTATCTTCATCTAAAAACCTCGCAACAATACTCATATAAGAAGTTAATTCTGTCTTGAATCAGACTTTACAAAATTGTTAAGGTATTTACTTCAAACACTGTGGTATACTTGGATTTTGATTTGGTTTTTTATATTATTAGATATTTAGGGTTTAGCTTTCTGAATATTATAAATTCATTTTTATAAAGTTTAAGTTGTTTGTGAGATACTTGGTTAGATGTAGAGTATAGGATTATGTTTATGTATGTTTTGGATGTTTTTTGTTGAATTCGAGTTAAAATTGTGAAAGTTAGGTTTTGGGTTCAGGGCTAGTGTCACAAGAAATTTACAAGAATTTTTCACTATGGTCGAGTGAAAGTGTAGATATTTGTCGCTCAATCGTAACCATTTTTTCTTAGGTAATCTCTACTTCCCTAGCGAACATGGTGACAAAAATTGATGGATCGTGCGAAGGCTTGATATGAATTCTAAAGGCTCTAGCAAATACTTACAATAATTAGCTTAATCCTAGCAAATTTTACATATTTCTATATACGGTTTTCATATTTAGTTTTGTTGATAATATGGTTTATATTATTATCGATATATTTTTTTGGTTCAAAACTAATTTGTTCTAACCATTTTTTGTTGTTGTTGTAGGATTCATCGTCGTAAACACGTTGATGCTACCTCATCGAGCACAAATGGTGTTGATGACCGCTTGATATATTATGTTCCAATTTCTCATTCAGTGCACGGTCGTAAGCCCACATCCTATTTAGGGATGCTTCGGAAGAGGATGCAGCTCAAAATTTCACGGGAGAAGCATTGAGAAATATGGTGTCTACCCTTATCCATGACCATGTATTTCGTGAAGCCTTACCTCACGTGGAAAATGTATACTCGGACTATATTAACCGCGAGACAAACCACACTTTCAAAATGGATGTTAGCATATATATATATATATATATATATATATATATATATATATATTTGTATATATTTTGTTTATTTTTTAGATTTATTATTCTTTATTAATATGATTTATGGTTTTCAACATAGTTCTTCCATACAGACTTATGTGTTGTATGATAACCTACGTTTATGAGATTTGGATAGTAATACATTAGTTAGAGAATGGATTATGTAGACATACGTTGGTCCACGAATCGATTTTATGTGATATTTGTATACAAATGTTACTCTTATTGAGGCGTTCATCAAGCGATGGCACACAAAAACATCATCGTTCCAATTCAGTTTTAGGGAGATGACATGCACATTGGATGATGTCCATATTACCACAGACATTTCATTTGATGGTCAGTTATTTACTACTATTAACGTTGTAAACGATATGGATATGGGTGAGCAAGAACCAAAAAAAACCGAACCGACCGACCGAACCAAACCAAAATAGGTCAGTTTGGTTAGTTTTTTAGAAGTAGATTTTGGTTTCGGTTTTAATTTTTAAAACTGAATTAAATTTGGTCGGTTTTCGGTTTGTATGATTTAACCAACCGATTTGAACCGAACCGACCACATTTAAAGAATATATTATATATGTTAATATATAGACTGTATATGTTATGTAATGTTGTGGCCACCTCTGGTCTAGTGGTTATACACATACAACTTAAAACCCTTTTACCATGGACGTGTGTCTGTTCGAATTCCAAAGGGTGCAACTATTTTTTTTTAGATTCTTAAGTTCGGAATTAATATTTTTTTTTGTATAATCTTAGGGTTGGGTTTATTTTCCTTATTTCGTTTTAATTTTTTTCATTTCTCTTTCATCTCGCTGTCAGCCCAGAGCTTGTTAGGGTTCTTTACAAGAAATCTGAGACTGCTAGCTTTCTCGCCCTTACAACTGGTGATTGGTGAGTCTCGTACGTTCATATTTGAAGGGTAGTTCCTCGAAGCTAAATCTATGAACGAGTTGCTAAAAATATTGTTCCAAACGAGCCGAAAATTCCTTCAGTAGTTTATTATGTTTGTGGAAACTCCCATGTTTATGAACTTTGTTTGTAATCCCATGTTTATGAACTTCTCTCCTATTTTAGTTAACTCATATGTGCCCTGAAATTTAGCTCCTAATAGATGAAGGATCCTGATGGCTTCAATAATTTTCTATATGCTATTATTTATCTCTTTTAATGTCAAAAAAGTTATATCACTGGTAATTATCAACTCCAAGGATACAAATCATTACTTTTACTTGACAGTGCCAAGTGATACCAAATTCGTATCCAACTTCCCAATTGTGATGATACATAAATGAGGGAATTTGATTATGTCTTGGAAAATTGGGAAACAAGCAAAGAAATGTTGAAAAACTTGATGTCTTGCATTTGAAAGTCACCAAATAAGTACTTTTATTGTTGCTTTTGTTCTTTTAATTCACTTGAACTTTGCATGATTTACGAGGGGTAATTTTCCTAACTATAAGAATATATTTTTTCTAGATGTCTATAGTATGAGAAGATTTATCATCAGCGTGTACGGTGAGCCAAATCCAAATATGATATTTTTGTGGATGATGTCAACCAGTAATGCTTTAAAATTTATCAGTCCATTTTGTTATTGGGTATGTATTATGGGTTATGGCACAATTATGTTCTATATGTAACTGTAAATGTCTCTGAAGCACCAGCCAAAATTTGTGATGAGGTATGAAATTACCAACCAATGTCATAATGCCTAAGAGCACGACGTTCTTTATTGCGCCTCGCTCAAAATCTCTCAACTTAAGTGAAGATATTCAAAGGCAATGAATAACGTTGGTATGTCTCTGCTGAGGACTTCCTGGGTCAAAAATTATGACCTGAAAAAGAATATTTTTAGGTCTACCTCCTCTCACAATGCGAGAGGAAAAGTTGAACTACTCAGAACGAATGTTGTTGATCATCTTTTTACCAAATCTTTGTATCTGAAAGTAGCTTATCTGAAGGAAAGATGATTGATCTCAACTCTAATATAGCAAATGTTCTTACTAAGGTATCTTTTTTATAGCTTTTATTTATCAATTTCGCAACTATAATGTTTTTAGCCTAAAGAGAAAAGTGGGTCCTACCATGGTTTATGTTTCTAAGATTTTTGTTATTGGTGATGAGTTCCACAGCAAAGTCCTTTACTTGGCCATGAACCTCATCCAACTTCATAAAATAGGGTTGTAATCATTAAGAATAGTCTTCAAGTTGTTGAAAAAACACTTCCTCCTGTTGGAAAGGGAAATGAAAAATTTCATAGAACTTCTCTTAAATCGGGCAGCCACGAGGATAAGAAGACATTAAATGTATCCTGTTTAGACTATCTTAATGTAGGTACACAAATAAAAATATATTTCCATACAAAAAAAGCATAGAAACTGAAGCGACAACAAAAAAAATTGGTTAAAGGGTTTAAGGCCAAAAAGACAAAGATTTATAAGTCGGTTTTTAATGATTTCCCTTCTTACCTTTCAACTTTGTAAAATCTCTTATAATGGCCTTGATCATCACATTCATAACAGTTTGGATTATGAGCTTTGACTTGGATCTCCTCCAGTTCTTCTTTGAAGAACTCACATTGTTGTTAGATCGTTCTCTGGTCATAAGACCCTTCATGTTTGATTGTCTGGCTATAGTTATTCAAACTCCTTTGATTTCAATACCTCTAATGAAATCTATCAGAGATAGCATGTCCATACGATATATATGATGGTATCTACGAAATTATCATAAGAAGTTGGTAACCATCTCAAAACAAATAGGACTTGATCATTTTTCATCGATTATGATATCGATATTCTCCATATCCATAATAATTGACTTAAAATTATCAAGATGTTTAGTTATGAACATACCTTCTTTCAACTTAAAATCATACAAACATTTCTTCAAGTATAGGTGGTTCATAACTGATTTCTCTGAGTAAAGTTATTTTAACTTCTTCCATGCATGGACAACAGTTTTCTCACTACTAATCTCGCAAAGAACATTGTCATTTACACTCATTAAAATCCAACATAGAGCCATTTCTTGAAGATTTTACTTCTCCTCTTCTTTCATCTTTTTCGGTAACTTACTCTCCACAACCTTCCACAGCCTTTGTAGTACCAAATAATATTTCGAATTAATCTTCTGTAATGCAAAGCTAGATCCCTCATCAAATCTTTCGATTTTGTATTTTGTTGATATAGACGTCATTGTTAACCTTCAATTGTAATAACTTACACTCTGGTACCAATTTGTTTAATATAGGAATATATTAAATATTTACATACTCAGAAATTTATATGCAAATATCTCATATGTAGGAATACAAAACGGCTCTCTAAATAAATAAAAAATTAAATAAAAAATCGGAAAATTAAATTGATTACTGCGTCGTTTATTTTTATTGGTTATAATGTTATATTTAAGTGTTAAACCAACGAGAAGGCCAGAAAATGCTGAAAACACTCCAGTCAGTTCACAATCATAATTCATGGTGACGAGTTACGCTTGAGGATTTGACATTTCATGGCGTAAGAGTTCCTAAAGTCACATTTATGATTATATTTATAATTTTGACATAGTTGATATGAGAGTGTTGTTGTTGGTCATTTCATTGATCAATTGAACTACAACCCTTATATTCTCAGTTATTTATCATTAAATATCAAAATACAACTTATTTTGTGAAAATAAATATTAAATTGGTGTGCAACAACTAATTTTTTTCCCGGTATAAGTTGAGTCAATAAATCCAAATCGAGTAGATTGGTGGATGGAGTCCCAGAGAAGCACCTTGGATAACTGAACCTTTGGAGTATGATTCTGACTTTGATAGCTAAAGAATATTTGATTAAAGTTCACTCCATTTTCTAGTGATTACCATTTTATGTTCAAGGATGGTGGAGGATGAACCAAACCTTGTTCGAAAAGGTTAGGTGTATGAGTCTAATAGTCATCTTCCAAGCACCTTTGAAGGGTAAAATAACACTTCGGTCAGTCCCCCAATCATAACTTATGGTGATGAGTTACGATTGAGGATTTGACACTTAATGGCGTAACAGTTCTCACGATCACATTTATGATTATATTTATAATTTTGACCAAGTTTATATGATAGTGCTGCATTTGGTCATTCCTCTTGTCTCTGTCCACTAGAATTGATCAATCGAACTACAACCCTTAAATTCTCGGTTTGACAAGGTTTCGATCATTAAGTATTAAAATACAACTTAACAATTTTTATCATTAAGTATTAAAATACAACTTAACAATTTTTTATTATTAAGTATCAAAATACAACTTGTTTTGTGAAAATAAGTGTTAAATGGATGTGAAACAACCACATTTGTTTTTGGTATTAGTGAGTCGAAAATCTAAATCGGATGGATTGGTGGATAGAGTCCTAGACAAGCACATCGAATGGCTCAATCTTTGGAGTATGATTCTGATTTTGGTAGCTAAAGAATAATTTATAAAAGTTCACTACATTTTATAGTGATTACCTTATTCTGGTGAAGGATAGTGGAGGATGAACCGAACTTTGCTCGAAAATATTAGGTCCATAAGTCAAATAATCACCTTCCAAACGTCGAATAGTCATCTTCCAAACACTTTTGAAGGGTAAAATAACATTTGGGCTCACGAAAGCCTCATTCTCCAAGCACTCTTAAAATATTAATTGGTGTTATAACTTTAAAAAAAATTTATTGAACTCTCATGACTATTCGACTCATTTTCAACACCAAATTCTTTTCTCGAACAAAGTGGTGTTGTTTTTGTATATAGATAATATGGTATTGTCCGTTTTGTACGCGAAGATTCGTACGATTTTATTTTTTGTCTACTTCTTACGGTTTCGTACTAGCTGAAATATGTCTTTTACTTATAAGTTATCGTGAGACTTTAATCGGACCTAAAAATTATATAGCAATTTTCTATAGAATATATTTGTATCTTCAACAATATATATGTTTATTAATTTTGACTTGTATCACTTGATTTTATAATATTGATATTTATAAACTGTTCCATATTAGACATGGTCGATTTGACCACCGTTAATAACTCAATACTCTCATTTTGGAGCATGCCATTTCAATCTTATTTTGGAACAGTTAGTAGGTAACGTTCGTGTAACTAATCATGATAGTTGGAGATATATTAGTTTTTTCAATTTATTTTTTAGTTTTAATATGGACCATCATTGCATTCTAGTTTATAAAAAGTTATAAAATTAATTATATGTACGAAAAATTACCTCTTATGATCAACTTTGTATTTTAAAAGGATCAGAAAACTACTAACCATATAAATTAAAATTGGATGACTGATTCTATTAATGGTTCGTAAGACCAATTTTATATTTTTTTTAAGAATATAAAAAAGAAATCAATAAGACACCCTGTAAAACAAAACTAATTTTTAATTAGAATAACTATAAAAGAAACGAATCCTATTATATATGTGATTACTTTTTGCGTAAAGTAGTTTGATTTATTTTAAATCCAGAATTTGATGGTTGCTTATAATATCGCGAGACGATAGTTTGATTTATTTTAAATCCAGAATTTGATGGTTGCTTATAATATCGCGAGACGATAATAACTTTCAATTACTCTTCTTCAGTTGTCGCATCGGAACTTGGGTTAGCGGATATCTTGCCACAATGTTCAAAATAATATTCGATTTGGAAAATAATATTCAAAATATTATATCATGTTTGAAAAGAAAATGGATAAAAGTTGGCAAGAAAATCAAAATAGAACCGCTGGAAACAAATTTGATCCAAGCTGGGCTAGAGAGCTGCTTTATTAAAAAATAAATCAAGAACTAATTAAAATCACAATCAATCATATAAGTCTAATGGAACCCACTTTTCAGTATAAATCCTACTGAAAATAAGAGGATCATAATCATAATGGTAACACCCAGAAGAATTGAAAAGCAACCTGCAAGCCTTCTTCCCTGGCTCACTCTATAACCATCCAACTTAATATCTCCAAATTCTAAGCAAACCCCCGGATCTCTCATTTTCACCTCACTCCCGACTAAAATAGAGTTACTCACTCCTTGAATGTTGTTGTTAATGTATATGTTAATACAACCACCATCACCATCTTGCGGCCGAACTTTGCGAATAAACATAGCAGCCCCAACATTGCTTCCATTCACGTTGATGCGTCTAAAAATTCCTGAAGCCATCTCGCTTTCAGTTGAACTCGAACAAGCTGGTTCTAACAAGCTTCAGAACCAGCTGAGTATTACAGCTAAAAGCCTATTATAAATTTTGCTTCTTTACTTGTACAATAGGTTTATAGTTTCACTTTTTCTCACATGGGCCTAGACATAAAGTAATAAAGATAGAAGAGCGCAATATTATATACCCCTTAATAAGGTGTCTTTAACCATCCATGGCAGGAGACAAAAGATGAGTAGGTTTTCTTGAAGATAATAATAACACATCTGCTAATTGCAAAAATTTCCGTCTCTATATACAAAACAATTCATTTGAAGACCGATAATCTTAGCCGAAAGCAGTATTTTGCCAAAGTCCCAAAAAAGCATACCAGCACCAAATTTTCTAATATACTAAGTAAGAAACCATACATTTTACCACTACAAAAAGTGTAGGCTTTCAAATTCACAAAGTTCAACTCTACAAATTTTGCTGCTACCTAAATAACAACTCACTTTAATCTAGACTCTAGTTTTATTCAACATTGCTAAACAAATCTATGATGCATCCGTGTTTGATTATTACCAGTGTTCTATCCCCGCCGGCTTATTTTCTGCTACACATAACACGCAGATTGCGCATTAATTCCTCGGTTTAGGGGGTTAAATTAACAAGTAATCATCATCCTGAAGTAGAATCTACTTTTCTTCTTCGCCGTGTACCTGATATAATAGCATGGCTGACGTTTTAGTTCTCTCAAGTTGTCAACCTGAACCACCAGGCAGCAGCAAGGTCATTCCCGACTAGTCCCTACACTCGGTGAAGTTTTCTGGGTATGCTATGGAATTCAAAAATCCGGCATGCCGCTTGACCTCGATGAGTACTCTGACACCAGCTTTAGAAACATAGATGATTTATCTTCTAAAAGTCGCCCAGGGGTATCAAATTCTGCTACTCGGCCTGCAATGATGTTCAAGCCGAGTCACTCAGTACTAGAAACAGAAATTGAAGAGCTTGACAAAAACATACAGAAATATACAGCATTCCTTACCATCACTAAGCACCAAAACTAGATCGCTGTCAATAACAGTAGGGATTCGATGAGCGATTGTAAGAACAGTGCAATCCTCAAATTCTGTCCGGAGAATCTTCTGAATGAGATTATCTGTCGCTGTGTCAACCGATGCTGTTGCTTCATCAAGCACTAATATTCGAGCCTGCTTAAGTAAAGCACGTCCCAGAGAAACAAGTTGCCGTTGCCCTACACTCCAGTTATCTCCATTTTCTATCACTGCAAATTTACATATAAGCTCAAATAATTAATCCACTAAGACTTTGAGACAGGTAAGATGAATAATTAGCAGTGTCACAAACCTGGAGTGTCAAGCCCGAGTTCTTTCTCACGTACTATGTCTCCTAGCTGGGATTTATCTAGAGCCTGCAATAAAAAAAACGTAATACTTAACAAGAGTAGTAACAAGTGCATAAATCGAACTCATGACATCTTACAGACCAATATATATACAGTTTTTTCTCAAAAGTAATCTCTAGGCATTGGAATCAAATCATATTTTGAGGAAGAAGTTTAACGGAAAAAATAAAAAGTTTCCCAAATTAAAATTTACCTGCCAGATCGCGTGATCGGAGTGCTCAGTAAGGGGATCGAGATTGGCGCGGATAGTCCCTTCAAATAAAGTAGGATCTTGTGGTATGATACTGAGACGGCTGCGAAGGTCATGCAGACCAATTGTTGAAATATCTATGTTGTCTATAATTATCTTTCCACTGGAAGGTTCAATTAAGCGAAACAATGCTTGGATCATTGTAGATTTACCACTTCCAGTACGCCCGACGATTCCAATCTTGTTTCCACCCGGAAATAGACAACTTATTCCATGAAGCACCATTGGTAGATTCTCAGCATATCGGACCTTAAATTGTAATGGCATATATGTTAATACTACTTTCTTCTTTTACTCGCTTTTATTTTGCTGGAAATAAAATTGGTTGATTGCCAGGCACTATTTTAGTGAAAAGCACATATATATTTTTTAACTGTGTAAAAGTGCAGAAAGATCCAATAAAGTTTTCAGAATTAAGTCATCTTTACAAAACAGAGGAAAAAGCCAGAGTTTATACTATCAATGACAATCGTATATTTACATTCTTCCTTAGTTTTGATCGAAATGGCACATGATGCATAATTTATCATCTTCCGAATTTTTACTCACTGACTTCTCACACGAGACTTTAACGAAGGAGGACAAATGAAGAATCAACATGCATACGTTAGCTAATGAGTTTAATCAAATTTGCAACTTGAACTAATTATAGACATTAAGATTTTTAAAACCTATATTATCCAACAAGTTTAAATATCAAGTTGGAAATGAAATGTAATTGATACCTTCAAGTCAATCAGCTCGATCGTCCCATTCTCCGGCCATGATGATGGAGGACGAGAGTCCTCAATAACTGCTGGAGCTTCACTTTCAATTTGGCTGTACTGATAGATCCTCTCGATAGAGATAATTTTGTTCTCAAGCTTACAAAAGCTAAGTATCCACCGTGACAAGCGTGCATTTAGGTTAAGACCATACGTCACAGCAAGCCCAGCCATGCCTATACAAAACTAGTGTAATTAGAGATAGGAGACTTGCAATTTATTTGTTAACTTTAACCAAATCTAATCACTACTTGAGCAATTGAACTTAGGAACCTATCAAATACCATTAAAAGAAATTGAATCAACATGCAGCCAGTCAAAGTGTACACATTCTCATCAACTCTTCTAGAAGAGATTCTTCACTTTTATACCATTGCAATAATTTTTTAGAGCAGGAGAAATAAGAGCGAAATTACATAGAAGATGATATGGCGTCTTACTTGGGTCAATAGTTCCACGAGGCATATTGACAAGTATAAGCATACAAACTGCAAAAGCAAAGGTTGAGAGCAATTCCATGCGCAAGCAAAGCCACTCAATAGCAGCCAAACTGCAGAAAAACGGACGAGCAAAACAATCAAGCAGATAAAGATTCCTTTTCATGAATCTTTTTTCCTGCCCAAAGCCTCTGATCGTGGATGCTCCAGCAATTGACTCGCCAAACAGATGAATTATAGGAGATTTTTGAATGCTAACAATGCGGACCAGTTCTCTAGATGAAGCCATGTAGTATTTCTGCAAACAATCATAGTGGCAATAAAATCAAATTCTCTTCAGCATAAGCTAGTCAAGAAACAATGAACGTTGTCGTAATAGAATCCATAAGCATAAGAACGGCTTCCAGTTCATATCCCTTCCCAGTGTTGCGCAAAATCTTACAAAGATTACTGGTGAGGTCTCTCGTATGTTTCAGAACTGTATCGAAATCATGGTATGATACAACACCAATCCTTACTTTATTTCAATGCGCATGGAACATAACAAGAATAACAATCTATATTTCATGAAGTGAACATGTGACTCTTATCTTCCATTCAACGACCGACAAGACTGGTAGGGGGCACATAAGGATTTGTTACGTATTGACACGGCCCAGTTTTGTATTGACCTTTAATATAGGGTAGCTTTATTGCATCATTGAATTAAGCGAGTTATTCATCTTCCACTTCCTAATTATGCTCTTATACCCTTTTCAATGGGCATGGAGCATAACAGAAATAATCTATATTTCAAGAAGTGAACATATTACTTCTGTTTTTCATTCAACGACAGACAGAGTGGTAAGGGTTTATCACGTGTTTTACAAGGCACAGTTTGGTACTGACCTTAAAGATAGATTAGCTTTATTGCATCATTCAATTAGGCGATTTTTTAATCTTCCACTTCCTAATTATGTTCTTAAATGCCAATATAATTTTAGATTTAAGCCTGCTTTAGGATGCAGTTACAAGATTGTTAGGTTTGGCCAACACAGGCCGCAAGTTTAAGAAAGGGAAAGTACTTTTAAGATCAAAGAAAACCGAGTCAATCACCTGCATCCATATGCAAGCAGCAGCCATTGGAACAATAAGAAGGAAAACTTGCCAGGTAACTTTTGTCATCACAGCAACAATTCCAATAAGTTGTATTGTTGTTGAAGCAAAGCCACCTAGTCTGAAAGGAATATCAAGATCTACAACACTTTGGTCTATAGATACCTGCAAGTAAGTTTAGAAGATTACATAAAAGCAAATGAAGAAGTTTGGCTAGTACCCGTCACAATTTATATTATTACTTTTGGCAAGTTATCCAAACTTACTCTATTCAAGATCCTTCCAGCAGGAGTAGAGTCAAAGAATGACATTGGCGCACGGAATACACTTCTAAGCATATTCAGAAACAACTTTTGTGCAGCCGCAAGGCCAAATGTGGCAACTAGAACTGCTCGAACAAATATAAACCACGAACTCCCAAATGCAAGACCCATAAACACGACAAGAAGGACAGTAGCATTCACTTTAGGTTCGTCGCCTTCGGTTTGGGGATTCGCCCAAGCCATCCACCAATTACTAGCTATTTGAAGGAACTGGAATAATGTTTGAGCTATTATTATGAGTGGAATCAACAAGCCTTTATAAGCTGCAGCCATGTATGACCAATACACCCTCATGCTGATTCTGCCTCTTACCCTTTCCTCTTCCTGAACCAGCTGTTTTTTCCTAGAGCGCTTTGCTTTCTTTTTTTCTTTAATTGCTTTCTGCTCTGATGTTGATGCTTCTTGTACTTCCTTTGCCAAGGTCTCAATGTCGTTGCCAGAAACATCAGATTTTGGATTATGTATAATAGATCCTTCAAGAACCAAATTCTCATCTGAATCTGACGAGGGGGGCGGAATATCCATAGCTTCAATTGCTTCATGATGAGCAGAGACTAAATTTTCAAAATCTGTCCCTGCTTGCAATAAATCATCATATTTTCCAGACTGTATGATGCGTCCTTCCTTGAGAACCTGTATAGATGATAGAAAATATCAGATATATTTTTCTTTCTAGAGTTAAAGCATAACTCTCAAATATGAAGTCATTTACATTCTCAAACGACACAGTGCCAGATATACTAATGTGATTATTTCTCATTGTATAATCTGCTTATAAGTCGCAGTGGTAGAAAAACGACTTACCAGAATCAAGTCAGCTACAGGAAGAAACTCAACTTGATGGGTTACAAATATCACGGTTTTGCATGCCAATGCCATTAATATGTATTCCTGCAGTAACATCAAGAAGTTTAGCTGCATACCGCTGCTATGGTAATACTAATAAGAATAAGGAGAAAAAAGAATATTAAATAAAATGATTCGCTGAGCAAAAATTACCTTGAACAGCTCTGACCCAGTGTGTGCGTCAACAGCACTGAAAGGATCATCAAGTAAATATATATCAGCATCTTGATAAAGCGCCCTAGCGAGTTGCACTCGCTGCTTCTGACCGCCGCTGAGATTAATACCTCTATCTCCAATGATGGTCTGATCTCCATGTGAGAAAAGTTCAATATCTTTCTTCAATGAACAAGCATGGATAACACTCTTATATTTAGCCTTAACCATTGGACTGCCAAAAAGAATATTATCTTCAATATTACCAGACTGAATCCATGCTGACTGAGAGACATAAGCAGCAGTACCACATACTCTGACCTGTAAAGTAATTAAATGAAAAGAAATCAATTGACTTCAAAACCTTGAAACTACACTTGAAACTCTCAAGTTAGAACATAGGCATACTTACTTCACCAAAAACTTTTGGGATCTCCCCAAGTATGCAAGAAAGAAAGCTTGATTTCCCAGAACCAACCGTGCCACAAACAGCCACACGCATTCCGCGCTGCACTTTCATTTGAATTCCTGACAGTGTGGCCCTTTTCGAAGAAGGGTCCCAGCTGAATTCACCATCCTTGATCTCTATGGCAGTGCTTGACATGCCCCGTGGTAACACGGTGGTAGCATCCTCAGGCAGGTCTTCCTCTTGCAAGAATCCAGAAATACGATCGAGTGACACCTTTGTTTGAGCCATCATTGACACCAGGTCAGGAAAATTCCTGAGTGGTTCTTGGAGGATTCTGAATGTGGCTAGAGCAGAAAGAACGCTGCCCGCAGTCAGTGGAGTTCCCAAGAATATAGAAGTTGCAAATGTTATGACCGCCACAAATATGGGTGAGCTCCAAAAAATGAATGTAATGAAAGCTTGAGAATACAGAGCCTTGCGAAGCCATTTGAATTCCACACCTCGCATCTCCTCTAATGTTACTCGATATCGGTCTTCCCAAGCTTGCAATTTTAGAATCCTCATGTTCCTTAAACACTCAGAAGTTTTTCTCATTCTTTCATCTTTAGCACCCATCAACTTGTCTTGATATTCTTCTTGAACTCTTGCCAGAGGAATAGTAACAACGATGGAGATAATAGTGGCAACTAACGTAGCAAGAGATGCGATTCCCACATTTTTATACAAAATGGCAAGAGCAAGAATAATTTGCATAGGAAGCATCCATATGTCATGAAGATACCAAGAGTAATCACCTACTCTCTGCACATCAACTGCCATGTAATTAACAATTTCGCCGCTAGTGTGACTCTGTTTGGCTAAGCTTGAAATTCTAAGGCCTTTCCGGTACACCATTGCGGTTAAAGCTGATCTCACATGCATTCCCAAAATATCAACACCGAGATACCATTGTCGGGTGGTCAATGTCTCTATAAGCTTGGCTGTGAAGAATATTCCAGCAAGAACGTATCCTTCATGAGGGATAGTCTCTATCCCACCTAAATAATCAACAAAGTAACTAATCAAGTATGGACCAACATAAGACACAAGGGTATTTAACCCAGCAAAGACTGCGTTACGTGCGGCTTCCTTCCAGAATGACCTGAGGATCGCCCAGGCTAAAGAAGGTGGCTTTGAAGAATTTTCAACCTTTAATTTCTCCCAATTCGAATTCAGAATCTTATAATTGGCCTTTGATCGGTCTTCTGGAGCAAGAAGCGGAATGTCCTTCAGCTCAAGAGGCCTCTTTGAGCCTATAGAGAGAATTGGGTCCAGCCAAGAAAGTGTAGCTAGACTGAGTATCCCAGCATTACTATAAGGTGTAACCTTGAGACATCCAGCTTCTTCTTCAAGCAAAGGCTCTAGTAGATCAGAGTTTCTTTGAACTTGTATACCGCTAATACCTCTGAACGCCACAAAGCATAGAAAAGCAAGAGCTGGAGTGGTGGCAAGATTGGCCACAACATGAGAAATCAAGAGCTTTGAACTATCTGATAAGAATCCTTTTCCATCAACAAACAAAGAACACAGACAAACTACAAATGAAAGAAACCACCACACTCTTAACAAAAGTGGGAACTTCTCACACAGCTTGTACTTACAGCGAAGAGCTAAGAAGCTCAAGACAGACCAAGCTAGACCCTGCGCAACAGGAAAGTACAGAACCGACCAATGGACAAGCTCCCCTTCAGCAGAGTCCGTAATCAAACCAGCCCCATCAAAGCCCAACACCAAAACGTGGACAAACAACACATAAAAGCAACAAAACAAGGAGATTTTAAACCCTAAACCGAATTTAACATCCTGAACATCTCCATCAACCACAACGGTACGCCTGCTGGGGGTAGAACTCTGGTCATCCTTAACGAAGCGAGCTCGACCAAGACAAACAAAGACCTGCCTGGCGCAGAGTATGAGCAGAGAAAGGAGGAGGAGGGTAATATTAATAGAGATTGAAGAGAGTTCCAAAAGAGGTAAGTCTCGAATGGTAGTGAATAAAGTAGAGAGCGAAGGCGATGAAATTTGACGAAGGAAAAGAGGTGTTCCCATTATCGGATCGAGAAATGAAGCGGAGTCGTAGTTAACAAGAGAGACGAAGAGGAGGAGTCGATGGGATTGAAGAAGAGCATCACACCATCTGAAAGTATAACAACAAAAGGTATTAGATAGTAGGAACAGTAGGAAGAAGCTATAAACAAAAAGCAGAAGCAAAACCCAAAAAGGAAAGAAAAATGAAATCGAAAAGGGTTATTATCTGGAGTCAGAATCAGTAGACACATTGCACAAACAAACAAACACAGTATGATCGAACGATTAACACGTAGAAAGATGAAGATAGATAGAGGTATCGTATTGCAGTGGTACGCTGCTTATATATATAAATATATACCGTCGATTTCAGTGTCGATGTTATCCAGAAATTGACAACCCAGACACAGCGGTGAGAGAAAGAGAGAGAGATGAAAAATCCAAAGAGGAAAGCAAAAGAAAACAAAAACCTGCGTCTCACTGTGTTTGTATTGTATGAATAGTCGAGAGAATCTTGTAATCTGCGGGAGAAGAGTAGGAAACGAAATACAACACGAAGATCTCTTTGTCTTTGGCCGTCCCTCCAATGGAGAAACGCAAACACACAGACTGAACAGAACAGGAGAGGAAGAAGACGACGATCTCGTTTCTTTCTCTCTCTAGAAAGTAGAAAGTAGAAAGTAGAAATGGCTACCTAAAATATATTACTATGAGTCTATTGGTATTAGTTTAGTATTAGTACTAGTACTACTATTAGGATGGCTGTGGAAATGACAGTGGAGTTGCCGTATGCGACTGTAACTTCTCTCGACTATGTCTATGTCCATGGATTGTAGCTTTAGCTTGCGGTAATGCCTAAATCTTGTGGGGTTCGTTCTTTATTTATTTATTTTTTTCTACTTTCGATTTTTACCACTTTATATAATAATGTGGTGTATCGTGTATGTAAGTGTGTGTTCGTGAGAGAGATGATATACACTATTCTACTGGTTTTAAATATTGTTTATTTATACATATATGTGTCACGGTGTGTTTGTCGTCGCCTATATATTGAATCTATCAGATCAAGATTCGCCACAATTTGTCGGTTATAACTTTAAACCACGCAAGGATCGTCATAACTAATTACATAGATCTTAGTAATGGCTCGTGATCACGCTAATTAACTAGTGCTTGATTTTAATAATCCTATGAATTCGGATTATTATATATTAATACCCATAATTCAAATTTACTCATGAATAAATATGCCGAACATAGATTAGTATAAATAGTATTCGGTTACAAATTACAAATGTGTCTTGTTTTTTTCAATTTTATATCTAATAATCTTATATAAACATGATTCTGTTTAAATAAAAAAATTATAATTTACTTTTTTTTATTTTTTAGAAAAAAATGTTTTCTAATTACAATTTGAGAAACATGTTGCAGGTTCCGGACTGTTTTTTAAAAGATAGTACTTGAAAGATATTCACAACACTGCACAAGTAATGGAATGTATCTATCATACACAAAACTCAACGAAACCAAATTATCTTATTTGGAAAGTTCCCCTTAAATACATAGTAAAGCTGAATGCAGATCTTGATCATGAAAGAATAGTAAAGCAAGTGGTAGCATTATTATAAAAGACTCATATGGTAATATTATTTATGGTCTTGGAAACACATATGGTAAGCTCTCTATTCAAGCTGAAGCTTATGCCCTGCTCGATGATTTTATAATCTACAAAAGCAAGGGTTTTGTTAAAGTTAATATTGAAATCTGACTCTCAAATACTAGTAAACTTTCTGTCTAAAGGTGAATACCCCTCACACCTGTATCATACTCTGACTAATTGTAAAAAACAGATATGCTCTTTCAGGGCAATTTGTCACATCAATAGAGTCCAAAATAAAGTTGTCGACTCGCCAGCCAAATGGACCTCTAAATACAAAATGAAGACAATAATTTATGCTGAAAACATCTATACCAATTAACTCAATTCCATTAGATTTATTACTTGTGAATTCGATCAATGGGTTGTTGCAGATCTTTTGACAACAAGACCCAAAAATCCCTCTTTTTTATTCAATTTTGCAGATTATAAATCTGAAAGATTCATCACATATTGATCTCTGAATGCCTCCCTATTTTAAGTTGTTAGAGTATCTATCTCGATTAATTCGCTCGCCTGATTCCCAAACGGATAGCTGCCATTCTCTGGATCTCAACCTGATTCTTGTTCATCCTGGAACTGGACAATCCTTTTTCTGTGAAACCCTTAGTTAATTTAATGTCAAAGTAGTTTTTTTAAAAATATTTTGCCTTACTATTTTGTGGATGAATCTCTCCATTAATGTGTTGATTCACAATTCCTAAAAATAAGATGGATAGAGTTGAAAATGGAATCAAAATCAAAAGTAAAGTCGTTGTAAGTGATCGATCATCAATTTTACATGCTTTACTTTGATCCATTTTACTTTCATTTTATAGCCTTTACTAGTCTTTGGCGCATGTAACAATAGTCAAACTTGTGTTACATTATTCTTCTAAATAATAATTGACTCGTTGAATTAAAAAAGTAACAATCCAAAACCGAGATGTATCGAGATTTTTCTTTTCTTTATTTTGAAATCGGTAATAATCAACAATTAAAATAGACACGTTTTATTATCTTTTTATATCTTATAGTAGACTTCCAATTTTCCATCTCTTTTTTATTTTAAGTTGTCAAATAAGCAAGCCATAATTTTTCAACTTAATAAAAAAATAAACAGAAAAATTAAACATTTTTATTGAAGTAAAAAGTTTACAGTGAGTGAATTTACAAAGGCACTAAACAAAAAACAAAAGACCAAACTTGAAATATTCATAAAGAGATAATTCTTTCGAGCATTTTTCATTTTTTTAAATATTCACATGAAGATATGTGTAGAAGGAGACATCAAGCTTATTTTAACATGATGTACCGTTTGGATGAATGTAATCAAAGGATTGAATCTTAGTCTTAGATAAAAATAATCCAAATAAAATTGTAGTCACTGATATCATCAATCTTGAGGTCGATCTTCAGTGTAAATGATGGCCAACTGGGTACAATCTTGAAAAAAGAAAAATTGATGCTAGGTAGAGATCAAACTTAAGGATAATTTGGAGAATGAAGTGATTATGAGAAGATTTTTCTGAGTGACGATTCTATGAGACATGTGTATTATCTCTTGATTTTGTTTTACTAATACTTTCGATGATTTTGATTCTGTGGTGAACAACTGTTGAGCTCTTGATTCGGATGATCCATTCTTTTAAGTTTTTGATTGATTCTCCTTTGCGAATGAAACTTTACCCTATTAATCTGTAAAACATTTATAAAAGCCTTGTATATGCTTGTTAGGAGGTCTGCGAGCTGCAATTAAAAGCTTACTTAAAACATTGGTTAGTGTTCAAGTAGTTGCAGAATAATTTGTGTTTAGAAATTTAAGAATTTAAGAATTACTTCTAACATAGCTCATACACATGCTTCGAGCATAGTGATGTCACTCAATTGAAATGGAGTATATACATGATTAAATTACAATTTCATTTTACACTTTAAGGTCCACTTAGCTAGCCAATCAGCAACTTTATCTTGATCTCTAAAAATATGAAAAATCATCATTGAATGATGAATAAGGCGCCTACAAAAATTTAGAATGTGTTTAAGGGACCAAGAAATTTCACCAGAGGAAAAAATATTTACTAGAATTTAGGATTCATATGTTTTAGCAGATTTGAAAATCATTAAAAAGAGCTCTAACCTCAGCCATAATCATGGTTTGTTTGTCATATAAGTTTTCGAAACCTTAAACAATATTTAAATTACTGTTTCTAATGATAGCACCAATGTTGGTATAACCTTCAGGTAAACAAGAGTCGTCGATCTTGAACTTGAATCTTGATGGAAATAATTTTAAAACATATACAAAATATTAAATTTAAGTATAGATTTAAATATTTAGTTCATTTATTTTATTTTATTTATTTATTAAAATAAATAATTTGATTAACTTTTATTTATATAATTTTTTGAAAATTTATAATCTAAATATCTTATTAGAAACTGCGGAATGATAAAAAAATTACATTGTAATTGATTTTATTTATTATATGTTTTATTTTTCATCGGGTTATTAACAATTATATTATTAATATTATTTAGTTAAGATAATTGATTTTATTTAATTAAAATATATTACGTGTTAATATTTGGTCAATTTTTAAAATGAATTACGAATAGATATCTAAATATAACTTAATTACTAATTAGATCAATTGCGTTTTATGAAGCATAGTATTACTCTCGAATATATTAACTTTTCACAATTACCACGTCATTTATTTATGGTACCTTTATTTTCATATTTTTAGAGATGGATTATATATGTATTTTATGACATGTGTCAGTCATTTATTGAAAATTATCATTTTATCTTTCAACGGATATGGTTAGTTTAGGGGTAAAAAGCACTGTTAGTCCCTCATATTTACCATTTGTATCAACTTAGTCCCCTTCCTTCACCTCTGCATGAAACTCAACCCCTTCGTTTTATTAATTTGCCAATTTAGTCCTCCCGCACATGTGAAGCCTGAAAGATTGATACGTGGCACCAAATTTTGTTGCAAGATTGGTCATCTAAATTTTTGGCTAAAAATGCCCCTGCTTCATGCCAAGTACGATGCCAACTTGGAAATCACTGTTCTCAACCTTTTTTCTATATTTCTTATTAGTGGAGTTATGATCATCGTTCTCACTCTATTATGGCCAGCCATTGCGTTTTCCCTTCTCTTTAATCATCCGTTCTAAACCTTGTTTCTATGTGTTATCTCTTCTTTAAATCCGGTTTTGTTCATCTCCCTAGAAAATGTCTTCACTTAAGATGCTTTCAGCAAATATAATGCTTTTTGAAATCAATAGACTAAAGCTCTTATCCGAACTTGAAAACCTTAGACCTCACTCTTTCCTCGGTAACACCTTCAAAGACCTCGATCGTCTCTTTGTCTTGGTCAAATCCTCAATCCAAACCTGCCTCGACGAACTCAGTTCCAAGTCGAACGAGATTGAGAAACGATCGACGGAACTCGAGTCTCGAGAAAGCGAGTTTAAGTCACAAAAGGGATTGAAGTTTAATGTCGAGGAAAACTGAGAGAAATTGTTGAGTTTTATGATCGATCAAACGAAAAAGGAGCACAATAAAGTTGCGAACTCGGTTCACAATGCGCTGATCTTGACTTCCGACCCTGCGAAGCTTGTATTGGAAGCGGTTAGGGTTTACTGGTCGAGGAGATTGAGCTTTCGAGACGAGAATGAGAAAAGAGCAGTGTGATTTTGCTTAAGCAGATGATGATACTGAGAAAGATGGTGAAGAGTAGTATGAGTAGAGGTGCATTGAACTTGGCAAGAGAATGGAAACTCAAGCTTGAAGAAGGAGGCCAGATAAGCGATATAGAGGTTTTGGGATTTTTGATGTTTTTGGCTGCTTATAAAATTGTTTCCAAATTTGATTCAGATAAAGTTTTTGTTCTCTACTATAGTATCGATCGACATCAGAGTGATACGGATTTGCATCACGCACTTGGATTAGTTGATAGAATCTCTGGTAATTTTGATCGTCTTCTCGTATAGATTATAGCTTATAAAGAAACTCAAGTCAGAAGCTATGAAATTGTTTACTGTAGACGAATGACCCGTCTAAGCGAAGGGCAGGGGCATTTTTTGCCAAAAAATTGGGGACCAATCTTGCAACAAAACTTGGTACCACGTGTCAATCTCTCAGGCTTCACATGTGAGGGGGGACTAAATTTGCAAATTAATAAAATGAAGGGGATGAGTTTTATGCAGAGGTGAAGAAAGGGTACTAAGTTGATACAAGTGGTAAACATGAGGGACTTACAGTTCTTTTTAGCCGTTAGTTTAGTAAAGTATCATATTTCCCTCGAATATCCTATCATCTTGCATTGTTTATTTTATTTTATGGGCTAAAAATCACTGTTCGTCCCCTATGTTTACCACTTGTATCAAACTAGTCCCTCACCTTCACTTTTGTCTCCCACCCATCCCTTTCGTTTAAGAAATTTGCACGATTAGTCCCCTCGCGCATGTAAACTGTTTAAAAACTGACACGTGGCACCTAAATCCCAAGTTTTGTATCACTTTTAGTCTCCAAATCCCAAGTTTTGTGTCACTTTTGGTCCACCAAAATGTACAGGAGGACTGATTGTGCAAATTTCTCAAACGAAGGGGATGGGTGAAAAACAAAAGTGAAGGTGAAAGACTAGTTTGATACAAAGGGTAAACATGAGAGACTAACAGTAATTTTTAGCCTATTTTATGTGTTAACTCTAAGAATATCCGTCATCTTCTTGTCATAAAAAATACATATTTCCAATCATTTTTATTTAGTCTTCATCTCATATATATTTTATTTTTATCTTGTATAATTTGGCTATATTTGGAGCATCGACTGCCAAATGTTATCTCTTAGCTGATGCATTCACTTGGTTTATTGTTGATGTTCCTTTTGCATATGTTACTTTGAACCTTCATATAACTGACACTTTAGTGACAGATTAATTCGACGTATTTACCTTAATAATATGAATCTTTACTTTACATTTTTGAAGAAGATGGTGGAACCATAAGTTTGTCCAGTATGTCATCAAATTTTGAAGTTCAATTTTTTTAATTTGAAGTCCATATTTGTGTTGTTTTAGTCCAATTAGAGGTGGTATTTTTATGCTTGAGTTGATATTCAATCTAGACATCAATGTGGAATATTTAGCATAACTCGTCATATTATTGTATCTCCACATTTATTCCAATATGTTCTTGCAAACCATTTATAAATAGGTTCATTAAAATATTCTTAGACTCTTTTAGTTCCAAACAATTATTGAGTTATTAAAACTCATCAAAATACTCATCAACAATTATGGTTCATTTGCAGCTTCCTAAAATATTTTTATAGGTCGCAGTGGTAATGAGCAAGTCGTTCGTCTTAAAAGAATCTACATGTCTTCCTAGCTATCTATGGGTTTGTAAACGTCGTCTCCTTCTTTCGACTACTTTTTCTACTAAATAAGAGCACTATCTAAAATTTATACAACAACTAAACCAAGCTTCTTTTGGTCAATATGTCTATAATATTGAAAGATGTACCTCATACATCTTTCCCAATCCATGTAAGCATTAGGATATGATTTTCCAAAAAATAAATGAGGTTTAACCTTTAGCTCTGTAATTCTAGGCCTTGTTGGTTCTTCATATTTTCCTCTCCCTCTTCTAAGATAATATTTTCTTTGGTTTTGATGAAACAAAAGATCTAGATAGTCATATTTAAAATAAAGCATGTCATCATCTTTATCTTTTATTTCAATTTGTTTTATTACTATTGAATGTGAGAAATTTTGGATGGTTCACAGTCTCATTGGAGGCTGTTCAATTTGCCCAATACATTCATAGTATGAATTTCTTCACCTTATGTTTGCAATCTATTCGCTTTGTATTCACATCTGATTTTTGTATAAAAATCATCATTTGAACAAGAGTCAGCATATTTTTTTATACCATTATAATGAATTGTGTGTAAGCATAATACAACTTTAATAAAGAACTTTTTGGCTCTGATACCAAAGTGATGCATGCAAAAAAAAACATTTGATTTGCTGATGCTCAGAGAACATTAAAAAAATAGTTGGAAAAAGATAAAAGTTAGAGAATGCCACAATGGTGATGGGAAAGCTTTTGATAAGCATAACTCTAAACTAATTTTATCCTAACTAAAAACAAACGTAATAAATGGGTAGATTTGTCCGGAGGAGATGCTTTGAGTAACTACTCTTGTTTTTTTTTGTTACTTGATTGAATCCAAACAATACAAAAACGCTAGAGACTTTATTTATAACCATGAAAATAAAAAATGTAATTCTTTGATAATGAAAATAAAATAAAATAAAATCTATTTGAATATCTTAAAACGTAATTAAATGAATTTAAATACTCAAATGTAACACTTGGGTAATAAAAATGAAATTACTCTCCTTGATTATTTTAAAACATAACTAAATGAGTGTACAAACTTAAAATATAAATTTTGGATAATAAAAACGATATAACTTTTATTGACTCTTAAATTTTGTCACTTTAGCGTCGATCTCCTTATTTGGGGACTAACAAAATAGTCTGATATGGGTAAATTGACTTATAGTGGATTTATGGCCTTTAGCACTTGGCAATATCATATTGAAGTTGTAAAGTGGTTTATACATTTTTATTGATAATTTGTTTAGTTTGATTAAAGGTATTTTTTGCAGTAGTTAAACTGTAAGTTGGCTATTGTTTCATTTGGCTTATAAGACTCTCCACAACCCGTTTGAAGTCTTTTTTAGTGGGTTATACAACCAATTCCACTAGTTGGTAATTTGATGATTTCATGTTGGCCACAACCCGTTTAAAGTTTTTTTAGTGGGTTATACAACCAATTCCACTAGTTGGTAATTTGATGATTTCATGTTGGCCTTCAATCCTATCTGTTTGGATGTCCTTGTTACTTAAGGGACGTCATTTGACTCTCATAAGCTCAAATGCTTCTTCTATTTTATGGGTATGCTGAATGTGTTTTGACTAGCCATTTTGGATCGTTGTCCTCGATTCTTTCACTAACATCAGTCAGATATGATTCATATTCGGTTTAGGATGGTATATTATCGTTTCCTAGTCAATAGTTTATAGGTCATCATCACTCTAACCAGCTTATGAACATTGACTTGTACGTGATAGATTTTTTATTTGTTTTATTTCAAGTACTTATCATGTGGGTTTGGATTATCTTAAAATCCATAGCGTTTAGATCTTATGAATCATGCTTTGGTATTTTCTGAATGAGAAACATTTTAACTGAGTGGTGTATATGGTGGATCCTATCATAAATATTTGATAATATATATTCATAACATTATTTAGACTATGCGTGGTAGCATACTACAGGTCCCCCCTCGTAGTTTTATCAACGCCTTATCGGCTTAACCCCTCTTATAACTATATAACTTTAAAAATAAAATATCACAAACATATATTGTTTCTTTTTATATAATTTTTAGACATTGAATAAATGAAACAAAATGTGTATTAATTACTTGGCTATGTTGGTACCTTATAAAAAACTTTCATGCATCGCCAGGGTTGGAAAAATTACACATTCGGTCATTGCATCCAAATTACAACAAAAAAAATATAACATTATAACATATTATAAGTTTAAGATAAATAAAGTTTCGAATTCTCAATTTCTTCGGGTAAGGAAAGAACTTCCCTTCATCATCCACTAAATTATGGTCTATGTTTTAACATTTTCCAAAACCATATATGGTCATTATCAATTGGGCTCAAGTTTATCATCATTGGGATCTCTAGTGTGTTGGAAGACTTTTCTAAGGATATTTCATCAATTTTGAACTAGCAAAATCATACACGATATTGATATATGTTTCACATTAAAGACTAATAACATTGAACCATGAGATAACCTTAGTTATATTTTATTATATCACATTTAAATCAAACCTTCTTTCATCAACGTTGTCTTCTTCCGAATAATTAGTTTGGAAAAAAAGGCAAGATTTTTTTGGTGGAGACGAATACATATGTGTCATATGCTAATGTAACATGATTTTCAGCATTATTCGTTCAGTGGGTTGTTATATATGTCCATAAGACCTCCACAATAAGTTATGCGACTTTTCCATCGAGCTTTCTGAATTATTATTTAGCACATACATCAAGATTCAGTTTGTTACTTCTACTTTCCCATTAGTCTACAAGTGAAAATGTATTGAGCAGTGATGTTAGATACCTCTCGTTCGAAAAAAAAACTATCTCAACATTCGGGAATTGAAGGCCATTTTCAGTATTAATTACATTGGGCGTACTGACCTTGTATCATACGTTAGTTTTAATGAATTTGATTACATCATTTTCCCTTATTTTTGCTAGTGGTTTTTCTTTTACCCATTTCGAGAAATAGTCGATACTAACAATGATCTACTAGTATATCCTATCATTTTAAATACGAGGCCTAATGAGATCCATACCCCATCTATCAAAAAATAAAAATTCAATATGGGTCATAAAGGTACCGTTGGATGGTGGTGGTTTTTGCAAAGTATTAACATATTTCACAATTTTTTAATTAATTTTAAAGCATTGACCATGATCTTCGACCAATAACACTCTACCAAGAAGACCCTTTTTATGAGGGTTCTATATCCGCAACGAGTAAAATCTACTTCACCTTATAGGTTCTCGAGGATAATGCGAGACTCATTGAAGCCAGGACTATAAATATGAGGGAAACTTATACATTGCTTGTACAATTTCCCTTTTAACAATATATACTTACTAGTACAAATCGTCAAGCTACTGACATCGACTTTGTCCGATATTATTTCTTCCAAGGCTCTTAGACTCTTTTTCAATAGAAGGTCACTCTTAAAGGAATACTCATGCACAAGGTCTTACACATACCATTGATACTCATAAATTAGTAGGTAATCTCTAAACTATAGGGTCTATCTCACAGTGGATCGCATCGAAGGATTTTGCTTTTTGTTTAAAAAAATTAAGACACTTGATTACGTGATCTTTACACATTTCTATTTGTTTGAGGGCATGAATGATTAGAAAGCTAATGGTTACTAAGTAATCTTACCTTGCTCGCTCAACGTACGGAAGCTATCTCATGAGTCGTACTTAACCTTGTTGATAAAAGTTTAGAAATCGCAACAAATTTGTTAATGTATGGATTCTCCAAAATAAGATTTTAACTGAAACTATGATCTACTACCAAAAAACTAGACCTGTCATTAATATGAACTACTCCTTACTGTATGGGGGCTCTCAAGATAAAGAACATGTCTCTCAGTATGAAACTATAAAAAAAATTCAACTAAAGCCTAAGATTTGATTATGGAATCTAGCTCATAATTATATCAAATTCTCCTAACTCAACTAACCATCATATTACGCGTTTATATATATATATATATATATATATATATATATATCTGACTTTTGAAGGATGTCCAAATAGGGAAGAATGTTCAGACTATAATAGATTGGTCATATAAGTAAGACCTCATTTTTCTTGTTGTAATAACCACATAAAGTCATAGCTTCTCTAGCTGGAGTTATTTTATCTTTGTGTCAAGTAAACTTTTATCTCATAATAGATGGGCTTTGGATTCTTATCCAATTCTTTAATTAAACGAAAATCACAACATAATCAGAAACTACCAAGTAAATGTAAAGGTTTGGCTTATGATAGGTTTGAATAGAACCTCCACAAAGGATAAATGTTCCTTCATCTTGCTAAACGCATAGTCACACTCTGTGGACCACTGAAAGCGGTTAGCATTCTTCAACATTTGGAATAAATTAAAGCATTTATCTAACGGGTATAAAATGAATCTATTAAGCGTTGTCAACCTCATTGTCATCACTTGAACTTCTTTGATAGGTTTAGGGGCATAATGGAAGCTAAAGCTTCTAAATTTGACGAATCAACTTTTATCATCTTCTCAAGTGAACCATGTACCCAATGAACAACTGTACTTTATGCCAAAGTAATATTTTTCAGGATTTAACTTAAGACTAATAATGCATAGTCCTTGAATGTTTTTGGCTATATATTTAGAATCCTCAGGGCTATTGACTCGTTGATATAAAATTCGACATACGGTGTATCGGGACATTGAAAATTTGTTAACCAATATCTACTAACTTGCTCCTACATTCTTCAACCAAAACGATATAAATTTTTAATAATACAAACCCAAATCGATAATGAATGTGGTAAATCTTATTTATATTAATGTTTATAAAAACAACAAAATATTATTAATTATATGTTCTCGAATTACAAATTGATATCTATATAATATTTATATAGATTTAAATAAAATGAGGTAATTTTTATATCCTAACTTATTATATTTTTAATCGCATCATGTACTCATCAAATCTATTATTCGATTATTTTCAAATATCTAATTTATGGCTTTGCATTTGGTCTACTACCAAAAGGCTTCATACTAGTTGAGATATGTTCTCACTTATATACCATTGATCCTTCCCACGTTTTACCGATGTGGGATGTGGAACTTTGGTCGCTACCCTAACATTTAGTCACTTGGCTTAAGTGTAGTCCCTCAACTTGGTAAACTCTATAAATTTTCCAATGATGAATGATATTTTTCTTGGCGTCAAATATTCAATTTATAGATTTTGCCAAGTCAAAAGACTTAGAACGATGATTTTGAAATCGATGGACAAAATTAAAAAAAAATGAAATAGTCGGAAGACTATTTAGCGATTTAAACACTCTTCGTAGTACATTAGTTTATGTTTCATCAAAATTTATGATGTTCTTCGCGATTTTTTTTAGTATTTGAATATAGTTCTAGATATTTAATTCGATTTTTTATTACAATTCGGCGAAAAAACAGATGTCCCCATAATGATAAAAAAAAAACCAAATCAAAATACTGAAACCCAAATCAAAATACCAAAAAGAAATATGTAAAATAAAAGACTTTTAAAACAATTTATCCATCATTTATACTAAAAATAAGAAAACACTAAAATATTACAATACATACTTTAATAATTTATTATTTTCACTTCATGACATAGATTAGCCCCCAATGGGTTAGCCAAATTGGTTGAGTATGGCATGCTTGTGACTAAAGGTCATGAGTTCAAGTCTCTCTACATACGCTTTCTCGGCTGAGTCTGTCACCTTGTGTGATTTACTTTCTGGCGTTGGTTTGCAGGCTATCACGCACTCTGAATAGCGGCTGCGGGTTCTCTCCGAAAAAAAATCAACACGATTTATATAACTTGTTCTAAACCGGATGGCCACCATAATCAATTTATCAAATTGATTTTGTAAAACTTTAGGTTATGTATTGGATTAATAAAAAAAATAACTGGACAATTAATATGGTCAGTGATAGAATATCTCAATTTTTAAATTATTTTGTGGAAATATATATATTTTGAAAGCCTTAAAATATATATACCCACCTTCTTTTCAATTTTAAGATTACTTTTAGTTTTGGTGTCTATTTTAGAGAATATAATTTTCCAACGTCAGATATATATTAACATGGTCATGATATTATCTATCATAACCAATTAAGTTTTTCTTTTTACATGGATAACTAATCAATTCTTATTTTTAATTATAATATACATAAAAAAGTGAGTCCTACCCTAATTCTATTAGTTAAAAATCCAATTTTTGTAATAAAATAAAGGGCGTTGAAAATAAGAAAAAGTATGTTTATAAAAAGACATGGATGACTACTGACCTCACAGTCACAGCACAGAGTGTCTTTATATAAAGTAAAGATATGCCAATGGTTATGGTTTATGCTAGTAAATAGTAATTGCTTAGGTAGGGTTGATTTGTTTGAAATGGGTTTGGTCATGGTGGGTACTGACATATTGTTGTTGGGTGAGTGGTGATGGATGGTGGTGCTGCCTTTTTTATTGAGTGTGAAACCCACCACGATCTTAAAAGCTCATTTGATGTGTCCTGAGTGGGTCGCTCAAACTTCCTCGTTTTGGTACAGTTATAAATGCACATTAAACATTGAAGAAGCATCAACTTAAACCATCCAATAGTACACGCCTACAATTCATTTGTTTCTGCAGTCATTGATTAGGACTTCATTGTATAATAATTATAACACAGCATAGGAGTAATGTATGTTGTTTTCAAAAACCTATAACCATTTCTATATACTAGTACTAAGTTCGAAGGGAGTAAAGCGGTAGGGGACCGTGTCATAAAGTATTTGTACACAGTACAATACTCATAAAGACTGGTCCATTCTGTATCTGCACATCCACTTATCAACATTGTTAGCTAACAATACATGAATCCCAATACTACCAAATGCCAAGCCAATGCCACCTTGTAAAATACATTTTGGGTCAAAGCTATAAGAATATTCAAAATAGAAAGAAGAGTGGGGCGCTCTCTCTCTCTAAAGTTATATAGGGAGAAATTATATTATAGAAATTGCTAAAAAAGTACTCAAAACTATTCTTTAAGTTATTTTTTTTAAAATTTTACCCTTACCAAATCTTATAAATAGTCAAATTTATTCCGCGAAGTTATCATAATTTCAAAAAAAAATCTCAATTCTCTAACTTCTCTTTACCTTCTCTAAAAATCTAAACAAATTATAACTAAAATTAAAACAAAAATTAAAGCTAACCTAAACTAAATTAAATTAAAACTAAACTAAATCTAAAATTAAAACTAATTATAACGTAACCTAACCTCTTCTACCTCTCGTCTCACCTCTCTCTTCACACAAAATCCACCCCGAAAACCTTAGTTAGTCGAACAAACCCACATCACCACCTACTACGACCGAACACACCACCACCCACCGAAGCCGAAATCGTCACCAAAAAACCAAATCGGAGTAACAAAAAGGAATCGGATCGACACCGGCGAGCAAACCTGTCGAATCGGAATCGAAACAATCTACTGTAAGTTGATTTCGTTGTTGCTAGATAGTTTAGTTAGGTTTAATTAGGCTACTAGTGTATTTTTAGGGGTTTTAGGGCTGTTGGAACGATCTGGCAGAAGCTTCAAGCTTCTGTCATAGAGAAAGTGTTCTTCACCACACGGGGGCGAAGAATAGGGTCTGTACGCCATCGTGTGGCGTAGGAACCCTGCACACGCCATCACTGTGGCGTGGGTATAAGGGTTTACGCCCCAGTTCTGACGTACACCTTTATACCCAAGCCATAGTGATGGCGTTGGCTGCTCCGGTCACCGGAATAGTCCGGGACCAGTTTATTCTTGTTCTTTGGTGTGTGTTAACCTAGTTTATGCTATTATTTATCTAAAAACACTTCGAGCATGATAATTTGTGTTTCCGACGAACCTAGACATTTCGTACGTTTTTTTATTTCAGGTGATGGATCATGGTGACGCCCCACAGTCTGCGGATGGCTCGCGGACGAGGAGAATAAAAAGCGGAGTAAGGTATGGGAAGTTGGTCAGCCCGTTTTAGCTGTCGATTCAGCAGTTCCGATGGATGAGCTGCCTATAGTTTCCGGACCGCATGCGTCCGGATCGAGTTTTGCTTCTGCTTTTGCTTCCCGCGGATGACGCCATCCTCCCATACCTACAGGGCAGCGTAGAGCTCCTCCTCCGTTCAGATTGTCACCGTTATTCAGCGAGGCTTTCATCTCTCACACTACATACCACCTTTGGATGAGAGAGGTAATATCAAAATTCCAATTTGACATTTTATGACTGTTTAGTTTTGCCGTATGCTAATTCGAACAAATCTTTTCAGGAGCGAGAGATGCGGCTATATGCCCATTATCTGAGTCATAGAGCATGGAGTTTGGTTGCACAGACTAGGGTACGCGTCGTAGTTGACGCCACTCCTTTCGGTCGACTCATAGAACCGTTCTATCACATGCGCACACACTCCAACATGACGGAGGTTTTTATAGAGCGGTGGCATATCTGACAATTTCTCGTTCGGAGAGATAACGATTACTCTCAACGACGTCCACACCATTTTAGGACTCCCAGTTCATGGTGAGCTTGCTGTGTTTCCCGTTATAACTGACAAGACTATGGCCATGCACGAGTGCGCTGAACTGCTTATGGTGGATGAGTTTTCCTTCGTGACGGAGGTTGAGAAATGCGAGGGCGTTGGTTTGAGGTTTAAATGGCTCCGGAGTAGGTTTAGTAGGCCATAATTCTGCGATGACAGTCATGGTCTTAGTGATCTGATGGTAGATGCGGCTGCCCGCGCCTACATATTACATATGTTCGGCACAGTCATATTCACGGATAAGAGCAACATGTACTCCAATTACAAATATTTGTTTTTGTTGCGCGATTTGACTCAAGAGGGTGTCAGTAGGTACTCGTGGGGTAGTGTTGTTCCCGCTTACTTGTACCACCATCTAGGTGAGGCCTCTCTTCACGACACGAGGACTATGGTCGGATGTATCGGTTTGCTGGACACATGGATACGGGATCATTTTGTCATGCTCCGTTTTGGTTACTCGTTCTACTTACACTGAGCGCCAGCCCACTATTGGTAGATGGGATACAGCTGCAGCAGTATCTGACTCCCGGACGAAGCTGAACCTTCGTATCTCCGTCAACAACCTGGAAGAGAGCGATGTAAGTCTTATTCTTTAGTGATCCCAAACTTTTTTTTTCTGTGTTTATGTTCATATTCGTTTGTATTGTAGATATTGTTTGATCCTTATCGTGCTATACGCAATCATTTCCCGTTCGAACATATAGCGTGGTTTCGAAATGTCATATGCGATGTGGAGCATTCTCAGGGATACTATCCAGAGCAAGTTCAGCGGCAGTTTGGCCGTGTCCAGAGGGGTATCGCGCATCCTTTGGTATATATGCAGTCGAAGTCAAGGAGAAAACCGAAGACGATGGCGTATGCTTTTGATGCGGATGATTGGGAGAACTGGGAGAGCAACAAGTTGCATCATGCTTTTTGGGGAGCGATGGTGGGAGACAAGATGTAGTCTTTTTGTGAGCCTGAGTACCTTCTCCTTCATTAGAGGATTAGATGGTTCGACCTCATCAACACCGCAATCTACTCGCTCGATGACTATGTGCATGAGGATCGATAGTGAGCTATCATTCGACATTTGTGTGCTGGTATCCGAAGGGTCTTGTTATTTCCTGGAGTTGGTGAGTTTGATCATGATTTTGAGCATCTGGCTGGGGCTTACGAGGATGTTTTGTCCACTGCCAGGAGACTTGCTTAGACACTATGTTATATTTTATGTTTGTATGATAGTTTATAACTGTTTTCGGTTACTTTGATGGTTTGTTTGTTTTTTGATACACGTACTATGCGGTTACTCAGTTTGAAGTTGATATATCTGTATTTTCGCAATTGCTTAGATGTTTTAGTTGTTTTAAAACTATAGTACATTGAAGGAAAGTTGAAACGTAATTGAAACGTAATTGAAACAGAGTTGAAACAGAGTTGAAACATAATTCAAACATAATTAAAATAGTAGTACTACCTAAAACAACACACATGCAGGAGTAACTTATTGTTATGGATTGTTGGGACATTGTGAGCTTTTATAGAATTTGCGAGGGAAACCGTAAATAAAAAAAAATACAAAAGAAAAACTAGGTGCACAATCTTGATATAAATATAGTCTTGTTTATTTTTTCACTTTGCGGAACAAAATTATCCAATCTCAGAAATATATCAACAACAACAAACAACAATCACGCAGTCGAATCGAAACACATGAAAACTCAAGTATTCACGAGACATAAAAAAGAAGAATTTTCAAAATTACAAAAATCAACAAGAACTGCAGGGAAGAAGAACCCCCCATCGACAATGATGAACAATCCTATGTTCGAATCAGCTACAGCCACCGAACAACGAAGCTCATTTAGAAAATCGTATGCATAAACCCTTGGAGGAGTGACAAAGGCATTCATTCATGACAATGTCATCCATGAAACTCATGAAGACTATAAATCTGTTCAATTTCATATCTTAGATAAGTCTTCTCTATCTTCTCTTTAAAAATGGCGTTGATTGCAAAGTTTTCATTCGGGAAACCTACTCTCGATGAATTCAACTCTTATCTAGCATCTTTTAGATTCATAGGAGCATACAATGCATTTAAGTGGGATTATAGGAATTAGTTTGTTGAATTTGATGTGTTAGACGATGTCAAATACTTCTGAAAATGATATGTTAGAACCCTAGGAAAATACACACCAAACTTTCACCCCAAATGGGAGTCTCAAATTAATCACCTTTTGATATTCCTGCCTAAAGTTCTTGAACTCCCATATAATCCAGACTATATCTCCTACATTACTAAAGAAATTGGATTGTCTTAAGCAATGAAGGTTCCCCAGAAAAATATTGCAAGCTTTAACATGTGTAAAGCTTGAATTATTGCAGACATTTCTAATCCTCTTCCCCGAAGAATCTGGATAAGATTTGGGTAACAAGATGGTTATTGGCAAAATGTTTCATACATTGAAAAACCTCATTACTGCAAATCATGTAAACATCTAGGGCATCCTGAAAAACCAATTAAAAAAACATTCAAACCTAAAATTAAAAGTCTAACAGGTAACTTAATAAATAAAACAATGAATCTTAGAGGATAAATAAGATCCTCAGAATCATCTTTAAAATGACCATATCAATATTGAATTGGAATACTAGAGGTGTAGGGAACCAAGGTACAAAAAGAAAGATTAAGAACATAGCTACAACGTATTAAGTAGATTTCATAGCTCTTCAAGAGCCTATGATATCTGTTGATAAACTTGGTTTTGAATCATCCTTTGCAAACAACAATAGTAAAATATAGATTTTATAGAGAAAAAAATTCAATGTTCAAATCCTAGACCATTCTGATCAACTTTTCCACACTATGGCAAGCTATTCTTCTACTAACAAAGTAGTTTTGGTTACAATAGTGTATGCAGAATGTATTCGATCCCCAAAAATACCTCTTTGGGATTATTTAAGTACTATTTCAATAACAACCTTACCCTAGCTTGTTGTTGGATATTTTAATACAATCTCCAAATAAGTGAAAAATTGGTTTGTTTAACACTTCGTATAAGAGGGATGGATGACTTTAATTCTATGACCTTAGACTGTAACTTAGAAGACCTAGGATTCTCATGTTCAAAATTTACTTGGTCCAAAAAACATGAATGGAAATGACTAGACAAGGCTTTGCATAATGACCACTAAAGAGACTTATTTGATATTACCAGGGTGAAACATTTGCCCATAATGGCTCAGACCATTCACCCTTAGTAATATCAGTTTCAGCAAACTCAACACACTCAAAACCACCACTTAGATTTCTGAACATGTGGATCCAACATAAAGACTTCTTTAAAACTGTAGAAACTAATTGGTCGGACCCTATGTTTGTCTCTCCCATATATATATTTTTGTTTAAACTGAGAAGGCTTAAAACCCATCTCAAAATCTGGAATAAGAAAGTATTTGGAAATATTTTTGATTGTATAGCTAAGATAGAAGAGGATGTTAAAATTGCTGAAAGAACCTTAGAAGAATCTAATAATCCAGAGAACCAGTCAAATCTCTCTAAACTTATGGAAATGCATTTAACATTTCTTGCCACATAAGAAACTTTTTGGCAACAAAAAAGTTCAGTTAATTGGTTTAAAGATAGTGATAAACAATACATCAACTTTCCATAATTTTGTTAAAAAAGAAAGAACATAAATAGAATCAATGGTATATTTATCAATAATAATTAGATAGAAGATCATAAATAATTAGATCATCTTCTGTATAATACTTTTCATCTCTATTAAATTATCACCCTAATCAGATTATCCATCTTTAATAAATGATATTATCCTTAAAATTATCTATGATCAAGATAATAATGTAATTATAGAGGCACCATATATGGAAAATATACATTCTATTATAAAGAACCTTAATAGCAATAGTATTTCTGGAGTTGATGGATTCAACTCCATATTTACCAATCATGTTGGTCAATAATCAAAGCATAACTATATAATGCTATTATAACTTACTTAAATAACTTAGATCCCCCTAAAGAAATTTTTGCTACCTCGATATGCTTAATCTATAAGGTTAATACACCTAAAAATTGGCAATAGTTTAGACCAATAATCATGTTTCAGTCTTTAATAGAATACTATCTAAAATATTAAACAAAAGGATAACAAGATTACTGCCCAGAATCATCTCAAAAGAACAAGGAGCATATGTAAAAAAAGATACATTCAAGATAACATACTAATCACATAAGAGATGGTTAATGATTTGAACAAAAAATCTAGACGAGATAATCTAATAATCAAACTTGACACGTGAAAGGCTTTTGACAAGATAGAATTTAACTTTATCTACCAAGTAATGCAGGTTTTTGGCTTTAACTCACAAGTAATCAGTCTGATTAAAACTGGAATAAAAAACATATCCTATTAAGTAATAATAAATGGTATAGCATATGGTTATTTTAAGTCTTGCAATGGTATTTGGGAAAAGAGGACCCCTTATCCCTAAGGTTGTTTATCATTGCAGAAGAATTATTGATAAGAGGTATAAATAAAATTATTGACCAACAATTGTCTATATCTTATAGAATTAAAGGCTTTTTTACCATCAACTTTTTAGCCTTTGCAGATGATGTTATCCTATTTCTTAATGGATCTCTTAATCATGTTAAAAAACTCACCGCATTCCTTGACATATACCAAAAACTTTTTGGCCAACATGTTAATAAAAAAAACCACCTTTGTATGACCATCAACCATGAGAAAATCTAGAATTAGTTCTTTGGAAAACCATCTAGGATTCAAGCATTCTAATCTCCCTTTCTGGTATTTAGGAATCCTAATATACTCATCTCCCAATTCCTCACATTATGAAGAACTAATAGACAAAATCATATCCAAAATTAGTGAATGGAATTATCAACACCTGTCATATGATGGGAGTTAGATTTTGATTTAATCAGTTCTTCCAGCTTACCCAATTTACTATCTACAATGTATTTTGTTACTTTTGAATGTTATATCAATAATTAACAAACTTTTGAACAACTTTCTCTGGGTTATAATGATACTAATAAATCTATATTATGGTCAAACTAGAATAAACTCTGTAAACCTTTAAGTGAAAATGGTATTAAATAAAAAGACCTGAAATACATTCAAACAACATATTCCTTTAAATTATGGTTAATGTTCAGAGAAAACAGTTTTCAATGGGCTAATTTGATGCATTCAAACTATTGTATGAACATGTACCCTTTACAAACACTTATGATAAAGACATGTTCTAAAACTTGGAAAAGAATGTTTATAATAAAATTTCAAGCTGAGAAACAAATATTTTTTGGAAATTTGGAAAGGTGAATATAAATTTCTGGTTGGATAAATGGAATCACACTTATCCTCTTATCACAATAACCCTAACACATAGTTCTTGGTATACTCCTACAAAGGTATCTAACTACTGGTTAAACAATAATTGGAATCTCCCTAGATTAAGATCTAGTGTATTACCTTATGATATAACTAGAATTCAAAAAATATCCATTAACTTAAATGTTGAGGACACTATAATATGAAAGTTATCATCACATGGTAAATTCAATCTAAAAAATACTTGGAATACAATAAGATCCAAAGATGTTAACTCTATAATCCAAAGTAAGATATGTAATAATATTTCTCCAAAGAAGTGCTCTATCACTCTTTGGAGAATATTAAACAACTTAATATTTGATGATTTTATACTTCAAAACAAAGGTTTCCAATTAGCTTCAAAGTGTGAAACATGTTAAAGTATTGAAACAAATGACCATGTTTTTTTATCATGTGATTCTTCCTGGGAAGTTTGGCAGCATTTTGCTAGAATATTTGACATCAGACTAAGAAAACACATGACAATTAACCATATTACAAATTTATGGTTTCTTTCAACATCTAAGAAGACACATGTGAGAACAATACACCAACATTAATAGTTTGGTCAATCTGGATAGTAAGGAATAAATCTAAACATAATAATATAACCTTTCTATCCAAAAATGTTATAGATCATGTCAACTAAATCCTTGCATCCTTTTATATTTCAACACCATTACGTGAAAACATTGGCATTAAGACATTCATTTAGCTAAAGAACTGCACTATTTTAATCATCTGAAAACAAACAAACCTTTTTTTTTATATAAAATGACATCCACCTCCTTTAAATTGTCTCAAGCTTAACTGTGATGGCTCGTTATTATCTGATATTGAGTCTAGCAATGGTTTCATTATAAGAAATCAACATAGTGAGTTAATTGTTGCCAAAGGTTCTCTTATTGGTAAATGTTCTCCTTTAGTTGCTAAAACCCGAGCTTTATTACATGGTCTATATATTGCAAGATAAATGATCTGAAAAATGTTGATGTTGAGATAGATTCCTTAGTTTTGTTCAACATGCTTGCATATGAAACTTTTCCTTCTTAGAATAGGTTCTTAGATGTTGCAGGAATTTAGTTCAATCACAAATTATCATTAAGCACATCTTTAGAGAACAAAATGTTGTTGCAGATTAGTTAGCTAAATTCACTTAAAAATAACAAACTGATTGTTTATTCTTAGCCAATCAGGCTCCAACAACTTTGAACGCTATCCTTGTTCTAGAAAGTATGAATATGGTATACTTAAGACTATTAACCTAATAGTTTTAAGTTAACTAATCACTAAGCATGTCTTAAAAAATGACCAATAATCTTTCTCTGTTTTGCAGGTTGGAAATAAGGAGTTACAAGCTAGATCAAATGCAGCAAGTATCAACAAGGACAAGAAGATATGGTTGAATACCAGTATGAGCCATAGGAACAAGGAGGAAGACACTAAAAATACTCAAAATCAGACCACATTGATGAACAAAATGGAAGACAATGAAACTTATAAAGATTACATATAATTTGTAATATGTATACTTTGCTTAAATACTTTGCTCTACAATCTGTAATACTATGTTTTCAACATCAATAAAATACTGAAGTTTTTGCCCAAAAAAAGTGCACAATACAACATTTAGTGTTTGGATTGTGGAAATAATTTTGCATTCACGGGTACCACATATATTATGTTTTATTGTTAAGACGATTAACAAAATACAATTTAAATACAAAATGTTCAATAATTCTTTGTTACAAAACTCTTACACTTTACAAAGATAATATCATTCAATAAACTTTTTTGTGTGTTTACCTCTCACCTTACTTTTGTCTCTAAAAATTCATTTTATATTCTTCGTATTTAGAGAAATAAATATATATATTTTTATAATTGAGTGGGCAAGGCCCACCTTAAAGCTTTATTAAGAGGCCCAAATAGGGCATTATGTTACATATTTCTAAAAGAGGTGATCCATTCAGAAATAAATATACTTGTAACTGAATCGATAATATGTTTTCAATTGTTCGTATCGCCGTATTTTTTACTTTTGTGTTGCTTATTCTATTTACAACCCTCTCAACCAAAGCCTTAGCTTTAATTTAGATCGAACGGTTCATATATAAATATAATACTTCAAACGATCCATATTAAAACCATAATACAACAGACATTTGAATAAAAATCATATAATAAACAACTATAATAAAATTTATAATACAATAGGCGCTTCATATTATATATTTAAATCAACAAATATAATTAAAACCATACTTCATAAGACAATATAAAGAAACCTAATTCCAACTAAGAACAAAGTGCAACAATATTCAAGCTTCAGCCCTGGTAGCTTCGGCCCACATAGCTTCGACCCAACTTTAGCCATATGTTATGGAAAAAGTCTACAACTACATACTTGAGCCTAATATGATGTAACACCCTTTGACCTATTCTCTACGGTACACCATTTGCGCACGTCTACGAGTCTTTAGTGACTTGTCTAAAACCTTAGATTTCAGTAGATGTCTCCGCATCTAGGTCACAACCTAAGCTTAACCATGGAATTATTGATAGTTCTTGTATGTACATGTCTTCGAGCAATCCATCTTTGGCTCGTGTAGTCCAACGACAATACTTGTGCTCACTATACTTAACAATTCCAAATTTAGGCGTATAATAATTACAACATCCCTTACACCGAATGTTTTACTCTTTAGTGATCAACTCACATGCATCTTAGACTTGAACAAATCTCACATAGTTCATGAGATTTGAGATCGGTAATACATTGATTAGAGCATGGTTTCCACAAAGAGTTTATACGCCTTTAAAATAGAGGTTATGAGGATGACTACTTTATCATATTCCCCCACATTAAATACATACAGATCGAGGATGAGACACCATCTTAATATATATATATATATATATATAAGTAGTGGATTCTGAGTCGTACTTAAGAGTTTCAAAAAGATTTATTTCACTTTTGAAATTTTTTTGAACTTTATTTTTTATATTTAACTAAATTATATTTTTAAAACATTATTGATATGCCTTATTAGTGATTTGTGTGATATTTTTGTCTTGTTTTATAATTATTATTAATTCTAACTTAATTAAAGTTTTTATTTTATTTTTTAAAATTTTTTACAATTGTTTTTTAAGATTTATAAGTATAAACTCGATTGAAAAAAAAATAGTTGATGTCTATAAAAATTTAAGATTTGAATAAAAAAACGGTAAACAAATATATATTTGAAAGCAATTAAAAAAATATATGATAAAAGCATGTCTTTTAAATATTTTCAATTTTTTTTACCTAAAACAAAATATTAGATAATATATTGTCAAATAAATTTCACATTTTTGTAAGACTGGTCGTTACTATATTTTTGAAATAAAATGATGAATTTAATATTTTATAAGATAAGAAATTTCAAATTATATATATAATATTATATTATATTTATGAATATAATATCAATTTAATTACATATGAAATATTATATAAAACATGTATAAAATTATTGGGCTAATACTATTAGGTATACAAAATAAAGCACAAAATAATGTTAGATAGTTCATAGTTTTTGTTGCGTATAAAAATTTTCAAAGAAAACAAAAAAAAGATAAAAATTAGTGTAATTTTTTTTTCTAATTATTTATGAAACATGGTGTATTTAAAATATGGTATGAGATGGATTGATATGTATGATTTGTTAAAGATAGCACAAGGTTGAGTCTATATGGGAGAAACTTTCTGATCTTCCTAGAGATCCTAATTATGGATTAAAATCGTTCTTTTCAATTCAGTTGTCCTTTATTCATATTTCATAAATCCTTTTATTTTTCAGTTTTTTCCCAAGAAATAAGATTTTATTGATGTTAAGAAAGTTATTACATATGTTCATATTTTCTAAAACATTTTCAAACATCCTTAACTATTTTCTTATACAATTTTGTGACTATTAATTCTCCTCTTGCAAATCTTCTCTAGTCCAGTTCTTGTAGCTCATCTATCTTAAGTGACCTTGTGTCTTCACTCCATCCTCTTGCTGCACACCATCTTTATACTCCTTTTCCTGCAAAACAGAAACCATATAGGTCAAGTTTTTCAACTTGCCAAACCAATTAGTCATCTTCAAAGAACCTAAAGTAACCCAAATTTAAGGATACAAGCAATGTAATTGCATTCAATTCATTCAATGAATGAGTTTATTCAACTGTAAACTTAGACTGTGTATTTAATGCATGTTTTGCCACCCAATCGGCAGTAGAAATGATATCAACTGCAAAAATTTTAATCAAATTCTTTATTCTTCTTAATGTTTTCCGATTACCAATTCCTCTTATATTCCAATTAAGTAAAGATATAGTCATTTAAAGCTTTTATATGAGGATCCTATTGACCCTTTAAAGTTTCTTGTTCTTTATATTGTTTTACTTCTTGCTGATCTTCTCACATTAACATTAAAAGAGTCTTTTTTTTATTTTCTTTGTTTAGGTGAATTAGGTTCACTTAAACTGGGCCTTACTAAAGGTAACTGCTCTGCTTCTACAATATCTTCTAATTCTTCATCAGTTAATACATTAAATGAATTGTTTAATTTTATAGTTTCAATTTCATTGATTATGTCCTCATTAGTGATTTCAACGGAATATTTCAGTTGATTAAAAAATTTAACATTGTTATTCTGGTGCTCTAGAGTATCACTAGGTGTGTTCTTATTAGTAATTTCCCTTGATTATTTTAGTTGATTAACAGTTTTTACATTATTATTTTGATGTTCTAGTGGGATGCTCATTTGTGGTGATCTATGTACATTATCTATCTCTGTTTCATTTAAGTGATTAATATCAAGTTGATTGTTACATTGACTGTGTACATTATCTGTTTGTGCTGTATTTTGGTCTTGTGGTTTAGTTACATTAGTTATGCCATTATTAGTTGTTTCAAAAGGTTCCTTAATTGTTTGTGGTGATCTATGTACATTATCTGTATCTGTTTTATTTAAGTGTTTAATATCAGTTTGATTGTTACATAGACTAGATACTATAACCTTATCAAATCCATTTTCATATACTCCACCTTCTGTTAAACTCTTATTCTTTTCAAATGTTTGACTTTGCTTGTTAGCTTCAGAATTTTCAGCAAATTTTTCAACATTTACAACCTCAGTTTCTGTGTGTTTTTCATTGTTAATACCTGTACAAACTTTTGGTATCCAAACTTCTTTTGAAGGAAGATTGGATATATTTTTCATACGATCTTTATTGCTTCTGTTTTTATTTAAATTTTGTTCCAATTCTTTTTTTTTACATTGACTTTCTTTATGTCCTATGTGTTTACAGGTTTTACAGTAGAAGGGTTTTTTTTTTCAAATAAGAAATATCTTGCCAAAAACCATCCTCTTCACCAAATCATATCCAAATGCTTTGGGAAGAGGCTTAGAAACATCAACCAGAACCCTAGCTTTACAATTATTATACATAGCAATGTTATTTTTAGGGACCCATACTGCTAAAGGCAATCCGATTGCTTTAGCAATATGGTTAACAGAATCAGAATTATAAAAAAATTCAGGCAGTTTAGGTAATGAAATCCAAAGAGGAGTCACAAGTGACTCCTTTTTGGGGTTAAAATCCGGTGACCATTTAAGAATTCTGAAAGATAAGTTTCCTATCGATCTAATGGTTTTGCTCCAAAACGTTTTTACGTCTTTTAATTGTTCAAATTCTATGAAGTAGTGCCTATAATCCCATTTATATATGCTGAATGGCCCTGTGAACCTAAATGCAGCAATGTATGCTTTGAACTCGCTGAGAGTAGGACTACCAAACAAGAACTTAGCAATTAAGGTATGCTTTGAGATGCTAGTTAAAGAAAACTTATCTGCTCGTTGAAACTGCACTGATTTATAATCCTCGTGCTCCTCGTGTAGGACTCCACTATGAATGAACTCTTTATTTCTGCCTCCAACCGCTTCTGCAAAGGACTTCTTTCCTTCAGTGCTTTCGAACGTCGGGTTCATGACCATCTTCGGTGTAGTAGCACCTTTCAGTTGAGGGAAATCTTCTTGAACCCCATTCTTGTTCATCTTTCGACAATTAACAATCTCAGATCCAAATCAGAGAAGATTTTGAATCGAGAAAAACCAAAGCTGAATCAACTTCTTACAAAGAAGCAATTTTTAACAGTAAAATAGGCTGTGCGTGAAGGTTTTTTTTTATCCCAATTCGATGAAATCTAGGATTTTTTTCTGATTAGAGAGGAGAGAGGCTAAAGAGATGAGATAGGGTTTGATGAAAGAGTGGTAGAGAGCTGATCGAAATCCTCGAGATGAGGACAGCCTTCAGAGTAGGTGAAACGCTGCTTCTTGGGCTTTCTTGGAAACCCGATCGACTTCTTGGAGCGTACCCATCAGCTCCCCACTCCAAAAATCCTTTTATTTTTCAGTTTATTTTTTGTATTTTTTTTCTCTTACTTTATGTTTTGTCTTAATGGTTTTCATTGCTTTCGATTAGATCTTTTAGACGTTACAATCATTTCCTTCACTTTTCATATCTCCGTTGATCCTTGTTACCTCACATAACTGCACCATCAGTTCTCCCACTTTCATTTTTCACTTTCTATTGTTCGAATCAGTAAGGCTTGACAAGGAAAAGTGGTTTGCTCGATTTCAACCAAGTTCGTTGTTTAACCCTTTGATTTGGTATGCTCCAAACTTTTATATGGCTTTCGATGTCAGTCCGTGTATTTTGGTTTTCTATCGCCCTGCAATCGATTGGACTGTCAGCGTTCAGTCTGTTGTTCTGACTATCGCCATCAACTATTTTGCGGCCACACAACTCATTCACGATATAAGTAGTATCATATATTATTGTAGTTTTTTTATCTCTTCAACGAGATATTCATCTTCAGATCTATTATATATTTAAATTTCATTTGTAGTAATGTAGATCTCATATAGTTTTGTATTTATTTTAATTATTTCTTTTTAGATATATTTAAATTTTGTTGTATTTAGATAGTTCATAAAGATATTCGAATAGTTTTAGTCTCTAATATCTTTCAGGAGACTACCCCAATAACTATGTATAATTTTATAATGTATTTAATATTTTTTTTATAAAAAAAATATTATCTCAATCATGATTTATCAATAATTTTAAAATTTAGAATGATAAGAAGTTAGTTACTGAATGAAAAATCATGTCATTTTACGTACGTTATATTTAGGTGGGAACATGATTTTTCGAAAAAAATGAGAAATAGCTCTCCTCTCTAAGCAGACTTCTCTAAGAAACTCGACTTTTTGTCTATGAGGACTCCTCTTCCTCATCTCGAAAAATCAATCTCTGTTGGGCTCAAATTCAAGAAGTAATTCAAGAATACATCTTTTAATCAAGTTAAATTACACCAAGATTGGTCTAATTAGTAGAAGTAACGAATAAATCAACAAATGAATCAAAATGGGATTTAGAATTTCTAAAGACTACTAGTATTTGAATCAATATTTTCCTTCTCAAAATTCATCATCATCCATTTGATATAAATATATTCTCCTTCAATTAAAGTAATATAGTAAGAAAATCAATAAAGGGATTAAAAACTAGGGCTATATTTATCTCGAAGATCTTTCACTCTCAGCAAAAGCAACTAAGGGTTTGATAATATTTCTCAAAAGCTATTCTAAAAAAGCATTATATTCACATTTCAGTCAGGGATTGGGACTAGAATAATATTACCTCAAGATGAAAGACAAATGGAATTCATAGAAGATGTAAATTCCAATCGATTTAAAGTGCAAAACTTCAATAGAGTCTTCAAGCCGAACAAATACACAAGAATATAGAAAAGGTAATGCAGTTCAAGATCAGGAAGAATAGTTCCTTCCACTCAGAGTAAACTCAAATATATAGCAAGAGACGAACAAGCAAGGCCATCAAACCAAAAACATCTCAAACCGAGAGACAGTAAGACCCAAGTATACTAGGAATGAAAACTTTCGTGAGAAATTCAGCACTTCCAACAAAGGAAAGTACAAAGCCATCAATCTTTCCCAACAAGATAATTCATTACTTCTCCAAAACTCTAAATTAAAATTACTTGGAATGTTTTCCTTAGGAAGACCATCTATGACTATGCTTCATACTTTTATGAATAATTAAAATTGTCTGGAGATTACAGTATAACCACACGGGACCAAAAGCATATCTTCATAGAATTGAACCTCATGGACGGCCTTAGGACTTTATGGATTATAAATGTCTGGCCAATTGGCTAGCATTTCATGAGGCTCCTAAAATGGAAGCCAGATTTCAACCCAAGGAAAGAGTCTCTTGTGACCTCTGTTTGGGTCACATTTGTTTAGTTACTATAATATTTATACAATAGAGATACTATAAATTTAATTCTAAGACCTTAGGCAGACCACTAGATATTTGGATTTCTAGTATAAACATTTCCATGTATAATTACTGACCGACTTCGATAGAATTAGATATATCAAAGCCTTGAAGAGACAAAATATGGATTAATTTTGACCATCACGGTGGATTGTAGATTAACATTGTATATGTTTATAAACTAATATACTAGCCATTCTGTCTTCATCTTGGTCACAACTTTGAACAATGTAAAAAAGTTAAAAAAAATTAAATGAAACTAAAGAAAGAAACACCATGGAAACCCCAAACCAACAAATAAAAAAACAAGTTGAAACATATAAGGCTATTTGGAAAACCAAAATCAAATATTTAATAATCAGTAATGGAAATGAAAACAATATTGATACTATCTATGATATTATAAATATTGGTAATCATTAATTTGAAAATCACAACCCTATAGAAAATCAAGGCTTCAAAAACTCTTTGAATACAAATAAATCCTTAATAGATGAAACGAACCCTAAAATTATATAGGCCCTTCAGTCTATAGATCTTCGTAATAGATTTAATACTTTAAATAACTATTTTGATAAAGAACATGTAGACGACTCATCAAAACAGACCATAACTGGTAGCTTACCAGTTAAACCAACATATACAAAAGCTGGAAAACTTGGATTTCACTAAACTTACTCCTAAAAATCCAAAATAGTTAAAAATAAAGTTACCAAAACCCTTAATAACCCTTAAAAGGTCACAAAAAACTTAACTCCATCAATTTTAAATGACTATACAAATTTAAACGAGAACATTAGAGGTATTGGTAATAAAAAACTGTTAGAAAATTTGAATATATCATTAGAACAGAGGTCATAGAATTCCTGGCTATTCAAGAACCTATTGTATCTGAAAACAACTTTAATAAAAATTCTATATTTTCATCATTGTGTAATAAACTTGAACAATAAAATATGGGTCCTCTGGAAAGATAATTACTCTGTGGATATCAGTTGCAACCATGAAAAACTTATCCAATTGAGAATTCATTACATTAACAACAATAAAAAATGTACGGCTACTGTAAAACGTGTTACATGCATCAGAATCAACAGACTCCCTTTTTGGGATAAAATGATAGATATTGCTAACAATCCACTTGAGTGGATTGTTATGGGAGATTTTGATTATATTACTAAAGCCACTGAGGAGTTATCTTGTACTTAATTGCGTTTAAGAAGTCTTGATGACTTCAACAACATAATATTTGATTGTAATTTTATTGATGTTGGGCTTGTTCGAACACCTTACGCATAGACTAATAATACGAAATACAAAAGATTAGATATAGCTCTTTTAAATAATAAAATGAATAACTGTTTTGATAATATTCATATTAAGCATTGGGCCAATAATTTATGACCATTTCCCTATATCTACGACCACCTCAAATTACTCTATAAAACCAAAAACTTCTTTTAATTTTTTAAACATGTGGACTTTTCACCCCCAATTAAATCAGATCACTGAAGAATCATGAGGGATCCTTTAACTGGCCAACCCTTTCATGTTTTTTTGGCAAAAACTAAAAAGATTAAAATCTAAATTAAAAACATTGAATCATGATACCTTTAACAATATCTTCACAGTTGTTGCCAAAGCTGAAGATGAAATTGTTTATCTTGAAAATGCTTATCAAGTTTCTCAAAATCTTGAGGATAAGGTTAACTTGTCCAAAGATAATTCGAATTTTATTCTTCTCTTAGCAAGAGAATAATCTTATTGGGGGCAAAAAAACCTGTATGAATTGGATTGCGATTGGGGATAAAAATACTTCCATGTTTCACAATTATGTTAAAAAAGACATACAAAGAACATAATTCATGGTATCTTTTATGAAAATACTTGGATTGATTCTAATACTAAAATTGGTGAATATTCTATAGAGTTTTTTAAAGATCTTATTGCAAATTCAAGACAAGTTAATCAATTTGAAAACATTCCAAATATTATTCCTAGGCTTGTAACTAAAAATGAAAATCATTATCTTATGGTAATCCCTTCTCAAAATGAAATTTACAATGTTGTAAAAGGCCTTAAAACTTATAGTATTGTTGGCCCATATGGGTTCAATGCAACATTTTATCAAAACTGTTAGTCTACCATTAAATCTAACCTTTGTCTTGTTGTGAAAGACTTCTTTGCTGGTAAAACTGTCCCTAAAGGCATATACTCCCCTGCTATATGCTTGATCCCCAAAATGGATAATCCTAAATATTGGAGAGACTACATGCCAATTAGCATGCGTTTTAACAGACTCATGTCTAAAATTATAAATGATATATTAATGAAAATCCTTCATAAAATTATCTTCCCCGAGCAAGGAGGCTATGTTCATGAAGAAAAATCTATGAACATATTCTTCTTTCTCAGGAGCTCATCCATGATATTAACAAGAAGTCAAAGGGAAGTAATATCCTCTTGAAATTTGACACGACGAAAGCCTTACATAAAATCTCTCACACATTCTCAGGGCCTTTTGCTTCAGTAACAATTTTGTAAATCTTCTAAAGAATACCACCTCTATTTTTTTCTCAATCATTATAGATGGTGAAAGTAAAGGATATTTTAAGGGCTTAAATGAAATCAGGCACAGAGATCAACTATCTTCCAGCATGTTTAACATTCTAGAAGAATACATCATTAGAGGTATATATCTTATCTCTAATAATTACCATCAAATGAAGTATGTTACTAGAAACAACCTTAGTATAAATTGTCTGACATTTGCTGATGATTTCATCATCTGTACAAATGGCTCTAAGAATAATAATTCTAGATTTAATATATGTAACCAAATTGTCAAAGGGACTAGTGCTTCTGTTTTATTATCTCACCCTGGATGATGATTTAAAGATAATTGATGACCTACTGGAGGTAGAAAAAATTTGGAAGCAAAAATTCGTCTTCATTTTTGGGGTCTGGGAGAATGGCAAAGAGATATATGAAGTTAACCCTTCTAGATTGAACCTCGTTTGGAGGAGTAACCGCATGTATTTTAATTTTAATTCTCTAAATTATATTTTCAACTGATGTTATCCTTATTTTTTTTATCAACTTCTATATTCTGAACAGGAATTTCGAGGAGCTATGCACTTCATCGAGAGAAAGCAAAATAGACTTTCATCAAACTTGCTGCATGGGCTGAAAATGAATGGAATAACGCTTTCCACGATGCTTTAGAACCTATCAATTTTATTAACATCCACCTATTTCCGATCATGTTTGGAGCTTTGCCTCCTAAGAATTTGATGGAGCAACCCAATCCTTGACAAGTTGTCAAAATGTTGGTCCACCCTGACAATAAGTTATTCTTACCAATTCGTAGTAGATCGGATATCCATCTTCCTGAGAAGAAGGAAAAAAAGAATAAAAAGGTAGTTAGCACATATGGTGTTAGCCCTTCAGTAGATCTGAAGCCAATAGGTTCAAAGAGGAAAACATAAGAAAACAATCTCTCCACCATCGAGGAATGAGTAAAATACGAACCTTCTTCAAAAAAAGAAGCCAAATGCTCCTTAAAAAAAGAAAGGTTACACCAAAACAAATCCCCAAAAGAAACGAAAAAGACAACTATGGAGATTGTCAAATAAGTATTGTGTGACAGCGACGATGGTGCAGAGAATCAGTAAAGTCAACAGAAAGAAAATGAAGCTCTTGTTCAAAATATTTCCAATTAGCAAGGGGTAATTGTGGCTATAGAGGATGATCAAGGTGATGACCACTTCAATCTTGACAACTTTATCAATTTTAACGAATCACAAGAGCTTGTTGGGGACGAGGATCCCATCATTCAGGATATTCAAGATCATCTGCATAATTTTGGAAGAAGAGCTGCACCTGCTGCTTCTGAAGCCACATCTCCTGAGGTTATTGTTCATACAACCTCTTTAGATCTTATTCCTCGACCTAGCCCATTTGTCTTTCCCCATGTGGAACTATCCGAAGACGTTCTTACCGCTCTTCAACCTTTTACTGATCTCGATGTTGTAGCGCAAAAGCTGACTCAAGAAATTAAATATTCTCGAATTCATTCAAATCACATGGCTAAAGAAATCGTTCACTATAAAAGTGTTGTTGTAGATGAGAAAAAGATGAGAGAGATCTTTGAGGACCTTGTAATAGATTAGTTCCATCAATTTCAAATGGCCAGATCTGAATTTGTCAGAGGGCTTCTCCATATCAAGAATAACCTTAGAGAATTGCATCGAAGAGAAAAAGAAGATCTCAACACTTCTCATTATAATGAAATAGATCAACTCAAGGCTAAAGATTCTGAAGAGTTAGCTTCAGAAAAGAAAAAATTCGATGACCTTCAAGTTTTTCTTGACAATAGTGAGGCAGAGAAGAAATTATTGATAGATGACATGACCACCCTCAAAGCCCATAAGTAACTTGTTTTCAATATCGTTGAGGATGAGTGTCCAAAATACATGTTGGTAGCTATCAATAACGGCAAAGAACAAAAAGTTATCACACTCCTTCGTGAAATCTATGCCACATATCCCAAAATCGATCATTCAAGCTTTTGAAATGAAATCCCCATCGATCGGCGCCCTATGAGGCTTTCAAACCTATTCCAAGCTCATCATTCGAATGGGAAGATTTAAAGAAGGATTCCGAAGAGATCTTTGAGGATGAATAATTTTAGTATCTCATTTTTTGTATCTGTCATATCATCACTGTAACATTTTGTTTTAATAGATACCTTTTTACTTGGTATCTAGGAAATTATACTGTGTTCATCGAATTAAATTGAATGATAAATATCTGTGTTTATGCTTTAATTTTTTCAAGTTATATTCGAATTTTACTGTTATTTATATTAGTTATTCAGAGTGAAAACATAACATGATATTATAATGCATAACACTGCAAATATTATAGTGCATTTAATGACTGTAGCACTTCAAATATTATAGTGCATTTAATGAACGTACCACTTTGAATTTTATAGTGTGTTTAATGAACGTAGCAGTTCGAAAATTATAGTGCGTTTAATGAACGTAGAACTTCGAATATTATAGTGCATTTAATGAACGTATAATTTTGAATATGGTTGCTTCTTCGAAAAGTGTATTGGACACTTCGGAATATTCTACTCTTGGTCAACCTCAAAGATGATCAGTATTTGGTTAGTTACCAAAATAATTTAAACAAAAACTCGTAAAAAACCATTGACCAAAAAATACATTTTATTGATAAATTGAATATGTACATAGCGCCTCCTTAAAACCTTCATGGGCCAACAGGGTAGGAAAGAGTGCGCTAATAAATCAAAGAAAACAATTTCAGAGAATAACACAACCACTCCCAGTACAGTTTTGGATGTTGTATATTCCACGGATGTTGAAGCATCCTCTCCTGATTATCACAACGGCGGTAAGAACCCGAATTTATCCCTTCAACAACCATATAAGGTCCTTCCCAATTCGGGTTCATCTTATCGAGGCTCTATTCCTTGGTATGGAGGAATACATTTCTTAATACTTTGTCATCTACCTTCAATTCCCTCTTTTTTACCCTAGAATTATATATGTTCATCATAAGAGTTTGATAATGAATTATATTTAAATGTGCTCGAACTTTTTTCTCTTCAACCAAATTCAAACTCGCTCTTTTAGCTTCATCATTCAAGTCTTCAAAATATTGTGTTATCCTAAAAGAGGGCAAGGTAGACTCCACAAGATTGACAACGTCCATTCCATACGCCAAAGCAAAAAGGGTCTCTTTAGTAGCATACCTAGGGGTTGTTCGATAATCCCATAATACCTCCTGTAAGTAATTAGGCCATTTTTATGCTGCTCGTGTAAAATTAATCTTCAAACCTTCTAAGATAAACATGTTTGTCACCTCTACTTGTCCATTTGCTTTGGGATGAAAATGTGTAGGAAAACATTGCTTGATTCCCTTCGAAGCACAATACGAAGCCATTTCTTTATTATTGAATTGATGACCATTATCAGTAGTAATTTTTTGAGGTACTCCAAAATGACAACATATACTGTTTAAAATGAATTTAATCACATCTTTAGCTTTTGTTCCAAACAGAGGTTCTGCTTTTGCCCACTTCGTAAAAAAATCCATTGCTACAATTATCATTTGTCGTCCTCCAGAGGTCATTGGTAAAGGTCCTACTAAATTTATTACCCATCTACCAAACGGAATGGCTTCGGTAACGGACATAAGTGGAACTGCTAGTTTGTGAATAGAGTTAGAAAACCTTTGACAAATATCACAGTTTCGAACCAAATTCTTGGCATCGTTCATAATCGAGAGCCAATAAAACCCTGCAAGAAAAACTCGACGAGTCAACACCTTGAACCCACAATGTGCTGATACTTCTCCATCATGTATGTATGATAAAACCTCATGCGATTCTAGTATGCTCAAACATCGCAATAATGGCATAATCAATACGTTCTTATCCAAAACTCCATCTAAAACTATATTGCCAAAAGCTTTGCCTTACAATTTTTTGGCCAATTTTGCATCTTCAGGAAGCTCTCATCTAATAAAAAAAATCAAAATGTCAGCTCTCCAATCACCTCGGACTGTATCTGAGGTGACAAATAGTTCCTCAATATGTTCACCCTGATCTGGATGGGTTAAAATCGATGGACTTTCTTGTAATAAAATCCAATGATATTCTTTCTTGTATGTAATAGTTTCTAAAGAATCAACTACAATGTTACTCCCTCGATTTATATGGTCTACAACAACATGATTAAATAAAAGCATCAGCTTTTGAAGCTCTCAAATATACAAAATTAAATGATCCTTTTTTTCTTCGGAAACTCCACACACTTGATTTGTCATTAATTGAGAATATGTCGCTAATTGTACTGAAGTTGCACCACATATCTTCACAAGTTTCAATCCAGCTAATGTAGCTTCGTATTCAGCTTCATTATTTGAAGCGTGTAAACCAAATTTAATAGATTGAAGCATTGTTTCTCCAGATGGAACAACCAATTGAACTCCAGTGCTGCATCCCAAAATACTGGAACCTCCACCGGTTCGAACAATCCACATCGAATTAACCGACAAAACATCTTTGCTAACTTTTTCATCCGATCTGCTTGAGTGAAATTCAACAAGGAAATTTGCAAAAGTTTGTGCTTTAATTGTCTTTCGAGGCGAAAAATGATGTCAAAATCCCCCAATTTCACTGACCACTTAGTCATTCTCTCTGAAATATCAGGACGTTGCAAAATATTCTTCAATGGAAATAAGGTTCGAACTTTGATGGTATGAGCTTGAAAATAAGGACGCATTTTTCTAGCAGCCACCACCAATGCCAATGCTAATTTGAGCTTCAAATACCTCTTTTCTACTGCCACTAAACTTTTACTGACGTAATACACCGGTTTTAGAATTCCCGAATCTTCAATTATCAATATCGGGCTCGCTGCAAAATCGGATATCGCGATGTATAAAAAGAGTTGTTCTTCACTTCAAAGCTTAGATAATATTTGTGGCGATGATTATAAATCCTTGATGCTTGTAAAAGCTGTTTCACAATCTGAAGTCTATTTAAACTTCTTTGGTCTTCGTAACACTTGAAAAAAAGGGAAACATTTTTCAGAAAATCTAGAAATAAATCTGTTAAGTGATGCTAACCTTCCTATCAAAATTTTCACTTCTTTTATAGTTCGAGACGATTTCATAGATACTACTGATAAATAAATTAATCACCAAGTTCAAGACCAGGAATAATAATTGTAAAGTAAAATAAATGTGGTTGTCCCATTGATGTATATATTATTTAATTAGAGGAGAATATTCCTAAGGTATTAGAAGTGAGGGACCAAATTGTAAGAATAGGAGGACCACAAAAGAAATAAGTGGGGGCCACCTCACCCACTATATAAGGGAACCCACTTTTCCCTTAGGTTGATGGGCATTATTAAATACATTCTTTTCTATCTAGTCACATCATACACAAGATCCAAGATTCCTTCTTTAGTCACATTTTAACTCATCAACTACAAATTTTAACTGCCTTTGGTAAGCTTCTATCATTTTTTCACTGATAACATAACCCATAAATTTCCCTGATCGAACTTCAAAAGTACATTTTTCTGGATCCAACTTCAGCCTCATTGCCCTTAAATTCAGAAATGTCTCATCTAAATCCTTCAAGTGTGCATTGTCTGCTAAGTTTTTTACCATCATATCATCGATGTATACCTCAATTTTTTTTTCGATTTGAGTAGCAAATGCCTTGTTCATTAATCTTTGGTATGTGGCCCCATCATTTTTTAAATCCAAAATCTATAACTCTATAACAATGCAAGCCTCAGTTTGTGATGAAAATTGTACATTCTTGATCATTTAGATCTATTTGAATTTGATTATAACCAGCAAAATCATCCATAAAATTCAATATATTATTTCCCAAAGTGGAATCAATCAACTGGTCTAGTCGAGGAACGAGAAATGGGTCCTTAGGACATGCTCGATTCAAGTCTGTAAAATCAACACACATTCTTCACTTCCCGTTCTTCTTCTTGACCACCACTGAATTCGCCATCCATAAAGGATACTGTGACTCCCTTATATGTCCAACCTTGGATAACCGGTCCACTTCAAAAACTATAGCTTCTGTCTTTTCTGCTGAAAATGCTCGTCTTTTTTGAATAATTGGTTTCACCTTTGGATTAATAGTTAGGCTATGTCAAATTAATTCAATTGGAACTCTCGTTACATCATCTGTTTTCCAAGTGAAAATATCTAAATTGCGAGATACAGATTGTAATAACTGTTGACATAAAATAAGGGTCAGTAAGGTTCCTATTCGAAGTACTCTTCCCTCTGGAAAAGTATATTCCTTTATATCTTCACTTACCATCAATGACCTTAGGGTTTCCCTCTGATCGTCAACCCTTTCCTCAGAATCTGAGGTCAACCCCCCCCCCCCCCCCCCGACTGCTATTCATTCATCACATCACCACTGCTAGATCCACGAATCCGAAGCGCAATGGCATAATATTCTCTGGCAACCTTTTGATTGCCCCAGACGACTTCTATACGGTCTCCGATGACATACTTGAAACATTGATGAACTATTGATACAACACCATACATTCTTGACAACCAAGATCTTCCAAAAATGACACTATAGCTTGTTAAACAGTCCACCACCATAAAAGCACTTGGACATTCTTCTTAAAAGGTCAATTTTCCAGACTTACCTTCTTCTCGAATTCCCCTATTACTTGCGCAATTATTCTAGTAAAACGATGATGGTGCGCTCTGATTGAGAAGTCCGATGAGGATTGCACATCATGTCATAAGTAGCTTTAAAAAGGACGTTCGTAGAACTCTCAGTATCTATCAATACGCGTCAAATTTCAACGCCAAAAAATTCTGCCTCAATGACCACTGCATCCTCATGTGGTCATGAAATACCCCGTAAATCGTCTTCATAAAAAATGATAAAGGGAATGTATTTCTTACCGTACAGATGGGTAGATATTTTCCCTCTATCTGAGTATCCAGACTTACTATGTACATTTTTCTTGAACTATCAGTGCTACTAGTCATAGAATCACCCCCAAAATGGCCAGGGACTCAAAATACTCGCACCAGCTTCGAACACGGCCTTGCTTTATTTCTCTTCTATTGTCATTAAAATTAACTGATTTGGATCCATGTCCAAGTATTCCGATGCAACATCAAAATCATCAACCTTCGAATCTAGAATCATCAAATTTTCAGCTTGTGCATTGGTTGGTTGTGAAGTTGATGTTATGGGATTTTTTGAGGTATTGCTCTGTGCTTTCCCATAAGTCAGCAATTTCTCATTTTCAAGGCAATGCAATCCGCGGTATCATGACCTATGTCATTGTGATACCTGCAAAACTTATTGTTTCGCTCCTCCATAGGCCTATTAATTGGAGTGGGTTTCCTGAAATTTACATACCCTTTAGTTTTATCGAAAATTACAGTCACACTCTCAGTCAAATCTGTATAGTACTTAGTACTTATCCATTAATTGGGCCTCGACCTATTAAAATGGTATGATGAAGCTTGGTTTGAATATCATCCAGTTCGAGGTGGTAGGTTGTTGTTCTTCGGACGTGCCTGGTGGGAAAAATTTGAAGACTGCCCCTGGTTATTTGGCACCTGCCCATAATTATTTTGACATGTAGCCGCTACCTCTCGAACCCTGGTTGGCTCTTCAACCTTGTTTTGGTCCTCAACCTGAGCCATCCAAGCCTCAAAATTTATGGCTTTTCTTTTTGTTGTTTCATTAGCCAAATCTCCTGGTAGTAGTCCTTGGCGAAAAACTGACATTGCCATTACTTTTTCACAATTATCTAGGCGTGCTTTTGTTAAGACAAACCGCTTCGTATAATCTTTCAGTTTTTCTCCAACTGCTTGCTTGCATTGGATGATTGTATCTCAATTCGCCCTCATTTCCTTACTCCCCACGAACTGTCTTCGAAATGAAGTGTAAAAGTCTTTGAAATTTGAAATGGACCCCCTCAGAATTTGGTTGTACCATTTCAAAGCTGTTCCCTTGAAAGTTTGGGAAAAAACCCGACACACTAGCATGTCATCATCTTCAAAATTCATCATGTAATTATTAAATTGTTCGATGTGGTCGTATGGGTCTTGCATCCCATCAAACTTCTCTACTTTCGAAGTATCAAATCACTTCAGAAGCGTGATTGATCTTATTTTATTTGTCAATGGAGAATTCCTCGAATCAACACATTGAACATATTAGTCCTTAGTTCCCATCACTGGATACAAATTCGGATCATTCCCATTATAGTGGTTTGACGTGTTTCCTTCACACCAGTTCGACTCCCTCAAACATCAAGGTATATTTTCTCTTATATTTACGATGTTGAAATTTCTCTTCTTTTAAATAGACTCAATATCTTTTAAAACTAAATCCAAAGCTTTCAGCTTTCTTGTCACTATATGTGACATACCTCTATTTATCTTTCTTTTCCTTTCGAGAAGAATGACGCTCTTTTGGCATTTTGAATCATGATTTTTTCTGGTTGCTTCTGATTTGATGATCAATACAAGATCGATCAGATTGACCACCAACATCATTTTGGTCATTCACTTGTCTCATCTCGGATTTCAGCCTAACTGACTGAATCTTTTGCTCTCTTTGGTCGTATTTCTTGTTCAAAACATTTATCTTATCCAGAACTGATTCATTCACAAATCTATCTCAGATTGAGTTTGATGAACTGGAGTAGATCCTTTTTATCTATCATACGTCCTTTGTAAATCCTTTTTCAGTGGTTCGACAACTGATCAAACTAGCGGGTCATTTTCTTAATCCATTGTAAAGTTTTAAGATTGTTTTTAAAGGTTTGTAAAATTCAAACTAGTAAACTAGGCACCAATCGTCGATCAGGTCCCCAACGGAGTCTCCAATTTGGTGAGTTTGATTACTTAGATTGCCTTAGTAAATTGAGAGAAGTGAGATTATAGAGAGAGAAATAGGTTTTAGAGAGATAAAATCAGATTGCCAAAATGATCTAACTCAAAAAGCCAACCCCTTTATTAGATCAACCCTGACCTTTATATAGAGGTGCAAATACTTAACTCTCAACTGAAAATAGTTACAATAAAGAGATAATTCTACGCTAGTCCCTGACTAAAATACTTAGCTCTAAATTCTTCCTCTAACTTTACAATCTATTATAAGAATTTTTATTCTTTACATTTCAGTCCTCGAAGTTTTGTTTCTTTTATCGCATTCTAGTAAGGGTAAAACTTTTCTTGTAAAATGGGAAATACCTAAGATAAATAGAATAAAATTAAGCATGGATGCTTCATGCCTTCTAAAAAGTGAGTTCAAATTGTAGTTATATAAAAATTGTAGTTATATAAAAATTAATTCCATTAAATACAATATTTTTTCTTGAAAACCTATAATTATAGTTATATAAAAAATGATTAGTAGTTCAAATTACTTTTACTGATTGAATACTTGGGAATATGCTTGATTATATATAGTTAATATTTTATACATTATCATGTTTTTATATTTGGACGGACAAAACAACATATTTCTTCAAAAGGAGAAAAATATAAGCATTAAGGAAGTAGGTGTTCAAGATAACTTCAACATTAATTTATCTAAAATTAGTCAAATGTTGTATTGTGGAATAGTACAAACTATTGTAAACAATGAACTTTTTAGTGATAAACTTTTAGTTTGCAAAATAGAAAAAATTATGTTTAGGGATTAAGTTTATCAATAATTTTAAAATTTAAAATAACGAGTAATTAGTTATTCAATAAAAAAATCATATTATTTTACCGAAGTTATACTTAGATGGATATATTTTATTAATAATTTTAAATTTTCATGATAGTTAGCCAATTCTTTAACTAAATATCAAATTATTTTTTACAGAAAAATAAGAAACATGTTATTTAATGAAAAATTAGGTTATTTGACATAAGTTATATTTAGGTAATTTTGATACGGTTATTCTATGAAATCATTTAAATTATTACGGTTATGAATTATTTGTATTATAAAATTTAATATTATTATTCTAATATAATTTTGGTACATCATTTTTATATATAAAAATATTTGAATCCATACGTTTTATGGTTTATTATTATAAAATAAAACCAAAGCACGATTAGAAAAGAAAAAATAAATAATTTATTTTTTGAAATATTTTTTTAAACAGTTAAAAAATAAAAATAAATATCAAATATATCAAAACATATAAGATTTAAAATATATCAAAACATATAAGATTGAAAATATATTAAAAAATTTAAATGTAACTAATGCAAATATAAAGTTTAATTTGATGTAAAAAATTGTTGATATATAATCGACTTGTGACAATTTCAACAACTTTTACGAGAAATATTATAACTTTGTTTAAACTTATGATATTTTATTTTTATTATAAACTAGATCGGTAGATCTTCATAAATATATAGAGTTAAATTTTGAATATTATAAATAAATGTATAATTATATTTTAATTTGATATAAATTTTATTCATAATCGAAATTTGACAATTTTTATGCTGGCACAAAAAATACGATAACTCTTTATCTATAGGTTTTTTGTATGTTTTTTTTGCAATAAAACTAAATTTGGAGAAATTCACAACCATATATGAGATTCAATTTTACACATTCTAAATCATGGCAAATTTACATTTCAATTCAATTTTAAATTTGTTGATGAAAAATAGGTTTTTGACACTCTTGATGACTGTTATGATAACGTTTTTTTTTTAATTTTAATATGATATTTTTTACATTATAAAGTAGAGGTTTGTAGATCTTGACATATATGAAGTTAAAATTTAAATATCTATGTAAGTACTGAATTTCATTATAATTTGATATAAAATATATTGATAAATTTTAACAGTTTCGACTACAATAGTTTTGTATAATTTATTTTATTTTAATATATATATATATATATATATTACTAGAACCTAGAGTTTCGATAACTATTATTAAAAACACAATAACTTCGTCTAATTTTTTTATTATAATATAATATTATTTTAATTATAAACTAGATTTATAGATCTTTGATAACATATACAAAATTAAATTTATATGTTCTCACCGTACAATTAAATTTTAAGTTGATGTAAAATTTATTAATACAAAATTAATTTTGGTACAAACAACTAGTAGGACATATACTACAAATTTACATAAATTTATATTTCGGTATAATCTCGTTTACATTATAAATTAGTTATTTTTTACTTACGAAAATTATAGCACTTATGAACTTTCAAAATTTTAAAACAATATATAATTTTTTTTATTATATTAAAATTATTTTTATAATTATAAATTTAAATTATAAATTTTATTACAATAGAATATTAATGCATAATAAATATTGAATATCATATGTAAAAAATTATAATTTAAAGTTATTTATTATATAAAAAAAAATTGATAAAAAATTGGTCCATTGTTACGATCGAAAATGTATAAAAAAAAATTGAATTTTTTTACAATAATTTGTAAATCAACTAAAAAATCCGAACTAAAATAAACATTCGTAGAAAAGATCGCCATGTGACTTTTTAGACACGGGTGACTAGCTCGGTTAATATAAATATATAAAGCTCTAATTATACTTAGTGGAGTTTTCTCTGATATTATAATAGTAGTAATTCATAACTAAATTTGAAGTAGGTTTGGATTACCTTTAAAATTGTGGTTAATTACATATGATGCATATAAATATAATAATATAAAAGCAAAAGTAAAGCTTTTGATGACAAATTTGTAATGATGACTATGGTTTCCTACGCCACATGATGTGATGGTCCATTCTCAAATAAAATGACCCCATTCCACATAGGCCATTACATTATTATTAAAGTATGATTTTATAATACTGGAGTACTACTTTGGTACACGTGGTTCTTTTTATTTTTATATTGGACCAAATTTAGTTCCCCTTTCCACGGGTTTTGTATTTTTGTATTAGGGTATATGCTTGAATTATACCCGTCTAATCATAAGAATATCTTTACCAATTTTCATTTAAAACTTCAAAATTACAAGAAAATTGATACTCTTATCGTTGAAGTCGGTAGGAGCTTGGCTAATACTAACATATAATCCTACTTTCTTCTATTTGTACTATTTGTTTGGACTTTTATCAAAGGATGACCTTTGCATGCGATTCAAAGTTTATGTCATGTGATTTGGATGTGATTTGGTTAAATATTTTAATAGATTCATTGAAATTTATATAAATACATCATTCATATTTTGATATAATTTTATTTTATTAAAATTCTGAATCAATAAAATATATAAAATAGCCACTTATTTTAGATGTTTAAAATGAAATCAAAATAGTTCTTTTATATATATATATAAAAGTTGTTGTAAAAAATATCAGAATATATAATAAATAAAAGAATGATAGGAAATTTATATACACATTAAAATTTGATGTTATTTTTTAAATATGTTTATTTAAATATAAATGATAAATGAATATAGGTAATTTATAATTTATATTTTTATAATAGAGTTTGTGAGGTTCAAAAACATTTTGAACTCGACATGAACCTGGAATTCGTGTCAGGTTCAAAGACACAAAGTTGATTTTGTTAAAAACCTACTGGATCCGGATCCGAACCCGATCAGTTTGCCACAAAATTGTAACCAACACAAGAAACATACTTGACACGAACCCGACATGTTAAACAAACACATAATTTTAACCAACCCGAGACACAAACCCAACCAATTTGACACATAATTTTAATTAACCAAAGACACATGTTCAATACGAATATGAACCGTTAAACACTAAAATTGGAAAACCCACGCAAATACATAATGTGAGACACGAAGTCTAGATAGTATTAAATTCCAATCTTACATAAAATTAAAAAATATTAGTAATTTGTCTTGAACAACAAATGAAAAAAACTTGAGCTTTGAAGTTGATTTCATCAATTTGAAGTTCATATAAAAATAAAATAAATAAAAGTTAGATCTCAAATATATAGTATGTTTGATTAATATATATATATATATATATATATAATTATATCTTAAATTACCTTAAATTAATCAACTAATCGAACCATCATCCGTGTTAAGATCCAAATCCATATTCAAACAATACTCCATGAGTTTGTTCATTTTCTATTATTGAAAAATTAAAATATATTATCAAACTACGAAATTTGTCAAGAACTCGACCCCCAATGTTGAATATCAACTCTGATGCGACCGTAGATATATGAATTGACAACACTTCATGAGCCATGCTAGTGAGTTCCATATATTTGTATTGGTTTATTTTCCAATATACTAGGATATCAAAATTTGTATCTCACTTCACATTTAATGCATCTAAACATAGTTGTAGTTGTGTAGTTATTTTTATAAAACATTACATGCATTACTTTTGAAATCATTAAACTCGCGCACAAAGACAATCATATATAAATTTCAAACAAATGAAATTAATATTATATAAAAGATTAATGTTCTTCACATATAATTTCAATTTAATAAATATTTTAATTATAATAACAATAACATACTACGTAGAAAAAATACATTCATGAAGTCATCTGCTAGTCCACTCATCGATGATAATCGATTACTTCCCATATCATCCGAAGGCGAAGTCTCATCGATAGAAGTCTTGCTCGCATACTCATAAAAAAGATAATATAACTTATTTTTAACCTTGTCAAACTCACAATCATAACCATTGTCACCATATATTTTATGGTAAGAGAACTCCACAGGCTGAAGTTTGTAACAAAGACCTAATATTATGAAAATAACCATAATTAGACTAAAATTTTACCAAAAGTTTCCTAACATTTTCCCACATTTGATAAGTCATATTTCCTATATACTCATTTTCATTTCTTCTTTCAAAGTCAAATATATTATGACAACCAAAGCCCATGGGTCCTTAAACTCGACCCGGTTTTATAACTTGACCTGAAAGCCCATGGGTCCTTAATTAAGAGTATAAATACCCTAACCATTTTCATTAATGGGGGTAATGAACATTTAATACAACCAGGCTGCTCAAATCTCTCACTATTTACACCAAAACATTTAATACTCAAAATACTTTACAAAATTACCCTCAGTCTAAAATAAACCTCACCAAATTGGCGACCACAATGGGAGGAGAAGGTGCCTGAATCTTGCATTCAAAACCAGCAAAACGACCTGTTCGGATGAATCTGAACGAGCAAGCAATTCCACCACCTATGGTGGAGGCGGTTGGGGAAAACAATGAATACACCACCGAGGAACGAGATAAGTTTAGAGCTGAAATAGAAGCGTTGAGGGCTATTAAAAAGCAGAAATGGGTTTAAAGGAGAAGTCAAAGTTGTCAACCATCCATCATACTAAAAATCCTATGGAGAATGATCCATCAGCAAAAAATCATTTAAGTACAAAAAAGACCCATGTCAGTTCTAAGAAGTCTCATCGGTCTAAGCCGGTGGAAAGTCAAATTCAGAGTCCTCTAGTAGCTCTTCGAACGAGGTTGAGCTTGAAGAATCTTTATCATCAACCAATGATGAGGGGAGGTCTAGAAAGAAACAAAAACTAGTTAAAAATATTCAAGGAATAGAGATAGGCATGTGAGACTTAAAATGCATTTGGGCAAAGGGTCATCTCACAGCCATAGTCACGGGCATGTGGATCAGCTGCTGATTGATCCTTTTGCTTTCTATGATGAACCATGTATTTTTGCAACACCTAATGAAAATACAGTCTTTAGTCGTAGTAGGAATTAGAGACAATCACCATTGTCTGCCAAGATCCTATCCGGAAACCTACCTAAGAGGTTGGACAATACTAAAATGGAGAAGTATGATGGGAGTAAAGATCCGGACAATCATATGGAGCAGTTCAAGAACTTCATGATGATGACAAACTTCTGTGTAGGGCCTTCTCCCAATCTTTTACGGGGAGTGCTCTAAAGTGGTACAATAATTTACCCCAGGGTTGTATCAGAAACTTTAATATATTTTGGGTTGCCTTCCGAAGATAGTTTGTGGGAAGTAAAGAGGTGAAGGAAAATGAAGATACTATCATCCATTATGCCCAAGAAGCAAATGAGTCATTAAAATACTATATAAGGCGGTTCGTAAATACCAATAACGGATTAGCTGATTGCTTTGAGTAAGTGGCAATAGCTTCATTAAGACAAGGGTTAAAACCTGGGAATCTAGTCGATTCAGTGACAAGGAAGAAGGCCATGACCCAGGGTGGTTTGTTAAACCAGGTGGGAAAGCAGATCAACATGGATGAGACTAAGAAAACTAGGGTGCACCTTCAGGTGAGGTCTACCCCAACAGCTCAAAACCAAAACTAGTCCGGATACAAAGCTAAAGAGACTGGACAAGGGCCCAATAGAGCTAAGCAGACTCAGTCCAACCCAAATCCAGCTCAGAGCCAACAGTCAAGGAATGAAAGAGGTCCTTGGGTTCAACCGGAGTGGTTTGCCGAATTAAAAGAGAGTGTGGCAACCATTTTTGACAAGACTAAAGATGAGGTCCATTTCCGGAAACCAGCAGCATTGCAATCTCCAAGAGAGAGTCATAATACTTGTTTTTGCTATTATCATCATAATATTGGTCTTAATATCCAAGACTGTATCGCTTTGAAGCAGAAAGTGCAGAATCTCATTGAAAGAGGCAAACTGGGTGCCTATGTTAAAAAAAGAAGTGGGAACAAGCCTGACAATGCTCCTCGAACTGGCCCTACGAACAATGCAGGAAAATTGGCTCCAGAAGGGGAAATGGTGATCCATGAAAGATTTGATGTTGATTCAGAGTATTTAGAGCCTGACCTAACTCAAAATAAGGTGGGGGTCATAATAGAACAAGTCAAAACGGTGTCCGGACTCATTAATTTCTTTGAGTCACTTACCATTTTCGGAGGGGACACCATGACGACACCCACTCCTTCATCAAGGAAGATGCAAGTTCATAATCTAGCTACTCAGTTGGAAGGGGCATGTCTTTTTACCAGTCCCAAACTCCTTTTACATTTATAGTCTTTGATGAGGATGATTTAAGAGACATTGCTGGGCCTCATGAGGATGTTGTGGTGATAGGAGCATCTATTGGGGGCAACGATATGAGACAAATTTTGATTGACACTGGAATCTCAGCCAACATTCTCTTTTTAAGTTCTTACAAGCAGATGAAAAATTCGGGCGTTATTCAACGGTCAAACAGAACTATTGTGGGCTTTACAGGGAGCTCTGCGGATGTAATCGGGGAATTTGAAGAAGAAGTGTTGTTGGGCAAGGGGCCTTTCAAAACGCTGGTCAGGGTGTTATTTGTTGTGGTAAATTTCCTCACATGCTACAATGCAATATTTGGGAGGTCTTGGCTCTCTAGGATACATGATGTGGCCTCAACAGTCCACCAATGTTTGAAGTATGGGGTTTAAGGGCAAGCGGGAGTTGTCCGGAGTAGCTAAAAGATAACAAGGGAGTTTTATGCAACTGTACTTGCTCCTAAAACTTTGGGAGCAGTCCGGGTAATGAAAATTAGCAGTTATTGGGGCCTTCTGAGAGGAAGGGTGAAATTGATGACCCCAAAGAGGCCCATGGTGTCTTAATACCGGTTTAGGAAGTTGAAACCCACTCTTTGGCAGAAGGTAGAAGTGTTAATATTGGCTCCAAGATTACGTCAGAATTGAAAATGAAATTGTTATCCTTTTTTGCAGATCACCAACATGTTTTCGCTTGGTGCAATGCTGATGTGACCGGAGTGTCTGCAAGTGTTATATCACACAAGCTGTCCATCCGGAGTGATGTTGCACCTATTGTGCAGAAAATGAGAGCTTTTTCTAAAGATAAAGCTGATGCAATAATCCAAGAAGTCGATCGACTTACCAAGATAGGGCACATAAAAGAGTCCCATTATCCTTTATGGACTGCCAATCCAGTGTTAGTTAAAAAAAAGAATGGAAAATAGCGTATATGTATCGATTTTACTGACCTCAACAGATCTTGCCCAAAAGATCTTTATCCAGTCCCCCGGATAGACCAGTTGGTGGACTCGACATCTGGAAACAAGTTATTATCTTTCATGGATGCCTTCTCTGGGTATAACTAGATACAGGTGGATCCGAAGGACCAAAACCATACTATCTTTGTTATAGATAGGGGTCTCCATTGCTACAAAGTGATGCCTTTTGGGTTGAAGAATGCTTGGGCTACTTATCAGAGGTTGGTGAAAAAATCATTTGCTGATCTGATTGGCCGGAATATGGAGGTATACATCGATAATATGATGGTTAAAAGCTTAGAAGAAGATTTGCACATAAGAAACTTTTGCCAACGTAACTAAGGTAAACTTAAAGTTGAATCCAGAAAAGTGTGTCTTTTGGGCGTAGTCCAGAAATTTTTTAGGGTATGTAATAAGTGAGAAAGGGATACAGCCTGATCCAGATCAGCTTGATGCCATGTTGAAGACAGATCCCTCTCGAAATATTAAAGATCAGCTTGGTTGCATTAAATCGTTTTATATCAAGGTCTTCGGACAAGTGTGCTCCGTTTTTTCAAACCTTGAAAGGTGCTAACGATTTCAACTGGTCTCCAAAAAGCAACCAAGCTTTTGATGAAATAAAGAAGTATTTGTCTTCACCAAAAACCCTTTTTAAGCCTGTAGAAGGAGAACCACTTTATGTATACTTGGCCGTGTCAGAATATGCTATAAGTGCAGTGTTGGTAAGAGAGGTGGACAATTATCCTCGTACGGTGTACTACATCAGCAATAGCCTGATGGATGCTGAGAAGAGGTATCTGAAGCTTGAAAAGCTGGTACTAGCCTTAGTAATTGCTGCAAGGAAAATGAGCCCATATTTTCAGTCTCATTCTATCGTTGTACAAACATCTTTTCCATTAAAGAACGTTCTTAAAAAAGCAGACATATCAAGCAGGATGACCAAGTGGTCAATAGAGTTGGGTGATTATGACATTGAATTTGCCCCACGAATTGCTATCAAGGCTCAATCTGTTGCTGATTTCTTAGTGGAATTCCATTCGGATAAAAGTTCTAAACAAGCTTCAAAGGAGAAAACTAAAAAATAATGGATAATTCGGACTGATAGTGGATCAAACACAATGGGTTGTGGGGTTGGAATTTGGTTAACCTCTCCGTACGAGGATAAACTATTTCAGGCTATATGCTTTGCGTTTAGGGCCTCTAACAACGATTCTGAATACAAAGCAGCTATAGTTGGTCTTAAATTAGCTCACCTATGTGAGGCTAATAGAATTAGGCTGATGAGTGATTCTCAGCTTCTTATTCACTATGTTCAAGGTCAGTCTGAGGACAAGAAGAAACAATTGATCAAATACTTATTCATCCTTAAAGAGGTGGCTGCCAATTTCAAGAATGTTTGCTATGAGCATATTCTCAGTAGTTTTTTTTTATCATAAGAGAGTTTTTTTATAAAAAAAATCCTTCAGTAGACCTCTCTTACGATGTTTGGGGGTTGAAGAATCCCAAACCGTTTTATCCGAACTACATGACAGCGAAAGATCATCACACTGTGGTTATAGTAACCCGGAGTGTTTTGTTGGCCGGATACTATTGGCCGTTCATAATGGTAGATGCTAAATAATTGGTGAAAAAGTGTGATCTTTGTCAAAGGTATGGTAACGAAATTCATGTCCCAGCAGTGCCTATAGAGTCTATTTCTGAGCCAGTACGTTTTGCTCGTTTGGGGATTGGATTTAGTTGGGCCTCTACCAATGGCGTCCGGAGGGTGCAAACTATCATTTTAGCCATTGACTACTTTTCAAAATGGATAGAAGCAGCTCCTCTGGCAGGAACCACTTTGAAACCTGTCATAAAGTTTATCCTATCTAATATATGTTGCAGATTTGGGATTTCTCAGAAGATTACCATTGATAATGGGCCACAATTTCATAACAGGGATATGGAGGATTTCTGTGCCTCCAGGGGCATTCAACATTGCTTCTCTTCTCCTTTTCACCCACAAGCAAATGGCCAGATTGAAGTGGTAAATATGACTATTTTGTCCAGATTAAAAAAGAATTTAGAAGGGACTACAGGAAAATGGCCAAGCTATCTGCAAGAAGTGTTGTGGGCATACCGAACTACTTATGGATCTGCTACACATGAATCTACTTTTGCCTTGGTATATGGGATGGATGCGATTACCCCTATAGAAGCAACTTTACCATCATACAGGGTCCAGAACTATTCCGAACAAGCCATTGAGATGGAAATTAGGAATCAGTTGGACTTAATAGAAGAAAGAAGGGTTAAAGCTCATCTTAGAACAGTCCACTACCAAGGCTTAATGAGAAGAAGATTTGCTGCCAAGATCAAGAGAAGAGATTTTCAACCGGGAGATAAATTTTTGAAAAAAGTTTTCTTGCACACTAAGGAGAAGCAGTTCAGTAAGCTGACTCCAAATTGGGAAGGCCCTTATGAGGTCTCCGAGAAGCTTAAGCCTGAGACATATAGGCTTTAAGAAAAAGATGGAAGAATTTTGAAGCACCCATGGAATATTGAGCACCTCAGGTTATATCTAGAATAAAAATTGTGTAAATATTTACTTGTTAAAACTCAATGTAAATATTAAGGAGCATACTCTTTTCTACCCTGGTGGCGCGGGGAGGTTTTAATGAGGTGTCCAGTTTTTTCAATAAAATATGATGCCTTCTTAAAACGTTCAATGTGGTTTGACTTTAACTCTTTTTCAAGAAAGAGTCTTTGATTTAATGCTATGGATCTTTGACAGATCAGATTAATCTGGGTGAATGATGACCATTAAATACATGTCATCGAAGATATTAAACACTCTCACTTTAATACTTTTGAAATAATTTGGGTTGTTTAAACATTAGCCATTAAAATTGAAACAAAGTATGAAACAAAGCAAGATTTGATAAATAAACTTGTCCGGGCGGAAACTGGATAACGTTACCAAATAAAAAAATATGCCTTGGCCATCCAAGAAATTTTAAGTGTTTTAAGAAGAAAGTTATCCGGACTCAAACCGGACAACATTACAAAAATGCCTTGGCCATCCAAGGACTTTAGTAGTTCAGAAAAATAAGAAAATAAAAAATGTTTAAAACCTCAGGCTTGTTCCCTTCAGACTATCCTTTATCACCTCATTTCTTGGGACTTTTGAGCTCGATACTCAAACTCTCACCGGTTCCTTCCTCTTCATCAGTGGTAGAATCTATTCCAATACTATAATTATGCTTGTCGCCATTTGTCATAGTGTGAAATGGGATCTCTTTATAGTTTACGAATTTTCACAGGGGACCAAGGGCCCTCTTCGGAAATGTTTCATGGAAGAACAACACCGTGTCAGACTTGACCTCAGCATACCTTGCTTCCAAGGAGTCTATCACCTCATTGGTGTATTTATCAATGCTTGTCTGAATGGTTTTTTCTTGCTCCTTCATCAAGTCTTCTTTCTCCTTGATCACCTTAGACACAGTACCTTCTAGGGAAGTTTTCTCTCCGGACAAGGTTTGAATGGTGCCATCTTTGACCTTCAAGTCTTCCCTTACTGCTGTGAGATCGTTTTACAAACTAGAGCACTTAGCTTGGAGCTCAGTACTGGCCGTTTCCAAAGTGACAAGCTTTGTTGACAAATCTTCTTTGTCCTTCCTTAGTGCTTCAATCTCTTTCTTTAATTCTTCTATGCTCTGATTAGCATTAAGAAGATTGGATGGCAGAGACTCTTTATCGGTAGTGAGGGTATTGATGAGTGCATTTTGACTCTTCACTTGTCTCTCTAGGTCAAGCACTGGCTCGATGTGACCAAGAAGGGAGTGGGCCACAATTTCTTGTTCTCCGGAGATGGAGAATGACTTACCATTATAAGTCACCATGTTCTAAGATCTTGAAGGACATAAGAGACCATCAAAGTCGTCATTCTCAGAGTCGTTGAAATAAAGATCGAAGTCTTGAAGGGCACTAATGTCTACTCCATCAATCCCTCCTCCGGTACCATCTACGGATTGAGGGCCTGTTGGAGATTTTTTTGGCAGTCTGGGGTCAATAGGGGCTGGTGGTGGTAGAACTCCGAAGGGCGAATAATTACTTCTTTCCCTAAGGTGACCTTTTTATTTTTGGCAACCTTTTCATCACTGCTTGCTCTCATTTTTCGCTCTTTTTTGGGAGGCCTTGGTGGGTTTTGTGATTCTCCTGTCTCCCTGACCGTCTCTGCTTCTACTACCTTGAGCAAGGTAGCATCGATTCCCCATAGTTCCCCGAACCGGTCCCCTCTGTGATAATTTGGAACTTCCTCTGTTGCAACCTTCTTTTTCTTCCCTTTCATCTTGCTGGGAGCCGTAGACCTAGAGGGCAATACCGGTTTACCATCCTTCTCTTCTGTCCGTCTTAAGATTACACCAGGAGGAGGGGGTGTGGTTAGTTCTTCCCATGTAAGATCTCTCCAACCTGTGGTGTTCAACGGATGAGACCTCACTAGGTTGCCAGCAGTGAAGTAGTTGTGGAAGGCATTCCCCCAACGCTCCGCAGCCCATGCATTCAAATTGGTACAAGTTGTTTGCCCCTCCTCCAGGTGTCCAAAAAACTCCTTCGGCAGCACTTAAAAAGAAGTAACATCTAAATCAGGAGAGAAATACTTGTAGGTAAAAAAACATGAGATACAAAGACAAAAGACTTAACCGTACTCTTCCATCTGCTACTCAACATACTTGGGTTGGTATTGGCCTTGATCTTCCTGCCATTCTCCCATGACCCACTGATGAACAAGAACTGCATCCTCTAGTTCTTCTTAGACTCTAATAAATCATCCACCACTTTCAAGTTATTCCCCATGTTGTGATGGTAGAATGGGATGTGGTGATTTTTGCATAGACTTGCCACATCGGCAAATTTCTCCATGGGAAGAGGGATTTTTGATAACCTCGATGCCATTATACAGGCGAAGAGAGAGTACCAGGCATTCGGGCTCAATTGGCTTGGACAGAGCTTCACCAGGTGAAAGTACCTGACAATTTCTGGGTCTAGTGGGAACCGAAGTCCCTAATTTAGCACCTCGCTAAAGAGGACCACCTCGTTGAGTTTACAGTCCATCGGAGTCTCCAGTGTGACTGGTATCCTCACCTTCACTGATTCTGGGATCCCACACTTTGTCCGGATCCGACCCAACTCAGCGGTATCAGTGTAGACATAGTTTATATTCTGCAAGGCTATCAAATATTTAACATTAACGTTCCTAAAGCAAGGCCCTACCTTGCACTCCAAGAACTCCGGGAGTTCCGGATGGGCTACATCAATTTTAACTTTTCCTTTGCCCTTCCTATCAGGGGGAGCATCCCCAGTTTGTCCCGAGGCTTCAGTTTCGAAGGGGGTCTCTTTGATACTGTCTTCCATCACTGTGGAAGGTCTATCATTTATTATGGATGGGAGGGGATCAGCTTATGGAACCAAAGGCTCTCCGGATGAATGAGCGCTTGTTGTTTCCAAAGGCCTGGGGTCCGGTTGGGGTTGAGCTCCGGAGGACTTCACTTTAAGAGCTACATTGGATGCCTCTGATCCGGAGGGCTTATCATGTAGTGCTATCTTAGACACCTCCGATCCAGAGGGATTATCTTTGGATGTTGCCTTAGAAGCCTCCGATCTGGAGGGTTTTGGCAGTGAGGTAGCTGCTTGGGATTTCACTAGACGAGTCGTCCGGTGTGGAGTTGATTTTTTGGAGACTTTTCAATATCTGAACCCATGGCTAAGAAAGGGGAGGGTTTTATAACACTCGATACTGCTTTTTCCTTGGTAGTGGAGGGTTGGGACTCCTGAACAAAAGAACCCGATGAAATGGGAGAGAGGCTTGGTTTGAACAACTGTTTGGGTTTTGGGTTTCTAATAGAGGATGACCCTTGGTCAGTTTCCTGGGGTGGTTCACCAAACTTTTCGCTTGAGGAGACTGGGAGACTAGTAGCGATACAATTCTACCTTTGACTCTTCTTGCTTTCTCTAACTCTGACAAGTTCAACCACCCGCCTTTTACAAGAGTGTTTCTAGCCGTGAACATAAAACTATCCAAGAACAAGTTTGAAAGTGAGGGTGGAAAAGCTCTCTAGAAGGTTTTTGAGTGATGAAAACAATGAAATGGTGAAAAAATGGTTTATATATTGGTAGAAAAAGATAACTGTTACCTAGGAGGAGTTGAAGAGGTTTTGCAATGATTAGAGACGGCGCAGACGTGGGAAAATTAAATGCATAGGTTACTTTCTAGGTTTAGTGGAAGCGCCAATCTAGGTAAAAAAATGGCTGGTAGGTCGAATCAAATTGTGACACGTGTTCCACGATCCAAAAGAAGAATCTTAGAATTCTGGGAAAAAGTCAGTTCAGACAGACTTCGAACTAGATGCACAAGCAGGTCGGACAAAATCGTCACTGGCTAAGTAAATTTTTTAGCTATGCCAAAGATATTTGACAAGGCCTAAAAAAGGGCACTGATGAGTTCGGATTATTCAGTCACAACCTACTAAGATATCCGGACAGAGGTAATTCAGACATAAATGTGCCACTGAACTATCCAGACAGGACAAAAGTAAAGAAACACCTAAACACCTTTTGACTAAGCTATGTGCTAATCAGCTTAATAAGTAAATAGGTCCTTAAACTCGACTCGGTTTCATAACTTGACCCGAAAGCCCATGAGTCATTAATTAAGAGTATAAATACCCCAACCAGGGTAATGAACATTTAATACAACCAAGTTTCTCAAATCTCTCATTACTTTACACCAAAACATTTAATACTCAAAACACTTTAAAAAATTACCTTCAGTCCAAAATAAACCTCACCAGTCTATAAACATTAAAAACTTGAAATTGTACTAAAAATTATAAAAAAGTATATTAATAACCAATATGAATAAAAGATCTAAGAATAAATTCATGAAAGCAAACATTAATTTACATTGTAGATACACAACTTTAAGTTTAATCTACCGATCATAAAAAAGTGAGGAGATGAAAATGATACAAACCATAAAAAAAGCGATTGAAAGACATAACCATTGAAGCATATAGGTTGAACCATTGAACGAGATTATAATAATAGATGGAGTAATAGAAATCGAGCGTGACTGTGAAAGTTGAAAGTTGAGACAATGAAGAAAAATATAGAGTAAATTTATGACTGAGATTTGAGATGAAAGAGAAAGTGAGTGACAACTGATAGTGTTAGGAGTTAAAACTTATTACTTAGATTTAGTCATTAGGTATATTTATGTACTTTTAAATTTAAAATAAGGTTTTTTATCCGATAAAATTTATAAATCAGTTTCGTGTTTAGAGGCCTTTTCTGGTTTTACAGGTTAGTTTTTGGTTTATATGGCTTTTCAAGTTTTACGTGTCAGTTTCAGGTTTGCAAATATTTACAAGTTTTACTAGTCAATTCTGGATGACACGAACCAAAACCGAACCCAACTTGTTTTTTTGGGTCGTGTGTGTGTCGTACCATAATTTTATCGAGTTGTAAATATTAGATCTCTAACCTTAAAATTTCATTCCGGATCTGTGTTAGATTTACAAGTCGTTTAATAAATTGACAGTCCTAAAATGAAGTTTGTAGAAGTGAGTTTTAGAGAGGTTTGGACATCTATATTAATTTTAATTTTAATTATCCATCATTTTTTCTTCCAAAATCACCACTTTTGTAAGGTTGGGTTATAGTGGGATGCACTCGCATTATCATAAAAAACCAGACTAAAATAATAAAAATGTTTCTTATATTATTTTGAGGGATGTGTTGTTATGTAAATACAAGTGGCTGAAGTGGCTGAATATTAACATGTATGCACTCATGTACTAGCTTTTGTACTTCTATCATAATTTTTAACACAAAATACTCTGCTAAAAACATGTATCGATATAATATCTTGTTCTTGCAGTGTCATTATCTTTTACCTTTCTAGAGTAATTTAAGAACAAATTTTAATTCATATGGATGGCCATTAATACACACCTGTCTAAGTGATTATTGAAAAAATGACCTGAATATTGCTACAGAGAAGATCGGCATTGATGAACTCATAAAATCCTTAATGTAGTTCAGAAGTGAAAATGTTTGTGGGAGATGATCGGACTAGGGAATGTTCGTATGAAGTGACAGTAAATAACTAAATCAGTGATCACCTATATTTTTCTCCCATTATCGGTATCCCTCGAGTCCATACAAAGATGTCTGAGTGTGGACTGTAGTATTTTTTTCGACCTTACTCAGATCGAATGTCTTTGCTTCTCAGTGATTATCTACTCGGATCGGAACCCTTTGCTTGTTAGGGATTATATACTCGGATCAGAACCCTTTTCTTGTCAGTGATTATCTACTCGGATTGGAACCCTTTACTTGTCAAGCCTCCCCTATAAATTATTTAACTGTCATCATTTAGATTATCTGGATCAAAACTTCTTGGAAATGATGACCTCACCTTTGTTCATGATGACCTCACCTAAACAATCATTTCCTTTGGACTCACGTGCCCCTGCGTCACCGTTATCGAGTCAGAGATGTTTTAGACGACAATGTCACTTCTGGCCACGTGTCGCGCTCTTGCCCCAACTTGACAGTGCGTCTTTCGAAGCGGTTCGTGACAGGGAAGCGTGTCAAAGGTCCTCTAACCTTTAACCTTTCACCTTCTGTTTTCTTTTATCATAAATATTTATTTCCTTCTCTGAGTATAGGTTTCACATTTTTGATTTCTTCCCATCTTTGAATCGAAAGTATTTGTTCTTAGAAAGAGAAAGTCTCGAAACCAACTTCCCACTCTGCATTTTCATGCCTGAAGACTTCATCAACCTCGAAAAATATAAGCTTGGAGGTGGTTTAATATTTCCAACCAGATTGCTGCAGAAATTTGGGAGTCAAACTTTCGTGACAACTAGTCCCCTATCCGAGAACGTTCCTTCAATCTTGTTACTCCGTCTCCCGGCCAAGCTTGTTCTAGTGACAAAAAGGTTGACCCTTCAACGTCTGAAACTCCTTCCAAATTCCCTTCTAGACCTTCTCCCTTCATAATCATGGGTGATGAAAGAGGAAAGCCAACTAATATGAATACAAAGGAACATGTTAAGAGGAAAAGGTCCTCCGGCCCAGGATTGAAGTCTGTTCGGACGAAAATCACTTTTTCAACTACAAATCCTCAAGTGACTCCACAAGGGTCACCGCAAAAGACTCCGGAAGTGAGTCCCAGGAGGCCTTCGACGAGAGGAGTCCAGTCAGAGCCGGTTTTAACATCCATCCCTGAACTTCAAGAAATGAATCTGTTTGATGAGCTCGATGACGACCAAGAGTGACCTGATATGGTGGTGGCCGAAGCGCAGCCTTTACAAGCAGTTCCTGTTGCCATTTCTCCCCCCGGACTATCCGAGTCGAAATAAGGTGCTTCCTCTTTTCCCTCGAAAACTGCCACTGGTCTACCCCCTCGGGGCGGGGAAACTTCCTTACTGAAGAAAGATAAAAAGAAGAGGAAACACACAACAGACTTGCCCTCGAACATAGAGGATATTTTAGGTGACAATCTTCGTGACATCGAGTCTAAAAACCTTTTTGCGCTATACAAAGTGAAGTATAAATACTTTCATCCAATTGAGGAAGTAAAGCTGAGAGACCGATGGGGAATTCCTGATAACATCACAATTCGGTTTCTCACCGCCGGAGAGACTCAATTGTCTACTCGGAACAATGAGTTAATCCTTTATATCGAGCTCATGAACTGGGGTCTTCGTCTGCCCCTTGATCTTGCTCTGGTCGAGTACTTTCACCTGATCGGACTGTGTCATTCTCAAGCCGACGCCAACATGTGGTACACCCTCATGGCATGTATCATGGCCTCCAGACTCTCTGAGATTGCCTTTTCCATGGAATAGCTCATCTCCATCTCAGGTGTGGCTAATAATTCTCATTACCCTTTCTACTCAATTGGTTTTGCTAGACAGTTCAAGGTAATCAAATATTTCTTAGAGGTTGACAAGAAATTGAAACAACAAATCGTCTTCATATCCGGATTATGGGAGACTAACTTCAAGGATTCCAAGGACCTTCCGTATCGGTTAACTCTAAAATGGTTCGGGCAGAGTAAGTATCCTTGTATATTCTTCTATCTTACTAGTCATAGTTGGATAATCCTAACACTTCCCATCTACAGCCATGAAAGGGATTGTTAAACCCTTTAAAAGTCATGCCAAAGTTTCCAAGGATATCTTTAAGAGGTTGAGTACCTGGGCAGGTGAGCATTGGGACCACAAATTCCATCAAAGATTTCTACAGATGAACTTCGTAAAAAGTAACCTCTAGAGGTACGACTTAGGTGAGAAAAGGTTCATATCTGAGCTTATGATGCCTCCTACGAGTGATGAAATTCTCAAACGCTTAGATGCTTAGACAACGTCGTCTACCTTCCCACCCGTGCTCGGGATCCGAGCCATCAAGATACGGAAAAACCCAAGGATGGTGAAGAGGAAACCAAATAGGATGCTAAATCGGAGGGTGACGCTCCAGAATAGCAAATAGTTAGAACTCAAGGGGGATATAAAGAGAGAATCAGAGCACTCCCCAAGGTGAAGTGCAAGGTGGTCCCCTAGAGGCAATTTAGGGTAACACCCAAGATGATGAAAGGCTACCAGAAATCCAAAAAGAGGACCCAACAAGCTCTCAGATCGTCCCTCCAGCCCACACTTAGGAAAATAGATTGAAAGAATTTGACAACACCGTTGAGGTGAGGCCGCATGGTAGGGCTGGTTCTGTGAGGCCAAGAAGACTTACTGTTATAGAAAAAAAAAGGTGGTTGAAAGTGGAGGAGAGAGTGACAACACAACATGTCCAAGCTTGCCTCCTATAAAGAAAGTCATAGTAGTCGACTCGGACTCCGGCGGGAATTTGTTATTCAACTAAGGAAACCGCAAGAAGATAACTTCGAAGAGGGAGAATATCCCTCTCCTGCCTCGGCTTATTTTGACTTTTACGAGAATGACTACGTCGCGAACAAGCTAAACAAAATACTTTGCACTGCTATCCTCCTCGAACGCAAAGCCAACCGCAAGGATCGCTATAAAAGTGAAGTCCTTCAAAAAAAGGGCTGAAGTAAAGACATTGACCTCCCAAGTAGTCAGAGATATCTTCCCAAGTAGAGACCTTAACCTTTGAGGCACCGATGAGCTAGCCAAGACAACAAAAGTGTCCACCCAACTAAAGGAGGTCGAGGGTGAACTTTCTAAGGAGAAGAAATTTCCAAATATCGTTTAGCTACCATTAATTCCCTTGAAATTGAACTTTATGAGAAGAAGAACAAAATTCGACGATGAGTGAGAACGGTTTATTACCAAAGATACTGAACAGGACAATCTGGTGGATGGCCTCACTGAGTCTTGTGCAAAAACCAAGGTATATTTCTAGAACATAGTCGAAGATATTGAGAAGTTATCAATGAAGAATGAATATTTGAAGAAAAACTTCGAGGCTTAGCAGAAAAAGTACCTTAACGAATATGCAGTTGGTATTGTCACCCGTATCGAAGAAAGAGATGCCAGTCTGAGGTCTGCTATGGTGATGGAGATGCATGAGAGGTTTCCAGATTTTCACCTTGGTAGTCTTTGGATGCGAGTCATAGAAATACATCGCCCTGCAGGCATCTCTGTGGAGGACTTGGAATCCAATGACGACTCAGAAAGCTCATCATCGGAGTATGATTCCCTAGAAGGTTGTAAGGAAAACTCTGCATCCGACTAACAAGCATTAAATGTTAACTTCTTTATTTTACTAACTGTTTGTATCCAGAACCTGCTAAAAAACAAACTTTTGTTATGTACAATTTGCCTCTTGTTGTGAGGATTTATTATGGGATAAATTTTTGAGTAATGCTTAACCTAAAAAATTTCTTCCCTAACTCAGTTTGTCTAATGTTTGTTTATTTATGATTCAAAAAGATTAATTATTTTGTTCAAACTTTTTTGGAGTGTGTTGTGAGTTCAAGAAGATGAATTTTATTGTCCAAACTAAGTTGGAGTATGTTTTGAGTTCCAAAAGATGAACTTTCCTGTCCAAACTTTTTTGGAGTATGTTATGAGTTCAAAAAGATGAAATTTATTTTCCAAACTTTTTGGAGTATGTTTTGAGTTAAAAAAGATGAACATTCTACGAATCATTTTAAGAAGGCAATGAAATTTTATATATGAGTCGGCTATTAGGATACCTCATTAAAACCTTCCCGTGCCACCAGGGTAGGAAAGAGTATGCCACCGATACTTACATAAACTGATAAAGAAAATATTCACATGTTACACATTCACTCTAAGTAGACTTTGAGGTGTTCAATGTTCTAAGGGTGGGGAAGATCTCTCCCCTGTACATCCCCGGTTTTATCTTCTTTGTTACCACGTATGGGCTTCCCAATTTGGAGCTAACTTTTCCAGTCTCTTTTCTTTAGTATGAAGAAAGACTTTTCTTAGAACTTTTTCCCCAACTTTGAATTATCTTCTTCTAACCTTTGATGCATACCGACTCCTCATTAGAGTATGATAGTGTAAATAATTTCATTGCGCCCTTCTTCTCTTTTCTTCTATTAGATCCAGATTGGTGGGTTTTCATTTATCATTTTTCTCCTCAAAATACTCGCTTAATCTGTACGATGGGAACATGGTTTCATATGGTATTACCGCATCCATTCCATAAACAAGTGCGAAGGGCGACTCGTGCGTTGCGATCCGAGGAGTGGTCCTGTAAGCCCATAAAAATTCTTGTAGGTAATCCGAGCACTTTCCAGCCTTACCCTCCAGATTCTTCCTCAACCCATGTAAGATTGTCCGATTAGTTACTTCGATATGGCCATTCGCTTGAGGGTGGAAAGGCGCTGAGAAAAACTGTTGTATCACTTTGGAAGCACAAAAATCTCTCATCTCATTGTTATCGAACTGCGGGCCGTTATCCATCGTAATCTTCCTTGGCACCCCAAAACGAAAACAAATGCTAGAGATGATAAATCTGATCACATGTTTCGCTCTTGTTCCTGCTAATGGTTTAGCCTCTACCCATTTGGAGAAGTAATTCACAACGAGAATGATCGTTTGGCGTCCTTCTGAGGCCATCAGAGCGGTCCGACAAGGTCGATACCCCATCGGTCGAAAGGAAAAGACTCTGATATTGATTCGAGGGGAACCCCAAGCTTATGGATCGAGTTAGAAAATTGCTGGCAAGTGTCGTACTTCTGTACTAATTCATTTGCGTCCGCTGAGATGGTCGGCCAATAATAACCAGCGAGAAGAACCCTTCGTATCAACGCTTTGTAACCACAATATGCGGACCCTTCCCCATCGTGCAACTCTGAAAGTATCAATTGTGACTCATCCTTCCCTAAAAAACGAAGTAAAGGCCGGCTAAAATATTTCTTATACAGTACATCACTAAGTACCAGATACCCATATGCCTTGAATCGTATTCTTTTGGCCATTACTTTATCGACTGGTAATATGTCGTGGACTAAAAACTCTTGTATCTCACTTCTCAAATCTTTCACTAGAGCGGTAGAAATTTGGAAAGCCTCGATGCCTCCTTCAACCAACTCAGATCCCTTAAAGATTGATGGACTTTCTTGGGTAACTATCCATGGGTATTCCTTTGAGTAGGATGCCTTGGCCAAAATATCAACCACTAAATTCCATGCCCTTTGAACATGTTCGAATTTGACGTCCTCAAAATATAAGGTTAACGCCTTCAAAACCCCCAAGTACTTCACTAAATGATCTTTTCTTGCTTATGATCTCCCCGAAGCATGGTTCACAAAGAGTTGTAAATCACTTATCAACTTGACTCTTTTGGCTCCACAAATTTTTGCAAGTCTTAATCCAGCTAAAGTCGCTTCATATTCTGCTTTATTGTTTGATGCTTTGAATCCAAGTCGAATGGCTTGGTATATCGCAATGTCTTTCGGGGATGTCAATTGTACTCCAAAACAATTCCTCGACACTCTTTCATCATTTGGCTTGCTGTCCAAAACAAACTCTCCACTAGGGACAAGCTGCTTAGTTGGTGTTACAACATCCCGACTAACTGTGTCCTTTGTAACTCTGCTATGGAACCGTCAGCTCATCTCCTCTTTGACTGTAGTTTTGCTCAGAGTATTTGGACTCAAGCCAGCTCTAAAATGGGGTTTCCTTTAACTTGGTCCAACTGGAAATCTTGGATTAATGAGGCGTCAAACTGGTCTCAATCTCAAAACCATCACCTCTGGCGCTCTAGTTTTGGCGCGATTATTTATCATGTTTTGAAGGAAAGGAACTCAAGAATCTTTGGTTCCCCTCCATCCAACGCCTCTCTGGTTTCTCACCGAATCTACTCTGATTTTCGATTCAGATTCCATGGATCCAAGATTTGTTGGCCCCTGTAAAACTTAACCCTAACTACTTCTTTCTCTTATGCAGGTATTTCACGACTGGTCAGACTTTTAGTATGGGATCTTGCGGAATTCAGTCTTCTGGAGCTTTTCAAGTCGCATCGGGGTCTCAAGATGCTCAGGGTTACTATTTCCAACCACCGTTCTTTTTGTACTATCTATTTAGTTATGCCTATGATCTTACTATTTACATCTCGACCAACTGGTTACTTATTTCCTCGGGGTATGCCCCATGTACTTGTGTGGACTTTTTATTTATTTAAATGTTTTTGCCCATCAAAAAAATGTCAATTGAATAAAAAAAATTATTCTACCTAATCGATTCATGTCAATAGTTATATATGTATAATTGTTTTTTACAAAATATATAATTTATTTTATACTAACTAACTGAAATATATTTATTAATAAAAGAATAAGAAAAATAAAATCAAAGTAAAATATATTTCTACTGATTGATACGTGTGTCAAACAATACCCCATACCCCGGACGAATCTAATGTTCGTTTGATATTAAATAAACCATAGGAAAATAGAAGCGTCATGTATATATCTACAAGTTAAGTCGGCAGGTGAACTTCATATTTAAATATCCAGGCATTATATATGAAAATTTGTAGAATCTAGCATATGCTAATTGAATCTTTTATTAGTTCGGCTCGTGCATATGTTTACAAAATTGGGTACCTAATAATATATATAAAGCTTATTACATGACGTCTGAATTGAACCCTATTCTAAATATTAAACAATTAAATGTTGATCTTGATTTTCCACTATAATTGTTTAACTAGAATTTTACATATTTCATTTGTGAAAATACAATATATAATTTATTTGTTAATATACCGAATATATTATTACAAAATATGTGCTTTAAAATAAATAAATTCGTTCAAAAGAAAAGCAAACCGGAAATATGGAAGGCGGAGGAAACAAGTCAATAAGATGAAGTAGATGGAAGAAAACCTATACTAATGGGAAGCTGACGTGTCTTTGTCAGATTAGCGTATGTCAATTCATATATTAAAATTAGATTTCAGTCCAGACAAATTATCATTACATTGCTTTACTTCACTATAAAAATGGAAAAAGTTAGGCCATACTTTAAGTCTATGATGTTTTATATAATATTAATATGAGCTGTTAAACTTTAATATTACAAAATCTCATACTCATATAAAACTCAAACCACATACTATTATAATTTAAACGGAAGTTGTGACTCACTGTGTTTTGATTTTGATGAACACTGCTTTACTGCTTTCTTTTCGTATTTTATCCTTTTGATTCACTATTTTACATGTCTTCCTTTATATTTTTTAGTTTAAGGTATTATTGATATACTCAGAATTATTTATTTAATTTTAATTTATTTTATATAAAAATAAATTAAAAAACACCCAAAATCCTAAATATTATCCACTTAATATCTATATTTTCATATTTTTCCAAAAAAATTCGTTTTTGTGAAATATTTACCATTTAAAATTTATTAAATTTTTTTATACCCCTACCCACTTATATATAAACATCTGTTTTTTTATTTGAGACTTTTTTCACCAACGTAGCGAAACGCCACAACGTTCAAACTTGAGCTCGAAGCGCGATGACGTTCGGTGTATCAGAGCTTATTCTCGTCGACCGTCGAGATTTTAACGCCTCTGGAGCCGTGGTTTCGGGAATCACGTTCGATTCCGTCATTTTTATTCACTCATTGAGGCTCGAGATTATCTGAAGGGGAAAGACCGTGATATGTGTAGTGTCGAAATTATAGAAGGTGCAATAGTTTAACGAATATCATTTCAAGAAGAGTACTGCTTTTCTCCTGGCTAACGAGGAAAACCTATAGAAAAAAATCTAAAAAAGAAGCAAACAACACTGTGTATGGTAAACAACAGAAGGTGCAATAACGGTTAATTATTATCATTGAAGAAAGAAAATATAGAAAAGAGCCAAACAACACTGTGTATGGTACAAGGAAATGAGATGGTTTGGTTAGACCTTACTTCCTGTACTGAATCTAAAAGGAAGATAAAACCAACAACACTCTGTATGGTACAAGAAAATGCGAAACGTGTTATTCTGTACATACTGATAGTTGCAAAACGTGTAAATTCTTTTGGAATGGTAAATGCAAAACCTGGTTTTTGATGGATGCGAAACGTTGGTGTAAAATATAATTTTAAAAAAATAATTCAAAACATATCAGGAGTGGTACCAGTTTTGTTCGTCTTAAAAAAACAAAACCAACGGTATTTTTAGATTTTTTTCCAAGTTACGGTTTAAAAGTTACAAACTTTTAAATTTAAAAGGTAAACGAAGAATATGCGAAACCTTTTTTATTTTGATAGATGCTAAACCTTATTTATTTTGATAGATGCGCGAAACCTTCTTTACTTTGCTAGATGTTAAACCTTCTTTATTTTGCTAGATGCTAAACCTTCTTTATTTTGATAGATGCTAAACTTTCTTTATTTGGTAGATGCGAAACCTTCTTTATTTTGGTAGATGCGAAACCTTCTTTATTTTTATAGATGCTAAACCTTCTTTATTTGGTAGATGCGAAATCTTCTTTATTTTTGATAGATGTTAAACTTTCTTTATTTTGATAGATGCGAAACCTTCTTTATTTTGCTAGATGAGAAACCTTTTTGTTTTGATAGATGCGAAGCCTTCTTTATTTTCGTAGATGTGAAACCAGTCACTAGATGCGAAACCATAGAACTGAGAAACATGTGTAAAATATTTTTTTTTTAAATAATTCAAAACATATCATGAGTGGTACTAGTTTTGTTCGTTTTAACAAAACAAAACCAATGGTATTTTTGGATTTGTTTCCGAGTTACAGTGTAAAAGATACAGATCTTTAAAAATTAAAAAAAAAAAGAGAAATTAGTTACTGGATTTTATATAGAAGGATATTTAAAGTATAAAATCTCTCAAGAAATTTACGCATCCACTCTTAATAGGTTTGTTGGATGAGTTTTATATAGTAAGTCTCCTATTAGTGGTTATTATACGTGTTTAGAATTATTTTAACTCTGGTGCAAATAAGTGTGGTAAGTGTTGTTTTAGTTTTTAGATACTTTTATTTAATTTTTTTGTTAGAACAATATTTTATTACTATAAAATTGTGAGATTAATGAAGAAAAATGCGAATAACTATTCTTCTTTTTTACTCTATTACCTTGAACTAAATGTTTTTGTTAGAACAAAAAAAATTCATTTTTATAAAATTGTGAGATTAGTTAAAAAAACCAAAAATGAACACAATTTTTTCTTTGCTGTTCATATTATTGTTTCGTTGTTAGTGTTTATTTACCCCAGTTAAGAGTTATCTTGTGAGTTGTGATGCTACATATTTGAAGTATATATGCATTTGGAAATGGAAGAAACAAAATATGTAAAAAAAGGTACGTTCTACCATATAAATTCAATATAGATAATAATAACAAATTGAGAAGGTCATCTTGTATATATATATTTTTCATAATTTTTTTTAATGACCACGATTTGAAAATTTTAATTTATTAATTTATTTTATATAAAAGTTTATTTGATGGGGTGAGTTCTTTTTACAAAATAACTTTTCTTCTATTTTCTTTTATTATCATAAATTAAAATCTAATGTTAGAATACATATTCTCTATAAAAATTGTGATATTAGTGAAAAAATGTAATTTTTGTGCGTTGATCTTTAAAAATAAATAAATGAAAAAGAGAGAAACTAAACATATTTTTTTAATATGCTCCAAATATTATGTATTAGTAGAGTTAAATTCTTCAAATATAACCAAATGAAATGAATTGGAAACATTTTAAAAAGAAAAATAGTAGTTTCTAGATAGTAACTTTTTTATTGCCTGTTTATTTTAAGCAAGACTTACTATTAGTTTTTTATTTGAGTTTGTGGGATTTCGTTTGGGTTTTAATTGATATTTTTGTTTTTATAATGATTGCAAATTTGGCAAATATATGATTGAAAATTAAAGAATTGAAGCAAAATGCTTCAATATGATAGAGATGAAGAGGTTAATGTAAAAAATGACTTTGACGATGATAAACATAATGAGTTTTTTTATTGAATTTATGTTTACGAATTTATGGATTTTTTTTTATTTTCCTTATTATGGAATTGAAAACAGTTACATAGAAATATTATATTGGATACTAATATTTATTTATTTTCAATTACGATTTAAGGTTTTTGTTGTTATTGCTGACAATTTTGATTTTTGATTTTTGTTGTAAGTATTATGAGATATGAATTTAATATAATTGATCCAATTTTTTGGATTAACCATTAATAGGAGAATAAACATGTTTTCATATTTGTGTATAGATAATAAGCTTAATTCTATTTAAAGGTAGTTTTTTTTTTAAATAATTGTTTTAAATTTTAATAGATTTTTTTAATTATATAATTAAGTTAAGTAAAATAAATATGAAATTGATTAAAATTAGGAAGTTTAACCATTTTTTGGCAACCATTTATCATAAAACATCGTATCCTTTATAACATATGGAATTATATTCTTTGTTACGAGGCTTTATGCTTTAGTTATCTTGGTTATATATGATTTACTACTTTTTGAAATTTCCGAAAAGCAATTTCAATTTACAAGATTTGTAGTGAACCAATACAATTTAGGTGGGTTAACAATTATCTTCCGGTTATCATTTAATACACATCACAAACTTAACTTTGATGGAAGCATTTTAGCTTTAGCACGGTTATAACCATCATAAACTTCGAAATATAATTTATACAAAATATAAAATAATATTTTTTTTGAGAAAAAGTATATGTAAATATGTTATTTTATAACTCTAGTGATTGTATTATTTTTTGAAACAAATAAGCAGCTATCATTGTTAGTGGTACCAAATGATGATGTGTACTAGTGAAAATAATATTATTTGTTTTTATGTAATTCTTCACTATTTTGGATACAAATAAAATCACTATTTTTAGTACAAATTTGTATCATATTTTGATATAATATAAATTTTTGGGTTTGTATAATATCATTTTTTATGAATAATTTTATACTTTTATTTAATATCATAAATTTTTATATTTTCCGCGCATATTTGTACTAGTTATATCTAATATCTAAGATATAATTTTTTACGTTGTTTTAAATAAAAATAAATGATTTATATAAACATACGTCATATATCTTGAGGAGAAAGGTGTGTGAAACCGAAGATGTAAGAATATGAGAGGAGCCAAAAATTTTATTATTTTGTTCTTGTTCCGTTAGATGTGGATATTACCGCGCTAAAGCTAAAACGTTAAATGTAACCGTTTTGAAAGGAATACCAATTTGATGCCTCACTAATCCACGAATGCCAATTAATGACATTCAAATTGGACACGAGCTTGGAGTTTATATAATCTCAGATGCTATGAGTGAAGCTACAATCATAGAGGGCATGATTGATAGTTTCACAACTGAAATTGCATAAAATACAATCTAACGAAGAATTTAACCTCAACTGAGAAACTTGTCTTGAGTAATAAACTTGTCCTATATAGTAAGCCAAAGAATGAAGTAGTGGTGATGAATATTATACTTATGTCATGCTAACCTTGTGATGCAGACAGTTTAGCGCTGGAATTTATGAAGACTGGCGATCACCCGAAGAATGCAGTGAATTGACAGTTTGGAGCTCCGGTGTCTGATTTTGACCCACAACACCTTGTTTCGAAGGAAACGACGCCACAAGTGCAAAACACCAGCTTTGCTTGTGACATATGGGCTTTTGGGGCATTTGGACTCATCTATCAGCTTATTTCGAGTTTTTAATACTTTAGAATATTTTAGTAATTTTCTTATTTTAGTTTAAGGGTTTCAATTGAAACCTTATATAAACATATCTTCTTTAGATTGTTTGGGGAGTTGAATTTTTTATTAAATAAAATTAGGGTTTATCCCTCTATCTAGCTTCTTCTTCGGGTGATCGCCAGTCTTCATAAATTCCAGAGCTAAACTGTCTGCATCACCTTGGTCACCCGGTAAAAAGGTGGACATACGAATGATGTTGTAAGTTTATACATGATGAACTTTGTATTTCTTCTTTTGACATTCCAATTGTTGACATCCTTGACTGGGGGAGGGGTGAAAATGAAAGAATGAGGTTATTGATCTCGTGGAGATTGTTGTAATAAATATTGTTTGTAGATCTAATATGAGATGACCAGTTCTAGAGACCATCATGAATGATCTATGAGACCATAAGATTTTTGTATATCATTGAGTCATGGATTATAACTTGTCCATAATGAGTTACCAGAGAGGTGAGAATGAGTCAAGGATCATAGCATAATGATTTATCTTCCCCATTCCCGATTTCCAAAGACCTAAATTGTAATATGTTGGGAATATGGGGGTCTGGTCCGCATATTCCTCCTCCGTATATAAGTAAGAACACAACCGATCTCAACACTAGTATGATATTGTCCGCTTTAGCACCCGAAGGCCCTCACGGCTTTGCATTTGGTCCACTACCAAAAGGCCTCATACTAGTTGAGATATGTTCTCACTTATATACCATTGATCCTTCCCATATTTTACCGATGTGGGATGTGGAACTTTGGTCGCTACCCTAACAAATCCTCCTCTCGAACAAAGTACCACGTTAGCCTCCTCTCAATTGACATCCATCCGCTCACTCTAATCAGGTTGGGGCTGCCTGATCTCTAGAGCCTTTAGAGCGGATCTATCTGATTTCGACCATCCTGCCTTGTTCCTTAACGCCACTCCAAACAAGTACCACCGTCTTGATACACTCCAATCAAGCCACACTGCTTGATGAGCAACGGGCACTCCAAACGAGGATCTCTCCAATCAAGCCACAATGCTTGATGAGCCTCAAATCAAGCCACATTGCTTGATAAGCCACGGGCACTCCAAACAAAGATCTTGAGCATGGCTACTAATTCATCATGTTCGACTAATGAGAATTTCACCCACATCACCCACCACATCGCGTACTGTCTGGGCCTGGAGCTCTGATACCACATGTTGGGAATATGGGGGTTCGGTCCGCATATTCCTCCTCCGTATATAAGTAAGAACACAACCGATCTCAACACTAGTATGATATTGTCCGCTTTGGCACCCGAAGACCCTCACGGCTTTGCATTTGGTCCACTACCAAAAGGCCTCATACTAGTTGAGATATGCTCTCACTTATATACCATTGATCCTTCCCATGTTTTACCGATGTCGGATGTGGAACTTTGGTCGCTACCCTAACATAATATTATTTTACCAAGTCCATAAAGGGGAGGAGCTAGATCTAAAGCCCGTACATTATTATTTTTTATTTTTTGGTTTTGATGTAGTCGTACCAGATTAAGTAGTTTATTTTTACTTATTAAGGACCATAAATATTTAAAGATAACATCATTTCAAGTTTTTGGATATAAGTATATCATATCAATTTTCAAATGTGTAAAAATGATTCTCGTTTCAAATATTTTCATGTGAAATGAAATGCTAATAGTTTGTTTTAGTCTTAGTTTTTCATTGTATATATATATATATATATGTATATATATAATGCTTATATAAATTGTTAAATAAATAAAATATATGAAAGTTAAAAAAAAAGATAAAGTTTCATAAAATTAACAGTGGGTTTACAAATTAATATGTACTATAAAACATTTTTTTGAAACCTGTATTTTTTTTGGAACAAATAATATGCATAATATTAGTTTTGATAAAAAATAAAATTGATAGATCTTACTGAACCACCCAATATTTCTACCCCATACATTAAAACCAACAAATCCCTCTACAAGTTTTAATTATACTAAACAAATGGAAATATTTACTTGATAAATTATATGCAAATATATGCTAACACACTTCCTCTTGAATCTTCTCCGTCTAATCTTTTAGAACTTTTCAAATCACGAATGTATTTTTATAAAGAAATAATAAAATAGAAAAGAAATGAAATTTACTTTAGGATTTATGTGAATCTTCTAACAAAAAAATAACATATGTGTCTAGGTTATGGTGAATGAAACCATAACTTATGTCACTTATTTACAGAGTATGCAATTGAATTAAACCCAACTCCAATTTCATTATAAGCTTTAGAACATGGCTTGTATTAGGGACCACATCTAGGTTATGGTGAATGAAACCATAACTTATGTCACTTATTTATAGAGTATGCAATTGAATTAAACCCAACTCCAATTTCATTATAAGCTTTAGAACATGGCTTGTATTAGGGACCACAACCATCTTAATTGAGTTCAATCGATTAATTCTCTTAACTTATCAATTTAATCTCAAGTAGCCCAATCATTCAAAAAGCCCAAATTCAACATGGTTTCTACACTTTTACCTCCATAATAGATTTTTACCTACAAGTCCAACTAATGTTTAATATATATATATATATATATATATATATTAACATAATTAATATAATTAATTTGATTACTTGTTAATTAAATAGATTTATAACAATGAAAAAAATATATCATTAGCACACCGAATCCACAATTCGAACAATCTCCCAGTTGTTTGTCATATTCTACTCAAATATATATTTACATTTATAGATATCATGATTCAATTATCAATAAGTGACTAAATAATATTGTACATGATCAATGAACAACAAAGGACTAATTCCCTATTCCTCGTAATGTGAACAATTAGATGGAACAATAATCACATTTTCGCCATCAATCAAGTACATGTCAATCATGGTGTGTATCATAAGAATAATATGAAGTGTAATTACATATATCTATTCTTAATTGTTCATACCTTAGTGAAAATATACTCAAAAGTTACATATATGAATAAATATTAATTGGTCCATACATTGAAATGCATACAAATCACAAATATAAACGGCCCGTATTACAAAAATCTCATTCAAATCAATGATCGTCTAAACCAACTACACTCATCCTAATGGTGTGTTCAAGAAAAACTTTAAGAATTATCGTCTTTATAAGAAGATTTGACTTTTTGAATTAGTACAAATGTCTTATATACTTTTTTGTCCTTTCTGAACTCTTTTTTATTGAGACATGAACTTGATCTCTACGTGGTTAGACTTAGAAAATTTTTTGCTAATTAAATGTAGGATTATTGTCAAATTATAGTCTAAGTGTACTTTCTTCCTCTTTTACAATGATTTGATTATTTAACCACAATGATTGGTTGGACACATTAAAACATTCATCAAAATCTACTGTCATAGAGAGATGCAACTAGTGTTATTTTTATATTTTTAAATATTTTTGTATATCTAACTAATAAGAATATGTTTCCTACCATGCTACCAAATGTGTCCACATAATCTACTAAATTTTATGAATCGAAATACCTATTAATCTTTAGATTATCCTGACTTTTTCCATGTCAATGTGTGTTCTTTTTTTGTTGCTTATATCATAAAGTCTTTTTTACCTCTTTCTAATGGTCCATCGACAGACTACTTACATACTTTTTCCAATAACCTGACAACACATGCGATTGTTTTACCTTGCATAAACTTGAACATACATCAGATTAGCGATTGCCAAAACATCTGGAAACTTTTGAATTTTTTCAATCTCAAAGTTTGTCTTTCGACATTGACTTACACTTAATTTTTTTTTTGCAGTCGGAGTATTGAAGGGCGTGCTAGAATTATGAACTTACTCCCACTGAACCTTTGATACTCTTAGTCCTCAATTGTGTTTATCTCAAAATCATAAAATAATATTATCTCAAAGAACTTGCAGTACCACTGACGAGAAGCTTGTTTGAGCCCATAAATTGATTCTTAAGTTTGCATACCATAGACTTTGAGTTACATATTCTAAAGTGTTCAAGTTGAATCATATAAATAGTTTCCTCAATAATAACATTGAAAAAAATAGTATTTACATCCATTTGATGAATCTTCATACCAAAGTGCGCAATCCCTTCACGTTGAGTATAATCTTTTGCTACAAGACACACTTTATACCTTTCCATATTACCCAAATAATTTCGTTTGGTTTTGTAAACCTATTTACGATCAATCACTTCTTTGGTTCATATAATGGGAAAACACTCATGTCACATTGTCTTGCATTAATTTATATTTCTCTTTTATAGTGTTGATCCATAGTATTTCTCATGACTTTTTAGAAACACGAATTATCTTTTACCATTACCCACATAAATTATCATGTTCTTGACGACATAATATATAATCCATAAATATAATATTCCTCATATCTCTAGTGGATCTAGTTAAGGGCACTATTAATTTTGCACTTTCTTAAGGAGGTAGAAATTTGAACTTTTTGAACAATTTTATTGTATTTTTTATGTGGAAGATAATATTTTTCTTGAGTGACTTAATATTCGAACAATACTTCAATAAATGATATTTAATCGTAATACCATCATCTGAAAATATATTTATATTAGGAGAATCATAAAACTAAAAGCCCTTTGAATGGCTGAAACATCCCATAAAATAACAACTAACTCTTTTGTTATCCAATATTTTTTCATGAGGCCTATAAGTTATTGCAGTTGGATACCCCATATATTTAGATGCTTTAAACTAGGTTTATGCCAAGTCTAGAGTTCATACGGGGTCTTAACGGTTGCCTTAGTGGGAACTCTGTTGAGAAAATAAGCTGCATATTTGTTGGCTTCACCCTATAATGATAGTGGTAGAGTTGAGTTACTTATCATACTTCTGACCATATCCTTTGATGCTCGGTTCTGCCTTTCTGATACATCATTCATGTTGGGTGATCCTGACATTGTATACTGAGGGACTATGCCACGCTTTTCTAGGTATCTAGCAAATTATTCTTGCTATTATTCACTTTATCCGTTATATATGCCATATTATTTACCACCACGGTCAGATCTAACCCAGTTAATGTTTTTACCTATTTTCTTCTCAAATTCAGCCTTAGAATCTATGATCTTGTCTAGGGATTCTGATTTATCATGCAGAGGATAGAGGTACCCGTAATGAAATAAGTCACATATGAATTATATGAAGTACCGCTACTCATTCTATGTTTTTCTTTGAGAACGATCCACATATGTTGGTATGGATAAGTTCCTTTGATAGTTTTGATACAAGTACCGAAGTCTTAATAATCAAGTCGTATTAATAAAACTTTTGACGACAAACTTATTCATTTTACCTTTTTAAATATTACTTATGGGCTTGTGTCAAAAGTTACCAAATTATAGCTTTTCAATTTAGTTTGTCAAATGTTTGTATATTTATTACTTATGTACGATAATTAATAGTATTTAATAAATACAACTTCTATTCATTGTTAAATGTCTAATGCCTACACATTATTATGTAAAGAAATAGTCATTTGAGTACTCCAAGAAATCTTTGAAGACGTCTATTATAGTAAAAAATCAAAATCATATTGATATCTTTCAATTGAAAATGTTTACTAAAAACAACAATTGAAAATTACATATGATATACACTAAACATGATATTTTGTTTACTTGATGAGTGAATATTTCACCATAACTGAGGATTTGACTTCTTATCATATCCCTAATAAAAATACACACATGCATGGTCATAACCGAACTAACCACCACATTTTTGCAACAACTTACACTAAATTGATTCCTGAACATATCATATATGTGAGATTATCGTTAGCTAATATTGAAGCTTGTACACTATTCACACTCTTCTTTTGAGACACATTTTTTTTTATAAAAAACATCAACCTTTAATATATGATTCCTTATGTTTCTTTTCTCTTGAATCATAACACTTATCAAATGCTCTGTGATACTTTATATTTTATGCTTTATCTATTAAGAGGTCACCTTATGCATCTTAGGATGTTACTTGTTTTAACATCTCTTACTTTAAAGCAGTATGAGAAAAATATTAACTAACTGTCTACTGTTCACCGTAAGAAAAAAATAAAACGCAAACCCTATTACAACTACTTTTGGAAATATCGATCTTAAGTGCCTTTAACTTTGAGGAGATCATTGATATAATAAAACATGTTATCTTATATTTGTTTTTGCATTTAACCTTCATGGTGAAGAGTTGTAATAACAATTTTTCAATTTTTTTTGAGAGACTCGATTGCATTGGTAATCTCAGTTTGGACATCCCCATAGATTTCAAAAGGTATTCATTGTTTCATGATTTTCAAGCTCAACCTGTTTGAATTTCTCACACTTCAAGTTATCTGTTTTTTTATAAAAAAAATCCCTTGAGTGAGACCCGTGGTTATCTTAGTCCTTCATGCCAGCTCATGTTCGCAATAGTTCAGATATAACCTCAATTTATTGGAATAATTGACACATACAAAACATAAGTTTTATTACCTTATGAGTTGTAGGTATTTGAATAACTTTACATATAACAAAAAACATATACACACTTCATTTACATACACGATTTAAACGTGCATATACATGTAAAACATAACAAACAATGATAATAAGATACATTTAAAAACATACACACACACACACACACACACATAAGTTTGAAAAAATCATTATTCAAATTTTAATCAATCAAGTACTAGTGAAACCCTTATTTTGGTCGATTCTAGCTACTTAAGTAAAATATATATTAATTTTTTCAAGTACGAGTAAATCCCTTCTTTGGGGTTTATTCCACATACTTTAATGAAAATAAACTCAATGATTAATTTTTAACCATTTCTTTCCAGTTCATGATTAACCATTCCAAACATTGACATTCATTTGAGCTCATAATACTTGAAGTTAAATTTATTCATTGACCCTTTCAGATCCTAGGATCCTCAATCGATCAATTAACCTTCATTTGGACTAATTAATTAATTTTATGATTCACATAACAGAATCTAAAACTTTAGTCATGCACATCTTATAAAACTTTAAGCACATAACTTGTTAGGGTGGCGACCAAAGTCCCACATCCCACATCGGTTAAACATGGGAAAGATCAGTGGTATATAAGTAAGAACATACCTCAACTAGTATGAGGCCTTTTGGTAGTGGACCAAATGCAAAGCCGTGAGGGCCTTCGGGTGCCAAAGCGGACAATATCATACTAGTGTTGAGATCAGTTGTGTTCTTACTTATATACAGAGGCGGAATATGCGGAACCCCTTCACAACACCGCATATTCCCAACACGTGGTATCAGAGCGTCAGACCCAGACGGAACGCGATGGTGGTGATATTCTCGGAGGTCGAACATGATGAACCAGTAGCCATATGATCAAGGTGATCTGCTCTAGAGATCCTAGTTCGGAGTGCTCGTGGCTCATCAAGCAGTGTGGCTTGATTGGAGTGGCGCTAAGGAACAAGACAGTGTGGTCTAAGAGGAGGTGAGCAGTAACATCCGTAGTGCCTCTATGGTCAGGTAGTCTCCAACCTGATTAGAGTGGGCGGATGAAAGTCAATTGAGAGGAGGCTAAGTGGTACTTTGTTCGAGAGGAGGATTTGTTAGGGTGGCGACCAAAGTCCCACATCCCACATCGGTTAAACATGGGAAAGATCAGTGGTATATAAGTAAGAACATACCTCAACTAGTATGAGGCCTTTTGGTAGTGGACCAAATGCAAAGCCGTGAGGGCCTTCGGGTGCCAAAGCGGAAAATATCATACTAGTGTTGAGATCAGTTGTGTTCTTACTTATATACAGAGGCGGAATATGCGGAACCCCTTCACAACACCGCATATTCCCAACATAACTTATTCATACCACGTTTATATATATAAATATATTTATAAAATCTAGCATGTCCAAACATAAATTATATGGTCAAAGTCATATAAAGTGAAAGAATACCTTAATATTTTAAAAGTTCAAAATTTTAAAAAATTAAAATTTTCGAAAAAAATCAAACTACGCCATTGCAATGATGGATTTTTTTTGCACCACTTGGCCCAAGCAACAACTCGCTGTCACTAGCCAGCGACCCAAACAACAGTGCAATGCTACTGGGCCAGAGGCCAAACCAACGTCGTGTTATTGTCAATGTGACTACTCGCTTGGCGTGAGATGCGACATTCCCCCGTAACTGCAATGTGTTGTTAGCCACAATGAACTCATCAGACACTCTTCGGCTTATATTAACAATTGAGATTAACGCTCCAATTAACCATTGTACAGTCACATCTAACTTTCTCATTTTATTAAGAGTTTGTTTGTGCAAAATTTGAGAGAAATTTTTTCAATAATCAATAAACTCTAAATTTTTTAAAAAAAATCTCATTTTCAATTATATATAATATTATTTAATAAAAAAACATCACTAACCTTATTTGTTTTACAAATATATCAATAATCAACATGTTTTTTCACAAACATCTTAAATTTATACCATAACCAAGAAAATCAACACATAATATGAAAAAAATGCTTCTAATTGATTTAATAAATATATATTAATAGAAAAAAAATCTAAATCACACATAAAATGGCTATGATTCCAATTAATAAATCCTATTCAACCACTCAACAGTTCTACCACATACATTAAAATGAATGGATCTCCAGAATACTTAGTCGATAGATTTGACATCATAATACTATTTCTCCTGAATATTCTATGCGGTACAGTTCATCCAATCTCGTAGAACTCTTCGTTAGTAAATCACGAAAGTTTTTTATATAGAGAAGTAATAGAGATGGAAAAAAGATGAAATTTAGCTTAAGATTCATGTGAATCTTTTAACACAAAAATAAGAGACGGGTCTAGGTTATGGTGAATGAATCTATAACTTGTATCACTTATTTATAGATAATATAATTGAGTTAAAACCCAAGCTCAACTGCATTATAAATTCTATAACCAACTTTGTATTTTGGACCACTATCCTCTTAATTGATTTATATTAATTAAGTCCATGAACTTATCAGTTTAGTGATATTCGAGCATAGTTTATCGTGGAACCCAAATTTAATTCGATTTCTACATTTACAGTTTCATAATTATTATTTTTAATCTATAAACCCAATTCATATTCAATATATATGAATACAATTAATAAACAATTACTTGTTAATTGGATTACTCATAACAATGATCAAACATATTATCAATAAATAAATCGACAATTTTTCTAATAATAATATGATTTTTTATATTTAATTAAAGTTGTAATGGAATTTTTTATATTTATTTTTGTACTAAATAAATTTTATATTTTAACAAAAATATATTATAATTTAAAACAACTTGAAAATATATTTTTATAAATTATAAAAAATCTTACAAAATATAAATATCATAACCCATTAACCACGAAAATCACTAATGTTTTATAACCCATTAACCACGGAACATAAAAAATAAAAATTATATGTTGGTGAAATATGAAAGATTGAGAGTGGTTTTTACCTATTACTCATAGTTTGAAAGCAAAAGTGGTAAAACTATTTAGCTAAATCCTATCCCATTTTGATAAGTAACCCAATTTTTGAGTATCTCCCACCTATTTTAAGTATCTCCAACATTATATCAAAAACACAGCCGCCTGTTTTACTAAGTCCTAACCCTAAACTCTAACCATCCCCAAATCTAAAACAACCCCACTACTCTAAACTCTCCCTCTCCTCCCCTCCTTCAAACTTCTAAAACTTCAATTCACAAATTCAAGGTTTTCAATTAACCAAAAACTGTTCTTCAACATCTCCGGAAGACTTTAATTCAACAAACAACAAGAATGGACACGGTGAAAAAGTGAGAATATCTTTTAATAACTTGTTTTTATTATATTTTGCTTTATTTTGTTTTTTCTAGATTTATGTTATTTATGGTATTAGAATAGGCAAATGCATGTGTATTTAGGTGTTACAAGTGATATATTGATGTTACGAGGCTAAAATTTATTGTTGAATGACAATTTTTTTAGTTGGATTGGACTTGAGTTCGAGGTATTTCCATGACGGTTCACGAATGTCTTCTTGAACCTCCCCAAATGAGAACCGTCCAACCGGCGGGTAGCTTATTTTTTCCCATATTGTTCTTAAACCCCGCCGGTTGAGGCTGGGTAGCCCCGGTGGGGAGGATATTTTATATTTGTAGGGCAATTATGATCCCTGCCGGGTAAAACCAGCCTCACCTGACGGGGACCTAGTCAATTTCAATGTTGAGTTTGGTTTTTAAATTTGATATTTTTTGGCAAGCACGAGGTACCTAGATCCGAGAAGGAGAGAGGAAAGAAAGTGGCAAGGCATGAACGAGAAGCAGTCCGTCCGCCTCCCAAAAAAGGTGATGGTAGTAGTCGGCCCAAGGGCGAACGAGCTGATCGGGCTGAACGTGGGGATCACCCGGTGCATACGGAATGCTCCACGAGGCATAAAAAAAATGATGTTAGACGGGAGCACATAGTACATCCATCTCCTCGAGGAGAGGTCATTAGGAAATTTCGTGCGCTTATACACTCCAAGGAGGAAAAGACAAAGGTCCCCGAGCCATCAACTCTACGAGAGGTCCGTACCCAAGGCTGTCCAATTGATCCGGAGGGATGGAGAGATCTTTTCTTAGAGCAGAACAATATCATTCTGTTCCCGGACTATACGCAATACGAGGCCCACTTCATGGACGGTGTAAGTTTTAAAATTTCGGACTTATTTATTTATGTTTTACTTGAACTATATGTTTTTTACGATCTATCCATGTTTGTTTGTTTTTTTCACTCCTGGTCTAACATTACGGCCCAATCGAAGTATACGATTCTCGGTCAATGACACCTTAGCAAATAGCTGGGGTCAAGGCTATATTGGAAGATACTCCATTCTAGCCACTCATGCGCCATCTGCCGAATTTCAACTCGAACTCATAGTTGGACGAGGTTTTTATTGAGAGGTGGCACCAGCAGACCAACACCTTTCAGTTCTCGTTTGGCGACATGACCATCATGGTGGAAGGCGTGCATGTGATTACCGGCCTCTCAATCGAGGGGAGAATTATCGACGCCTTTAGGACGGAGTCGATATATCAGACATATGAATGATATGCATCACCGTTGGAAGTTTCAGCGGGAACCGTGCAGGACGATATGAAGGCGCACGACAGGAGTAGGTTCGGCCTCCGATGGCTAAGAACGACGTTTCCCGCAGACAAATATTTGGATTCCAATGTCGTGCTCACTCCATTAATGAAGAAACAAGTTGTTAGGGCATACATCATGTTCTTCCTTGGCTGTACGATCTTCACGAACACTAGCTAGAAGAACATCCAATGCAATTTTCTGCATCATCTCGAGCACTTGGAGAAACTTAATGAGTACGCATGGGGTATTTATGCATTGGTATGCTTTACAAGAGTTCAGGACGCATTTCGAAGCACTCTTTGAAGATCATGGATTGCTTCTCGGCGCTGCTAGAGTGTTGGGTGTATGACCACTTCCTTGTTTTTCGGGCGGCTGTGAATCTCGGTTATAGCCCGACCGATCCGAAGATGCTAGTGTGGACACTAAGAAAGCTGACCGGAGCCCTTATTTGTGGAAATCCGTACTACCGTGACATCCTCACGCCGCAAGCAGAAAGAGATGTAAGTTTGCTTCTTTACATTGATTAATATATGTGTTTATTTATTACATGTTTAAATTTTTATTTGCAGGTGATTTTCCAACCTTACAAGGACGTTCGTGCAGTGTTACAGGAGCAAGCAATAGGGTTGTAGCGCAACCCTATTCGTCTAATGTTGGTAAGCAAGGCTTACCACCCAGATCGAGTGATGTGACAGTTTGGTTGGGTCCAAAAGAAACCTTTTCCTCCGTTTGTTCCTAGAACAAATCTAGGAAGATTAGACAATATCCGTTACACGATAGAGGGTAGAGAATGGATCAACTAGAGAGACCATTTGTGCATGATCGATAGGTACTCACGCCTCTTGGAAGGGAGTAGCCGGACTTCATCCCCCAGTACAAACTGTACGTTAAGAAGGTCCATTTCAACGTCAGCCGATGAAGAAGGTCCTCAGAATCTTCGAATCTAGTCTACCACAACTCGGAAATAAATAGGAATTGATGCTTTTATTTTTTGTCGGCCTCTAGAAAATCCTTTATCACTTTGAGGTTCCTAGAAAAATCGAGTGAGTAGAAAGGATAGTGAGAATTCTTGGCCACTCCAGAAACAACAATAAGTTGTTCCATGGTGAAAGCGTTCCCGGACAGCCTTGACGTCGTAATGCAGGCCATAAAGGTATACCACATGTTAGCCCCGACCTGAGAAGGACAAAGTTTGACCAAGTGGAAGTAGTCGGTTAGAAGAGGATCGAGGGGCAATCGAAGACCCCAGTTCATCAACTCTGTATAAAGCACCAACTCGTTGGTCCGAACAGATAGAAGTGTCTCTCTTACAGTAGGGAATCAGATGGTGATGGTGGTAGGAATACCCCATCAGTCCCTTAGCTTAATCTCCTCGGTCGGGTGAAAATACTTGTACTTCACCTTGTACAGAGCTAAGAGATGTTTGGCTTCGATATCGCGAAGATGGTCGCTCGGGATATCTTCCACATTTGAGGGCAGACCCGTCAGACGTTTCTTCTTCTTCTTCTTACTTTTTACAAGGGAGGTCTCACTTGGGTGAAGAGGAAGATCAGCTGTAGGTTCCGGGGGAGGAGCCAGAGCGCCACCATCCGGGGATGGAGCATTGGTAAGAACAACTCGAAGAGGCTCTGCCTCAATCACCGCAATGTTAGGTTCTCCCTTATCATCTTCAGGGTCATCGGATAAAGCTTTCGCCTGGACCTTTGGAATGAAAGTGAGGGATAGCTCCGACCGAGTCCCTCTAGGAAAATATTTTTGAGGGCTACCATCTGGCGTCGTTTGAGGAGAGCTTTGGGGGGGGGGGGGGGTTTCGGGGGAGTTGGTACCGAGGAAAGGATCCTCATCCGAACCGATTTGGTGACAGGATCATGTGATCTCTTCCATTTAGACTGGTCCTGATGCTCTTTAATCGGTGGTCTTTCTCTCTCATCATCCATTATGACGAAGAAGGAAAGCCGGGAAGGAAACATCAAGGGAGTTAGAGAAGCAGAAAGATCAACCCCACCACTTGAAGGGTGTGCTTGACTCGGGGAAGATGCAGCAAGACGGATAGACGTTCGCGGATCAGAGCCTAGTTTTCTCGAAAGTTAGGCTCCCAAATCTCTGCAGGGGAAGGATATTCGCTTGCACTGGAAGAGTTACGATCACCGATCTGATTAGAGATGTTGAACCACCTCCAAATCTTATACTTTCCAAGATTGATAAACTCGCCAGACATGAAAATGCAAAGTAAAATTTTTATTTAGGCACAGTTTCTCTCTCTAGAGCGAATTCTGTTAAAAAAAAGTCAGAAACTTTTGTTCAGGGAAAGAGGTGAGTATTTATAGGAAAATGGAGCAGAAGGTGAACAGGCGAAAAGTAACGGTATCATGACACGTGTCCATGACAGTTGCGCCGCCTAAAAAAAGTTTGACCCGATAACACCAAAACCAAACACGCGTACCTGACATTAAATGATTATTTAGGTGACATCAGCCTGACCAAGGGGTCAGGTTAGCAAGTTAAAATCTGATCTGAGTCAGAAGCTCACCAGGGAGTACGAGGTCCGACCAGGATGAAATCCGATCCTGATAAAGTTCGCTCAAAGAGCAAAGTGTCAGAGCAGCGAGCATGGTAGCGCTTGATCTGATCCAAATGACATCAAGTTACAATTCAAGTCCACGTCTAGATAGCTGCACATGGACTGGGGAGCTACTGATAAAGGAAGGAAAATATAGATGTTTAACATGTAATTTAGCCCACAAATAAGGTCAAGGTCCATGTATTTAGTGGATAAGAACTAAGGTAAAGCACACATAAGAAATAGTCCCCTAGAACTTGTTTGTAAATAGTCAAATAGTGGGGGTAAAAAATCCACTCTTATGATGGTAAACATGTAATTTTTACCCTCTACCACATTTACCATATAAAGGATATTTTCTTTTGGAAAATGGGCCAATGATTAATTGCAACATTTATTCCTTTTGCCCCTTCCATTTCTAGTAATTCACTGTTCACTGTCACATCACACGAATATTCTTTAGTCCGACCACTTCACACGAATATCTTCGCTCTTGAGTCTCACTAAAGATTCTCTGAGCTCATCAAGTCCAACGTCAGTCTCTATTGCGTCAGCTCTCTCTTGAATTTATTGCAAAACGTGTTCCACCATCTCTTGAGTAATAGTACTTTGAAATTCCATACTGAATATATTGCAGGATTCAGTCCGCACTTCGTAAGTAAGTGAACCAATCGGTATTGCCACAGTTTTGAGATACGATAACCTATCGGCCACTTCTTCGCGTCCTCCCGGTCGGAGCATTACACATCCGAGACATAATGCCTCCCTACCGTGGTTGAAGAATATACTGCATAAAACAGCATCGACAAAGCCTCGAATCTCCTGTCGAAGCATGCCTTTCACGAACTCAAATGCATTCAAGAGGTTTGAATCTCTATGCACGTTCCAGCTAGAATCATCCATCCTTATTCCTTTGAAGTGTAATGATACATCTCGGTGATATTACATATAGTAGGGTAGTTAGAGGGTACATCCCCAAAAGCTTAACGGGAAAAAACATTCCTTTCACGGGTTAATATTGATGTGGATTAATTTCAACTGAGGGTAATTTTGTCTGAAGTTTGGAGGTATTTTAAAGGTATTTAATGTTTTTTAGATTGTAGTGAGAGATTTAAGTTGCCTGGTTGTATTTAATTTTCATCACCCTCATTAAATAAAAGTGGTTGGGTATTTATACCATTAACCTTGGGCCATATGGGCTTTCGGGTCATAATCATGAATTTGGGTCGAGTTCAAAGACCCATTAGTTCTTAAGCAGGCAGATAGTTAGCTTAGTCATGAAGTGATTAAGTTTTTAATACATTAGTTCAACATTAATTCAGTTTGGATGGTTCAGTGGGTGGATCCTCTCCGAATTGCCCCTGTCCGGTCCTCATAATCAGTGGTGACAAAATCCGGACTCATCAGTAGCCCATTTTTTAGGTTGTGTTCGAAGGCCTTTGGCAAGACCTAAAAAATAGTCCATATGCACTCATGACTATGTCCGAACAGATTTTAAATTATGTAACGACTTTATCCGGAGTGATAAAGTTCTCAGAAACTGAACGGTTTTACCAGAGATCGTGGGACACGTGTCCCGCTCTGATTCACCACACCGACCGTTTTTCTCTTAGAATAGCGCTCCCACTTGCTCCAAAAAGTAACCTCTTCAATTAATGTGGGTGATAACAGCGCCGTCTTTAATTATTACATTTATCCTTTCGTATTCTCCTAGGTATCGAAGCATCTTTTGTTCTTTTACAATAAATTAGTCCACTTTCATTGTTTTACCATCTTCATTATCTCTGCTCTGTTAAATTTCTAAGTTTTCACCTCTCAAAAAGCCCTTCTTTTGGTGTGAGTTTATGTTCACAACAAGAAACGCCTTAGTAAAAGGATGGTGGCTCAACTTGTCAGAGTTAGAAAAAGCTCAAAAGGTCAAACGAGAAAGGCGCATTGCTGCAGGCCTCCCTGTTTCTCATGTCGACAAATCGGAAACACTTAGTCCAAAGCCTGACCGGGGTTCCTCTTCAACTAAGAGTACTAAACCCAGGAGGTTATTCCAGCCCAACCTCTCACCAATCGTTTCGGGCTCATCGATCCAGGAATCAGAGCCTCTTGTCGAACCAGAGTAGGCAGTTACAAGCTTTAAGAGACCTTCCCCATTCATAGCCATGGGATCAGATGCTGATGCCTCCTCAGAGAAGCTAGTAGACCGGCAAAAAGGTCGCTTGGTGAAAGGTCAGGCCCCAAAAACTACACATTCCAAGTCTGGGGATGAAAATAAAAATATAGGGTCAGAAGCACCCATTAATATTCCTAAGGACAAGCTGTCCGGTCCGGGGGCAACCAGTTCAAGTCTCCGAAAAGAAACCTCCGGATCTAAGCCCCAGCCAGAGTCTAGACCACAAGAAGACAGTACTGCCCAACCTTCCGGAGGGCCTGTTGAGCTAACTACCAGTTCCTCTCACCCAAAAACAACTGATAATCCTTCCATAATAATGGAAGAAGTGCTAGAGGACTCTATTGAAGAAGCCCCTTTTGAGTCCGATGTCTCCGGGCAAACAAGTGAGGCAGTTGCTGCCAAGAAAAACAAGGGCAAGGAAAAGCTATGTTTAAAACACCCGGACCTGCTGAAGTGCCTTGTGGGAAAAGTGGGACCTTGCTTCCACAAGGTAAGTGTCAAATACCTGCTAGCCTTGTAGAAACTTAATTACGATTTCATCCATACAGCCGAACTGGGTTGGATGCGAACAAAATGGGGGATCCCAGAGAATGTCAAAGTGAGGATACCGGTGGATCCGGAGACACCGATGGATTGCAAGCTCAATGAGATATTCTTCTTCACTGAGCTGTTCAACTGGGGTCTAAGGTTTCCCCTAGACCCAGAGATCGTCCGATACTTTCACCTTATCAAACTTTTCCCAAGCCAATTGAGCCCCAATGCTTGGTATACCCTCATGGCCTGTATTATGGCCTCCAGGCTCTCCGGAATCCCTCTTCCAATGGAGCAGTTCACAGCTGTGGCTAGCCTTTGCAGAAATCACATTATCCCCTTCTATCACTTCAACATGGGTGATGATTACAAGGCAGTGGACGACCTGCTTGAGTCAGAAAGGAACTGGAAGACCCAATTTTTGTTTATTAGTGGCGCTTGAGAGAATGGGAGGAAGATTAAAGTCGGTGCCAACCCAAGCCTGCTTACCAGCAGATGGCGGAGTGATGGTAAAAACTTCATCTCATGTCTCTATTTTTACTTATAACAAATTCGTTTATCTAACTTGTCTTCTTTTGTTTTTTTTGGTAGTGTTGCCCAAGGACTTCATCGATTACTTAAATGCTGGGCTGACTACCTGCTCCAAGCTAAATGCTTGGGCTGCTGAGAAGTGGGGAAATCGCTTCCACAATGCTTTTACCGGAGGCAATCTAACAAAATCCTACCTTTGGAATACAACTGACCGGAGGGACTTATCTTGGGAAAAATTAACCACTCCACGCCCTCCAGATGTAATCGTTAGGAGGACAGATGCAAAGGATGGGAAGCTATCTTTGTCGGGTAGAGCTAAAGCCCCAAGCAAGATGAAGGGCAAGAAGGGCAAAGGCAAGCAAGGTATGGTTGAGGACAATCCTACCGAAGTAGAGGAAGCTGTTCCAATAAATCAAGAGGGGCCAGACCAGGGACAGATTGATGCTGCTCTTCTACAGGTGGTGGAGCACGAAAGTACTAGAGAAGTGACTGGGTCTCCAAAACCCTCAAAGGCTCCTAAGAGAGACAGGAAACGGGGAGCAGAAGGCAAGGACAAGGAGGCCAAGAAGAAGAAAACCTCCAAGGGTGATGAAGTTTCTCTCCGGCCTTCGGAGCCTCTTCCTCCTATTGACCCTACTGACCCTACTCAAGCATAAGAGATCCCCGGTGACTTTCAAACTGGAGGGGTGTAGGAGGGGATATCAGTATTGATGGTGTCGACATCATTGGGCTTGAGGGGATTGGTCTCTACTTTGAAAACCTCCCCAAAGATGATTTTGTTGGGCCCTACCTCTCCCTAAGTTCTTCGAACACCGTCACATTCAACGGTAAGTTTTTTTCTGTCTCAAGTGAAAGAGATGTCATCGCTCACTCCATACTGAGCAATGTCCATCCAGTACTTATTTTGGAGAAACAAGTACGAAATCAGTCAGCCATTATCAATACCCTCAATTCTGACAAAGAGAAATTGTCTAGCGACCTCCTCACTGCCAATCAAAGTACTGATATATTGAAGAGGGAAAATGAGGAGTTGAAGAAAAACCAAGAGGATTGGGCCACAAAGCTGGCCACTTTGGAAGAAACTATCAAAGAACTCTGATCAAAGCAGTCCGACTTAGATAAAAATCTTTCTTCTTCAAAACAGGAGGTAAAGGCTAAGGACAGGGTCATTCAGACTTTAACTAACGACAAGATCTCGCTCGAGGATTCTGTGTCCAAGGCTGCACAAGAAAAAGCTGATTTGCTGAGGGAGCAAGAGAAAACAATCCATGCTAGGATTGATGCTTATACCAACAGAGTGATAGACACTCAGGAGGAAAAGTATGCTGAAGTGAAGTCGGACATGGTCTTGCTCTTTCATGAGAAATTCCCGAAGAGGGCGCTGGGAGACTTGTGGAGTTTTGTAGAGTATGAAGACTTCCCCTTCCACACGATGGCTGATGGTGACAAGCATAACTACTCCAGTGGCTGGGATGACATAACCGATGAAGAAGAGAGAACCGGGGAGAGTCCGGATGAGGAAGATGATGACCCCAAGAAGAAGAAACCTAGTGAGGTTGGGCCATCTAAGAAAGCTCAATCTTGAAGTATTAACTATCTTTTTTTTATTTGTTGTTGTTTGAACCAAAGTCCTTGGATGGCCAAGGCATTTTTTGTAATCGGGTTCGGCTCCTGTCCGGATAAACATTTTTGTTTGAAAACTTAGAATCCTTGGGTGGACAATGCACTTCGTATATTTTAATGGGCAATTTTACTTCGCATAAACTTGCATTGTTTCATAGTTTCTCAGCTTTGGTGGCTAATATTTAAGCAGCCCTTAGTTAGTTTGTCTGCATTTTAAAGTGAGAGTGTTTAAATTCTCCGATGACAAATATTTAAGTGGTCATCACTCTATCAATTCAATTCAATCTGACCTAAAATATTTCAAGAAAAACACTAACCAAAACACTCCGAATATTTTAAGAAGGCATCAAGTTTTATTGAAAAGCCTGGACACCTCATTAAAACTTCCCCGCGCCACTAGGGTAGGAAAGAGTATGCTCACAAATATTTACATGAACTTTTAAACAAGCAAATATTTACATAGCTTTCACTCCAAGTACAAACGGAGGTGTTCAATGTTCCAGGAGTGATTCAAAACCCTTCCATCCTTATCTTGAAGCCGGTATGTCCCAGGCTTAAGCTTTTCAGTGATCACATAGGGTCCTTCCCAAGTTGGAGCTAGCTTGTCGAACTGCTTTTCCTTAGTGTGTAGGAAGACTTTTCTCAATACTTTATCTCCTGGCTGAAAATCCCTTCTTTTAATTTTGGAAGCAAACCTGCTTCTCATCAGGCCTTGATAGTGTGTGGCTCTGAGGTGAGCCTTAACTCTTTTTTCCTCCACCAAGTCAAGTTGGCCTCTTACTGCCACTTTGTTAGAGTGTTCGGAGAAATTATGAACTCAAAAAGAAAGAAGAGTGGCCTCTATGGGAGCTATGGCTTCCATCCCATACACTAAAGCAAAAGGAGATTCTTGTGTTGCAGCCCCATGAGTAGTTCGGTAGGCCCATAATACTTCTTGTATATAACTTGGCCATTTTCCAGCAGCTCCCTCTAAATTCTTTTTAAAACCGGACAAGATGGTCCTGTTAGCCACTTCGACCTGACCATTTGCTTGTGGGTGGAAAGGAGAAGAGAAACAATGTTGTATGTCTCTAGAGGCGCAAAAATTCTCCATTTCCTTGTTGTCGAACTGTGGCCCATTGTCTGTCGTGATCTTTTGTGGAATTCCAAATCTGCAACAAATATTGGATAAGATGAATTTTATAACAGCTTTCGACGTTGTAGCTGCCAATGAAGCTGCTTCTATCCACTTGGAGAAGTAATCAATAGCAACGATCATAGTTCTGCACCCCCCGGATGCCATAGGTAGAGGCTCTACTAAGTCCAGTCCCCAACGAACAAAAGGTATTGGTTCAGAAATTGACTCTAAAGGGATAGATGGGATACGAATTTCATTACCATACCTTTGGCATGGGTCACACTTTTTTACCAACTCCTTAGCATCTTGCATTATGGAGGGCCAGTAATAGCCAGCTAACAACACTCTTCTTGTTAGAGCCCTGAACCCACATTGGGCTGATCCCTCACCATCATGTAGTTCGGAGAGCACTATTTGGGACTCCTCGACTCCCAGACATCGCATGAGGGGTTTAATATAGGAATTTTTATAAAGAACATCCCTTAAGACAATAAAACCACGAGCCTTGTATTTTATTTTTCTTGCCATTGCTTTCTCCGGAGGCAAGATGCCATCTGAGATATATTGAAGGATTGGAAATCTCCAATCTTAGGTTTTTTTTGACTTGTATGTTCAAACTTTCTTCTTCCTTATCCGAACTAATTTGAATTGATGGGCACTCTTGCACATGTATCCAAGGGTAGGACTCAGAGTAGGCTACGGTTGCCAAAGAGTCTGCTAGGGTATTTTCCGTTCGGGGTATGTGCTCATAGGTGATGCTTTTGAAATTGAGTGCCACTTCTTTGAGGATGAACAAGTACTTAATCAGTTGCTCTTTCTTGGCTTCGGATTGACCTTGTGCATGATGGATAAGAATGTGAGAATCACTCATTAACCTGACCCTTTTAGCTTCACAGATGAGAGCTAATTTTAAACCAGCTATAGCAGCTTCATATTCAGACTCATTATTGGAATCCCTGAAAGCAAAACATATAGCTTGGTACATTTTGTCACCATACGGAGAGGTTAAAAAAATCCCAACACCACATCCCATGGTACTTGATCCACCATCAGTCCAGACGATCCAGACTTTTTTGTCTTTCACACCGGTTGCTTGCTTGGTATCCCTATCTGAACGGAATTCAACTAAGAAATCAGCCACAGTTTGGGCTTTGACTGCTGTTCAAGGAGCAAAATCAATATTGTAGTCTCCCAGCTCTACTGACCATTTGGTCATTCTACTTGAAATGTCAGCTTTTTGGAGAACATTTTTCAAAGGAAAAGAAGTTCGGACGATGATGGAGTGAGCCTGAAAATAGGGCCTCATTTTCCTTGCAGCAATTACCAGGGCCAATGCCAACTTCTCAAGCTTCAATATCGTTTTTCTGCATCTATCAAGCTTTTGCTGATATAGTACACCGGACGAGGATAATTGTCCACCTCTCTTACCAACACTGCACTTATTGCACAATCAGAAACGGCCAAATACACGTAAAGAGTTTCTCCATCAATAGGTTTAAACAGATTTTTGGGGGAAGACAAATGCTTCTTAATTTCATCGAAGGCCTCATCACACTTTGGGGACCAGTTGAAGTCCTTTGCACCTTTCAAATTTTGAAAAAACGGGCCACACTTGTCCGAAGACCTTGAAATGAAACGGTTTAATGCAGCTAGCATCCCAGTCAACCGTTGTACCTCTTTAATATTCCGAGGAGGCTCCATTTGCAGTAAAGCATTAAGCTGGTCTGGATCAGGTTGTATCCCTTTCTCACTTATCACATACCCAAAAAATTTTCCGGACTGCACTCCAAAAACGCATTTTTCTGGGTTTAACTTTAAATTTACTTTTACCAAGTTGGCAAAAGTTTCTTGGAGATCTGCCAAGTGTAGCTCTTCGTCCACACTTTTCACCATCATGTCATCGATGTAAACTTCTATGTTTCTTCCAATTTATTCAACAAAGGCCTTCTTTACTAACCTCTGATAAGTAGCCCTAACATTTTTTAACCCAAACGGCATTACTTTGTAACAATGCAGGCCCCTATCAGTAACAAATGTGGTATGTTCTTGATCCTTTGGATCTACTTGAATCTGATTATATCCGGAGAAGGCATCCATAAAAGACAACAGCTTGTTTCCAGAAGTGGAGTCCACCAACTGATCAATTCGGGGGACCGGATATAAATCTTTTGGGCAGGTCCTATTAAGATCTATGAAATCGATGTGCATACGCCACTTGCCATTTTTCTTTTTTAACAACACCGGACTGGCTGTCCATAAAGGGTATTGAGATTCCTTTATGTAAGCAGGTCAACCTCTTGAACTATGACATCATCCTTCTCCTTAGAAAATGCTCTCCTTCTTTGTACAACAGGTGCTATGTCTCTTCGGATGGATAACTGCTGTGATATAATACTTGCTGGTACTCCGGTTACATCAGCATTGCACCAAGCAAAAACATGTTGATGGTCTTTCAAGAAATCTAACATTTTACCCTTTAATTCCGAAGTCATCTTGGATCCTATCTTGACATTTTTTCCTTCAGCCAGAGAGTGAGTTTCAACTTCTTCAACCGGTATTAAAACACCAGGGGTCTCTCTGGGGTCATCAATTTCACCCTCTCCCTCCGAGGGCCCCTCAAACTGCCATTCCTCATTGATCTAGACTTCCCCCAATATTCGAGGGGCCAATGCTGTCGCATAACACTCCCTTGCTATCTTTTGGCTGCTTCGAACAACTCCTACTTGTCCATGCACAACATACTTCAAACACTGGTGGTCTGTTGAAGCCACAACATGCATCCTGGAAAGCCAACATCTCCCCAGAATGGCATTATAACAAGTGGGACAATCCACCACAACAAAAAGTATTCTAACCATCTTTTTAAAAGGGCCTTTGCCCAACAAAACCTCCTCCTCGAACTCTCCGATCACATTTGCTCAGCTTCCAGTGAAACCCACAATCGATCTGTTCGAACGCTGAATTACTGCTGGATTCTTCATTTTCTTGTAGGAAGTTAAAAAGAGAATATTGGCTGAACTTCCAGTATCCACCAAAATTTGTCTGATATCATTGCCTCCAATGGATGCTCCAATGACAACAGCATCTTCATGTGGATCAGCAATATCCCGCGGGTCATCCTCATCAAAAACAATAACAGGAAAAGGAATTTGCGATTGATAGGAAGTCATGCCTCCTTCAAGATGGGTAGCTAAAGTATGAACGTGCCTCTTTCTTGAAGAAATAGTCGGTGCGGTCATGGTGTCCCCTCCGAATATTGTAAGTGACTCGAAAAAGTTAATAAGTTCGGACACCGTTTTGCAATGCTCCATGATAACACCCACTATATTCCGGGTTGGATCAGGGTCCAAGTATTCTCACTCTACATCGAACCTTTCGATTATCACCATAGCCTCATCGAGAGCCGATGTGCCTGCATTGTTTGGACCAGTCTGATGGTTTAGTGGTCAACCATTGAATTCGGTCCTCAACCGGCAGGGAAGTAGTCAACTACCGATTAAAAATTCTCCAACCGGCGGTTGAATGGTTATAAATTCTAACCTCATGGGAACCTTCAAATCCCCGCTTTCAACCGACGGTTTAGTAGAATTAAATTTCCTAAACCTCCTATATTAGTAACTTGGTTAAAAATGAGTATCTATATAGAAATGATACAAATTATAATGAAAACCAATTACAAAGCATTCATTTTTTTAAACATCCGAATCAACGTCTGAATCCAACATAAAAAACATCCAAATACTGAGCATACATACAACAAACAACAGTAGCATTAGAACAAGCCATCGACTAGTGAGGTCAAGCACAATGAAGGACACTAGTTCTTTAGGTGTCTCGTCTAACGGTCGAACATGATTTACCATGTTCACCACATCCGCCGCAGAACACTCGCTAAGAATACGAGGGGTGATGTTGAACCAACCGTGTTTCTTGACATATAGTTTGTACTGAGGCGATGAGGTCTGCCTACTCCATTCCAAGGGCCGTGTGTACCTATCGATCACGTACAGATGCTCCCTCCAGTTGGTCCAATGCCTAGTCTGTACCAAGTAACAAAGATTGTCTCCTTTTGATAGACCGGTTCTAGAAACAAGCGGAGCCATCAGTTTCTCTTGTACCCAACCAAATTGCCGCATCACTCAGTCCGGGTGGTACGCCTCGCTCACCAACATTAGGCGGATAAGGTTGCGATACAACCCTGTTGCCTACTCCGGGAACACTGCACGAAAGTTTTCGTAAGGTCAGAAAATAAGCTGCAATAAATATTTAAACATATTAACATTGTATAAATAAACTTATGTTTAATTTAATGAAAAGAAACAAACTTAGATCTGTCTCTCTTAGCCCCGGGAGAATGTCACTAGTACAGCTTCCCAAGAATAAAGGCTCCGGTCAGCTTTCTCGGTGCCCAAGCTAGTATCTTTGGATCGGTCGAGCTATAACCGATATTCACCGCCGCCCGGAAAACTGGGAAGTGGTCGTACACCCAACTCTCTAGTAGCGTCGAAAAACCAACTAGGCTCTTCAAAGAGTGTTTCAAAATGCCCCCAAGATCTTTTATAGCCATACTAATGCGCACGTACCCTACGCGTACTAGTCAAGCTTCTCCAAGTTCTCAAGATGATGGAGAAAATTGCATTTGATGTTCTTTTGAATAGTGTTGGTGAAGATGGTACACCCGAGGAAAAACATGATGTAAGCCAGAGCGACTTGTTTCTTCAGGTCCGTATGACGGCGTTGGTGTCCAAATATGTGGCCCAAGAGAAAGTCTCTCTTATCCATCGGAGGCCGAACCCACTCCCGTCATGCGCCTCCATATCTTGTTGCACAACTTTTGTCGAAACTCCCAACAGAAATGCATACCATGCATATGTCTGATCTATCGACTCCGTCTGAAAGGCATCTATAATTCTCCCCTAGATCGGGAGGCCAGTGATCACGTGCACGTCATCCAACGTGTAGTTCATCTCGCCAAACGAGAACTGAAAGGTGTTCGTCTGCTGGTGCCACCTCTCAATGAAAACCTCGTCCAACTGTGGGTGCGAGTTCAACTTCGGCAGATGACGCATGAGTGGCCAAAACGGAGTTTCTTCTAATACAACCCTGACCACCAACTGTTTGGTAAGGTCCCATTGACCGAGAAGCCCATCTTTGGAGTGGACCATGATGCTGGATCGAGACTAAAAAAAAGAAAAACATGGAAAACGGTAAATAACATATTTACAGTTAATCGTAAATAATTAATTCCAAAATTAAGAAAGTTACGTCGTCCATGAATGTGAAGTAAGCCTCGTGTTGCATGTAATCCATGAAGAGAAGGATATTTTTCTGTTTTAGAAAAAGTTTCCTCCATCCCTCCGGATCGGTTGGACGGTCTTGGATACAGACCTCACGTGAAGGTGATGGCCCGGGAACCTCCGTCTCCTCCTCCTCCCAGGAGTCTACGAGCTCCCGTTGTTGGCTAACTACCTCTCGTGGAGGAGATATACGAACTCCGCGGTATCTTGTGGCGTCGTAGTTTTTGTGCCTCACGGAGCGTTCCGTGAGCACCGTACGATCCTCACGTTTGGCCCTATCGCCCTTTGGCCGACTACTAGCTTCGTCTTTTTTCGTAAGACGGACTTTTTGACGCCTAGAGGACTTCTTTCCTCTCTCTTGAACGGGTTTAGGTACCTCATTCCTGAAAAAAACACATAGTAGTTAAAAGAAACTATTCAAACAAAAATAATAACTATGTCCTCACCGGGTGAGACAGGGGTAACCCGGCGGGGCTAGAAGAATACCCATTTTGCTGATGCATTTCTCCCCTCTGGCCAAACCAAGTCTCACCCGGCGGGGTTGATGAACAACTTGGGAAAACATGGCTACCCCACTGGATGGACTAGTTCTCACCCGGCCGGGTTGATGAACTATGTGAAAAAAAAGCTCCCCCACCGAGTGAACTAGCTCCAACCCGGCGGGGGAGCACGAAACCAGTGTGAAACCACCATTAAAATACCTCGACTCCAAGTCTAATCCAGCCAAAAAACAGCTATTCAACCGCAAATCTAATCTTCTAACATCAATACAGAACTTAAAACACCTAATTAAACATGCATTTGCATATTCTAACACCCTAGGAAGCATAAATCTAGAAAAACAAAAATAAACTAGATATAGAAAAAACAAGATAAAAAATAGTAACTCACTTTTTCTCTTTTTCCGTTAGTGTTGTTGAATGCGTTTGAGCTTCCTGGATTACTTGTTGAAAGGTATATGCTTTATAGAAAATTTTAATTTTGTGGATAGCAGGAAGTTTAAAGAAGAAGATGAGAGAGAAAGATGAGACTCGTTTTGTTTTGGGGATAATTAATCTTTAAAATTAGGACTCAATAAAAATAATGGGAATGTTTTGGATATAAAAATACGACTACTTAAAAATTAGTAGGAGAATAATTAAAATTATAAATACTTATATAAAAATGCAAAGCAACGATTGACCAACAAAAAAAATTGGATTGCTGAAATCAGTAGTACTATATATTTGTATATTCGAGACATCACAATGAGGTTCAAGTAACCTAAACTCGTGCAAGCATTGGCTTTGGTGAGAAAGTGTCAACTCCCAATACTAAAAAGCAACCATTTTACTGAGAACAAAGCTCTAAAAGTAAGTTAGACGCGTGTATTAAATTGATAGGGGATTTAATTGATCGCTAGTTATAGCGAGAATTGATTAACTTTTTTAAAAAGACATTAAATATTTTTTAATTGTACTATTTTTTATATTGACTGGATTTATTATTTTTTATTCTATTATATTATTTAATTTTTATTAATTGATTTTTTATTAATTAATTTTTTATTAAATAATTTTTAAAAATACTAATTTGATTTATTATTTTCAGTTTTTATATTAATTCTTTTTATTAATTCCAAAAAATCATTAATAAAAACACCCATTTGTTGATTTGGGCGCCAATGAGGATGCGCCAAGAGCTAACAAAATTACAGAGTTAACTCAATTACATTTGAGGATGAATTAGTGACATAATCTTCAATAATGGAGAAATTAAAGAGGTTACGGAAACTTGACGAGGAAAATCCTCTTGAAAAAGAGGAGAAGATTGAGAGAAGACGCCAAATAACTATAAACGCCAGAGCTCTGCATCCAAAGTTGATGATATTAATTCTTGATTTAGTATGTCTAGTAAACTCCTTGTAACAACTTTGAGATGGTAAAATTGCTTGATAGAGCCGGGAGCTAATGGAGAACATATTTGTGACAAAATTTCTTTACACACATGTTAACTTATCAGGTATGGTGCCTTTTAATTTCAGAGTTAACAAAGATGATAAAAAAAATAGAGTAGCTGAGAGATGAAAAGGTAATTTTGAGAGAATTAGGTTTCATTGAACTCATTCATAAAACTTGTCTCTAGACTATCTAGCATAGCAATAACTTTAATCGAGTTGATTAAATTTTTTTATTAAGTGATTTTTTTATTAATTAAGTTTTTTATTATTTGAATTCTTTATTAATTAGACTTGGAACTAAGAAAGACACTTTCTAAAAATGAAAAGTCAAGAACGATCCAAAAAGAACCGTCTTTGAGAACCGCTCGTTCTCTTAACTATTGACCTCAAAGAGCTTGCCTTAGGTAGAGATGAATCAAAGAATTAGAGATTGGAAACAATACCCAATATTAAAATTGTTCAAGTTTTTTTAGGAAACCTGAAATTAAAAGGCTGCTTTAGTCTTTATATTGTTGACAATATGCATATTCTAATTGAAATAAAAAAACACTAAATATCTAAAAATATTATGGAAAAGTTTGATCTATAGGTCAGTACTCCACGAGGCTCATGATATGGGATCCTAATTTCAATCCAAAAATTGAGTCTCCAGCAACCCATATGTGGGTTACTTTTCCCAGAATTCCAGAACTTTCTATATAACACAGAATCTATTAGTACTATAACTAAAACTATAGGAAAACCTCTTGACATTTGGATACCCAAAATTAATAAATTTTAATATAATTATTGTCAGGTTTGGATATATATAGATGTATCCAAGCCTCTCAAAAATAAAATATGGTTGAACTTTGATGGCCAAGATGGGATGTGGTTGAACATTGTATGTGGAGCAACCTCTGCATACTGTCTAGAGTGCCACCACCTTGGCCATGATTCTTCTAATTGTAAAAACGATATTCAAACAAATTCTTAATCAAGCAAATACCTATAAAATGAATCAGGAAACTCAAAAAATACCTAATAAACAGATGAATATTTATATTCGTAAAATCAAATAAAAAATTATTAAACATTCCAATGAGAGCATTCATGTTACTTTAGATAATCAGAAACAATACAACCTCAAAGATCTTTGAAATTAGACAATAAGAAACAATTTATCCTCCAAAAGACAACACTCATCATTGAAATTCAATTTTAACAAATAATAAACTAAATTCCATTGAAGGTTAAAATCCTGATATAATAGATATAATAGAGGCCCTTCGTGAGATTTATCTAGGAAATAGATTTAATGGCCTGATTGATTCTTTTGATGAGAATTAATCATACACTTCACCTATAAATATATTTAATGGTCTGATTGATTCTTTTCATTAGAATCAATCATACACTTCACCTAAACCCACCACTGCTGGCAGCTTGCCATTCTCTCCAACCTTTCATGTGAAGAATAAATACAAAGATTTCAAAGAATCTAAAAAGAAGAAAAAATATCTTAAAAACAAGATTAAATCCAATAATCTCCCTATGAAAATTAAATTAAAGCCCTCCAAAAGGTATATCACCTTTACTTCTAATTTAACATGACTATAAAAATTTTAAACTAGAACATTAGAGGGATATGTAAAAAACATTCCATTAGAAGATTAAAAATTTTACTCAAAAAATGAAAATAAAATTCTAGTTGAACAAAAGCCTATGGTGGCTGGAAGTAATCTTGATAATTTAAATAGGACTATTGGTTTTCACAAAAGAATGTGCAATCTTAATAACAAAATTTGGATTATGTGGAGTAACAATTTTAAGGCGGATCTAATATGTAATCATGAACAGTTCCTCCACCTTAACATCCATCTAATAATGACACCAATTCCTTCATGGTCACTATTATATTTGCAAAATGTAATATGATTCTCAGATTTCCCCTTTAGGAGAATCTAAAAAATATCTCTAACAATCCACATGAGTAGATTGTTATGAGAGAATTCAACTGTACAACTTCTATTTTGAAGCAGCTTTCTGGTCTAACCTTGTATTTAAGAAGTCTTGATAGCTTCAACAACACAATCTTACACTATTATTTAGAAGACTAAAAGATGTTGGAAACACTTGATAAAGTTTTAACTAGTAGGAAAATGAGGAACTATTTTGATATCATTAAAATTAAACACCTAGAAAAAATTATATTCTCATCATAGCCATATTATTATCTCTATTGAAAATAACAATCATCCCCATAAACCCTCTTTTAGATATTTGAATATGTGGATGCAACACCCTGACCTAAATAAAACCATTAAAGACTCTTGGGATATTCCTATCAAGGCCAACCTTTGATAGTCTCTTAGAGAAAATTAAAAACATTAGAAATCAGACTTAAATCTTGGAACCTTGACACCTTTGACAACATCTTCAATGACATTGCCAAAGCTGAGGAGAACATTGCTTTTCATGAGCCAAAACTTTGATGAATCAACGTGAGGAAAACATGAATAATCTTAACAAGTCTAATACCAATTACTTTCTTCTCTTGGCAGGAGAGGAAGCATATTGAGAACATAAAAGCAACATCAATTGGATTAAGAGTGGTGATAAAAACAACTCTCTTTTTTACATTTTCTTTAAAAAAAATACAAATAAACAATAGGATCAATGGTTTATACCATGATGGTATTTTGTATGATTATCATAATAAAATTAATGAAATTAGTGTTAACCATTTCAAAAACTTACTTACTTCAAATCAGACTATTAATAAAAATCCTGATCACTTACATATCATTCATAAGCTTCTTTCTAATGAGGATAATGTTTTTCTTACTAAAACTCATTCTAACGAAGAAGTTTATAATATCATTAAAATTTTACATGCTAATAGTGTTGTTGGCCCATGTGGGTTCAATCAAGCATTATATCAAAACTTATAGAATATTATTCAAGATGATCTAGTTAACGCTATCATTGATTACTTTAATGATAATCCTACCCCTAATGAAATATTATCCCCTAACGTTATCATTGATTACTTTATTTAAAATTAGCTAAGTATCTTTATAACATCATTTCTCTTGAGCAGAGAGGTTTTATTCATGGAAAACATATCCATGAGCACATCCTTCTCTCTCAAGAGATCATCCATGAATTGAACAAAAAAAACTAGAGGTAACAATATTTTATTTAAAATTGATATGTCTAAGGCCTTTGACAAAATGACCTTCAGTTTTATAATTAATATCAAGAAAGTCATTGAGCAATGTTTTTTTCTCTATTATTATAAATGAGACCTTAAATGGTTTTTTAAAGGAACTAATGGTATTATGCAGCGATGATCCAATCTTCGCCATCCTCTTTATTATAGATGAGGAGTACCTCATAAGAGGTATCAATCACCTATTTAATATTAATCCTCAATTAAAGTACAAAACTAGAAATAACATGAATGTGAATTGCTTGACTTTTGCAGATGATCTGATCATCTTTGCACAAATAGCTCTTTAAAGAATCTAAAATATTTAATTTCATTACTCAATGTTTATCAAGTAAATTCCAGCCAATCCATCAATAATGACAAATCTACTTTAATTGTTTCTAATAAAATTAATCATTCTAGAATCATATCCATAGAATCTATCACTAGTTTCAAGAATAAAACCCTTCCAATGAAATACTTAGGCTTGTATATTCATAGTAGTAACAAAGCTAAGCTTTATGATGACCTTGTCTCCAAAATCAGAACTAAAATCCATGAGTGCGGGTGAAAAACCCCACTTCTTTGGAGGTAAAGTCACCCTGATTCAGTCTACTCACATGTTCATTCCTTACTTTTACATCCTATGCTACACCCTTCCGAAAACTATTATTATTAGGATTGAGAGATTGTTCAATAGATTTTCTGTGGGGATCTAAAGACTCCTCATAATATATTTTTTGGACTACCTAGAATATTAATACTAAAGGGTCTAAAACCATCACCATCTCCTAAATAACAGTAAAAACCATCACCCTCACATAAATATTAATTTAAATAAAAGATAAAGCTGAACCTCTAATTAGATAGAAAATTGGAAAAATTACATTGAGTTCTGGCTTGATAGATGGTTTAAAGACAAGTATTTAATTGATCTCTCTGGTGAGCAGAATTATGACCGGTATAATTTTGACAAAGTAAAAAATTGTTGGCTTAATGGTTCTTGATATATTGATAAGCTAAAAAACATTATGATTCCCTCCAACATTAAGCTCATCAATAACCAATCTATCTGTAATGACAAAGATGATAAAACTATTTGGTCTTTATACAAATCTGGTTTCTTGAACTCTAAAGTAACTTGGGAAAATCTTAGAGATCATTCAAACCAATCCAACTTGTTGGATAAAATCTGGAACAACTCTATACCAATTAAATACTCTTTCCTGTTTTGGAAGGTTATGAAATGTTGGATTTTAGTCGATTATAATTTTCAAAAAAGAAACTTTTCTTTGGTGTCCAAATGTCAATTCTGTCACAATTCAGAATTTGTGAACCATTTGTTTGTCAATTGTAGGATAATATGACCTACCTAGTCCGAGCTTGCTTGTCTATTTAAAGTAGATATTAAGAATTATATGAATGTTCATCATCTTGTGAGAACTTGGTTTTGGTCCATTAATATAAAAGTCCATATTAGAACTATACTTCATGTAATTGCGTGCTTGACTATCGGGCACTTTAGAAATAAATCCAAATACCATAGCAAAAATATTACTTCCAACAAAATCTTTCTTAAAGTCAAATTTATTCTGCCTAGTCTAGATAGTGCTAACATTTTAACTAAGAAAATGTGGATTGGTGACTATAACATTGCTAAGCATCTTGGTTGTATTCTGCATACCAATGACATCGATTTTTTTACTGTTCTTAAGTGGATTCACACTAATGTAGACATACTCAAATTAAATATTGATGGCTCTTGCATGTTAAATGGTGTCTATAGTGGCGCTGATTTGATTAGAAATTCTAATGGTGATGTTTTAACTTCTTATGGTAGGCTATATAATAGGTAGACTCTTGTGGCTGCTGAGTGTATGACCTTATTAGATGGCCTCATAATTTGTTTCCAAAATGGCTATAAATATATCGATATTGAAACTGATTCTTCTTCACTTGTCGACATGATTGCAACTGGTCTTTCCCCTTGGTACCTAGAGCCTATCTTAAGTTTATGTAGGAAATTGTTCTTTTCTTCCATGTCAATTAAGCATATCTCTAAATATCAAAACTAGACTGCCGATTGGTTAGCTCGATGGACTAATAAGTGTAAAATAAAGTCATATTATGATTCCAATCAGCTTCCCGATTCCCTAAGGGAAATAACCCTCTTGGAAGCTTTGGTACATGTTATCTAAGGCCTACAAACATCTAACTTGATCCATTCTAATCCTTGTAACTTTTACAGATTAAAATCATCATTGACATCAAGACATATCAACTTCAATAGGGAAGGTTTATTCAAGTGAGATCCAACATATTTCAAGTGAAAATTCTTCAAGTAAAGTCCACTAACATCTCCTTTCTTTTCAACGTCTTCTAGACCTTGATGTTGCTGGCCAAATAGTTGTAATATTAAGTAACTTTATTTCTTTCTCCTCAAGTAACTGATTTCGTAATAAAATTAGGACAATCCCATTCAACATTGTATGTAATTTTTTTCATCCAATTTGTTGGAAAAAAGAAGATGATTTCTTATTAATTGAGTTTTCTATATTAATTAATTCCATATTTAATGGTTCTTTGATATTGATGGAGTCTCCTATTTGTTAGTCTTATATATTAATTAGATTTCATATTAACTTGATCTTATATGTTAATTAAGTTTCTTTATGAATTTTCTTAATTAAATGATAAAGAGTTATCACATTTATTCTATAAATAGGAATTTTTTTTATTATGCAAGGTTCAAAAAATCATGAGCACCATATTTTGGAATAGAAAGAGAAGTAACTCTACTATTTGTGAGATAAGTAAGGTGATAGATAAACACTAAATAGATGATATTGTGAATCACGTCATCTTTTGTTACAAGGAGTGTTAAGTCCTTTGTTTTTTGAAGTCATTCTTGTCAAAAATAGTTTATTTGTGAAAAGTATATTTTATTTCTTGTTCTCATTCTTATTTTATAATAGTTTACAACAGTTGCAGTAGTTAATATTACAATATTTATTATCCTACATTTTGCTTAGACTATTGATTATAATTGATTACAGTATATATTATTTTACAATATATATTAACTATTTTTTTGACTAAAATAAATTAGATATTAATCTAATTTATTTCTTTTGATACCCTTCCTTAAATTGATGCTGGTAAATCAACGAGTAACAATTTCCCAATAGGAATATTAGCCACTTGGAAATTAAATAAGATGCGAGTAAGAGATATCACCCGATTTTCTAAAGTATCTCGAATTGAATGACAATCAACTTTGATGTGTTTGGTGTGTTTATGAAAAACATATTTGGTGGAAATCTGAATAACACTAGTGTTATCATCATGAATAGGAGTAATTTGTTTATGAGAAAATCCAAGTTCCTCAAGAAGACCAAGTAACCATACAATTTTGGAACAATAACTAGACACGAAACGCTACTCAGCCTTAGTAGATGATTTAGAAACACGATCTTGTTTCTTACACCTCCAAGAAATTACATCACCTAAAAACATACACCATCCCATGGTAGATCGACATGTATCTAGACATCCATCCCAATCAACATCACTATAGAAAAAAAGTTGAAGAAATGAGCGAGTAAGAAAGAATAAACCAAGAGTAGGTGAAATTTGAAGATAACAAATGATGTGTTGAACCGCAACAAGGTAGAGATTTAGAGGAGAGAACATAATCTGACTGGCATGATGAACAACATAGGATATATCAAGATACGTAATTGTCAAGTAGATAAGACTCCCAACCAAGCGTTGATATATAGTAGGATCATCTAAAATGTTCACTTTGTTTTTTATATACTTGATATTTACCTCCATAAGAGTATTAACAAAAGAAGTGTCCTCCAAACTAGCCAAACTCATAAGATCTTGAATATATTTTTGTTGGTTAAAAAAATAACATTAGCCCGATGATGAACTTCTGATTCTAAGAAGTATGTAAGTTAGCCAAGATCTTTCATATGGAAAGTTGCATGTAACTGTTGTTGAAGCTTAGTAAACAAACTACAATCATTACCATGATGTTAATATTATCCACATAAACCAAAAAAAGGATTGTACCCGATGTAGACGTATGGAAAAAAGAGAGAGAATAATATTGACTTTGAGTAAAACTAAAAGAAAGAAGTTTACAACCAAACTTCTCAAACCAAACCCGAGGTGATCGTTTGAGCCCATACAAATAACGCCTTAACTTATAGACATTATGAGGAGAAGAAGTACTCATTGCATATGGAAGTTTCACGTAAATATCTTTTTGAAGATCACCTTAAATAAAAGAATTCTTGACATCTATTTGATGCAACGATCACGATTATGAAGCAGCAATGACCAATATAGTTTGAACTATGGTCATTTTAGAAACATGAGAAAATGTCTCCTCATAATAAATCCCATATTTTCGTTACCTAGAGATAAAATACGAGCTTTGTACCACTCCAAAGAGTCATCAGAACGAAGTTTCACAGAGAAAACCCACTTACTCCCATTTGCTTTAACTGTAGGAGGACAATGACCAATATACGATATATGATTTACCTCAAGTGCTTGGAGTTTTACTTCCATTTCATTTTTCTAACACTAATGTTCCCTTTTTCTTGCAGTAGTTACATATCTTTTTGGAGTAGTCCCGAGCAATATGACCAAAATAATTACAACTATAACATTGGATAACACACATGTCTTTATTTTTATTTCTCTATTTCACAAGGTAATTGAACATATGTACTAATATTAGCTTAATGTTCAATGGATTCCTGAGTTATCATTCGCTGCTCCTAGCGAATAAGTTCCCCATACATGCATTCAGATATGGTATGGGATGACGATTCATCAGATTACACCGTTCTATTTCAAAATCCGGTGGTAGCTTCATTAAGAGTTGATCTCGTTTGCTGGTTGCCTGTATTGTCTGGATATTAGAAGAGTTGCAGCAAGAATATCAACGTAACTAATATCCAAAAAATCTGAATAGCTAATATGAAACAAGTTGAATTTATTTAGTGAACTGATTTAGTCAAGAAAAAATCCACGAGAAAAAAAAATGTAAAATCCATAAAAGACAGGAAAAAAGTCTAAAACTAAAATCCTCAAATACTTACCAAAAGAAAAAACATTCTCTCCACCCAAACATTCAAAATAAAACTTACCACCCAAATAAATTCTAAAAAGTGTATCTTATTTATTGTTCTCATTATCTTTTTATATTACTTTACAAGTGCTACAACAATTAATATTAAAATATGTATTATTCTAGATTTTGCTTAGACTATTGAATATAATTAATTATAATAGATATTATTCTATAATATATATTAACTAAATCTTTGAATAAAATAAATTAGATATTAATTTAATTTATTTTTATGACATTTCTCGACGTACTTATTAATAAAAGAGAGTGTATGATTTGCATGGAAGTAAGATTATTTTTCATAATCCAATCCACGTTAAATTTGTCTTGTACGCCTAGTTTTATTTATATTTTATTTTATTTGTTGGTTTTCTTGACTATGGTTAATTATTTTCTCCGAAGGTTCATTAATTGACGCATCCGTTATTACCTAAGCCAACAATGGTTTTACCCAACAACTGGTGCAATGAGCGCATATCAACTATAGAAGGAGTATATCGATTGTCGACCTGAAGGTTGGAGATGTAGATCTCGCATAGAAACTAGAAAACCACAAAAGATGAGTTTCATGAAGCTCAACTTAGAAAAATTTAATGAACCTAATAATTTTAATTTATAGAGAATTAAGGGTTAGACTTACGTTGCACATAAGAGATTGGTTGTTGCTATTGACGATAAATCTACACAGATTGATGTCCCTTACAATGGCCGAAGTCAAGATCACCTTGATCTTTAAAGATCTTCAAACAAAGAGTGTTTGAAGGGTGACTCCGGTGGATAAAAACTGAGTGTGAGGGTTGGTCGAAAAATATAAATTCAAGTGAGGGCAGAGGAAAGTCTCGGTTAAAGTCCAAAGGGGTTGGTACGAGTTCAAAAGTAATATATTGGACATGAAATTTTAAATGACATATAAGTTGGAACTGGGCAGAGAAGGGAAAAAAGAAATAACTATCAGAATAACGAAGCGAAAGATGTTGTAATGATGTATGATATATGTGAGTATGCTGATGGTTTAATGACTTTATATTCTTGCAGTTATAAATGATCGATTCAGATATCGTTGGAAGCATATCATAGTGATTTTGATATTATCTGAAGGGCATTTCGGACAGATTGAATAAAAGTCAATGAATGAACAATAACTTGAGTGGAACAATGACTCAGCTATGTGCATAGCACCTCAGTTATTGGGCTTGAGGGCTCGTATGATTGACCTGACTATAAGATCCGACTCGCACGACCCATGGTTCAGAGAAAAACAATATAAATACCCCAACCAACATCATTAATTGTAGTTGGGCTTTTAAAAAAAGACATGTAATAAAAGCACATACCTCTTTTCTCTCATAACTTCTTACAAAAATACTTAATATCCACCTGCTAAAGGTTTGTTTTCCAATTTTACCCTTGAACCATGATTTACCATCACCAAATTGGCGACTATAGTGGGAGCTAAAGATACCTGAATAACTCTATTCGAAACCTTACTTGTACTACAAAGTTCAAAATTCCTTTGGATATGGATCTCAATATGCAGGAAACATTTCTCATGAAAATGAGCATGCTAGTGTGTCTCATGTCAATCACAATACCAAAGAAAAGACCATTCATGCAAGATGAACGTGATTAGTTGAAGGCTGTGATTGAAGCTTTGAGAGCTCAAAGAAAGGCTAAAATATTGTTAAAAGAAAAGTCTGATGCATAAGGTATATCTACATATGAGCCTGGGACAATAACAAACAAGGTGAGAATGATCAGTCCCCAAAGGTTCATACTAAATTCTAAAAAAGTACATCGAGCAAAACAAGTAAAGAGTACCTCAGATTCTTCTGATAGTTCAACCACTACTTCTGACTCTGATGGGTCTTCTTCATCTAGTAGTGAGCATGGTCGTCAAAAAATAAAATCAGGTTAACCAAGAATATTAGAAGAAAATAGACAAGAAGGAAAAAATGAAAAATAATAAATATCAGGGAAAAATAAAACGGTCGACAGATCACTGTATTGATCATCTACTAAGTGATCAATTTGCTAACCAATCCAAGCCAGATATATTTTCTACTCCTGATGAGGATACAATATTTAGCCGTAACCATAATTGGAGGAAATCACCCTTTTCCTAGAAAATTCTCTCCGAACATTTGCCCATGAGATTTGGTAGTTCCAAAATGGAGAAGTATGATGGAAGTAAAGACCCTGATAATCACGTCGAGCAGTTCATGAATTTTATGATGAATTTCGATAATGATGACAAACTTTTATGCTGGGATTTCTCACAAACTTTCCAAGGAAGTTCTTTAAAATGGTATAATAGTTTACGATATGGATCAATAAAGAACTTTGATATGTTCTGGATGGTATTTCAGAGACAATTCGTGGGGATTAAGGAGCTTAAAGGGAATAGTGCTGGTATCATCCATTTTCCAAAGAATCGAATGAATCTTTGAAAGAATACATTAACCGTTTTATAAATACAAATAACGGGTCAGCTGATTGTTTTGAACAAGTGGTCATTGCTTATATAAGGAAAGGTTTAAATCCGAGTGAATTGGTTGATTCAGTAACTCGAAAAAGCGTTGACATAGGGCGGGCTGTTAAATCAGGTTGGAAACCAGATTACGATGGAAGTGACTAATAAAATCTAGAGTACCACACCAGAATAGGTCTGCTCCAACAACGCCAATCCCAAAAGATAGTACTCAGTCTCAAGCCACAGTTAATCACCTCGAGCAGTTCAAGAATTTTATGATGAATTTCGATAATTATGACAAACTTTTATGCCCAACGTTTTCACAACCTTTCAAAGGAAGTGTTTTAAAATGGTATAATAGTTTACCACACAGATTAACAAAGAACTTTGATATGTTCTGGATGGTATTCCGGAGACAATTCGTAGGAATTAAGGAGTTTAAAGGGAATAGTGATAGTATCATCTATTTTCCCCAAAAGTCGAATGAATATTTGAAAGAATACATCAACCATTTTATGAATATAAAGAACAGTTTAGCTGATTGTTTTGAACAAATGGCCATTTATTCTCTAAGGAAAGGTTTAAATTCGGGTGAATTGGTTGATACAGTAACTCGGAAAAAAGCGTTGACATGGGGCGGACTGTTAAATCAGGTCGTAAAATAGATTGTGGTGGAAAAGAGTAATAAATGTAGAGTATCACGTCTGAATAGGTCTGCTCCAACAATGCCAATGCCACAAGCTAGTACTTAGGCTCATGCAATAGTTAATTACATGCCAAAAGATTCTGGACATGGATCACATCGGCCAAGATATATTCAATCAAGTCAATCCCACCAATTTAAACTGAAGAAGGGTCCATAGGTTCAACCCGAATAGTTTTCCGAACTAAGGGAGAGTATGGCTACCATTTATGATAAAACTAAGAATGTTTTCCATTTCAGGAGACCAACACCAATTCAATATCCTAAAGAGAATCGATATACTCGCTTTTGTAAATACCACAATGATGTGGGTCATGATACCTAAGATTGCATTGCACTAAAACAAGAAGTGCAAAATTTTATTGAGAGAGGGAAATTGTGAGATTTATTTAAAAACAAGGGGGAATAGGCAAGTCAGTACCCAATCTAATGCAAATATAACTTTATCTGCATCACCAACTGGTTAAGGACAAATCATATGAGCATCTAGACAAGAAGATGTGTTGGTAATAATGGAAAGATTTGATGTAAATTCATTATATCTAGATCCTGAATTGGATCAGAATCAGGTTAGGATTATAGTATAAAAGGTTTCTACAGTATCCGATATGCGTAACGTTTTTGAATCGTTTACCATTTTTAGGGGAGATACCGTGACTGCACCTTCAAAATGCTCAAGAAAAAGACATGTTAATAGTCTAACGACTAAGATAGAGGGAAAAATGTTTACACATTTTTATCAAAGCCCTGCTCCATTTATTGTATTTGATGAAGATGATTTAAGAGATATTGATGGGCCACATAAAGATGTTGTGGTAATGGGGGCATCTATTAGAGGCAATGATGTAAGAAGGATTTTAATTAATAGTGGTAGTTCAACAAATATAATGTTCCTGTCAACTTACAAGAAAATAAAAAATCCCTTAGTTATCCAGCGTACAAATATGACTATAGTAAGGTTCACTAGAAGTACATCTGATGTAATTAGGGAATTTGAAGAAGAGGTTTTATTTGGAAAATGACCATTTAAGAAGTTAGTAAGGGTTCTGTTTGTAGTAGTTGAATGTCCAACCTCTTACAATGCTATATTTGGTAGGTCTTGGTTATCCATGATGTATGTGGTAGATTCCATGGTCCACCAGTGTTTGAAATATGTCGTGGGAGGGTAAGTGGGCGTCGTCCAAAGTATCCAAAAGGTAGCTCGTGAATGTTATGTCTCGGGTCTTGCTTTGAAATCAATAGAAGACGTGAAGGTTAACGAAGAATAGCAATTAGTGGAGCCATCTACCAACCAAAACAAGATAGATGATCCGAGAGAGGCTCCTAGTGCGGTAATCCCAGTTGAAGAAGTAGAAATTCATTACTTTGCAGAAGGTAAAAATGTCAGGGTCGGGTCTAAACTACCATTAAATCTAAAATAAAAATTGTATTTTTTATCTAATAATTTACACGTGTTTGCATGGTGCAACGAGGATGCGACTGGAGTGCCAGCTACTATGATTAGTCACAAAATATCTACCCGATTTGATGATGGGCTAGTGGTGCAAAGAATAGCTTTATTCAGAGAAAAAGCTGAAGTGATAGTTCAAGAGGTGGATCGGTTAACCAAAATGGGGAATATCAAAGAGTCCCAATAACCTCTTTGGACAACTAATCTAGTTTTGGTCAGGTAAAATAATGGAAATGACCTATGTGCATTGATTTCACAAATCTTAATAGAGATTTTCCTAAAGATCCTTCCCCAGGCCCCGGATAGATCAGCTAGTGGACTCTACATCAAGGGATAAGTTTTTATCTTTCACGGATGTCTTCTATGGGTATAATCAAATATAGATGAATCTGAATGATCAAGATCACGCTACTTTTATTACTGGCATGGGGCTCTATTGTTATAAAGTAATGATATTTGGTTTGAAGAATGCTGGAGCTACATATCAACGACTGGTGAATAAGGCATTTGCTAATCAGATTGGCATGAATATAGAAGTTTACATTGATGATATGCTGGTGAAAATCCCTAAGGAGGAAGATCACATATCAAACCTCCAATAAATGTTTTATAACTTAGAAACAATCAACTTGAAGTTATATCCAGAGAAATGTACATTTGGAGTCCGATCTGGTAAACTTCTAGGATATTTGATAAATGAGAAATGGAATGCGGCTGAATCAAATCAGTGAAATGCTTTATAAGCTTTCGATTCACCTCGAAATACAAAAAAAGTCCACATATTAACCGGAAGATTGGCTGCATTGAACCGGTTCATTTCAAGATCGTTAGATAAATGTGTTTAATTTTTCCAAGTTTTGAGAAATGCTAAGGATTTTAACTAGTCACCTCGCTGTGATCAAGCTTTCTTAAAATTAAGAAACATTTGTCTTCACCCAAGACATTGTTCAAACCAATACAAGGAGAACGTATTTATATGTATTTATTAGTATTAAAATATGCAGTTAGTGTTGTTTTGGTACGACAAATAGATAATTATCTCTGTCCGGTTTACTACATAAGAAAGAGTCTGTTGGAAGCTGAAAAAAATTACTTAAAGTTGGAAAAGTTAGCCTTAGCATTGGTGATAAAAACTATAAAAATGAGACTTTACTTTGAAGCTCATTTTATCACAGTTCAAACTTCTTCCCCCTAAGAAATGTGTTGTAAAAGGCCTATATATCGTGAAGGATAACAAAATGGTTAGTTGAGCTTGTGGACTATGATATTGGATTTGCACCTTGGAGTACAGTCAAAGCTCAAGCTGTAGCTGAATTTTTTAGTAGAATTTCATTCTAAGAGGCCTCATGATAAAGCTTAAGTCAGTAAGCTTAAAAGGGAATGGATAGTCTGAATTTATGGTGGGCCTAGTACGATGAGATGTGGAGCTGAAATTTTCTTAACTTCTTTTTATGGTGATACCCTTCAAAAAATATTTACAAGTGCTAAAGGAAGTCACCATCGGCTTTAAATGCGTCAGATATGAGCATGTTCCAAGATCCAAAAAGGCCATGGCAGATTCCTTCTATAGATGCAACTACAAGAAACACAGTTGAAGTTGGAAAAAAAATTCACGTATCTAATACCCTCTCTAAAGATTGGAGAAATGAAATCCAAGAGTTTATTACTAACGGAGTTCTACCTCTAGATAAATCTTTGGCTAAGAAAATGAAATATAAAGCTCGTGGTCTCCTAGTTTTAAAGGGGGGGGGGGTCTTTATAAAAAGTCTTTCAACAGGCCTCTACTATGTTGCCTCAGATCCAATGAGTCCCATAGTGTTCTATCAGAATTGCATGATGGAGAAAGGCCAACACATTGTGGTTATAAATGTTTGACTAGAAAAGTCTTACTAGCAGGATATTATTGGCCTACTATCATGGCATATGCTAAAGATTTGGTGAAGAGATGTGATATTTATCAAAGATATGGAAATTCCATTCATGTGCTAGCAATCTTCATAGAATCAATATTTGAGCATATACCATTCGATAGATGGGGACTTGATTTAGTTTGTCCGCTCCCAATAGCTTCGGGGGGTTGTGGTACCATAATTTTGGAAATAGATTACTTCTCCAAATGGATAGAGTCCGCACCTTTGTCTGGAACAACCTCTAAGACAATCATTAAATATATTCTTTCCAACATATGTTGCTGAGTTGGAATTCCCAAACGCATCACCATAGATAACAGTCATCACCTTTATAACAAGGACATAAGTACATTTTGTGCATCGAGAGGAATTCAACATTGGTTCTCTTCTACTTTTCATCCCCAGGTCAATGGACAAGTTGAAGTAGCAAATCGGACAATTCTGTCTGGTTTAAAAAACATTAGAAGGAGTTGTTGGGGAATAATCGAGTTACTTGCAAGAATTACTATGGGCATACTGGACCACTCCACATACAGCCACACAAATCCATTTGCTTTAGTTTATGGGATGGATACAATCACACCTATAGAGGCTATTCTTCATTCCTTCAGAGTTCAAAACTATTCCGAAAAAGAGAATGAGATAGCTTTGAGGGATCGTTGGATTTAGTTGAAGAAAATAAGGTGAAGGCATATCTAAAAACTGCACATTATTAAGGGTGGATGAGGAGCAGGTTTGCCTCTAACGTAAAAGAAGAGATTTTCAAGTTGGAGATAAAGTATTAAGACTAGTATTCCTGCACACTATGGAGAAACATTTCGGAAAGTTAGCTATGAATTGTGAAGGACCATACATCGTATATGAAAGAGTTAAACAGAGAACATACAAACTCCAAGATAAATAAGGCAACTTGCTGAAGCATCCTTGGAATTTTGAGCATCTCTGGTTATACTTAGAGTAACCTTATCTTATAAATATTTACTTTTTCTTACTATAATGTTAATATTTAGGGGCATACTCTTTCCTACCCTGGTAGCGCACGAAGGTTTTATTGAGGTCCGAATGTCAATCAATACACTATCCTTTGCCTTTTTTAAAAACAAATTGTTATTTTTATTGGATCATATGTATTAAAGACTTAATAAACACTTGATGGATTAAAATCTTATTAAAAACTTGTTTCCCTCAAATGGAACAAGAGAAGTTTTTCTGGAAACTACTGATGGTTTATGAGAATATGAACTTTTGTCCGACTCTAATATCTCTTCTATAATCAATCGACCATGAGAGACAGGTAGTCTAGCAGTGATTATGACCTCTATTTTATCTTTATTTAAATTAAACAAATTGAGCCAACCTTCTTTAACTAATGCAGTTCTTTTTGTGTACATAAAAATCCTGAGAAATATTAGCAAAGTTGAACACTTATGATAATTCTAAACTTCTCTCTCTAGATTTGAAATTTAATTTTTTCTTTCTTACTCTAGAAATAGAAATAGTAAAAAAATCATACTTATATAAAAAATAGTCTACACGAGTGACTTACCTAGTGCAAGTGAATCGACTAAATAATTATTAAAGTCTATTAACTATAGCCCCATTAATTTGGAAGTTTAGCTGCAAGGACCTAGGAGAAAACGGGTAGTAGGTCCAACTAGAAACTGGCACGTGTAACAAAGGTTTAATAATAAAGTCACAACTTTTGAACTGATCGGTAGACCTTTCAAATTCACTTCGAAAGCAGATCGGACATTATTCATCATGGTTAGTTCTTCCAAAGTTTTTTTGAAAGAGCTAACAGGGTTATATGAACGGTTCGTATATCACTAGAAGCATATCATAGTGATTATGATATTATCCAAAGGGCATTTCAGACCAATTGAATAAAAATCAATGAATAAACAGTAAGTTGAGTGGAACAATAACTCAGTTATGTGCCTAACACCTCATTTCTTGGGCTTGGGGACTCGTATGATGAGGAGGGTTGATGAGGAGCAAGTTTGCCTCTAAAGTTAAAAAAAAATCAAGTTGGAGATAAAGTGTTGAGATAAACATTCCTGCACACTAAGGAGAAACAATTCAGAAAGTTAGCTCTAAATTGGGAAGGGCCATACATCGTATGTGAAAGAGTTAAGCAAAGAACATACAAAATCCAAGATAAAGAAGGTAACTTGTTGAAGCATACTTGGAATGTTGAGCATCTCGGGTTATAATTATCTTAGTAAAAATGTAAATATTTGAGGGATTACTCTTTCTTACTCTGGTGGCGCGGGGAGGTTTTAATGAGGTGTCCGGATGTCAATCAATATACTATTCTTTGCCTTTTTTCAAGTTGCTATTTTGATTAGATCAGATGTATAAAGACTTATTAAACAATTGATGGATTAAAAGCTTATTAAACGCTTGTTGCACTCAAATAGATTACCTTTAAGTGGATTGGATGTATTAAAGACTTATTAGACACCTGATGGATTAAAGGCTTATTAAGTGCTTGTTGCCTTCAAATGAGTGACCTATACGTGGATCAGATAAATTAAAGGTTTATTAAACACTTGTTGCATCCAAATAGGTGACCTATGTATGGATCAGATAAATATAAGACTAATTAAGTGTTTAATTCCTTTGAAGGATATGTATGGATTAGATAAATGTAAGACTGATTAAGTGTTTAATTCATTTGAAGAATATGTATGGATCAGTTAAATGTAAGACTGATTACGTGTTTAATTCCATTGAAGAAAATATTTTTTCAATGCCTTGATCAAATTTAGCTTACGCATATGGTTTTAATATTTTCAAATACCTGGATATTAATGGAAGTATAAAAGAGGAAAATGAAAAACAATACTAAGTAAATGAAAGTAGAGATGACATGAAATACAAATAGGATCATAAAAGACTCTGACCGACGTTACAAAAATGCCTTGTAAACCACAAGGACTTGTACCAATAGAGTTTTAGAAAATCTGATATTAAAACAAAAAAATGCATAGCATACTCCAAAGACTTCGATTCAAAATACCAACACAGTAAAAATAATTAACCTTAAGGCTCGTTCCATTCGGTTTTCTTCTCAACGATTTCTTCTTCTTTCTCATCTTTTTTATCACGTGAGTCATCCTCAACTTCATCATTATATTCAGATTCGTACGAGGTGATGTTGACTTTATCGCTTTGTGCCAGAGTATGAAAGGGAATTTCCTCATATCGCACAAAACTCTACAGTTTTCCAAGACACCGTCTGGGAAACGTTTCATGGAACAAAATGACCATATCCAATTTAACAAAATCTTCTCTCCATTCCATGGATTTCAACACCCCTCAGCATATTCGAACCTTGCAGCGGCTATATCTTGGGCCTTTGTCTCTTTCAAAGATGTGATCTCATCATCCATTTTTTTGAGAAGATCTTGTAATTCCTTATTCTCCTTTGATAATAGATCATTGGGTGTCTTCTCCTTGGTCAGTGTTTCATTTAAGGAATTAAGTTCTTGGGAAGTGGTAGATTGCATTCGGTATAGCTAGCCTCTGATTTTTTCAAGATCGGACTTAGCTTGAGCCAAATCTCTATTGAGTTTTTTTTCGTGCTAAAAGTATCAAACTTGCTCTATTCTACCGTAATGGAATTCTTTAGGCCTTGATTTTCAGTGCAAAGGGAAACTTACTCTGTTGTTGAAGCCAAAACTCTGTAATAATTTGAATATGAAACTGTGAGAGAGGTTGTCGAAAGCCTTTGACTTGTCCACCTTCATGACTATGTTTCATACCTGTGTCTTCCTTCCAATATCATGGATGAGTTTTGTTGCAATTAGAATGTTCTCATTGATCGATCTTTCTTTTACGTAGGCTCCCTGCACCTTAGATATCATTTTAGGCAAAAGAATTGACAATCAATTGTTTATCAATTTTGATATGTTCATTACAGAACAAGGGCTAATGGGTCTATATTGGTTCTAGTAAGAAAGGCTTTTTACTTTAGAAATTAATCAAATTCCATTAACCAAAATACCCTTAGAAATGTCTTGACCATCAATGAAAGATATCTATATTTTACATAGATCTTGTTTGATTATTTTCCAGCATGTGGTGAAAAAACATCTATTAAATCCATCAATCCTCGCTGCTCCAACTGAGTTTATACTTTGAATAGTATTCCAGATTTCTTGTTCTGTAGGCAAAGCTAGAATAAGATTATTATCAGATTCATTTATTACTTTATGGATACTATTAAATATGCCATTGTTCATATATTCAAGCTATTGATCAGTATTAGAATAAGAGGGAGGAGAGAATATCTTTGAAGAAAGCCTCTGCTGATGATTTGATTGTTTCTTCATCATAATGCATATGTTGTTGAGTTTTATTCATGACATCCTTTATTTTATTCTCTTTATTTTGATATAGTTGTGATAAGTTCTAGTATTCATGTCTACATCATGAATGCAGTGAGCATAACATTTTTGCTTCCAGAATTCTTCTTCCATTGAAAGTGCAAGTCTATGCTCAGTTGTAGGTTTAGATATAAGGTTTTTGTTTTCTAGGCTATTTGAGATGATGTATATGGCTTCACATACTTTGACATTGTCTTCAATTTGAATTACTTTTTCAAATACATTCCCAAAGTAATTCTTGTTCTACTATTTCAAAACACTTTTCAGTCTCTTCAATTTATTCCAAAATACAAACATTGGGTAGCCCTCTATTATTTCCTTCCAGCTTGATTATACAATATTGATGAAATCCTTGTCCATTGTCCATACATTAATTTTTTTTAAAGCTTTTGATATGCTTAGTTATGTCCTTGATAATTTATATGCATAATGATGTATAATCTGAACATATACGGGCTATGTGTACCATTTTTGTTCTAGCAAAATAGTCTGACCATTCTTGATTGAATAGTATACGGTCCAAACATTTCTATTTTGTTTTGTCGGTCTATGTAAACTTTATACCTGTAAAACCTGCATCTTCTAGAAACAGGTGTTTAATTACATCATTAAAGTCATTAGAGCTTTGAAAGAAGTAATTAGTACAACCAGCCTGCTCATATGGGAAAGTTATAGAGTTGAAATCACCTAGTAGTAACCAATCTTTTGTAGATTCTGCAATTGTTGCGTAATGTATTCCAGAGTTCCATTTTATTTCTTCTTTGACATTTTGCATACACACATATCACATAGAAGATTTTGTCTAACAGAAGGTACTTGATATTGAGGTGAAGGCATTGACCACTATCAATCATAATGTTGATCATTAGGTATTTATTCCAAAGCATCCAAAATTTATTGGATACATTAGTAAAATGCTTTGGAAGTTTAAGTTTGGTTGACATGGATTCAATCTGGTGCAGTTTATCATTGGCTCTTCGATGAACAAGATCTTTATTTTTTTTCTTCTGATTATTGACTTCAGTCTTCTAACCTAAGCTTTGTTTCCAGCTCGACATATGTTCCAACTTAGGGCTTTAATCATTTGGGACTTGAGAAATAATATTTTCTTGTCTCTGTAAACTGTGGAGATTTTATGACTAGTGGCTTGTTTCTTTTGTTGACTCTTGCTAGTTTCCAACTTTCTTTCTAGTAAATTTTGAAAGCTAGGATCTACTTCTTTCTGCCTAAGGGTAGGAGTAAATGGAAGACTACATGTGTTGTCTTTGTTGGGAGTTAGGTAGCCAACTGATGGATATTTAGATTCATCAGATTACAGAAGGTTATGATCAACATCCAAAGACTTTATTGCATCAATGATTTCCTCATCCTCAATGTCTTCACGTGTCTCATGTATTTTTCCAGATTTGTGACTTTCATTCTTTTTCAGTGGATTTTCCTCATTCCTGGTTTCATCATAAGTAAGAGGCTCTAATATTTTAATAGCATTGTCCCTGAGATTCAATATTATTGACTTAACCTTTGTTGGTTTTTTGCTTTATCTTTTTCTTATAGGTTGAGGTGTTTCAGGCGAAAAGTTAGTGTTGTTTAAGGGATTTTGGCGTATGTGATTGTTTTTCCATCTGAATCATGATTTAGTTTTTTGCAGGATATTTTATCACGACCCACATGAAAACACTGATCATAGTATTTAGGCACGTTCTTGTAGCTAATGTGGATCCAAGCTCATTTGTTGTTGCCAAAGCCTAACCGATTTGTGCTGTAATTTATTGGAGATTTCAATCTCAACCCATGCATAACATGCATTATATAATTCTTTGTTCTTAGGGGGGATTCAAGATTTGATTGGAGATCCAATTGCAGAAGTTATGGAATGAACAATATCATCATTACACATATGTTTAGGTAAATTTTCGATTTTTATCTAGATAGGTACAATACGATATTCTTTTTTTGGATTGAAGGATGGCTGACATTTAAGTATTCTCATTGATTTTTGCCCATAGTCCAGATCCCTTGAGATCAGATCTTACTAATGTCATTTTTAAGCGATAATTCCAGAAAAAGATGCCTTGAGTCCCAGTTTGAGTAAGAAAAGTCACCTTCAAACTTTATTTATTCAAAGAATCTGTCTAATATTTGTTTCTTAGGTAGGCCTTGCGAAAAATTTCCAATCAAAGTGTAGGATGAAGAAGATTGAAATATATCATTTACATTATCTTCCAACTGTAAATCGATATGGTTCTCTTTGCGATTGGTATAGATTGACTTAAATTTTATAGGTTTTTTGGGTTGAGAAACTGCTGCAGAGTAGGATATCTGATGAAGGTTTATTGGTATTTGTGGTTGAAGATCTTTGGATTTACTTTTGAGATTGGAATGGAGGAAACTGTTGATGATCGCTAACCATAGTATTCTTCCATTCAAGCAAATAGCAATGGAAAATAATCATAGATGCAGATAAGAGATGAAGATGCGGGTTAATCTCATAGATTGAATGCTCGAAAATCCTATAACAAAAAAATAGAAAATATAAAAATAAGTTTTTAAAAATCATTAAAAAAATATAATGAAAAAACTTGATCGATAAACCTCTTGGAATGTTTGATTCGAAATATTTGTGGCTATCTCTAAAACCAATTTAACTTTTGAATGAGAATAAAAACAATACAGAAGAACAAAACTATAAAATGTTCGAAAAAATGCGTCAATAGATTGATCATCGGTCGAAGTCACTATATCAGAGGCCACGTTTTCCAATATTCTTATTGGTGGTATTAACCATAAGTAGGGCTGATAGAGTATGTTTCATGGTGTATTCTTCTTTTGTACTGTTAGACCTATGGATGATGTTCTTGAAGAATTATTACCCAAATATAGAACTTAGGTTTGTTCTGAAGAATTGATACCTAAAAGGCTTGAACTTTCTTAGGATACATGCATTAAATGATAAACTTTAAACTTGGATCCTATTTAAAATTAAGTAGCAAGATTCCATCTTACTTGTTATATTGGATTTTTTGTATTTTTAAAATACCTTACAAAATTATATATTAATTTTTATACTTAGGTTTTCAAACCCGATCCGGGTTTAATAGCTTGAATATAATTGGATAGTTGTTTATTGATTATGGTAACTAATAGATGGATTTCCTTTTCGAATAGGGAAAATATAAAAGCATATATAGTTTTGCATTTAAAAATGTATATTTAGCGACAACATTTTATTCTTCCGTAACTTTGGTATGAGGCAAGATGGATATTTATTTATCGTTTATAATATATAAAAGAACCAACCGGCCATATTGTTGACGAATTTAAAATTTTTGGGTACATGATAACACTTGTGATGATAACCCTTGTGATGATTGACTTTCAAAACCGCATATAAATGGTTCAACTCCGACCCTTTCAATTTTATTTTGATTCTCTAATATATGCGAAGTTTGTTTTAAAACTTTGTCACCCAAACCATGAAATAATTTCAATTGATAAACATATCCGCAATAATTTTTTTTTATTATTTCCAAGGATGCCTTTATAGGTTAATGTAGCATCTATAGCACACCATCGAATTTTTCTAAAAATAATTCAAAATCAAACATGTTTGACTTAACAAATTTATCTAGGCTACCGTACATGCCTTTCACCTTAAATTCAAGGTATTTCGAAAATTATAAAATACATAAGTTTAACAACTAGAGTATATCATATACTCAATTTTGCAACATATTATAATACATACAAGAAAAAAATATATATTATATTTCGCAATAAAACTATTATAATACATATTATGAAAAATCTATCATAGTATAATTTTCACAAACAACTATATTCTAACATAAGTATTTGACTTTTTCCACTTAAGAATATTCAAAAATTGATTATATACTATGTTTCACAACCTTCTATACCTTATTTTACAATAAAATACTTTCCACCAATGATAATATTATCAATACGAAATAATATATCCTTTAACATATGCTCTTAAATATATTACCTATTGGTCATTGTGTTATCGAAATGCATATACTTGTTTGTGTATGCATGAACGGAATTCTCTTTATAAGGTATAATCCACGAGGCTATCACAAGTCGACCTTTTTTTTAATAATATCCACATTTAATTCAAGTTATTGTTAATGTCGAAAACGATGGTAGAATAAACTACGGCATTTCAAGCGTCCATAGAATTTTAAAAGTCCTTAGTATTCTAGAATTTCTTTTGTATTTCTAAGTATACTATTATTGATATGATACTTTCATAACATGTAAGTCGTGACAATCTTTTTCCTGTACTATTCATCAAAGCAAATTCACGATCCAATAATATAACACAAAGCGACTTGCAATCAGTTTCTTCCATATTCGTTCTTAAATATTCAAAAGCTTATTCATAAATATCTCACTTCTCATTTGTATTGAATGAGAACCCAACACAAAACACAAATTTTATGTAATCAATCTTGATTATTTAGATCAATGACATCTCATATAAAACACTGATGAGTCCGAATTCAGCATGCTCCCCGGAAGGGTAAATCAGTCTATGTCTCTCCGAACACCGGACAGGTAGCAAGGACATAAATCGAACAAATCACTTCCGGACAGATTACTTTGTACACTATAAACTTAAGACTGTTCGAACTATGACTAAAGTACTAAAAAACCTAAACACTTCCTGACTAAGCTACTTGCTCTCCTGCTTAAAGCTCATGGGTCTTTTAATCATGACCCGGGTCCATTAAACATGACCCGAAAGCCCATAAGGGCCCAAACATCATACTATAAATACCCAACCACCAGCATTAACTATGGGTAATGAGAATTAACTGCTACCAAGCTGCTCAATCATCTCTCTACTCTCTATTCTAACCGTTAAACACCCAAACACCACCGTTAAACACCCATACACCACCTTGAAACTTCACTTGAAATTACTAGCCTACCCTCAGGCAATTATTATCCACATCAAATTGGCAACCACAGTGGGAGAAGAGAGGTGTCTGAATCAAGCATTCAAAACCTGCCAAGAAATTCTGTCCGTATGAATCCGGACAATCTAGAGCTTCCACCAGCTTTGCTCGAAGTGGTGGAAGAAAACGATGAGTATACTGTCCAAGAGCGCGACAGGTTAAAGCTTGAAATAGAAGCTCTGAGGGCTGAAAAGGCCAAGATGGGCGTGAAAGAAAAATCCAAGGCATCGGTTGTTCATCACACCGATAACCCCAGAGAGCATGAGGCTTCCAAAACTCATGTGAGCACAAAAAAGACTCATGCTAGTTCTAAAAAGTCTCACCGGTCCAAGCCTGTGGAGAGTTCTGACTCAAGTTCAGAATCTTCGGGCAGCTCTTCGGACAGTGAGGGAAATGAAAAATCCTTGTCCTCTAGCAGTGATGAGGGTCGAACCAAGAAAAAGCAAAAGCAGGTTAAGAAATATTCAAGAAAAAGAGATCACCATGGAAGAATGAAAAGGCATATTGGAAAGGGGTCATCTCACCACCTGAGGTATACGGACAAGATGCTGATGGATCCCTTTGCTTTCCACGATGAGCCAGGTATCTTTGCAACTCCCAATGAGGATACTGTGTTCAGTCGTGGAAGGAATTGGAGGCAGTCTCCATTGTCTTCTAAAATCTTGTCCGGAAACCTCCCCAAGAGGTTTGACAGTACTAAGATGGAGAAGTACGATGGCAGTACTGATCCGGACAATCATCTGGAGCAATTCAAGAACTTCATGATGAACTTTGATGATGATGATAAACTACTGTGTAGGGCATTCTCCCAATCTTTTACGGAGAGTGCTCTGAAATGGTACAACAGCCTGCCTCAAGGTTGTATTAAAGATTTTGATACGTTTTGGGTGGCCTTTCGGAGGCAGTTTGTAGGGAGTAAGGAGCTGAAGGGAAATGGAGACACAATAATCCATTGTGCCCAGGAGCCAAATGAGTCCTTGAAGGAATACATAAGTCGTTTTGTGAACACGAAGAATGGGTTGGCTGATTGCTTCGAACAGGTGGCAATAGCATCCCTAAGGCAAGGTTTGAACCCAGGCAATCTGGCTGATTCGGTGACTAGAAAGAAGGCCATGACTCGGGGAGGATTGCTAAATCAACTTGGCAAGCAAATAAACATTGATGAAACAAAGAAAACCAGGGTGCACAGACAGGTGAGGTCTACCCCAGTGGCACCAACTCCAAATCAAAACCAGCCCGGGAATAAGGCAAGAGAAACCGGACAGGGGCATGGTAGGGCAAAAGCCCAATCTCAGCCAGCTGCTCCTGCTCAAAGTCAACAATCCAGAAACAAAAGAGGGCCATGGGTCCAACCGGAGTGGTTCGCAGAGCTCAAAGAAAGTGTGGCTACCATTTTCGATAAAACAAAAGATGAGGTGCATTACCAGAGACCGGCAACCTTGCAGTCTCCCAGAGAGCATCGCAACAACTCCTTTTGCCAATATCACAATGATATTGGCCATACCACTGATGATTGCATAGCATTGAAGCAAGAGGTTCAGAACTTGATTGAAAGGGGAAAGTTGGGAGCATACGTTAAGAGAAGAGGAGGCAACGGGCCTGACAACACTCACCGGGTTGGTCCAAGTAATGCTGCCCCAGAGGGGGCCATGGTCATAGTTGAAAGGTTTGATGTGGATTCTGAGTACTTGGATCCTGATCCAACTCGAAATAGGGTGGGTGCCATAGAGGAATGTTCTAGGTCGGTCTCCGGGCTCATCAAATTCTTTGAGTCACTTACAATTTTCGGAGGGGACTTTATGACAGCTCCTACTGCTTCTTCGAGAAAGAGGCATGTTCATAATTTAGCCTCCCAGCTAGAAGGAGGCATGACATCTTATCAATCACCAAACTCATTTCCATTCATTGTCTTTGATGAGGATGATTTAAGAGACATTGCTGGCCCTCATGAGGATGCTGTTGTTATAGGAGCATCTATAGGGGGCAATGAGATAAGACGAATACTGGTGGATACTGGAAGCTCTGCCAATATCCTTTTCCTAACCACTTACAATAAAATGAAAAATCCAGCTGTGATTCAAAAGTCGGACAGATCAATCGTGGGCTTCACGGGCAGCTCAGCCGATGTGATCGGAGAATTTGAAGAAGAGGTGTTATTGGGCATGGGCCCTTTCAAGAAAATGGTTAGAATACTCTTCATTGTGGTGGATTGTCCCACTTGCTATAATGCTATACTAGGGAGATCTTGGCTCTCTAGGATGCATGCAGTGGCTTCAACAGTCCATCAATGCTTAAAGTATGTTGTTCAGGGACAGGTTGGGGTTGTCCGGAGCAGCCAAGAGATTGCAAGAGAATGCTATGCCCCTGCCTTGGCTCCTCGAACGCTGGGGGCAGTTCGTATAAATGATCAATAGCAGTTTGAAGGTCTTTCTGGGGGTGAGGGTGAAATCGATGACCCCAGAGAGACCCATGGAGTGTTGATTCCAATTGAAGAGGTTGAAACGCACTGTTTGGAAGAAGGAAAAAGTGTCAAGATAGGGTCCAAGATGCCACCAATGTTGAAAGAAGAGATGTTGAAATTCTTGAAAGACCATCAGCACGTTTTTGCTTGGTGCAATGCTGATGTTACTGGAGTTCCATCAGAAGTGATATCTCATCACCTATCTGTCCGGAGAGATGTGGCACCAGTGGTTCAAAAAAGAAGAGCTTTTTCAAAAGAAAAGGCCGATGTCATAGTACAAGAGGTTGACAGAATCACAAAGATGGGGCACATTAAAGAGTCTCAATATCCTTTGTGGACTGCCAATCCTGTCCTGGTGAAAAAGAAAAACGGAAAGTGGCGCATGTGCATTGATTTCACAGACCTCAATAGAGCTTGCCCAAAAGATTTGTACCCGGTCCCCCGGATAGATCAGTTGGTAGACTCTACTTCTGGGAACAAGCTGCTCTCCTTTATGGATGCCTTCTCCGGGTATAATCAGATTCAAGTAGATCCAAAAGATCAAGAGCATACCACGTTTGTCACTGACAGGGGTCCACATTGCTACAAGGTGATGCCTTTTGGTTTGAAAAATGTTAGGGCTACTTATCAAAGGCTAGTCAACAAGGCATTTGCTGATCAAATTGGAAGAAATATGGAGGTTTACATTGATGATATGATGGTAAAGAGTGTGGATGAGCAGCTACACTTATCCGACCTCCGAGAAACTTTTGCCAACTTGGTAAAAGTAAATTTAAAATTAAACCCTGAAAGTGTGTTTTCGGAGTGCAGTCCGGGAAATTCTTAGGGTATATCATAAGTGAGCATGGAATACAGCCCGACCCGGATCAGTTGAATGCTCTTTTCCAGATGGAACCTCCTCGAAACATCAAAGAAGTGCAGCGGTTAACGGGGAGATTAGCTGCCTTAAACAGGTTCATCTCGAGGTCTTCAGACAGGTGTGCTCCTTTCTTTCAAACTTTGAAGGGTGCGAAGGGGTTCGAGTGGACCCCGCAGTGTGATGAGGCATTCAGTGAAATCAAGAAACATCTTTCCTCTCCCAAAACTTTGTTCAAACCGGTTGATGGGGAGACTCTTATTGTGTATCTGGCCGTTTCAAGTTGTGCCATCAGTGCTGTGTTGGTAAGAGAGGTCGATGGGTGTCCCTACCCAGTGTACTACATCAGCAAAAGCTTGATTGATGCTGAGAGGCGTTACTTGAAACTCGAAAAACTGGCGTTAGCTCTGGTGATAGCTGCAAGAAAGATGAGGCCTTACTTTCAGGCTCATCCTATCATCGTCCGGACATCTTTCCCTTTAAAGAATGTCCTTCAAAAAGCAGACATTTCGAGTAGAATGACTAAGTGGTCAGTAGAGTTGGGGGACTTCGACATAGACTTTGCTCCCCGGACAGTGGTAAAAGCCCAAGCGGTGGCTGATTTCTTGGTTGAATTCCACTCTGATAGGGATTCAGAGCAAGCTACTGATACAAAAAACAAGAAAGTATGGATCGTCCGAACAGATGGTGGATCTAGCACTATGGGATGTGGTGCAGGAATATGTTTAACTTCCCCTTATGGAGATAGTATGTACCAGGCTATTTCTTTTGCTTTCAGGGCATCTAATAACGAGTCCGAATACGAAGCAGCTATAGCTGGGTTAAAGTTGGCCCACATCTGTGGGGCTAAAAGGGTCAAGTTACTAAGTGACTCCTAGTTTCTTGTCCACCATGCCTTAGGCCAATCTGAGGCTAGAAAGGAGCAGTTGGTCAAGTATTTGCTCCTCCTCAAGAATGAAGCCCTAAAGTTTAAAGCTGTTGTCTATGAGCATATTCCCCGGGCAGAAAATGAGCTAGCAGACTCATTGGCAACAATAGCATATACAGAGTCCTACCCATGGATCCATGTGCTTGAAAGCCCTTCTATTCAACTTGGTAAGGGTGAAAAAGAGGAAGTTTTTGAAATACAAGTGAATCGGCCTCAAGACTGGAGATCTCCTCTCATACAATATCTGTCCGATGGTATTGTGCCTTCAGATAAATCACAAGCCAGAACGTTGAAACACAAGGCTCGTGGTTTTATTATGTTGAGAGAAGTATTGTACAAAAAATCCTATAGTAAACCTCTCCTGTGTTGTTTAGGGGATGATGAGTCACAAGTGGTTCTCTCCGAATTGCATGATGGTGAGGGATCAGCCTATTGTGGATTCAGAGCTTTAACAAGAAGAGTGTTACTCTCCGGATACTATTGGCCATCAATCATGAAAGATGCTAAGGAGCTGGTAAGAAGGTGTGACCCATGCCAGAGGTACAGCAATGAAATTCATGTATCAGCCATTCCTTTGGAATCAATTTATGAGCCCATCCCTTTTGCTCGATGGGGGTTGGACTTGGTTGGGCATCTCCCTGTGGCGTCCGGAGGGCGTAAAACTATAATTGTGGCCATTGACTACTTCTCGAAGTGGATAGAAGCAGCTCCCCTGGCAGGGACAACATCAAAAGCTTTCATAAAATTCATTCTGTCCAACATATGTTGCAGATTTGGTGTCCCACAGAAAATAACAACAGACAATGGGCCACAGTTTGACAACAGAGAAATGGAAAGCTTCTGTGCCTCAAGAGGTATACATCATTGTTTTTCTTCACCTTTCCATCCACAAGCAAATGGGCAAGTTGAAGTCGCTAATAGGACTATACTGTCCGGTTTGAGGAAGAATCTGGAAGGGGCTGCTGGGAAGTGGCCTAGTTATTTACAAGAAGTCTTGTGGGCCTACCGGACGAAACCTGGGGCTGCAACACAAGAATCACCCTTTGCCTTGGTCTATGGAATGGATGCAGTAGCCCCCATAGAGAAGACACTCCCTTCCTTTCGTGTTCACAACTTCTCCGGACACGCTAATGAAATGGCCATCAGAAATCAACTTGATCTAATAGAAGAAAGACGGGTTAAAGCTCGCCTTAGAATGGCACACTATCAAGGCTTGATGAGAAGCAGGTTTGCTTCTAAAGTTAAAAGAAGAGATTTCCAACCAAGGGACAAAGTATTAAGGAAGGTCTTCTTACACACTAAAGAAAAGCTCTTCGGAAAACTGGCCCCTACTTGGGAGGGTCCGTATATTGTGGTTGAAAGAATCAAGCCTGGGACTTATTGGTTGGAAGACAAAGATGGCAGGGTTTTAACTTACCCTTGGAATATTGAGCACCTTCAAATGTACTTGGAATGACACTTGTGTAAATATTTACTTGTTTGAACTTCCATGTAAATATTTGGGGGCATACCCTCCCCTCTTCGGTGGCACGGAGAGTTTTCAATGAAATTTGATGCCTTCTTCAAAATTTTCTAAGTATTTTCAAAATTCCATCTCTTATCATATTACCCGGACTAAAAGATCTAAAGGCTATTTAAACTCTAGCCGGAGAATCTCAACACTCTCACAATGCAATAACTAAAAGCTACTTAAACTCTAGCTATCTAAACTAAAACAAATAATGAAAGAAGATGATGGTTGTGCAAAATAGAAACATTCAGTCAACAACTTAAAATTTCCTTGGCCTTCCAAGGACTTTCGAACAAGTCAGGGTACAGCACAACAAAAACCTGTCCGGACAAATACGGACACCATTACAAAAAGAGTGCCTTGGCCTTCCAAGGACTTTAGTTTGAATGAAAGATAAACAAAATAAACCATAAATTAAGGTTGAGCCTTTGAAGATGGCTCACCCTCATCTGTAATCTTGCCCTTGATGTCGCTCCCCTCTTCAACTACCTTCTTGCCCTTGGGATTAATCTCCTCTTCGCCTGGGCTCTCTCCGGTCTTCTCTTCATTATCAGATGAGGACTCACCGGACAGCCCTTCTTCGACCATTGTATAAAATGGAAGGTCATCATCGTCCACATAGAGCCATAAGTCCCCCAGGGTCCTCTTCGGGAATTTTTCGTGAAAAAGGAGAACCATATCAGACTTCACCCTTTAAACCATTAACTCTTCGCTTTTTATCATCTCTCTGGCATAGGCATTAATCTTAGCCTTGATTGTGGCCTCTTGGTCCCTTAGCAAAGCATTTTTCTCCTCAGCAGCCTGGGTTACTGCATTTTCTAGAGCGATCTTGTCAGTAGTCAGGTTGGTGATGAGCTTCTCCTTTGCAGCAGTTTCTCCCCTTGAGGTTGTCAGGTCCTTCTCCATACCAGACAGCTTCTCCTGAAGATCTTTTATGGTTTCTTCTAGGGTGACAACTTTTGTGTTGCTTTCATTTGACTTCCTTAAGCAAGTCAGCATTGGTGGTGGCAGTGCGGAGGTCTTCAGACAGCTTTTCCTTATCAGACTTGAGGTCTTTGATGGTGTCTGCTTGACTCCGGACTTGCCTCTCCAATGTGAGAACTGGCTGCACATTACTAAGAAAAGAATGGGCTATAGTGTCATTCTCACTAGAAACCATGAAAGTCTTACCGTTGAAATTGACCGTATTGGAGCTGCTCGGAGGGATGTAAGGCCCTGCGAACTCGTCTCTGGGGAGGCCAAGAAAATATTCACCAAGTCCCCCCAGATCGGTGATGTCCACTTCATCCAAATTGAGCTCTCCCCCCTTAACTTCATCAGTGTGGAATTCTCTTGGGATCTCTTCGGCCAACGTTGGGTCAGAGGGGCCAGTGGGAAAAGAGGGCTCCGGATCCCGGAGAGCAAGCTCATCTCCTTGTGAAGTCTTTTTCTTCTTAACTTCCCGGCCAGCGCTTTCACCAACTTGCTTGCGAGTCCTCTTGGGAGCCCTTTGAGGTTTTGGAAGGTCTACTTCCTGCCTCTCGGTCTCCTGCTCCACTACCTGCAAGAGGGCTGCATCAATTTGAACCTGGGCTGACCCCTCCGGGTCTGTCGGGGCATCCTTCTCAGCATCGCTCGCCACCTTTTTGCCTTTTCTCCTGTCTTTCATTTTTCTTGGGGCTTTAGCCCGGGCAGGCAGGTAGAGAGTCCCATCTAGTTCGTGGGACCTTCTAAGCACAATGTCTTCATCAGGCTGGGTGGTGAGCTCCTCCCAAGTTAGGTCTCTCCGGCCTGTGGTGTTCCACATGTGAGACCTTGCTAGATTCCCAGGGGTGAAGGCCTTGTGGAATCGATTCTCCCAGTTCTCTGCGGCCCAAGCATTGATTTTGCCACAGGTAGTCTGTCCGGCCTTCAAGTAGTCTCCGAACTTCTTTGGCAGCTCTGCTAGAACAAAAGAGAAACTGGTTAGTTTAAATTTAACTTAAAAAAAAGGAAAAGAGAGAAACGGATAGAAATTTGAACTGAGAAACTTACGATCACTCCTCCACCTACTCCTGAGGAGGCTTGGGTTCTCTTTGACCTTGATTTTCTTGCCATTTTCCCATGAGCCACTGACAAACAAGAATTGGCTCCTCCATTTGCTCTCCGACTCCAAGAGGTCATCAACAGCCTTGAGATCGTTCCCCATGTTGAAATGATAGAATGGAAATTGGTGATGCTTGCAAAGGTTGGCCACTGCTGCGAACTCTTCCATGGGAAGAGGGATCCCAGACAGCCTGGATGCCATGATACACGACATCAAAGTGAACCAGCCATTGGGACTTAGTTGGGTTGGGCAGAGCTTGACCAGGTGGAAGTACCGTACGATCTCCGGGTCTAGTGGGAACCTGAGTTCCCAGTTAAATAGCTCTGTAAAGAAGACTATTTCATTTCGTTTACAGTCCATTGGGGTTTCCGGATCAATGGGGATCCTAATCTTCACATTTTCGGGGAACCCCCATTTTTTGCGCATTCGACCCAGGTCTGAAGTATAGATGAATGCGTACTTGGTCTTCTGCAAGGCCAACAAGTACTTGAGCTCGACTTTGTGAAAACATGGCCCCACTTTTCCCTCAAGGCACTCCGGCAGCTCCGGATGCCTCAAGTACAGATTCTCCTTGCCTTTCTTGGCAGCAACAGCAGTAGTATCAGCCTGTCCGGAGGACTCGGACTCAAAAAGGACCTCTTCAGCAGAGTCCTCCATTCTCTCCTCCATAACCGTTGGGGGAGCTTCTGTGGTAGTAATCCGGGGAGGGTTGATGCTTGCCACAGCCTGGCCTCCGGACTGTTGACTGTCTGTTTTCTTCTGACTTCTCACCTCAGATTGGGGCTCGGAGGCAGAAGTCTCTCTTGCAGGAACCGAGCTGCTGGCCTCCGGACCGGTTGGCCTCTCCCAGGGGGCTCTAATAGGCATTCTAGACCCAAAATCACTATTTTTTGCCCCCGATTTTGAGGGAGTATTTTTGGAGGTTAGTCCCTTGACTAACCGGCTTGGCCTCTTAATGACTAACTTCTCCGAAGAGTGGTCAGAATCAGACCCCATGGCTATAAAAGGTGAGGGTTTCCTAACACTTGTAGCAGTAACTCCTGGTTCAACAGCAGGTATTGACTCCTGAACTGAGGAACCAGATACTAAGGGTGAGAGGGTGGATTGAAAGAGTTTTTTGGGCTTGGTACCTTTGCAGGAGGATGAGCCTCGATCCGATTCTGTAACAGAAGCAACTGGTCTCTCAACTGGTGATGATGGTAGCCCTGCTGCTATTCGCCTTTCTTTCTCGACCTTCTGTGCTTTCTCCAACTCCGAAAGGTTGAGCCAACCACATTTGATCAATATTGTTCTTGCTGTAAACATAAACTGCTAAGGAAATTTTTGTTCTAGAGAGAGAAAGCTCTGAGTAAATTTGCAGAGTAAAATTTGAAAGAGATGGTAAAACAGTATGTGAATTTATAGTACATTTGAAAAAAGGAGTTGATTTCTAGGAGAATCCGAAAAGTTGGGCAATAATTAAAAGACGGCGCTGATGTCACTATTGGTAATTAAAGAGGTTACTTGTTAAAGAAGGTGGTGCGAAATTCAAGGTGAAAAAACGGCTGGAGTGGCCAATCAGAGAGCGACACGTGTCCCACTAACTCTGGCAAAAACCGTTTGGAATTCGTAAAGATTAACCTGTCCTGGTATACCCACAGTTCTGTCCGAATTAAGAACCACTTCATTCATCGGACTGTTTTTCAGTTCTTTGACAAGAACACTTGCTCAAACACCTAAAAAAGGGGCTCCTGATGAGTCCGAATTCAGCATGCTCCCCGGAAGGGTAAATCAGTCTATGTCTCTCCGAACACCGGACATGTAGCAAGGACATAAATCGAACAGGTCACTTCCGGACAGATTACTTTGGACACTATAAACTTAAGACTGTTCGAACTATGACTAAAGTACTAAAAAACCTAAACACTTCCTGACTAAGCTAATTCCTCTCCTGCTTAAAGCTCATTGGTCTTTTAATCATGACCCGGGTTCATTAAACATGACCTGAAAGCCCATAAGGGCCCAAACATCATACTATAAATACCCAACCACCAACATTAACTATGGGTAATGAGAATTAACTGCTACCAAGCTGCTTAATCATCTCTCTACTCTCTATTCTAACCGTTAAACACCCAAACACCACCGTTAAACACCCATACACCACCTTGAAACTTCACTTGAAATTACTAGCCTACCCTCAGGAAATTATTATCCACATCAACTATCATACGTAGTATTAAAGATAAGTAGTCGAGAGAATGTATATATATGTTTGTAATTTAGATAATAAACATTTCATTTGTGAACAAACACCTTTTTAATCATTTTTTGTGGTAGTTGTATACGTTATGCATGTTGGAAGAATAGTTTGAATCATAATTCTTTAGGCTATTGAATATATCACGGAGACGTACTCTCATAGAGTATATAGTTTCTACCACTATTTCTTCGTTCTTTTTAAACATCACTATGACCGCATAACCTTAAAATTATTTGGTTGATGCGTGTCCGTCAGAAAGCACGTTTAGACCACATAATATCACCTTTGACCAGTAGGTCCTTCAAGATTTGATTATAGTGTTTAGATTTCTTGCATTGGCACATAAATCTAAAGGTTATACCTTTATAGTCCGGATCATACATTTCAAGTATAATTATGGAGTCAATTTATTTACCGATCTTTTTCACCCACATGATTATGTAATCTACTTTGTAATATTCGTAAGTAAAAAATTGATTTGTGTAATCATCTAACAATAATATATGACCAGAATTTACCTCATATAACAAGAAAACAAAACGAACGTTTCTCGAATGTTAGATTTTACGACATAATAGTGACGTATTTTGCACATTTGAAGAAAACATTGGTGTCACAACTATTTTCATATACAATACTATTAGTAGGTTAGGTCAGAAAACGATAGAAACAATCATCTAACATTAATATTATACTAACATCTTTCTAATATAACACAAAAACAACAAATAAACCTTGAAAAAACCAATAGATCAATGTTTAGATGACCAAAATCAATTCGACAGGGCTTGACGACATATCTGGCGATATAAGTCAGAATCATATAATAAGTATGTGCAGGAAACGTAATTTTCAAAAATTTTAGTTCGTTATGTTTCACAATATATCTATTACGCATTTTGTACATAAGTTATGTAAGGTTTTCACATATGTTTTTAAATCAGATTTCACAACTGTTGTCATAAACTATAATTTATGTAGGTTAAGTTACAAAATGATGAGAAAAATTATCTAATCTTAATATTAAACCAAGTTTCACTACTTTTATCATAGACTATAATACCTAGAGGTTAGTTTACGTTAGAGATTTGACGAAAGTGTGTCAATAATTTGCTAGTACATAACATAAATATAGTAATATTCGCCAAATTCATATGGAAACATGTGGAATTCACGAGGAACATGCGATATTTTAGGTTTACTCGGCAATATAATGGTGTAGTAAGTTAGAGATTTTGTCGCGTCCTAACAAATTTCATGGGTTGCGCAAAATATGGGATAAATAAAATGTGGAACATTTTTTTATATAATTTTTTTTGGTTGTGCGCCCCATGTTTTGCAATGTTTTTTATGACGCGACAAAAATAGAAGAAGAAGAAGAAGAAACGATAGATAAAACCCTAATTTAAGGGTAACATGATGAAACCCTAATTTAAGGGTAACAAAAACTGAAATTTTTAGAGATAAATATATATTATTCCAAAAACTTAAAATAACTTAAGGCATATGTGGCTTAATATAATAGCTGCTCAAAGCCCTAAATTAGAATACAAAGAAATAAAATAAATGTATTAAAATAAAAAATAAATAAATCTTTATATAATTACATTTGATTTAAAACATAAGATATTTGAATAAAATAGAATAAAATTTAAAAGGTTTTTGTATGGACTTTCTAGACTATATCAATTTTCTTAAAATGTAAAACCTAGAAATAATTTATTTACGAAATAGGCTTAACACACGAGCCGTAAAATCTCATAGAATACACTTTGGAAACATATCTAGTTTTGCAACTCTTATATACTAAGTTGCAATTTTTTTTAAACACTCGCACGCTAAACCTGACATTATACCTTTAATATTATATTTCACGACGCTTTTATCATATTTTTCGCAACGATTTTATTACCTATTTCACAATATGTCAATCCTGTATTTTAAAATTTAAACAAATAAGTTCCAAACAATGGGTCATCATTTCTTTCCAGATTTTTCTATTCAAAATGTGTAATTTCGAATTCAAAATTTGTAAATTCGAATTGTGGAATTTAGTTGTATCTAATTTAATAAAATAATGTATGGAATTGATTATCATTTTTAATTTTGATATATATATATATATGAGTTTAAAATAGAATAAATTTAAGAAAGTATATAATTATGTTTAAAAATCTATTACAAAAATTATAAATAACAAAAAAAGTTAAAATTTTAAATACATTTTCATAAATAATAAAAACGATTTTATCAAAAGTAGTTATACAATCGTTTTTATTATTTATGAAAATGTATTAGAAATTTTAACCTTTTTTTACTATTTAGTTATTTATGATTTTTGTAACAGATAATTTAACGATTGTATAACTATTTTTGATAAAGAAAGAAGTGCCAGTGGTTAACTAAAAATAATAATAAAAATAAGATAGGAAAAATATTAAAAGGCTCTCCAAGAATCATTTTCTTGGAAGAAAAAAACCTTGTTTATAATGTAGAAACTTTAGCTATCTATCTCTACATTGGCTTCTTTCCAATCTCCACTTGATACTCCTGATTCTCGCCTAATCTTTACTAACAGTAACCTTGATCCAACATGAAAAAACTTCAAAGTGCTGCTTCCGAAGACTTCCATCCTATCAGACCCATAAGCATCACTTCTCCGTTGAATTTATCGTCCAAGAAAACCCACGCGGAATTTGCCAATCCAAGAAACCTACAATCAAACCACTACACATCATAGAAAAGAAAGATCACATCTCTTATTTCTAGAATTTTCATTGAAGTCTGACATTCGTAAGATTTGGTCCCACGGTGTATGGACAATTAAGGACAAATCCATGAGTTTACTTGAAGTGATGCCCTCCTTTAACCCCAAAATCGAATGTCTACTCGTACCTATTTAAATCAAATTTGAAAACATCCAGAACATCTTTACAATGATGAATTCATTATCTCGATTGCATGCTTAATAGAAAACCCAATAAAAATTGGATACCTTCTAAGAACATAGCTCAATTCAAGGCATGATATGCATGGATTGAATTAGACATCTCCAAACAGCTTCATCATCATATTTGGGTGGGATTTGGAAGTAACGATGGTTCCTGGATCCATGTGAGTTATAAAGATCTGCCAGAATATTGTTATTGTTGCTAGCCTGTGGGACATTAGTAAGAATCCTGCTAAAAACAGAAACAATAAACTGTAAATAAGATTCAATATTAGAAAACCATGCTTGAATCTAACTCACCACAAAGGGACACTCCTCAACCTAACACAGATGACAAACCAGGGCAGAAGACTAACTTAAAATTAATTATAGTCCGCCCTCATGCCAATGATGAATCTGAAATAGAACATCAATGAATTACATTACCCACTCCTGCTAACAACAACATACTCCTTAAAAAGATTTAATTAATGCAATAAAGAATCTGGGAGAAGACTACTCTCCTCCATTGAATGCTGAATCTGAAATATACACTCCCATATAAAGAAATATTGGAAGTTACCCATCATCACCTGTTCAAAAGAGGAAAGAAGAAGATAATGAATTCCAAAACATTATGATTCAAAAAATAAAGGAAGATAACATACAATAGAAGAAATGATCTGTCCCAAGTCCTTTTTGGGGAACAAAAAATATCTTAATCATAACCTAGAAAATGATTAAGTTTTTATGTCGGAACATACGCGGAATAGAATACAAAGAATCTATCAGGAGGCTCAAACACATCATCAACAAGTAAAAGATAAGCATTCTTGTTGTCCTTGAACCATTTATAAAAAAACATCAAATATCTATAATTACGGCTAGACTGGGCTTCCCTCTCTACTGTTCTAACACAAGTAACAAAATATGGCTCTTCTGGACTAAGGATTACCGCATCAGCACTTTAGTCAACCACCCTTAGTTTTTTCATTCTACTATTTCTCACAATTCTTTACAAAAATGTTTTTCTCTAACAATAGGTTATGTTGAATGCCATAGACTCAATAGAGTGAGTCTGTGGAACTCACTTAAATTAATATATAACTCAATCAAAGAAAGGTTGTTAATAGGATATTTTAATATAATTTTTTCTCATAATGAACATATAGGATGCAATACTTACAACATAGAGAGTGCATAAGACTTAATTGACACAATCAGAGAATGTAATCTAGAAGGTTTTTGTAAACATGGGAGTAAAATACACCTGGGCTAATAAGTCTAAGTGGGAAAGACTTGACAAAGCGTTAATCAACTCTGATTGGACAGACTACTTTAATACCACTACAATTACTCACTTGGCCAGAACGTGTTCTGACCACACCCCCTTCTAGTTTCCATATTCAACAACATACATAAACCTAATTATAGTTTTAGATTTCTTAATATGTGGACCCTCAATGAAGATTTCCTTTTTCATGTTTAAACTAACTGGAATTTACTTATGCAAGGTTTCTCTTTATATATATTCTGGAACAAGCTAAAGAGGTTAAAATACTCTCTAAGGATTTAGAACATACAACATTTCGAAACATCTTTGAAAAAATCGAAGAAGTCGAACACAATGTTCTACTAATGGAGCAAAAATTACAGCACAACAACAATACAACAAACAACAACAATTTAGTTATTGCTAATGCCCTTCTCCTTCATGCTTTAAAGCTTGAAGAGTCAATCTGAAAATAAAGAACCTATTCTAATTGGCTAAAAGATGGTGATAGGAATACTAAAACCTATCACTCTTATGTCGACAAAAAAATGAGGAAGGCTAATATATTTTGCATCAAGGAAAATTCAAAATGGACCACAAACAATCAACTAATGGGCAAATCTACACTAAAATACTTTAAGGAAATACTTACTAATAAATTTGTTCTTCATGACAGGAACATCGGCAGCGTGTCTAACATCTCTTTATTGAATAACATTCCCAAGTTGATATCCTCTAAAGACAATTCCATGCTCATGTAATAACTGACAGAAGAAGAGATTTGTTAAGCAATTAATTTAAACTCTAATAATAATGCAGGAATGAATGAATTTAACTAATGCTTTCACACTACCTCTTGGAAGATCATTAAAGATGACTTATGTGCGGCTTTACAATCTTTCTTTCAAAGTCAGGACATTCCAGAAGGCATTCTCTCAGCTAGAATCTGACTTATTCCCAAGATCAACAATCCTACAACCTGGAATCATTTCAGACCAATAAGTTTATGTTCATTTACTAACATAATATTCTAAAAAAAATCATTAACAAAAGGCTCTCTTTACTTCTACCTAAAATAATCTCTCAAGTACAAGGGGGTTATGTTGCAGATAAGTCAATCTATGAAAATATCCTTATTGCAATAGAAATGCTATTTGATCTAAATAGAAAAGTTAAAACTGGGAACATTCTCATTAAAGTAGATATGACAAAGGCCTTTGATAGAATGTCCCACAACTTTATTATTAAGGTTATTTTCCTTTTTTGGTTTTGATTCAAAGTTTGTTTACCTAATTGAAAGAATTATAAAAAACATACATGTTTTCAATTCTGGTCAATGGTCAAGTTTCAGGTTATTTTAAAAGTACTAAGGGTTTATGATAAGGGGATCCCTTATACCCTAGTATTTTATAATAGCAAAAGAAGTCCTCCTTAGAGGTTTAAATAACCTTTTTTATCAAAACAAAATTTTAAAATATACAACTAGAAGTAATGATTTATTGACCCCTTGCAAGCTAAAGTTTTTATAAATACAGGCTCATACACATGGAGAATGATATTTGTAATCAAGCCTACAGGTGAGCCCTATGTAAAGTGTAATGATAATTTTTCTATTAAATGGATTGTATCTAAAGATAATAATTTTAATCCTACAGTTACTTGGAATATTCTTAGAAAGAATCACAACATTTCCTATATGGAAAGCTCTAGAACTCAGTCAGACCTAGAAAAAGTTCTTTTCAAACCTGGAGAATAATCAACAAATTTCTGCCTATGGACACAATTCTGCAAAAGAGGCACATCCAACTAGCATCTAAGTGTCAATTCTACTCTAACACTGAAACAACTAATCACTTAGTTGTTGAATGTATATTTTATGGACTATTTGGACACACATTGCTAGTATTTTCAAAATTGAGGTTGCTAGACACATGATTATTGTATACTTATTGAGAAACTGCTTCTGGGCATCAGGTTACTCACGCCTGCTCTATCCTACCACCTATTATCTGCTGGACTATATGGCAAGTTAAGAATAAATATAAGGTTCAATCTATGGTTTTTTAGCCTATAAACACCATTAACTATACAAATCAGCAAATGCAGACTTAGATAATGCTCCTATTCTAAAAAAAGAAGCATTTGAAAAATACTTCTAATGATTCTTATTAGATTGGTTTCTTTAATCATACAAAAATAAATAGTAAGCCAACATACCTTACTTGGATCCATCCTCCCAAGGACATAATAAAATTAAACAAGAATGACTCTTGATTAGCAAATGGTAAAGCTTCTGGTGGAATTATCATCAGAAAATCTGATGGCCACCTCATCTCTGGTCTTGGCAACAATTATGAAAAACTCTCTTCGCTACTTGCTGAAGCCTATGCTCTCTTTGATAGCCTAATGCTCTGCATGGAAAAAGAGTTGGTTAATGTTGACATTGAGACAGATTCTCAAATACTAGTCAATCTGTTAGCCAAAGGTGTTTGTCCTTTTACTCTCTATCATACACTCAAAAGATGCATATATCTCATACACCATAACATGATTCTATACCATATAAGTCGTGTCCAAAACAATGCTGCCGACTGGCTATCAAAGTGAATATCCAAATGTAAAATGAAGTTGGAAATAACCTCACCTAATGCCCCTAATTATTTTAAATCTATCATTTAACTCGAGCAAAATCGTATAGGATATGTTGGATGCAATGAAAAGATCATTATCTTATTATACTAACCTATTTTATGAGCTTCTGGGTACTTTCAGGTCCCTGAAAATTTCATACCCAAAAAAGATATCTTTAGCTTTAATTTTCAGATGTAGAGACACAAGATGCTCAAGGTATCGTTCTCTTGGGATTGCATCGCCATTTTCCTGTTTCTTGTATCCAAATCTGCAAATTCCGTCGAGAATCCCCCTGGTTCTCGAGATGGACTCGATAGATCATGAACGCTTATCTCTGGAATTTATTTTTGAGAGCTCAACTCTCTGTATTTTGGAGGCAGTCATCCCATTTTCATACCTATCTCGTTGAGCTCTCTCTTTCTATCGACTTAATTGAAAGATTTGAAGCTACTCATGACATGGTACTCTAGGGTGCATCTCTTCAATCTTTTTGTATAAAAGCATTCATCTGTCTCAGCTTGTAACTAGTTGATGTGGGATTTAAGTTCAATATATTATTTCTCTCTCACTCACACTTCCACTGCAATGGTTTCAATTACCCCTTTTATTGAACAGCTTCGAGGTGTCAAATTTAATGTGAAAAAAGAAGGCTTCTTGGGAAATCTCTAATGATACCTCTGGCGGATATCACGAACGGATACAGTATTTGGTGAGCCATGCATGCATTAACATTTATGTGACCTTCTTAATTGTCTTGATCCAAGGATCATCACTATTTGCTTGGAAGGCCTGAGAGTATCTTGAAAGTGGGAGAAGCTGATAAAAATCTGGGATACACATATACTAACCTTTATGCTCAATTAGTTGATGATGCAGAAAGGTTAGAGAAAGCGAAGCTCTCTAGACTCGTGACAACAATGAGATATATGAGAAGTCAATGAAGGTTCTAGAGTCTTATTAGGTTGAAGAAGCTTATGATGAGCAACCCGCGGATGAAATTGTAAGATCTGGATTTATTAATTTTAGAGGCAATGATGTACAAGATCCTACTGGTGGATTCAACTTTGGTTGGATGACATTCAGTTGGCAACACAACAAAATCTTGTATCAAAATTAGCTATTATCCTATATTTTGTTTGATTCAATTGTGACTGAACTGTTGGTCTAGATTAAGTTTGCTACATTATAGTGGTATTACAAAAGGATTTGTGTGCCATGAAAAATCAATAGCGCTCGTGAAATTGATTTTAATGTAGAGCATGCAATATTAATTTTATTCTCATTTTTTATATAAGAGAGAGTATATTTTACAATTAAGTAATGAAAAATTAGTAAAGGAGTTGCATTATAATGGTGTTCATGCCGATTGCAAATAAAAACATATACTTGCAATTCAATATTGCAGGATAATTGAATGGGCTAGGTTAATTCAATACCCGTTTTTTCTATAAAGAGATCCGGTTATAATGAGATCCGGCTTGGCTGTAACGGGACCCCCATTAATTACAAAATTGCCACTCATATATATAGAAAAAATCTCAATTTTCAGTTCTTTCTCCTCTTCCACACCCTAAACCTCTTTAAACCCTCGAATTTTTAAGCGAAGTTTTTTCAAATCGAACACCCAAGACTTGTTAAGGTAAGAATTCTCTATATATTGGTGTAATATTTTTGTAAATTTTCATGGTTTGTTTTAGAGATATTTAGAGTTTAAGTTTCGGGATCTGTAATTCCCCAATCTATAAAATTTAGTGCGTGGATCTGTAATTCTACCTTTTTTTCCCCGATTTTGATTCCGTTGAACTTTGTCGCGTGTTATGACACATTTTTTTATCCTACACACAATTTTTTTTATTCATTTTAATTCTGTTTAAGTAAATTATGCATGCTTGACAAAAGATATTGAATACATTGTTTGGCTTGCGCATGTGTAGGATTCATCCACGCCCCCGTTCTCCCACTATGAAGCGAGATACGACTGATGATGCGGAGGAGATGGTAGTAGGCGAGACGTCTCGGAGCGTCCGTCATCGTGCTAGAGGGGACTTACAAGTCGCCCTGTTCGCCGTCGTCGTACTGCGGACCAATGCTTCCGTAGATATAATGACATGTCATCGACCTATACTCGACCTTCCATTCCTACAATGAGCATGAGACTTATAGTGTATTCAGAAATGATGTAAGTTTTTTAGTTTTAATTTATTATAGTTATTATTATTCGATGCAATGTGGTTTATGTTATAGTTAAAAGATTATGTTTAAATTATTGTCTATTGCATTGGATTGGTTATTGGTTTGTGTTATAACTTATATTTCTTATAGAATATATTAGTTTAGGTTAGAATGAATTCATTGTCAAATTTATTTGTTATTAAATTTATTTGTTATTGGTTTATCTTATATGTTTTATTTTTTATTGGATTTATTGGTTATTGGTTTATCTTATATGTTACATTTGTGATTTAATTTATTGGTTATTAGTTTATCTTAAATGTTATATTGCACATATTGAACATATTGGTTATTGGTTTATATTATATGTTATATTGCATATATGTTTATATTGTATTTTTTATGCAGTCGATGGTACATATGAGGTGTTATTCTATGTACCAGACACACCATGGTTGGGACTTGAAAGTGCGCCAGACACGAGTACATGTTTCAGACTCATTGTTGACGCTCTCGCTCGATGGGCTACAACATTCATTTGATAGAGGCGTTTTTGGAGAGATGGCATCCTGGTACAAACACATTTCATTTCTCTTTCAGGGAGATGACCGTCACACTGAATGATGTCTATATCATCACGGGGCTACCAGTGGTGGGTGTGAACTGTGAGACATATGAGTACCCTACTGCTGATGAGCGTAATGCGGCATACACTCGCTTACTTGGGTGCAGTGTTCAGGAGCTGGTGGTGGAGATTCGGAAGAACAAAGAGGGTGGAAAGAAGTATGTTCGCCTTGCATGGCTGAAGACGAGATTCTGCACTCATCAGTATTATGACGATGAGATTACTGATGGTGATGTTCGCCGAGCTACTATGGCGTACTTGTTGCACTTCTTGAGCTGTACCATACTGGCCAACAAGTCGGGCAACAACATTAGCCTCGACTACTTACAGTTCATAGATGATTACAGTAGCTCGGGCAGGTATAATTAGGGACAGATGATACTCACTCAGCTCTACTACCAGCTAGGCAAAGGATGCCTACACTCTACTTCCGGTATTTCTAGATTCTTGGGCTTGTTAGAGACATGGATTTACGACCATCCTATTTTGTGCAAATATGCCCATGTACCGTTTCGACAAAGCCAGCAGGCTCGAAACGGTGTTCGACATTACCTAGCTACCTTCACCGACCACGATGTAAGTTATATTTATCTTCATTTTTAATTATCGTGATATTTAAATTTAATATAATTTGCTAATGTTAAAGGATTCGTTCAAATTTTGTAGGTATCATTCATGCCGTATACGAACATGCGGGATGCTCGAGGTCACTCTAATGTAGTTTGGATAGATGCGACACTGAAGACCTCGGACATTTTCGAAGCATATTATCCCGTTACGGGTGGCTAGACAGTTGGGTCGCATCCAACATGTAATATTTTGCGATACTCGAGATATTAATATTGTTTGTTTTGTGTGTTATGGACTAATTGTTTAAATACAGGTACCTGGTGCACTGCGTCCTATTCTTACCGGTTCTAGTAGGGTTCTCCGTGCGAACACCCTCTACAACTGGGATGCATTCAGTTGGGACAACTAGGAGTCACACTGTATTCACGAGAGTTTGAAAGGTGAGCAGTATATTCTGGGTCAGGAGGATAGTACTACGTTGATCTACTCTGCATGGGTAACGAAGAACTTGTGGTACATCATTTCCGATCCAGAGACTCACCGAGATGATGCAAAGGTAGGGGTGAACCCCTCCGTACCCACACATGTCACCAGACTGCAGGAGCTGACTACGCACCTACACGATTTAAAGGCGTACGAGCAGACCCACCCCGACATTAGTTTGGAGGACCTTCGTAAGCCTCTCGACGAGTGCTACCGTCTTGCTCACGAGTACTGGGATTGATTCTTATTTATGTTTTCATGGTTGACAGTTTAAGACTTTTTATGTGTTTTGTACGTAACGACTAGTTTAAATTATGTGTTATGGTATTCTGTTACTGTTAATTATATGTTATGGTATTTTGTTACATTTTAATGATATAATTTTGGTATTTTGTTACATTTTAAAGATATAATCATTTTATAACATGCAAAAAAAATTGTTCAAACTTTAACTTTAAAAACAGCATCAAAGTAGCACAAACTCCAATATAAACTGAAACATAAGCTGAAACACAAACTCAAAGATAAACGGAAACACAAACTCCAAACAAACTCAAACATAAACCAGAACACAAATTCAAACATAAACTGAAACACAAACTCAAACATAGTCTGAAGCATGAACTGTAACATAAGACATTCACTTATACAAATCAGATTTTATATATCAGGCCAGTTCCATTTCATCAACTTCCTTTCTTCTTTCGCATCCTGGTATTCATGCATTTCCTCTACCTGGATGTCAATAATGTCAGAACGGACATGATCCAACTGCTTCTCTGTTAGAGAATTCGTGACCTGGCAGTTGAACCGGTTACACGCAACACGACGTTCCCAGTCATTGAGTTTAGAAACTGAATGCACACGGAATCTGACTAGGACTGACCACCTAGCTTTCACCTCATCTACACGCCTAGAAATTCTAGGCGGCTTTACACCATCCCTGCCATATAGGAAATACATCTGGCATAGTAATGCCTCCCAGTATGGTTTACGCCCCTCTTCCATGTTCGTGTTACCAACTTTGATTGATGCTTTCATCAGATATTCATCTTCCAACTCAGTCCATGGACACATTTTTGCAATTGTATATTTTCAATACTTGTTACTGCCTCGAAAAACATCTACTTAAAGGTCTTTTACGATTCAGATAACGTAATCCAAGTAGACCAATTAATAAACGACACTTGTAAGATAAGGATAACACAATCCAAGTTGACGAATGATTTTGTGACACCTAATACTTACAAAAGTACGCACATGTTGCAGTGAAATAATAGGGGTCTCATTATAGCGTAAATTCCATTATTAGGGGTCTCGCTATAACGAGACCCAACATCAATTCTAGCCAAATTGGACTCCACTTTATTAGAAAAACCGCCCTAAAAAAAACTCCCGCCCTAAACATCCAAACCCTTATTAAAAGACGCTAAGCACATCATCAACACGACAACAATCAAACATTCCTAAACACTCATCAAGCATAAACAGTTTAACAAATGGAGTTTACCCCTCATGAAGACTACCATTTGTTTGAGGCGGTGAAGCTTGCTCGCCGAGAGATAGGGGAAGATACTAGCGATGCATTTTTTGAGCGAGTCCTGTGTAAGATGTACTACAACTACGGCCGTTTAGGAACGAGAGGTTTAGTTGTACGCAACCGTGAACAAATCAAGCAGAGGTACTTTTTTTGCAAACCGATGGATCGTTTGTCGTTTTTGTCATTTAAAATTAAGCAAGAAGCGGTCGCCGTATGGAACATGACGGTGGTAGAATACATCACTAGGGATATGGTAGCGTATCTTCAGGATAGGATTGCGTTAAGGGAAGAGGGGATTGATTCTGAAGACAACTTGGGATATGACTTCGACGATTGAGCATTGTGATTTCTTGGGTTGTTTGCATGTTCTAGTTTACTTATTTTGTGTTGTTTGTTTAAGTTAATGTTTTAACTTGTTTTTTAGTTTTTATGTATTTCCTTCAAGTGTCTTATTTGGTATCCATTTACCATGAGTTAGTGTTGAACTAAAAAAACAAATTCCCCTTTTTAATGTTTTTTTATATCAAATGTTGTATAAATTATGTTATATAACCATTACCTATAATGTAGTTTCATTCAACAATCCATAGGTAAGCCTAAACCCAAATTTTTGTAAGTTTCCAGTGCACGTTTTTGCACACGCATGCCTGTGCATGTACATATCCACGCGCCTGTACATGTACAAAGTTATACTTTTTTCGGTTTGTTGAAAAAGTTATTATAAAGCTTTAAAAACTTTGACATGACAAGTGATTTTTTATTTGAATATGATAGAGGCAACTTTTTTTTAAACGGTGTTTTTATAATTTATGGATCTTGTCTTCAAGGTTTTCACTCTTGTCATGCGATGCTCTTTATCGATGGTGATGAAAGAAGAATAAATACCTTAGAAAGTTAGGGGTGTAATTTGATATAAACAAAGTCTCTTATGAGAAATTGATAATTATGTAATTTAAAATGACTAATTTATAACAAACAACAAACTTGAGGACGATGCCATAATTGGGAACTTGTTTAGGCATGTGGGACCCAATAAATGTACTATAAAATCACCGTACCCCGGGGAAAGAAGATTGATTAACGATTACACAATTATTACTCACTACTTTATCTCTTTAAAAAGTGGATTTTCTTAATCTAAAATATTTACTAAATAATTTGAGTCACGAATTAAATCCTTTAAATATTTTTTTACTCTAACATCTCCTCAAAATATTTCTAGACTTATCAGATGGTACATTTTAACTTATACACATAGAAGGGTTTGACTCTCTAAAATAACTAAAGATGGTGACATTGGTAAGTTTTTTTTAATATTATTTTTAACAAAATTATGTATGAATACAGATTTCTATTTTGTTTGCAAAATAATGTGTTAATCGGTTGCAAAATTAAGTGAAAGTTAGTTGTGAAATTAGTATGGTGTTGTGAAATATAGGTTTTTATTCACTTGTGTAATTACATATTACTCGGATACAAAATTAAGTTAAGTGCAAATCAGTTAGTAATTACATTTTAGGTTTCAAATTATAGATTATATAATTGATTTTTTTAATAATTTAACCCGTTGATACTTATCTTCCGACCGCAAAATAAAAAAATAAAGGTCTTTCAAATTGTGGTTGCGTAATTACGTGCGATTGTGTTATGAAAATATCTTTTTTTGGATGTGTTAAAACATGGTTGTTTAATTGGAAGTAAACCCGTTGCGTAAGTAGGACTAATTGGTTCCGTAATTAAGGATTTGGTCGTGAAAAAAGAGTGAAGTTACCGGTTGATATTTATTCTTCCAATTTTTTAATTTTTTGTTGGACATTTTTTATTTCTACTATGAGAAGAAATGTATCTGGAATTTTTTTTTGAGCCAAAATATATATAAAAAAAACATTTCATCCTAAAATAATAAAACTAAAAATTTCGCTAAAAAAAAAATTGCTTCATAAAACATATTTTTTAATTAGGGTACAAAACACAAATATGTAACTGCTGTATCACTTGTTTTAAGCGTCCTTCAATAAAATTATGTACCTTTCTATCTGTTCCTTCAAACTCTTCAAGACAAGCGTTTTGGTTGCTTAATACAGCACCCAACAAAGCTTTTAAGTTCCCTTTAGACTTAGAATCTGCATTGACAATGCAAGTTCAGTAACCGAAAAGTCGAGTAGCTCCTTGTATGTTTATAGAGCTGAAATTTCTGAAACTTGCCAAATTTAAAAAAGGGCGTCACTGCAAGCAGTTCATCTGTAGCATCATTATCTAGAGACATTTGAAATTTATTACTGTAAGAGGTATCTCCTTTTTGGGTGGAAAATTTAGATTGTCATGCGGTGATGAATGTGGAGTCTTTGATGCAAATTTCCCCGCACCTTTAAGCCGAGGACAAATACTTGCCATCGCATATGCAACTCCTCCAAAACCAGTATATATGACAAATACATAACGTCCTGCAGAATCATATTGGCAGTACTGAATAGCATCAATATCAGAGGCCAATGGCTCCCTTTCTCTGGTTAATGGTATTCTCCTATGTTGTTATATTATAACCCTCATCTTCCAAAATAGCATATACTTCAGCATGTTTTCCAAGAATCCTATGACATTGGACTGTTTTGATATTGGTTATATATCTTGCGATGTAAACACAGTCTACCATCTGATTGTCACTTCGGATGATATATCCTCTTCCAGTCGCGCCTCCATATGTTCTACAACTGGACCAGTAATTCCAGCATGCTTGAGTGTATTAACTGGTTTGTTCAGCTCTCTCACAACAAGAGGAGTGAGGTTAATGTAGGCAATTGCTTCTTCTCTAAGATCAATCACTATTGTTCTCTCAGCAACAGCACCTTCTGCTACAGGCTTGGCGCTCAAATATGCTAGCATCTCCTTCGCACCAAAAATTGTTGGAGTCGCCATGCTATACACGTGGAAACTGTTAGCATTGAATACATGTGGTGCACCAGGAATTTGAATGTGACTAGAAATTCTTTGACCAGGAAATAAATACATTTTCAATATAGAACCTTCCCCCAGAACAGAACTACAACGAGACCATACGATAGACTCCATAACTGCATCGCCGGGCTGGGATTCCTGTGGTACTCTTAGTCCCTCGGGGAGGGTAAAGAATTGTCTAGGTCTTAGTTTTATGCTCCATTTGATTGTTTGGATATCAGGTCTTTTATTTAACCAACTCTTGATTTTCATTTTGGATTCGCCTTGTCCACAGAAACCATCAAATGTGTCACTTCCAAGGTAAGCTGCAAGTACAATTAATTGAAAGTATGGCTCCAAGTACTCAGCACCATGATTTAGTGCCGCACTCCTCACCCCTAGTTGTTTAGTATTGAAGCTTGCTTACTCTTCAACAGTTGATCCCTCTCTTTCCCAATGCTTACTTGCCTAGCTTGACCTTCATATAAAGCTTTCTTCGCTACTGTGTATTCATCTTCTTCTTTCACTAATTCAAGAGCCAGTTGGAGATGTTTATGCACATCCAGTTCTTCAAAAACTTAATTGAGTTTGATGTTTACTTGTTCCAGAATTTACAGCTCTAAAACCAGCTAATCTTGGAAAATTAGTGTCGCCAATATGCTGCTTATAAATTTAAACATGATATCGCTAAAGATAGCTCGTTTTCTAAACATCTCTGACTTATGGCACAAAACTTCCTAGAGGCGGAACAAGTAACCATTCTAGACCGTTTTTCTTTTTCGTTTTCTTATTGCAACAATCATCCAAAACTCTTTAAAGTTTAATTTCAAAATATGTCATTTTATCTAATAAAACCATACCTTTTCTTCTAGTATACCACATCATCCACTCATTTTCTAAGAACTAGATTTATAATCAGCCGTCGACCAAAATTTTACCATTTTCTATATTATAAATTGAAACAATTGAGTGTAGGTATTATTATTGGTCTTCTTATCGAAATAAAGAAAAACTCATCTTAATTTTGTCCAATCATATTCCTTATCTTCAAAACCCTCACATTAATAATCAAAAGATCATGAGTTCGAGTCCCTCTACATACACTTTCTCGGCTGAGTCTGTCACCTTGTGTGGTTTACCTTCTAGCGTTGGTTTGCAGGCTATCGCGTCAGACTGAGGGTTTACCCTGTGCGCACTCATTGCACTCTGAGTAGCAGCTGCGGGTTCCCTCCGGAAAAAAAAAATAACCATATTCATAATAGACGGCTTGTCAAATAGGTCGGCCGACTGCGTCAGTATTAGTGAATCATTTTGTCATTAATAGCTATTTGATGGATTTTCAACTTTTTTTTAGTTTCGCCTCTCTAATTAGGGCTAGAGTTAGGATTCACTTAAAAAGGCTCTCGCGTTAAAATTTGGTTCTGGAATTCAAAAGCTTCAGCCTGTTGCATCTTGATTCATCATCTGAACTGTATTCTTTTTTATCTGTTCTCCAAACATCTCGAAACGTATTTCAATGGTGTGCTCCAGCATACCCAAATGATCTTCGAGATCTTCACGACTATAGATATCAGTCATCGAAATGTTATTTATACCCTTCGGGTTATTTCGAGGCATGATTCATGTATTTACGTACCAGGAAGTCAAGCTCTGATACCAAACTGTTGCAACACAAATATTAATAGAAATAAAGAGATAAAGAAACTCTAATCTTAGGGTAACAAAACTGAAATTTCAGTAAAAAAAGTGTTTGATTCAATAAAACGTATCTTAAAATTATGATATGAGACGCCTTATATAGGAAACAGTTGAAACCCTAATTAGAAATTTTGGAAATAAAATAAACCTATTAGAACATAATCCTATCAAATTTGGACTTCCAGAAGATTTTATAGTAAGCTTTGTTTTATACTCTTTCACTCCTCAGTGTAAAAACTTTGAAACTTCTTATAACTCTCTGCGCGAGAAATAAACTCTTAACGAGCTCCTCTCTCAAGCAGCATAAGAGGAGGAAAAGATGAAACAAGAACGTCCAGAAGTGCAGATGATGAAAGCTCATATAGATAAGATAATTAAGACAAATAAGGAATGTTTAGATGCACATGCATTCGGTTCGGGACAAAAGAAGCATAAGGGTACGTATGGTAAATGGTGTTTCTTATATTGTAAGAAACCGAGGTACTTTAAGAAATAATATAAAAAATAGAGGGCTATGATGAAAACGAAAGGTATTTTCACTTCTATGATCTATTATCAGATCAATTTAGTTTCAATTCTGAGAAATACTTTGTGGGTTAATACAACAACAACCACTCGTGTTTGTATATCTTTGCAAGGTACGATAAGAAACTAAAGCTTGAGTGATGGTGAAACATCCATATATACAAATGATGACAGTTCGTTTTAAGTTTATTCTATTTGTGATTTTCATTTGTTACTTACCGGTGAACATTTTTTGTATCTAAAATACGTATTGTATGTACGTATTTTAGAAGAAACCTGATTTCTTTTCCTTTGTTTGACAAATTAAGTTATTTTTGTATATTTAGAAATGAAAACTTATGTTTTTATTTACATGCTAATATTGTTGGTTCTCAAAATTTAATAGTGAATGATAACTTGTATATATTGGATACTATAAAGGATTACACAAAGATAATAAATGTACCTAGAAAACTAAATTATAAACTAGAAAATTCAGCAAAACTTTGGCACAAACAATTATGCCACATTTCTAGAATTAGAATTGATAGCTTGTTTTGGAAGGTTTATTAAGCGGGTTGAATTTTTTGGACTTCAATATTTGCGTTGGATGTATAAAAAGAATATAAACCAAGATGAAATGATCAGATGCATAAATAGTGAAAAGAGTCTTGGACTTGATACATACAAACATCTACAACATCATGGAATGGCCAATGATTTTTTGTAACGTTCATTGATGACTTTTCTCGTTACAGATATCTATATCTTATTCACGAAAATTCAGAGGCCATTAACAAGTTCTAAGTATTTAAAATCGAAGTTGAAGAATAGCTTAGTAAAAACGTTACATGCGTCAGATCAGACGGCGGTGGTGAATCCTACGTAAGATACAATAATTAAGCTGAACAACGTCATGGACCATTTACAAAGTTCCTAGAGAAGTGTGGGATAGTCCCTCAGTATACGATGCCGGGTTCGCCCATCATAGATGAAGTATCTGAGAGACGAAACCGTACGTTAAAGGATATGGTAAGAAGTATAATTAGTCATTCAACATTACTTATATCACTCTGGAGAGAAGCAATAAAATATGCAAACTAACTTGTTAATAGATTTATCATGAAACTAACTACTAAGACACTGTATGGACTTTGGACTGGGTGTAAACCTAGTTTAAAATATCTACATATTTTGGGATGTCCAACTGAAGTGAAGCCTTATAGGCCATTTGAATAGAAATTAGAGTTTTAAAATGGTTAATAGTTATTTCATCAGATATTCTGAGCATAATAAGAATTTTAAGTTTTATGATCTTTCCACTAAGAAAATATTTGAGATGAGTACAATAAAATTGTTTGAGGGTGTAGAGTTTATGAGTGCGGGGGTGCAAAGTATCAAAAATTGGGTCAGATTACCCTGTAGTTAAGGTCAAATTAGGTCTGATCGCGTCTGTATTTGGGTTGCGCATGAGTCTGCCTTTGCTTAGCTTGATATGGTTTCATTATGGGGAGTCATTTTATCAGGTTATGATTTGACACCTTTATTGCAGAATACTCGTGTTAGTCAAGGTCGGGTAACTATGTGCTCGTCCTCATCTTTACTCTATCCAACCTGGTTTGCTTCTCATATTCTTGATTTTTCTTTGGGCTTGACTACGATGGGCCTTGTTCTTCAATCCACTTATCTTTTTTAGTCCATTCATTTCTTCACATATTTAAATTTTTACATTGGTACACGTGTTCATCTGGTCCGGGTGCCACTTGTGCTTCAAAACTCTCCGCGTGCTTGTAGCCCTAGTTATGCTTCTAGTCTTCTAGCTCTGCGATAGCCGTTAAAAAGAGACACGTGTCAAACCTTTACTTGAATATGTCTACTCGTGAGTCTGACAAAACGACTCTTCAACTTCCAGAGGCTCTTTTTGTTTGCTTTTCTCCATAAAGGAGTCCATTGAGGGATGAACTCTTCTTTAAATACCTCTTCTCACTTTAATTATTAGTAATCAGAGAAAATTCTAGAAAGAAAATGAGAGCCTTAGTCTTGTGTTTTCTAGAGAGAGATACAATTTTTGTTTATGAGAAGGCCTGGCCCAAGACGCAAACGAAATCCTAAACAGAAGAAAAAAAATCGTCTTCGAGATTATTGATTACTTGGGTATCACTGAGAGAAGAGTTGAATATCGAGCCACGAGCTTGAACTGGGATTCTCAAACAACTCATCTTCCAACGATTACACCTGTACCTTATAATCTTACTCGATCGCAGCTTTTGATTAGAGAAAATATTCTAGTTCCAGATTTTGCTTTTGAACAGGTGCACCATCCAATCTGTATCTCTTCTAGTGAAACAACGCTTAGCCTCGTTCATGTTTCTTCTTGTAGGAGAGCCCTTGGCCAAGAAACTCATGCTGGTGTTATCGTTGGGACTTCGAATACCGACGCTTCCCCTCACAAAAGTCTAAACCCCAATTTATCGTTATGGGATACTCGATTGCTTTTTTGTCTCCCGAACTAGTTCAACTAACTAAGACTATCGTAGGTATTCACACTTGCCCCAATACCGCAGTTACTCACAGGGGGTCGTTCAGCGTGACGCGGAGTGTCAGAAAAATGAAGAGGCTGCGTAAAAAATCCTTAAATAAACTGGGTCAGGTCACAAGCACGTTGGCAGTGGTTCCAGCTTCACTAATTTTGCGTTTACGAATAAAGAGTTGGCTGCTTCTGCTAAAGCCCTTATAGAGAACAGGGGTAAGAGAGAAAGGTATCCATACTGCTCTTATGTCAATAAAAACTTCTAAGTAAGCGACTTTCCCGAAGAAAAAAGTGTTGTAGACCGCTTAGAGAAAATTATTCATAGTAGTCAAACCACTATCGATGTCGCCACAGCCCGACCGGCTACTGCTGAAAAGACTAGCGTTCTTCCAAGAGTCAACCCAAACGTTGTTATTGCTGATATCGTCCAGACTGCCAATGACTATATTATGGATCAGACTATTGGTGACGATGAAGAAATAGAGCATCGGGAAGGTAAACAAGCTATGGTTGAAGGAGAGGATGCCGCTAATATTGGAATGGACAGAGAACCCCTTCCACCTGAAATTGACACAGTTATAAGCGACTATGACAATGACTTGTCTAGAGACAATATTATCACTTTGTTTAGTGGCAAGTATTTATACTATATCACTAAAGATATATCCAAGCTAGAGGTTACATGCGGAATTCCAAAAAGTGTGACAATCTGATTTCTAGTACGCGGGGAAACACCACTGTCTGTAAGGCAGAGGGAGATAGTTGTTTTTACCGATCTCTTCAACTAAAGTCTTATATTTCCACTAGATCCTGACATTGTGAGATATTTCGAGATTATTGGCCTTTGCCTGTCCCATCTTACCCCCAATGTATGGTCACGTTGATGTCATGTATAATGGTCTCTAGACTATTCGAGGTTTTGATGCGAATGGAGAAGTATGTTGCGATGACCGACCTTTCCAAATCATCTAAACTGCCCTTCTTTTACTCATAGTTGGCAAACAATATGAAAATTGTGAACAACTTGTTAGAACGTGTCATAGCATGGAAACATCGGTTTATTTTTATTGGTGGAGCTTGGAAAATGGTCGGTCTCACTCACCAGATAACCCAGAGTGTTTAACTTGCAAATGGGTCCCCGAAGGTTTGTAGTACTTGTAATCCATTTTTTACTAAAATATTTCATTCAGTTTCGAAGGAAAAAACTCAACAGCTGAAGAAACATCACTTTACCTCTACCAAGGTGACCTTTTAGAAGCTAAAGGAATATGCTCGGAAGGCGTCGGGCATTCCATCGTTGCTTCAAAAATACAAACTTGATAAGCAGCAACCTCTGGAGGTGCTCGAACGAACCGTTAACTGCTAGACAATTGCAAAAACCACTGGATCTAGTCGATTTAGTATTAAAAACCGATGCTCCTGATGCCTATTTATTTCCTCCCAAGCGAATCAGGGCTCCCCAACAAACATGTTAAATCCGACAAACTTTCTAACCAAAAAGCCAATGAGGAAGTTGATGATCGCGGTCCCATGCCTGTTGGGGAAGCCGAATATACTGTGGTCCTTAGTGATCAAGCGTCCAGTGATGAAAAATCCCCCAGTGATGAAAGAAAAATGAACGAAAAAGGCGAGAGGAAAAGAAAGAAACTGTGACCGATGAGGGTGCGGTCAAGAGGTCCCATGCGGTGAAAAGAAAACATAACCAAAAGTCGGAGGTTGAAGATTAGTCTGCCAATTGTTGAAAATGAGATTATCCCAACGTTGTTTGAACAGTATGAAGTCGGAGAGTTGAAGATTAGTCTGCCAATTATTGAAAGGGTCTGGTAAAAGAATTTTTACAAAGAACTTCTCCCAACAGCGCATATCCCCGAGCCTTATTTTGTACTTTTCTTACCAAACATTTGTCATCGGGTAACACATGGTCGGCTAAGTAATTCTGAATATCTTTTCTCTAGTCTGAGTTCGTTATCATTGATACCTGACAAGCTATTTTAATTTGGTTTTCTAATTCTGTTCTTTTAACAATCGACGGGCTTTTCTGGGTTAGAATCCAATGGTAAATGTATGTATACGACACGGTTTCCAACAAAGAGGCAATAACTTTTTCTGTTTTAAGGACATGTTCGTAGGAAATTTTCTTAAAAGATGCGGCCAAAACCCTTAAAACCACTAAATACTAAACCAAGTGCTCTTTTCTTGCCTCTGATTGCCCCGACGCATAATTAATCAGTAACTGAGAATCACTTATCAAGCGAATACGTTTGGCTCCACAAATCTAAGCCAACCTTATAACTGCTAACGTCGCATCGTATTCAGCTTCGTTGTTTGAGGCTGAAAAACAAAAACGAATTGCACGATGCATAGTTATTCCCAGAGGCGTAGTGATTTAAATGCCCGCCTCGCATCCACTGATATTCGAGCCTCTGTCGGTTTGGACAACCCATTCTGCGGGCTCGCTGCCTTCTTGGGTTTCCATTTATTAAGGCCGGTTAGAGTGGAATTCTATCAAACAATGTGCCAAAACCTGGGCTTTTATAGCGATTCTTGGCTCGAACTTGATGTCAAAATCTCACAGCTTTATCGACTATTTAGACATTCATCCTGAAATATTCGGGCACTGCAGAACGTTTTTTTAAAGGAAACGACGTCTCGACCACTATTGTATGGGCTTGGAAATAATGACACATTTTTCAAGCTGCGGTTACCAAGGCTAGAGAAAGCTTTTCAAGTTTCAAGTACCTTGTTTCAGCATCCAACAAACTTTTCCTAACGTAATATACCGCTTTTTGGAGTCAGGACCGATTCACGGATTAATGCAGCACTCACTGCGTAGTTCAAAACTGCAACATATAAAAACAAAATTTCTCCTGCCAAACGCTTAGTTAACAAAGTTGGGGACGGCAATTTTTTTTATCCCAACGAAATCCTCAGTGGATGCGGGCGTCCATGAGAATGATTTGGCGTTTCTTAGTACCTGGAAAAATGGCTCACATTTGTCAAAAGATCTTGATATAAACCTGTTCAAGGCTGCTAACCGTCCCGTCTAAATCTGTACTTCTTTAATATTTTTCATGCTACTTAATGCTCTCAATTATAGTAGACCGACCTCAATTCCTTTTTATTTTTGTTATTGTTCTTAATTTTGTCCAGGTGGCTAGGGGCTTTGTTCCGAGAAGGCAAGTGGAGTCTACTCCCCATAGTATTCTAGAGGTGAGACCTTACAAAGATTCCAGAAATAAAGCAATTATGGAAATTATTTCCCCATCTCTCTAATGCCCATTCATTTAGCTTAGTACATGTAGTTTAGCATGCCTCTAGGTGCTCTGGGAATTTTTTTGCCAATACTACAATAAAACACAATAATCAGTTCGGACTATTAACATAGCATTTAGAAACCAATAAAAATATGAACATGCATTAATTAAACTTTTCCAGCGACTTGTCAGATGGCTTGGATTTGTGGTAGAGTTTATTTTCCTACCATTCTCCCACGCCCGGCTAATAAAAAGGAATTGAGTCCTCCATAGCTTCTCGGACTCTAACAGATCGTTTATCACCTTAAAATTATTACTCATGTTGTAATGGTAGAAAGGAATAGTGGTTTCTGCATAGACCAGTCATGGCAGCAAATTGGTCCATATGAAGATGAATTTTTGACAATCTAGACGCCATTATACTGGCCAGCAACATATACCATGTGTTTGGGCTCAGTTGACTTGGACATAAATTTATCAGGTGGAAATACCTGACGATTTTTGGGTTCAAAGGAAACCGAAGGCCCGAAATGAGCACCTCAGTATATACCACCAATTCGTGGGATTTACAGTCCATGGGGGTCTCCGAAGTGACCAGAATTCTCACTTTAATAGAATCAGGGAAGCCCCGCTTTGTTTGGATCCGAGCCAACTCAGCAGTATGGGCGTATACATAAGTAATATTTTGAAGAGCTATCAAATACTTCACACTAACCTTTTGGAAGTTTGGCCCAACTTTCCCTGCCAGACACTCCGGAACTGCATCAGGATTGGATAAGCCCATTTTCAATCTGGTTTTCCGATCTATTTTATTATCTTCTGTGTGTCTGGATATGTCGAAGGGAATGTCTTCCATATTGTCCTTCATAGTCTCCTCTGTTATGTTGGACTGCTGTTCGAACGGTTTAGTATCTACTGAGGCTTTTATTGTCTCGGAACTAGCAGGTTTTGAAGAAGAGGGAGTACTTTTGGCTTTAAACAGACGAGTTACCCTGCGAGGGGTGGATTTCTCAGCATTTGAGCCCATGGCCAGGAAAGGTGAAGGTTTCCTAACACTTGAAACTTCCTTTTCTTTAGGCAGAGGGTTTTGGGACTCTTGAACTGAAGACCCTGACTGTAAGGGAGATAGAGTTGGAACAAAAGGTTATTTTCTAACTTTTGATGTCTATGATGATGATGAGCTTTGGACTGGGCTTGTTTTTGGTCAATTGACTTCCCCACCAGGAGAGGAAGGGAGTCCAACTACAATTATTGTGTTCTTCTTTCTCTTTGAAAACAGATAAATTTAGCAAATCTCCTTTCACCAATACGTTTCTCGCTGTGAACATAAATCTATCTAGACACAATTCAAGAAAATTATCAAGCTTTCTCTCTCTATAAATTTTTGTGTTATTAGATACAATGAAACAGTGAAACTGATTTATATAGAGATGAAAATATAGGATTTTACCTAGGGGATGAAAAATCGATCAAAGTAATGATTACGAGCTTGGAAGTATGGGGGTTACACCCTAAGTTACTTTTTAGCCAAGTAGGTACAAGAATCTAGGAGAAAAAAATGCTCAGAGGTCAAACCAAAACTCGACACGTGTCCGACTTTAGAAAACTGAATTTTGGAATTCTTAATTGTAAAGTTAATCTCTTCGAATCCTATCAAGACTCAGTTCGGATACGAATGTCAGATCGGATGATCACCTTGAACACATACTGAGTTTTGTTTTTTCGAATTAGCTCTTCCAAAGTTTCTTTACAATATCTAAAAGGGCTACTAATGAGGTCAGATTTTTTTGACACTGGCCATTGTATATATCCGAGGGGCAATTCGGACATATCCAGTACCATGACCCACCGAACAGTATAATTTAGTGGAACCTGACTCAGCCAGTTGTTGGTCATTTCATCTTTTGGGCTAATGGGTTTTCAAACTTAAGCCAAGCCCATGATCCGACTTGGAAGGCCTATGAATCACCAAATTAGTATATAAACCCCAACTACTTTCATTAATGAGGGGATCCAAAATTTATTACTAGCACACGCCTTACTTATCTCTCAACATTTTACACTAAACATTAAATTCCTAAAACTCTTTCCTAAACTACCCTTTGATAAAATATAATCCACACTAGTAGCAATCCAAGAACTTTTAATAAAAGAGGACAACATAATGATTATTGTTAGTAAAATTTGTATGGATAACTTTAGTGCTAACAGTTCTAATAAAGTTTGATTTTTCTAGAAAATGGATAAGGTCAATATTCTGGTTAACCATCCTCAATTACTTCACATTGAAGTAACTAGGATTAATGATAACATTTGTTTCATATTCAACGATTATATATGCAAAGTGTCAAAGAATTAGAAGGTTTGAGCTTTGGAACTCTTTAAGATATATTTTCTCTTCTACTGATAATAACGATTGGATTTTAATGGGAGACTTCAATATTATAACCTCTCTTGATGAGCATATATGTTGCATTAACTATCTATTTACAACATTAATGTTTTTATTGATGTGATAAGAGATTGCAGCTTGGAGGATGCTGAGTACTATGGTTCTTAGTTCACTTGGAACAAAAATTATAAATGGAAAAGACTAGACATAGTATTATATACCTTTGCATGGCCTAACACCTTCAATGATACCAAAGTGATGAACATGGCCAGAACATGTTTTGATCATAGCACACTGTCCATCACCATGGGTAAAGAAAAAGCTATTTATAAAAAAAGTTTCAAATTTCTTGATATGTGGACTCTTAACACTGATTTTCCGTCCTTTGTTAAAACTAATTGGAATAAAGAACTAAAAAGTTTCTTTTTTTTTGTTTTATTACAAAAAACATTTATAGAAATCTTTAAAATGATGGAACAAAAATCATTTTGGAAATATTTTTGATAAGGTAAAGGATGCTGAAATTAATGTTAAAAACAAGGAAGTTATGCATCACGAAAACAACAGTAATGTGACTAAAATGAACTTATCTAAATCTAATATTGATCTTTTGTTAGCTCATAAAATGGAGGAATCTTACTGGTTTCAGAAATGTTATACTAATGGTTTAAGGAAGGTGATAAGAATACGAATTTCTATCATAATTATGTTGAGAGAAAAAGAAAAAGAAACAACGTTAACATCATCAAAGAAGTAGACAATTGGATAATAGATAAAGACCAGATTGGGAACTCATGAGTTAATTACTTCAAGGAAATTCTCACAGATCTGTTATACACTAACAAAGAGGAGGAGGATATTCTTATGAATAACTCTATATTTGACAACATTCTTAAAGTTATATCTTATAAAGATAATTTTTATCTTATGGACAAGCCTAAAGAGGAGGAGATTTACGAAATTATCAATAATCTTAATTTATTGAGTGTTGTAAGTATGGATGGTTTAACACTTGTTTCTACAAGACTTGCTGGAATATTATAAGGATGATCTTTGCCTGGCTTTATCTGACTTCATGCTTGGTAAGAAAATTCCTAAAGGTATTATGGCTACAGGGTTATGCCTAATTCCTAAGTCTCAATCCTACTAACTGAAGGATTTTAGGCCAATTGGTCCTTGTAGTTTGTTAAACTGAATAATGTCAAAAAAAATTAAATAACATATTAACTAAGATTCTGCCTAAAGTGATCTCTAAGGTTCAAGGGACATTTATCCCTAACATTTCTATTCACAACAATATTTTGATAGCTAAAGAGCGGATTTGTAATCTAAACAAGAAGCAGAATACTAGTAATATAATGATTCAGGTGGACATGACTAAGGCTTTCAATAAACTATATCATTCTTTCCTAACTAAATTCTTTGACTCTTTTGGATATTATACTGATTTTGTCAAATTGATTCACAAGCTAATTAGCTCTATCTATGTTTATTTTCTTATCAATGGAAAGTTTTATGATTTTTTCAATATCAAAGGAGGTCTGAGACCGGGAGACCCTCTCTCCCTCATTATCTTCATTCTGGCTGAGGAGATTCTGATGAAAGGTCTTTATAAGTTATTTTATGACAATAAAGCGATGCAATTCTCTTCTATAAGTAAAATGTTAATTATTTGCTTAGTGTTTGCGGATGATATTCTAATATTTGCTAATAGTATGGATGTTACTATTAATAATTTGGGAAATTTTCTTCAGATCTATAAAAATGTATCATGTTAAGTGATTAACAATGATAAGACTACAATCATCATGTCTGCTAGGCTAAACAACAAAAGGATTACTATTATTTCTAACTTATCTAGTTTCAATACGAGTTATCTTCCTAATGATTATCTAGGAGTTACTTTAAACAATAACAATAGAGCAAGCAATTATATCAACCTCATAAGCAAGATCCACAATAAAATTAAGGACTGAGAGAGTAAGAGCTTATCTTTTGGAGGCAGGCTTGTTCTGATCAACTTTGTCATTATGTGCATTCCCACCTACTGGATCCAAAGTTGTTCGCTTCTTATAGGTATTACAACAAGAATAAAAAATATTTTCAATAAATTTCTCTGGGGTTCTTCTAATAATGAAAGAAGAATTCACTGGTCATCATGGAGTGAATTGTGTAAACCTTTTTAATGAAGGAGGTCTTAATATTCGTAAGATTACTGATTTACAAGATTTTGTTTCGTGTCAACTATGGTTTAATTTCAGGTTAAACGAGAGCTTATGGGCTAATATGATGCATAACATTTACAGCAAGAGAATGCATCATTTACAAGTTACTTATTCTAAGTTGGGATCACACATTTGGAAGAGGCTAACAAAGATCAAGCAGATTGCAGAGCTAAATATAAGATGGTCTGTGGGTAAGGGTGAAATAGATTCTCAGCTCAAAAACTGGTATTATCATCCTCATTTTATGGTTCTAAATGACAATTGAAAATAACTCTTGGTTTAAACATAAGGAAGTTAACTAGTTTTGGAAAGAAAACTCTTGGGACAATGAATGCCTTAAGGGTTTTCTCACTAAAGCTATAATTGATAAGATTCAAAAGACTAGTTTTAATTGTGAAAATGATGATACTATCATGTGGATGAATAATTATACTTTTAACACTAAGAATACCTGGAATTTAATCAGAACGAAGAGCAGCAGATCTCATCTTTATGGCAAAATCTGGAACATGATTACTCTTCATAAATGTTCATTCCTTGTTTGGAAGCTACTGAAAAACTTTATTCATGTGGATACAAATTTACAAAAAAAAAAATTAGCTTTGGTTTCAATATGTGAGTTTTGCTGTAACATTGAAAATCCCAAGCATATTTTTATAAATTGTGATTTTACTTGGAATATTTGGTGTTACTATGATGATCCTTTCAAAATCAAAATTAATAAGTTCATGGCGATTGCACATATGATCAGAGTTTGGTTGTGGTCTATTGATCATGATGTGCATGCCAGAACTATAATCCCTTCTCTGATTTTTTGGACTATTTGGAAAGAGAGAAACAATACTAAATATAATAACATGGTTAAAAATGTTGATTCTACGATTCTTTATATAAACTATATGATTTTCTATCTTGACCAAAATAATAGTTTTAGACCTAAACACTAGAGAAAATGTTATAAAGCAGCTAAAGAGTTAGGATGCTTAAACTACATTAAGTTAAAATCCAAGCCTACATACCTGAGATGGAAGCCTTCGACTATTGATTGTCTTAAATTAAATACTGATGCTTCATGTCAGATCAATAGAGATTCAAAAGGGGGAATTATTGTAAGAGATCACAATGGAGAAATTATGATGGGTATGACTAACCTTTGTGGCAAGCTGAATCCTATCATGTTTGAATCGAGAGCCTTACTGGATGGTCTGATTTTTTACGATAAGAAGGGGTGGGAAAACTTAAAAATTGAACCAGATTCATTGTTGCTAGTTAATCTTATTTCTAATGGCAACTATCATGATCCTTTAAAACCTATATTACATTATTGTAGAAATATGATAAAGTCTACCATGATTTTATTGCATATCTCCAGGGTCCAAAATCAAGCAGCTGATTGGCTAGCAAAATGGACCCTGAATTGCAAAATGAAAATTGAGCTCTTAAATTATCAGGCTCCTAATCATTTGAAGGCCATAACTTTCCTAGAAAGCTTGAACCTGAGGTACTTAAATTTCGATGACTAATTCGAATAAATTGTATTTTCTTGTCTCTAGTCACAAGCTTAGTTTCTTTCATACTAACTTTGCAGCAAGCATGGCTTGACAAAAGCCATTCTCTTTTTTATATTGCACGTTCCATGTTGAAAATGAAAATCAAATTTAGAAGATGATAGCATGAAGGTTGCTTACCTGGTTCGCCAAGGCTGGATTACTTGATAATTCGCTGATTGCTGGGCAATATCGATTTCCTAAATTGTATGGTCCTTCCAATTTTGTAGTGGGATCGATAATTTGGATTTCGGGGTTTGATGGAAGTGGTTGTTTAACTCTGGAATTAGCCTACTGATGAATCATTCTCTTTATTTCGGAGGAAACACCATCCAGTTCATCCCCTATCTACTCGAACTCCATCTCTAATCTATTGATCAGAAGCTTCTCGAGATAGCGTCAACTGGGAAATCATCCTCTTAATCCTGAGCCAGATATGATCTGATGGCCAGAGTTTCGATTTGGAGCTAGGGAGAGCAGCTGCTAGTACTGTTTATTGGGAAGATTAAATGATTAGGTTTTCTTGATTAGCGTAGTTATCTAAGTCGAGTTATAGACCCTGCTTATTGGGAGGATTAGATGATTAGATTTTCCTGATTAGCGTAGTTTATCTAACTCAGGTTATAGACCCTTCTCTAAGAGTCGGGTTCTCTTTCCTACTGTATAAATTAGATGTCAGATAATTTTTGTTGGGCCTTATTCTATTGATAAATGTCCTTTTATAATAATAATAATAATAAATAAATAAATAAATAAATAAATAAAACGTGAGGATGTCCCTCGCCTGTAGCTTTAGCCCTCTTTTTTTCTTTATCCAGATCTAGATCTAACTTCAAAATCACATTTTTGTTTCCTTAGCCGACGGACACCAGTGCTTGATAGTAGACACCACTTACCTCTCATTTCTTTTCAAAGAAAAGAGAACCATAGAGAGATATGTTCTTTAGATTTCTGATGCTCTTTTCTTCTTGACGGATCGGGTTTGGTTTGGTTAGATCTTTTTTTGTCCCAATCTTTTCTAGATTATCTCTAGGTCTTGTTTATAGTTGTGTAGATCTTTTGTAGTTTTTTATGTTAAGACTTCTATGTTTAATTGCAAGTTTCTTGTAAATCTCCTTACTATGTTAGTATGATTTTGTACAGACATTATTGAGTTTTGTTTTATCTTGAAATCATGTCTTATGTTCTGTTGTTATAATTGCTGTTTCTGAAATAGGTGAGGTCTTGTGTGAATTTAGCTTCTAGAAATGTTTATATATTTCGATAGCTTGTTCTTTTCTAAACTTTATAAGTGTTTAGAATTTATGTAGAGATTGGGTACTGTTGTGAAGCAGAATGGGTAGAACTTAGGTTTCAGTTGTAAACCTTGGACACATGTTGAGGTTGAACTAGTACTGAACTCTAGTCAAGTCATACATTCTTGAGTTTGAAGTGCTTGTAGTTGTAGATATGTTGTTATTTGTTTAGGTTAGAAGTGCAGTAATTGCCTAATCAATATTGCATAATCTGGTTTGGAAATTTTAAGAGTTTTCATTTGGAAGAATATCAGCAGTTTCTACTTTTATGCAAGATAAAAATTTCATTGTCTAAGTTCCAAAACATAACCAAATTTTCTTGACTTTCTTAGGTTACTGTTTTATCATCAACGAACAGTGGTGACATCAAAATACCATCACCGTCCGTGGATTTGCGGCATTCATTAGCAAGTTCTTCGGTGATGTTGTTGATTATGCTGTGATTTTGGACTGATAATTATGTTTTTGCTTGTTCTCTTTTGCTAGATATGCAGTCAACAGGTATCTCGGCTTTCAATTATATTTTCTTTGTTTTTTCGGTTTTATAGATTTTGGTAGTAATGTTGTTGGATTGTCGTTTTATAGTATACTTTACAATCGTGGAGTTTAATTAGTTCTAGACCCTAATGTTAAAATCAAACCAATTCTAAAATAATCATCTTATTTAATAAGAGACAAAGTTCATAAAACATACTATATCTAGAATCTTAAAAAGACCCGGAACATTCACTATAAATTAATATTTTACAACTTTATAATATGTAGTTGAAAAATCATTAATGCTTGATTAGAATTTATAAGTAGACTCAAGAGTATAATTATAGATAAACCGTCCCCGGTTGGTACTTAAATTGACAATTGAACTTATAATTGAATTCTTATCGGTTTATAGGTACTACGACAATGTAATTAGCGTTTTTCTCCCAAATGTTTATAGACAGTTTTTAGCCGCAAGTTTATTGTTTACAGTGAGAATAACTTGATGTTTCTAATAACATATCTCGCTGGTTGGGTAGGTAAAATCATCCTCAACTTTAACACTTCTCGGTTTTGTTGGGTCTATTATTTTGTAAAGTTTCTCCTTAGACATGTTGGTCATAGTTAGTGTAGCTCACATTGTGCGGTCTATTTCTTAATAAACATCGATAAAGATGCCATAACATATTAGCAACACAACTACAACAAATGATATTACAATATTTCATGAAAGTTGTCGTTAGCCGCGGAATCAAACTTAAGGAACGGTTTCCGTGACTAATGATAACTTTCTTTGGATCACTGTAGTTAATTTTGTTGCAGTCTTGTTAATTTGCTAATATATTATAGTGTTTTCTCATTGTTTTTATTTGAGAGATAAATGGTATATTGTACAAGTCCAACTAACTATGATCAACATACTTTGGGAAGGCTTGACGAAATGATAAAGTTGATCAAACTTGGTGCTTATGAATGTTGCGAATGTTTTTACCAGCCCAACTAACAACGGTATGTTGTTAGTAACATTAGTTGTTGAGTTTGGATGTTTTACAAAAGCCTAGACTGCGGCTGAAAATTTGTTTTATATATGTTTGGGCGGGAAAATCTAGCGACATAGTTATCGACCATACCGGTAGGTATTTATAAATGAGTTTAGTTGTTGGTTTAAAATACAATAAAAATTGCGGTTTATCTATGATTTTACTTTTATTTATCTAACTATAGATTTTGATGGAACCACATGAATGATTTTTTAGCTAGATATTGTAGCTAAAGTTGTAATTTTGATTTATAGTAAATGTTATTCGGCTCTTGTTTAAGTCTAGATTATGTTTTAAAAAAACAATCGTCTTAAGTAATTTTTCTGTTTTAATGACTAATGATGCTCGGCATGTTTGCAGTTGATTTGCCTACTGATTTTTAAATTGATAGGTTTTTACTGATTTTTAAGTTGGTTGCTGGTTTTCAAGTTAGATATTGTAGCTAAAGTTGTAACTTTACTTCATAGTAAATGGAATCATGTTATTATCTAAGAAAAAGTCTATCTTATATAATTTTTTGCTTTGATAACTTTTACCATGTTTGTAGTTGGTTTTTAAAATTGGGTTTTATTGTTTTTAAATTGATTTTCTTACTGATTTCTGAATTGATTGCGTGGTTTTACTGTTTATTAATTAATTGCAGGTTTTTAGTTAAGTACAATAGCTAACGTTGTAATTTTAGTTTATCATAAGTGTTCATGTTCTTGTTTTAGTTTGTAGATTATGTATCAAGTAAAACATATTCATCTATTGACACTATTGTATCATATTACTATATTACTGGTTGTTTTGTCTACTGACTTTTAAATTGATTGAAGGTTTTTATACTGCTTTACAGGTTTCTTTAATTACATAGAGTATCTAAAGTTGCAATTTTAATTTATAGTAAATGGTATATGGTTCTTGTTTAGATTATGGAGTTTATTCTTTATTTCATGAGTAACTGAACCACCAATAAATTCTTTGAGAGCAGGAATTTTAGCATTGTGAGGTTCATTTTTTAAATTTTTATATATATTATAGTTAAAAAACTATGAACATTGTTTTTTTTATTCTAAATTTAATTATAAGGATAAAAAATGGTTTTGAATTAAATTAACCGCATTATTGGTAGATACGAAGAAAAATCAAATGTATTTAATTCAAAACATATCTCTTTTGTGTAATTTTTTTTTCTTTTCGGAGGGAACCATCCGCCGTTATTCAGAGTGCGCACAGAGTAAATCCTGTTACAGCTTCAGCCGAGAAAGCGTATGTAGAGGGACTCGAATTCATGACTTTTTTGTCACAAACATACCATACTCAACTAACTCGGCTACCTTCTTGGAGGCATCTCTTCTGTGTAATACAATATGATAATTGGGATATTATTGGTTAGGTTCGAGTTTTGCTGGAACCGGACCGGACTGCTAAGCGGAACCAAATTAGACTAATTTGGATTGGATGGGATGAGATTGAATCCAGTTCTGTCTTTTTAGAATCGGTTCGATCCAGTTTTGGTTGTTCGATCCGGTTTTGGTTCGGTGTGATTTTTTGTTCGGTAAGTTTTGGTTGGTTTTACACTAATTCAGTTTGGTTTTAGGTTTTAGTTTGGTCCAATATTAATGTCATCTGGTCGGGTCCAGTAAAAAAAATTAAAATATAAATTTAATTAAAATAATTAAAGAAGTGGTTCGGTCCAATTTCGGTTCGGTTTGATTTTTTGTTCGGTACATTTTTGTTGGTTTTAGTCTAATTCAGTGTGGTTTTAGTTCGGTCCTATATTCGGTAGAAAAGATTAAAATATAAATTTAATTAAAATAATTATAAAATCTAAAAACTTTAACTCATTAATATTTTTACATAAGAAAAGGATTTTTCTTTTTCTCGCATGCAACCAAAGTTTACCGTTAAACATGACTTACGATTTAATGCAATTTATTTTTCTCAATTAGAATATTTTATACTTTTGTTTTATAATATTTTTTTTAGAGAAAAGTATGAGTAAATACCTTTTCAGCTATGTAATTATCAAGTGGTATCCGCTTTTTGGATAGTGTCACTTGGTACTTTGAATTGAAATTTGGACAAAAATACCCACGACCAAATATACGCGCGCTGGCAAAAAAAAAACCTGGTACAATTCTCATGATAGGATGCGAATTGCTTGCAAACTCTCAGGATTTCTGAACGATTCGCATGATAAAATGCGAATTGCTTGCAACTCTCAGGATTTCTGAACGATTCTCATGATAAGATGCGAATTGCTTGCAACTCTCAGGATTTCTGAACGATTCTCATGATAAGATGCGAATTGCTTGCAACTTTCAGGATTTCTGAACGATTCTCATGATAAGATGCGAGTTGCTTGCAACTCTCAGGATGTCTGAACGATTCTCATGATAGGATGCGAATTGCTTGCAACTCTCAGGATTTCTGAACGATTCTCATGATAAGATGCGAGTTGCTTGCAACTCTCAGGATTTCTGAACGATTCTCATGATAAGATGCGAGTTGTTTGCAACTCTCAGGATTTCTGAACGATTCTCATGATAAGATGCGAGTTGTTTGCAACTCTGGGTTTTCTGAACGATTCTCATGATATGATGCGAATTGTTTGCAACTCTCAGGATTGCTGAACAATTTTCATGATAAGATGCGAATTGTTTGCAACTCTCAGGATTTTCTGAACAATTCTCATGATATGATGCGAATTGTTTGCAACTCTCAGGATTTTCTGAACAATTCTCATGATATGATGCGAATTGTTACTGATGAAATTTTATTTTTTAAAAAAATAAAAAAATATCATCAATGAATCTAGTTTTGTTCATTTTAAAAAAACAAAAGTGATGGTACTTTCATTTATTTTTTTCAAGCTCCGGTTCGAAAGATACGGATCTTTTAAAAATAAAATAAAAAGAAAAAGTAGGAAAGAGAAATTTTGGTTACTGGTTGTTCATGAATGGTGAGGGTTGTTAGGGTATTAAAATAAAGTTAGGTACTATGTGATAATTAGGTACTTGAGTTGGGTATTAAGTGACAATTGATCAAACCTTGGGTACTAGATCACAATAAAATAGTTGAGTAGGTACCTTAGGGGTAATTTCCCATTTTTTTATGTGTATAAAATTTAAATTATATTTATTTAGATAGTTTGAATTTTTAGATGGACTTTTATAAAAAGATAATTTATTAAATTTGTTTCTATTTTTCAAATCAAAATAATATTTTGTTTTTGGTTTATTTGGATCACATTTTAGAAGGAAGACAAATTTCATTTCGTATCCTATTTTAGATAATAATTTTTAAAATTCAAAATAAACACGGTAGCAAAGTATAATGAACTATTATTTTAATCAAAGGACACTTAAACTAAAATTAAATATTGGAACAAAATGCAACAAATCACAAAAACAAAACAACACTTATACTTAAAATATTATACATCTCCTTCATTTCATAGCTAATTTCCATTCTAAATTTCAATCTCTCTAATCACAACATATCATAAATCACTAACTAAACCAAATAACAGTTAAACTTCAAACCCTAACAAAAACCAAACAAAAAACCCCTTCTAAAACTAAACAACACTTAAACTTAAACTTAAACTTTATATACTATCCATCACCTTCATTTCATAACCGAATTTTCATTACGAATTTGAATTCCTTTAATTACACCAGACCATAAATCACTAACTAAAACTAAACATTTAAACGGTACAAAAACCAAACAACACTTAAACCACAAAACCCTTACTAAAACCAAACAACACTTGAACTTAAACTTAAACTTTATATATTACAAAAACCGAGCAAAGTGAAACAAATGTGATCAAACTAAAGCAAAGTTAAAACAATCTATGATCAAACTAAAGTAAAGTAACACCATGCTTAAAGTGTAATGCCAAACCTTACAAAAATTGCATACTTAAAGTGTAAAGAAAAATCTTACAAAAATCATAAAATGTATGCAGACATGAATTTGATGAGTCAAGCAGTTGTAGTTGAGTTGGATGACTCCTTAATCTAATCAAACATAAATTCCATTTCTATCTCAACTGACTTCTCTTCCGCAAGCTATAAAATAAATAAATACATTAGAAAAAGAAGAAGACAAACAATTAAACAAAAAACAAAAATAAACTCTTACAATGCTTCATCCATGTCTTTTTTTAATTTCATGGAACTCCTTTGCCCAATCACCTCACACATAAGCATCTCCAAAGTCTCGGGTTTCAATTAGGTGCATTTCGAATCAGTCGCACACTTCTCGGCGCTAAAAGTTGCTTCATAAGCAACCTTTGTCATGGGGATAGATAATATATCCTTAGCCATGTATGCTAAGAATAGGATATTTTGGAGTATTAGGCCTCCACCAAGTCATTATATCAAACATTACCCATCGGTCAAATTTCTCTGGCTTTTTCTCCAAATAGAACTGAAAATCAATTCGAGTCTCGATGTCCTCCTCAGTCTCATCGAAATATGCAACGAAAGTATATCCACCAGGATCATTTGTTGTTTGGAAAGAAAGAACAACAAGTTTCTAATGTGCTTCTTGATAGGCTGAAAACATATTGTGTAAGTCGGTTGACACTGACTCCTCTCTATCTTTAGCCTCATCCTAAAGAGGATACAAGAATGGGTAAACTCGCTTAATGAAATGCATTTTATATATGCGTCATATCGCAAGGTAACAAAACTTCTTAACAACACACAAGTCATTTTCTTGTATTATCTTAGAGAGAAATAAAAATGAAAAGAACTAAAACGAATCACATACACTTCAATTAAGAACCATAAACACAAACCTAATAAAAATGATAAAAACGACCCATTTTATTGGTAACTTTTCAACAAACTTACCAGATTGGGTATAGTTAAATAATATTGATCACCCATGTTAATAGAAATATTATGTAAAGTAAAAATCATATAACATATTTTAGATATATTACCTTGGGTCAAGAATAGCACCAATGGAAATCAACAAATTTGAATATGACTAATATTTTTTAGACTTGATTTGCGTCACAATACTAGAACTTATCCAACAGAACTTTAACTTGATAAAGTTCAAGAAAGAAAAGGTTCCCCATTGGGTAAGTTCTGCCGCTAATAATTTTAATGACACGCTCAAACACCTCCAAGTGACTTGTGCATTTTTGTGTCACACCTCTCGATAAAATAACATGGTGAACAGATCAACCACGTGGAATTCCACCTCGTATTCACATCAAGTACTATCCATTTTTCTTTCAGCCCCATGTATTTCACTATCTTATTAAACTCAACGCATCCCGCCTCAGAGGCAAGTATATATTCGGCACCCCGTTTAACGTTTTCTACAGATGGTTGAATGGATTTTAGACCATATTGCACCAATAAATTAAATATATGTGCACAACACCTCACATGGAATAACTTACATTCCAAAAACAAATTTCTTCTTCTAGTAAAGTCTATTTTTCAGTCTAGTAAGACACACATCATTAGCAGTAGCATTATCTACGAAGATGGAAACAACTCTATCCCAAATCCTCTAGTCATCTATCACCTTAATTAACTCCCGCGCAAGAACTTCGCCACTATGGAGGATGGTACATGAACAAAAGTCAATGCTCTATTGTGTAGTTGCCACTTATAGTCTATGAAATGGGTAGTGACAATCAGTAAACTATTTTATGCTCCCTACTCCACCAACAATCAGTATTAAGACATATCTTACTCACCTTTGCCATTAGTCTTTTCATTTTTTCCTTCTCCTCAAGATAATATGCCATATGATCAGCTTTGACATGATGTTGAGAGATCCTCTTATACCCATGATATATTATTGTATATACCTTGTTCCAAACGGTTCCCTTTAAATTGATAAAGAGTGTATCATGCACCAACTTTGCTTTAGCGGTAACCTTTCTAACCTTGGCATGATCATATTTCCAAGTAATAAGACTTGGTGTCACACCCCCTTGGAATGAACTACTATCTAACAATGTATGTGTTTGTCGTATTTGTTTCTCAGCCCATAAATGTTTTTTTCTCTACCCGTAAATATCTAGGTGTTTCACACAACTAATTTTTTTTCTCTACCCATAAATCTTTAGGTGTTGTAAACAGCTAGAGGTACTCCATCTTTCACATTGTAAGAATACAATGTCCCACACCACTTGCATTTTCTCTTTTGCGCTCCACACGACATTGTTACGATTTGAAATTCTTCCCAAATAATATATTTTTAGCCCTTTTTAGGGGATGTCGTTTGATCTTCATCAACATTGTCATCAGTATTAGCAGGGTTTGGGCCTGACCCATCAACTTGGCTACCAAAACTGTGATATATATCTTGAAGTTATCATATATCGATCCCTCATATAGTCTCACCATCATCATCAAATTCACATTCGAATGATTCATTATTATTCATTGGACTTGAAAAATATTGAAATAACATTAAAAGTATGTATTAGTTAAATGAATTTATTTTAAAAATCTTAAAAGGAATACAAAATTTTGGAATAACATAAACTAAAAACTGTTTCCATAAATTCGAACAAACTTAACTAATCAAAATATCGAATATGCTCAACTAATAAAAAATAGAGTTCAACATAAATAATTGATGTTGTAAATCTAAAAAAAATTAAAAAATTAAACTCAAAAGATAATCATGTTCGATGATAAATCTCAATAAAATATTTGAAATATAATAAATAAACATAAATCTAACATAAAATGAGTCCAGTGAAATTGATGAATCATGAATATGAAGAGGTGAGATGATATAGAAATTAAGAATGAGATGAGAAGAGGAATAAAAAACCTTACCTAAGAAGAAGAAAAAAAATAAGTAGAAATCGGTAGTGGTTTTTTAGGATTTGAATGTTGCGGTTGTTTGTGAGGACTTATGTAGCTTTGTTGTGGTCTGCTATGTAAAAATAAACACAACGTTTACTTTTAGTTTTTAGATTTAGTTTTAATGTTTGATGACATTAAATTTTCCCCCAATTAAAAAACACTTCAATGTTTAACGAAATTAAATTTTTCCACCCAATAAAAAACACTTTTGTCTCAAAAAATTTAAATTTTCTCATCCAATAAAAAACACTTTTCCTTTCAGTCATATATTTAATAATATAAATTATACAATATATTTAGTTAATCTATATTCAAGTAAATTCAATTAAGCCTACTTATAATATGTGTTGACCGTGGGATGTGCTGAGTAATTATTACCATTTTTTTAAAGATAAAGCTCGATTCTATTTCATATAAAAATGGGCCAGAGGCCTAGATACAAAGAAGTTCAAGGCCTTAATGACCAACCCGACATATAAGTACAAAGAGAAAACCCTAATCTAAGAGATAGATCAGATTCCTAGAGAACGAGAGCGCCTTCACAAACCCTTCCTCAACGCAGTTTTTAAAAGAGTCTTCTCAAAGAGCTTCAGGGACAATATGCAACCCTAATCTCAGGATTATGGGAAAGCAATCAAAAGAATTTATGAAACACCATGCCAAGAGCTTTGAAGAAACACCATTTCCTTGAACTTTGGCACACTGGAGCAGTGATAGCAATTCTGATTAAGGGGTTTTGAGCTAAGCTTCTGGTAAGTTCTAAGAGAAGTTGAGTTAGACATTTAATTTATGAAGAATTTTGAGAATAGATAGAATTGTGACTTATCTCTGGTTTTTTATTCCCAGCTTAGCGAAACTAGCAGTTCCAGAGGCAAGAGATCAGGGAGCATGCATGATAAATGGTTGCATGATGAACTTCAACACATGCAAGCCCTTCAGCAAAGCAGCATCTTGTCACTGAAGCAGCGACCTCACTTCAAATGACACAGATAAAACTGAGCTAAAGGTAAGGAATTTATATTACTAAGGTTATTGTAAAGAAATTAAGTCATAATTAATAACTTAGCTTTTTATTGTTGACTCTACAGGAAAACTACAAAACGTATCTTGAGCATGAAGACTAGGATAGTCCATATTTGTTGAGATGGTCAACGCTCACCCCAAGTACCCTTTCTCTTCTAAAAAGAAGATGAAGGTCTGGAACAGAATGCAGTGCACCAGAAATGAAGATGGACATTAGGTCTTAAGATGTTCAGGGATCAGTTATCAGGATCTTTAAAGCCTTTCGAGTATACCTGCAACATAGAGAAAGTAAAGGCTGCAACCCTCAAGTGTGAACTTGGAGCCATATTAGGGACTATTCTCTTCAATCGTCAATGTTTAGGTAACCTAAATTCAAACTCTCTAAAACTATAATAGCTTTCAGATGGTTAGGTGCATGATTTTCCTTAAAATTTAGCTTATACTTACATTTCAAGGTCCATTTGGGGAGCCAGTCGACCGCCATATTTTGGGACCTTGAAATGTTAGAAATGATCATATTAGAAGTGATGAACATTCTGCAGCATTTTAGGGCTATATTTAGGTGATATGGGTAAATTCCAGAAGATAACATGTTAGTAATAGTATGAGATTCAGTCTCGATTTGAGCCTTGTTCCATTTATTTTGACTGCACATAATAAGACCATCTAATAGAGCCCTCAACTCAGCCATAAGAGGGTTGAGCTTACCATACAAATCAGATGCACTAAGAATATTCTTACCTTGGTGATTTCAAATGATAACACCTCCGCTCGTTTCCCCATTCCTTAGAGTAGCAGCATCAGTATTTAATTTAAGAAAACCAGGCTTCAGAGGAGTCCACTGGTGATAGGAGACCTTAGAAGTAGTTTTGCAACACAACATTTTAGGGATATTTATATCTCATTTCCAATGCTTTCTCCTGAGAGAGTCAGAAGAGTCTAAATTTAAGATAAAATTATTAACATATCTGACAAGCAGATCAGTGTTGACCATAATATCATTAAATTTAGACTTATTTTTATAGTGCCGAACACTTCATAGTATGATAGTAGGAATAATTGTCCTGATATGGGTTTTAAAGTTTGTAGACCAAAACCACACTTTAAGCATTTGGGTTATAGTCATATGCTTGAAGATCTCAATATTGAATAAGGAGGAAAAGTGGCTCCAGATACTCCAAGCTAGACCACACTCAATGAAAATATGCTTAGGAATTTCAGTATTCATACAGAACTGACATTAGAGACAATATAGACATGTCTCTTCCGAAGGACAATATCAATATAGATATAGGTCTTTATTAATTTCCAAGAAAGAAAATAATATTTTTAGGGGAAACCGACTTCCACAATCTACCATAAAGATTAGAGCAGTTATACTTAGCTCTAATATGATTCCAAGTAAGCTTGGTGTTGAAGTTATCGTCATTAAAGAAATTCCAACTGATTTCATCTTCATGCTTAGGAATAATCCTTAAGCAACTATTTTTCTCAATAACTTATGTTTTTTAAAACATAATAAGCTTGATTTGACCCCAATCGTCATTCTTCCAAAATTCCTTAACTATCTGTCTTCTGTAGCCTATGTTGTTGCAGTTATCATTCAAGGAGACAAGATAAGGCTCCACATACCAGTTGTCAAGCCAGAATTCAATATTTCCACTTCCAAGCTTCCATGTAATATTTTGCTCAACTGTATTCTTAATTTTAGACATTTTTCTCCAGGTACTGGAGCCATGGTTACTGTAAGCAGCCTGAAGAGGGTGTATATTCTTACAATAGGTCCTATGCATAAGAGTAGCCCACAAACTTTTGTTGTTTCTAAAATTGTACAAAAGTTTGCAGGAATATGAGTATTGTATATCAAGGAGACTTCGCATGTTCAGGCCTCCCTCATAGTAGGTTTTACAAACATCTTTCCAGGTACACCAATGTATTCTTTTCTCTGTTGAAGAGGAGACCCACATGAATTTATTGAAGATCCCCACTATTCTTTTGATAACAGAGCTAGGAAGGATAGAGCTTTAATAATAGCCTTACATAAGTCACCTTTAATAATGCTCCAACAGGTTTTGAAGAAAACACTGTTAAAACCATCCATGCCTGCAGCTTTACAAGGTTTAAGATTGCAGATTATATCATATATTTCCTTTTCAGAAGGATCAGCCATTAGATAAGATTATCAAACTCAGAAACAAGTTTAGGAATATTATTTAATAAGGAGTTATTCATTAACTCATCTTCTTGGTTTTTGCAGGTGTGTGGAGAGTCAGTTAGAAGGCCTTTTAAGAAGTTTGCAGTTGAAGCCCCAACTGGCTCATTCTCAGTAAGCCAGACACCATCTTCTTTAATAATTTTTATGCAAGTATTTTTCCTTCTTTTTTGACAAAATTATGAAACAATTTCGTGTTTTTGTATTTCTCACTAAGCCAACCTGTGTAGCATTTTTGAAACCAAAAACTTTCTTGCATTTTAAGAGCAAGAGTAAGATAAGCATTAGTCTTGTTAAGATTACTTTTAGATTCTAGACTGTTTCTAAATTGATGGATGATTTCTATCTCCTTAGCCTACTTTTCAGCCTCCTGCACTTTAACAAATATATTTCCAAAATAGTTTTTATTCCAAACTTTCAACCCTTTTTTAAGTCTATTAAGGTTCTGCCAAAAAATGAACATAGGGTAGCCCTCTAAGCTTTTATTCCAATTGTTGTCAACAAATGGAATGAACTCAGTGTCTTGAATCCACACGTCTAAAAATTTGAAACTCTTATGAACTCTAGAGTTATTATTTTGAGTAGAAATTCATAGGGGGTTGTGGTCAGAACAGTTTATGGCCATATGCATAACCTTTGTCACATTGAAATGGGAAGACCAAATAGAGTTTACAAGAACTCTATCTAGCCTTTTTCATTTGGAATTTTTATTCCACGTGAATTTGGAACCATAATACCCAGGATCAGTTAGACCACAATCATTTATCATATCTCTAAGATCTTCCCATTAAAGTCTCTCATAGTAGCCTAAGGGATGTTAGTATCAGAGGTAGAAATTTTCTTAAGACCATCCCAAAGCTCTTTTCTTTTAGAGATTTGACATTTAACATAAACAATAGTTAACCTAAATTTTAGGTTCAGGTTAGCAAGAATAACATCAATATTTATATACTGATCGTGATTCTTTATAACATTAAAAGAAGTTCCATGTTTATAGAAAATCCATATTTTGTTATTAACGTTATCAATGCAAGAATCAAAGCCTAGTTTACCGGAAATAACAGACATATTAACAGGATTAGACATAGGTTCTTGAACAGCTAGAATAGTAGTTTTATATTAGAGATAATAGAGTTAAGTCTCCTGATAGTAGCTTTGTTATTAATACCACACAGATTCCAATTCAGGATGTTTATCAACTTGATCTGGATTTTGTGAACTTGTTGGTCTCCGAGAAATTCAGAGATTTTGTTGCTCTTTTTTGTCTGATTCCTGATAGAACTTCTTGCAGCTCTGAGCTTTTTATTTAACACTGCATGAAATTCCTCATCATCTATATCTTTGTTTCAAGTTGGAGTATTTTGAAGGCTACCTAGCATTTCATCTTCCTGAGGTAATCCCATATTGTTCTCACATATTTTTTATACCCATCTTCCAAAAGTTTTATGCCTTCTATAATATCATTATTATTTGGCATTTAGTATCATCTTTTGTAGAAGATTCTTGAGAATTTAAGATTTTGTTCTCTATGTTTATAGTTCTAGCATCCTCTTTTATAATCTCCATATTTTCCACACTGTTAACACTAGGATTCTTATCCTCACTATTGTTGATACTATTTCCCTTCTTGGATTTTCTTGTAGGTTTCTCCTTGTGTCTTATATGGTTACAATTTCCATAGTATTTGGGCAGGTCTTTGTAGCTGGCCGTAATCCATCATCCGTCATTATCACCAAACCCGATCCAGATGTTATGATGGATCTTCCTGGTTAGATCAAGCTCCACCCAAACGAGGCACGAGTTATGGTAAGCTTGATTTTTTTTTTCTAGTATTTGTATTTGAAGGGGATTACTTATAGACTTAACTATAGAGGTAATAATTCTTTCGTTTTACAAGTACTCAGGGAGGTGCCCTAGTTTAATCCATATTGGACACACAGGGCATTCATTTTTTATACTGAATTGAGGCGTCCATTTAAGGAGGTGCATCGTTGAGGAGTTTACCTGCCAGACATTCTTCCTCCATAAACAGCACAAGTCCTCTAGGAAATTAAGTTTAAGAAGAATATGGCGAGAGTCCCAAATAGTCATATTGCATTGCATTTCCATGTTCAGCTTTTACAAGAAATCCTCCAAGACCACTCTTTTAGGTATTTCTTAACTGAACTTTGAGACAGGTGTGTATTTCCTTTGTAATTCGAGATTTTCTTTGATTTGTTTCTCAAATTGAAGAGAAATATGATCTCATTTGTGGAGATAATCCACTGGGAAACTGACTAAATCAGTTTTGTTTTCTTTGACCACAACAGCGTAGGATTTTCAAGACGGCTCCAAAATTGTCATCTTCAATCCAGGAGGGCAGAAGCAAGGAAGCAAAGACGCCCTCAAAGCTTAAATTCTCAATATTTTTCCAGTTACAAGATGTAATAGGAAAAAACTCCTTGTACACGAATGAAATCCTAGAATAGGAAACTATAATTCTCTATTTTGAAAGCAATCAAAGAATAAAGATGATACAAAGGATAATCTGGAGTTAATCTTAGATTTCTTGATTTGTTCGATTAGTTAATTAATTATTACCCTTCATGTTTAGCTTTTAAAAACTAATTCAACTTTTTTCACTAAAAACAATTATGTTTCTTTTTCAATCATATAAATTTTATAAATTATTTATATAAATTATATAATATATATACATAAATATATAGTTGTTATGGTATATATTATATTCAAATCATTTTTTAAATAATAATATCATTTTTTAAAGTTAATTATTATGTAACGGTTTATCATTTTATTTTAAGTTTTTGTTTTAAATTTATATATATTTTAAATAATTATATAAAAATTAAAATTTAGAAGTTAAATTTTGATATTTTTAATTAGTTTTTATTTAATAATTTTGATAAAATATAAACAAAAACAAAAATAATAATAATTGGCTGTAATGATTTTCTCGGTTCGATTCCATAGGTTCTATTGCTTTATCGGTTTTATTGGTTCGGTTCCATATCGGTTATATCGATTTATCGGCTCTATCGGTTTGATTCCAAATTGGTTTTTATAAGGGGAATAAATATTTGGAGGAATAGTGAAATTGGTTAATTAAAGAAGATAATTTGACTTTATAAAAGTCTTGTAAAGAAACCCAACAAATGTGTAATATTCATGGGGCATTATGTAATAAATAATAGTTATGGTTAAGATTAGTAAAGTAGTGGCGTGATGTGACTATAAAAGGGGGTAATCACGTATTTATGGGTCTATTTCTTGTACTATAAAAGCAACAAGCCTTTTTAGAAAAATAATCAAACATTACTTTATTATTCATTTTGTCAGTTTATCTCTCTATCTTTCCCATGTTTTTCTCTCTAAAGTATTATCTTTCGAACATAGTTTAGACAAATAACCCCATTAAGATATCTTTGGAACTATCATTGGTGCCGTCTGTGGGAATGATTGGTATCTGGAATCGTTCTTCCAAAAACATTATGAAATTGACAAATAGTTTGAGAGAAATGGATACATGAGTTTTAGGGGAGCTTAATGTTGGCACTGGTGATTTTCAGGTCGGACACTCATCCAGAGGTCATCTTGTCAAAGAACGGACAATAAAAGAACGACACAATGATGATCAATACTTGAAGAGTCTGCTTTAGTAGCTTGGAGAAAAGAACTTCTAGAGGACGTAGAAAGGTTAAACACAGAAAATGATGTAGTTCTAAATTCAAAGAGACTCGAATTGGAGGTTTGAAGGGAGCATGCAACTGCAAAAAATGAATCAGAGGAGGCTCATCGGCCCAGTGATAGGCATTAACAGCGTCAGAGATCAAGCCGTGATTCTTCAAAAAGTAAAATGAAACTTAGGGTTCGACACGAGTCTACTAAGTCTAGTGACTACTCCCGTTACAAATCGGATGACTTATCTTCTCCGGAAATGGATAACCGACGTAAAAAATTTATAAAAGAAAGGATTCAAAGTGGCACAAGGATATCTATCAAACGTCTTGTCAGAATAAAGGTTCGAAGAGAGAAATAAATGATAAAGAGAAAAGAGAACTTGGGTCTGATGAGCGATATAAGTTTGTTAACATTGCTAAGAGAGAGCAGGTTTCACCTCATGTACAGATCCCTTCAGGAATTCACAATATTGAATATCGTGAGAGTAACCAATTTACATACCCGTCCGAATAAGGTTTATGCATTTCTATGAACGAAGGTCATGGGGGCAGTACCCACAAGATATGACATAATTAGAGGTTTTTTCTTCTCTCCGCGGAAATTCTATCCACACATATGCAAAAACACTTCGACATTTTGAAGCTAGAGAAGTTCAATGGGACAAAAGATCTAGATAGCAATATTGAGCAGTTCAAGAATTTTATGATTAATTATGATGACGATGGTAAATTGTTGTGCATGGATTTTCTCCAAACGTTTAAGGGTGTTGCTTCAAAGTAGTATAAACGTTTACCTCAGGGTTGTATTAAGAATTTCGACATGTTCTGAGCATCTTCCACCAACAGTTTGTGGGGAGCAAAACATTCTGAGCGAATGGTAATACAATAATATACGTAGATTGAAAGTTTGAGAGAGCTTGAAGGATTATACTACTCGTTTCATCAAAACCAAGACCCATATGGAGGGTTGCGAAGACCAAGTGACTTTACCAGCTTTTTGAATGAGATTTCTCTTTGGTATCTTAAAAGATAATGTTGCAGAAAAGCAGGTTATGACGTTTGGAGCATTGTTCTCTTATAATGTGTATTATAAATAATATTATTGAGTTCTTTGAAATACAACTTAGTTTTGTTAAAAATAATTTTAATTTCAATTTGGTGGTCATTAGTGTAAGCTTTATTCATTAGGCTCTATATTTTCTTTTTATTAGTTTTATAGTAGTTGTTTTGAGAGCTATTGTAATAGGATTGTTCAATTTTAGAACATTTATACCATTTTGAATCCGCAAGAGTAGAGACTCTGAAGACTAAAATCAATAAAATTTATTTATTATACTTCAATCTCATAATATGACAATTTATCACTATTATTTACCACTTATAGAAAATAAACAAACTATAACAAGTTATAGTATGATCAAACTATTTACACAATAATATTATCACTAGTAAGTAACGATCAAAATATAACAGCACTTATAGTATTTATAATTAAACCATAATAATAATAATAATAATAATAATAATAGTTTTAATAATAATAATAATAATAATAAATTATAATAATAAAACTATGATAACTTTATAATAATTTTAAATTATAATATACAAACTATATAAAAATTTGTTTATTAAATAATAACAACACTTTTACTAATAAGTAATGGTCAAAATATACCAATACATATTATAATAATAATAATAATAATAATAATAATCAAACTATAATAAAAAAAACTATGATAACCTTATAATATTTTTCAAATTATAATATATGAAATATATACCATAAAAGTTTTATCAAACAATGCTAGGTCAAGCTATATATAGCCAATTCAGGTTTAAGTATACCCAATTTTGAGTATACCCAAAGATGATCTAAGTATACCCATTTTTTTTCAAAAATACCCTTTTGTGGGTATATAAGCCATTTTTTACTAACTTCATCCACAACATTTTAAACTTCACTTTCTCTCACTTCACTCACTTCTCTCACTTCTCTCTAAAATCTCACTCAAACACTCTCACTTCTCTCTCAAATTTTCCGGCGAGCCACCACCACCACTCCTCCTCCTCCTCCTCCTTCATCATGGTCAAGAACAAAACCCCCCACCGCCACCTACGTAAGTTCCTAAACTAAATTTGTTTGTTAATTTTGTTAGATTTAGGCATGAATTTTAGATTTGCGTTAGATTTAGGGTTGAATTTAGGATTTAGGTTAGAATTAGGGAGTAAATTTAGCAAAAACTGTAGGATTTAGGGGCCATTTTCCAGCCAACTTGCCGGCTGGAAAATGACCGGCAAAGTACACCCGTGGTGCGCCTTGGGCAGCACCATTGGTGCGAGCAGGTGTGTCGCTCGGTACGCCTTGTTGCGTACCTATGGTGCGCTGTTTTTTTTTTTTTAAAAATACCCAAATTGTGTTTCAAAGGTTTTACTTTTGCTACTATGCTAGTATGTTAGGTCTGACAGAGGATGAGGTCCGCGCAGAGATACAGTCCACCAGAGGCGTTGGCTTCAAGATCAAGTGGCTGCGGGAGACTTTTACCAGGGGTCGCTACGTTGAGGAGACTGGTGCTGAGACTATCCGCCAGGTATCACGAGAATACCTTATGTTCTTATTTGGTTGCACTATTTTTGCGGATACTAGTCAGAAGCGTCAAGGCTGACTACTTGTACGGGTTGGCGAATATGGATTCTGGGTTGTGGGACATCGCATGGGGTACGAGTGCATTAGCATTCCTTTTCCGTGGTTTGGGTGATGCTTCAAAAGCATCGAAGCATAACCTTTATGGATTTGTAGCTACGCTCGATTGCTGGATTTACGACCACTGCCCCGCGTTTAGGGCCTCAGGGAATGCTGACCACATAGCGAGACAGCCTAGGATTGTAAAGTGGCTACCGAAGCCGATTGTTGGGCAAAACATACGCCCCAAATCGGTTGTCCTTACTCTCCTTGCAGATCAGAAGGAGGCAGATGTAAGTTTGTAAATTTTATCTGGCATGATCATTTTGATATTAAGTTTTAGGATTTTAAAACAGTCTAATCGTTTTATTGTTTAGGAACAGGTGATATTTGAGCCATACCAGGACATTAGAGTCCAGTTCCCCGTGCAGGAGATCCGCACCATCGTTTATCCTTTGCGGATGATGAGCACGGTCGAGGGCTACATGCCTGATCGGGTTATGCGCCAGTTTGGACGGGTTCAGGATGAGCCCGAACTCCCACTTGTACTACGACCGGGTTACATGAAAGGAGATCTAGCGAGGTACACGTGGCGAGAGAGCGCATGGCTAGATTGGCGTCAGCACTTGCTTTATGAGGATCGGTTGACAGTTACCATTGCCACATATAGACAGTCTGCGACGAACACCTACTGGAGGTACCTGGCTGAGTATGGTTGGCATACTATTACTCCACCACCATGTACCACGGACGACAGATTGCTAGACGTTGTTCGCTTGATTGTTACTATGCCTGTAGAGCGTGGGGAAGCGGGTGCGCTTAGGTGGAGAGATCAAGTCCTGCAGCTCTTCTCTCCTTGGTTGTTTGTCCTCATTATTGGATTTGTTTTAGCTTTGTTGTGATCTTTCATTCTCATGGACTTTTTAGTTGTTTCACTATCGTATTTTGTATTATGGCTTATGACATCTACTTTGTATTATGACTTATGACATCTACTTTGTTGCTTCTATTGTTTCTTTTAGATTTCTTGTACTTAAGTTGAATTCGTTTTTTTAATTTAGATTCCACAAACGAACATAAGTTGCACCATTCTTACAATCAATCCTTTATAACAATTATTTAACAAAGTTCATCACCCGTTAGAAAAAAATAACACCATAACATTCACTTAAATCCATGCCCCAAGAATTACTTTTTTAAACGAAAACAAAACAATTTTCAAAAAACTACAAGTTATTGTGCACCATTGGTATGCAGTCAGTAGTACCTATGGTGCACACTACTGCGTACCAATGGTACAACAGTGCGTGCACCATGGGTACTGAAGAAGGCGTACCCATGGTGCGCTGTAACATCGGTAAAGGGGGCATGTACCGATGGTACCACCCCCTTTTACCGATGGTACCATGCACCGGTCGGCATGTTATGTACCGGCCGGTGCATGACACCATCGGTGCACAGTCTAGTGCACCGATGGTGCACCACACTGTGTACCTATGGCGCAACCTTCGTGTACCATAGGTACACAGTGTGGTGTACCATCGGTACACTAGACTGTGCACCATAGGTACCGTAGACTGTACACAGTAGACAGTACCTATGGTGCACAATTGAATCTTGGAATTTTTTTCCCGGATTTTTCTCTTACGTTTTTTGTTTTCGCGCTCTTAAATTCCCGCCAAAGTAAACTTTCATTCTTCTATATAAGGGAGTCTATCTTACAACACCAAACACACAAAACTCTCCTTCTAACATAGTTGAAGTCTTTCTTAATGGGTTGGAGTGTGTTTGATGATGCTCATCTGCTCAAGGCTGCTAAAGCTGTGAAGTTCAAACGGCCGGACGATAATGTTGATGAGTTCTTTGATGAAGTTTTGTGTATGATGTATTTCATGTACGGTGAAATGTCTACGTCTAGACAAATTCCTCGATCTCGTACTCGTGAGGAGGTAGCCACAAGGTACAAGTCTATAACTAGTGGACTGATGTTCTTGGTGTTTAACGAGCCCCCAGAAGTTAGGAATGAAGCATTCGACTCCTTCGGTTTAATGATCACAGACTATTTGTCTTTGGAAATGGCACAATACGTTCATTCTCAAATTGCCATGAAGGAGGAAACAGTGCGTATTCTCAGCGACAATGGAGGCTACGATTTTGACTAATTGTATTCTCAATCCCAAGTTATGTACTAATGTTTATGCGATGTTGTTGTTTCTTGTTTGTGATGTTTGATATTAAGTTATGAAATGATTATTGGTGTATCGTTATAAGTTGGTAAATTTCATGAATTACTGTAATAAAAAAGAAGGACCAAAACGATGTAGTAAAATAAACAAAGTTCTAAACAACATAAATCCGTCCAAAAGACATAAAGCGACCAAAAGACACAAATGAGTTCGAAACATGAACATAAACCCGACCAAAACACATAAACCAACTAAACAAATTCATCAAGATTAGTTACTTCTGGGAATGAACAAACTAGCTTTCTCCCTTCGAGTTCCGTGTATTTCTTGCAGCGACCAACTATTGGTAGCTCCCAATGCGTAGCCTCTTCACTCTTCAACTTCTGCCACGTAGGATGTATGCGTGCGCAAGGGGAAAGGGCTTGATTGATAGCTGTTTAATACTACTTAAATTAGAACCAACAATTGAGTAATATAGTGGTGAGAAAAAACATAACCATATATTGAATGACTTACATTGACAAAGTGGTTAGTATCAACGAATCCAAACCCAATCTCACGTCTTTGGGCCATAATGTGGGGTTTACCGCGCAGAGGTAAAAAAGTGTGACTACAGTTGTGAGACCCCACGAGTGACACAAAATGAACAATGAATTAGAATCGTATTTTCACTACCAATTGTTTTACCTTTTTTAACTTTTGTTGGTTTTAAAGACTGCATGACTGCGTCATGACTAGCTTCATCCTCTTTTAGCGGGTACTCCCATCCGCTCATGTCCCGTTTAGTGGATGATGTATCCACGACTAACTTTCTTTTCACCTGTGGGAGGCCTCAGTGTTTCCGTTTCTCCAATGGCTCTAGCAATGACGATGTTTCAGGATAAACAACTTCAAACCATTTCTTGTAAATGTGTTTTATACGGCTTTCATCTTTTGTCTCCATAACATCGGTTACGAGGCATTATTTCTAACCTTGTCCAGTGGATGTGAAAACCATCTAGAGAGGCAGAAATTCCGCCTTTACGCCACTTGCGGACATGGTGATAGCAAGGTATACCCTGGGTAGATTTTATAGCGCATATACAGACGCAGTGTCTTTAACATCCGACCCATCTTCAATAGCGACCATCTTGGTATCTTCGGCCTTCTCTACTTCGGCGAAAAATAGTTCTAACGCCATGTGGGAAACCTTGCCTCGAATCTCATCAAACAGTTTATCTGCGAACTTATGCAGTGCTATGTAACGACTCTTCTCGAACGACGACCTAATGACAGCATGTTGGATTTCAGCAAGCGAATGAACCCTCCCCCAAAATAACTCGAAGTTTAATTTGCTTGTACGTATGTAACGCTTTAGGTTAGAATGAGCACTCTCGACGCGGTTAGTTGTGCAATGTCCCAAATACAAGTTATTGTTCGCATTCCAAACAACAAATTTGTTCATGTACTTATCGAGCCACGATTTTTCAGTGTATTCAATTGCAAGAGGGTAATCTTTGTACTCCAATAGCATGTCCCGTCGGGCGTGATCGAATTCAATCTCTGATGCTGCATACGCAATCTTCTTCCAAGCAGTAACAAATTTTATATGATCACTTTTCTCGAGGAAGTGTTTTCTTGTTTGCTCTTGAACATTTTGGTTTATGTGCCAGCGACATAACATATGTGTTGTCTCTGGGAATACCACTTCTATGGCGTTCATCAATGCTAAATCTCTGTCGGTTAGGATGACCCGAGGTTCTTGAATTCCGTGAACGGAAATCAACGACTTCAAACACTCTAACACCCATTTGAAGTTGTTTAACTTCTCACCGGACATGAAGGCAAATGCCGCACAGAAAGTCAATCCGGTACACATCACACCCACTATCTCGAACAATGGCATACCATATCGTATGACTTTATATGTACTATCCATAATCAAAACTGTCGGAAATGTCCGCAAAAGGTCAACACTGACTAGATGGGCAAAAAACAAATCTAGAATGATTTGTCCATCGTCTTCACCAGATTTATTCCATTCATAATAATTATGTGACTTAAGCTCACCCAACAAGAATTGAAGTTGTGACCTACCCGCCTTCTTTAAAACCCGACTTTTCTGCCGTGCATTGTAGATCGTCCGCATGGTAGAAACATTATCTTCGTTCAACTTTTTGACACCATTCAGTATATCTCTGGGGTTACTACCAATGAAGGTCGCTCGTTCAACATATTCCATCTCTTCATCATTCAAACGGCCAGCAAAAGAATAACCATCTAGATGTAAAGAAGTCTCATGGTTATGAATACCACATTTCACTTCTAACTTCCATGATCTGGTTCAACCATTGACCCGAGAAGCTGAAATGGGCAGTCAATCTTTTTCGTTCCTGTAGACTTCCATTTACGGTCTTTTTCTGCAACTCTTGGAGTATATTCCCCCTCCCCCCCCCCCCTCTCACACTGGAAATAAACTTTCGGATTTTTTCTGCTATTTACTTTGTCGCGCCGACTTATGTTGATAACCATACCATAGAGTTTTCCTATCTTCGTAACCCATTTCACCAACGTGTCGTGTGTGTAGAACTCGGTAGTGAAGAACAAATGACTGTAATCAGTAGCGGAAGGTGCCTCAGTCCCACTAGCGAAATCTGTCCCCTGTTACACAACAAAAAACCACAATAAGCATTCAAGTATAGTTAAAAACATAAAAAAACCTTGATTTTTTTTAAAAACATGCGCGAATCCAAGGTTAAGAGGCCTAAAATCGGTGGTTCTAGGCCTCAGAACCGGCCGGACACGACCATAAGCACCACCGGTGCTGAGGCCATGAACCGGTGGTGCTGGGGCCTCAGAACCGAGCAGACTGAGGCCCCTGCACTACCGGTTCATGGCCTCAGCACCGGTGGTGCTAAGGCTTCGGGACCGACCGGCTGGTGGCCCATGCACCATCGGTTCCAGGCCATGGAACCGGTGGTGCGTAGGTGACGCACAGCCGGTTCAAAGGCCAAGAACTGGCCGTGCGTCACCTACGCACCACCCGTTCCATGGCCTGGAACCGATGGTGCATGAGCCACCGGTGAAGTTTTTACCTTCTCCAGCGATGGTGGTGGCTGCTCCGGCGACGGTGGCTGCTTCTCCGGCGACTCCAACTCTTTTTCCGGCAAAATTTCATCATCCCTTTTTTCCGGCGACATCAACTTCTCCACACTGATCCCTAGTTCTGCTTCGGTCATGATCGATTTTGTGTTTTAGGTTGAATGTTCTTGATTTTGTTATGAAGTTTGAATTTGGTTTCAAATTTTTTTTAAAAAACTATACTATTTGGATACTAAATTCAGCAAAGAAGAATGTTTGTTTGGGTATAGATAGCGAAATAGGTCATTTGGTGAATTGGGTATACTCAGGATACACTTGGTAGTTTTTTTTACTTAATGGCAGTTTGGATATTAATTTTCTGATGGAAGGTAAAAATGTCAAAAAAAAGTCAAACAAAAATCAAATGTTGATTTTGGATATACTTAAACCTGAATTGGATATGTATAGCCATACCCAAATAATATATACTTGATTGTTGGACTGTCGTTACGTCAATTTTACAGTGTTTTGTCGTTTGTGTGACAATCGTGTCGTGCGTTTTTGTGACAGTTGTATCGTGTTATTACAGTTTTTATTACTGTTTGTGTGTGCGATATTATCGTGTTCTGTTACCATGCATACCATGGCACTTCTGATATGATCCGGCTGATTTTTGTAGTGATACATCTTGTTAGACATCTATATCCGTTGCATTCGAAGTAGGACTAGAAAAATAAACAATAATATTTTGTTGAGAAGCAAAATATCATAAAAGCTTATCAGATTGAAGTGGTAGTCTCCTATACATATAAAATTTATTGATTTGAATTTGGAACCTTAATCAAACCTTCAAAACTCGGTTTTGTTTTTTCTTTATAATAGGGGTTATGCATTTATTGTTTATACGTTTTTTCTTTATAATAGGGGTTCTGCATTTATTGTTTATACAACACCACTTAAATTTTTTATTATATTTAACCATGGTATCTTTAAAATTGGTTCACAATTTCTTGTACATTTGATTCAATTTTTTATTTTTTATATATGTTATTCTCTTATGCAGTTGAGTAGCAGTGGTCTATTTTTTCTCAGCATTCAATGTGCGAGAATTAGATAGTTCCTCGCGCGGTTCGTGCAAGAATTTGGCTGTTTCGTACGTAATTCATACGAGAATTAGGAAAAATTAAAAATTATCTATGCGATATTTTTCTCAGATTAACACATCATTTGTGCAAGAGTTTTTCCAATTTTCTCATGTTTAGTTCGAAAATCACAAAAAATTTGTTTTGTTTTCTGATTATCCTTTAACTTTTTTTAATTTCATGATGTCTCATCGAACTCGTTCATCAACCTTTTTAGAGCATGAGACCAAGTATGAGCAACCAAAATAGAGTATTGGTCTCTTTTAGACGCCATAGAGTGCACAAGTCGACCATCGTGGTCGTAAGGTTATAGCTCGTGAACTTGCACGCCCTTCGACTTCTAGGAGTAAGGTACCACGGATGACGGATGACTCAGACAAATTGTTTCAACGTGTCAACCCTCATGTTCCTGATTTGTACTCCAAGTTCAATGATTACAAGAGCCATAGGCGTGTAGGTATTTTCAATAACGAAGTAAGTTTCCTAAAACAATATGTTTAAATAAAACTACTTAATTGTATCATTAATTATGTCATTAATTTGTCTTTATATTTTATAGGTTAAATTATCTTTACAATTTTATACTATGTACGCAAATCATCATTAGTGGGATCTCACTCGTGTTACTCGGGTTAGAGACTGAGACTATGGAGACATGCTTCGATCATCTTGTAGACTATATCTCGCGTTGGTATACCAATATTCACTTACTTGAGGCATTGTTAGAGTTGTGGGATGTGGAGACCAATTCGTTCCATTTCTCTTTCGATTAGATGATGGTGACGTTCGACGATGTACACACGATAACTAGTATTGCCGTCACATGTAAGAGTTCCATTTTGTTGACTTTTCTAGTAAGGGTAAGAGAGTTGGCACACTTGTGTTATTTTTTGGTGTAGATTATGTTTGTTAAAAGAGAGAAACAAAGAAAATGGCGAGGGTTTTTATTATTTAGAATGATGTATTTACAAATACTTTAAACCATTATTTATAGAGTAATAATATCGGCTAATGGATCTAATATTTCTAACACTCTCCTTCACACTCAAAATAAAAATGTAATAATCATTGAGAGTTTGTCAAAAAGAAAAAGAAACCACGATGTAAATTGAGCTTTCATGAATATATCAACAACCTGTAAAGTTGATAAAACATATGGAAACAAGATGGTGTCGGGCTCAATATGATGACGGGTGAAGTGACAATCGATATAAATATGCTTCAACCTCTCATGAAAAATAAAATTCTTTTCCATCTGTATGGTGTTTTTGTTATCACTATATACGGAAGTAGGCTTAATATTAACCCCCATATATGCAAGAATCCATCGTAACCAAACAATCTCACATGTAGTCAATATCATAGAATGGTACTTGTCTTCAATAGATGACTTGGAAACAATATTTAGTTTCTTTATTTTCCATGAGATTAATGAATCTCCAAAAAACAACACAGAAACCAGTAGTGGATTTACAATTATGAGGATCATTATCTCGATCAGCATCACTATAGGCACGTAATTCGAATGACGAATTCAAAAGAAACAAAATACTATAGAATTGAGTGCCACAAAGATGTCTCAATATACGAAGAACAACTCCTTAGTGTGCAGAAGTAGGAGCAGTAACAAAGTGACTAACCATATGAATACCATGAGCAATATCCGGTCGAGTAATTGTAAGATAAGAATATAATATAAAGTCAGGACTCCTAAAAGAGCACCATCAATAGAAAATATTGGGCATTTGTTTTAAGAGGATGTATGTCGTCCTGATATCAGAAACTCCTTGCTCAAATAAATCAGATATAAATTATGTCTGAGAAATTATGTAACCTTTCTAAGACTGATCCACCTTAATACCTAAAAACTAATTTAACAGTCCTAAGTCTTGTATCACAAACCTGTGAGATAAATCATGTTTTAGTTCCTCAATGCCATCAATATCATTATCTATAATTATCGTATCATCTACATTTAGGGATAAAACAATATTAATTCGAAAGTTTAGGGAGTTCCTAAATTGGATTGGTATTTGTAGCATTAAGTGAATGCCTTATGAGCATTTTAGTGATTCAGATGAAGAGAAGTTTATGTGTTGATAGTGAAGAAATGATATTCATCTCAAGGGAAATAATTGTTAAAGAATAAGTCAAATAGTCATGAATCATTAGTGATTCTTGTATCATTCAAGTTATACTTAGTGATGCTTGTCTAACTTATAATTCAATTTGTATGATTCATAATGTATCTTGTGATCATAACTTACCTTGTATTTATAGTGTACTTTATAATCACATTGTACCTTGTGTTTACAGTGTACCTTCTCTTATTGTATTATAATCAAATTATTAGGCCTAGTAGGCCCAGTATTTGGAAAATCATTATATGTTGTTCGTTTAATCCACTGTCAATAAACTCTTAGGATTATAGAAAATATAACAATAAAATTGTAACATTCTTCTACCATAGTGAAAAACTTTATTCTTGAGGTGTCTGTGAGCGTAGACATTATTGTCGAACCACGTTAAATTATGTGTTCATTTCTAATGATTTTTTTTTATTTTGTGTATGAGTTCATTCATAATGGACATCCACTCTAAATTTCTAAAATTAGAGTTAAAGCAAGATGTTTTTCATATTTTCTATAATTTCAAATTTAGAAATAGACAAAAAATAGATGTAACATGCTCTAGAAAGGTACATTAACATAAAACTTGGAAATAATTCGTAAAAGAACGCTGATATGATCTACAAATCAATCAACTTGCTTATACAATCCTATTTTTATGTGGGATCTCAAATTATGTAAGATATTTTGTTAAAAACGACTTTGTTCAATGCCCACAAAACATGAAGTTTTATATTTATTAACCTATTTTCTTTCTCACTTTGACGTTGCGGGTTTGTCTAGTCTTCATAATCAGATATGTATAGCACAATAGCTAAATATATAAAAATAACTTGTGAATATGTTTAGTTTCCACATTATATAATGACTCGCGGCTCAAGCAAATAATTGATTGCCGTCGAGGAATCATTCCAAACTGCATCTAAAAAATGAAAGATTAGAAACCATTGATAGAACTACTATATAGATGAGCTTATGATTATTACTTTTGTTGGGAAATCATTCTTCATAAGACAAAACTTTTAATATGTGTGATGGAAACAGCAAATAGGAAAACATAAAGATAAACAAGTGCATAAGATAATATTAAACGTGGTTTGGATTATGGAAACTATCATACATCCACAAATAATGAATACTCTATTTTTATTATAAAAAAGGGTTACATAAAGACTCTCTTCAAACACAAAACACTCAGTCAGTCTTGATGAGTCCAGATTTTATCGCCACTCTTTATGAGAACCGAACAGAGGCAATTTGGACAACATCCACCCACTAAACCATCCGAACTGAACTAATGTATTAAAAACTTAATCACTTCATGACTAAACTAATTACCTACCTGCTTAAAACTAAATGGGTCTTTGAACTCGACCTGAATCCATAAACACGACCCGAAAGCCCATGTGGCCCAAGGTTAAGGGTATAAATACCCAACCACTTTCATTTAATGAGGGTAATGAAAATTAAATACTACCAGGCAGCTCAACTCTCTCACTACAATCTACTAAACATTAAATACCCTTGAAATACCACAAAACTTCAAACAAAATTACCCTCAATCAAAATTAATCCACATCAAATTGGCGACCACAATGGGAGTAGAATGTGCCCGAATCTAGCATTCAAAACCATCAGGAAAACCCAGTTTGGATGAATCTGGACGTGCAAGAAGTACCACCAGCTTTGGCCGAAGTGGTGGGTGAGAATGATGAATATACTATTGAGGAGTGAGATAGATTAAAAGTTGAAATAGAAGCTCTGAGGGCTGCCAAGAGGGCAGAGATGGGCATAAAAGAGAAATCTAAGGCGCCAGTAGCTCATCATACTGACAATCCAAGAGAGCATGAACCCTCAAAAACCCATGTGAGTACAAAAAAGACTCATGCTAGCTCAAAAAAGTCTCACCGATCTAAACCAGTGGAGAGCTCTGATTCAGACTCAGAGTCTTCTGGTAGCTCCTCAAGTGAAGATAGAGTCAAAGAATCCTTGTCATCCAGCAGTGATGAAGGCCGTTCTAAAAAGAAACAAAAGTTGGTCAAAAATTACTCAAGAAAAAAGGATAGGCATGGAAGGTTGAAGAGACATCTGGGCAAGGGATCGTCTTATAGTCATGGCCAGAGACATGTAGATCGATTTTTAATGGATCCTTTTGCCTTCCATGATGAACCAGGTATCTTTGCAACTCCAAACGAAGATACGATTTTCAGTCATGGCCGAAATTGAAGACAATCTCCGGGAACCTTCCTAAGAGGTTTGACAGTATAAAAATGGAAAAATATGATGGCAGTAAAGACCCGGATAACCACTTGGAATAATTCAAAAATTTCTTGATGAATTTTGATGATGACGAAAATTTACTTTGTAGGGAATTCTCCCAATATTTTACGGGGAGTGCTCTGAAGTGGTACAATAGTTTGCCACAGGGTTGCATCAGAAATTTCAACACTTTTTGGGTAGCCTTTCGGAGGCAGTTTGTTGGAAGTAAGGAAGTAAAGGGAAATGGGGACACAATTATCCATTGTGCCCAAGAACCAAACGAATCTTTAAAAGAGTACATAAATCGTTTTTTGAATACCAAAAACGGATTGGCTGATTGCTTTGAACAAGTAGCAATAGCTTCTCTGAGGCAGGGCTTAAACCTTGGAAACTTGACTGATTGAGTAACCAAAAAAAAGCCATGATATGGGGAGGTCTGCTGAATCAGGTCGGAAAGCAGATTAATGTATATGAAACAAAGAAAACTAGGGTGCACAGGCAGGTGAGGTCTGCTCCAGCTGCACCAAATCCAAACCAAAACCAGTCCGGGAACAAGGCTAGGGAAGCCGGGTAGGGTCATAATAGAGCCAAAGCTCAGTCTCAGCCAGCTGCACCAGCCCAAAGTCAACAATCTAGAAATAAACGAGGGCCTTGGGTTCAACCGGAGTGGTTTGCTGAGTTGAAAGAAAATATAACCACCATTTATGACAAAACAAAAGACAAAGTACACTACAGAAGGCCGACTGCATTACAGTCTCCTAGGGAGAGCCGTAATAATTGTTTTTGCCAGTATCACCATGATACTGGTCATACCACTGAAGATTGTATTGCGTTGAAACAAGAAGTGCATAATTTGATTGAAATAGGAAAGTTGGAGGCGTATGTTAAAAGAAGAGGTAGAAATAGGCCTGATAGCGCTCATCGGACTGGTTCAAACAATGCAGGCACATCGGCTCCGGATGAGGCTATGGTGATAATCGAGAGGTTCGATGTAGAGTCAGAATACTTAGACCCTGATCCAACCCGAAATAAAGTGGGTGTTATCATGGAGCATTTCCAGACGGTGTCCGGACTTATTAACGTTTTTGAGTCACTTACAATATTCGGAGAGGACACCATGACTGCACCAACTGCTTCTTCAAGAAAGAGGCACGTTCATACTTTAGCTACCCAGCTTGAAGGAGGCATGACTTCCTATCAATCGTAAATTCCTTTTCCTTTTATTGTTTTTGACGAGGATGATTTGAGAGATATTGTTGGTCCACATGAAGATGCTATTGTCATAGGAGCATCTATTGGAGGCAATGATATAAGATGAATTTTGGTGGATACCGGAAGTTCAGCCAATATTCTCTTTTTGCCTTCCTAAAAAAAATGAAGAACCGAGCAGTAATTCAGCGTTCGAACAGATCAATTGTGGGTTTCACTGGAAGCTCAGCAGATGTGATCGGGGAGTTCGAGGAGGAGGTTTTGTTGGGCAAAGGCCCTTTTAAAACGATGGTTAGAATACTTTTTATTGTGGTGGATTGTCCCACTTGTTATAATGGTATTCTGGGAAGATCTTGGCTTTCCAGGATGCATGTTGTGGCTTCAACAGTCCACCAGTGTTTGAAGTATGCTGTGTAGGGACAATTGGGAGTTGTCCGAATCAGCCAAAATGTAGCAAGGGAGTGTTATGCGACAGCACTGACCCCTCGAACGTTGGGGGCAGTCTGGATTAATAAGGAATAACAGTTTGAGGGGCCCTCTGGGAGAGAGGGTGAAATTGATGACCCCAGAGAGACCCCTGGTGTTTTGATACCGGTCGAAGAAGTTGAAACTCACTCTCTGGCTGAAGGAAAAAATGTTAAGATAGGATCCAAGATGACTTCCGAATTAAAGGGTAAAATGTTAGATTTCTTGAAAGACCACCAACACGTCTTTTCTCGGTGCAATGCTGATGTAACCGGAGTACCAGCAAGCATTATATCACACCAGTTATCCATCCAAAGAGACATAGCACCTGTTGTACAGAGGAGGAGAGCCTTTTCTAAGGAAAAGGTTGATGTCATAGTTCAAGAGGTTGACCGGCTTACTAAAATAGGGCACATAAAGGAATCTCAATACCCTTTATGGACAGCCAACCCGGTATTGGTAAAAAAGAAAATGGCAAGTGGCGTATGTGCATCGATTTCACAGATCTCAACAGGGCTTGCCCAAAAGATTTATATCCGGTCCCCCAAATTGATTAGTTGGTGGACTCCACTTCTGGAAACAAATCGTTGTCCTTTATGGACGCCTTCTCCGGGTATAATCAGATTCAAGTGGATCTGAAGGATCAAGAACATACTACATTTGAATCTGATAGGGGCCTCCATTGTTACAAGGTGATGCCATTTGGGTTTAAAATGCAGGGGCTACTTATCAGAGGTTGGTGAACAAGGCCTTTGCTGATCAAATTGGAAGAAACATGGAAGTTTACATCGATGACATGATGGTGAAAAGTATGGACGAAGAGCTACACTTGGTAGATCTCCAAGAAACTTTTGCCAACTTAGTGAAAGTAAATTTAAAGTTAAATCCAGAAAAGTGCATTTTTGGAGTGCATTCCGGGAAGTTTTTGGGGTATGTGATAAGTGAGAAAGGGATACAACCTGATCCGGACCAGCTTAATGCTTTACAACAAATGGAGCCTCCTCGAAATATTAAAGAAGTACAACGATTGACTGGGAGGCTGGCTGCACTAAATCGTTTCATTTCAAGGTCTTCGGACATGTGTGCCCCGTTTTTTCAAACTTTGAAAGGTGAAAAGGACTTTAACTGGTCCCCACAGTGTGATGAGGCCTTAGATGAAATTAAGAAGCATTTGTCTTCCCCCAAGACTTTGTTTAAACTTGTTAATGGAGAAAACCTTTTATGTATTTGGCAGTTTCTGATTGTGCAATAAGTGCAGTATTAGTAAGAGAGGTGGAAAATTATCCCCGTCTGGTGTACTACATAAGCAAAAGATTGATAGATGTAGAAAAAAGATATTTGAAGCTTGAAAAATTGGCATTGGCACTAATGATTACAGCAAGGAAAATGAGGCCCTATTTTCAGGCTCATTCTATCATCGTCCGGACTTCTTTTCCTTTGAAAAATGTTCTCCAAAAAGTTGACATCTCAAGTAGAATGACCAAATGGTCAGTAGAGCTGGGAGACTATGATATTGATTTTGCTCCTCGAACAGCGGTTAAAGCCCAAGTTGTGGCTGATTTCTTAGTTGAATTCCATTCAGATAGGGATGCTGAGCAAGCAACTAGTGTAAAAGATAAAAAAAGTCTAGGTCGTCCGGACTGATGGTGGATCAAGTACCATGGGATGTGGTGCTGGGATATGTTTAACCTCTCCGTATGGTGACAGAATGTACCAAGCTATATGTTTTTCCTTCAGGGCTTCCAATAATGAGTCTGAATATGAAGCTGCTATGGTTGGTTTAAAATTAGCTCTCATCTGTGGAGCTAAGAGGGTCAGGTTGATGAGTGATTCTCAACTTCTTATCCATCATGCACAAGGTCAATCTGAAGCCAAGAAAGAGCAATTAATTAAATACTTGTTCATCCTTAAAGAAGTGGCACTCAACTTCAAAAGCATCACATATGAGCACATACCCCAAACGGAAAACACGCTAGCAGACTCTTTGGCAACCGTAGCCTACTCTGAGTCCTACCCTTGGATACATGTGCAAGAGTGCCCATCTATTCAACTCGATCCGGATAATTAAGAAGAAAGTTTGAATATACAAGTCAAAAAACCCCAAGATTGGAGATTTCCAATTCTTCAATATCTCTCGGATGGCATCTTGCCTCCGGAGAAAGTAGTGGCAAGAAAAATAAAATACAAGGCCCGTGGTTTTGTCATCCTAAGGGATGTTCTTTATAAAAAGTCCTATAGTAAACCCCTCCTACGATGTCTGGGAGTTACGGAGTCCCAAATAGTGCTCTCTGAACTGCATGATGGTGAGGGATCAGCTCACTGCGGGTTCAGGGCTCTAACAAGAAGAGTTTTGTTAGTTGGGTACTACTGGCCCTCCATAATGCAAGATGCTAAGGAATTGGTAAAAAAGTGTGACCCATGCCAAAGATAGAACAATGAAATTCATATCCCAGCTATCCCTTTAGATTCAATTTCTGAACCAGTACCTTTTGCTCGTTGGGGGCTGGATTTAGTAGGACCTCTACCCATGGCATCTGGAGGGTGTAGAACTATAATCGTTGCCATTGATTACTTCTCCAAGTGGATTGAAGCAGCTCCATTGGCAGGTACAACATCGAAAGCTGTTATAAAATTCATCTTATCCAATATCTGTTGCATATTTGGAATTCCACGAAAGATAACCACAGACAATGGGCCACAATTCGAAAACAAGGAAATGGAGAATTTTTGCACCTCTAGAGGCATACAACATTGCTTCTCTTCTCCTTTCCACCCACAAGCAAATGGTCAGGTCGAAGTGGCTAACAGGACCATCTTGTCCGGTCTTAAAAAGAATTTCGAAGGAGCTGCTGGAAAATGGCCAAGCTATCTACAAGAAGTATTATGGGCCTACCGAACCACTCCTGGGGTTGCAACACAAGAATCTCCCTTTGCTTTAGTGTATGGGATGGATGCCATAACTCTCATAGAAGCTGCTCTTCCTTCTTTTCGAGTTCATAACTTCTCCGAACACGCTAACGAGTGGCGGTAAGAGGCCAACTTGACTTGATGGAGGAAAGAAGAGTTAAGGCTCACCTTAGAGCCACACACTATCAAGGCCTAATGAGAAGCAGGTTTGCTTCCAAAGTTAAAAGAAGGGATTTCCAGCCAGGAGATAAAGTATTGAGGAAAGTATTCCTACACACTAAGGAGAAGTAGTTCGGCAAGCTAGCTCCAACTTGGGAAGGACCCTATGTGATCAGTGAAAAGCTTAAGCCTGGGACATACTACCTTCAAGACAACGATGGAAGGGTTTTGAATCACCCTTGGAACATTGAACACCTCCGATTGTACTTGGAATAAAAGCTGTGCAAATATTTACTTGTTTAAAAGTTCATGTAAATATTTTGGGGCATACTATTTCCTACCCTGGTGGCGCGGGGAGGTTTTAATGAGGTGTCCGGGTTTTCAATAAAATTCAATGCCTTCTTGAAAGATTCGGAGTGTTTTAGTTGGTTTTTTCTTTAAAATTTTCTATCGATGTCAGATCGATCAAATTAAATTGATAGAGTGATGACTACTTAAACATTTGTCATCAGAGAATTTAAACACTCTCACTTTAAAATGCAAGCAAACTAACCAAGGATTGTTTAAACATTAGCCACCAAAGCTGAAAACTATGAAACAATGCAAGTCTGTGCAAAGTAAAATTGCCCATTAAAATATACGAAGTGCCTTGTCCACCCAAGGACTTTGAATTTTCAAACAAAAAGGTTTATCCGAACAGAAGCCGGACACGATTACAAAAAATGCCTTGGTCATCCAAGGACTTTGGTTCAATCGCAAAAAAATTTAAAAAAAGATAGTTAGTACTCAAAGACTGAGCTTTCTTAGATGGCCCAGCCTCCCTAGTTTTCTTCTTCTTGGGGTCGTCATTTTCCTCATCCGGACTCTCCCCGATGTTCTCTTCTTCTTCGGTTGTGTCATCCAAACCACTGGAGTAGTCATGCTTGTCACCATCAGCCATCGTGTGGATAGGGAGGTCTTCATACTCTACAAAAGTCCATAAATCTCCTAGTGTCCTCTTCGGGAATTTCTCATGAAAGAGCAAGACCATGTCCAACTTCACTTTGACATACTTTTCCTCCTTAGTATCTATTACTCTGTTGGTATAAGCATCAATCTTAGCTTGGATTGTTCTCTCTTGCTCCTTTAGCAAATCATCTTTCTCTTGTGCAACCTTGGACACCGAGTCCTCGAGCGAAATCTTGTCATTAGTTAAAGTGTGAATGACCTTGTCCTTAACCCTCACCTCTTCTCTTAAAGAAGAGAGATCTCTCACCAAGTCGGATTGCTTTGATTGGAGTTCTTTGATAGTTTCTTCCGAAGTGGCTAGCTTTGTGGCCCAATCCTCTTGGCTTTTCTTCAACTCCTCATTTTCCCTCTTCAATGCATCAGCATTTGATTGGCAGTGAGGAGGTCGGTAGACAATTTCTCTTTGTCAGAATCGAGGGCACTAATGATGGCTGACTGATCTCGTACTTGCTTCTCCAAATTAAGCATTGGCTGGATATTACTTAATATGGAGTGAGTTAAGACATCTCTTTCACTTGAGACAGAGAAAGACTTACTATTGAATGTGACGATGTTCAAAGAGCTTGGGGGGAGGCAGGGCCCAGCAAAATCGTCTTTATGGAGGTTTTCGAAGTAAAGACCAATCTCTTCAAGACCACTGATATCAACGCCATCAATGCTGATTTCCCCTCTTGCACCCCCTCCGGTTTGAAAATCACCAGGGATCTCTTGTGCTTGAGTAGGGTCAGTAGGGTCAACAGGGGGAAGAGGCTCCGGAGGCCGGAGAGAAATTTCATCACCCTTGGAGGTTTTCTTCTTTTTGGCCTCCCTATCCTTGCCCTCTGCTCCCCGTTTCCTGTATTTCTTAGGAGCCTTTGAGGATTTTGGAGATCCAACCACTTCTCTAGTACTTTCATGCTCCACTACTTGTAAAAGAGCAACATCAATCTTTCCTTGATTTGGCCCCTCTGGGTTTGTTGGGGCAGTTTCCTCTACTTCGGTAGGATTGACTTCAACCATACTATGTTTGCCTTTGCCTTTCTTGCCCTTCATCTTGCTTGGGGCTTTAGCTCTACCAGGCAGATACAACGATCCATCCTGTGCATATGTCCTCCTGAGGATTACTTCCGGAGGGGGTGGAGTGGTTAATTTCTCCCAAGATAAGTCCTTCCTGTCAGTTGTATTCCAAAGGTAGGATCTTGTTAGATTGCCTCCGGTAAAAGCGTTGTGGAAGCGGTTTCCCCACTTCTCTGTAGCCCAAGCATTTAGCTTGGAGCAAGTGGTCTGCCCAGCCTTTAAGTAATCACTAAAGTCTTTAGGCAGCACTACCAAAAAACAAAAGAAGACAAGTTAGACAAACAAATTTGTGATAAGTAAAGATGGAAATATGAGATGAGGTTCTTACCATCACTTCGCAATCTGCTGGTAAGCATGCTTGGATTGACACGGTTTTAATCTTCTTCCCATTCTCCCAAGCGCCACTAACAAACAAGAATTGAGTCTTCTAGTTCCTTTCTGACTCAAGCAGGTCGTCCACTACCTTGTAATTATCACCCATGTTGAAGTGATAGAAGGGGATAACGTGGTTTCTGCAAAGGCTAACCACAGCTGTGAATTGCTCCATTGGAAGAGGGATTCCGGAGAGCCTGAAGGCCATAATACATGCCATGAGGGTATACCAAGCATTGGGGCTCAATTGGCTTGGGCAGAGTTTGATGAGGTGAAAGTATTTGACGATCTCTGGGTCTAGGGGAAACCTTAGCCCCCGGTTGAATAGCTCAGTGAAGAAAACTATCTCACTAAGCTTGCAATCCATCGGTGTCTCCAGATCCACCGGTATCCTCACTTTGACATTCTTTGGGATCCCCCGATTTTGTTCGCATCCGACCCAGTTCGGCTGTATGGATGAAAGCGTAATTAATTTTCTGCAAGGCTAGCAGGTATTTAACACTTACCTTGTGAAAGCAAGGTCCCACTTTTCCCACAAGGCTCTCCGGAAAATCCGGATGTTTTAAGCATAGCTTCTCCTTGCCCTTGTCCTTCTTGGCAGCAACAGTCTCACTTGTTTGTCCGGAGACTTCAGACTCAAAAGGATCTTCTTCAATAGAGTCCTCCATCACTTCTTCCATTATTATGGAAGGATTATCAGTTTTTTTTGGGTGAGAGGAACTAGTGGTTGGCTCAGCAGGCCCTCCGGATGGTTGGGCATTACCAACTTCTTGTGGTCTGGACTCCGGCTGGGGTTCAGATCCGGAGGTTTCTTTCCGGAGACTTGAACTGGTTGCCTCCGGACCGGAGAGTATGTCCTTGGGGATTTTAATGGGTGCTTCTGACCCTGAATTTTTATTTTTAACCCCAGACTTGGAAAGCGTAGTTTTTGGAGCCTGCCCTTTAACCAAACGACCTCTTTGCCGTTCTACTAGCTTCTCTAGGGAGGTGTCAGCATCCGATCCCATGCCAATGAATGGGGAAGTTCTTTTAGAGCTTGTAACTGCCTGCTATGGTTCAACAGCAGGCTCTGATTCCTGGACCGATGAGCCCGAAACGATTGGCGAAAGGTTGGACTGGAACAACCTCCTGGGTTTAGCACTCTTAGCTGAAGAAGAACCCCGGTCAGGCTCTGAACTTGGTGTTTCCGATTTATCAACAGGGGAAACAGGGAGGCCTGCAGCAATGCGCCTTTCTTGTTTGAGCGTTTGAGCTTTTTCCAACTCTGAAAAATTGAGCCACCCACCTTTTACTAAAGCGTTTCTTGCTGTGAACATAAACTCACACCAAAAGAAAGGTTTTTTGAGAGATGAAAGCTTTAAAATTTAACAGAGCAAAGATAATGAAGATGGTAAAACAGTGAAAAGGGGACTAATTTATATTAAAGGAACAAAAGATGCTTCGATACCTAGGAGAATACGAAAGGATATTGTAATGATAAAGACGGCGCTGATGTCACCCACATTAATTGAAGAGGTTGCTTTTTGGAGCTAGTGGGAGCGCCGTTCTAGGAAAAAAACGGCCGATGTGGCGAATCAGAGAAAGACACGTGTCCCACGATCTCTGGCAAAAACCGTTCAGTATCTGAGAACTTTTTCAGTCCGGATGAAGTCGTTACACAATTTGAAATCTGTCCGGACATAGTTATGAGCACATACAGACTGTTTTTTAGGTCTTGCCAAAGGCCTTCGAACACAGCATAAAAAAGGGCTACTGATGAGTCCGGATTTTATCGCCACTCTTTATGAGAACCGGACAGGGGAAATTCGGACAACATCCACCCACTGAACCATCCGAACTGAACTAATGTATTAAAAACTTAATCACTTCATGACTAAGCTAATTACCTACCTGCTTAAAACTAAATGGGTCTTTGAACTCGACCTGAATCCATAAACACGACCCGAAAGACCATGTGGCCCAAGGTTAAGGGTATAAATACCCAACCACTTTCATTTAATGAGGGTAATGAAAATTAAATACAACCAGGCATCTCAACTCTCTCACTACAATCTACTAAACATTAAATACCCTTGAAATACCACAAAACTTCAGACAAAATTACCCTCAATAAAAAATAATCCACATCAAGTCTATGTTACATAACTCTCACAGTTGACAAAGATAATATGATTTATAAATATTCACTTTCAGTGTTTATCTCTCAATCACTCGACTCTCTAAAATACCAACCTTTGTTCTTGTTACTTAGAGAATAAATATATTTTTAATTGAAATGATAATATTTATTCGAATGTCATAATACTCCACTCACACTAAAACTATATCTTGTTTCTTTTATTTATAAACTTCTTGTATAAAAAAATATAGTTTCACTCTAGATTAGACGGTTCAAATAAAACTCTAATACTTCATAAGCTCTAGGTTAAATCACTTAAACCAACGGTTATAATAAATCCGTATTACAATGGACGCTCTAAAGTAAATCACTTTAATCAAGAATTATAATAAATCCCTAATACAATTGATGTTTCATATTAAATCTCTTAATCAACTTCTGAGATTAGAATCATACTTAGGAAGCCTATATGAATAAGCTTAGTTCCAAACAAAACCGAAATGCATCAGTTTTGAAATTTTAGTTGAGGTAACTTCTGCATAACAATAACCATTGTTGGTCTATTAATAAGATCAACATAATATAAAAACCTAAATTTAATCCCTAACAAAAATACTTTGATGATTTATATTCTAATTCCAACAAACTCGAACGAAACAACTTTGATATCTTTCCATTTTATAATCATATTTTCATTCATTTCACTAAATATTTGCCTCGAGTGAGCATAGATGTTGTTTTCTTTGTTAGTATTTCTAAAAACATTATACCAAAATTGTATACATCATATTCCCTAGTGTATTGTTATGTTAATGTTTTTCAGATAAAACATAACCTAATGGGCCCGCCGTTGTGGATGGTGAAGATATTGATAGTGTTAATTTTTTTTCAAGTCCAAACTCATATAAATAAGGTTCAAAAATTTACGTTGAATATTACATTTTTCGGTTTTAATCGCCATGCAGAATTTATAACGAGTATAATAAACTGAAACAATTGATGGCCCTAAAATACCTACATATAAAACTTAATTTTTATAGTATATAAGATGAAGATAATAATCTATTTAATAAATAGACAACTACTAATGAACAAAGGCGTAAAACAATACAAGGTAAAACTTCTCAAGGAAAAAAGAATATATACACAAGATTTCCCATTCTAGAAATAAAAATTGGATTTATCACTTGGTGCAAAAGTAATATCAATTGGTGTAGATGTCTCATGCACTAGCATATCGATATCAATGGATATATCACTATCAGTTTCAAAAAGATCAAGAACTTGAAGATTTGTTTTCGTTACATCATGTGATTTTTCCGAAATCAAATTAAAAGGGATATACTCAATAAACATGGCATGGCGAGATACATGTAAATTTTGATTGGTGGGATAAAAGCAACGCTAACTTTTCAATCTAACACTATAATCTAGAAAAACACATATAGTTATTTTAGAACCCAATTTGTTGTGCTCAACAGAAGGACGAAGGATAAAACACTTACATTCAAACACTCATAATGATGAATAAACTGGAGGTTGTCTGTGGTGGGAATTCAATTAAACATGTGTATAACAGTCAGAATTGTTTCTCCCAAAATAATAATAATAATACAGTAGATAAAAGCAAAGAATGAGTAGTCTTAATAAGGTGACGATATGTTTTTTCTGCAACACCATTCTGCTGAGGGGTTTCAGTACAAAATGATTGATGTAAGGTACCATCGCATGTAAGTAATGAGTGAAATCGTTATGTGTATATTCACCTCTTAAGTCATACCAGCAATCACTTTATCATGATAAAATGTTAAGTTTTAACAAGTTCTCTACATTCTCTATAAATTCCAACGAAATTTGACCTTTATTCCATAAGATAAACCCATATTTATCGAGTATAATCATCAATAAAAGATATATAATATGACAAAATACCATTTATGGAGACAGAAGATGGACCCAAATATTAGAATGGATAACATCAAAAGAAGCAATAGAAGAAGAGACGCTTTGATTAAGCGGTAAAACATAAAAAAAAAATCAGTTTACAACCACTACAGTCAGAGATATTACAAGTGTTTAACTAACCTAAACACTAGTAGAGAAGATACAAGTTCCAATCGGGAATTACAACGATATAATTCAGACAACAAACGACTCAAACGAAACGAAGACAAATCAATACTAAAAATAGCAAAATTAATTACTTTGAGTTCTTCCAAAACATAGAGTTCTTCCAATCTATGTCTTATCCAAATCAATTTCCAAGTATGTTGATCTTTTATAACACAAACAGAATCAGAAAAAAAAAAGATTCAATGGCCATATTTACACAATTGACTGACTAAAACTAGATCCAAGGAAATGTATGGAACATAGTAAACATAAGGGAGTGATATATGAGTGGTAGCATTAGAACCAACACCATTTATAGAATTTGATGTAGTGTAGGCAGACAAAATAGATATTGGTGAAATAAGAGACAAATAAACAAAGTATAATATGTAAGGTGACATATAACGAGACATGTTAGAATCCAAAATCCACGAAGATGAGTGAAGTATAAATTTGAAGATGATGATATACATGTATGAGATATTAACGTAGACATGGTAGTAGAATTAGTATTAAGAAACTGTATAAAGGATTCCATAATTTGGGGGTTCGATGCAGAGGATTGTGTGGTACTATCATTATCTCATAACGATGCAGCAACAACAGTAAATTGTGATAGGGGAAATGGAGGATGATGTTTATGTTGTTGAAAAGGACGTTGTTGAAGCGATTTTTTTGTTTTTATTTCATCAATGACCATTGATGCTTGTAATTCTTCTTCTCATCATACACAGTAAGAACAGTAGTCACTTTGGAACTCTTGTCAACTTGAGATTTGATTTGAATCTCCTGTCAATAAGCTAATGAACTAGCGAATCAACAATGATAAGATGAAATCTATGAATAATTGTTCCACTCAATCCTCCAAACTCAGAACATAAAGTCATACAAAACTGCACTAATCTTTTCTCTTCCCTTATAGCAGCATAAGTTTTGAATGTTTTCAAATCTGCAGATTATGTAAGAGTTAATTGATCCCATAAATCTGACATGACAATGTAAAAATCATATTACTCATATCATTACGCAATAGAGCACGAATATCATACTTTAAATGGTATTGTCTAGCAAAGTTGGACTTGATGAGTCCGGAATTATTCACCACCACTCACTGTGAAAACTGGACATGGGTAATCCGGACAATAATTACCCACTGAAGTATCCGGACAGGACAAAAGTATTAAAACACTAAACACATTTTGACTAAGCTAATTGCTAGTCTGCTTAATAAACTAATAGGTCTTTGAACTCGACCCGATTTCATAATTTGACCCGAAAGCCCATGGGTCCATAATTAAAGGTATAAATACTCAACCACTTTCATTAATGAGGGTAATGAACATTTAATACAACCAGAAAGCTCAAATCTCTCACTACAAAACACCTAAGCATTTAATACCCTTAAAATTCCTCAAAAAATCTGACAAAATTACCCTCAGTCCAAAATAATTCACACCATGACTGAGTATACAATCTTTCCAAATGATCTCAAACATTGTCATTATTTCATACTTAGTCAATTGAGTACCAATCGAATGGGTTACGGAGTTATCAATCCAAGTGATAACCTTCACGTTATGGTTTCTCGCATATCAAGCAACATAACATACTTTTCAAAATTAGTTTTATAAAGAGGTGGAAGTATTATATCTGAATCATATCCTTACATATGCTTACCATGAATAACTTTCTCCATGATATAGATTTAATAGGAAAACAAATCTCATTAAGTTGGATACTAATAAACTGCAAGAAAAGTCAAATTTTCCTATCATATTTGTCATAATAATCCACACACGTTAAACAAATGGAATCATAGAATCGAGAAATATAAAATCGAATCAAAACCAAAACCAAATCATAGGATAAAACCAAATTTTCAATCGAAAATCCAAATAAAAAAACTTAACCAAACCATAATATACAATCGAGAAATACTCAAATGAAAGAAAATCCAAAACAAAATTGAAAATCCAAATGGAAACTATTTTTTTAACCAATCGAAATCGAATAAAAACAAAACTAAAATCCACAATTAAAAAAATATTTAATTGAAAGCAAATCTAAAATAAAATCAAACAATTTAAAATGAAATAGATAAGATATTAAAATGAGATAAAGACAACAAAGAAAGTTAGAAGCTATTGGGACCTACAATGCCCAAAATTGTTTAGATTAAAACATATCGTTTGTACTTGGGCAAGGCTATAATGAGACCCCATTTGGCTATAATGAGACCCCAAATTCAGAATTGTTTTTCTTGAATGTGAAATGTCCGTTTTGCCCTTCATTTATAAGTCCAAGTTTATAACCAAAAACCAATTTTTCTCCAACTTCTCCCTAGAGCTTTCTCTCTCTAAACTAACCAAAACTCTAAAAAATCATGGATTTGAGTGATTGGAGTGAAGGTTTCAGCTGCAACCTTGATGATTTTGCATCGGAGGACGAAGAGTCGTTGACGGACCACTTGGAAACCCAAAATGAGGTATTTTCCGAAACTTTTCAAGTCTGTGCGAATATAGTGCTACCACCGCTATATAATGGATGAACTGCGAAGTGGGGATTCGAAAATCGTGCAAAATTGCGAACGGTCCGTTCGCAGAAATACCAGATGGACGAACGGACCGTTCACAGAAACACCGGATGGACGAACGGTCCGTTCGCAGAAATACCAGATGGTCGAACGGACAGTTCGCAATTTGGCATGATTTTCGAGTTTCTACTTCGCGATTTCTCCAAATAAACGAGTTCACTGCTCGCGATTTGGCTGAAATATCGAATTTGTTGTTCGCGAAAATGACCTGTTTTGGAAATTAAACGATCATCTAGATTTAAATATGTTCTTATATAATTGCATCAATGACATATGTAAGAACCCGATCTACCGCCATGTTTGATGGCCAATTACACGAAAGTGTTTAGTACGGACACTTTTTACACCAAAGCCGATTTGGTTGATTGGGTCGAGTCCGAAAGCATAAAACTAGGATTCATTTTGGTCCGGAGTAAAAACGACGACGGTAGCAAAAGCATGAAAACTCCTAGGATATATTTTAGGTGCGAGAGTTACGGAGTTTACAAACCTAACCCCAAACCGGGGTATGTTAAGAAGCGCCGAGAATGTTCATCGAAAAAATGCGGGTGTCCGTTCTATTTAAGAGGGAGTCCGGTCTCAGAGCTACCGGGTTATTGGAAAGTGGTTGTGCTAAACGGGAAACACAACCACGAACCATTTTTTCACTTGGATGGTCACTCACGAGCCGCTAGACTAAAAGTCGAAGAACAATTGTTCGTTCGTAGTCAAACGGAAGTCGGTTCTCGACCGAGAGAGATATATCGCGGTTTGAAGATTAAAGACCCGCAAAATGTATCAAGCATGCACACGATATACAACATGCGGCAAAACATGATTTGGTTGATAAAGCGGGCAAGACCCAAATGCAATACTTGTTTGCTAAGTTAAAAGAACACGAGTACTATGTTTGGGAGCGAAGTTGTGAAGCAACGGACGAGATCCTCGAGTTGTTTTTTGCACACCCTAAAAGCATCGATTTCAGGCGCACTTTTCCTCAAGTTCTTATAATGCGTACAAGACTACAAGGTATAAGATGCCTTTACTTGAAATAGTGGGCCAAACTTCGACGAAGAAGACATTTTGTGTTGCTTTTGTTTTTTTTGAGCTCCGAGAAACAAGAGAACTACACTTGGGGATTGAGTGTTCTAAAGATGGTGTTGACGAAAAACAAGTGCCCATTACCTAACATTATCGTCACTGATAGGGAGTTGGCTTTAATGAATGCTATCGACAATATATTTCCGGACGCAACTCATATGTTATGCACTTGGCATATTGGTAAGAACGTCACCTCTTACGCTAGAAAAGTTTTACAGAATTCGGACATGGTCGAAGAGTTCGGGGAATATTACCAAAGGGTAGCTTATTCGGCCACGCTCGAAGACTATAACAAAAACCTTGCCGATATGCACCACACGTTCGCATTTTGTCCATTGGCTATCGACTACGTTATGAAGCAATGGATTGACGAATATGGACACAAATTCCTCAATATTCACACGAACAAATTTAAACATTTTGGCAACCAAACTAGCAATCGGTGAGTTATATTTCCATCTCCACACAATATTTTTTAATATAAAGTGTTAGAAATCTAATGTATTTTATCTCATGTTATAGGGCGGAGAGTGCTCACTCTAGCCTCAAGCGGGCAATTGGTAGTAGTCTATGCACGTTCGAACAATTTTGGAAACATGTTCATGCATTGCTATCCGCTCAACACTCTAACATTTTCGAGTCATTCGAGCGTAGTAGGTATCGTCCAAGAAACTCAACTAGGGGGCCTAACAAAACCATCTACAAGGATGTCAAAGGTGAGCTTTCATCTCAAGCTATAGAATTAATAGAGACAAATCTCGCAACGGCCTTGAAAATATGGTTCACACCCGGAATGTGTGGGTGTGTTATTAGGACAACTCATAATTTACCATGTGCATGCGAATTAGCTTTGATTTATAAAGAAGGAAGGCCGGTTAGAAAAGATGAGTGTGATGTCTATTGGAGTACGTTAAGGATCAAACCTAATGAGGAGTTTGATACCGAAGACGAGCTCACTAGAAAAATCTCCTTAATAGATAGCACCATCCACGGTTACGGGCAACACATCCAAGACCACATTATAAATAGGATGATTCAAATCCTAGATCCCGCTAGAAGTCATGTTTTGGAACCTAAGGAGCCGGTTGTTACTAAGGGTAGGAAAAAAGCCGGCCGGGACAAATCAACTCAACGGGACCCTAGCGAGTGGGAATACGATGGCAGTCTAGGCGCTAGCACTCCCGACACGATTGGTAGCACGGCCGCCTCGGTAGATAATAGACTATTTCTAGCGCCAAAAGCCAAGACGAAAGAAAAAGCGAAAACCAAGGCTCAACCGAAGAAAGATAAAGTGCCTCGACCGAAAAAATCATCAAAGGGCCAAGATTTTAGCGGGTACGAGAGTTGGTTTCCTAGCTATTTGCATGACTACATTTCTAGCGTCGAAGACGTCTCTCCCGACGGTAATTGCGGATTCCGGGCCGTTGCTTTGACGGTATACGGTAAATCCGATTCATGGGACCAAGTTAGACGGGATTTGATCGGCGAATTGCAAAATGAACGTGAGCTATGGGAGAGAGTGTTTGATGGTTCACAAGGTGTAGATAACCTTGTGAGAAGGTTGAACGTTTTCGAATTGTATGGTGCTGGTACTAGGCATTGGATGACGTTACCCGATTTAGGGTTAGTGATAGCCACTAGATACCAATGTATCGTATACCACATTTCACTCCACCAATCGTACACTTATCTACCTCTACGCGGTGTGCCTCCTCGATCGTGTCCTAACCTGGAAGTTGGTATAGGTTTCGTTCACGGTAACCATTTCGTCAAAGTAAGTATACAAATGTGTGTTTCAATTTTATATATTATTTTTGTGACCAAATATTTATCTAGCTTTTATTTGTGTAGGTTGTGTTGAATGGACCACTTCCGGAAATTTATCCTACTTGGTTTCCGTTTCGCACGGATCATGACGTCACCGGTCGGGCAATACCGCTCGACAAGAGATTGAACAAACATAACCAAATCAAGCCCGCGCAACCATCGACCGCACACGAAGAGCCACCACGTGTCTTCGATTTGGGTGAAGACTAATAATTTGATTATGCATTACTTGTTTTTATCCCGTTGTGTTTACGAATACTTTTTTTTACTTTCACCTCGGTTTGTAATCGATACTCCCACGTTTTATTCATTTTGAAAATTCCATTTCATATCATTATTGTAAAAAGAAGTTGCACAAAACAGTTAAATTGCAAGTTCCCCAAAAAATTAAAATTTTATCAAAAAAAGTGTGAAAAAATTAAAAACTTCGGCACAGTGGCGAATTTGCAAATGGGGAACGTTTAATTTTGCCCAAATTGCGAACTCCCACCGCTATGATTTGGCAAAATCACGAACGGGTTGTTCGCGATTTTGCCAAATCACAGCCTCCTGCATTCGCGAATCGGGCGAATTACAGCCTCCTGTGTTCGCAAAGCCCTCTGTAAATTTAGTATTTTCACCATTTTGTGACTTTCCCGACTCCAAAACTGATTTTTCTTTTTACCAACATTATACATTAGTCATTTGGCCCGAATGATTTGAATATTGTGGGAAAAAAACTCAAAAAGGTAAAAAAAAAAACTACTTTAAAGTAGCCTTAAATGATACCATTTTGTGACTTTCCCGACTCCAAAACTGATTTTTCTTTTTACCAACATTATACATTGTCATTTGGCCCGAATGATTCGAATATTGTGAAAAACAAAATCAAAAAAGTAAAAAAAACTACTTCAAAGTAGCCTAAAATGGTCACATTATGTGACTTTCCCGACTCCAAAACTGATTTTTCTTTTTACCAACAATAAGATTGTAGCAGTATTAGTTGTGATTTGAAGTATCATTTTCAAAGAAATGATTCGAAATTTGTAGGAAAGATTAAGATTTTAATAACATCCTAAAAACTACTTAAAAGTAGGATAGCGTTGTCAGACATGTAAGGATAATGTAATCTGGATGTGCGACTAATCTGGTGACACATAATATATACAAAAATACACACATATCGAAGATAATTATTACAACCCACGTGGTTTAAATCAGAGTCTCGTTATAGCCAAAGACAACATTGCATTCGAAATAGTATGAATTTCGCTATAATGAGACCTTATCCAAATATTAAACGCCCACCAAAATTGACTCGCCCCCTATAAATAGGACATAAATTCTACAAAAATACGACACGTTCACAACCTGTAGCACTCACTAAAATATAAAAATCGTTAACGTTTACATATGGAGTTTACGGCGGACGAAGACTACCACATGCTTCGAGCTGTGAAGATTGCACGCGAGATACTGGGGGAAGATACCAGCAATCAGTTTTTCGAGCGTGTCCTATGTACGATGTATATAAACTACATCCGTTTAGGTACAAGAGGTATCGTCATGCGTACTCGTGAGCAGATCAAAAGCATATACAATTTTTGCAAGCCAATACAGCATTTGTGTTTCTTGCCATCGCTTATTAAGCGAGAAGCAGCCGCCGTTTGGAACCTAACCTTGATAGACTACATCACAAGGGATATGGTAGCATTTCTAGAGGATAAAATTATTGCAAGGGGTGGAGTGGATGATGTGGAATACAAACTTAGATACGACTAAGCCTTCCACTTATGCAATGTTACGTATTACTGGTTGTTGTTTGAAGTTGTCATTTTTCTTATTAGTTATTGTTTGAAGTTGTGATTTTCGTAATACTGGTTGTTGTTTGAAGTTGTCATTTTCCTTATCATTTGTTGTTTGAAGTTGTGATTTTCGTATTACTGGTTGTTAATTTAAGTTGTGATTTTTTATTAGTTGTTGTTTGAAGTTGTGGGTACCAAATAATGTCTACAAAACAAGGTAATGAAAACTTTAACAAGTTATAGCATTAACTTAAACAAACAGACAATACAGACACTACCAGATGCAAACTATTAAAAACATAGTACAATGCTCAATCGTCGAAGTCGTATCCCAAGTTGTCGTCAGACTCAATCCCCTCTTCCCTCTCAGTAATCCTATTCTCAAGATACGCTACCATATCTTTCGTGATGTAGTCTACCACAGTCATGTTCCAGACGGCAGCTGCTTCTTGCTTAATTTTAAATGGTAGAAACAACAAACGATCCATTGGTTTGCAAAAAATGTACCTCTCCTTGATTTGGTCACAGTTACGCACAACAAAACCTTCAGTTCCTAAACGGCCGTAGTTGTAGTACATATTACACAAGACCAGCTCGAAAAATGTGTCGCTACTATCTTCTCCCAACTCTCTGTGGGCAAGTTTCACTGCCTCGAGCAAATGGTAATCTTCATTAGGGGTAAACTTCATTGGTTAAACTGTTTATGTTCGAGTAGTGCTTGGCGTCTATTTATATGCTCGTGGTTGTTTGGGCGGGAACTACATTAAAAGCAGATGTTTTTTGCGGCAACGTTTTTAGGTGTCTCGTTATAGCAAAAAACCTGGTGATGGAAGCTTTGTTATAATGAGACCCCTACTATTATTACACTGCAACGTTATTGTAATTTTGTAAATATTAGGTGTCGCATACTCATTCGTCAGTTTGGATTGCGTTATCCTTATATTACAAGTGTCGTTTATCGATAGGTCAACTTGGATAACGTTATCTTAACCATAAAAGTGGCACAGAAAGACGTAATTTTAGGCATAACAAATAATAGCCAATATACCAATTGCAAAAAATGTGTCCATGGACTGAGTTGGAAGATCAATATCTGATGATGGCATCAGCTGAAGTTGGTAATGAGACCATGATAGAGGGGGGTAGAAAGTACTGGGAGGCGTTGCAATGCAAGATGTACTTCCTATATGGAAGGGAGGGTGTACAGCCGCCTAGAATTTCAAGGCGTGTTGATGAGGTGAAATGTAGGTGGTCAGTCCTAGTCACATTCCGCCAACATCCAGTTTCTGGCCTCACCGAGTTGGAACGTCGTGCTGCATGTAAGCGGTTCAACTGTAAAGTCACAGATTACTTAACACAGGACCAGCTGGATTCCGTCCGCGATGACATTATCGACATCCAGCTAGAGGAAATACGTGACTAGCGAGATGCGTTGCAGACTATGTTTTAGCCTGTGTTTTATTTTATGTTTGAGTTTGTGTATGAGTTTCTGATTCCTTTTATGTTTGAGTTTGTGTTTGAGTTTCTGATTCCGTTTATGTTTGAGTTTATGTTTCAGTTTCCGATTCCGTTTATATCTGATTTCGTTCATGTTTGAGCATATGTTTGTGTCCGATTAAGTAGTTCTTAAATAACAGATCAGGAATACTCTGAATATAGGAACAATGAAACATGACACAAAAATAAGTTAGTTGTCTGATATCGACTCTAAGACGTATAAAAATAATAATAATGTTTTTCTGATTTGATTTTGTGGGTGGTTGTGGTGGTCAGAGTTAAATGGTACTCCTAAGTAAATGGAAGTAGATTCAAGTCTTTTCAACTACTAATTATATCGGTGTAGTAGAAGTAGTAGTGGTTGCCTTCTCGGTTTTGGAGGGACAGCATCTGGCACTTAAGTTTATTGGTGACAGGATCAAATGGATAAAAATTAAAATTAAATTTAAATTTAAATGCTTTTACTAAGTTTATTGGTGGCAGGATGATCTAATATTAATTTAAATATATGGTATAAAAATTAAATTTAAATTTTGATGGTTGTTAATGGGTTTTAACCTAATTTATTTTTGTTTTAAAATAATATATAAAAAACAAATTAAATAAAAAGTTAATTTATGATGATGGATTTGTTATCCATATATTAGTTTAATTTATTATGATGATGGATTTCAATGTGATTACATTTAAAGAGTAGTTGATTTATTTGAGTTTCAGCAATTTAATTGCAAGTATTCATAAAAACAGCACAAGGTATGAACATAAAAACATAATAACAAGACTACATAAATAAATGAAAAACATATAATAATCATCTGAATATTATAATACTGTATGGAAACATATGGAGGGAATGAAGTGAAGGTTTCCCGCTTAAAAGAGATTTACGCGGGAACAAAAACAACATTCCCCGCTAACAATTTTCGAGCTGAACCACCCAGTTCGAGTCTATAAATACTATAATATGACTATGAAACTAAACATTTAAGTTATAACAATGGGTGATTCAGGTTGGAACGTGCACGAAGATGCAAGCCTCCTAAACGCATTTGACTTCGTGAGAGGTACGATGCAAGAGGAGATTCTTGGCAACATCGATGCGGTCTTGTGTAGAATGTTCTTCAACCACGGTAGGGAGGCTTCTTGCCCAGGATGTATGATGCCTCGACCACGCGGACGTGAGGAAGTGTTTGATAGGTTAGCTTACCTTAAAACAGTGACTATACATATTAAGTCACTTCCTTGGGAAGTCCGAACCAAAGTCCGAAAGGTATTCGACATGGGATTGCAAAGTACAATTACGCAGGAGATGGTGTCATATGCGACACAGTCGAAGGAGCAACAAATAGTTAACGCAATAGCGAGCGCCGTTGAAACGTATTCAACTCCCGAAGGAAGTAGTGATTCAGATGAGTATGGAATGAACTATCCGACTCCATAGAACTAAGTGTGCAATGCTAACTGAGGGTTAGTTTATCTACCGTTTGCTTTAATTTATTTGCTTATGTATTTCTAATTACGTAATGCTTTTGATTAATGTGTAATTTATTTGCTTATGTATTTCTAATTATGCGAGAAATTTAGGTGTTATTGGTTTAAGTGTTGTTGTTTTTAAGATACACATCATATAAGCGAAAGCAACAACTTAAGTAAAACAAAATATTTTATCCAAACAAAAGCAATAACTAAAGAACCAAAAGCAATTCCATACAACCATATCAACGAAAGCAACAACTAAAGTAAAAAAATAAGGTAGTACCAAACAATCGTCCTGGTAGTCATATAATACAAATGCACTCAATCGGCATGGCGGTACTGGATCCCCAAAAGCGAACACTCGTGTATCTCCCGACGCAAGTCCTCCATACTCATCTCGTCCGCTCTAGAATCAACAGCAGCCACACGATCGAAAAGGTGATACAGTCGTGCCTGATATGTCATCGCACTAGGGGTCTCTGGAACATATGAAGCAGATGGACCGAGAACACTAGGATCAAGCAAAACATACCATACGTGGTCACTGATCCATACATCGTACAAAGAGGTCGTGCCATAACCGCCTATACCGTATGTGTCACCGCGAATCCTCTCGTCAACAACGTGTGACCCCCAGCATATCCACGTGGCCTCATCCCACAAGAAGCGCGTGTTGACACGCCACCTCCTATCTGCTGGTAAAACAGTCCGCAACGCCGGTGGTATGTCATGAACGTCCCCTAGCTGTCGAGCCACCCAAAGCGGATAGTACGCCTCAACTATGTCGAACGCCTTGAGCGTGTGGTCAATCCAAGCCACACGCTCAAAAGGGAAATGAGCACGATGCGTCTCGTAAGGCATGAACCAAACCTGTCATATGTTAGTTAATAATCTTTAAAAAAAATATAAGTAATAATATATTGACGCTATGGAAACAAATATAACAAATCATTGTAACTCACATGGTTCTCCGTCAACGAAACCAGTCCCTGTCGGATGTTGATGCGAGTCTCATCATCCGCACGAAACGGTGTCGGTACATATCGGCACATAGTCGGCAAACAAGACTCGTAGAGAGTATTGATCGTAGGCACAAGGCTATAGAAGTGATCGCATATCCACGTCTCCAACAAGGCAATACAACCCCCAATCCCTAAAGTCGTGTGCAGCGACGACTTTCCTAGGTGGTGGTACAGTTGAGCTAGTATATGTTGTCCCAGTTATATCTAACGGACGCCCTATAATGCTCTACAAACTGGAGGTAATCTAAAGATATACTGTTCCCCGTCTTGTTCACCAGAACACAACAACCCAGCATGTGCAGCAGATAACCCCTAGTGACACACTTTACATCACCATCAGACATGGTATCATCCTTATAACAGGGCTATATGTACTGCTCACGTAAAAACTGTAAACGAACAGATCTACCATTACCCCCCCCCTGTTACGCCCTAACTCATACTTAAGTGCATCCTGATCTATCCCTAATGCACTAGAATACCAAGCTAAACGCTGTCCATCACTAGGAAATGTCTGAACAACGAAATCATCACCTGACACCAGGAGACCAGTAATGACGTGGACGTCGTCTAACGTCACCGTCATCTCACCGAAACTGAAGTGAAAGTTGTTCGTCTCCGAATGCCACCTCTCCAGAAAAGCATCTACAAGATGAACGTTGGTACTCCAACGCTCCAACACATCTACCAGGGGACCGAAACAAGACATCATAACCTGCTCTCTGACCCTGTTCTGCCCAGCAAGACCCCATGCACGGTGGGTACCGTACATAGAGTAGCACCGCGAGTGCCGACGAGCCTACATAAAACATAAACAACTTAGAAACAATACAAAAGAACATATGCAGTACTTTAAAACACGTCATTACTTACCTCTCCTGTAAAGACATGGTATGCCTCGTGCTGTGTGTACTCTGGATATAGACCAGGCACATGCGGATTCACCCTCTTAAATAACTGGTCCAGCGTCCCAAACCCATGGGATAAAACAGGGGCCGGAGTAGAAGCGCTAGGCCTACGCCTAACGGACCGTGACCGTGACACACGGTCCTCGTGCTCTCCATCATCGCTCGAGCCTGAATGTCGAACAGGAGTATGCTGCTGTCTGCGAGGCATGCTGAAATACAAGATATAAATTATTAATAAATTTGGGGAAACAAACTTCACAATTTGATAAAACAAGATAAAAAATCAACATTTCTATTTATGGTGAAATTGCGAACAGTGGGTTTGCAATTTCACCAAAATTGCGAACAGTGAGTTCTCAATTTGGTGAAATTGTGAACCCACTGTTCGCAATTTCAAAATCCCTGGAAATGCAAAATTGCAAACAGGTACTTCGCAATTTTGCACGGGTTGCGAAGAACCTGTTTGCAATCCTGCATTTCCAGCCACCTGCAACCCTAATTTCTAGATCGAACCCAAATCTCCAAAACTCAACCCAAATTCATCAACCATGGTACCAAAACGATCCTAATGCATCGACTAACACGAATCTACAACTATTTTTCCAAAAAAACAACTACATATACATGAAAATCGGACTTTTTATCAAGAACCCTAAACTCTAAAAATCACTAAAAATACTAAAGTAAAATGCTTAAAAATTACATGAATATGTAAAGGATTCGTACCTTAAGCTGTTTGTGATGTTAGATTTGAGAAATCTTGCTGTTTGTTTTTCGGGATTTTGAGTGATTTTGGGAGAGAGAAGAGAGAAGAAGAGAGAAAAGAGAAAAAAGGGCTGAAAATAAGGGTTTTATATCAGGGGTAAATGGGTCTTTTTTGGGGTCTCATTGAAGCCAAATGGGGTCTCATTATAGAGGGGTCTCATTATAGCCAAATGGAGTCTCAATTTAGCCTTGCCCATATATGATTTCTAACCTTTAACATTCCATGTTATCTTTTATATTTTGTCTTCTCTAACTCTTCAGAAGCAGGAAGTGAGTTTTGGATCTCCCACGATATTCTGATCAATGATCAACTTTGAAGCCTCTGCAATTAATCTCGAATTTTTTTCTTCTTTCTTTTCACTTTTCCTCATTTGCAATGAAAAAATAATAAAATAGAGAGTTCGATGATCCAGACTTCCCAGAATTACAACATTAATTAAAGAATTAGAAATCAAGTGCATCTCCCAGAAATATACCTACAAAACCTTTTGTAGAATTGTTTAAACCTGCAGTGCAATTTGAAAAATTTGTTCTTGCATCAATTCAATACAAAAGTGATCATATATCACTTAAATTTTCTAAAGAATTCAAAGATCATCTAATTTCAATATCAAAATACACAGTCATTGGAAAGTTTTCAACAGGTATCACAAAGAAACATTTACTAACAAAAACATTTCATGATCGCAGGTTTTCTAGTTCTTATAATGTTTCAAACTGGGATGCGCATCATATCCTCCTTTAATTTAAAATGAAGGAAGACATGCCAAATTTAGAGTAGAAAGGTCTGGAGTATTGGCCAAATAGTCACGAGGATTCTAAAATGGACTGCATAACTTAATCCAAATGTTGTAAGTCCGATCACCCCAATCTGGATCAAGATTGCTAAAGTTCTAGAATTTTTATACAATGAATCTACAATACAAATTATTGTTGCTTCAATTGGTCAACAAATTAAAACTTGGGTCCCTTAGAAATACAGATCCCTTTACAATACTTGTTTTGTTTGGTTAGAATTTGATCTTACAAGGACAATACAGCATCATATTTGAGTTGGATTTGGAGAAAATAAAGGTTGCTGGCTCAAGATTAGCTATAAGAACCTCCCCTTCTATTGTCAACATTGTAAACATCTCAGCCATGATCTTGATTAGTGCAGGAAAAACCACCAAACAGTCAAGTTTTAAAAGAATATTCAATTATGAGAAATATCAAAGCCAAAGATTAAGAAACTACAGCAACAATGAATCCTAAGTTTAAATTTATAGTTGTGATTCTTTCAATCACAATTAGCACTCACAGTCATAAAAGCACTTTGGTTCCTAAAGTTGTTGAAGACATACAAAACAATGATAATACAGAGAGCATTCAAACTAATCCTAAAAAGAAAGGCACTACTAATACTGATGAGGAGATTATTAAGGCTTAAAATCTCTGGATGCATACTATAATCTTTCTCCAACTATGGATCCAGATACCCCTCCATCTGGAAATCAAACTCCTAATCCGAACAACATAGGCAGTATGCCTCAAACTCCTATTCTCGAAAGAAATGAGATTGAAAAAATATCTGAAACTCTCCTCAACAAAAAGGTTAAAGATGCCAGAAGAAAGAAGAAACAAATACACTCATTATCAAGTCTATGCAATTTGCAGATCCCAAAAGAGCTACCATCACCAGTCCTCCATGATTGAGGTCCTCGAGTGGAATATCTGTGGCTTAGGAAATAAAACCTATGTTAGAAGGCTCAACTCTATTGTTATCAAAGAAAATATCAAGCTACTAATCATCCAGGAACCTCTAATTAGTAATGATCGTCAAGATAGAGTAGATATATGGAACACTGCGAAAGCTTGGTTAGTTCTGGGAGATTTTAACATTATATGTTCTCCCTCATAAAATATTGGTTTCTCTACGTTCTGTAATCAAAGCTCATAAGATTTTAATGGTATAATTCGTGATTGTTTTCTAGAATATGCAGGTTATGCAGGTACAAAAGTTTCCTGGTCTAACAAGTTTGAATGGAAGAAACTTGGTAAAGCCTTTTTCAATCAAGCTTGTTCTGATTTTTTCCAATGACACTAAGGTGATTTGAATGGCTCACACGTGCTGTGATCATACTCCTTTATGTGTTAGTATTTTAAAGATAGAGTCAAGCATAAGAACAACTTCAAGTTTCTAAACATTTGTACATTGGACAAGGATTTCATGATGTTGGTTAAAACTAACTGGAACATTCCAATGGAAGTTTATCATATGTTTGTGTTCTGGAACAAAATTAAAAGGCTCTAGAAGGCTCTTAAATTCTGAAATAAATTTTATTTTGGTAACATCTTTGACAAAGTAACTTACATTGAAGAAATTTTCAAAGACTATGAAGCTAAGAGTCTGTTATCTAATAACATTGAGAACAAAAAAAAGCTATCTAAAACAACAGTTGATCACATGTTGGCCCTTACTATGGAGGAAGATAACTGGTTCCAAAAATGATATTTTATATGGATCAAAGATGGTGATCACAACACTAAAGTATATCACAACTTTGTCAAGTAAAAAAGAAGAAATGACCGAATATCAAGCATCAAAGACATTTATCAATGGATCACTAATGATAACCCTCTCAGTATTTCAGCTGAATCCTATTTTAAAAACATTTTATTCTTTTTTTCTTATCAGAATTTAGATGCTTATATAAATGATAGGAATTTTAATATTATTCCTAAGTTGATCAATTATGCAGATAACAGCTACTTATTAGAAATTCCAATTGAAGATGAAGTTTTCAAAATCATCCAAAATCTTAAATCAACCAGTGCAACAGATATAGATGGTTATAGTAGATGTTTCTAGATTACCTATTGGAGAGTTATCAAGCTGGATTTATGCAAAGCCATGTCTTCCTTCATTCTTGGGAAAACATCCCCAAATGTGTCACGGCTACATGTATATGTCTCATCCCCAAATCCTGCAATCGAACACAATGGAAAGATTTTTGCCATATTAGTTTGTGCACTAACATGAATAGAATAATGTCTAAAATATTAAATAACATGCTATCTAATCTTCTTCCTAAGGTTATTTATGAAGTGCATGGAGGATATGTAAAAGACAGATCAATATAAGACAATATTCAGCTACCAAAGAAGCTTATTCATGATTTGGGAAGAAAAACTAAGGTCGGTAACATTGTTTTCAAAGTAGACATTGATGAGTCCGGATTTTCTCACCACTCACTGTAGAAACCGAACATGAGAAATTCGGACACTGAACCATCCGAACAGGACTAATGTACTAAAACATAAATCACTTCATGACAAAGCTAATTACTTACTTGCTTAATAACTAATGGGTTTTTAAACTCGACCCGAATTCATAAGTATGACTCGAAAGCCCGTGTGGCCCATAATTAAGGGTATAAATACCCAACCACTTTCATTAATGAGGGTAATGAACATTTAATACAACCAGGCAGCTCAAATCTCTCACTACAAACTACCCAAACATTAAATACCCTTGAAACATCGCAAAACATCTGACTAAATTACCCTCAGACCGAAATTATCCTCACCAAATTGGCGACCATAGTGGGAGAAGAAGGTGTCTGAATCTAGCGTTTGAAACCATCAAGAAAAACCAGTTCTGATGAATCTGGACGAGCAAAAAGTGCCACCAGCTTTGGCAGAAATGGTGGGAGAAAATGATGAATATACGATTGAGGAGCGAGATAGGTTAAAAGTTGAAATAGAAGCTTTGAGGGCTACCAAAAGGGCAGAGATGGGCACAAAAGAGAGATCTAAGGTGTCAGCAGCCCATCATACTGAAAATCCAAGAGAGCATGAGCCATCAATGACCCATGTGAGTGCTAAAAAGACTCATGCTAGCTCAAAATAATCTCATCGTTCTAAACCGGTGGAGAGTTCAGATTCAGACTCATAATCTTCTAGTAGCTCCTCAAATGAAGATGGAGTTGAAGAATCCTTGTCATCCAGCAGCGATAAAGGCCGTTCTAAAAAGAAACAAAAGTTGGTCAAAAAGTACTCACGAAAGAGGGACAAACATGGAAGGTTGAAGAGGCATCTGGGTAAAGGATCGTCTCATAGTCATAGTCATAGCCGGAGACACGTAAACTGCTTGTTAATGGATCCTTTTGCCTTCCATGATGAGCCAGGTATCTTTGCAACTCCCAACGAAGATATTGTATTTATTTGTGGCTGGAATTGGAGACAATCTCCATTGTCCTCCAATATATTGTCCGGGAACCTTCCTAAGAGGTTTGACAGTACAAAAATGGAAAAATATGATGGCAGTAAAAATCCAGATAACCACTTGGAACAATTCAAAAAATTTATGATGAATTTTGATGATGACGATAAGTTACTCTGTCGAGCATTCTCCCAATATTTTACGGGGAGTGCTTTGAAGTGGTACAATAGTCTGCCACAGGGCTGTATCAGAAATTTTGACACTTTGGGTGGCCTTTCGGAGGTAGTTCGTTGGAAGTAAAGAAGTAAAAGGCAATGGGGACACAATTATCCATTGTGCCCAAGAACCAAACGAATCCTTAAAAGAATACATAGGTCGCTTTGTGAATACCAAAAATGGATTGGCTGATTGCTTTGAACAAGTAGCAATAGCTTCTTTGAGGCAGGAATTAAACCCTGAAAACTTGGCTGATTCAGTAACCAAGAAAAACACTATGACATGGGGAGGTCTGCTGAATCAGGTTGGTAAACAGATTAATGTGGATGAAACAAAGAAAACCAGGGTGCACAGGCAGGTGAGGTCTGCCCCAGCTGCACCAAATCAAAACCAGAACCAGTCCGGGAACATGGCCAAGGAAGCCGGACATGGTCATAACAGAGCCAAGGCTCAATCCCATCCAGCTGCACCAGCCCAGAGCCAGCAATCTAGAAATAAGCGGGGGGCTTGGGTTCAACCGGAGTGGTTTGTTGAGTTGAAAGAAAACGTAGCCACCATTTATGATAAAACAAAAGACGAAGTACATTTCAGAAGGCCATCTGCATTGCAGTCTCCCAAGGAGAGCCGTAATAATTGTTTCTGTCAATATCACCATGATATTGGCCATAACACTGAAGATTGTATTGTGTTAAAGAAATAAGTGCAGAATTTGATTGAAAGAGGAAAGTTGGGAGCTTATGTTAAAAGAAGAAGTGGAAATATGCCTGATAACGCTCATCGGACTAGTCTAAACAATGCAGGCACATCGGCTCCGGATGGGGCTATGGTAATAGTCGAAAGGTTTGATGTAGAGTCAGAATATTTAGATCTTGATCCAACCCGGAATAAAGTGGGTGTTATTATAGAACGTTGCAAGACGGTGTCCGGACTTATCAGCGTTTTTGAGTCGCTTACAATATTCGGGGGAGACACCATGACTGCGCCAACTGCTTCTTCAAGAAAGAGGCATGTTCATACTTTAACTACCCAACTGGAAGGAGGCATGACTTCCTATCAATCACAAATTCCATTTCCCTTCATTGTTTTCAATGAGGATGACTTGAGGGACATTGTTGGTCCCCATGAAGATGTTGTTGTCATAGGAGCATCCATTGGGGGCAATGACATAAGGCGAATTTTAGAGGACACCGGAAGTTCAACCAATATTCTCTTTCTGACTTCCTACAAGAAAATAAAGAATCCAACAGTAATTCAACGTTCGAACAGGTCAATTGTGGGTTTCACTGGAAGCTCAGCAGATGTGATCGGGGAGTTCGAAGAGGAGGTTTTGTTGGGCAAGGGCCCTTTTAAAAAGATGGTTAGAATAATTTTTATTGTGGTGGATTGTCCCACTTGTTATAATGCCATTTTGGGGAGATCTTGGCTCTCCATGATGCATGTTGTGGCTTCGACAGTCCACCAATGTTTGAAATATGTTGTGCAAGGACAAGTGGGAGTTGTTCGAAGCAGTCAAAAGGTGGCAAGAGAGTGTTATACAACAGCACTGGCCCCTCGAATGTTGGGGGCAGTCCGGATCAATGAAGAATAGCAGTTTGAGGGGCCCTCTGGGGGACAGGGTGAAATTGATGACCCCAGAGAGACCCCTGGTGTTTTAATATCAATTGAAGAAGTTGAAACTCACTCTCTGGTTGAAGGAAAATATGTCAAGATATGGTCTAAGATGACGTCGGATTTAAAGGGTAAAATGTTAAATTTTTTGAAAGGCCATCAGCATGTCTTTGCTTGGTGCAATGCTGATGTAACCGGAGTGCCAGCAGACATCATATCACACCAACTATCCATCCGGAGGGATATAGCACTTGTTGTACAAAAAAAGAGCTTTTCTAAGGAAAAAACCGATGTCATAGTTCAAGAGGTTGACCGACTAACCAAAATAAGGCACGTAAAGGAATCTCAATACCCTTTTATGGATAGCCAATCTGGTGTTGGTAAAGAAGAAAAATGGTAGGTTGCATATGTGCATCGATTTCACAGATCTCAACAGAGCTTGCCCATAAGATTTATATCCGGTCCCCCGAATTGATCAGTTGGTGGACTCCACATCTGGAAACAAGTTGTTGTCCTTTTTGGATGCATTCTCCGGATATAATCAGATTCAAGTAGATCTGAAAGATCAAGAACATACTACATTTGTCACTAATAGGGGCCTCCAATGTTACAAGGTGATGTCTTTTGGGTTAAAAAATATTGGTGCTACTTATGAGAGGTTGGTAAATAAGGCTTTTGCTGATCAGATTGGAAGAAACATGGAAGTCTACATCGATGACATGATGGTAAAAAGTGTGGATGAAGAGCTACACTTGGCAGATCTCCATGAAACTTTTTCCAACTTGGTGAAAGTAAATTTAAAATTAAATCCAGAAAAGTGTGTCTTCGGAGTACGGTCCGGAAAATTCTTGGGGTATGTGATAAGTGAGAAAGGGATACAGCCTGATCCAGACCAACTTAATGCTTTACTACAAATGGAGCCTCCTCGGAATATTAAAGAAGTACAAAGATTGGCAGGGAGGTTGGCTGTGTTAAACCATTTTATTTCAAGGTCTTCGGACAGATGCGCCCCATTTTTTCAAACTTTGAAAGGTGCAAAAGATTTTAACTGGTCTCCACAGTGTAACGAGGCTTTCGACGAAATTAAGAAGCACTTATCTTCCCTTAAAACCTTGTTTAAACCAATTGAGGGAGAGACCCTCTTCGTATACTTAGCAGTTTATGATTGTGCTATAAGTGTCGTATTGGTGAGAGAGGTGGATAATTATCCTCGTCCGGTGTACTATATCAGCAAAAGCTTGATAGATGCAGAAAAACGGTATTTAAAGCTTGAAAAATTAGCACTACCCCTAGTAATTGCTGCAAGGAAAATGAGGCCCTACTTTCAGGCTCATTCTATCATTGTCCGGACGTCTTTTCCCCCTAAAAAATGTTCTTCAAAAGGCAGACATTTCAAGTAGAATGACCAAGTGGTCCGTAGAGCTAGGAGACTACGACATTGATTTTTCCCCTCGAACAGCAGTCAAAGCTCAAACTGTGGCTGACTTCTTAGTTGAATTCCATTCAGACAGGGATACTAAGCAAGCAAGAAGTGTAAAAGATAAAAAATTATGGGTTATCCGGACTGATGTTGGATCAAGTACCATGGGTTGTGGTGCTGGGATATGTTTAACCTCTCCGTACGGTGACAGGATTACGAGGCTATATGTTTTTCTTTCAGGGCTTCCAACAATGAATCTGAATACGAAGCTGTTATAGCTGGTTTGAAATTAGCACTTATTTGTAGAGCCAAAAAGGTCAAGCTAATGAGTGATTCACAACTTCTTATTCATCATGCACAAGGTCAATCTGAAGCCAAAAAAGAAGAACTGATTAAATACTTATTTGTTCTCAAAGAAGTGGCACTTAATTTCAAAAGCATCACCTATGAGCACATACCCCGAACAGAAAATACACTAGCAGACTCATTGGCAATATTCTGAGTCCTACCTTTGGATTCATGTGCAAGAGTGCCCATCCATTCAAATCAATCCGGATAAGGAAGAAGAAAGTTTTAATAGAAAAGTAAAACAACCCAAAGACTGGAGATTTCCTCTCCTCCAATATCTCTCAGATGGCATTCTGCCTCCGAAAAAAGCAGTAGCAAGGAAAGTAAGATACAAGGCTCGTGGTTTTGTCATCTTGAGAGATGTTCTTTATAAAAAAATCCTTTATTAAACCTCTCTTACGATGTTTGGGGACCAAAGAATGCCAAATAGTGATCTCTGAATTACATGATGGTGACGGATCAGCACACTGTGGATACAGGGCTCTAACTATAAGAGTTTTGTTAGTTGGGTATTACTGGCCCTCCATAATGCAAGATGTCAAGGAGTTGGTGAATAAGTGTGATCCATGCCAACGATACAGCAATGAAATTCATACCCCAGCTGTCCCTTTGGAGTCAATTTCTGAGCGAATACCTTTTGCTCGGTGGGGGCTGGATTTAGTGGGACCTCTACCCATGGCATCCGGGGGGTGCAGAATTATAATTGTTTCCATTGATTACTTTTCGAAGTAGATCGAAGCAGCCCCATTAGCAGGAACTACTTCGAAAGTTGTTCTTGTCTAACATTTGTTGCAGATTTGGGGTTCCACAGAAGATAACTAAAAACAATAGGCCACAATTCGACAACAAGGAAATGGAGAAGTTCTGTGCTTCTAGAGGCATCCAACACTGCTTCTCTTCTCCTTTCCACCCACAGGAAAATGGTCAAGTTGAAGTGGCCAACAGAACCATCTTGTCCGCTCTTAAAAAGAATCTAGATGGAGCTGCTCGAAAATGGCCAAGTTATCTACAAGAAGTGTTATGGGCCTACCGGACCACTTTTGGGGCTGCAACACAAGAGTCTCCCTTTTCCTTAGTGTATAGAATGGATGCCATAGCTCTCGTAGAGGCTACTCTCCCTTCATTTCGAGTTCATAATTTTTCCGAACACGCTAACGAAGTGACAGTCAGAAGTCAGCTTGATTTGATGGAAGAAAGAAGAGTTAAGCCTCACCTCAGATCCACACACTATCAGGGTTTAATGAGAAGTAGGTTTGCTTCTAAAATCAAGAGGAGGGATTTTCAACCAGGGGATAAAGTATTGAGGAAAGTCTTCCTACATACCAAGGAGAGGCAGTTCGGAAAGTTAGCTCCAACTTGGGAAGGACCCTATGTGGTCAATGAAAAGCTCAAGCCTGGGATATACCGGCTCCAAGATAAAGATGGAAGGATTTTGAATCACCCCTGGAATATCGAACACCTCTGGTTGTATTTAGAATAGACTATGTAAATATTTACTTGTTTAAAGTCTATGTAAATATTTGCTTGTTTAAAGTCCATGTAAATATTTGGGGGCATACTCTTTCCTACCCTGGTGGTGCGGGAAGGTTTTAATGAGGTGTCCAGGTTTTTAAATAAAATTTGATGTCTTCTTAAAAAATTCGAAGTGGTTTGACTAGCAGTTTGATTTAATTCGATGAGGTGATGACTATTTAAACATGTGCCATCGGAGAATTTGAACACTCTCACTTTAAAACACTTATGAAATAACTAAAGGCCATTTGAACACAAACCATCAAAATTAAAGAACTACAGATCGATGTAAGAATTATGTAAGATAAAATTTCTCGGTGGATACCAAAGGGATGATATTAAATATATAAAATGTCTTGGCCATCCAAGGAATTTGAAGTTTTTCAAGAAAAGGTTTGCCCGGACAAGTACTGGGCACGATTACAAAAAGTGCCTTGGCCATCCAAGGACTTTAGTTCAAACACAAAATAAAAGATAGTTGGCTTTTTAAGGACTTTAGTTCTTAGATGTCCCAGCTTCACTCGTTTTCTTCTTAGGATCGGTGGGTTCCTCGTCTGGACTCTCTCCGGTCTTCCCATCTTCATCAGTGGTGTCATCCCAACCACTGGAATAACCAGGCTTGTCACCATCAGCCATAGTAAGGTGAGGAATATCTTCGTATTCCACGAATCGCCATAAGTCCCCAAGTGTCCTCTTCGGAAATTTCTGATGAAAGATTAGGACCATGTCTGACTTCACTTCAGCATACCTTTCCTCTTGGGAGTCTATTACCTTGTTGGTGTATGCGTCAATCCTAGCTTGGATTGTCTTTTCCTGCTCCTTTAGCAAACCCTCTTTCTCTTGCTTAGCCCGGGACACAGCATCTACAAGCGATATCTTTTCATTTGTCAGGGTCTGAATGACTTTATCTTTGGCCTTCACCTCCTCTTTCGAAGTAGAAATATTTTTATCCAAGTCAGAATACTTGGATTGAAGCTCTGCGACAACCCTTTTTGAAGTGGCCAGCTTGGTGACCAAGTCCTCCTTCTCCCTTATCAACTCTTCATTTTCTCTCTTCAATGCCTCAAAATTCTGCTTGATTGTAAGGAGGTCGTTGGACAAACTCTCCTTGTCAGAATTGAGCGTGTTGATGATGGCTGACTGATTTCGCACCTGTTTCTCTAAGTTGAGCACCGGCTGGATGTTGCTCAACAAGGAATGGGTCACCGTGTCCTTCTCCCCTGAAACAGAAAAAGAGTTACCATTGAATGTGACCATGTTCGAAGAGCTTGGGGGGGAGGTAAGGGCCAGCGAAATCATCCTTCTCAAGGTCATTAAAGTAAAGACCAATCCCTTGGAGCCCACTGATGTCTACTCTTTCGATGTTGATATCCTCTCTGGCGCCTTCTCCGGTGTGAAAGTCACCAGGGATTTCCTCTGCTTGAGTTGGGTCTATTGGGTCAACCGGAGGGAAAGACTCCGGTGCTCGGAGAGAAACTTCATCTCCCTTGGAGGTTTTCTTCCTCTTGGCCTTCCTATCTCCACCTTCTACTCCGCGTTTTTTGTCTTTCTTAGGAGCCTTTGGGGGCTTTGGAGATCCAACCACTTCTTTAGTACTTTCATTCTCTACCACTTGTAGCAAAGCAGCATCGATCCTTCCTTATTCCTACCCCGCCGGGCTTGCAGGGGCAGTTTCCTCAACATCACCTGGGTTGACTTCAGTCCCATCTTGCTTAGCCTTGCCTTTCTTGCCCTTCATTTTTCTTGGGGCTTTAACTCTGCCCGGCAAGGCCAGCTTTCCATCTTTTCCATCAGTCTTCTGAAGAATCACCCCGGAGGGGTGGAGTGGTTAATTTCTCCCAAGACAAGTCCCTCCGGCCGGTGGTATTCCAGAGATGGGATCTTGTCAAGTTGCCTCCGGTAAAACAGTTATGGAATCGGTTTCCCCAGCCTCTAAGTAATCGTTGAACTCCTTAGGCAGCACTACCAAAAAAACAAAAAAAGAGAAATTAGACAAACAAACTTGTTATAAGTAAAGGTAGAATTATGTGATAAGATTTTTACCATCGCTTTGCCATCTGCTGGTAAGCATGCTTGGGTTGACACCGGCCTTAATCTTCCTCTCGTTCTCCCAGGCGCCACTGATGAGCAGTAATTGAGTCTTCAATTCTTCTCCAACTCAAGCAGGTCATCCGCCACTTTGTAATTATCAACCATGTTAAAATGATAGAAGGGGATGATGTGGTTCCTGCAAAGGCTGGCCACAACAGCAAACTGCTCCATCGGAAGAGGGATTCCGGAGAGCCTGGAGGCCATGATACAGGCCATGAGCGTATACCAAGCATTGGGGCTCAATTGGCTTGGGCTGAGCTTTATAAGATGGAAGTATCTGACGATTTCCGGGTCTAAGGGAAACCTAAGCCCCCAATACGACCAATAGCTCGGTGAAGAAAACTATATCACTAAGTTTGCAGTCCATCGGTGTCTCTGGATTCACCGATATCATCACTTTAACGTTCTCAGGGATCCCCCACTTCGTCCGGATCCGACCCAATTCAGCAGTGTGAATAAAAGCATAATTGATCTTCTACTTAGCTAGCAAATACTTTACACTTACTTTGTGGAAACAAGGCCCCACTTTTCCTACGAGGCACTCCGGCAAGTCCGTATGCTTTAAACACAACTTCTTTTTGCATTTGTTCCTCTTGACAATAGCAGTCTCACTTGTCTGCCCGGAGACATCGGTCTCAAAAGGGGCTTCTTCAATGTTATCCTACATTACATCTTCCATTACCATGGAAGGGTTATCAGCCATTTTTGGGAGAGAAGAGCTAGTGGTTGGTTCGGTAGGCCCTCCGGATGGTTGGGAATTGCTTTCCTCTTGAGGTCTGGAGTCCGGGTGGGGCTCAGATCTGGAGGTTTCTTTCCGAAGGCTTGAACTGGTTGCCTCCGGACCGGATAGCTTGTCCTTGGGGACTTTTATAGGTGTTTCTGGCCCTGTAGTTTTATCTTTGGCCCCAAACTTAGAAGGCATGGATTTTGTAGATTTAGACTGTAAAGCGACAGCCTGTCCTTTCACTAGATGACCTTTTCATCGATTTGTCAGCTTTTCTAGGGAGATGTCAGCATCTGATCCCATGGCGATGAATGGGGAAGGTTTCTTAGTGTTTGTAATTGCATGCTCTTGTTCAACAACAGGCTCTGATTCCTGGACCGATGAGCCTGAAACGATTGGTGAAAGATTGGGCTGGAATAACTTTCTGGGTTTAGAACTTTTGGTAGAAGATGAACCCCGATCAGGCTCTGAATTTGGTGTTTCAGATTTATCGATGGGAGAAACAGGGAGGCCAGCATCAATGCGCCTTTCTCGTTCGACTTTTTGAGCTTTCTCTAACTCCGACAAGTTGAGCCACCCACCTTTTACAAGGGCGTTTCTTGCTGTGAACATAAACTTACACCAAGAAAAGGGTTTTTTAGAGGTAAAAGCTTTGAAGATTAAAAGTGTGGAGATGGTAAAGATGGTAAAACTGTGAAAATGGTTTAATTTATACTAAAGAGACAAAAGATGCCTTGAAACCTAGGAGAATACGAAAAGATGGGAGTAATGATTAAATACGGCGCTGATGTCACCAACATTAATTAAAGGGGTTACTTTATGAAGTAAGTGGGAGCGCCATTCTAGGGGGAAAACGGCCGGTGAGGCGAATCAGAGAAGGACACGTGTCCCACGATCTCTGGCAAAACCTTTAAGTTTCTGAGAGTTTCACCAGTCCGGATAAAGCCGTTACGCAAGTTTGAAATCTGTCCGGACATTGTTACGAGTACTCATCGGCTATTTTCTAGGTCTTGCCAAAGGCCTTCGAACATAACCTAAAACAAAGGCTACTGATGAGTCCGGATTTTCTCACCACTCACTGTAGAAACCAGACATGAGCAATTCGGACAAAAACCACCCACTGAACCATCCGAACAGGACTAATGTACTAAAAACTAAATCACTTCATGACTAAGCTAATTACTTACTTGTTTAATAACTAATGGGTTTTTGAACTCGACCCGAATTCATAAATATGACCCGAAAGCCCATGTGGCCCATAATTAAGGGTATAAATACCCAACCAATTTTATTAATGAGGGTAATGAGCATTTAATACAACCAAGCAGCTCAAATCTCTCACTACAAACTACCCAAACATTAAATACCCTTGAAACATCGCAAAACATCTGACTAAATTACCCTCAGACCGAAATTATACTCACTAGACATGACTACGGTTTTTGATAAACTCTCTCATAACTTTATAATTATAGTTCTTCAATATATAGGATTTACTCGAAGATTTACTAACTTAATCAGCACCCTTATTAAATCAGTTTATGTCTCTATTATCATCAATGAAAGAACCATTGGTTGATTCAAAACTAACTGGGGAATCACACAAGGGGACCCTTTGTCCCCAAATATTTTCATTATTGCTAAAGAAATTTTAATAAGAGGTCTAAATAAGCTTTATGAAACCAACAAATCCCAGAAGTCTTCTAGTATAAGTAGTATCAATATATGATGTCTTACGTTTGCGGATGATTTACTAATTTTATCTAATGGAAAAGCTTCTTCTATGAACACTTTAGGTACTTTTTTAAAGTCTTACCAAGCTATCTCTGGTCACAATATAAATAAAGAAAAAACAAAGATCATCACAACTTCAAACTTAGCTCAAGACAAGATAAATTCTCCGGTCATTCATACAAGTTTCAGCACCAGCTTTCTTTCTACTACTTATCTTGGGATCACTCTGAATTCAAACGAGAAAACTAGCAAATATGCTACTATTCTTGACAAAATCGGAAGCAAAATCATTGAGTGGGAAGGCAAGAAACTCTCTTATGGTGGTAGATTAACTCTTATTAACTTTATTTTGCTTTCTATTCCTATCGACTAGATTCAAAGTTGTTGGATTCATAAAACTATCATTAGTAAGGTTGAAAGAATATTAAATAAATTCTTACGGGGAACTTTTAATGATTCTCATAACATTTATTGGTCCATCTGGTCTACCAATTGTAAAGCATTTAGTGAAGGAGGTCTAAATTTAAGAAATCTTAATAATATTCAAACTATTTTTTCTTGTAAACTATGGTACAGATTCAGGGAGAATAAATTCCTTTGGGATAATTTCCTTCACAACATCTATTTTAAAGACAAACACCATCTTCAAATCAGTTATACCAAGCAAGAATCCTAAACGTAGAAACGACTTTCAAACATTAAAGATCTGGTTGAAGGTTTTATTAAGTGGAAATTGGGAAATGGTACCTTAGATTTCTGGTTGGATACTTGGTTTGGCAATTCCCCGCTCATTAAACTTGATTCTAATGAGGATAACAATTGACTTATTGGTGATAAAATCAATAATTTCTGGGAGAATAACGATTAGAAAAGGAACAAGATTTGTCATTTATTTACTGCATCAAACATTAACTAAATCTCCAAGTTGTTTATTAATAAACATGTAAATGATTTAATTCATTGGAAGCTTTCTAAGGATGAGTTTTCAACAGTAAAGACAATTATCAAAACATAAGAGTTAAGTACAACAAATCTAACCTGTTTGACAAAGTTTGGAACCAGATCACGCCCATGAAATTCTCTTTCTTACTATGGAGATTACTAACCAATAAATTGTAAATTGATTCTATCTTACAAACTAGACGTTCTTATTTTTAAGTGTAAGTTTTGTCTTAATTTAGATACTTCTAACCATCTGTTTGTGTCTTGTAATTTTGCTTGGAATATTTGGACTTACTTTGCAGATTTACTCAAGATTAAGATCATTACTTCATGACTACAACCCGTATGATTAGAAGCTGGTTTTAGAAATCTCCTACCAAGGTTCATATTAACTCAATCTTACCATCAATTATTACTTGGGTCATTTGGCAGACTAGAAACAAATTTAAATACAAAAGAAGTACTTTCTCTCACAGCTCTGCTAATATCTATATTAAACATATCATGTCTAGTTTAGACCATTCTAAGCATAAGCACTGAAAAAATGTTAGTCCTTTTCTCACGCAAGTATACATGGTCAAATAGTAGCAAGTAATAAGTAAGTAAGATCGTTCCCACGAAGACTAGGTGTATATGACAAGAATTCACTTATGCAACAACGTATGATTATTAGACTAATGCTTGAACAAGTATAAAGTATGGGTGAATGAATATAACTAAGCAAATTGACTAACGAGATTAACTAACGAGTTTACTTATGCGAGAGAAAACATGGAACCCTAACTTCATTGTTTATTTTACTCATAGTATTAATATACTTAATCAATATGTATGATAACAACTATTACTAATCAGATAACACGAAATCAGTATACGCTACCTCTCAGTACACGTAAACCAAACCACTTAAACAACCACAAAAGAGATAGCAGCTAAGCAGACACAGCTTGCATGACAATCCTATATGTCTATGCGAATTGAGGTAGTATTGGTTTTAAGCACAAGTTATCTATTTCGATTACATAAGTTAATATGACATGGTTAGTGACATATTACGAATCGTGAACAATCACAATACGAATCATTCAAGAACCTATGCTAGCATGGCAAGTTCTAAACCCTTAAATCCACTTTCGCATTCATTAAATATTAACGAACTAGATGTTCGCGACGCATCTAACGTTAAGCACAACCATACTAGGTAACCAATAAACGTATCTTACAAATCAATCAAGCAATCAACCATAAGTATTATTCAAACAATTCTGTTAGAGTTCCATGACAACGATTAGTTCATAATCGAACGAATCATCATCATGAGCTCAAAAGTTAACATAGCTCTAAGACAAATGTAAATAGATGAATAAGAATTTAGAGAATGTCAAACCGAACAGTAGCCACTGAGTATCGCCTGACAGAAACAATCCGTAAACTACCAATCGAAAACCACTGCAGCCGTTGCCCGCTTCTGCCGATCGGAAAATGACAGTAGTTGTCACCTGCTGCCTCTTGAAAACCACCGAAGCAACTGCCGTCTGGTTGTATGTTGCCGCTTCCAAAAAAATCCAAAACAACCGTCACGTGTTTATTTACCGATGGATCTTTGTTCTAGTGGAAAATAAAAAAAAAACTCGTCGTCTGTTCTCCTCTCTTTCTACTTAAGTCACCAAATTCGGTTTCTCTTCTTTTACTGTCGCTTTAATCTGCAAGATAAAACCCTTAACAAGTTAAATTCGTTTTCTCTTCTTTGTTCTATGTTTTGACAAAAGAAAACCTAAAACAGCACATACCGTCTTTCTTCTCTCCTTTACGTCTCTTTATATCTTCTACCGGCAAAACCCTAAAGAAGCCAAATTACTTTATTATTCCTTTTGTTTCCTTTTTTTGTTTCTTCCGGTTCATGAGCCCAATGAAGCCCATTTGTACGACTTTGGATCAACAGACCCAAAACTTGTTCAAAACTTGCCCTCAAGTACATTAAATTTCCAGTTTCTTCAATTTCAACCCCAAGTTTATTAAAATTATCACAATTTACCCGTGCCACAACTCCAGCCCTTTACTATAAATTTTCTTTAGAACAAAAGGCATAGTGGTGCAGGTAAAGGAACCAACATTTTCCTGCGATGCCAAATAAAATGAAATATTAAAATCATTGGATCGTAATCTAAATAATGAGCAGTTCTTATCGAAATCTCTCAGGACTACTGTCACTTATATGCATGCCTCTATACTAAAATAAAATAAAGGTTACGAACATAAACAATAGTCAATCTAGCTATAAAAATGTTAAAGGGAAATAAAACATACAAAATTATAAATTATTAAGAACATTATGAGCATTCTATTCCCAAAAAGTTTATAATGTCTGCATATTGTTATACCTACGAGAATAAATGAAAAACACGTTGAAACACAACGAAAACTTGTTAACCGACGACGATTTTAAGAATAATGAAAGCGTAATAAGTGACATGAAATGCACTTATCAAAAAACATTTAGTTTATTGTGCCTACTCTGAATTGCTTTAATCATCTTGAGAAGACTAAAAAAGTTTCTCTCTTTCTTGGACTCCTACTCAGTCTGGTCGTTACAAGCTAAACATTGATGCATGATGTCTAGATTCTGGTGAATCGACTGGTGGTGTAATCATCCGCGATAGTTCAGGTTTCATTGTCCACGGTTATGGTAACATATACGGAAAACTTTCTCCTATCAAATTTGAGACCATATCTCTTCATGTTGGTCTTCAAACTTTTGTAAAATAAAGGTTTGTCAAATATTGATATTAAATCACTACTGATATTCTAGTTTATCTTTTATCAACTGGAAAGTGTCATTTATCTCTTGATCATATTCTTTCTAGTATCAGATCCCTTATTTCCACTTCTATGATTATCAATCACAGTTTCAGAGAACAAAACCTAGCAGCTGATTGGCTTGCTACGTGGACCTTGAAATTCAAGATGAAGATACATCACAACAATTTCCAAGCTCACACTCAATTGAAAGCCATTACTATGTTAGAAAGATCACGCATTATATATAAAAATTGAATAATTCTGTCTATTTTGCTTTCTTTTACTAACATTATTCCTCTTTTTATTTTCAATTTAACTTAACAGGTTTTAGTCTATAACTTAAATCAATCCAGTAAAGTAGCTCTTACCGGTTTCGAATATGTTTCTCTCTTGTTGCGGCTTTTGTAGTGTTTCTCTTCGCTTTTTCTAGCTGAATTTAGAGTCATCTCAAATGGAAGATAAAGATTGTTGTTGAAATTTGAAGATTAAAGATCTTGCTAATGGGTTTTCGGTTTTTGCTGCTTTCTGGGTGAGATAGGAATTCCTTTGAATTTTGGAGTTTGTCTTTTCAAAAAAGTCGCAAAGCTCATTTTCCCTAATTTAGGCAGAAGAAATTAAAATTTTAATCTGTATTGCTTATGGACTCGATAAAACTTCTCAGCCCATCTATTGCTTCTTGGGTCTGATTTTCTTAAAAAATCCACGGCTTTTATATAAAAAAAGATACTCGTTTACCATATATATATATATATATGTGAAGTATAATTTTTTTATAATGATGAGATAAGGTGTAATAAAGACTAATAAGATGAAAAATAGTTTACAGGTAATACGCGACGATCTGATTAGTATACGACCAATAACGAGACGAGGCAATAATTCCCGTGAAATAAACATTGAGGAGATTAGCAAAATAACCTGAGATGCACAACAATCGACCAAATAAGGGTAATGTTTTACCTATTGGAAACGCAAATAGAAAGCTTAGACCAACAGTTTAAGGAGACGGTGTTTTATCTAAAGAAAGCACTAACCGAGTGCATAGATTTAAAACCAGATCAAATAGCATTCTACTCTATGGAAGCGCGAACTGAACGCTTAAACATGAAACCTAAACTAATCGTCACCACGAAGTGACATGTATAACGATGTGTGCGTTACTCATAAACGTGTTTATATATTTATCAGAAACGTAAGTAATATTATAGCATGATTAGCATGTTTAATGAGTAACGATAAAAAAATAAATGTAAATCTGAAAGTGGACAACATATATAAATAGGAAGAGAAGGGATCCAATTTCTGAAATACAAAGACATTGAATTAATTATTTTCTCATTGTTATTTTTTTCTGCGTATTCATAATTAATTTGCCAGAATTCTTGAGAAAGGTTTTTCCCTTTTCAAATTTAACGCTGTGTATAGGAATTGATTCTTAACTTTTCAAAAAAAAAAGGAGATCGAACTCTAAAACACCAATGGTAATGAATATGTCGGGAGTTGAAAAAGATAACCTTAGAGTTCGTCCCGCGAGGAATGCTTATGTGGTTAACCCCCAGTTTGTAGCAACATCTCCAATTAGCTAGAGTGATTTGGATCGAGATCAGAATCCAGGAAATTCATCCATCATTGTTGGGCGAGAGCATGTGCCTCAGGTGGTCGTAATAGCAGTAGGTGACCAACGGTCTGGGAAGCGTTGGGATCGCACCAAGCGGTTTACATGCTCTGGACAGCCTAACTAACATAGTTATTCAAGTGAACATCAATATCATCCCGCTTCAGGAAGAAAATCATTCCAAACAAAGTATGTCACCTACCTTATCTAATGTATAGCTCTTAGAGATGCAGATCAATGAGCTAAAGCGGCACCAACTTAAAACTATTCAATTCCAATTTGAGAGGGACCATGAGGCTAAGGCAATGATGGAAAAATTGACTGAGGCATTGCAACTGCTAATGGAGAAAAACAATAGGTGGTAAAATAAGTAAGTAAGAAGAGCCGCATGAACAAAGCATAGACAAGGTAAAAGGAGTCGAGCATGTGGATGAAAGCGGTGAGAAAAAACAAATGAATAGAAAGCAAGCTAATGATGATTCCCGCCATGAGGATCAGTCAAGCAATGCAGTCTTGAAGAAGAACAAGGGAGGAAAGTGTTGTAATACCATGAATACATGCCAAAAATGACAACCTACATACTGCAAGAATCCCCGTTTGTAAGCAAAATTTCTCAATGACAAGCTCCCCCGCAAATATAACCCCCATAAAATGGATTCGGGTGACGGTTCGAGTGACCCGAACCACCATCTCGAGCAATTTAAAAATACGGTGAAGAGATTTAACTGCCACGATATGCTGCTTTATAGGGCTTCTCCATAACATTAAAAGGAAATGCCCTCAACTCGTTCAACAGTTTACCGAAGGGGACAATTCGGGATTTTGTAGAGTGTTTTCAAAAATTATTTTGTTGGCCACAAAGCACACAAAAAGGTGGGTGATTCCATCATTAACTTGTACCAACAAAAAAGATAGACTATAAAAGATTATGTTCAAAGATTTGTTCACGAGATGAACACTTTTTCAAAATGTAAATTAGACATTGCGGTCGCGGTATTTAAAAGAGGATTGGACAGAGAATTAAAACTATACGACAACACGAAGGGATTATACTTCTTGTAATGACGAGGTAATACACAATAAAAGCTAATAAAATGAAAGGTAATACGAGACCATCCGATTAGTGCACGACAAATGATGAGACGGGACAACTATTTATGTGAAATAAGCATCGACCAGACGAACAAAATGAGAATAACATAGGGTGAACAATTATCCACAAAACAATAGTAATATTTATCTGTTGGACACGTAAACCGAACGCCACTGTTCTTTTTCCAAAAAAAAAAGTACTAACGGACCGTCTAAATCTTAAAATCCAAGCAAATAGCATTTTATCCGATGGAAGAACATGCCAAACGCTTGAACTTAAAACCCAATCCAATGGTCGCCGCGAAATGATGCGTAATAACATGTGCGTTATTCAAATACGTAATCTGTATTTATTGAGAAGGTGACAAATACATTCAATTTATTGCGAAAATAGACTATACAGAGAGATTCTATTAATTAATTTCTAACTGAATTCTTAAGAAGGATACAAGCTGCGTAGGATCTGGTTTTCTCACAACTTTCATACCTATAGATAACTTGTACTTTGATTTTTGTTGGTGCTATTACTTTCTGAGATCGATTACCTAGAAGGTTTGTGGTTTGATGATCCGACTAGATTGGTCTTAGTTACGATTTTGATGAATATATATGCGTTGGACTGGTATTTTTAATCTTATAATTTATCAATAGGTTAATTTTCTTACAAATAGCCTCACTCTTTTCAGAAATACATTATCAATACTAAAACAACAAAAATTTATACTATAACTTTTTGGTCATGAAAATGTGAAACTCGCTATCAGAACTATTAATATATATGAGGTTTTATTGGTCACGAGCTTTAAAATACAAAGTTTATTTTGAAACAACTGCAGAGTTTTTATTAACCATCAAATGTTACCTTACTAGTTACACTACACTATTCGAGAATCTCCATGCATTTTTCCAAGACAAATAAATCGACTAATCTATAAACTTTCAGATAGCTTTCCAGGTAACGTCCATGATGCTCATGCGCTGCAATAATGGAGACCAGCAACACAGAGACAATATATAATGCTTATAAAACTAGAAGGAATTCTTATGAGAGAATGCTTGAAGCTTTAATTTTCGTATCTTGGTAATGCGGTGGATACAAATCAGTTCACGGATAAGAGATATGAATCATAAACTGATAAATAACTTTCAATGGGCATAATAACAACATAAGAGAATTACTCATCTTACAAATTTACTTAGTAAGATCGATGCTTCTTCCTGTACAGTTTTCCATGCTTCGATCACATGTCTTTCTTCAGTTAATGGTGCCCCTACTGCAAAACGTAAGATGTAACTTCCTGATAGAACCTGCGTAAAAGTTACTATTTAAATGAAATCCAACATCAGTACTGTAAGTCTGTAAACCAGTCTTGTTCATAATAAGTAAAGGAAACAAAGTAGTATGATTCTTAATGTGACTATGGTCTCCTATGACGTGGCATGATTTACTTACAGCTTAGTGTGTTGATTTTACTACAATTTGACAATTAATGCATCACTAAGCGCCGCATGCACTAATTTGGTGAAACTATAGTCGCATCTAAGAATCATCTTACTTTCAGTACAACTGTGTAGAGTTTATCCTATTTTCCGACTATTTCATAATCTAAATTATTGAGGATATATAATCTCTAGTTATTCACTTTCTGAAAATAGTCCATGAAATATTTAATAATTAAAATTTTGTAGAAAAAGAAATAGGAATCTGAAACTCGTTATTGATTTAAAATCAATCTAGGATTTTGAAAACTTGAATCTGAAAGTCCCTTTATGAACAAGCTATAAGCAAAGGTGGGCAGTGACTTTACTGTGTGAGAAATGAAGATTTTTCCACTTGAGTTCACCGCATCAAGTAGGTAGTGGTTCAACTTATTGCCATGATCTTCATCATTGTTCATGTGCCGGAGGCGAAAGCAAACCAATGAAAATAACCGAGGAGTAACAACCTGCTCAGATTTATAAAATATGCCTTCGTCATATATAATACTTTTACATAATACTGAGAATATGTGCATAAACAAGCAGTTACCTCGAATCTGGGGTCCTGAGCAACAAGTCCCTCAAAATGTTTTGCCAACTTTATATGATTGCGTATATGGCACTGTAGATTTTCTAGTCCGTATAGTCGTAAAACCATCCATAGTTTCAAGGATCTGGGAGTTGGTACTTCTATTAGTAAACAACATTCCACTATTTAAAAGCAGCATTATTTTTATATTTTCTCCATTAATCTTCATGCAATTTGATCTATTTAATTTATTGTCTGCAGGGGAGTAAGTAATAAGTCATTCACATAAAAAATGGAGAATGGCACCTAAATCTTCGCCCAAGAGGAATTTGCCAATCTTTATAATCCACCACTAGATTTGCCTGAGAGGCCTGAAGCATCAATTACAAAGGCAAGATCGTATAATGTTATTTAGATTTGCATTATCTTCATGGGATAACAACGGTGTCGTTTGTTATAAAATAGTATCAGATCAATGCACGCAAATCATACCTTGTTTTTCAGAAACTCTGGATTAGTAGAAAGGGCCTGAATTAGAGAATCTCTGTCCTGTTTTAATAAAATGACTCATAAATTTTCTGGAAGTATAGCATGCCAATTTTGTCTATATAAACTACAACATTTTGGCGAGGCAGAGTCAAACATCATCATGCTCAAACAGATTCATCAGGGAAAAAACTCATATTTTTTATAGAAATCATGACGGCCATTGAACAGCTCAAGGTGCATCTTTTATTTGATGACGGCAACATATAAAAGAAAAAATCAGCATACCTTTACCCAAAGCGCTGAACAATCAAAGTTTGTTAAAAACCATTTATGAGCATTCATGTTAAAAGAGTCAGCTTCTTCAATGCCATCAATATAATGGCGATATTCTGGACATATACAAGCACTTCCAGCATATGCAGCATCCACGTGAAACCACATCCCCTCGCTCTGTCAAGACACCATATTCCCTAGAATGTTATAATCGTCTAAGTCTAACATTTGCTCTACACTTTTTTACAGAATGTTAAAAATTAATTACAAGTAAAGCTAGAAATCTGTTCTTATTTAATATCTTGAAAATAGAATGTTGTGTACTTGTTCTAAACAAGGTGCATTATAAAAAAAACTGGAACCATTTAAAAAAAAGAACTGATGTGATCTACAAATCAATCAACTTGCTTCATCAGTTTCTATCTGTATGTGAGAGCTCAAATTACATTAGACATGCTGTTGAAAACGAGTTCATTCAGCACCCTTCAAGCAGGAAGCTATATAGCTTTGTTAGCCTATATTTTTTCATACTTGGAGGGTGCAGGGTCGTCTAGTCATCCCTATCGAATATGTACTACAAACTAACTAGATATACTGACATACTCACATAAAGCTGACTTATGAAATATATTTAGTTGTCACCTTAGCTATGACTCCCAGCTCAAACAAAGGATCGACTGCTGTCGAGGAAGTTGTGCCAACCTGCATGCAAAAAATGGAAGATCTGAAACTACCACATCCTTCATTCATGTGTCTCTCCATATAAATTACAAAAAAAGAAAAATTAATAAATGGAGAGTCTTATGATTATTACTTACAAGGAATCAGCTCTATGGACAGTGTACATATACAATTGTTGTATACACTTTATAGGTTACTTCAATTATATTCCACACCATTGATATATAAATACAGTTACAAAATTTATGGACAATACTCAATACAAGAAAAGATATAACTTAGGAGTAGATTATACACAGACCGGGTTCGTGTCATTGATTTACAAAAATAGGCATTTCGAGGTATCTTTGCAATAATAATAGCACATATCGGACCCTTGGAAAAAACTTAATTGTGCTGCCCAGCCTGTCCTTTACAGTTAAGAAACTTTGACATTATAATAATTCATTAACCTAGAAGTTCAGAATGGTGATAACTGATAGCTCCTAAACAAAGGACAGACAAAGAGCAAATGTAATTTAATTCTCAACTGCTCAACAGTCAACACAACAATCAAGCTTCATGTTTCACTGGACTACGATATAGTGAGGCACGACTTCAAGTAAATAACTAGAATGTTACATTGTGTAATAATAGAGTGAGGAATATATGATAGGACAGTGCAGAAATATTTACGGTTGTAGTTTCTTACAGTAGCGCATAAGAAAAACGGGATCAATCCCATAGCAATATCTTTTGAAATTGCTTCTTTTAGTATATCTGGAGAAAGTGCATAGCTAATCGTAGGGTCTGTTGTTAGCAGCCTGCAGTTCTCTGGATGGATTCCTCCTATCTGCAGTGAATTGATATACATCATAACACGATAGGCATATAAAATTACAAAGGCTATCCAAACTTTAACATCACAAATGCTTTAAGGGACAGCTAAATTCTCATTACTGCAAAAAACTATCCCAAACTACAGTTATCCGCCCTAATCACAAACTTGGAAAATCTACCCCAAACCATACGTGACAAACTTGGTAAAAAAACAGAAACAGTAATTTTGATGAATTTTTTTCGACTAAATTAAAAAGCACAACCAATGATAGCACATTTCTGGGCAAAAGAATAATAAGTTTGAGCAATTTCATCAAGATACCTGACAGGCCTTTTGTAAAGCAGAATGTGTTTGATCAGATGCATATACAACAAGCTTCTCAAGTGCACTTTTTCCAACTTTCCTTAAAATTTTATCACGAGCAGCTATTAAAACAACTAGAACAGCTTCACTTGCAGTGCCTTGTATTACTCCACCACCCTTTCCTGCAGTATGATTACTTAAATCTCAGGATTTTATGATATCCAACCTCCGATAAAAAGATAAAGAAAAACTAATCCTAATAGAACAACTCTACCATGTTTAGGTTTAGGGTTTTAATTAGCCTTCGCCTTGTTCTGCACTTCTTAAATAAACAATCTAGTCCTCAAGATGATAATACTTAGAAAAAAATAGATTATCTAAGCGATTCTGATATATTAAACCATTTCAAAAGCTTTTCAAAGCTTTTCCTTCTATTTTATTTCATTCATAGGTGCAACTTTCAATTGTTAGTGAAGCGTTAACGGCTAACTTAGATGGTTGGAAAAGCAGAAAATGACTCTGATCACCTCACATGTGATATAAATATATGTATTTGTAGCACCCATTGGTTTTCATTTCTCATACAGTAGTTGGATATCATTTTAGTGCGGGCACCTCCATAGCCCAGATGGATTTTGTTTTAAAGTTTGTCATTTTGAGATTACATTTATTTTTCAATAATAACTTTTACAACTTTCTAATTGTTAATCATTTTGTGCATTCAAAAGATTATTTTTACTAAATCCTGAATTTGTTATAATTAAAGCACAAATTTTATGAGACAAAACTTCAAAAAATCGCTGTTCTTCCAAGAGAAAAAAATATTTCCGGAATTCCTTTCCCAAAAATCTTCAGGCTCGGAACTTTTTCGGACATTTTTTTTCATAAACTTTCCGGAAATCTCTGTTCTTCTCTTCAACTTTTCGAATATATAAACACAACTCAAAATCTTTAAAAACTCCAGCAATATAAATTTTCCCCGGATAATGGGTGCCTTGATGTTTAATATCTAACTTTAACAAGCTTTGATAAAAACTTTAGTGAGGTTTTGGTATTTTTAAACAAAGATATATATAGTTTATAATCTTATACAAAAAATATCAACACCTTACATTATCTAAAATCCAGAAAACACAAAAAAAATAAAACATAAATATGGCAGTTTCTGAATTTCATAAAAAGTACTTCTCACTTGCAGCAAAACAGCATTCATTTTAAGCAACCAAACATTTTGCCAAATCAGTTTCCATTTTCGGTAAAAATGCCAAACAGTAGAAAAATTACGAACCAAACACACAACCTTAGAGTTTGAGAAGTTGAAATTATGAAATTGCAATGGTTAGTAATTTGTTTTTCTTTATTTATGTTGTGTGTTCGAGAAAACACATAATGCACATCTTTTCCATTTAAGAACTTATTAAACTATACTTAATGGGATGAACTCGATCCATTCGATGTTGCTTTTAGACTACTAAATATAATAAAAATAATAAAATGATGTAAAAACCTTACCAGTTGAATGGAAATCTTCAGGTAATTTAAGCAATTTAGCAAGCCAGTCAAGAACAATCATTTCAAGCTCAGTTGCTGCAGGCGAGGTAATCCAACTGAATCCGACAATGTTGAGACCAGCGCTTAGCATCTCTCCCAAAAACCCAGCAACACTACTATTAGAAGGGTAGTAAGCAAAAAAGTTTGGACTTTGCCAATGGGTCACTCCTGGCAAAATCTTTTCCTTTATATCTGCAATCACATAAGACTTTTTGCCCATCACTAAGAAAGAAAAAGTCAACTCAAGTCTGCGTCGGATTAACTGCTGTGAAGCTAGATTTTTCTTAAGTTTTTACAACAGCTAAAAAGACCCAAAAACATTGATAATATAGTTGCGGTACTTCACCATCAAGAACTTCTTGCAAGGACTCGGGATGATTTGGTGCCGAATGTGGTATAAGGTTACGAAGATACCCTGGCTGCATTCCATCATTTACAATTTTATATAACCAGTAGAAGAACTAAGACTGATGTACCGAAAAAACTAATCCAGAATAGAACAAGCAGCAACAAAGGCATCAACAGGTGTATTTCAGTGTAAAAGAGAGCCTACATACTATAGTTTATCTAAGCAGATATGCTTGGTATCAAAGATCCAACAACAAGATGAATAAGGTTTAAATCTGATTATTTCAGTGTAAAAGTGAGCCTACATACTATAGTTTATCTAAGCAGATATGCTTGGTATCAAAGATCCAACAACAAGATGAATAAGGTTTAAATCTGATTATTACTGTATAATTGTGTTTCGAATACCATTATAAACCACAGATTCCATAAACTGCTGCAATAAGTGTACGAGTAGAGCCATGAAAAAAAAAATTGAAACAGGTATAAGGAGGTTAATTGGTTTTGCTTTATTTTTGTGAGAAATCCAACTTCTATGTGATCAGCAAGAACAATTCAAACCAAAGAAAAACAAAAGTTTATAAATCATTTAGAGCTGGTGAAGACAAACAAGTAGACTGATTAGTCATCAGCAACCCAAAAAGGAGAAAATAAAGAGGAAATTAGGACCTGAACTTGGCTGAGAACAGGAAATTCCTCGATCGATTTATAGTAATCAGCGATGAAATCAACCATCCGATGACCATACTCTCTCAGTTGCTCGGAGTCCATCGGCTTCAACTCGCTCTTCTTCTTACCTTCCTCCCTAAGACGCATAAACAAAAAATCAAACACCTTAACGTCATGAAAGCAACAAAGATGTACAGAAAAACGGTATCGCCGACTTACATTATTGAATTTAAAATTGTTGAAAGAGAGGCAAGTGATAGAATCCAGAGTCAAATAGAATCCTTTGCTTTGTGTGGCTACGGATACTATAAGTATGTTTGAAAATGAATCGAAGAATAAACTCAAAAAATATTGTGATTTTGGTGGGACGTTCAAATGCGGGAATTGGACAACAATAAAAAGAGAAAATTACTAACAAGATTAAAATCAAGAGGTTATATCTTTCGGGTACCTTAAATTTCTCGTATGTTATTTGAGATCAATAGTACCAAGACGAAGACTAAACAGCCGCGCCAGCTTTAAATAAAAGTATTTTCGTCGATAGCGAAAACGAGGATCGAATAAATGAATGACGACCGAACAGCAAACTCTCAGTAAAAATATAATCCGCAAAGCAATACGATTCAAATAAAAGAGGACTTTAAGAAAGTAATAGCCGCCCCAGATGATAATCCACGGCTATTTGAAAAATGAACCTTATATCATTATTAGCGTTATATCATGATTAGAGACGCTATTTCGGACCCGTCCGGTTAGAGACGCTATTTCGGACCCGTCCGGTCGGGTTTTGTTCGATCCAAACATAGGGCGGTAGATGAGGATTAAAAAAAATTAATTTGTAACCGAACCGGGTCGGGATGGGTTTAGATTTTTAATTTTTCTGATTCGTCCCGATCCCAAAATTATAAATATATATATATATAATAAATTAATATATTTAAAATAAATTAAAAAATATTAAAATTAATATCTACGGGTCAGGTGGGATTGACCAGCGGACATGAACAGACGGGTCGAATAAACCCGAAAATGGATCGGACCGGGTTCGGATTCAAGCGTAAAAAAACGGAATCGGACACACCGATCTGACCGCGACCCACGAACGGTCCATTGTCATTCCTAATTATGATATCGGCCACTAAAACAACGCGAAAACATTTTTTACCCATTAGCAATGTTATGTAAATAATAATGCTTTATAGATATGGGAAGTAAATAATAATGCTTTATAGATATGGGAAGTAAAGGAATCTTGTTAAACGATGTATAAACTGGAAAAAAACGGATTTCCAAAATGAAGAAAAAAAAAGTATAAATTGTTTTTTTTATTTTAAGTTCTCATCGTATAAATTGAAAGTTTTTTATCAGATTTGGTTTTGTTTGTGAGAATGCGAATTAATCTTTTTATGTTCTAAATCGTTGCACTCATAAATTTACCAATGGTGGTAATAGTGTCAGGGATTGAAAGGAACACTTATAGACCAAAAAAACTAAAAGATGAACGGGGACGTTGAGGACACCGATGAGAGCAAAAAAATAGAATAATATGAGAGTGAACGACTCTGATCAAGAGGACCAGTCGAACAATGAAGTAGCAAAGAAAGACATTGAGAAAAAGTGTTATGTATTACCATGCAAGGCTGACAATGGTGACTTATGTGCTTTAGGGGTCCTTTTTCGTTAAAATGATCCTAGCAGGAAAGCTTCCCCAAAAGTTCGATCCCTACAAGATGGACTCGTACGACGGTTCAGGAGACTTAAAGCACCATCTAGAACAGTTTAGAAACATGATGATGGTCTTCAATCGATGGTATTTTACTATGCAGAGCTTTCTCCATGATTGTAAAAAAAAAGATGTGCTCGGCTGGTTCAACAGTCTCCCAAAATGCACCTTATAAGACTTTTAAGAACTTTTATGACGTGTTTAGCAATTAATTTGTGGGGAATAAAATACTATATAATTCATTTATAGTATAATATTTTAATGTTACGAAAATTAATCAAATTTTTAATCATACAAGTTGTCTTAGATGGAGCGTTGCTGGAAATATACTTGAGTTGGTTCGCATTTCGCACCAACGAAGACGTAACTACATGGGAAATTCCGCTCAATAAAAGATTAAACAAATATCACCATATCAAGCATGTCTAAACAACTACTACGCATGATGAAGTATCACACTTCTATGATCTAACCAAAGACCATTGTTTACTTACATGTGTTACTTGTAAATAATATCACTTCAACAAATATTTTAGACTTATTTACTCATTGTTTGGATGTTAAAGTTTATAGCTTTAAACAGTACATCATCCCTCGACTATCGCGTTTGGTGGCAGGTAGTCATTTGACTTTCAAATGTCCGTTGACAGTCCCTGGACTATCGCGTTTGGATAAAGTTAGTCCACCAGATCCTTTGATCTATGAGAGGCTGCCACCTGTCACTGTAGTCCCCGGATTTTTGTATCACCACTAGTCCCTTGAGTTTAGTTATCTGCAATATTCTATATTTTGGGTTTCACCTAAACTCAAGGGATTAGTGGTGATACAAAAATCTGGGGACTATCTTTATCCAAACGCGATAGTCCAGGGGACTGTCAACGGATATTTGAAAGTCGATGGACTATCTACCACCAAACGTGATAGTCGAGGGACTATGTACTGTTCAATGCCTAAATTTTATTGTAAGACTCATTTTAATATTATTTTTTTCTAAAACTCTTCAAAACGTACTAAAAATGTGAAATACCAAACTTTCCAATAGCTTTTTTACACCTCATATACACGTATACGCGATTCAAATACAAATTCATGCGTATTAGGTGCAAGATGTTGTATGCGTTACATTACAAGGTCGTGCAATTTCATCCAAAATCGGGTATATCAGTGCTCGAATCTGCATCGTTGTACGCGACTTGAGTGTGAAATAACTATTAGAAAAATCAGTAAATCCGTTTTTTTACTGTTTTCTTCTTGGTAATACTTAATTTTTTTTTTATGAATCGTCTACTTTACTCCTTACAAACACATAAAGCAAAAATGAATGAGAAAAATAAAATGCTAAAATTTGACTAAAGACAGATCGAACAACAACTTAGGAATTCTAAAACTCAAACAATAACTTACTACGTGAATTAAGAGGCTCAACAAGAATTAAGGAATTTAAGTAATTAAACAACGATAAAATTAACGATAATTCTTTATCGTCAAATTTTATCTGTCAGGTCAGTCCCATTTTATTAACTTCATTTCCTATTTCTCAATCTTGTAGTACATCGTAGCCTTATGTTCTCATTCCTCCTTCTTGGTCCAGCTAGTCCTCCGTTGAACTATCGGTGATCAATCAGTTAAGAAACTGGAATATAGTATGATGCACCTCCTCGTTGAGGTTGTAAACTAGGTATACACGTTGTTTCATTAGATACGTCCACCTAGTTTCAACCTCGTTCAAACATTTTAAAATCTTAGGCAACTGGACGTGATCCCTGTCGTATAAGAAAAAAAATTAGCATACCATTTCCAATAGGTTTTACCCCATTCTTCATGATAGGTTTTCGCCACTTCTACAGAGGCTTTCTTCAAATATCCATATTCTAAATCAGTTCAAGCATACATTTTTTGGCGTGTTTGAGTTTTCTAAGTTGCGTTCTAACAAGAGTAAAGCCATATTTTATCCCACGATAGCGTAATCCTAATAAACTTATGAATACTAGACACATATCAGTTGTGGATAATGTAATTCCCTAAACCAATTAGTTTGTGACACATATTAGATGAGACTATATCATATCCTTTTTCGTGTCAGGATAAACCCATGTGATGCTTTAAAGTTTGATTTGAGGGTCGAGTTCTAACAGATAGGGGTTGGGATATAACATAACGATAAATTAAACAAAGTATAGTTAGTGTAAATGAAATTAAATATGGACGTGACGTATACACAAAGCAAACTGTACATAAAGTAAATGAAATTAAGTAACATAACTAAAAAATATAATTGAATTCTATATAATTCACAAAATATAGAATTATAAAAAAACTAAAAACCGTACGTAACAAAGTAATCGGCAACGGGTAGAAAATAGTTGTGATACATGCCCAAAGAATAGTAACATAACTATAGAAGACACAATGAAAAATCAGTCACGCTCTCGCTATTGGTGCGCCAGTGTGAAACATTCCTCTAAAAGCTTACAAAACTCCTTCAAACTCATCTCATGGGATCTTGAATGTACTTCGATAAGACGATCTGACAAGTCAAATAACCTAGCATGATAAATGCTCCTGGATGGGTTGACCCCAATGTACGCATCTGCTGCACGATAATCTGGATCAACCAAAACATACCATAAGTACGACTTAACCCATACATGATATATAGAGACGATACCATGTTAGCATACCTAGTAAGTATCATCAACTTTATATGACTCATATGCCACCCATATACAATCATCCCACAAATAGCGCATGTTAGCACTCCGACCTCTACCGCCAGCTTGCTAAACAAGTCATAGTGGAACAAGTATCTCCTGAACATGCCTCAACATTCGAGCTACGTGGATAGGATAGTAAGCCTCGATGATGTCCTAAGACCTCAATATATCGTCTATTTAAGCTACATCACATAATGGTCTAACATCGCGTAAATGCTCGTATGACATGGACTAGACCTACTATATAAACGATAATTTATGTAAAAAATAAACAAGTATTTAAATGAAGATAAATATATACTATAAAACTTACATCATGCTCCCTCAAAATAGATATAATATACCATGATTTGAATAATTAGTCTCTAGACTATCGATTTTAGTAACAGATAGTTCATTAACTTTCAAAAGTCCACTGGTAGTCTCTGGACTATCCAATTTGGATAAAGTTAGTCCCCCGTATTTGTTGATTAATGTAAAGCTTCCACGTGGCACCATGTTCAACAAAAACTTGTAACACCGATCATCCCTTGAGTTTAGGTCAAAGTTCAAATGTAGTCAAGGTTAAAGTCAATGGACAATTGGTGATATAAGTTTCTGTTAAGTACAGTGCCACGTGGCAAGTGTATATTAATCACCAGATATGGGGGACTAACTTTATCCAAACTGGATAGTCAATGGACTATCAACGGACTTTTGAAAGTCCAAGGACTATATGTCACTAAAATTGATAATCTATATACAAATTACTGTTCAAAACCTCAAATATTTTCTCGAGTATCTTGGTCTGAACGAAAAGGAGGAGGTGCATATCTACACATACTCGGCTGAGTGATATCATATAAACTAAATAGCATAGTCGGAATGGTCGGAAAGTGATCGTATATCCATGTCTCTAACAATGTAATGAAACCATTAAAACCCGACGTTGTATGTAAACAGCCCCCCAAACTGGTAATATATCTGAACCAATATAAGTTGACCCTAATTATGCCTATCTGTGGTCTTGTAGTTCTCAATAAACTATAGATAATTACCCCTCGCCGCCCACACAACCATCTTTATAAAATCACATCATCGTAAAATTCAAAAATCGAGTAAACATCACGCAAATAATAGGAACATACATATCTCCCACTACCATCATGGTTACAATTAAGCTCCACCTTACAATTATCATCATGTACACATAGTAATCGAGCTTACGCTATTTGTTGACCTCTACTAGGAAACGTAACTAGGTCAAAACCATGACTTGTAACCGGAAGACTTGGGATAGTGTGGACTTCGTCTAGTGTGACCGTCATCTCACCAAAATGAAACTGGAACGTATTCGTCTCTATATTCCATCTCTTTAAAAATCTCTCTACGATATGCATGTTGATAGACCAACGTGTAAAACAGTCGATGAGGGGACCAAAACACATCTTCATCACCTTATTTATTCCTACTCTATCGAGTAAGATCCAAAATTGTGATGGGTAGAGTATATCGCATAACAATGTAACATTGATCTCTTCCATAATATTTATAAAAAAATAACTAAAATATACGATATAATTTACTACACGATAAACCACCAAAGCAACTTACATTGTTGTTGGATACGTTATTCACCTCATTATGTTTGTACTTTTTCATGTCTCAGTACAAGTCCAGAACACGTAGATTGACCTTCTGGAAAAGTTGATATGGAGTACTACGTCGGTGTTGAACAAAATACATACGGTTGTGTCGTTCAACCCTAATATACCTTGAACTAGGTCTACGTTACTGAGTAAGATCATCATCGGTCGTCTCTGATCATTTCAGATATTGCTGGAAGCATATCTCTACTAATCCTAATAATATCCGAAGGGCTTTTCAGATAATCCAAACAAAAAATTAATAGAGGAACAGTAGTTGGAGTGGAACCATGACTCAATTGCATGCTAGTAATTCGTCTATTGGGCATGGGGGCTCATAACAATGATCCAGTTACAAAGTTTGACTCATAAAGCCCATGGGTTAAGGAAAAAACAACTATAAATACCCCAACAAACGTCATTAAGAGGGGTTGGATTTTTTTAGGAATATTAAATACAAGCGCACACCTCTTTTATATCACTACTTTCTACTTGGTAATTTAATACTCCACTAATAAACTACCTAAAATACCCTCTGATCATAAATCATCCACATCAGTCTCATGGTTCGATCTTGGCGAAAATAATTTCATTTACGATGAGGGTGCTGAAATTACAATAAACAGCTTAGTTTATACCACAAATTATCTCAAATAATTCAAAAACACCATAATATGTATTAAACAAAAAACGAACACATTGTTACGTAATAATATAATGAATTAAAGGTATTACGCAAGAAAAACAATTTAACAAATTTTTAGTGTCATGCCTATGCAATTCTGGGTAAAATCGCGTAGGTAATGTGCGCGATTGCGCCCGATTGACAAATCTATGTTTGTGCGAAATCACCCAGATAACGCTCAACGAACAACCAAAATCGCGCATCCAGGTTGCACAAATCCGGCTTTTCGTCCTACAATACGTGCGTGATTTTGCACGCTTCAAATATCCAAATTTCTCATATTACCCCAATTAAACAAATAGACTAATAAATAGAACTAACTAGTATTCAAAATAACAACTGCAAAATACACAAAAATATAAATTTTGTAAACATAAATTTAAAATCTAAATATCACTGGAAAAAAAACTTCGAAATAAATTAGATTAATAACTTACTAATATAGTGAAGTCCGATTGGCTAAAACTCTGATTTTTTAAATTAATATTTTAAAAAATAAAACTATAATAAAAAATAATATAAAATAATATAAAATAACATGTTTTTATATGTGTGTCAAACTGAAAGAATAAAATATAATTAAATCATCATTTAGGCCATAAAGAATTCGAATAAAGAAAATATAAACTTCTCTAACTAAGTTGAAATTGATGGCTCCAAGAACTGCTCATTAGCCTTATTCGTCTTCTATATTTTTATTAGTGTCTTCAATGGTGGATCTTTCTTTCTCATTCTATTCTACTTCTTTTTAATCCTTATTATTGTTGACATATCTTTTACGGATATATAAAATAATGAAATATTTGAAGAAGAAGATTTCCCTGTTCTTAACTCAAGAACAGAGGAAATAGAGAAATGAGTGTAAAAATGAAGACTTTTGCAGAGGTAAGGAAAAATCATGGAGCAATCTGTTAATTTGTCTCCTGAAATAATTATAGGCAGTAGAGATCACATATCTATCCAATTTGCTAATGATGTTAAGGATTATCTTAGTTTATCGGAAAAAATTGCAATTGTTGGCAAATTTTCTCTCGGTTTTCCGAAGAAGAGCTCCATGGATTTGTTCTCATCTTCTTTTAAATTTAAAGGAAGTTATATTATCTGCAAATAGGACTCTAGACATCTCATTATGGAGTTTGATTTGAAAGATGATGTTGCCAAGGTTTGGTCCAAGAATGTTTGGCGAATCGGGAGTTCTACGATGAGAATTCTGCGCTCGCAACCTGATTTTAACGTTAAATATGAGTCCCCTGTTTCGTTAGTCTGGGTTAGGCTGGGTAGAGTTCATGAGTTCCTTTATGACAAGAAAGTTTTAAAGGAGATTCTGGTTGCATTAGGTACTCCTTACAAAATCAACTTTGCTGAAAAGAATAGATGTTTGAACAATGTTGTGTTTGGCATTGTGGAAATGGACTTATCAGCGAAGATTCATAATAAAATATGGGTCGGATTTGGTATGAATGAGGGTTGTTGGCTCTCTGTTTCTTATAAAAATTTACCTAGTTATTGTTCTTATTGCTATTATCTTAGACATACGGTTGACAATTTCTTGAAGAAGAACAAGATAAAAGAGAAGGAAATCACTGAGATATGAAAAGAAATAATTCAAAATGAAATTTTATTTAATGTGAATGTTTACAAGAATATGGAGAAGAACAAGAGTATAAATCCTATGTAGAATCAGATATATGTGCCTAAAGTAAAATCGATGGTGGTTAATAAAGCTGTTGGATCTTCTAATGCCTTTGAAAATTTAGTTGTCTGCAATGATGGTCTTGACTCCAAAAATGATCTTCATATTTCCAAAGATGATGACCTAATTCATGATTTTCAACAAGACTTTGTAAATGACAATTCAAATCAAACTGAAGATATTGAAATAATTGATACTTTAAAGAATCTCAACAAGGAGATAGATTCTAAGCTGTCTATTAATAGTAGTAGCATCTGTGCAAAAGGAAGCTCGCCAAAAGGAGAAAATATTGGGAGTGAATGTGCTTCTCCTACCAACCAGGGATTCAATAACATCCTGAAAAAGAAATTAAAAGCAGTTAGTAAAGGTAAAAGACCAACCAAAAGAGCTTTAAAGTCTCTGCAACTGTCAGGGATAAAGAAAAGGTATATGTCCTTATCCGATCATGATTACTCTCCTTAATTGGAATGTTTGAGGAGTGAATAACATATCTAAAATTAGTAGATTGAAAGATATTATTTTTAAAGAGAAAGTGAAAATCCTTAATGTTCAAGAACCTATGGCTAGCTTGGATGTTATAAAGGATGTTGCTGCTAAATTAGGCTTCCCTAATTACACTTCGAACCATATTAACAAGTTCTGAATTTTATGGGTTAGTGATATTAACATGGAGGTTTTTTCTAATCATGATCAATGTCTTACTCTTGAGGTTAACATTCCTAATGTTAATGAATCCTTTCTGTTATCGGTTGTTTATGCTAAGTGCAATAGACAGTTAAGGGAGATGTTGTGGTCTGAGCTTAAAAATATTTCTAATAAGAATAAAGCTTGGATTACCATGGGAGATTTCAACATTGTTGTTGATGTGGATGAGCAAATGGGTTGTTCCTCTCTGTGTCAAAGCAGTATCCAGGATTTTGTTAACACTGTCAATGATTGTAGTCTTGAAGATGTTGGGATGGTTGGCTCCAAATTCACCTGGAACAAAAACTTAAAATGGAAAAGATTAGACCGAGTGATGATAAACAACAACTGGTCTAACCTTTTCAGCAACACTTAGGTTATTAGCATGGTTAGAACTTTCTCTGACCATGCCCCTCCCCTAATCTCTGCATCTACATTATTCAATAACCATACTAACAAGAAGAAAAATTTTAAGTTTCTAAATGCTTGAATCACTGATAATTCTTTTAAATGAGTGGTTGAAGAAAATTGGAACCAAAACATAAATGCTCTCTTCCTAATGAAGTTTTTTGGTGTAAAATGAGAAAGTTAAAAAGATGTTTGAAAACTTGAAACATAAACAATTTTGGAAATGTTTTCAGTAAAGTGAAAGATACAGAGGAAAATGTTAACAAACTAAACAATATTCATCAAATAGAAAATAGTTTACATTCTAATGCTAACCTTAAGAAAGCTATTGCCCTTCATCTTAAAGCATTAAGGTGTGAGGAGATTTATTGGAGGCAGAAATGCTATAATGCTTGGCTTAAGGATGGTGGTGGAAATACTAAATTCTATCATGCATTTGTTAATAATAAAAGAAGGCAGAATACTATCCATGGCATCAAGCATGACAATATTTGGTTATATGATGATATGAATATAGGAAATTCAACAGCTAGCTACTTTACTTATAAGCTTTCTTGTGATTCCTATAACAATAAGGATGATAAATATTCTTCTATGTCTAATGACCTTTTTGACTCCATCCCAAAAGTGGTCTTAAGTGAAGAGAATACTCTTCTTATGGTGCCTGCAGATGAGCTAAAGGTTTGGAATGTTATAAATAACATGAAAACTTATAGTGCAACTGGATTAGATGGTTATAATATAACCTTTTACAAAACTTGTTGGAAGATTATAAAAACAAGATCTTTGTATTTCTATTAATGCTTTTTTGCAGGGTTATAATATGCCAAATGGCATGTTTGCTACTGGGATTAGTTTGATCCCTAAAACCTCTAACTCTTTCAGTTAATCTAATTTCAGGCCAATTAGTCTTTGTACCATGTTAAACAAAATCTTTTCTAGGCTTATTAATACCAGATTGTCTACTATTCTTCCTAATATTATCTATAATTTCTAAGCTGCTTTTGTTAAAAATAGGTCTATCCATGACAGTATTCTTATTGCTAAAGAATTAGCATTTGATATTAACAGAAAACCTAAGAAATGAAATATTTTGGTTAAGTTGGACATGTCAAAAGTTTTTGACAGGATGTCCTTCTCTTTTATTTTAAATGTTTTAGCTCATTTTGGCTTCTCTCATACATTTATTAGTCTCATATCTAAGATGATCAATAATGTTTCTCTGTCTATTATTCTTAATGGCAACAGCTATGGGTACTTTAAGTCTAAAAGAGGCTTGAGACAGGGTGATCCCCTGTCCCCAAGCCTCTTTATCATTAGTGGAAAAGTTCTGATCAGAGGTCTTTTTTGTTTGTTTAATAGCAATAAATCTATGCAGTATACTACTAGAATAAAAAAATTTGTTCATTGTACTGCCTTTGTTAACGATACTATTATTTATACTAATAGTCATCCTAATTCAATTAACCTATTGAGTAACCTTTTAGACAGGTATCAACATATTTCTGGCCAATCCATAAATAAAGATAAGACTATTATCATTACCTCTGGTAAACTGCAGTAGTGCAGAATTCAGACAATGGAAGTCAATACTGGCTTCAGTACTGGCAAGCTCCCCATTTGATATCTTAGCGTCACCTTGCACAGAAATAACAAAGCTCAAAACTTTGCTCCATTAATTGATAAGATTAATGCAAAAGTTTTGGAGTGGGACTCCAAGTAACTGTTTTATGGGGGAATACTTTCCTTAATTTCTAACATTCTTATGCCTATAACCTATTATTGGATTCAAATTTCTGTTTTACCTATCTGTATTATTAAAAGAATTAAAAAAAATTGAACAGATTCTTATGGAGGTCAAAATTTAATGAAAAAATGGTTTATTGGGCCTCTTAAGATAAGATATGTTTTCCTTTTGAAGAAGGTGGACTAAATATCAGGAACATTGCTGACATTCAGTCCATTTTCTTTCAAAAATTATGGGTTAATTGTAGAAAGAATGAGAATCTTTGGTCTAAAATCATGAATGATATCTATAACAGAGACACCCACCCTTTAAAAGTTAATGACTAAAACCAAAGGTTCACTAACCTGGAAATGCCTTGTAGGTACAAAGGTTGTGGCTGAAAACAACATCGAATAAAATATGGGGAGTGGAGAAATGGACTTATGGTGTGAAAGATGGCACTATTGGCCTCCTATCATTGATCACAGACAGGCTGCTAATAACTGGTTACATGAAGTTGCAGAAGGAAAGCTTGGATAAGAAGGTGAATCAAAAGCTTGAGCTATATTTGGTGGCTTTGTGGCAAATTTGTGTGAGTTAAAGTGGTCATTTGATGGGAAAAATCTCAATTCACCATCAATCTTCGCTTTTTCCGTGAATTTCGCCTATGAGGATGGTTGTTTGACAAGAGGAGCTAGGGTTTTTGAGTTGGAGCTTCGTGAAAGTCTGAATCGTGATGAATGAGTCTTTAGTCAATTATGATTCTTTGGGTGCTTGCTCTAAGCCCTGTAATTTTTGTTTAAGTCTTAATTGACTCTCCATAGTTTGTAAAACTTTCAATTAAGTAATAAATTTCATTGCTTAAAAAATAAATAAATAAAATACTATTATTATTATTATTATTATTATTATTATTATTATTATTATTATTATTATGAGTGTCAAACTCTAGAGTTCTATTTCTATAAAAACTGAATGTAGTTATACCAGGGTTAAGTTTTTATAAAATCGCTTATGAGCGTTTAAATATTTTTTTTGTTTATTTTCAATACATCACCAGGAGGCGCAAACCAGACGTATAAAATCATCTTCAATCGAATCTCAGGTAAGCTTTGTCGGTAGAAATCATCAATGGAGGATGAATCAGATTTATTCGAATCGATGCGAGCTCACTTTCCTGTCTCATTTGGGAAACAATCGAAGCCCAAAACGTCACTGGATGCCATCCACAGCGCGACCCGCCGCGGTGGCGTCACCTCCGTAGAGCCTCGGACCGTAAACCCTAATTCTATCTGTTCCAAGACCGATTCCGGTTTACCCTCTATCTCCTCTAACACGATTATCGGGCCGCCTCGTCCGGTACAGAAGCCGGTGGAGGAAGAGGAAGATGATGGAGTTATAGTCGGGCCGCCGCGGCCACCAGTGGGATCGGCGGAGACTGATGACGATGATGACGTTGTAATTGGGCCACCGCCCCCTCCGGGGAGGTCTATTGTGACCGACTCCGACGAAGACGAGGATGACGATGATGATAATAATGAAGGTGGGAATCGGTATCAGCTTCCACTGAGTAATGAAATCGTTCTCAAGGGTCATTCTAAGGTACTATTTTATCCTCTATTTATGTCTCTATGATTTACGTTCTTTGGTTCCATTGCTTCGATAGATAACTAAAATCTTCGGGATTAAGTAAATAAAGTGTAAAGATTTGGTGAATTGACAGAATGCTTGCTTTTAAATGTATGGATTTTGCTTTGGGATTAGGATTGAGAATGGATTGTTTGTTTTGATGAACACAGGTTGTTTCAGCGCTTGCTGTTGATCACTCTGGTTCTAGAGTGCTGTCCGGCAGTTACGACTATACTGTACGTATGTATGACTTCCAAGGGATGAATTCACGTCTACAATCATTTAGGCAAATTGAACCTTTTGAGGGCCACCAAGTTCGTACCTTAAGTTGGAGTCCAACATCAGATAGGTTTCTCTGCATTAGTGGCTCTGCTCAGGCTAAGGTATTCTTTGCCAACTTCAACACATGTTGCTACTTTTTGTTTCATGCGGATCTCTAATATTTTGGGTTTACATTTCAGATTTATGACCGTGATGGTCTTACTTTAGGTGAATTTATGAAAGGCGACATGTATATTCGTGATCTGAAGAATACCAAGGGCCACATATCTGGATTGACATGTGGGGAGTGGAACCCTAGATCCAAAGAAACTATTTTGACATCTTCCGAAGATGGGTCATTGCGTATATGGGATGTAAATGATTTCAAAAGCCAAAAGCAGGTATGTCATGTTTGGTTTTAATGTGTGATTCACCAAACTACCATAGTCTCATAATGTTTCTTATGTTTTATTGAGCAGGTTATCAAACCAAAACTTGCGAGACCTGGAAGGATTCCAGTTACCACCTGTTGTTGGGACCGCGAAGGTAAACGCATTGCTGGTGGTATAGGAGATGGTTCCATACAGGTACCGTTTATGATTTCTTAATTCCTCTTTCGTTTCGATTGAATGCGTGATTGCATGCTATGGTGACAAACTAACTGTGTGACTCCTCGGCCAACCCTAACTCTTTTAAGACTTCAACCCAAAAAAATAGGTCCCCACTCCTGTGTGTATATATACAGAAAATTTTAGATCAGTTATAACTGACCAGATTATATGTGAGTCAGACCAAGCAGCCATCTGAGTCCAGTCAGTTTTTTATCTTGTTTTGATCAGTCCGATTGATTTCACTGACAGATTTTTTTGGCAGACGGACGATGAGCTCTCTGTATATAAACTTTCTCAACACTAAAGTTATAATAAACACACCCCTGCTGTAGTCCAATCTAGGTCTTAAGCCATTGCTTTACTGGCTCTACCTTAGATATGGTCTTGTTGGATGAGATAGTTCATGCTGTTTATAAATCTACTTTTTATATCGATTTGTTGCCAGCTTGTAACTCTTTAAATTGTCATACCTAATTTGTTCCTTACAGATATGGAGCATTAAGCCAGGATGGGGAACCAGGCCAGATTCACACATTCAAATGGGTCATACTGATGAGATAACTGCCCTAAAGTTCTCTAGTGATGGAAGAGTTCTGCTGTCGAGAAGCTTTGATGGCTCAATGAAGGTAATAATGAATCCATAGTTTTGACTTATTTGTATTAAGCACATTGCTACAGATAATCATCTCAGCTTGCTTACGGTTGCAATTTGTTCTTACGTCAGGTGTGGGATCTGCGTCAGATGAAAGAGGCCCTGAAAGTGTTTGAGGATCTTCCGAATAATTACTCCCAAACCAATATTGCACTCAGTCCGGATGAACAGCTTTTAATGACTGGAACTTCAGTCGAGAGAGAGAGCACAACCGGCGGTTTGCTGTGCTTTTATGATCGAACAAAACTTGAACTTGTCCAACGCGTTGGAATATCCCCAAGTTGTAGCGTCGTGCAATGTGCTTGGCACCCTAGGCTTAATCAGGTAAACACCATCCTTTTTTTTTGTACATGCTGGTAAATCGATTTTAATTAATGGCTTCACCAACTTACTACTCTCATATTTTTTCAACTTCTAAGATATTTGTGACATCTGGAGACAAAAGCCAAGGTGAAACGCATGTTCTATATGATCCTACTCTTAGCGAGAGAGGTGCTCTTGTTTGTGTTGCCCGTGCACCTAGGAAAAAATCTATCGATGATTACGAGGCACCACTTATGATACACAACCCACACGCATTACCCTTATTTAGGGATCAACCAAGCCGTAAGCGTCAGCGCGAGAAAACGTTGAAGGATCCAGTTAAGTCCCATAGGCCTGAACTTCCAATGACGGGACCAGGCCACGGTGGAAGAGTTGGTACAACCAGTGGAAGCTTATTGACCCAATACCTTCTCAAGGTAAAACGTATTTCCAATAGAAAACTAATAGAAAAAACCAGTGGTCGATACATGTACGTTTCGTTATGCTGTGAATATTGTGGCAAAAACTAATAGAAAAACATTAACCTGTATTACAGCAAGGTGGAATGATCAAGGAGACATGGATGGATGAAGACCCAAGAGAAGCCATACTGAAGTATGCTGATGCTGCAGCAAAAGATCCACTATACATAGCTCCAGCATATGCTGAAACGCAACCTGACACAGTTTTTGCCAAGTCTGATTCTGAAGATGAAAAGTAATGAAGCATGTTTCTCCAGTGCTAGTGGCCAGCAGTTGATAACTATGGTAACTTCTATTATCAATGTCGCTTGTTTTCTTGCGATCTACATACTGGGCCCGTCTGAGGAAGATGCAACCAACCAGTCTCCGCAGTTGAGATAGATATGATCTGTATAATAGGTGTAAGCATGTAACGGATAGATAGATGCTACTAGTTTTGACTCATGTTATTAGTTTAGACCCCAGATGGTTTATTTAGGACCGTGGATTCAAGTTAAATGATTAGTTTATACGTTCACAAATATAATATGTAATGATGATTTTTCTTAAAGTGGTTTCTTTTGTTACTGCATACAATTGCTCGCTGATATAATGATTATGCCACTGATATTTCTTCACGGTTTATATATAACTTGGTCACTTCTCCAACGGATATAGAAATGTATATAACTGGTTACACTGATTTTATTCTATATCTTAAAATAATTTGATATACATTGCCTGTCTTTTACACTATGATAAAACGAAATTTTCTACTTTTTTAAGATTCTTATGCCACACGCAAGTCTTTAACCACGAGACATAATTTCTTATCTTTTGTTTATTTTATAAGCTGAATATACATTTACAAGCACACAGAAAACACAGATCTCAAACATACCCCGTTTTAAACATAAGGATAATTTACAGCAGAATGTTGCTAAGATCCCGATTAACTTTACAATCTTTGTTTCTGTTTCCATCTTATGCTGGTGTAAAAATGCTTCCCAAAGCTTTTCATCCAGTCTTATGCTTCGAGTATAAAAGCTTCCCTTCCGGTTTTAAGCTGTGTGTATAAAAAGCTTTCCATCCAGTCTTATGCTGCGAGTATAAAAGCTTCCCTTCCGGTTTTATGCTGTGTGTATAAAAAAGCTTTCCATCCAGTCTTATGCTGCGTGTATAAAAGCTTTCCAACTATAACATTTGGGCAGGGTAACAAAAAGGAAGGAGTTTGTCTAGTCTGACTGATGCATGGGAGTTTCTGCTAACCGGATAAATTAGAGATGCCCATTCTCGAAGCTTGATAAACGAGAATCTGACAGGCTGCTGAATAGTTGTGTGTCTACTAGTAACTGTCAAGAGCATAGAGGAATTCAGTTTGAATATTTGCGCTCTAAGTAAGAAGTAGAAACACTAGAACCTCTTGAACTAAATTAATTAAATATTCGAAAAGTAGACAACGCAGCCAAGATAAGATGCCTTTACCTTAACAAACGGTCGGTCTCTTCTAGGGAAAGAATCAATGAAGCTATCTTTAAGTAGTAAAGAAACCTAAAAGGTTAACAAAAGCAGACTATAAATATGAATAGTAAGTTTATAAGCTAGGGAACGACAGCACCCAAAGAGATGTTATCTCGTTAAGCAAAGAGAGATCATAATAATATTACCCTATCCTTGTTAGATTGCACACTTGTTATAGCGTGTGACCTCAAATCTGAACATAGAGACTCCATATAATGTCGAATGACGCTCAAATATTCCGTTGCAGCCGTACCCTGCAGTACTAGCACAAATGGTTGTTGCTGTTAAAAGGAAAATACAACATACATGGAAAAATAAGATCTAAACTACAAACAAAAAATCTGTTGCAGCCATACCCTGCAGTACTAAACATCAAGAGCTTATCAGTCTTTATGCAGTTTTCTCGCTGCTTTTTTTGTAGTTTTAATTTCTTGAACATTTTTTAATACAGAGGCAACTCCATGGTCCAGTATCTTATTTCCAGACATGACCAGTAAATTTCCAGCTTTTTACTATAAATGGGGAACTCGCAAGTCTTACAAAACTCTAAAACTTCACTATCATGGAACCAAGTTAAGAAGCATCTAGTGTGTATATTTGATTATCTGGAACATAAATTGATGAATAGTCTTTTGTATTTAAGTTGCTTCGTGAAAGTTTGAAATTGGTGGTAAAGCAATGATTTCGTACCTGTGCTTCACTACATCTATAGACTGGATGCCTATTGGCTATTTCTCTTTCATCAGCCAGTTTTGCATGAATTGGGCTGAGCTGAGCCTTAAGCTCTTTAAGTCGAGGCAGCGGAGGCAAATGGAGTGTTTTCACCTGAGGAAGTTAATAATGATATAGATTAGAGACTTCTATTACAATTTAAAGAGTGTAAGGTGATAATTGGTCACAAGTAGCTGATATTGAGAATTTCTGAATTCGATCAGGTTTGAGGGTTAATAGTAGCTGTATCAATCAAAAAATAATCCAACGGCTTACAAAACCTGGTCGTGAAGCACGTTAACTTGGACAAGATTCGAAGTTTTAATCTTTAAATCAGCAGCTTTATTTTGTATGCCAACCTGAGAATGTTGAAATAAAAATCCGGATTAGATATTGCAGCTTCTTGATAAGAAGGTGCATTCTTGTTATAAGGATCCTTCCGATCAAAATCACCAATGAATAGGAAACTCACAATATACGGAACTGGTGCCTCGAGAAAATCTAGCATCCTTCCAGGTAAAACCTGAAAAAGTGATAAAAGAATTAGGGTTTGCCTGCAAAGCTATTAATAAAAATAACAAGCTACATATGTACAGTATGTTGTGTAAAAAACCAGAAGGGAACAACAAAGTCCTTAAAACAGTTCAAAACTTCCGCTTTCAATACGATAAAACGCTCAGTTCAGTCAACAACCAGATTGGTGAGATACCAGGTGTGTTTACATTGGTGGCAGATATGGCCCTAGCGAAGGAATCGTGTATAAATGATTTTTCAAGAAATTAGTTAATATTGTTTAGTACTTTAGTTGTATAAAATTAATATTCAAAAAGCTCATACATAATAGGTAAATATGTTTTACCCTTCACAATTCCTACGGAAGTTTGGTATATAATTCATCACTTAATAGGTTATAGAACTCGTGATTATGTTCATATAACAATAGGAATATTAATATAATATGTCAGTTAGAACAATTATTCTTCCATTTGTGTGTTCGTATATGCTGCATGGATACTGGCTAGAAGATGTGCTCACTATATAGCTACCCAGCAAGAGACCTCTAGCATCAGGTCTCACAATACATAGTTTGTACAGGTTCTTAAGTAACTTATCAAAACAGGAATTAATTAGGCTGATGCTGACTTACAGGAAGTAATAGACTCTGCCACTGGAAAGGGAAAATCAATGGAATAACTGATAACACTGTAGCTGATAAGACACCCTGCAATGATGAAATGCGTTGAGCCAACATTTGTTTCCAAATATTTATTTAGTTCAGAATTCTTGTTTATATAGAGCAGTCAAATAGTAAGCACCAATTAACAAACATAAAATCAGTAATATATTGTGTTAACAATGTAACATGGTCAAACTTCCAGTCTCGAGATAACTCACCAGATTTGAGCACACAATCACGACATGCTTTTCTAGTAGTACTCCTGCAAGTAGTGCCAAAAGCTTTAAGAAGCACAAAACATCAAAGTCAGGTCCCTTGTGAGAGTGGAAAGCATCAGTAATGTAGAAAGTGAAAAGGAAAATATGTTACGCATTGGACTGTCAACAATCTACGACATATCTTAATATTAACTTGAACTGTCCATTTTTGGTGATGAAAGTGTGCATGTAAAGAATATTACACTTTCAAGCGAGAGAAAACGACAAATGGTCGCTGTAGTCCATATCGAAAGTGACATAGCTTCTTCAGCAGCAGCTAACTTTGCCTTGACCTGTTAATAAATAAATAAAGGTTGAATGAGACCAATAACATAGAATGAGTCCACCAGCAAAGTGCAAGCAAATAGAAATACCTCAGAGGGTTCACATGAATCCAAATACACTTGAGAAAACCCAAGGGCGGAAAGCGGAGGACGTCTATACACTATAGCTTGTAAATGATCAAGAGGTTGAAAAACTATCTCACTTCCTCTTGGAGGGATAGCCGAGGAGTGATAACCACAAACTATTTGTAGCAGTTCATTTTTGTGTTCCTATCAGAGAGAAACCATATAACAAATCTAAGGGCAATCGAAATATTATATACATAAAAACAGGCAACAGTAATAAACTGACCTTAGCCCAGTCCATTATCAACTCATCTCCGAAATCAGTCTCGCTATTAGAGAACCGGATACCATCATCATCGTCGTCTGATACGTTACTTCTAGCTGGACTGCCAAAGATAAAATGGTCTAACTGAATCTATGTTGGTAAAGTAAATTAAATTATTGAGTCAACTCATGAAGAACATATTAAAAAATGAAAGTTGAAAGAGTTACGCATACAACTGATTATAGAGGCTAAATTTTCACTGAGCATAGTCGATTCATAAATTTATAACCTGAATAAAGATTCAGAACTCCCAGTACGCTCCAACGGGTGACTCCATGAGCTGACAAATGCTCCAACCTCTGGAGAGGCCTGTAGACTTTCATAGCTCCCGCCCGGTCTTTCCAGCCCATCATATTGACTCTCTGATGCTTCGGAGGCATTATCCTCGATAGAAGGTGAACTCTTTTTCCTATCTCTATAGACTTCCCCTCCGTGATTTACATCTGAAGCCTCGCTGCCTGTCAAACTCTCAGGAGATTGGGGCTCCAAATATTTTGATGAAGAGAGTAGCGTTTCATCATCTTGTATCATTCCTGCAGCCGCAGCAGTAAGAGCCATGGCTCTGTCAACAGGTATTGCAGAAGCCATCCAGTCAGTAAGGTCTTCCCCAACAGGGGAGTGAAGGCTTCCGTTCCCTAGATCTTGAATCTTGGACATTACTGGGACACAATTTGAAGTACAGAGAGACATGTCATTAACAAATTCTGTTATTCGATTCAGACGCTCTTGGGCAATGATACTGCATAGAAGTAAAGTACCATAAGTTCTATTTTACTTTTTTTCTGCCTTACAAATCGTAAAGTGGTACGGTGATTGATATTATAGCTAACCTATTTAACATCTCAAAGTGTAACTCAAAAAACGGAACTGCAGTCAGCAAGCAATAGCAACGAGGTGCAGAAACCAAAAAACGGCTGCCTCTCCCAGATGATCGAAGAGGAGACGAGGTGCCTAAAATTCCAGGTGGCCTCTGAACGATTTCCGAGACATGTAAACAAACGCCATAAAGAGTGGCACAATCAGCCACCTGATCAAAGGCAGCCCATAAAAATACGTCAAAATGTTGCTAAACATATCTTATAGCAAGCTTGTGTAGTTCAATATAAAAGAACAGATTAGAATAGATGTTACCTTGCGTGAAAATATAAATGCTGAATCATCTGTCCCTAAATGCTCCTGTTAGGAACATAACAACGAAAATCAGATAAAAAGAGGACTAAGTCTCACTTTAGTCCTAAAGATACATCCAGTAACACTCTTTCTCCTTTTCACGTTTAAATAGTATGTCTGTTTGATCACAAAAACTCATTACAAATCTAGCGCAATATTGAAGAAGGGAATAAATATCATAACTCTTATTTTCTCTCAAATGTTTCTATAACAACAAGTATTTTAAACATGTAACTTTACATTATTCTTTCATAAATAAAAAATAAGTGGACATGACAAACAAACCTTTCTGTTATAAGTTACATAGTCAAATTTCATCATACAAAAAATTTCTTTCCCTATAAGTAAATCTATCTGTATTAACTTTCTCTATTAAGTGAACTACCAAACAAAACCATAAATGGATAACTTGCAGACAAACTTCAGACAGCATGTTAAAACCAAGCGAATATATTCTACAATATTACAACTATATAATCACCTTTCACTGGTTAACCATTTCTAGAAAGCTAGAGATGACTAATACAGGAAACTTCAGAAATGACTCTGACATACCTGTCCATAAACAACCTCATTTAGGTCACTTAATGATGGGGTCCTCTCCAGTAGCCGTGCCTATTCCGGTTATTCACATCGGTAGCAACACAAGTTAGTCCAAAAAAAACTTTCCACATAAACATACAGTAACAAGTAGTACATGTACAATTTTTCTTTTGTAATCCAATTTGGGAAAGCATATATAACCAAAGATCTACAAGATCAAACCTGAACACCTCCAGGGAAACAAAAAGCAGCTAAATCCTTCGGGCGCATGGCTAATTTTTTTCCAGGAGGATATTGGAAAAGTATCTGATGATACAAAAGGAAATAAAACAAGAAATGAGAATTCATCAACATAGAGAGACCTCGGAGAAAGAGAAGTTTACTTCAGCATTATAGAACTTGTAACCAAGAAAGTAGCTATGCAGTAACAACCTGAGGTTCTAATGTCTGAAGCTGAGACTGGCCATGCTCTACTGACTTATCGTTTACTGTGTCAGACTTTGCCTTCTCCATTTCCCACTTCTTCCTTTTAGCAAACGCCTTCTCCACAGCCGCCAAATCTGCTTCTGGGTGAAGCCCCAGTATAATTAAGTGTTCAAAGAGGGAGGTAGATTCTATATATTTGGCATGATCCTGAAAGTTTTTTCACAATCAATTTCTAGTCCACAAGTAAATAGGGAAGGTCTCTATAAGTCACTTAACAGCGTAACAGCTTAATTTGGTAATTATGTGTCATAGTTAAAGCAAGACTAGCACATATAGAGAAAGGAAGCCTTTTCCCAGAGAAAGGTATATGTAACATAACAACGTTTTTCATAACCATTATAAGTATTTTCAAATGTACCAAAATTCATAAAGATAAGAACTTTCAATACCATAGATTTTGATGAGTGAAGCTGATACCACTGCCTTTTTTGATTGGCCAAGACCTCAGGATTGAAACTTGGCCGGCCATTAATTTCTGAAGTATTGCTAGTACCACGCCAAGCCCTCTGCAACTGGGTTTTCAGTCTCTGAAAACTAGTGCTATTACTATGCTTGTTTCTAGCAGGCCCAATATCACTTTGGCTGCGCCTAGTAGGCAGCGGCGGTGAAGATACTGGGCCACTGAAGTACATGCTTTGCAGTGCTTCTCCAGCCACTCTAACTGCCTCCTCCGAGAAGTGATGCAAAACCTCATAGGTAGAAGACGCCTGGTCCTCTTGTACTTCTGTCTCTCCACCATCTTCAGTTCTTCTAACAGTGGAGTCATCTTCCTTTCTCTTGGGACTACTAATAACTAGCTCGTCTTCTTTCTCATTCTTTGATAAAATGTTTGGTTCGCAATCTCTATCATCTTCTTTTGTATGACTCTTCAACAAATTCGATTCCATTTTGGCATCTCCATTTAATGAACAGGGCTCATCTTCTTTCATTGTTTCCACAACCAAGTTTACTTATTTTCTCCTCCCATCCAATTTCTAAGACCGCCCACAACTCATTTAACTTGAATAAATTAAAAATCTCTATATAGAAACCCTAGATACTTGATCGTTGATAATACGAAATCCCTGGATCAAATAAATTATATAAACAGGCTAATTGGAATCAACAAAAACAACCTTCTACTCGATTGGAATCCAGAAGTACCTGGTGTTTGAAGAGAAAGTAGGAAAAAGATAGAGAGTCTACAAGGTTTGGAGTACTCTCGTCAAAGCAAACAATAAATGAAAAAGATAAAAAATTAAATTCCCACTAGTTCCATGTTCTTCAAGAAAACTGAATAGGGATTTTAAAAGTAGTAACGGAAATCAAATTGATACGGAAATCGATCAATAAATGCTGGAAAAAAAAAAAGGAACAAGTAATTGGAGAGTAACGGCAGAGAAAGAAAGAATTTTTATAAGATTTTAAAATACCTGGGTGTGGGTGTGATTGAAGTAAAGCTCTTTCTCTCTTACAAAAAGGAAAAAGGCAAAAGGAAAGTTTTTTCTTTCTTTGTAGAATGGAAAAGTGAGGTGGTCGATTGCCAGAAGTGGAAGAGACCCCAATGCCAACTTGTTTTTGGTTTCGAAGAGAAGAGAAGAGAAGAGAGAGAGAGAGAGTGAAAAAGACGATGACCCTTTGTCTTTGTACACAATTGAAAATGGGGGGACGGCTCTAGATTCCTTCAAACGCTCAATAGACTAAATACTTCTACTAGTAGTTCTTTTAAAGTAGAGTAGAGCTTAGGTAAGAATAACGATTCATGTAAAATGGCAAAAATAATGATGTTCTTGTGATTCAATAAGGATTTCACTTTCCATTTTAGTTTTATATAATATTTTTTGTTTTTTATGTTGAATTATTATAACATCAGTTTAGACACATTCTCCTAACTTAATAGAAGAAGAAGAAGACACATTCACCTCACTTAATAGAAGAGTATTGTTTAAAGTTAGGACCATCCATTTATTTTTAAACTATGAAAAATAATTGCTCAGGTGATGTCGGCAATATTGGTTATTGTACTTGGATTTGACCGGGAAGCTTCTGATGACAAAATTAAGCTATAGATAATAATAGCAGGGAGATTTATGGGGTTAGATATTAAATTACCCATAATAGTATAGATTTGTTTACACAAACTCTATTAATAACACATTTAATACCAATCATGAACAATTAATATGTTACGGCCTTGAATTTTTATATTTTTAAAATTTTAATTTTAAGTTTAATTTTTCTAAACAAAAAATTTGGGTATAAAAAACATTAAATTAATGAAAAATAAAATTTACAGAGTTGGCTCGTGGCTGAGGGTTATATTACAGTTTGCTAGAAAATAAGTTACAAGTGTTATACAAGAAGGGAGATACTAGTGTTATAGATCTGTATCTTATATCTGAAAAGATCCTGAAAGCAATGCTAGAGGTCATAGAGTGGTTGTTGTTGAAGATTCTTTCATTGTGTTCTTGTCTGATGTTGTAAGTCGTAGTGCAGAAGGCCGTACACCATGTATGGGTGTTGGGGTTCGAAGTTGGTCAGTTACAGGCTTCAATTATCCAGGTGCTCCAAGTAGAGGGTTGACTTGGGATCTGGAGCTTGGCACAGATGGAGGAGGCGAAAGGGCAGGATATCATGATGTGGTCAATGTTTTCGGGCGAGTTTGAGCAAAGGATGCAATCTGGGGGGTGTCAAGACCCCAGCTGATGAGCTTGTCGTGCGTGGATAGCTTGTTTTGGATGGTCAACCAGGTGATGAAAGAGTGCCTAGGGATTGAGTATTTGTTCCAGACGAGGGATCTCCAAATAACTTTCGCCTTGGAAGGGCAGATTGCCGTGTAGGTGCCGCTAATAGTGAATTGGGGTTTGGATTTGTTGGGGATCCAGAGGAAGGTGTCTTCTTCATAAGAGGGGGGGGGGAACCGATAAAGCATTTTTGATTTCTTCAAGGTGGAAGAGCAAGTGCCGATTTTAGGCTCTAGCTTGGGTAGGCCAGTGTCAATAGCCGTTTAAATTCAGGTCAGAGACAACATAGAGGTTGCGGAGTCTAGAGAGGTTGGTGATACTTTGACCGAAACAGTTTACCAGGGAGGCCGGAAAAAGCCAGGGGTCATATCATATAGAGGTATTTGAACCATTACCGATGACCAACTTGTAAAGGCCAGTTGCGAGATTTCTGATCTTAAGGATTTTTCGCCAGCCCCAGCTTGAGTTAGCCGGTATGGGGATAGTCCAAATATTTTTGTTCTTCATATTTTCCTCAATGGTCCATTGGGTCCACAAAGAGTTGGGGTTCTTTGTGAGGATAGACCAGAAATATTTTAGGACGGTCGCTTGATTCCAAGTTTTAAGGTTTGGGATCCCAAGGCCGCCCTCCAATCTTGGCAAGGTAGTAGTGTCTCAAGCCACTTTAGATCTCGCGATCTTCATTTCGGACCCAGACCATAGGAAACGTCTCAAGAGCTGAGAAAGTTCTTTGAGAACTCGGATCGGGAGAATGAAAATAGAGGACCAATAGACTTAGCTTGCAAAGAGGATATATTTTATTAGCTGAAGGCAGCCCGCGTAGGATAGGTGCTTTGTGGTCCAGGAGTTGATGCGGTTGGTGATCTTGGTGAAGAGGGGTCTGCAATCATTGTAGGAGAGTCTTCCATTGATGATGGGTACTCCCAGGTAACGGACTGGGAGGGATCCCTCATTGAAGCCTAACAGGTGGAGAATGGCTAGACGTTCGCTCCCCAAGGCTCCAGAGAGAAAGACTTGGCTTTTGTTTGGATTTAGATGGAGGCCTGAAAGCGATGCGAAGTGTTGAAGGCCCTCATGGATGAGCTTGACTGATTTGAGATTAGCCCGACAGAAGATCATGAGGTCATCGGCAAAGCAAAGGTTGATGAGTTTGAGGGAGTGGTATTTCCAATGGAATCCGAAACCAGGGTCTTGGCTTTTCTGCTGGAGAATGCGAGAGAGTACCTGCATAACAATAACGAAGAGGTATGGGGATAAGGGGTCTCCTTGGCGGAGGCCTCTTTTCCCAGCGAAATGGGAGGTGGTGTTTCCATTTATGCTAATCGAGTATGTAGGGGAGGAGATGCAGTGGATTATCCATCCAATAATTTCGATGGGGAAATCCATGGCGAAAAGAGCGTCAAGGATTAGCTCCCAACGGACATTATTGAAGGCTTTCATGAGGTCAATCTTAAAAGTGCATCTAGGGCTTTTGCGGTTGGTGTGGTAGTCTTCCATGAGGTCTTAGGTGAGGAGGATATTGTCGGCTATGGAGCGGCCCGGAATGAAGGCTGATTGGGAGGGGTCTATGAGATAAGGGAGGGCGGATTTGAGTCTGTTGGCAATTATTTTTTAGATGATCTTGTAGATGACATTGCAGCAGGAGATGGGGCGGTAGTCAGAGGGGGAAGAAGGATTGTCGGTTTTAGTAATAGTTTTGACTCAAAATTCCAACATCTTAACAAATGAATGCAATATAAATTTTGAGTAATATTTTTGAATATTTTTTCTCTCTACTTGGAACATCTACGCAACTAAAAAAAATCATATGTTGTATAAAACTAGTTTTGTTCGTCATAAAAAAAATAAACAAAACCAATAGAGGACTATTGTTTGAATGTGGTTTGAATTATATAACATTTAAAAAAAAACTCTTATAGAGGACTATAGTTAATGAATATTTCAAACTATCCATTTATTCTCAAATGGTTATTTATAAATACATATTTATCTCGATATATCAATTTATTCTCAAATGGTTATTTATAAATACTTATTTATCCCGATATGATTATCCATATTTTATCAAACTTTTGATAATTAAGGTGAGCCTATACATACCTAAATCTCGTATAATTTACCCAAAATTGCAGTTGAAATTAATTTGAATTTTTTATGACCAAAATACCCCTGAACTTCTATTTAATTACAAAGTTACCATTGAATAAAAAAACATTAAGTATATCCTAAATGGACCAAAATCACAAAACATTCTATCTAGCTAACTTGACAGAAAAACATTAGTCTATACTAGATCAAACTTCATAATAGCAATTTTTTAAGGATCTTTCAAATCAACTTCAACATTCAAACCACACTAAAAAAGTATTCAACCTCACCTATAAGAAAAATACAAAACCGATCATGATTGAGTCGGAGGCAAGGATTAAAATGGAGGAGTAGATGTCATTGGGGGTGAGAGATGAGAAAATATTGCCGGAAAAGAAGGTAGAGTCGCCGGAGAATGAGGTAACATCGTCGAAAAACACAGGTATGGTCTTATAGCTACAAAATCACCACCGATTCTAGGTTTTAGAATCAATGGCGATAGGGTTTTCATGCTCGATTATGGGGCCTTGTAGCGGTGTTAATGGTGGTGCATGCCCATCGGTTTTGTGGTCATGCATCACCGGTTCTGAGCCCCTGAGCCAGTGGTGCACGATCACATTTTTTTTTTGCATTTTTGGCCCCTATTTTATCATATATTAGATTTATTTTTCTTTCTCTAACTATGAGTTGTGGTTTGATGTTGTTAATTAGGGAGCTGATATTGTGCATGGATCATATGAAGCTTTCGCTCGACTACACTCATGTATTTTTCACCGTCGAGTATTATAATCAAGAAGAATTTATTACCAGAAATGTTAACGGATTGGTTATCAACCTAAGGCACAGTGACAGAGTCGAGAGCAGAAAAAATCCTCGAATAGTTTTACAGTGCGAAAGTTCGGGAAATTATATTCCAACGATGACAAAAAAATCGTAAAATAAAGTCGACGAGAACAAAAAACATTGGTTGTCCATTTGAGCTAAATGGGACGTTGGTAGAACCAAATCGATGGAAGTTAAAAGTTGTTTGTGGGATTCACAACCATGAAATTTTGAAACAACTTGACGGTCATTCTTACGCATGTTGTTTGAACGAAGAGCATGTGTAATTCGTTGAAAGGTCAAACTATATTGGAACATGCCCTAGAGAATTATTGAACGGTGTTAAGAAGATGAATGAAGATAATGTTTTTTCTCTGCGCACTATCTACAACGGCAGGTAGGAAAATCGGGTTTTGAAGAAGGCAGGCAGGTCACAGCTACAATTTTTGTTGGGAGAGCTTAAGACACATAATTATTATGAATGACATAAATCTAGTGAAAATGACGGGTAAGTCATTACTGGTATAATTTTTGCACATACAGTTAGTGTTGATCTGTTGCAGATATTTCCAATAGTGTTCAACATGCATAGCACATACAAGATCATAAGATTTGGTATGTCGTTGTTTGAGATAGTAGGTGTGGCGTCTACTGGTTTGACGTACTGTGCGGGTTTTGCTTTCATGTCTTGTGAGAAGTTAAACAACTTCAAATAGGTGTTAGAATGTTTGAAGTCATTGATTATCGCTCACGGGATTAAAGAACCATATGTGATTTTGATGGACAAAGATTTAGCATTGATAAACGCCATAGAATTAGTCTTGCCAAAGACAACGCATATGTTATGCCACTGGCACATAAACCAAAATGTGCAGGGGTATACAAGGAAGTATTTCCTTGAGAAAACCGATAATGTGAAGTTTATTCTTCTTTGGAAGAAGATAGCGTATGCGGCATCCAAAATTGAATTTGATCACGCTAGACTTAAGATGTAACTGGACTACAAAGAATACCCTCTAGTAATCAAATATACTGAAAAAATTATGGCTTGATAAATGCACAGATAAGTTCGTTGTTTGGAAAGCGAACAACTTCATATATTTGGGACACTGCACCATTAACCGACTCGAGAGAACTTATTCTTACTTGAAGCGTTACCTACATATGAGAAAACTAAACTTTGAGTTATTTTGGGCAATAATGCATTAACTTGTTCAAATACAACATTCTTTAATTAAAGTTTCATATGTAAAGAGTCGTTACATAGCACATCATAAATTTGCTGGCAAACTATTTGATGAAATTCAAGGTAATATTCCCCATACGGCATTATAACTCTTTTATACTGAATTAGAAATGGTGAAAGATTGCAAGAAAATTACCTATCGAAGATATGTGGATGTTAAACACGATACAAGCGATGACATTTGTATATGCGTGATAAGATCTACACACGGTATACCATGCTACCACCAGATTCACGAGTGACGTAACAAGAAAAGTTGTATTTTTAGACGTGTTTCACGACCATTAGAGAATGTTATAAAAATACAACGTTGTACCAATCGAACAACGACGGAGATTCTTAAAGATGATTTGGAAAAAGTTGTAATCGATGTTATGAAGACAAAAGACAATTTGTATAAAACACATTTATAATAAATGGTTTGAAATTGTTTATCCGGAGACATCCTCATTAATAGAGAAATTGGAGAAGCAGAAACATCGTGCTCGTCCACATGTGAAAGGAAATCTTGTTATTGATGCATCATCCACTGAACGACACAAATGTCATTGGGAACATGTGGATGATGTTGATAAGGCTAGAGAAGCTTCAGAACCCTTTTAAAACACTAAAAGTGACCAACCGTAAAGTAATTTCGAGTGCAAATACAATTCGTGCAGATATACCTCAAGTACTTCGTACTTATTCCATTGCCTCGCTTGCTAACAATAATATACCATCACCTATAGTTGGTGGGAAACAACTAATAGATAATCCGAAAGGTTTCTCCCGTTGGTTTCTGACTCACTTCATTCCGTTTATATCTGGTATAAGCGACGTTATGGCAGATGGCCATTGTGGGCATCAAGCAGTTTCGTTTGGGTTATATGGTCATGAAAAAGGTTGGCAAACTGTTATGAAGGAAATTTACGACAAACCAATGGACAATTATGCGACTTATAACAACATATATAACGGGAAATAAGAGTACCTGAAGGTGCCTGCAAGTATAAACTATTACAAAACACCAGCATCCACCAAGTATTGGATGACAATGTCGGAGATGGGTATAACTATTGCAACCAAGTTCCAATGCATTATTCATTTTGTGTCACTTGTAGGGTCTCACAATTACAGCCAAACAATTCTACCCCTACAAGGTGCACCCCCTATGATGTCTAAAAGACGTAATACTGGGTTTGGTTTTATTGATACTAATCATTTTGTCAATGTAAGTCATTTGTCTCATGTTTATGTTATTTAGTACAGTTGTCTTAAGAGCAATCTTAGTCTAATTCTAAATTAATTTTACAGCTAGCTGTCAGGCCTCCCTGTCCTTGCGCATTATACATCCTACATGGAATGCATTGTACAATGATGACACTTCAACTTGGGAGTTACTAATACTTAGTCGTTACAAGACATATGTAGAGCTCGAAGGTTGAAAGACAATTGATTTCTACCCATAAGTAATTGATTTGGATGAATTTGTATAGTTGGTTTGTGTTATTTAGTACTTAATTTACGTATTACTTTAAACTTTCGAACTTCAGTTTAGTTGGTTTATGTTGTTTGATACTTTACTTAGTTGTTTTGTATTCTTAATTAGTATGTTTCCTTCGTAGTTAATATGTTGTGTTTTGCCTTTATATTGATGATAAAGCAATTAGCTGCCAAAATAACTTAGCATAATTTATAATTTCAAAATCTCCTTGTGATTGAAAAACATAATAGAATACAAAGCAATGCTACATAACTTAAGATAAAATATGAAATCAGTCGAAATCATAGCCTCCGTTGTCGGTAAGACTACGAAGTGCTTCCTCCTTCTTGAAGATTTGTTCCTCAACATATTGCATCATTTCGTTAGACAAATAGTATGTGACTATTAAACCAAAGGATTCAAATGCTTCATTCTTAGTATATGATGGTTGTTTAAAAACCAAAATCATTGGTCCACCTTTATATACATATACTTAGTCGTTACATCTTCACGAGTACGATGATAATGCATTCTTGTAGCCGTATACATGTCGTCATACATGAAATACATCATACATAACACCTCATCGAAAAACTCATCGGTATTATTGTCTGGCCTAGTAAACTTCACATGTTTTGCAGCTTTGAGTAGATGAGCATCGTCAAACATTCTCCACCCCATGTTGATACAATTTTTAATATAATAGTTGAAATTATGTGTTTGGTATAATGAAATTCAGTATCCTTATATAGAATATTCAAATTCTAGATTTACGGGAAATATCGAGTGAGATATAATTTTGGCGGAAATTTAAAATAGGGAATAAATCGGAAAAAAATAGAACCATAAGTTCTGCCTACTGTGCACCAATGGTACACAGTAGGCCGTACCGATGGTGCCTAGTCGATGGCACCATGGGTGCAGAGTAGTGTGCATCATTGGTGGTTCTCGTGACTAAGCACCCATGGTGCACAAATACTTGTAATTTTCGCATCCCAATATATTTGGTCTAGGTTTTTTTAGGATATTTTTTACCTTTTAGTATTGGTTTTAATCATATTGGTTTTTTCATAGTTTTTAGATTAGAGTTAAGACATTTCATTAGCTTTTCAAAGTTTATATTGGATTTAATAATATTGGTTTTTTTTATAGTTTTTAGGTTTTCAAAGTGTAGTGTAATGTTTATGTCAGTTTCAAATCTAATTTATAGGTTCGATTAAAAGTTATAAGTTGAGAATGAGATGAAGTGCATAAAGATGAATGAAAACAAACTAGCGTTCAAATCATAATAACAAAGTACTAGTACAAATCAACAATCAATCGTCTAATGCATACCAAAACATAAAGACAAATAGAAACAAAAATCAACCTAGCATAACTAAAAAAATTCCAATAAGAAGGACAACTAGCCAATGAGATAACAGCTGCAAAACTTGATCTCTCCACTATAGTGCACCCTCTAAATCTTGACGGATAGGTAATGGTAAAAAAATTAACTGTCTCTAACAGTCTATCGTCAATAGTGCGCGAGAGGTGATCACATGCTAACCATAATCAGCCAAGTACCTTCCATATGTGTCTGTTGTCGATTGTTTGTAAGTATCGTCGGTAACACTCAACCGTTCCTCTAGAAGTAAGTGATGACTCGAGTCTAGTCACGCACTTTCATGCCAAGTGTATCGAGCCACGTATTCATTCTTATACCCAGGTCTAAGTACAAATGGGAGTTCGGGTTCATCATGAACCCGTCCGAACTGACGCATGAATCGAACAGGCATGTATCCCTCTACAACGCTCATCATCCGCAAAGGATAAACGATGGTGTGGATCTCCTACACGGGTAACTAAACCTTAATGCCCTCATATGGTTGGAACACGACCTGTAAAATATATAATAAAACATTAAATAACAAATAACTTATGATTTATGTAATAAATAGATAAGTTGCTAATCAAATATGGTTACTTATGTTTGTCTCCTTCTGATCCGAAAGAATCGAACGCATCATTGATTTTGGGCGGAAGTTTGCTTTGAAAATCCTCTTAGGTAGCCACCTCACAATCATCGGCTGTCACGCTACGTGATTCGTGTTCTTTGGAACTTTAAATGTGGGAAAATGATCGTCAATGCAGCAGTCTAGCATGGCAACGAATCTGTAAAGGTTATGCTTGGATGCTTTTGAATTATCACCCAAAGCACGGAACAGAAAGGCCAATGCAATGGTCCCTAAAGCGATGTCCCATAAACCTGAGTCCACATTCTCTAACCCATAAAAGTAATCAGCCTTGACACTCTTCTAACTAATATACGCAAATATAATGCAACTAAATAAGAACATCATGTATGCTCGTGATATCTGGCGGATAGTGTTGGCGTCAGTGTCCTCGAGGTAACGGCCCTTTGTAAATGTCTCCCGCAACCACTTAATCTTAAACCCAACACCTCGCGCGGACCCTGTAACGCTCAACCCCAACGCCTCGTCCCATAGAGTTGTAACCACATCCAAAGTCCTACTCACTACAAGGAGACCTGTAATGCAATTAATATCGTCGAGAGCGATTGTCATCTCTCTGAAGCTGAAGTGGAACATGTTGGTCTCTTGATGCCAACGCTCGACGAAAACCTCATTCAGTACGGAATGCGTGAAGTACTGAGGCAAGTGAACAATAAGGGGATTGAAAGGAATGTGTGCTAACTGGCGTTGCACCAGTGTTTGAGCGCTCAGGTCCCACATACATAATACATTATAATGTGTATATATGCCTAAAGATGTACGAGCCTATAAATAAAAGAGCAAATATGATAACCAACAAAGTGAAACTTAACTATAAAAAATGCAAACATCTGCCTATACTCTTCAGTGTGGATGGCATCAACCGTCTATGCGTCCAAAACATCATGTTCGGGAATACCAGTAGCATCCAAGTTATCGCTAACTGGTGGTAGTCGTATAGATATATGCGTTAGGCTTGGTGAACGAGCAACAGACGGCGACGGTGATAGAACAGGTGTTTGCACTGATGGTGCATCATGCCGTGAAGAGCCCCCAACTTTATCATCAGCTGTTTTTCAACAGTTTTTTATTTTCACATGCCTTTGTTGATCCGGCGCAATGACCGATCGTTGTGAATCATTTATGCCTTGTCCTCCCTCAAACGTTGTTTCTCTCTCTCCTCCGTCGTCGAGGATCGTCAGTGCTTTTTGCGGATCCTTTCATTTTTCACATCCATAACAGTCTTTAAATTTTTCCCCGAGTGAATCACCCTTGATCGATAAAGACCACTAGGTCGTGGATCGACAAACTCGATACTGAAATAAACAAATAAAAAATAAGCTTAATCGCATAAAACATATAAAAATATTAAAAATTAAACATATTACAAAAAATTATATATGTAATATAAAATATTAAAAATGATAAATACTTAATTTAAAAAAAACATTTTTTTTAAGTTTTGGCTGCACCCCATCAGCGCGTATGCGATACTGGGCATACGCACCGATGAGATGGCTGGTGCACCCCACTGGTGTTGGTGTCGACCATTTTTCAGTCGAATTCGGCTCAGAAAATGGCTTCCAAACACCTCCAATTTCTACCTAATTGAACCCTACACCTAATTTTGATTCCAAAACCTTACTTAAATCTATGATAGCAACTAAAAATCCTAACCAAAATCACAAATTTCTATTATCAACAACATAGAAATAAAATTTAGAACACTTACTTTGGTGGTAGTAGATCTTTCTTCTTGACCATGACGAAAGAGGAGGAGGAGTCGCCGGATTTTTGTTCGTCGAAAAAGTTAGAGAGGTGTTGGAGGTTGTAAAGTGAAGAAGAGTTAGGGTTTTAGAGAAAAGTGAGAGAAGTGAGGAAAATGATGGAGAGTTAGATAGAAAATTAGGTGGAAGAGATTTAGTAATAAAAAGCTTATATACCCCTAAAATGGTACTTTTGTCTAATATTGGGTCAACTTGTACCAATAGTGGGTAAACTTAAACCAGTTATGGGTATGTATAACTTGACCCTTGATAACTATTGGCGCATAAGTTTGATATTGAACGGTTATTGGTAAATTATTTTTAATAATATTAATATATTGGTTGTTTAATTAGTTTTATTTATTTAAATTTGTTCATCCAACGTTATTTTATCCGTAGTAGTATTTATGAAAAAAATCCAAAGCTAAATTTAGAAAGATTTGTTAAATCGTATAAATGTATTTATTAAGGATGTTTATTAATAACCACCCGCCTACAAATTAAATATTTCATGACGTTATGAATTTTGCATCATAAATTTATCAAACAATATTGACGAATACAATACGCATAAAATAAAAAAATTATATTTATATAGCCTTCAAAAGTTCATATTTTTCAAATCCAAATTAAAAAAAAAAACACATATATTTCTACTTTTTAAAAACGAACAAAACGAAATCCATGAATGATGGTTTTTGAGATTTTTTTGTTATTTTTATACCAAATTACACTTAATTCCGTAACCAGAACACAATTGTTTTTTAACAACCAAATTACACGTAAACACAATTTATCTCTCCATACTGATTTTGCAACCAAATTGTACGTATTTCCGCAACTAGAACACAATTTAATTTTTTAAAAAATAATATTTAGCACAAAAATGCACATATTTTTACAACTAAAAAAATTAGCTGTTTCACAAAAAAAATTAACAATTATTTTCGACAAGTTATAATTTATTTTTTCATACAATCAAACTAATTTAGCAACCAAAGTCATATTTCAGAAACTATTTTTTTTGTAACATGTTTGCACATTTCACAACTGGAACACAATTATTTTTTAGTAACCAAACTCGTTTTTTTGTAATTATGTTTTTTTCTTATTTTCGCAACATATTTGCACATAAAATTGCAACTTGAACACAATTATTTTAGCAAGAAAATTATACGTAATTCTATACTTGAAAAATTATTGATTTTTAGCAGTGAAATTACCCACATTTTTGTAACATAAACACAATTTATTCCTTTAAACTTATTTCGCAACTCGGTTACACTTAATTACACATTTAAAATAATGTTAAAAAAATCAAAATATATATTTTGTGGATCTAGTTTTGTTCACCTTAAAAAACAAAACTAGTTGTATTTTCATCTTTTTTAATACATGGTTTGAAGGATATGACATTTAACAAAATCTATGAGAGAAAAAACGGTTAAGATGTATTTCACACTATTAGTTGGTTATCTCTAAATATTCATTTATCACAAGATGGTTATCTGTATTTTATCAAACATTTTTTATTAGTTGGTTATCTCTAAATATTCATTTATCACAAGATGGTTATATGTACTTTATCAAACATTTTGATGGTTATTTGTAGATTAGCTTTATTTTAATTTGAGTATACATGAATTGATATATTTGTTATGTTTTTTAACCATTTTAAATTGTTTATTTTTATCGTTTTTTTATATGATAATGCTATTATAATTTTAAGACTATAGATAATTTTAAAATAACAATTATCAAATTATGTTAGATTGTTAATGAGCCAAGACATTTTATATATATATATATAAACTAGCTATCCCTTAATATTTATAAATTAAATTTAAGAATTTTATTTTGTATAAACTTTTGCAAATTATGACATAATAGTAAAATATTTTAAATGTATGGAACAATATCCACAATTCATGTAATTATTTTGTATTAACCATCATAATTTTTTTATTCATAAATCGTGATTTTTGTCATATATATATATATATATATATATATATATATTAAGAAACTATAAATTCCACCACCACCATCTTCATTTGCTTGATAAAAACGTTAAATAATACAAGTTTTTAATATTTCAAACATAATTTATCTCTAAATTTCTATATTCACCATACATAAAAAATGCATATTTTAAATATATTTTTCTACTATTTATTAGTTTGTGCACATGTATGAGATACCAAAATCTAAAATTGTGTCAAATTTATTCATAATATTTTTCCAAAGAACTATAACAAACCATAGATAATCTGATATTTTTATAATTCTATGGATGATATATCATTTATATTTAGGGATCAAATAGAAATGTTATTATTAATTATACTCATGTCCGCAACTATAAGATTATATAATATTTCCCAACCAAATATGAAGTATTTTGCTGGATTTTATGATGTTCATATAAATATGTTATATTAGTGCATATCTTTAGTACTTATGCTTTATTATGTTATGATTTGATTATGACACGAGTTTTATCGTACATGTTTACTTACTGCGACATCGTACAATATAACAAGATATGTAGCTTCCATATTTTATCAACAATGTTCTGAGGTAAAAAAGTTTGAAACATAATTATATTATAGTCATTATTAAGGAAAATGTTACAAGTTGTGATTCATGTTAACTAAAAAAAAACAAAAAGAATATAAAAGTGATTGTGATTTTATTATTTAGAAAGTGTATAGATTACAAAGAGTATAAGCTCTTATTTATTAATAAAACATATGAGGTAATGGGTTTGAGCCTGATATCTCTAACACCCTCTCTCAAACTCACAATGTTTATTATTGCATTACGAGTTTTTTACACATAATAATAATAATAATAATAATAATAATAATAATAATAATAATAATAATAGACTAAATCCAATCGAAACGGAAAACCCAATAATAATGTAGCCCAAAATTAATCTTTAATCTCCAATTATCAATCTCCCATTGTCAAACTCCAATCTCCAATCCAAATCCAAATCAAAACGAAATGTATACGACAAACGAAGTCAAACGAAACCAAACGAATTCAAACTCAAACGACAAACAAAATCTAAACACCAAACGAATTCAAATGAAGCCAAACAAATTTAAAAGACATCTAAACACCAAACGAATCCAAACGATTCCAAAAAAATCCAAACGATACACGTTTATCTAAGAAAACGTCATACATAATCCAAATGTCAAACAAAATATGTACCAAATCTGAATCCAAACAAAATATACACTAAATCCAATAACCATCAAACGAATCCAAACAAAATCTATACCAAATCCAAATCTAAAACTAAATCCAATACCAAATTCAAATATCAAGTTCAAATTCAAATATAAGTTCTAATGAAAATCAAAACCAAAACCAAAATCGAATCTATGGTTTTACCTACAAAATTATTGCATTGTTCCAGTAGAGATCTCTCCTGAATCGTAGCACCAAATCACAATCCAACCATTCATATTTAAGGATTAGATGCCCCGAATATTCTCTCAAAAATTCAGCAAAACTCGATATTGTTTGTCTTTTGATCGGACTGTTTGATTGATTGCACATAACACATCCAAAAACTAAAAACTGTATCTCTTATGATGAAAAACATATCAAAATTTTCAAATAAATTCAATCGAAAAACAAGAGAAAAGATTTGAAGCCAACCAAAAACAAATTTGAAATAAACAAGAAGAACAATCACAACCATGCATCACGTAGAATGGTAAAAATAAGAAGAACAAAGCAGTAACTGAAGCACAATATGAAGAGAAGAACAACCAATAGCGAAAGCATAATAAAAATATATTCAAACAACGAATCGAAATCGAATACCTATTAGAAAGCAGATACAAACAACGAATCAAAATATCATGATAAAATCGAATATAAATATCAATATGAAATCTAATAATCCAATCAAGTAATCAAAATCAAATACCTAGCAGAAAGCAGATCCAAACGACGAATTGAAATACCAATATGAAATCGAATACCAATACCAATAAGAAATTGAATACCAATATGCAATCCAAACAACGAATCAAAATTGAATACCTAGTAAAAACATATCCAAACAATGAATAAAAAAACGAATACCTAGCCGAAAAATGGGATTGCTACGCTTCCCCGATCAGATTACTCCAGGTTTTGATACCATGTAAACTAAAGAAAAAATATTAAAAAAAATAAAAGTGGCTAGGTTTTTATTATTTATAAAGTGTATATATTACAAAAGGTATATGCTCTTATTTATAAATAAAACATATGAGCTAATGAGTTTGGACCTGATATATCTAACAATACCAACAATCTATTATGAAAATGCTACTAAATTCAGAAATATTTTTTCATTAAGTCATACTCTTACTTTTTTCCACATAGAGAAATTTCCAACTCTCACCTCATCTTTTGTAATTTTAGATCCTTAACATACTAAATTTTATGTTATACTTTTTTTTAGTAATGTTGGTTTGTATTTTAAGTTGTTTAAGTATATAACTCATAACAATTTCTAATTTAAACTCCCAATAAAATGCTACATGTAGTGGGTATTTCATTTCAACTTTAACACTGAGAGTTCTTCTCTTATTGGGTTTGTTTGTTACGTCATATAATATATAGTAGGTCATTTCTATTACCATTTTAAAAACAATTACACACATCATATCTAGTTGATGAAGCATGTAATTTTGAACTAGCATTAAATAAATAATATGAATTGGAATATTATTGCATACTAGAAAATCATATTTAATTTACATTAAATAGTTAACCATTTGTTAATCAAAAATATGATTTTTTTTTAAATATTTTAGATTATCTTTACAAATTGGCTTGATGTTATTCTTTTTTATCTAAAAACATCATCAATATTTTAAGTAGAAAAACTAAATATCCAATATTGTTTTATAATAAATAGTTTAATAAAATGGATTACATTATTTCTACTATAACGAATTGACTTATGCTTATTTGTATATCATTTACACACACACACATATATATGTTGTAATATATTTTTCTTATCATATTATAATATTTGTTTCATAATGATATAAAATAATTAGATCATAAAAAAAACGTAAAATGATTGCATGTGATGATTGAGGTCACATATAATAATAAGATTTTCTAAGAAAGTTGTTTGAGCTATCCTAAAAGCAAATATACGAGTAATACATAGAATGTTAGTAAAACATATCATTTACTTGATTCCTTTAATAAGATTGATGTATTTATATAGGACATCATTAAGTGATACTTGTTGGCTCTAAATCATGAATCAAAGAGTTCTAAACCCTTGATAATTCCAATAACTAATTACTAATATGCATATATATATATATAAATAAGATAATTTTGGTACTCAATATTCTACATCTTCAAGTTTTACGATTAGAGTGTTATTACAAACGAGATTAACTGATTGATGAAGATCGACAATCTATAGTTGATGGTTTTCATACCACTATGAAAGTTTTACTCAAGTATGTTCTCGAAGGATAATAAATAAAGGCTTTTATGGAGAAGCTGAAGAAAACTTGAAAAAAGTGAAAAAAAGAATATAGAGAACTCAAGACTAGAAGCGGCAAAAAAGAGACGATAGTAGTGATAAGTGATTTAGGATTTATTTGGACCTATTTATAATTAGTGACTATAATTTACTCATTTTTGTATAAAACTTAAATTAACCATTTTTATTTAATATGTCTATATCTTTATTATTTTCACTCAATTGGCTTATTAGGTTATTAGAGCTTAATACTAAAATATTGGACTAATGGCTCCTCCATCAAGATACACATTAGCCCAAGTGGTAATTTACTACTTCCATGAGACTTAATAATAATATATTTATTATTATTATTATTATATGTAAGTCCAATATTCCAAATATTGATTATTTTATGTAGTTAGACTTATAATAACATGTTGAATATGTTTTTTTATACATGATGAGACATTCCAAATCTAGGATTTTCTTACAATCCCCCACTTGGATCATCTATGTGCACTGAAGTGTATATATATGAATTAAGCGCCCTAAACGATATTGATCACATATAGTGTTCAAATATTTATCTATAACAGTACATAATAAACCAAAGAAGTTTCACTATACCATAAATACAATGTTAACTACAACTTTAACGGACCCTGACTTCTCATAGAGTGTAGCATAGAAGTATGGCAGGACCATATAATCAACATGTGTCGAGCTCCAATTGATCATACTTAACTGAACTAAGATCGCTAAATATAAATAAGGAGAGTAAAACTGAATTATTTTATTATAAAATCATTGTGCATATAATCTAAAATCATAATACAACATAAGACCTAAATTAAAATCCCAAAACCCGAAAATTAAAATCAAAACAACACTCCCACTAAATTTAAATATCATTTACACTAAGAATTTCCACATGAATATTGTATTCGTGAAAGACTTTACGCGTTGAAATCTTAGTAGAATAAGCTTGAAAAGAGAAAATGAATATTTTTACTCTATTATAGTCTCAACTGAATGAAATATGTTTGTTTTATTTGCTATTTTTATTTCCTTAATTATAGATAACTAAATATATTTTATTTATTAGATTTTATTAAGTGTGTTATAAATGTTATTTGCATCAAATGTGGATGTCTAAGTCACATATTTTGATTTAACATCCACTTAACATATACAATTATTCATTTAAATGATCTCTTTAATTGTCTGTCTTTCTTTATGTTATCATGTAATATATAATTATTGATTATTAAATGATTTAAGTCTTATTGTACAACGGAAAATCCCTTGAATACTCAAGTATATACTTAAGATATAAGTCATATACATTATCCTGAATTAACCTAATTATATATTATGAGTACAATTATATAAAAACATATGAAATATTTTTGTATCTTCAAATGTTCCAAATTAGTTTTAAGATGTTAACTTAGAAGACATATCTTAAATCTCATCAAGCAAATTGGAAAATTTTCATTTATTTACCATAATGTTTTAGCATAATTTTAAATATATGTATTTTGTGATAATCCCTCATAAAATTATCAAAAGTGATCCTTGATAAATGGAGGAAAGATTGTGATGAATAAGCAAAGTTAGATAAATAAAGGAATTGATTTGATGTAATAAAGTATTGAGGTTAAAACTTGACAGATATGTAATGATAAAGGGGTCATATGTAATAATTAATATGTATGGTTAGAGTTAGTAAAATAATGGGGTGTAAAGAGCCACATAAGAGGGGGTAAATCTGTAAATTAAAGATGTACCTTTTGTACTATATAAAGGACAACCCTTTATGGGGAAAAGGGTCCAACTATTAGTCAACTATTACAATATTATCCGTTCTCTCTCTCTCTCTCTCTCTCTCTCTCTCTCTCTCTCTCTCTCTCTCTCTCTCTCTCTCTCTCTCTCTCTCTCTCTCTCTCTCTCTCTCTCTTTCATCAAGAGTTAATCATTAGAAACATATGTCATCATCCTTAAAAGACCACTTCAATTTAGTGAGGTTTCATCATAGGCCAACCCCAAAAAATATATAAAAAGGGATAATCGAGCCCACTATGACAACTTTTCAAACTACCAACATATCAACAAAGTGACAAATCAAGGCCCATAATGGTATGAGCAACACCAAATACCGAACTTTATGTTCAACCTGCATGTCTCTGGTATATAAACCTACAACGTCCTTATCTGGGATATGAGAAGCACAACATGAAATAGAACTTAGTCACTTCCCATTAGTATCGTAAATAATATAAGTATATTTACCTCTTAAATTTAATCGGTGTAAAAAGGAAAAAAAACAGCGGAATTAGTATTCCCAAACACCATATCTAACAACTTAAAAATGAGATGATGAGGTTTGGTGGAGATAATAGGCTCATGCGTATAGTGTTTTTAATAATCATCCTATATAGTATCCTCGCATGGTTTAATCACATGTTCAAAGACTAAATCATCAACAATAATGTAATCCTCAGAGATAAGATTATATAATATATTACAAACACGAGCCTAATGAAAGCCTGAGAGACTACATAAAGAGTTCAGTAAAGAATACGAGTGGATTAGAGACATGTTATGAACTTATAACATGTCTTATATTTTAAGCGAATTACTATAATAATCTGCAATCTATGAGTATAAGTTGAGCAACACATTTAAGTTAATGAAACCATACATATGAGGTTACGAGAAGGCCCAACACATATCTTTTATACCACCTAACTTCCAACCCAAATGATTCACTTAATATTGTCTTAGTTCAAACCACTAAGTAATATTACGAACAATCCTATATAAAATCCTCCCAACAAAGAAAAGGTAAGAATTAAAAACATCAAGGGTCCAATAAAACAAATATGAGGAAATTTGATCAACAAAATATGAATTTAAGTAGATCCAATGCAAGCTAACACTTATAAAGCCTTTATGAAACATCAAGGACGTCCAGATACTCACAAGACGGTTGGTTGCACTAAATAGGTTCATCTTTAGATCATAGGATAAATGTCGTAGATTTTTTAATTCGTAAATAAGGTCAGACTATTCGGTTAGATACCAAAGTGTGACAAATTATTCAAACACATATTAGAGCATATCCTTATTCCAAGGTCTTATCTAGATCAAACTAAGGTAAAAAGTTATATATGTACCTACCTACATCTGACAATGCTGTCGACGCAATCATCTTCAAATAAAACTTAACCACTTTATAATCATTTACTACACGAGTAAGTCATTTCTTGATGCCGATACTTAATATTTTTAGAAATCAGTATTGGCACTAATGTTGGCTACTAGTAAAATAAGATAATGTTTTTAAGCTTTAACAATCATAGTTAGAACATTATTTTATCTTGATACATTATTAGAAAGCTTGATATCTATGGAAGACTAACACAATGGTTAATGAAGCTTGGGGATTTTGAAATCAAATTCTTACCTCGAATTGTCATTAAAATAAAAGCCTTGTGTCAAGTCCCGCCTAATTTCCCACTAGATGATGGGTCGGCCTGTGAGGTTCATTGGGAGTATCTAGATTATCCTAATGAATTATATAATAGCTAGAAGAAGATGGATATACCACAAGATTATAGACCATTCATCAAGTTTCTAACACATTCCACAAGCTTTTTAAACATTGTAGAAACCTCTAAAATATTATAGGATATTATGGATTTTTTTTGTAATCTATATCATTCTTGCGACTAGTCGAAGCTTCTAGAAAGAAACAATTCTAGAAAACCTTCTAGAATTATCCATGAAACCTATATAAAGAGGATAAAATTATTTTCTCATAATCCATAAAAAACATTGCAACATTTTCTCTATAGAAATACAATATACTTTCTCTCTCGAAAAGCTTTAAGCATCCAACCTTATTGTTATTTTAGACTTACTTGAAGAGTTCAAGTGTCGCACGGTCTTATCAAAATTTAAGCCTATGACAATTGATATCAGAGCCATGTTCGAGACTCAAGAATACCTTACCTAAATAACAACATCACCACGAAAAAAGTTCATGATAGCAAAGCAAGAAGATAGAAAAGTCCATTGATATGCAATCAATCCTCGAGACAACAATACCATGCGCAGAAAAACAAGTATGAGATTTTTTTATGCTCGTCAATGAAGAGTACTTAACAAATGAGACTCTTGAGGGGTGGAAATATACCATAGAAAATATTATAAACAAGGAAGTCTATGATATCAAGATGAAAGTAGAAGCCCAAATATTTAAAGCAAATAATGTCGCATCAACCAAGTTGTTATTAGTAGAGCAAGACCTACAAATTCTCAAAGAAACGTCGGCTAGGTTTTTGTCAACCGAACAATAACAAGAATCACTAAAAGAAATGTTAGAGACTATTTGTGGAAAGTTGGTAATGTGTAAGAAAAATGCAACCAATGGCGGAACGAGCAAGATAAGATGCTTTCAAGACAAATAATTATGACGGGAAGAGAGATGCGGAAGAGATTAATAAGTTCTTATGAAGTTGTGAGAGGTACTTTAAACATCTTGAGATGGTGGACAACAAAAATAAGATAGACAAAAAATAATGTTTTCCACAAGAAATGCCATAGCATGGTAGACACTTTGGAGTGGATAAGTTTAACAAAGTGTGGCTATTATCTTTACTTGATCAGATTTTAAATTTGTTCTCAATGAATATTTTTACCCAGTTAATGCAACTTACAAAGCAAGAGAAAATTTAAAATACCTTTGGTAAATGAGTACGATCAAAGAGTATACCTAAATGTATAAAAACTTATTGTTGGAAATACCCAATTTGCTTGAAGAAGATAAGCTTTCCTACTTTTTATGCGGAGTAAAATCAAGGGGAAAACAAGAGTTAGACTGACGACATGTCCGAGAGTTGACAAAAGAAATAATCAAAACCGAAAAGTTGAAAGAGAAACCAAACTTCAAATAAAGATGAAAGACCTAAAAGAGTACGAGTTTGGATGCGAAGGGAAAAAATATGAGAAACTACCATACAGAAGTTGGGGAAGGAAGACAAGATAGAGACAAGTATGTCGTGAGAAATATTTTTTGGTAAGAGACACAACTCACACTCGTAAAGATGAAGGTAAGTCCCCTACTTTTGCTTGTTATGTAAAGGAAATCATATAATATATGATTTTCATTAAAAAAACTTAGGTGTTGGTGGATGAAATTGAACCCCCAAAAAGAATGTGAGGAACACGAATTCATGGTGAGCTCATTCTAATTACTAAGCAGCAGTCGAGCTAAAGTGGAGAAACCTAACAGCAAGAACAAAACTCTGATCTTTGTTGATGTCAACATAAATGGGAAGACATCTTGCACATAGTAGACACGATAATCACTCATAACTTTGTGTTAAAGAATGAAGATTTACATCTTGGCATGAAGATCACCAAATGAGGAGGTACTATAAAGGCGATAAACTCAAATGCGAACCATTAGAAGGTATGACACAATGTGCGGAAATGCGTGTCAACAAATGATCGAGACCCATAAACTTTTCGGTGATCCCAAATGGATTATTTTTTACATTGTGTTTGGGTTAGAGTTCATGTACCAGCAACGTGTTCTTCCCATTCTACACTTTTAAATCCCAGTGCATATTCTGGGATAAGTCATCCCACCTTGTCCCGGTAACTAAGGAAATGAAAGAGACAATGATACCATCGACAATAAAACTTTTTGAAAGGTTCAAAAGGGATGAGGTGCCCTACCTAACAACCATGAAAGATAAATACCAACGACCCAAGCTAAATAAGTTCTTCTCATAAATAAGTAAGGTTCTCGAAGAGTTCGAGAGTGTAATGAAAAATGAGTTGCCCAAAATGTTATCGTCATGAAGAGAGATTGATCATGCAATTGAGCTAGAGTATGCCGCTAAGCTTCATGCGAAGACGTCTTACTGAATGTCCCTACTGGATTTAGGTGAATTGAAGAAACAACTCAAAGACTTGTTGAATGAAGTATATATCCAACTGTCAAAGGCACTATATGAGGAACCAATGTTATTTTAAAATAAGAATGATGAGGTTGTGCATCGACTATCAGACCCTCAACAAGGCGATCATGAAAAAGAAATATACAATACCCCTAATTGCAGATTTTTTTTATCAACTCAAAACTCCGAGGTATTTTTCAAAGTTGAACTTACGATCGAGGTATTGTCAAGTAAGAATCATGGAGGGTGACAAAATGAAGACGACATGCGTCACAAGGTATGAGGATTATGAATTTTGGTTTAACTAGTGAACCCGCTATTTTTTGTACACCAATGAAAAAAATACTTCAGCCATACTTGGACGAGTTTTTTGTGGTTTATATTGATTACATAGCTATCTATATCAAGAAGATGAAAGAGAATGTCGAACACTCGTGAACCGTCTTCTAAGAACTAAAAGAAACCGGTATATAAGTAAAGCAAAAGAAATTCACATTTGTCCAAGATGAACTTTTTTCCCTCAGCCACAAAATCAGTATGGGAAAATTATGTTGGAAAAAAACAAGATTCGTTCCATTTTGACCGACTTATTTAAAAAATAAAAAGATCGGTAGTGGTTTAACTAATGTCAAGTAGTCGAGGAATTAAAACAAGCCATGATCGAAGAGCCAGCATTAAAACTTCCGGACCCAACCCTACCATTCAAAGTGCACATTGACGCTTCAAACTTTTTCATAAAAGGAGTTGTGATACACCACATCATATTTGAACATTGTAAACTGAGTGATACCAAGTGGAGGTACACCGTACAGGAGAAAAAAATGACGGTGGTGGTTTGTTACTTGTGTATATGAAGACATTACCTCCTCATATCAAAATTTATTTTCAAGATGGACAATGTGGACACAAACTACTTTCAAACACGAAAGAAGTTTAGCATAAAGCAAGTTAGGTAAACAGACTTTCTTGTAAAATTAACTATGACCTTGAGTATAAACCAGGGAAAGGTATCTTGGTCGCGGATGCACTCAATCACAAAGAATACTTTGCAAATCTCACCAAATCCAATAGCGCGTCAATGGGTCGTATAATTATGAATTAAGAAAGGATCCAAAAACAAATAATATGATGGACTTCACCAAAACAAGAAAGATAAGACAGCTCTAGATTAAAGAAGACTTATTCTTCACTTTTAGAAGAAGAGTCTATGTGCCTCAGTGGGACAATTTAAAAAGAGACATCATCAAGAAATGTCATGACTTGCGGGGACGTACCTTGTATAACAACAAGATAAGATTGTACAAAATCAACCAAGAGGATTGTTGGAACCATTATCTATTTTAGAAAGACCATGAGAGAGCGTCTCAGTGGATTTTATCACATGCTTATCCAAGTAGATGGGTTTGAAATGATTATGGTGGTGGTAGATAGGTTCGCCAAATATGCAACTTTTGCAGCAGCCTCACAAGGATGTACGACTGACGAGGAAACCAATCTTTTTTTCAGATCACGGTGAAATATTTTGGCATCTGAATGAACACCATGAGTGATCGAGACATATGCTTCGCAAGGAATATTTAAGGAGCTCTTCAAGCTAACATGTATGAAACTAAACTTTTCAATTAGCTTCCACCCTCAATCTAATGGGGAAACATAATGGGTGAATGCAATAATAGAGTTGTACATTTGACATTATGTCTTTTCCAACCAACAAGATTGGTCACGGTTGCTCGATGTAGCTCAATTATCGTATAACTTGTAACGTCCATAATCTACTGGGATTATTCAAACTTACTACTAAATAATAACCCGTGACACCGCGTACTTTGGTAATTTTTCATACAGGTACTAGCCCTGGAGCACACAAGACCGTAAAGTATTGGCAGCAAAAAAAAGACTTAGCACACGCCAAACTAACAAAAGCAGTAAAAAAATAAAAGTGGATTGATAAGAAGAGAAGACACGTGACGTTCCAAACCAAAGACATAGTGTTTTTAAAGCTTCTACCCCAATAGTTCAAGTACACACTCAAAGACTTATTGCGCAGGTACGAAGGGTCATCTAAGGTACTAGCCAAGGTGGAGAAATTGTCTTATCGAGTGAAACTCCCACATAAGATGAAAATTTATCCCGTCTTCCATGTGAGCAACTTGAAGTCGTTCCATCATGACAAATAAGGTGTGATTCAAGGAGAATCAAGGCGTGCACCACCTTAAGCCATTTCATTCGATAAATATTGATGAGATATTAGCCGACCGTATTATCTGAGAGAAGGGCATGCCACGCTGTAGAGAATACTTAGTGAAATGGTAAAATGCACCCATGCAAGAAGGAACATGGGAGTCTGAGGAATCCCTCTGAAAATTCAAAGATGCAATCGACCAATTTCACACATAACCCTTGAAGAGGACGTCTTAAGGTTAAGTGGGAGAGAATATCATATCCCGCATAATTTTCCCCTATATGATAAGACGGTTTGTGAGGTTCCATGGAAGTATCTAGAATATCATAGAGAATTATGGAAAACTCTTGAATGATATTGAGATGTCATAAGCTTCTAGAATATTACACAAGGTTCTATAACAATCCACAACTTTTGAAACATTCTAAAAGCCTCCAGAATATTATAGGATCTTATATAAAAAAAATTGTAATCTAGAATACAAGCTTCCAAAAAGAGATGATTCTAAAAAACCCTTATAAAATCATCCATGGAACCCATGTGAGAATGATAGCTCTTCCATTTATCAAACATCAAAATCATTGTAACATTCTCTCTCTAGATATACAATCAACTTTCTCTTTCTAAAAGCTCAAAGTCTCTAAACACTTTATTCTTTTAGGCTTACTTGAAGAGTTCAAGTAACACATGGTCTTATCAAATTCTAAGCTCGTGACACTTAGCAGAATTCCTCACTGAGTTCTAAACAAAATGACCAACTAACACATAAGACAATCTCGACCACATGTGGATATATTGAATCGGCAGGCTCAAAATAATGTTGACATTAAAACCAGAGTATGGATAATATCCCCTTCGAGGAACCTTCTATACCAATCAATTGAATGTGGCATTTCTGATTCAAATAAAAAATATAAATATAAAGCATCAATAACATAACTTCAGTTTGCTCACATATATGGAGCTTGAAGCGTAAAAATTATCATTGATTCATAATTGGTAGTAAATAATACTTTAGATCAAGATGAAGCAAACAAAGATAGTCATATCCTCTACGTGAATTGGATACGTGCTACTTCGAACAAGTTTAGTATGAATAAGTACCTCGAGCATAAAATTAAGTAGTCATTGCACTCATCTTTTCATAGAGTACTAAATCTACCATTTGAGTGATTTTTCGAAAGAATTTAGTCATATATAAACCTAAGCATATTTAACTAGCTTATTTATCATCTTATGCCATGGTTATCGATGAACTACCAATCTAGTGAACTTCAACCAATGCGTACCTCATGAAGGGATGTTACCAAAAAAACAGAAATAAATGCTAGAAATATTAAGATAAAATATGATGAATATATATGGCAAACTAATAAATTATATCAACAAGGGCTTACCAGATCCCTCATGATATGCTTTGGATAAAAAGATAGCCTTCATCCTTAAAGAACTGCACTAATGAGAAGAAGGTGCTCACTATGGGTACAAGAGTTTATAGGATGAATCTTACTAGCATGATACTTCTAGCCAATAATACATGCAAGCTGATATTAAAGCATTTTTTTTAAGTTTGTGACACTTAATAGAGTTTTAAAACACAATTCAAGTCCCAATAGTTACTCTAGGATTTTTTTCTAAAATAATTTTATTCAACATTTGAGGTTTGGATATAATAGTACCACTTCCCAAGCATAATGGGGTCGACAATACCTTATAGAAGTAGTAGACTACTTATCTAAAAATGTATATGTTGAGAAATTAGATCCAAAACAAGTATATCATCTATTTTTTCATAATAAACATTTGTTGCAACGAGGTCACAAACTTAATTACAATTAATAACGAGCTATAGTTACATGATGCACATTTTGTAGGGAATATTGGGTCCGTATATTCTGCCTTTTGTATATATAAGTAAGAATACTCTGATCTCCACATGAGAGGCATTTAACAACACTTATTGGAACCATTCTTATCCCAAAACTATTGAGAATATATAGCATATTGAAGTAAAATATATCATGTGATTTACTCTCTTTATCTCTAGAATTTATATGTGATAGGAAAAATGAGTGTGGATAAGGTATTTGTATAAAGAATGATGAAAATGGGTTTGAACTTTTCAAATAAGAGAGTTGAAAGGTCGACGGGTGTCCATTGATTGAGATATGAGTCGATAGATAACGAACGGGTTTATAGTCAGAATGCAGGTCGACATCTATAGAGTATTATAATCAAGTAGCACGCGCATTGAGAATCTTATGTAATATTTTATTCCAATCTAGATGGATAAATAGTAAGCTATTTCAGAATTTCAATGACTAACTGGTTGAGGTGATCTAAAAAATGATAATCAAATTTCAGAGGTAATCATAAAAATGATCATGAGGCGCAATTAAAATGACATAGAAAAGGTATGTGATATTTTAAAGTAAAGAAAGATGGATATTCTATTTGAATTATTAGATATAAGAGTTAGTCCATCTTCATAAATATTCGCTATGACTAAGGGGGCTACTGATAATGCTTTAAATAATTCATGAATAAAAGTAATTATTAAAAGTTTTCAGTTTGAATGTTTTATAGTTAAAGAATAAATTTAATACATAAAGTAAATGCTAGGGGTTGAGAGTACAATTTATCATAATGTGTAATCGAATATGTTATTTACGCCCATTGCCTATAAATAGAAATAAAAGATCGGAAATAAAGGGTCTTGACATTTTGACTAAAAACCACTAAAAATATCATTCTATTTCGAAGTATCTTGAAATACTTTCTCTATTTACTTTCTCTTTCTACAATTAATCTAGATGTTCAATCTTTACACCAAGGATTTGATACTTAATATAATCAATACATAGTTGTATATGAAGCATTACTGAACATTGTAAAATATGTATCACTTCAAAGTTTATTTTCAAAATTTATAGGTAAGTCATAAAGTATTATGAAAGATCTTTTTTATATTTTTTGAAAACTATAACCAAATTGGTACATAATAACACCCATCGTAAACCATAAACTTACAAGTTGGTGGATGTAGAAAGACAACCTCCATCGCACTCCTCAATTGTTAAGCACTTGAATCTCTACAAAATAGCTCTTAGCTAGTTTAGAATTTATTCTTTTATTTGAGGTGTACTATTTTCTACTTCAGTGACGCGAGTAGGTTTTAACGAGGTACATTTCATTAATAAAATTATGATGTCATATTTATTCCATTTTCTTAATTTATGTAATATATAATTTTAATGTGAAACAAAGATTCCTGGACAAAGCTTCAATGTGACTTAAAACTCTGATCCAAAGCATCAATATGCGTTAGGTTTTTAAGCCATAGCACATACCTTATACTATTGCAATTTATCACCATAAAATAGGTTCAATATTATTTATCATTTTGTAAAAAACATAAAATAAACTAAAATAAAATGTTATTTATTCTTCTATTTTTTAAACTAATAATAATAACACCAACTCTTCGAAGGTTACGAAGTTAACAAACTTATTTAAAATCAAACAAAAAGCATGTACACACGTACATCCAAAATGAATGTTTACTAAAACTTACTCACGTATTTATTATATATTTCTACTCATTTAATTGCTTCCATATAGTCGATATCATCAAGCGCACTCATAACTGACTACTTTACTCTAAAATTACTCAAGATTACTAACTCTTAAAATTACCCAAGATTGATATCTAGCACTGCATGTTGAATGAGCAATACAACATTTGTCTCTAACTATTGTTTATACTCCACAATATTTTAAAGCATGCATCTCAAACTTCAGTTAGTTCAGGTTGCATGCTGAAATTATTGAGCCTCCAAAATATTTTTAATGATCTTAGTGAGATTTAGGTCTTTTTTTATGTTTACGAGGCTTGGAGTTGTCCCTCAAGCTCGGTGATTTTATGTAGTAGTAAGAAATTTACTTCATGGAACTTATGACATTTATACACAAAATTATTGCATTAAAATGGATAGTTAATGTAGTTCATGACCATGAATGAAAGTACAAGAAACTTCACAAACTGGGCCACATTCTAAAAGATTAGAAGAAGACAATAATAAGAAGTGTCTGGGTAGTCGAACCCCTTATATCAAACATACATGTAAAAAATGCTGTCTCCTAATCGAGACAACTCGCACGAGTACCCTCGTAGTGGGAAATTTAATCATAACGCACTCAAGAAAATATTATTGCACTCTTAGGAGGATATGTTGTTAAGAAACATTGTACTTTCTTCTTCATCATTTTTATCCAACAACAGAGAGGAAAAAATTATATTAACATTATTTAGAGTGAGAAGTGACTCTACTGGGACACTTGTCTCATGCACAATAACCAAAATGTTACCAATGGTTGGCACAAATGTCCAGCGCTAATAATGACTAAGTCCAAGATGTTATAAAACTTGCAACATGTATCATTACTTAAGTACAATCTTTACGTGCACCACTTGTTCTATCCCTCAAATTGTTTCACCTCATTAATGGTTCAGTATATCTATTGAAATTCATAAATATGTTCGACATAAAGAAAAACTAGTGGTACGTCCTTTGTCATTTAAATTTCTTTTATTAAATAATAGTATTTATTTTGTTATATTTTCAAAGTACTATTAGTGTTATACTAGCACTGTACAACTTTCATGTATTTTTTTTAAATAATAAATTATATTTGTTTTCGAATAAAACTCTTGGTCGATACTAATTTCTAACAACCTATGAGTATGGACAATATTAAACTGAACTTTCTAGGGCCACGTTGGTATGATAACACAAAATCAGAACTTGAAAATAATACAAGTCTCAGAAATCCGCTCAAAATATAATCATAAAGTTATAAACAAAAAAATTGATATAAAAATTTAATTTAGTATATATGGAGTCGTCCCGCCCATTTGCAATTTTAATTACTTTTAAATTATTTTTAATTTATATTTATTTATTTTTATATATGATAATAAAATAAAATATACGACAAATATTAATTATATATCTGGTTTTTTTTCTTTAATTGTTTGTTTTTTACTTGAGATATTATTGCTGGTATCTGTATACATCCTCAATATTTATTAATAAATATTTGTTTAGTAACTCTTATCAACTTTATCTTTTGTTTAACTCTTATATGCTTTGGATAAAAAGATAACCTTCATCCTTAAAGAACTGCACTAATGAGAAGAAGGTGCTCACTATGGGTACAAGAGTTTATAGGGTGAATCTTACTAGCATGATACTTCTAGCCAATAATACATGCAAGATGATATTGGAATATTTGTTTAAGTTTGTGACACTTACTAGAGTTTTATAACACAATTCAAGTCCCAATAGTTACTCTAGGATCTTTTTCTAAAATAATTTTATTCAACATTTGAGGTTTAGATATAATGGTACTACTTCCCAAGCATAATGGGGTCGACAATACCTTATAGAAGTAGTAGACTACTTCTCTAAAAATGTATATGTTGAGAAATTAAATCCAAAACAAGTATATCATTTATTTTTTCATAATAAACATTTGTTGCAACGAGGTCGCAAACTTAATTACAATTAATAACGAGCTACAGTTACATGATGCACATTTGGCATTATTTTACCAAACGAGAGGCATTTAACAATACTTATTGGCACCATTCTTATCCCAAAACTATTGAGAATATATAGCATATTGACGTAAAATTTATCATGTGATTTCTCTCTTTATCTCTAGAATTTATATGTGATAGGAAAAATGAGTGTGGATAAGGTATTTGTATAAAGAATGATGAAAATGGGTTTGAACTTTTCAAATAAGAGAGTTGAAAGGTCGACGGGTGTCCATTGATTGAGATATGAGTCGATAGATAACGGGTTTATAGTCAGAATGTAGGTCGACATCTATAGAGTGTTAGAATCAAGTAGCACGCGCATTGAGAATCTTATGTAATATTTTATTCAAATCTAGAGGGATAAATAGTAAGCTATTTCAGAATTTCAATGACTAACTGGTTGAGTTTTATTCACCAAGAAAGATTCCAAAGTGATCTAAAGAGTAAGATTCAAAGTTATGAGGCAATCATATGAGGTGATCTAAAAAATGACAATCAAATTTCTGAGGTAATCATAAAAATGATCATGAGGTGCAATTAAAATGACATAAAAAAGGTATGTGATATTTTAAAGCAAAGAAAGATGGAGATTCCATTTGAATTATTAGATATAAGAGTCAGTCCCTCTTCATAAATATTCACAATGACTAAGGGGGCTACTAATAATGCTTCAAATAATTCATGAATAAAAGTAATTATTAAAAGTATTTCAGTTTGAATGTTTTATAGATAAAGAATAAATTTAATACATAAAGTAAATGTTAGGGGCTGAGAGTACAATTTATCATAATGTGTAATCGAATATGTTATTTACGCCCATTTCCTATAAATAAAAATGAAAGATCGGAAATAAAGGGTCTTGACATTTTGACTAAAAACCACTAAAAATATCATTCTCTTTCGAAGTATCTTGAAATACTTTCTCTTTCTACAATTAGTCTAGATGTACAATCTTTACACCAAGGATTTGATACTTAACATAATCAATACATACTTGTATATGAAGCATTACTGAACATTATAAAATATGTATTACTTCAAAGTTTATTTTCAAAATTTATAGGTAAGTCATAAAGTACTATGAAAGATCTTTCTCCATATTTTTTGAAAACTATAACCAAATAGGTACATAATAACACCCATCGTAAACCATAAACTTACAAGTTGGTGGATGTAGAAAGACAACCTCCATCGCACTCCTCAATTGTTAAGCACTTGAATCTCTACAAAATAGCTCTTAGCTAGTTTATAATTTTTTCTTTTATTTGAGATGTACTATTTTCTACTTCAGTGACGCGAGTAGGTTTTAACGAGGTACATTTCATTAACAAAATTATGATGTCATATTTATTCCATTTTTCTTAATTTATGTAATATATAATTTTAATGTGAAACAAAGATTCCTGGACAAAGCTTCAATGTGAGTTAAAACTCTGATCCAAAACATCAATATGCGTTAGGTTTTTAAGTCATAACACATAACTTATACTATTGCAATTTATCACCATAAAATAGGTTCAATATTATTTATCATTTTGTAAAAAACATAAAATAAACTAAAATAAAATGTTATTTATTCTTCTATTTTTTAAACTAATAATAATAACACCAACTCTTCGAAGGTTACGAAGTTAACAGACTTATTTAAAATCAAACAAAAAGCATGTACACACGTACATCCAAAATGAATGTTTACCAAAACTTACTCACGTATTTATTATATATTTCCACTCATTTAATTGCTTCCATATAGTCGATATCATCAAGCGCACTCATAACTGACTACTTTACTCTAATGGGTTACTGTTATTGGGGTACTAACTCTTAAAATTACTAAAGATTGATATCTAACACCACATGGTGAATGAGCAATACAACATCTGTCTCTAACTATTGTTTATACTCCACAATATTTTAAAGCATGCATCTCAAACTTCAGTTAGTTCAGCTTTCATGCTGAAATTATTGAGCCTCCAAAAGATTTGTAATGATCTTAGTGAGTTTTAGGTTTTTTTTTATGTTTACGAGGCTTAGAGTTGTCCCTCAAGCTCGGTGATTTTATGTAGTAGTAAGAAATTTACTTCAGAGAACTTATGACATTTATACACAAAATTATTGCATTAAAATGGATACTTAATGTAGTTCATGACCATGAATGAAAGTACAAGAAACTTCACTAACTGGACCACATTCTAAAAGATTAGAAGACAATAATAAGAAGTGTCTGGGTAGTCGAACCCCTATATCAAACATACATGTAAAAAAAGCTGTCTCCTAATCGAGACAACTCGCACGAGTACCCTCGTAGTGGGAAATTTAATCATAACGCACTCAAGAAAATATTATTGCACTCTTAGGAGGATATGTTGTTAAGAAACATTATACTTTCTTCTTCATCATTTTATCCAACAACACAGAGGAAAAAATTATATTAACATTATTTAAAGTGAGAAGTGACTCTACTCGGACACTTGTCCCATGCACAATAACCAAAATGTTACCAATGGTTGGCACAAATGTCCAGCGCTAATAATGACTAAGTCCAAGATGTTATAAAACTTGCAACATTTATCATTACTTAAGTACAATCTTTACATGCACCACTTGTTCGATCCCTCAAATTGTTTCACCTCACTAATGGTTCAGTATATCTATTGAAATTCATAAATATGTTCGACATAAAGAAAAACTAGTGGTACATCCTTTGTCATTTTAATTTCTTTTATTAAATAATAGTACTTATTTCGTTATATTTTCAAAGTACTATTAGTGTTATACTAGCACTAGTAATATTATTTTTTTTAATAATAAATTATATTTTTTTTCAATAGAACTCTTGGTCCATACTAATTTTTAACGACCTATGAGTAAGGACAATATTAAACTGAACTTTCTAAAGCGACATTGGTATGCTAACACAAAATCAGAACTCGAAAATAATACAAATCTTAAAAATCCGCTCAAAATATAATCATAAAGTTATAAATAAAAAAATTGATATAAAAATTTAATTTAGTACATATGGAGTCGTCCCGCCCATTTGCAATTTTAATTACTTTTAAATTATTTATTTATTTATTTTTATATATGATAAATACACGACAAATATTAATTATATATCTGGTTTTTTTTTTCTTTAATTGTTTGTTTTTACTTGAGATATTATTGCTGGTATCTGTATACATCCTCAATATTTATTAATAAATATTTGTTTAGTAACTCTTATCAACTTTATCTTTTGTTTAACTCTTATCAACTTGATATTTGTAGCCAAATATATATTTAATTGGATAGACAGTCGAGTTACACGGATTTACAATACATTGCCTCCGAGGGTGATACTACCCCAATAACAACCATTTGAATTGAACAGATGGGTTCAACTCATTTTTTATAATATAAAATTATTATAATAAAAAAGTGTTGGCATGTCTGTTCTAACATATCTCTGTTGAATATTTAATATCTTATATGTGAATAAAAATAAAACAAAGTAGTGATAATGATATTTTGACTGAGAAGTTGAAATGTCGATTCTGAAACCGTTGAATAGAGAGTTAGGGTCTGCGCTTTTGAATCGTGATTTCCTATGTTAGATATGAACCGTTGGATCCGAATGAAATAGTAGTATACTATACGGAATGGAGTGATCCTGTGCGGTGTCCGTGTAGCGAACGCGTTGTACATTATGCGATGTGACGTGCCTTATTTGTTCTCCAGCACGAGCCGGCCAAATTTGGACTTCCAGTGGAACCTCATTTGTCTTTACATCAATGAACTCATTCAACAGAATTAAGGGGTTAACTGCATGCCAAACTTATGAATCAGCTTATTATTTTCCGGATTCAGAACTATTTCTACAGTTTAAATTAATTTATGAAAAAAATCCAAGGGATCTGGAAGATAATATACGTATAACAAATTGCATTAAGATACTAATCTCACACTTTATGATAAAGATATTCATTTCAAATCATTGCATAAATCTAACGTTTTAGATTAGATAAAAGTTATAAACGTTGACTTCTCAATTTGATATTTTTTAAAATTTATATAATTTTTTTATCAATTAGATGATTTAAAATTAAAAAAATAAAAAATAATAAAAAAAGCTAAAAAAAATCACATAAAAACTAAAAAAATTATATCTTCTTCGTATCCGAAAAATGAAAGAATCAACTATAGATTTATGTCGATTCCTTCTGAATTTAACAAATATATGATTTAGGATTTTACAATCCAAACCCACCAAAACCACATATTCATCAAATAAAAAAATATGGAAGAATCAACAATTTATGTCACTCTTCTGAAGTCTAACAAACACATTATTTAAAATTTCAAAATCCAAATTATAGTCTATATTCTATAAATAAAAAACAAAAAACTCAAAAAACTTAAAAACTTAGGAAATTAACAAAACCCATAAAAAATTATGTAATTATCAAAATGAAAAAATGAAAAAATTAACAATATATTTAATGTTATTATTCATAAATCTATCAAACACATAATCGAAGAATTCATAATCTAGAATATAGTAGATATGTTAGAGCCTATAAATCATTCAAAGATATACATACTCTTGATTCAAATGTCAATAACCTAATTCATTTCATGTTGGAAAAAAAACAAGAGATAATTAATACTTACAATTCGTCATATCTCTTGTAGCTCTTACGAATATGCAACAAAAGTTTCTCCTTGATTTCTGCTAGGTAAAGAGTGACACTAGTTATGGATATTCTACTGGCTTGAGAGCTGGTGTAGATATGTTCTTTGAAGGAAAAGAACAAAAACCTTAGAAAATAGTTTGAAGAATCGATGATAGAAAATAAAGAGAAAAGTGTTTTTAGACAAAAATAACTAAACATATAAAAATAAAAATAAATACTGTTCTCCTTTATATGTTATAAAAACTGAAAATGTATACATATTATTTGAAATATACAACCTGAAACAAAATATATCACTACCACTGAATCTAGATACCCTTGATAATAAGGATCCCCATACGAACCATATGCTCATGAAGGATGAAGGGTAGCAATGCTTTAATAAGCGAATTTGTTATCATGGAGTGTGTATCCATATGCTTCACTCTTATCTGACATATTTGAATTTGCTCCTCACGGACCAAAAATTAATGTCTACATGCTTAGACTTGTTGTAGCTATTTTTCCAATTTTAATATATGATAGCAAAAACATTATCACAACAAATTAGAATGAGTCTTTCAATTCTATTCACTATATGCGATGTCGTGACAAAATTCTTCAACCAGAGTGCGTGGGTTGATGCACTTAAATACATCACATATTCTGCTAACATTTCTGAAGTCGTGATAATAGTATGTTTGTACTCTTCCATGGTATAACACCTCATGCCATAATGAACCCATATCCGGTGGTAAACTTTATAGTGTTCATACACAAGTATGAGTATGAATATCCACCAATCTTTAGGTTGTCCACTTTGTTATATGTTAGCCCAAAACGTTTAATATTCTTCAAGTATTAGAGAATTATCTTTACTATATTCCAATGGGTAACTCTTAGTTTGCTCTCGTACCTTGATAATATTCCAACTATGAATGTTATATCCAGTCTAGTACGTACATGAGCATACATGAGACTACCAATTGTTGAGGTATATGGTATTGTTAATTTTGAATGAATATCCAAATTCATTTTGGGGCACTGATTTAGTGGAAACTTATCTCATTTTTCTATATGGGTATCCATAAGTTTTCTCTAATCTAAACCATACCGACATAACATGTTCCTTAATGTAAGATTTCTATGAGATACTGATGATGCATTTACGAGGTTTCTTACTATAAGAATCCCTAACATATATGAGGCTTTCTCAAGATTTTATTGATGATTCCGGAATTTGTTGTCACTCTTTATGAGAACCGGACAGGGGCAATTCGGACAACATCCACCCACTGAACCGTCATGACAGAACTAATGTACTAAAAACTTAATACTTCATTACTAAGCTAATTATCTACCTGCTTAAAACTAAATGAGTCTTTGAACTCGACCCGAATCCATAAGTCAACCCGAAAGCCCATGCGGCCCATAAATAAGGGTATAAATACCCAACCAATTTCATTTAATGAGGGGAATGAAAATTAAATACAACCAGGCAGCTCAATTCTCCCTCTACACCCTATCCAAACATTAAATACCTTTAAAATACCACAAAACTCTAGAAAAAATTGCTCTCAAACAAAAATAAACCTCACCATTTATATATCAAAATCCTCTGATATAAATTCTTTGTGTCATATAATAATCCTACATCATTAGTTGCTAGAAGTATGTCATCGATATATAGCACTAAATATATCTTTATAATTCCAATGATATTGCGGTATACACAATCCTTGACCGAGTTTACCTTAAAATTGAATGAAGTGACAATGTCTAAGAATTTGCAGCACCATCGATAAGACGGTTGTGTGAGCCCATAAATTGAATTATGTAATTTAAAAATTGTCAATTTTGGATCTCTAAGTATAAAGTGTTTAGGTTGTTTCATGTAAATAGTTTCATCAATGTATCCATTGAGAAACGCAGTTTTAACATCCATATGGTGAATCTCTAAGTCAAAATGAGCACCAATGGCCATGGTTATTCTAAATAGATCATTTTATAATACTGGATAAAATGTCTTTGTATAATCAATGCTTTCAATTTGATTGTATCATTTTGCTGAATTCTCTAACATATTATTGATGACCAGTAAGCTAACTATAGTCTGACTCATTAATGTCAGAGAATGTATGAATTGGTTCTAATTTTTCCTTAAAAGTAATAGTGTTATCTAAATTATTCATCTCAAATTTTGTACCCTCAAAGAATAATGCATTTCTCGTCACAAATATAGATCGCTTAGTAGGATAAAAAAAACTTATAGCCCTTAGAATTGTATGGGTATCCTTAAATTGCAATAAACAATTTTAGAGTCCATATTTTGCTCACTTGGTTTAGTTGGATGCCCACAAACATGCAAATGTTGAAAGGTAGGCTTATACCCTTTGAATAATTCAGGTGGTGTTAAAGTTACTACTGGATAAGATACCCTATTTAGGATATATGTTGTACACTTAAGAACTCCCCTATAGTGAAAATGATAGACTTGAATGAACTATCATGCTCCTAACCATACTCATTAATGCGAAGCTTCTCCTCTTAGAGAGACCATTCATAGTGGGTGTACCCGATATGATGTATTCAGAGACAATCTTATAATCATGGAAGTAAAGTGAAAATGAGCCATGATACTGTTCCATTTATCCATCATAACTGCCAAAGTATTCACCACCACGCTCATAGTGTACAGTTTTAATATGTTTACCTACTTATAATTCAACTTCGACCTTGAGGGGTTTGAACATGTCAATAACCTTTGATTTCTCATAAAGCAAATATATGTAGTCATACCGTAAAATGTCTTCTATAAAAAAAATGAAATATCATTGGTCATTCCTTGATGTCTTAGGGAACGAGCCATATATATATATATATATATATATATATATATATATATATATATATATATATATATATATATATTAATTTCAAGACATCTTTAGCACAAGAGGCCTTAAATCTCTTATGTTTTGTCTGATCCCATTTAATACACTTTATATATTTTTATAAATTAGTGTAATCAACTGGACCTAATAGACCCTCAAACACAATATTGTTCATTATTTTTTTAGAAATATGACCTAAACATTCGTACCATAGAGAAATCAAATTTTCAAAAGTTACTTTATACATGATATTTATTGCAATATGATAATTATTAAAAACTAATTGATACATGTTATCATCACAATCAAGCACAACATAGCTAACAACACATTGATCATAAAAGATATAAATTTTTATGTTTCCAAATGAACACGAGTAACCACATATGTCCAATAACTTAAAAACAAGTAAATTCCTATAAAAAGAGAGAACATAGCAAAACATCTTTTAAAACCAAAATATATCATAAACTTAAATAAAAATCAAATTCGCAAATAACTGAAATTGGACACACCACTCCATCAATAGTATGAATCTAGATCTTCCCATCATTGAGAGCCCTACTTTGGTTTGAGCCCTGGAAGGTAACATACACATGAGTTGTTGCGATTATATCAATCCATCATATGTCTTTTGGTACTTAAACTAAATTTAATTTGAAATTACAAAAGAAAGTTTATATTTCTTGGACATCTAGGAATTGAAATTTGGGAAATAATTCTTCAAATGATATGTATTCTTACAATGGAAATATGTAAACATCTTGCCATTTCTCTTCTTGGATTCTCTTTAATATGTAGTGGATTTTGTAGCCTTAGCTTGTGCATCTCCTATGGATGAGTGCTCCATCTCGAGTTGCATTTTACTCGTGTCTACAATCACCTATTACCTTCTAAAGCGCCATGCTCTAAAACATTTTTCATCCTTGATGACTAGATTGGTAATGAGAGTGGTCTTGCTCTACTTATTCACAAGATAATCTACGGTCATCAAGGATCTTGAATTTAACAAGTAAGGAGAAGAAAATGTATGTCGCAACAATGATCTCGATGAGATTAATTTGTAAGGCCTTAAGTTTCATTTGAACATCAACTATAATATAAATGTCTTCCAAAATCTTGGCATGTACCTTGTACTTTATAATGGAGAGTTTCCTAATATAGTGATTGTTTTAGCTCAAAAAGACTTAACAAAAATCCACTTAAGGTGTGCAAGCATTTCTTTAACAAATAACATGCCAGCGGGTTGAGAATTCAAGAATGCTTGAGAACTCCCATTTGTATGATATATCGATTAAGTTTGTATGAATTCAGGTTTTTATTTTGAACATAACACTCAATATTGTGGAGACCCAACAATAATAAAATTTTCCTCTTCTCTTTCTTAAATTTGGTATCACCAATTTGAGGACCTAAAATGAGTTTATGAATTGGTTGTCATTAGTTAATCAGCAAAAAAAGAAACATTATATTAGTGAAATTGTTCTGGATTTTATACCAATTTAATCTAACATATACCAAGAGTTATCCAATTAAGGTAGTGATTGGGAATTCATATGTACCACACTCATCGTAATCAGTAGCAACGATGGTAGACATCAACATGATATACATTACCTCAAAATACACCGCTTTAAGGTTATACAGTTTAGGTTCCATGCCATGTCCGATCAGCCAAACCTTTCTTAGGGGCATTACTTTATTGGCTTGATAACTAAACGAATACTTCAACACAAAAAACTAAATTATACACAAGTATGGTGCGTATGGATATAATAACGACATCATGAAACATGTTCTCATCATCAAGAAATATATGTAGTAGTTTTTTTAAGAGCAGTAACACACACACAACAACCGTTCTTTCAGGTGTGAGACCCAAACTCATTTATTTTCATAACTTGCATGTCATTTCTCAGTAAGTAATGTTACCATGTATGCCAATCAGTCCCAAATGATGAACATATAAATGCTAGAATAAACATATTTTATTTCATGACTCGCATAACTTCGCTTAGTAGGTAAGTTTACCAGGTCTGTCAATCAGTACTAGAGAATAAGCACATGTATTGCACACACTCCTTTCATTTCATGAATTGACTAGCAAAATCCCATTTGGTATGTAGGTTTGCCAATCAGTTCCAGAGAATGAACATTTGAATTACATACACATAACTCATTTCCTTTTATAACTTTCTTGGAAAAATCCCACTAGGTGGGTGTTACACAGGTTTGCCAATTATTTCTAGAGAATGAGCGTTTAAATATCGCATATAATAATTTTTTTTTCTTCATGAATTTCATGTTAAAAGAACATTAGGTAGGTTTACACAGTTTTGTCAATCTGATCCAAAGAATGATCGTATGAATGCTCGTACATACTCATTTTCTTTCATGAATTACCTGACAAAAACTTAATGGATGAGGTTACGTATATTTATCAATCAGTTCTATAAGATAAACATTTGCATGCTCACACATAATCCTTTCCTCTCATAACTTGCATGACAAAAGCCTAGTGGATGGGGTTATCCAAGTTTGCCAATCAACTTCAGAGAATGAGCACTTGAATGCTCGTAAATATATTTTTTCGTTTCATGACTAGTATGGAAAAAGATCACTGGTGAGGTTATATAGATCTTCCAATCAGTTTTAAAGAATGTACATATAAATGTGCGCATTGTATTGCGTACCGATACGAGTTTATTTAAAAATAATGATGATACCTGAATTTGACGTATCACAATACATTTTGAGCATCTTAAACAGTTCAAAGATGTGATATATCACATTTAGTTTTTAGGCCTTTGAAAAGAGATGAATGATAAGCAAAACTATTTGTACCTGAAACAAACAATCATTGGCATACAAGTCATCAATCTCTACATCCTAGAGTCTACGTGCCATCAACAATGGGTAATTACATCCCATCATATGACAATACATTCACATCTGTAGATGTTTTATAATGTGCACATAATGGAGTCACGTACATGTAAACCCATAAACAATTTGCACAACACCTAAATATGGAATATACTTGAATAATCATCCATTGTGAGGCTTTGAACAGTAACTCGTCCCTGGACTATCCACTTTGGTGACATATAGTCCCTGGACTTTCAAAAGTCCGTTCGTAGTCCCTGGACTATCCAGTTTGGTGACATATAGTCCCTGGACTTTCAAAAGTCCGTTGGTAGTCCCTAGACTATCCAGTTTGGATAAAGTTAGTCCCATGCGCATGTTTATTAAGGGAACTAACTTTATAAAAAATAGAAAGTCAAAGGACTAAATTTATTGAAAATGAATAGTTGAAGGACTATCTGTCACAAAAATTGATAGTCAACACATGCAAGGGGATTAACTTTATCCAAACTAGATAGTCGAGGGACTACAAACGGACTTTTGAAAGTCCAGGGACTATCTGTCACCAAAGTGGATAGTCCAGGGACGAGTTACTGTTCAAAGCCTCCATTGTGAACATACAAAAACATGTTAAACATCGCATTAGAAACATGTTGTTCTGCCATAGATACATACATGCATACATATATTAGTATGCTAAACATAATTTTTAGCCAACACATACACATGATATTTTAAATCTATGAACTAGTTGGTTGCACCTCTATACGGGGTATGTATTACAACCTCACTCAAAAGCATCATAATATTAGAAATAAAATAAAATTACATCTAATTTATTTCTTGGCTGAATTACTTGTTTATTAAAAAATATAACTGAATGATCATTTAGATCTTTAAAGTTTAGATGAAATCAATAAAAGAATCATCCAAATCGAATAAACGAGCACCAAGTTATGGCCTCCTGAAGTCAGGATTTTAGAGTTGAAACTACAAGATGAGTTCGTTGGAACCACAACAGATGTAATCACAAACAACTACATTTTTCCGCAACAACCATGATACTGGTCGCGACAAATTGCGCATACACTGAGTTTATTTTCGCGACCACCTCTTGGTCGCGGCGAACTCTCAATTGTTTTTAAAAATTGAAACCTACTGAATTTGAATTTGAATTTCATAATGATATTTTTATAACAAAATTCGACATGCACATAAACATCAAAAAAATTCTACTAATATATATGCTTTTGATCGCACCAAATAGTTCCTAACATGCAAGTCTATTCTCTCTATCACTTACTTCATGCATACTCTCTAAAGAAAAATCAATAAATTAAAAAAGGTTTTCTCCCAAATCAATAAATTAATAAAAAAAATACATTTTGGGAGACTTAATTTCATATTCGTTATTCATACACAATGAGAATCAAAGACGGCTCTGATACCATATATTAGAACCTATAAATTGTACAAGAGTGTTCATACCCTTGATTTAAATGTCATGAATTTTATTAATTTCATGCATAAATAAACATAACAATATATATTGAATAGTTACAATTCGTCGTATCTCTTAGAGCTCATTTGAATATGCAACGATAATTTTTTTTGAATCCTGCTATGTAGAAAGCGATGTTGGTTATGGATCTTCTAGTGACTTGAGAGATGGTGTAGATATGTTCTTTAAAAGAATAGAATATGAACCCTAGAAGAACCGACGATATATAATATAGAGAAAAATATTTTTAAACGGTGAAACTAAATTGCATAAAAAATAAAAATAACTAAGGTTCTCCTTTATATAGTAGATGTAGTAATACAATTTCTATTGAATTGGACCCTCTTGATGTATTAAACAAATAATATGTTCTTTGGATTTTTATTAAATCATTTTATCTTAAAAGAATGGAAACATTTATTTTTTACTTAATTATTTTATTCAAGCCAACAAAACGTTTCCATTTCTTAAATATTTGTTCTAAATCACATATAACATTTATCGGGCTTTAAGCTCAATACTTAATTATTGGACTAAAATATTCGCCCTCTAGATAAAATTTAGCCCAACTAGTATACATGTTTTATTTATAAGATCATAAGACTTTATAATAATATTTAAAATTATTATTATTATTATTATTATTATTATTATTTGGAAGTCTAATATTCACATTGTACTTTAATTTGACTTCACCCAACAAGTCTGAAAACTATAAATTACACATAATGAGATTTCAATTTAAGATTTCCTTACATATATACTATAAATAAAAAACAATCAACTTGAAAAACTTAGAAAATTGAACAAAATCCAAGTCAATTAAGTTAGTTGATATAAGGCTTTTAATACAAAAATAATAAAAGTTAATTTCTTTAAAAACAATTGTATATGGGATTTTTTGGTAAAATTAAAGCGTCAAATAAATAAGTTAAATTTGTTCATACAATTATTCGGGGAATACTTTATATAAATGCATATAACATAAAACAAAAGTACAACAACCACGAAAGAGAGAATACGAGAGAGATACTAGAATTAGAACTGAAATAGAGTGAGCCTGAAATAGCAAACAAAATCAATAAAAACATAAACATACAATAGAGAGCAAGTAATCCAAGATCATATGATCCAAAAGACAACTGTTGTGATAAATAAAAAGTAGCGACAAAGAAAAATTAACGTACAAGAGAGAGCAAGTAAGCAAATGATCCATCCAATCAAGAAATCTATTACTATAATCTGAAAAAGGAAACCATGAACTTTATAAAATAATAATATGTTAGTGGATAAATATTTATGAGTTAAATCGGCCAGATAACCTTGGTACCAAGAAATTTGAGTTGAAGGTCAGAAAACATATGGTGCATAACCGCATAGGCAAAAGTGGCGGGAGAGTAAAAAACCATTACGTTTCTCAACCGTCACATGTTGTAAATTATCGCACAAAATCATGATCACCAAAGGTAGCAGAGACATGTGAAAGGCCAATTTGTAACATCCTAGATCGAGATTGACAATTATAACCATTATAGGAAATCCCAAACTTGTTCCTACTTGTGTCTCATATACTCGTAATGAAAACATAATCATAAAGAGTATGCTTAATAGATTCACCATAATATTTACAAAATACACATTCATAGGAAATATGAAGTTCAATCCACATCTAATGATCATATTCCGAGTGGACAACTTGCCAATAATGACGAGCCAAATAGTAGATTAATGACTAGAAATATTATATTTGAGTGATACAAAACTAGTCGACTCGACATATGAAGTAGATATACGGATGTTATAGTAGGTATCATTGATTGTGGATTTTAAATTCCCACTTTTGGTTGCCGAACAATTTACATCACTACTTACGATACTTAGAGAGAAGAGTAATATACTGATTTTATGTAACTTGTGAAGGTTCTGATGGTTTCTAGCAGTGACCGATTTGATTCGGACATATGAATTCCAATGGCCACACCTAATGATATCAGTAGCCTTGATATTTTTGTCAAGTCTGAAATCATGAATAATAATTTGCAGTTAGTGTTAACGAGGGAGGTATTGAACGACCATGGGTCATACCAGAAAGAAGTAGACTCGCCATTGCCGATTGCCATTGCCGATCACCATCTTGTATATTTTCCTAGCCAAAGGCCTAAGATGGAAAATTTTCCTCCAGGCCAGGGAGAGGAGCTGGGATTTAAATTCCAAAAGTTTTTATTTTTAATACTTTTAAATTCAATCCATTCGCACCATATATAATTATTGTTATTACTTATTATTGACCACTGATGTTTAAGGATAGTCAATTGATCCCAAGTTTTTAAATCCAGAATCATAAGATCATCCTCCAAATAGGGCACCATGATAGAGGATCATGCCATATTTATCCCCATAACCTTCATCTCGTAACTTGACAAGATGAACCGACAAGGTGATTGGGTAAACTCTTTGAAGACCCTTACATATAAGATAGATTATGAGACTAGTAAAATTGTTTGACAAAGAGTAAAAACTTAATAAGTTGAAATATACCAACATATGAAAGGTGTTTTGAATTCCATGATCCAATACGAGTGATAATGGTGTTAAGGAGTGACCAATAATTGATAGTTGACCCACAAAAATGGGAACATCTAACTATTTTATTGAAGAGAACCAATATTAAACCCAATGATGTTGATCATATTATCTATGAGGGTGGGTCACATCCAATAAATAACGATGTGACTTTTAGTGAGACTGAATTGGTCACGGTAGATTATAAAAATTGTTACTATCCTATTTAATAATATTTCGAGAGTTAATATCTCATAAACATAAAATTATTAGGTCAACAATGAAACAAAGGTTAGCAATATTAATCTTGTAATACTTCAAGTGGAATTTGAATTTCATCTTATATTTTTTTACACTCCAATAAGCTATAAATGACTTGTATAGCCAAGGCAATTCAGAATATAGATAATGGACCACCTTTTGAAGAACCTTATTACCATGGAAATTTCCACGAGGATCACCATTAATATTGATGCTATAAGAAAATTTAGATATACAATAAATAATATAATTGATTATTTTGTTTAGAAAGTTCATGATGTAAAGATGTTATGAATTTGGTGTCATCAAACATTGGTTCAAAAACTTTCATGAAATATATTTGTAAGGCGAACCTCATACCTTTAAGATTAGTTTAGTAGTCTCTAAGAAGCTCTTCAGAGAGAGGAATTTTGCTAGAAATTATTCTCCAAAAAATGAAATCCAATTGATATATATATATATATATATTTATACATAAAATAATTCTCAATTATATTTTTAGGATCTTGGAGATAACCTTATATGCCATGTTATAAATTGTGCCTAAAATCCGAGAAAAATGGAGTAGAGACCTTTTTGAGAATATGAACAATAGAAATAAATTTAAATATATGACCCAGACGCCTCGAGTTAAAGATTTTAAAAAATTTATCACAAAGGCCATACAATATTCCATTATTTTTTTTACAAACCTAGCATTGAAGTCATCAGGCCCCACAAATTTACTATTATTAATACTTAAGATGGAGGTTTTAATATTCTCATAATAAACAGAGTAGATCATGAAATCCTTATCCAGTGGTTGGAAGTTGTTATGAGTATGGTTACATGTGAGAGCCTCGAGTAAGCATGTGAGTAACTAGATCACAAAAGATAATAGAAATTTCTGACAAACAATTGGCAACCCTCACATAAGAGGTGACAAAGTTTCATAAACTATTAGAAATAAAAACAATTTTATTACGTAATATACGAGAATTAATATTATTACGGGAGAATTTAGTATTATGGTCACCAAGTTTAAGCTAAGTATCTTTAGATTTTTGTTTTAAGAATGATTTATCAACTTTGTTGAGAAATAAAAAAAATTTGAATCCTCGATATACGCTAAGTTAATAAGAGGGTTAAGTGGTTCAAAAGAAAAATAAGAATGAGTATACAAAAAAAACATTTTTGGCGTTGGTCACTCGGAAACTAATATCACAAAGCTCATGTCGCCTAAAGGTGCAAATGACATATTAGAGCTAAGTTAACAAAATTAGAAACAAGACTTACTCCATGGTTAGAGATTGATATCTTCCAATTAATGGAGATAATATTGTTGAAATCGGGGTGAGTTTGTCATATATGAATTTTTTTAAGGGTTTTGTATATGGGGTCGAAGGGTGTCGAGATATAAAGTGAGAGTGGTGTGATCTGAACTGCATGGAAAGACATAATGAGAAAAATGTATGTGTAATAACTCAACCCAATCATTTTACAAGGATACGATCAACTGTAAGTGATATAGGATTGATCAATTGTTTATTTGACCAATAAAACTGAAAACCTATAGATTGAACCCCATTGAGCTCACATTGGTAGTATCAAGAGTTAAAATAATCATGGAATAGTTTCAATGATCAAAGAAGCTACAATATTCTTTCGGATGTTGAAATATCTAAGAAAGATTAAGAAAGTGTCATATGTTCTTGAACAATATTGGCCTCCAAGTTTGTCCATTATGGAAGGTGGCCAATCACGTTGTTGAACAAAATAATTGATAAATGAAAATATATAAAGGAATTAAGTCTACTAAATTTGCATTGAAAATACTGAAAGGAAAATAATATGAAAGAGATTGAAATAACATTAGGATTCCAAGTAATCCATAATCTATCAAATGAGTGAGAAACATTGTTAGTCGTGTAATTCCAAAAAGGAAAAAAATAGTTCTGACCATGGAATGAACCATAAGATCACGAGCTCTAGTCTCAATAATAATCATAACAAATATGTTGTTACTGATAATGAAGTCGGTAGATTGTATTGGGTTATTCAACCCACGAACATGTCAATAAGTAATAATCACTAACTAAAAATTTATTATGTGCTCATTTAACGAACTCGTAGGGGGATCATACCTTGTCAATAATAATTTTACTTTTGGGACAACCTTTGAATGATGGGAAATCTAGATCTTCCCTACTATTGATAGTCTTTATCTCCATACTAGGATCAATGCCCTCCAGCATAGAAAAAGGATACGAACCATAATGAAATAAGAATAATAAGAGATATAATATAATGATCATTATTGATTTCCCTAGCCTATAATTATTAGTTGGAGATTTCTTAATTGGTGTATTTAGATGCGTCTTGAGTTTCCACCTTGCTTTGAAGATGTATGATGTGCTGTTTTCCGACCCTCTTATGAATAAAAGTTGTATTAGAGGTTTAGCTAGCAGGATGCCGGGAGACCCTGGTATTCTAATCTGACACTCGTGTACCGTCCCATGCAATAAATCTATATCTTATTTATAATATACATCCCAAACTTAATCACTGTGCAAATATAAGCAAACAAAAAACGAATTATATTATCCGTTGAATTGTCTATGATTTTCAAAGAATCGAGTGCAATACTAATGTTAATAAGAATTTTCAACGTATATACTTCATGAGGGAGGTTATAAATATTCACTTAAACATGGATTTTCGTTAGGAGGTCTATAACCAAAGCGTCCATTGGGTCCCATTTTTTGAGGACCATATGGGTAAACTTTAAAATCCTAAGAAGCCCTTTCTAAAACAGTAGTCACCAAGACCTCAAAGTAGAAATTAAAGAAGAAATATCCCTATATAATGGATTTAAACTCCACGATACATAATGCCCCCAATATGGTTTCGAAATTAGCCTTAATTTGCATCAAATCTAGTACATGGTCAAGAAAGTAGCCAAACAAAACTCATGATAGTATATTGTAATATCATTTAAAAACATTAATATACAAGCAACATAATCAACATTTGATATATTAAAAATATCCATGGTGGAGTGTTTATCATGGATACCATAAACCACATTTGCCCACGAAAGAGGGTTCAACGAGGGAAGAATGATAAAAGAGGATGAAGTTTGGTGAGGACCATGATTTAAATCATTATAGATGATTGAAAGATAGTGACGTGAATAGTGTCTGGGTTGTAATTGGAATGACTACATACTTAACAAAAATACAAAAAAAAATTATAGCTAAAAAAAGGAAACTGCTGAATTGATTCAAGGAACAATATGTTTACAGAACACGTTCACGCTCGAGTTTGAATAAATAAAAACATGATAAAATATAGATTTATCTACACCTACGTCCATCTCGACTCATTGTCATTGCTAATCTCAAACGAAGTTATATATATATATATAAATTAACGAACCAAAATATTAACCATTTCTGAGAATATTAAACCAAATAAAAACTTAAGAGCAACTATTCTCTTAATAATAACTATTTTGTATACTATTTTTAAAAATATACTTAAATATTATTTTATATCAATTTTTTTTTTATCATATTCAAATTTGTATAATGAATATAAGATATTTGTAGACAATTATTAGAGTATTATTGTATATAAGTATTTGTTATTATGTTATAAAACAATATCATTTCATTTTATGAGGTAAAAAATATAATTAAATATTTATATGATTATAGTATTAAAAAATCATTGACACATTTTTTTCATAAATCAAAATTTGGTTTCCTCATTTATTTGAATTTAAGAAGCGATACACCAACTAGATCTTTGGTTCGATGATGTAGCCAGGAAGTCTAAATAATTTTTTTTAATTTTAATTTATTTTATTCAAATATCTTATGTTATTTAAATCAAATTATATTAAGATTTGATTTTATGTTATTTTAAAACATTTATTTTATTTATTTGTATTATAATTTAGGGTTTTGAGAAACTCTTATATAAAGTCTCATATACCTTAAATTTTAATTAAGTTTTTGAAATAATATATTTGTTACCCTTATATTAGGGTTTCATCATGTTACCCTTGAATTAGGGTTTCATCTATTGTTGCTTCTTCTTCTATTTCCGCTGCGTCATCAGTTTGGTATTAGAGCCTCAGTTCCTACTACTGGGCAAGCATGTTTCTGAATCATGATTTCATTTGATTCAAGGTCTAAAGAAGAGAACAACATCTATGGTCATGAAGATCTCGAATATCATTTGGTATGCGGGGACACACCAGGCGTTTCGAAAGACGATCGTATTGACCAGTTACAGAATGAGTTTAAATTGGCTACCAATCGTCGGATCAAAGTAAAACTTGCTTATCAAGATGTCGTCTCAGACTATGAATAGCTTTTCAAAACCATTTTTTCATCAACTGGACATAGGGGTGTTGTCTTCAGGCTATGAAAAAGGTTTCGAAACCAAATTTTTTCATCAACTGGATGGCTTCAATGTGACTTCAAATAAGGAACACTCGATAAGAGTTTATCGTATTTCGATAAGGTCAACAATTATAATTCCCATTTTAACAATTGAAAAAAATAAAATAAAATAATTTTGGTTGTTGATGGTGATGGTGTTTTGAATTTGAGGACGAATTCTTGTCAACCAGATGAGGATGATGTAGCTAGAAAGTCCAAACAAAAACCTTTTTAATTTTATTTTATTCAAATATCTTATGTTATTTAAATCAAATCGAATTATATTAAGATTTGATTTTATGTTAGTTTAAAACATTTATTCTAGTTCATTGTATTCTAATTTAGGGTTTTGAGAAGCTCTTATATAAAGCCTCATTTACCTTATATTTTAATTAAGTTTTTGGAATAATATATTTTTTTATCTCTGAATATGTCAACCCTTAGATTAGGGTTTCATCATGTTACCCTTGAATTAGGGTTTCGTCTATCATTACTTCTTCTTCTATTTCCATTGCGTCAACATTCGATTTGTTTGAATCCTAAACTAAACATACACACGACCTTTTAATTATATGCATTATTCTCAAAATTGCAAAATATAGTTACTCACATGAAGAATCCATTAAGTTTTATTGTTTTTTACTTCACTTTTATCTTTGGATATTCTTTTATCTCTGTAATCCTTATATTTGATATTCATGACTTGAACTATTGACTAATAGTAATTATGGATTTCATTTTAGTCATATGTTGAATGAACTAGATAACACGATCCTTTTATATATGATTAAAATTAGGGTTTTGATATAACAATAATTGAAATTATCGTGTTGCTAAGTTATTATGACCAGTGGCGTAGCCAGGATTTGATCCTTATGGTGTCCTGGCATGCCCTCTCCAGTTTATTATTAGTTATAATCTGAAATGATAAGCCAAGTTCGGGTTATCTATAAAATGCAGAATTAGATGAGTGCACTTCAATATATACGAAAATCTAACAGGAGATTGTAAAAGTATCTTAATTAGAATGTCTCGTCACATGCGCATTCATAGTATCCAAGTCTGTTGTTATAAGTCTAATTATTTAAATGTAATCAAACTATAGTTTAATGATCCGACAATAACAATATAGATACTATCATGGATATTTATAGTGCGGATATCATTCAGATTGTTGTGGATCTATTTGGATGATCCTTTTATTCTATCACGTTTGTTATTGGCCTTCAAAATCCAATAAAATTATGGTTTTATGCGGATGTAAAAACATCATATTACAACAATTCAAAACTTAGTATATGGTTTCTTTGAAAAAGAGAAAGTTAGCATTTTAAAAAAAACATTTAGTAAATTGCAAAACGTGTCTCTATTCAATTAAGTATGTTTCGTTCACTTAACATAAATAGAAACATAAAACTTTAGATTTATATGTCAATATGTTTTATTCATAATAATTTCATCTGTTATGTCTCAAAATTGCTTCAGCTACAACTTAGGTTGTGATTTTTTTTTTCCAAAAGATTGCGATATAAGCAATTTGTATTGTGCAGAGATTATTAATAATCATCTCAATATTGCAAATTTTACACCGTAAAAAATCATGATTAATAAGCTTATTTTCTTCTTTATACTCTTCGTATCATCATATACACGATTTATATATTTTTTTTTTAAAACTGTTAATATCACATAAAATCTAAGGTTGTTTTTAGACCTAAAATACAAATGATATGTTATTAAACGAATATAACTTCTCTCTATTCGAATATCAATTTCTAAATTTACTTTTAAACACGAACACATTATAAAATAATTTTAATTTTAAACACGGAGAAATCATAAAATAATATCAATAATTTCTAAATTCACTTTTTATATTTACTGATTTTTTACTTTTAAAACATAAGAGTATTAAACTTTAAAACTATTAGTGGGAATAATATATTTTATTATTAAAACCTAAAAACTTTTTACTTTTAAAACTAAACTTTTTTACTTTTAAAACATAAGGGTTTTAATACTATTAATCAAAATAATATATTTTTACTTTTAAAATCTATAGGTATTAAATTTTAGAACTATTTTTTTACTTTTATAAAATAATGGTATTAAATTTTAGAACTATTAATCAAAGGACTATCGAAAGAGTAGTGTAAGGATATTAAATCTTAGAACTATAAAAGAGTAGTGTAACTGTGTAAGGATATTAAATTTTAGCACTATCCTGCCTCGGCTTTTACCACTGGGATAGATATTATAATAATGACTTTTGATATGCTTATTAATAATATCTATAAACATTGGTGGGTTCCTAGGAACGCCGGTGATTATGACTAGGGACCATAAACCTTAACTATTTGTTTTTAAAAAAATTAGTCCATAAACTTATCATTTATATTTAAGCATCAATATTCATATTATATCCTTCACAAAATCCGAGTTTGACCTAATTTATACATGGATACCGTAATAAATGATTTTATCTATTAGTATTATAATTATTTACGTGGTTACTTATTAATGAGACTATTATCGACAATAATCATTGCATCGATAAACATATGAAGATCCATTCTAATAGATAATTATTAAAAATCTCTCACTTGGATCATTATATGATACTATATGATGCTCGACTTGATAAAACTTTTATAATGTTTATATCTAGAGATAAACTGAACAATCCCGTACATACCTATTAATGACAAATGACTAAAGATATTTTTATTGCCTTAATATACACAAATGAATATAACAAGAATCATATAATCACTAATAATCAATTATATGGATCTAATATGATGTATATCATAAGAATAATATGATACGCAATCACACATATTTATTTTGTAAGGGTCTTAAATAAAGTGGAGATCTAATTATTGAGCAATATAAGTTAATACAAATAAAATAATCATACTTATTATATATATTTATAACCAAAACTTAAATGTATACAATAAAATTTTGTTGACAAACATATCTTGAGAATTACTGCGAACTCCAATTCAAATAAAAAAATCATATAAATAAATAATACACATCCTAATGAGATGTTTTTGGAAATTGTATGTATTAATTCTTTATTAAGAGTATCTATCATCGTAGAGTTTATATCAAAATTGGTTATGCTAATTTGAAGACTTTGTACAATATATTTAATATATATTGAAAAATATATGCTTGGAACTGAAGAGTTTTTAAACTGTCGGGGGGTGATTTTGCGATAAGAAGATCTCTTAGTGGTGATTATGCGATACGAAGATCTCTTAGTGGTGATTATGCGATACGAGGATCTCTTAGTGTCAATATAGGTAAATTTACTTTGTGATACGAAGATCTTAAGATCTTTTAGTCTCACAATAGTCTGTAGTATTCTGTTTAGGAGTCTTTCTTAGAGAGAGAAAGTTCGGATTAGGTTAAGTAGAGAGAGAAAGTAATATTAAAATCAGTCTTGGAATCTATGAAGCGCATGTGGTCCTTTTATAGTACAATTGCGGGCCCCATACGCTTTAATCTCTACTTATTACATCTTTGGTCCCTATATCTTTTTACTTTTCCATAATAGCCACTTATATTGTGTTCTATACAATTTCCCCTATTCTAACTTCTTCTTTACAATTCTTTCCCAATAAGATTATTTCTTTACAATTCTTCCCTAATAAGTCAATTTCTTTACAATTCTTCCCTTGTCTTTTATTCTCCCTTATCAGTAGCCCCCCAGTCCTAGTAAAAATAGTTTTACTGGGACTGTAAGAAAGTCTTCACTGCTCCCTCGAACATTTTTCCTCGGAGAACGCTTCATCAATTGCCAAATACCTCTTCGAAAAAGTGTCTCTTTGAAACGGTGTTTTCTTAACAAGTACATCCCTTGGATTATAGACTTCTTTTATCGTATAATTACCAGTACCCCCCCCCCCAATCCTTGCAATGTCTTAGCAAGGATTGGCTCAAGCCTTAGTGATTGGCGCTCTATTTTTGGGACGAAACTCAGTTTCGCGCTCCTCTTTTTCAATAACTACCTCCCTCCTTATCTCGGATCGAAGATTCTTCTGTACGGTTTCCTTTTCTGCTTTCAATCTTTCGATCTCTAGCAGCAATTCATTCCTTCGAGCCAACAGATCTGAGTCGTCGAAAGCGTTTCCAACTCGCTGGCCCCCTAGTCCCTCGTATTCCATATCGTTCTGGTAGTCATCGCCTACTAGAGTCTCCTCGCAATTGTTAACCAAATCGTCCCTTTGTTCTTCCATAGTTCTCCTCGGAACATGAATTCTTTCTAGGAAGCGATTGCCATCAGAGCGATCTTCGCTTCCCACAGACGGCACCACTGAAGAGTTTTTAAACTGTCGGGGGGTGATTTTGCGATACGAAGATCTCTTAGTGGTGATTATGCGATACGAAGATCTCTTAGTGGTGATTATGCGATACGAGGATCTCTTAGTGTCAATATAGGTAAATTTACTTTGTGATACGAAGATCTTTTAGTCTCACAATAGTCTGTAGTATTCTATTTAGGAGTCTTTCTTAGTGAGAGAAAGTGCGGATTAGGTTAAGTAGAGAGAGAACGTAATATTAAAATCAGTCTTGGAATCTATGAAGCGCATGTGGTCCTTTTATAGTACAATTGCGGGCCCCATACGCTTTAATCTCTACTTATTACATCTTTGGTCCCTATATCTTTTTTACTTTTCCATAATAGCCACTTATATTGTGTTCTATACAATTTCCCCTATTCTAACTTCTTCTTTACAATCCTTTCCCAATAAGATTATTTCTTTACAATTCTTCCCCAATAAGTGTATTTCTTTACAATTCTTCCCTTGTCTTTTATTCTCCATTATCAGGAACTAAACAAGATCATATTATGCATAATTATGATCATAATACATCCTTATGGGATTTTTTAAAATATTTTTTGGAAGCAAAAAAGTTGTTAATATATTTTTGTTTATCTGTTGTAGGCACTGCATAATTTATTGACCATTCTATATCAAGCATGCAAAACTTATATAAGTTTTATGGCTAATATTTGACCAATTTTAGAGGTTTATAGTGACCCGTTAAAGATAACACAAATTTGAAATTTTCCTTTCAAAAAGAAATATATGCCAAAAGAAAGTTGAAGACTGAGTTTGAAAATAAAATGATGGTTGAAGATGTATTAAATATGAAATCCAGTCCAAGGTTGAGATCGTGACTCGGATTGAAGAGAAAATACCTACCAATTAATTCTTGATTTCAAACCTTTATGAGGTGTTTAAATCCATCACATAATAATATATATCATTTGACGATTTTGGAAGGTTCTTGCATAGGCCGACTCTTTATTTTGCCATAATAAGTTGGATATTTTTAATGCTAAATTAGTTACAGTGCAATAATATCGTGAGGCAAAATATTCTGTAACTTAATTTTAGAATGAGGTGTTACAAGTATTTTTGCAGGAGGCGTTGTTCAAATTAAGAAAGTAAAAGATATCTTGGCGGTGTGACATAATGAACATACTGAATTGGTCTATAGCTCTGAAGAATAAATGTCTGAAATAATCAATGATGATATACATAAGGTTGAGAAAAGACTTATGTTGTTGTTCTATGCAAAATATCCATAGATCATTTTAGACTCATTATAGAATTATGTTTATAAAGAGAAAATCGTAAAATGTTTGAGTGATCGAGTTCCCCTAATTAAGAGCCTCATATAACTGGAACAAAAAAGGTTATAAGATTTATAACAAGATTATGGAAGTTAAAAGACAAGCGTTTACACATATGACCAAATACTATAATGGCCAAAGTGATGTTATTACTCCATTTGCCATGCTTTATAGCAAAGTAATCATGACGTCATCCCCAAGTGGTGTCGGAGATGCAAATGTTTGACATGAAGTTACTACAAGATCAATCAAAAGTGGGGGCTAAACCATACACAGTTGATTGAATCCATAATATGAATTTGGTAACATGTTTATTGGTTTTGCATTATTGTAAGGCTTGAGGCAGTTTGATGACTAATTCCCCAATGATGAAGTAGTTTTATGAACAAAGTCTTATTGGTTAGGAAAATTTGATTGTATTATGGATATAGTGAATTTTGTGACTTGCAATCTCCTATGACTTGTATTTTATTTTTGTTTATCTATTATATATATATATAAAAGGTAATGTATTGTATAATATTTCATATTATAATTGAAATGATCAGTTCCAAAAAGTAAAGACCTAAGTAAGGACAATTGCTTAAATTATGTTTTACAAATAACCAAACTTCATTTGTTTTGTTTTACAAAAGGTGCATGACTAATTTTATAATTACTTTCAATAGTCACCTTACTATTCTATGACTAATTTAGGGGTAAGTGGACACCTAAAAGTATTTATATTTTGGTATTTTTTTATTCTTTTTGGATGAGGGTCTAAGCTTCTATACCGCTGAAGATTATTTTCAGACTTAACCCTTGCTTTTTGTTGTTGTGTGAATAAAATTCGAATCTCTTCAAGAGATTGAATACAATGTTCATACTTATCTATTATATTTAATTTTTAATTTTTTAATGAAGGGTAAAACTCTTCAAGCGGTTGAATATAATGTTCAGACTTATATCTTATTTTGTTTTGTTATCTGACTGAAAGACGAAGCTCTTTGAGAGACTGCAGATATATATCCTTTTTTTTTACTATTAGAGGTTGGAAAAAACTCATATAGGTGCTAAATACTAATCATACACGTCACAGAGTTATCATTTGTTGTATGTTAATTGTGGCTTGTTGTCTTGTAAACTTTATAATATTTAAGTGAAGTAAAATAAATTAAAACTTATGTAATGATAAAATAAATATTTAAGATGAGTGCCTCATTGAAAATTTCTCGTGTTATCGGAGTATAAACAAATACACCCAAGTATAATGAATTATTTACATATATTAGTACATACAAAAAACTAAAGCTTTTGTACATAGTGATGGAGATTTAAATTATTAATTCTCAAAAGGTGCCAAATTTGGTTTCTTTCTACATACGGTAATTTGTATGTGTCCGACTTTAGTTTAGTTTTAATTTTTTAATAACCTTTCTAATCGGTGACCAACTTGCCAAGACTTATATCCTATGTATTAACGAAAATTTTCATAGGACTTTTCCCTCCACCTCAAACCTCATGAACCGAAATTTAGAATTATATTTATTTCCCATAAAAAAATTTATAGTACGTTGGTCAAAGGTGGGATCATAATTTTAAGCGACGTGCAACGCCCCGCGATGAAAAAGGTTCAAAAAGTTACAGCAAAATGACGAGAGTTGCGACGAGAGTTATTCCGTTTATCGATATTATTAATTAAATAATACATAATATAGTAAAAAAATAAGAAATTAAGTCCAAAATCAATAAAAATATTATAAAATCTTAACTTCAAATATTTTAAGACATTCAAATGCAATTAAATAAATACTCCAACTAAACATAAAAAAACTCAAAGATCATCGTGAATTAAGTTATCTTCAGTTGAATGAAGATATACAGTTGAAGAAGAAGGATGCATCGTACAATACAAGAATAAGAAGAGATTTTGCGTGTGGCAATTTGATATTCAGTATAAAGGTGTTTTTATCAATATAAATAGATTAATAAATCAGTAATTAAGTATTTAGTTTATATTTAAGATAAAGTTAGTGGTTTCGAATCGAATGGTTTGAAAGTTGAACAGTAACCGTTACTTCATAATGGGTTTACTTTACTTTATAGGCTTTGAACAGTACATCATCCCTCGACTGTCTCGTTTGGTGGTAAATAGTCCCTTTGACTTTCAAATGTCTGTTGACAGTCCCTCGACTATCGTATTTGGATAAAGTTAGTCTACCAGATCTTCTAATCCATGAGAGGCTGTCACCTGTCACTATAGTCCCCAGATGTTTGTATCACCAGTCTAGTCCTTTGAGTTTAGTTATCCGTAATATTCTATATTTTGGGTTTGATATAAACTTAAATGACTAGTGGTGATACAAAAATCTGGGGAGTATGGTGACAGGTGGCAGCCTCTCATGGATCAGAGGATCTGGTGGACTAACTTTATCCAAACACGATAGTCAAGGGACTGTCAATGGACATTTGAAAGTCAATGGACTATCTGCCACCAAACGTGATAGTCGAGGGACGATGTACTATTCAATGCATTACTTTATACATCAAGTTTGAGTTCAATTATAGTAGTTTAAGTAATTAAAATTAGTTTATATATAATAAAAACAATAATATATGTAGACAGTGGAATAACGGTCGTGATGCAACGTGACGTTACGTCTCCATAATGCCGTCGCGGTGGGCGTTTTTTTGTTCGGACCGTTACGTGACTCGTCATAAAGATTTTTAAGCGTTACACACCATCGCGCGCTGCGACGGTGCCGCAAAGGCATTTTTTTAAATATGGGTGGGATTCAACCATTTTCTCCTCAATCATCTCAAGTTTTACGCTATTTGCTTCTGAATTTCTTAACTTTTCATATATTAAAATTTAGTAGGAGGACATAATAGTTTCGGTTGGTATCAATGCCTCCATGTTGTATACCAAAGAAAAATCATGCCGTTAAACATGTAATGATTATGTAAGGCCATATAACTTCTTAAAAAATAGCCAGTTGCATGTGATGAGTAGGTATCCTCTAGCTAATAAGTTAGAAGGTATTTGAGTAGAGGAAGTCACTTGAAGAGTACAAATCGACTCTGAACCAAACTGACTATGATATAAGTTCGAGCATCGAGCGAAGTTGATAATGATATCGAGTATTACCGAGGCTTATCCAAAAGATTAGAATCTTCCCGAAAGCAGCAATATTGAGGGTTAAGCTAAACCGAGCAGCAATACTAAAGGCTAAAATGAGCGAGTGCTTCACTGAGCAAGGACAAAGAAAGATGACCATACACAATGAATGAATCGAGCGAGATACTCGACCGAGAAGATGAGAATAATTAGAAATGTGCTCGATCTAGTGCGCGGATGATACCGATCAAACTCCATCTACAATGGAAACGGCCAAAACAACGGTTTAATGCTACATTAATGTAACCAGTAAAATCACTAACACGATAGTCATTAATTTATGATCCATGATGTAAATGCAATTCAACATGTAGTTAGTGGATTTGAATATTATAGTAACTGCTACTAAATGGTAATAAGATGTATAAATAGGTAGCCAACCCTTTAGAATGTAAATTCTCTTATATGATAATAAAAATTTATACTTGGTATTACTCTTTGTTATTTTACTATAACATCATGTGGCTCATTCCAATATCTTTTTGATATCATCATATATTATTTTTTGATTACTTCTAATTAAAAATTTGCATGAGGATTGAAAATATAATATTTTTTATTATATTTTGTGTCGCAAAACCACATGAGTATTTCAGTGTGGAATTGAGTCTTATTGTCTATTTTTATGACTTTTAGGATGCCTTATTTGTTATAAATGTTAGATCTGAGAAATGTGATGACTTTCATAGTCGTAATATTCGTTAATAGTTGCACATCTATCTATTTGGAAAAGTAATCCACTCTCGTAAGTATGAATTTTCTTCATCTCCATTCCTTTGGAATAGATCATACGATGTCCAAATATCATCTATCAAAATAAACAATTTCTAATATTGTTTCAAGTAGCAAGGTCAGAACCTAAATGGAGTTTGAGAAACATTAACATGTGCCATAATACTTGAATTTTTTATTTGCATCCTCAATCATAGTAGGTCAATAATATTTTTTTGGAAACATTTTTATTTGAAGCTCATATGCCAATAATGGGAACTGCCTTCTCCATCATGAAACTCTCGCACTATAAATTATGCTTCACCAGGGCCGATGCAACATAGAAATAGTTTGGTGATGCCTTTCTTATAGAGCGTATATGATACTCACACAAGTCTTATTGGCTTTATTTTTATTTTTCCAAGACTCAATTTTATTCTTATGAAGTAGCCCTTTGGTGATGTATTAGATAATAAGTGTTCGTAAATTTTCTTATTCTACTCCAAATAGTAAAGCGCAAATAAAAAGTGTTCAAGAGCGATGAAGAAAGATTTATGTTAGAAGATGACTCTTGGTGCTAATGGTATACACCCCAAAGAAGTCAAAACATCAACATATACGTTGTCCACTCTTATAAATTGTTTAAAAGTAACATTGGTGGTTTGTGACAAAATGTTTTGGGTATTTAATGATTAAGTTTATTTTAGATTAGTCATGACCGAGTTCCTGATGAACCACGAGAGTAGATTCGGTAAAAATATAGACACACTTTGCTCCACATATGTTGGCTAGTCGAAGGCCTATAATGACGACTTCATATCATGTTTTATTATTGGAAGCAAATATACCAAACTTTATAACTTGTATCAAGATATCTTTTGGGGGGAAATGGTAGTTCGATTCTTGCTCCTGAGCCTTGTTTACCGTTTTTACCATTCGTTCATACTTGACAATTTGATTCATTATGCTCATTGGTAGGTACTGGTCTTTCATTATAAAACTCGGTTAAGAAGTCTGTTAAATCTTGAGCTTTGATTTTCATACGTAATTTAAATTGAATATTATAGTCACTCAATTTCATGGACCACATGTTTAGTCTACCAAACACATCTAATTTGTGTATTACATTTATCAAAATAAAAAATGTCCAAACAATAATTGTATATGTTTGAAAGTATGATCTCATCTTTCGAGCCGCGACCACTAATGTTAATGCCAACTTTTCCAACTACAAGTATTCAATTTATGCATTTAGTAAGAATTTAGTTACATTATAGACTGACCTAGACTCATTTTCTCCCTCTGGAGTAACCTAATGTATATAACATAGTCTGAGACTGTCAAGTAGAGAAAAATATACTCTTTTAACTTCGGTTTTGTTAATCATTACGGTGAAACTAAAAACTTATTGATTTTTTGAAATGCTTTCTTTCAAGACCGAGTCCATTTCAACATCCATGATATTCTAAAAACTTTAAGAAAGGATAGCAATTGTCTGAAGATATGGAAATGAACCTATTTAATCAACCAATCTTCGTGTCAATATTTGTAATTCTTTTTTGGTTTCATGGAATATCCATGACGGTAAAGCTTGAGATATGACTAATACTGAATTCAATTCCTATCTCATTGACCATGAGACCTGATGAACTCAGATAATTCTTAGGTTAGTTCAGATGCAACAATGTTTTTAGAAGAGCGTATGTCTAAGAAATGTTCGTATAATATACTTTCAGTGAGATAATCAGTATTTAGTAGAGACAGAAGGAGACAAAAGGAATACATGTAATAATAATTGATTAATAATTGACCATTTTTCCCCAAATACGAATGTCCTTTATATAGTACATGAGGTAAATAGTAAAATTACATGATTAACACTGTCAAAGTGGATTTCTCACCCCACTCTTTTACTCTTTACAAACAAGTTTTAAGGCTATATCATTTAGTTCCCTTGTCCCTTATGTTTGCTTTATTTTAGTCCTTAGTCACTAAATATATGAATTTAGCCTTTATATTTAATATAATAAACCTTGTTATTATTTATATTTTTCTTCCCTTATCAGTAGCCCCCCATTCCTTATGAAGATATCCGATTGAGGACTGACTGATGAAAGTCATTATTCCTTCCTTTCGAACCCCCTTAGACTTTATGATTCCGAGCTTCTTTGTATGACATCTTGTACTCCTCCTAAATCGTTCTTACCTCATGCTATGATCGAGAGCCTTCGTTATTTGTGTTCTACAAATAAATTTCTTTATTACAAATCATTCAGATTATGTGGTATTGGACTTGTTCGAATTTACGGCCTCACCTAAGCCATAATTTCTTTGAATCTCGCGTGCCTTTTCCTAGCCGTTATAATATGTCAGAGATAACTTAGGAATTGATTCACTTCTAGCCACGTGTCGGGTATCTACTACTGCATGTCGGCGCATTATTTGAAACGGTTTGTAAGAAAGGTAAGGTGTTAAAGAAATTTTTGAAACTGACTTTTCACCTTCTGCCCCATAATACCCACAGCTTCACTATAAATACACATCTCTTTCTCTAGTTCTAAGTTTACATATTTTATTTCTGCTTACCCTTGTATAGAGAAAGCCTGTTCTAGAAAGAGAGTGAGATAACTTGCAAACTGAATTATTTTTCAGTATTTCATGCCTGATGAGTTTACCAATCTCGAAAAATATAAACTTTAAAGATGGTTCAGTATCTCAAACAAAGCTGCTGAATGAGAGCTTCCAGTGGCAGTGGGTATCCAACATCTGCAGACATTTTTGAGTCAAACTTTCGCGATAATTGGTCCCCTCTCCGGGAATGCATTTCCCTTACTACTCAGCCCCTTGGTCAAGCTTGTTCAAAAAATAACAAGGTTGACTCTTCTTCATCTGAAACTACATGTAAATCTTTTTTTTTAATGATGGACAGTGAAAAAAAAAGTTTTCTGAAGAAAATAAGGGAGATCGGGCTAAGAGGAAAAGATCCCCAGACCCACCTACAAAGTCTATCCGAGTTAAGGGTTCTTCTACTTCTGCGACCCCTTACGTAACTCCTCAAAATTCCCCTCAAACAACTCCCAAATTCACCCCCCGGAGACCTTCTTCACGAAATGTTCGACTGGAACAAGTTTTGAAATCCATCCTTGAAATTCAAGAGAAAAATCTGATAGACGAATCTGGCAGTTATCATGATAAGAATGATGTGGTTGTGGTTGAAGCGCAACCCCTACAAGTTGTCCCATTAGTGATTCTTCCCCCCGGACCTTCTGTGCCAAATCAAAGAACATCTTATCCCCCCCCCCAAAGTTAAAACTGACCCCCCCCCCCCTCCGCAGCGAGGAGAAACTTCCTTGGTAAAAAAAGATAATAAGAAGAAAAGAAAATACGTGCCTCAAACTTTCCCTCGAATATAGAAGACATTTTGGGTAACAATCTTCGTGATATTGAAGCTAAGAATACATTTGCCCTTTACAAGTTAAAATACAAATACTTCCACCCGACCGAGGAGGTGAAACTCATAGACCGATGAGCAATCCCCGGAAATGTTATTATTCGATTTCCAACTGTTGGAGAGACACCATTATCCGTTCGTGATCATGAGCTAGTTCTCTACACTGAACTTATGAACTGGGGCCTTCACGTGCCTCTCGATCCTAATTTAGTGGAGTACTTTAATCTTATTGGACTTCGCCCCTCTCAATCTGGCCCTAACGTGTGGTATACACTTACGGCCTGCATCATGGCCTCTAGGATTTCTGAGATAACATTTTCCATGGAGCAACTCGTCTCAATATCAGGTGTAGTTAAGAACTCTCATTACATAATTTATTATATTGGTATTGCAAGACAATACAAGGTGATCAAGGATTGCTTAGAAGCCCACAATAAATGGAAGCAACAATTTGTTTTTATCTCTGGGTTGTGGGAGACTGAATTGGAGGACTCTCAAGAGATTCCCCATCGGTTGACTCTGAAGTGGTGCGGACGAGGTATGTATCTACATATTTTCTTTTGTTTTACTTATTAGAATTAGTTAGTTTAAATCATCTTTTTTTTAATAACCTTGAAGGGAATTGCGAATAAAATCTTACAGAAGCTACGTATTGGGCTGATGCTAACTGGAGCTACAAATTTCACCAGAGCTTCACACCAATGAATAAGTCATATTTGGAGATACGATCAGGGTCGGAAAAAAACCTTATCCGAGCTCATGGTTCCCCATCCTCCCCCGGAAGATGTTATTCTCAAACGCTTGGAAGGCTTGGATAACATGGTTTTTTCCCACTCGAGCTCGGGCTCCTAGTCATAAAGATGCTGAGAAATCCAAAGGGGAGGATGAACAGACTATGGAAAACGCAGGCTCAGAGAATGATGTCCAAGAATAGTATAGAACTGAAGTTAAATGAGACCAACATAATAAAATTCAAGAGGAATGACTAACAGAAGTCCAACCGGAGCAACAAGTTGATATCCGAGTAGGCCCTCGGGCTAGTATCCAAGAAGAAAACCAGATGAATGTTGACAACGAAACTTTGGTTGAAGTAATACCAGGTGGGAGAGGAGGGGCTGTAAGGCCGAAGAGGCTCACTACTGAAGAGAAATAAAAGAAGATAGTCGATAGTGAAGAAGAAAGTGACAATACAAGGTGTCCGAACTTACCTCCTATAAAGAAAGTTGTTATAGTCGATTCGTATTCTGGAGGAGAGTTTGTCCTACAGAAAAAGAAAACTGTTGGTCAAGAAGAAATTCTCAAGGAAGGTGAATATCTCTCCCCTGCCTCAACGTACTTTGATGTTTATGAGAATGAATTTGTTGCCAACAAGTTGAATAAATTACTTCGTTTTGATGCTTTCCTCAAAAGGAAAGCTAATTGCAAAGATAGTTACAAGAGTGAAGTCCTCCAGAGAAGGGGTGAAGTAAAGAAACTGACCATTGAGGTAACCAAGAAAAACTTGAAGGATGAGCTTGTCAAGGAGAAAATGACATATACTGATCTGAAGAAGGTTGAGGACGAGTTTACTCAAGAGAAAAAGACATCCGCTGATCGCTTATCCATAATCTTTTCCTTAGAGACTTAACTCTCCGAGGAAAAAGAAAAGTTTGAAGATGAGAGAGAGTGCTTTATTACAAGAGACAACGAAAGGAACACCACTATTGACAGTCTTTATGATTCTTTTCAGATGACTAAGTCATATTTTGAACGAGCTGTCACAGATATTTAAAATATTTCTAAAGCCTATGAATCTTCGAAGAAGAACTTTAAAACTGAGAAGAAAAGTTTGAATGCGTATGCTGCCAGTATTATGTATTGTCTTAAAGAAAGAGATGCTAACATGAAGTCCGCCCTGGTGTTAGAGATGCATGAAAATTTTCCTGACTTGAAGTAAGGTAGTCTTTGTCATCGTGTTATTGAGAGACACCATATGGTAGGTATTTCTATAGAAGATTTCGCAACTAGCAGTGAATCAGAAAGTTCTTCCTCTGCATCCGGCTCTTCAGAAGACAGTAAAGAAAATACCGCATCCGAATAGTGTTGTTAAACATGACAATCCTTGTTTTGTTGATCATCTAGTGAGCATAAACATGTGGGACTTTATTTTGTATGACAATCTTCATATTGTAAGGACTTTTGATGAGATATATTTGCTTTTAAAATCTATTTCCATACTTATTTTCTTAATACAAAATTTCTCATATGAAAATGTTTTACTTGAAAATGTTTTACCCATGTTTCCCCCCGAATAAATAGTTTCCCAATATGATTTTTTTTTCTATAATTCATATTCAGTAAACAATCTTTCACATTAAAAAGTTTTATATCAACTTAGTTTCTTAATATGATTTTTTTTCTTCTATAATTCATATTCCGTAAACAACCTTTCATATTAAAAAGTTTTATATCAACTTGCTTCATAGGTAAAAGATCTTTTATGTGAAAGTGGTTTACCGAATTTCAAGGCAATGAAAATTATGGCTTATTACTTATAGGCTATCCATATTCGTTACACAACTTTTCTTGGTTCAAAATAATGAACACTCTTCTCGGAGTGTCTTTTGAGTCCAAAAAGATGAACATTACCGTTCAAACGTTTTTTGGAATGGTTTTTGAGTTAAAAAAGACGAACGTTATTGTCCAAAATTTTTTGGAGTGTCTTTTGAGTTAAAAAAGACGAACGTTATTGTCCAAACCTTTTTGGAATGTTTTTTGAGTTAAAAAAGGTGAACATTATTGTCGATTTTTTTTGGAATTTCATTTGAGTTCAAATAAATGAACATTATTGTCCAAACTTTTTTGGAATGTCTTTTGAGTTCAAAAGGATGAACGTTACGAGAGTCATTTTAAGATGACAAAGGGATTTTATATATAAGTCGGATATTAAGGCACCTCATCAAAACCTTCCCGTGCCACCAGGGTAGGAAATATTATGCCACCAATACTTACATAAACTGATAAAGAAAATATTTACGTATTTACATATTCACTCTGAATAAACTTTGAGGTGCTCAATATTCCAAGGGTGGGGAAATATCTTCCTTCTTTATCTTTGAGTATGTACGTCCTTGGCTTGATCTTATTTGTTACCATGTACGGACTCTCCCAATTAGGATCCACATTTCACAACCTATTTTCTTTCGTATGAAAGAAGACTTTCCTCAAAAATTTGTCCCCCGCTTTAAATTCCATTCTTCTAACTTTCGACGTGTATCAACTTCTCATCAGAGTCTGATAATGTAAAGAATTTAGTTGTGCCATTCTTCTCTTTCCCTCTACCAGGTCCAACTTTCTGTGCTTTCCCTTGTCATTTTTTCCTCGGAATATTCACTAAACTTGAATGATGGGAAAATTATTTTCGAAGGTACTACTGATTGCTATTCTTTTTTTATTCAACCCCCTTAACTTGCTTGGGGGCCAACTCTGCTCGGTAACACTCTCTTTCCATTTTTTGGCTGCTTCTTAATGTTCCCACGTTGCTTCCCACTACACACTTTAAACATTGATGGACAGTAAAAGGCATGACGTGCATTTTAGACAACTATGACCTTCCAAAGATGGCATTATAAGATGTGGGAGCATCTACCACTACAAACAAGACTGTAACTATATTCTTAAATGGTCCTCAACCTAGTTCTACCATCCATTCGAACTCTTCGACTACCTCAGTTGTATCCCCGGTGAATCCGACTATCATTCGGTCCGATCGCAAGATTGTTGGTGGATTTTTGATATGGCTATAAGTAGACACAAACATTATGTTAGATGAACTACAAATATCAATCAAACAAAATTGTATCTTATTTCCCACTATCTCCGCTCCGATGACTATTGTATCCTCATGCGGCCCAACTACATCTCCTATGTCATCATCTTCGAAGCAAAGTATTGGGGATGGAATTCTGTATAAATCTGTTGAAGTGTCTCCTTCCAATTGTGTTGTTAGACTAACGATGTGTCTCTTCCGCGAGTAATTCGATACTCCTGCAGTTGTATCTCCCACTAAAAATTGTTAGTGACTCAAAGAAAGCACACAATTCACTAACCTTTCCCATTGCTATCGGTTCTTGTACCATGTTTATGTTGTTCCTACCCGGATTTGGGTCTAAATACTCAGTAGACATATTGAATGCATCTACAGATTCTTCCTTGATTGTTTCCGATATCATCATCGTATCCTCTTGCTTAGGAGAAACTTCTTGTTTGAGAGAAACCATGGAATTCTTCTTCACAAAATTGACTAAATTCCCGTTTTCTATCAGATATTGAACTTTTCTTTTCAGTGCCACACGGTCTTTTGTGTCATGCCCGATATCCTCATGATACTGACAATATTTGTTTTTCCAATGCTCTTTTGGAGTTTTCGTTGGAAAGGGCTTACAAAAGTGCATATTCGAACGTGCCTTCTCAAAGATAGTTGATACAGTCAGTTAATTCGGCATAATGAGCGGGTTGGAGCCACTTGTTGGACATAGGACAAACATAATGTCGAGTGTTGATTCCAGCTGTGTACTGTTGAGTGCTAACTACCCTTTGAGGTGCCTGGTTTATAACTTGAACAGGTGCTCAGGTTTGGACTATACTTGTTAGGTGTATGACCCGCGGTCGGACATTCACTGGTGGTGCACTGGCTCTTATCACGGTTAGATCTTGGTGGAACTGAGACATCAACTCTATCTTCGATGCTCTAGTTTCTTTAACTAGAATTCCCTTCTATATATGATCCAACAATGCTCCAAATATCATAGTTTGCCTCTCCGCGACATTATATTTCATCACCCCCGGAAGCAAACCCATTCAGATGGCAACCAGAGCCACTTTGTCTTCACAAAATTCCATGTATGTCTTAACTTGGATGAAATATGTCGTATACTCTTTGAGACTTTCCCCAACTTCTTGCATGTATTAAACTATAGTATCCCCATTTACTCGGAATATTTTGCTTCCAACAAAGTGTTGTCAGAACATGCTCTATAACATATCAAAATTATTTATACACCCTTGAGGTAAACGGTTATACCACTTTAATGCTGCATTCTTGAAAGTTTGAGAGAATGCTCTGCACAATAACTTATTGTCGTCATCGTAATTGATCATGAAATTCTTGAATCGCTCAATGTGACTATCTGGATTTTGTGTCCCATCAAAATTTTCCAATTTGGATATGTCAAACCACTTTAGAAGATACCCTGATAAAATTTCCGGATTGAGTGGAAATGACCTTGAATTATGTCAAACCTTATAAGCACTTCCCCCTAGTCCTTCATTCGCGCCCATATGGAGTCTCTCCTCAGATGGAAAAGTAAATTGATTACTGACTTGGTAATCCTGATTGTAGTTGTTAAATTGAAGTTGTCTCAAATGAGTTACATATTCTGGTCGGACTTTATTCGTCGCTTTGTTGGGCTCTTCGGAGTATAATTTTATCTTCCTATGATTGTGCTTTTTATTCCTTGAACTTTTGGTTCTCCAATTTCCCCATGAGAAATTTTGTGCACCCTTGAATCTCTTTATTTCTAATCTGCTTTATACCTGGCATCGGTATCTGAGGATGAAAGTTCATATATACTAAGAGAAGTATACTCACTGGATTCTACTGATTTGTATCGTTATTCTGATCTAGCTCGTCTGTTGGAAGATCAATGACCTTTTCTCCAATGCCTTTCCTCAAATTGATTGACATATTGAACTTGATCTTCCACGACGCGTTATCGTCGAACATCTGATTTGACTCTTCTTGAGCTTATTATCGCTTCTTTTTCAATGTTTAGCCTTTCAATGTCCTCCAACAACTCTTTTCACCTGGCAGCCAAGACAGATTCTTCAATGAGCTCTTCAACATATCGATTATGGTCGTTTCCTTCGTTTGTCACTTTCTCTTCCATCAGATGGTCTCCAGATGCGAGTCTGATCAAGTTATTTGTCGGATTTGCTTCTAACTCTCCACGAATTTCAGTTTCTATTTTTTTTACTTTAGATTATTTTTATGGTCGCCACTGATGAACTCAGATAATTCTTAGGTTAGTTCAGATGTAGATTTGTTTGTAAGAGAGCGTATGTTTAAGAAATATTCGTATAAGATACTCTTAGTGAAAGACACAGTAGTTAGGTCATCCAAAATTTTCTGGTTGGTAACCTCAAATTAGCCATTTTCTTGGGGATGGAAAGGTGCCGAGAAGCACTGTTGTATCCCTTCAGAAGCACAAAAATCTTTCATTTCTTTGTTATCGAATTGTGGCCCATTTTCCATTGTTATTTTCCTCAGAACCCCAAAATGACAACATATATTAGAAACAATAAATCTGATAACATTCTTAGCTTTTGTTCCTGCTAATGGTTCAGCTTCCACCCACTTAGAAAAATAATCTACTGCGGTGATTATCGTCTGTCGTCCTCCTGATGCCAGTGGTAATGGTCCGACCAAGTCAATGCCCCATCGGTCAAACGGTAGCGATTCAAATATTGATTCAAGAGGCACACCTGGTGCGTGGATTGTGTTTGAAAATATTTGACATGTATCACACTTCTGAAGTAATTCCTTGGCATCCGAGGAGAGTATATGCCAATAGTATCCTGCAAGAAGAACTTTTCGTATAAGTGTTTTGTACATGCTATGCGTTGATCCTTCCCCACTGTGTAACTCTGATAGTATCATCTACAATTCATTGTCTCCTAAATATTAAAGTAAGGGCTAACTAAAATATTTTTTGTATAGTATATCTCTGAGGACAAGATAACTGTATGCCTTAAACCATATTATTTTAGCCATCACCTTATCAACTGGTAATACATCGTTCACCAAAAATTCTTTAATCTCACTCCTCTAATCTTTTGTTGTGCTTGTAAAAATTTAGAAAGCTTCAACAAACCCTTCAACTGCTTTGGATCCCCATACTATTGAAGGATTTTATTGTGTAATAATCCAAGTATACTCCTCGGAATACGAAGCGGTAGCCAGAGAAACAACTAGTGAGTTTATAGCCTTATGAACACGTTCATATCTAATGCTTTCAAAAGCCAAAGTTAAAGGCTTTATAACCCTTAAATACTTCACTAAATGATTTTTTTTTTGCCTCGGATTGACCAAATGTGTGGTTTATGAGAAGTTGTGAGTCACTCATCAACCTTACTTTATTAGCCCCACAAATTTTATCAAGTCACGACCCTGCCAAGGCAGCTTCTTACTCAGCCTAATTATTTGATTCTTTCAATCTGAAGTGGATAGCTTGATACATGACAATTTGTTTTATAGAGAACCCAATTTTACTCCCACTCCACATCCTGATGAGCTAGAACCCCCATCTGTTCGAACTGTCCATTTTGCTCTAAAATTTTCTTCATCAACTTCCATATCCGATTGTTCAGAATGAAACTCAACTAAAAAATCGGATAACGCTTGTGATTTGATGACATCCCTTGGCTCAAAATTGATTTTAAAATCTCCTAACTCAACCAACCACTTAGTCATTCTTCTTGACACACGAGGGCTTTGAAACATATTTTTCAATGGAAATGATGTTCGTACGATGATAGAATGGGCCTGAAAATAAGGTCACGTTTTTAACACTATAGTGACTAATACAATGGCTAATTTCTCTAACTTTAAATATCCTTTCTCAACATCTAGAAGACTTTTACTAACATAATACACTAGTCTTGGAGAGTTATCTTCATATCTGATCAAAACAACCCTTACGACATAATTTGATACTGCAAAGTAAATATACAGCTTCTCTCTCGGATTTGGCTTTGTCAAGATTTATTGCAAAGAAATATACTATTTGATTTGATAAAAATCATCTGAGCATTCTTGGGTCCAGTCGAAACAATATTTTATTCTCAACACTTGGAAAAAAAATAGCACACTTATCCGACAATCGTGATATGAATCTGTTCAAAGTTGCCAATCTTTCTGTTAGGATTTACACCTCTTTGATCGTTCTAGGTGACGTCATAATGGTCAGAGTCTTTAATTGTACTAGATTGACTTTTATCCCACACTCAATGATTATATACCCTAGCAACTTTCTGGATCTTACTCGAATGTAAATTATTCCGGATTCAATTTCAAATTTATCTTTGTCAAGTTAGCAAAAGTTTCTTCTAAGTCTGCTAAACAGTGTTCACCCCTTGCACTCTTGACTAACATGTCATCGATATACACTTCAATATTTCTCCCAATATGAGTCTCCAAAGCAATATTTACTAAGTGCTGGTAGGTTTCTCCAACATTCTTTAACCCAAATAGCATTACCTTATAGCAATGCAAGCCTCTTCTGATGATGAAAATAGTATTCTTCTTATTTTTTGGGTCCATTCGGATATGATTATATCCGACATAAGCATCCATAAAAGAAAGTAGTCGATTCCCGTAGGTCGAATCAACTAACTGGTCTATTCTTAGTATAGCAAAATGATCTTTGGACAAGCTCTATTTAGATCAGTGAAATTTACATACATTCGTTATTTTTTATTTTGTTGCTTTACTATCACCCAATTAACAGTCCATAAAGGATATTATAACTCGCGTATGTGACCAACTTTAGTCAAATGATCTATCTCTGTCATAATAGCTTCAGACATTTCTTGAGAAAAATATGGCCTCTTCTGGATTATCAAACGAACATTACTTCGTACTGCCAGCCTATGAAAAATAATATACGCAGGGACCCTTATGACATTCTTTGCACACCATACAAACAAATGTATTTTTTCTGATAAAAATTAATTAAATTTTCTTTTACCTCCAAAGATAGCTTTGTGTCGATTTTGAGGCTTTTACCCGGATAAAAAATATGGTCTTCAAAGCTTTCGTCTAAGACCATGAATCCAGGGGCTTCCCTCGGATAATCTACCGGATTGGATCCCGATGGAAACCTCACTGATTGCTATTCTTGCTTTGATTCGTCCCCCTTGATTTTTTAAGGGCCAAAATTGTTTGATAACATTCTCTCGCCATCTTTTGACTGCTTCTAACCGTTCCTATATTATTCCCCACAACATACTTCAGACATTGATGAATATTTGATGGCACATCGTGCATATTAGACAACCAAGACCTTTCGAAGATAAATTGTAATATGTTGGGGCATTTACCACAATGAACAAGATTTTAACTACCTTCTTGAACAGTTCCCGACCCATCTCGACTATTCCCTCAAATTCTCCTACTATCGTCTGATCCGATCGTGGAATCGTTAGTGGGTTTTTTTTATCTTGCTATAAGTAGTCATAAACATAATGTTAACTGAGCTGCTAGTATCGATCATAATTTTTTGTATCTTATTTCCAACTATCTCTGCCACGATAATTACCACATCCTCATGTAGACCAACAACATCTCTCATATAATCATCTTTAAAAACGGAGTATTGGAGACATACTTCTATACAAATATGTTGAAACACATGCTTCCAATTGAGTTGCAAGACTAACAATATGTCTCTTCCGAGAATAATTTGATGTTCCTGCAACAGTATCTCCTCCAAAAATTGTGAGCATAATTCACTAAGTTTTCCTCTTACTATCGGTTCTTCCATTATATTTATACTATTTCTGCCCGGTTTCGGATATAAATACTCAGTAGAATGTCAAATGCGTCAATAGATTCTTCATCAATTGGATCTAATATCATTAAAGAATTTTCTTTCTTTGGGACAACTTCCTGTTTTGGAGCAAATGAAGAATTCTTCCTCACAAATGCGGTCAACTTCTCATTTTCAATCAAGTATTGTATCTTTTTTCTCAATACCACACAATCCTTCGTAGCATACTCGATATCCTCATGATACTAACAATATTTATTTTTCTGTTCTCCTTTGGATTCTGCATTGGGAATGGTTTACGATAATGTACGCGCGGACGGGTTTTCTCGAAGATAGTCGCCACACACTCAGTCAATTCGGAAAAATGAGCTAGTCGGATCTATTTGTTTGACATTGGTCGGATATATTGATGAGTGTTGACCATTGGTGCATATTATTTCACTCTTTAAGGTTCGTGACTTATAATTTGAACTGGTTCTCAAGGTCGGACAATATTTTCCAATTGTGATACTTGTTGTTGGATATTTGCTGGTGGTGCATTACTCATTATCGTCGTTAAATCTCGGTAAAATTGATTCAGATTAAAATGTGACATTGACTCTAACTATGATGCTCGCGTTTCTTCTTACAAAAATCTTTTCTCTATCTGGTCCAATAGTGCTCCAAATGTCATAGCCTGTGTCCTGCAACATTATCTTCCATTACTCCATGGAGTAGACCCATTCGAAAGGAAGCTAAAGCCATTTTGTCCTCAAAAAATTCCCAAATCAGTTTTTACTTGGATAAAATGTTTCGTATATTCTTTGAGATGTTCCCTCACGTTTTCCCTGCAATATATTATCGTATCCCCATTCGCACAAAACTTTTTGCTTCCCACAAAATGCTGGTGAAACATGCTCCAAAATATGTCAAAATGCTTGATACAACCCTAAGACAATCGATTATACCTTTTTGATGCAACATTCTTGAAAGTTTGAGAAAAAACCACACACCACAGTTTATCATCATCATCGTAATTAATCATAATTTTTTTGAGTTGTTCAATGTGGTTATCCAGATCCTGTGTTTTGTCAAACTTTTCAAGCTTAAAAATATCAAACCACTTTGGAAGATGACCATACAAAATTTCTGAGAGAGTGGATATGATCTCCAATTATGACCCACCTTATACGCACTCCCCAGATCTTCATTCATCGTTACATATACACCTTCCTCAGATGGAAAGGTAAATTGATTACCCACACTTATGATTATGGCTACAAGACTCATGATTATCAGGCTCTTCGGAGTAAAGTTTTTTCTTTCCATGATCGTACTTTCCCTTATTTGAACCCTTTGCTCCCCAAGTAGTCCGATGAGTATCTATGTGTCTCATAGAATCTATTTATCTATCATTTTTTTATGTCAAGTATCCTTCTCCGAGGATAAATATTCATCTGAGTTGTAAGACGAATATACTTCTGATTCTTTTGACTCGTAACGTTGTCCAGATCTTGCTCTTCATTTAAAGGAATGATGACTTTTCCTCTAAAGCTTCGCCTCAGACTGAGAAACGTTTTGTACTTGGTCTGTTCTTATTGTCCGCTCTCGTCAAACCTCAGACTTAATTCTCCGCAAACTGCTCATCATTTTTTTTACATTCAACCTCTCAATATCTTCCAATAATTCTTTTCGTCAGGCTACCAAGATATATTCTTCAAGTAATTCTTCAACATATCGATGGTTATCATTTCCTTTATTTCTTACTTGTTCCTCGATTATGAGATATCTAGATGAGTCTTCGATCACATGGTTCTTCGGATCATCCCCTAACTCCACTGACTTCTGTCTTCATTACTCTTACAATGTTTTTAGATTAATACTATGGTTTTGGAACAACGATTCCGAGTACTAACCGCCTTCCCACAGACGGCGCCACTGATAAACTCAGATATTTCTTAGTTATTAATCCTGTTAAAACTATGTTCGTATGAGAGTATTTGTCACAGATATGTTCGTATGCGGATTTTTTTAGAGAGAGAAACTCAATGAGTAGAGAGAGAAAGAGATAGAAGAATAAATGTAGCAATTATTGACTAATCATTAGACCCTTTCCCCAAAAAGAGAATGTATTTTATAGTACATGAGGTAGGTTTTGAATTTACATATTTACCTTCTCATAAATGGATCTTTTCACCTCACTTATTTACTATTTATAAACAATTTTACTAGTTATTATATATGACCCTCTTAAACCTTATGTTCGCTTTAGTTTAGTCCTTGACAATTAATCACATCAATTTAAACCTTTTATTCATGAATTTAAAGCTTATTCTCACCATATTTTTCTCCCCTTATCAGTATCCATAATAGACATTCATAGATAATAGAATATTATTCTCAGGTGTTGTATCTACAAACTGATCGAGTTGTGAAAGAAGAAAATGATACTTCAGATAAACTTTGTTGAGGTTTATGAAGGCTATACAAATATATCAATTGTCATCCTTTTTTATTAGCCAAATTGGGTAATAAAATTATCAAATATGGCATACGATAGTAAATTTATGTATTTCATCAATAATACCCTATATTTTCTTTTAAAAGTAAGACCTCTTATTTTGTTTGATTATCCATAAGTTGTTATTTATAGAAAATACATGGTACATAACTTCAGTCGGGACCCCCGTGATATCATCGGTATTCCAGGAGAACATGTCTAAGTTACACTATAAAGTAAATTAGTTTGTACCTCAGTTCTATTGGTATGTTACGACCAATCTGTAATATTTTGCTTCTTTTCATACAAATATTTTTGACTTCCTCATTTGGCTTTATATGGTACACACTTCTAGTTAATCATCCATATTATCAAGGACGGTTGGATCCCCCATTATAGAAGTTGTGTACCATTCATTGGAAATCTTATGGTTTCCACTAATCACTCATATATTTTCAATGATTGGGTATGGAAGACATTGTATACTGTAGAGACTACAACATGTATTTGATCCAACCAATATTTTCCTAAAATGACGTTGTAAGAGAATTAGGTTTTACTATCTCGAATAAATACCATAAATTTATTATGAACTTCGATATCCAAAAGAGACATCTAATGTGAGTTATTCCAACACATTGGCATCTGTACTAATGAGTCCAATTAAAATCATTTGAAAGAAAATTAGGACTCGAGCAAACCTCATCTTATTATATGTACTAATTATAGAGAATGTGGGATGAGATCTGGTATCTATCATGACTTGTTTAACCGTTACTTATACTAGTTCCACGTGATTAATACAATGTCATTATGGGGTGCAATTTTGCGGTTGAGGTGCAATAATGTGTGCCCTTAGTTTTGGACACCCAGATCACCCATATGTTTTTTTCCTTAAGTTTTTAGTGATATCAGAGAAATGATCCCCTCCAACAATGACTTTAATGGTTTGTTAAAAAGGGTCCAGACCCAAGTATTGCTCTTCTTCTAGTTTAATGATTGCAATGGTGCTCAAGGCTCTCAACTCATCAGGTGTTTTAGCGGTTACCTGTCATGCCTTAATAAAGGGTCTCGATCGGCTAATGTGTGTCTTAGTTTCTTTATGTTTTTAACAACTTTGAGAGTTTTCCTTCATCATTCATATTTAGACCTGATCTTATAAAGCCCTGTATTCTTTACAATAATGTTTAATGTCATTATAGAACTTATAAAACGTGCTAATGTCTATGTGCTCTTTGGGGCTTTGTAACTTCTTTAGTATTTGTTACGTACTTATATATTTAGTTTGATAATAGATTACTCCTAACTTCTTAGTCAACTCAGTAAAAGACCACTGAGCCGAACATTCTTGCCTTCAGCCATTGTGTTATTATTGTAGTTGTTTTCGGGAATGATGCCTCATCGTACCATAATCTGATATTTCCAAACGTTCAATAATGTTCTTAGAGGCGCCATGATGTGGTTTGAAGTTGAAATGAGCCACTGTTAATTATTATTATTCTGTGTCAAGGGATGATACAAGGGGTATGTAGTTAGACTTGTTGTGTCTTCATCAATCCGTGCTTTAAAAATCTCATCAACCTTGATATGATATTTCACCTACTTCAGCAAGTCTCCAAAGTATAATGCCTTCTTCTTTATTATGGAATATGACACGAGTCCTAAAATAATTCTTTGTTTGTATGCTGCAACCGCCACCAAGTCATGATAATCATGTAGTTCGCTATATATCCATGAACCTTGGAATATATTCTCGTAAAGTTTCCTTCAGTCACTGTTTCTAGTAGATAATTTAGTCTCAATCTCATTTAATCACCTTGTCGCTAATAAAATAGTTTTCAAAGGTCATTCTCAACATCTTGAAACCCCATGATGCATTATGAAAAAAGGCTGTTGAACTACGTCAATGTGTTGCCTTAAAAATTCATTAAAAGTTTAATGCATTTTGTCTTATCATCCATTTTTACTGATATATCTCGCTTTTAAACTTCTTCATATGCTACTCATGATCTCCATTACCACTATATTTTTATATCTTGAGGTTGAGGCAGTTCGGTGATAATTTTTGAACATGATGTTTAGAGCCATAATCAATTATCCTTCCAACAAGTCCTTATTGCCATATACTTTTTAATATTATTTATCAAAATTTAAAATAAAATTATTAATATTAGTTTAATACAAAAACCATATATTATTTTCTAATATATATAATAGACTTTGGAATATATTATTATTCATTTAAACACTGAATTTGATTTTTTTTTTTATTTTAAATAATTTTTTTTCTATATACAATTCAAAACGACATAATAATACTATCATTATTAATTAAATTTTAAACAATTACTAAAATATAGTTTGAAAAATATCATTCTATATTTACATATTAAATTTGATTTTTTAATTTCTATTTTTTAAATAATTTTTATTTTTAGGTTTAATTAAAAAAATTATTTACAAACATATAACAAAAACATATATTAATTATTAATATATAACAAAATGTTTGCTTATTAACACTAGATATTGTATCTTTTGAAAAAATTGTATTCTATATTTAAAAGTTAAATATAGTATTTTTATTTTTTTAAACGTTTTTTTTCTATAATTAGTGACGGTGTAATAATATTATTAATTAAATTAAAAGAAAATAATTTACTAATATATACAAAATTCTATATTAATTATTCCTCGATAACAATATATTAACTAATTAACACTAGTTAGTAGATACAACATATTAAAGAAAAAAGGCCCCCAAGGGGTAGCCGAGTTGGTTGAGTAAGGCATGCTCATGACCTTGTGTGGTTTACCTTCTGGCGTCGGTTTGCAGGCTATTGTGTCAGACTCAGAGTTTACCTTGTGCACACTCATTGCACTCTGAGTAGCGGCTGCGGGTTCCTCCGAATAAAATACATATTTTAAAAATTATCAAGATTGTTTAACAATATTATTATTAATTAAATGGGTATCCATGGATGGATACCCGAATCCGGCGGGTTCGGGTGTAGAAAAAAACATTGTTACCCGACTGGTAAGGGTTATGATATGAGTTTGGAAAAATATACCCATGATGAGTTACGGGTTTAGCTATACCCATTGTCATATGTAATTACCTTTCTTTTCTCTAAAAATGAGACCACAATATTTACAGTTTTGCCACTCATTCATTCTTATTTTTTAATTTTAGCCAAAAATCTTATTCGAAACCCTAAATCTCTCTAATTCAATTTTTTTAAACTTCAAATTTCTCAAATATAACTCTAAAATCTTGTGAAGGTATGTCTTCTCTACTTGTTGGCGTATTTTGTTTCGAATTTAGGTAGATATTTCTAGTTATATTTAATGTTTTTAAGTTATGTTAAAAAAATCAAAATTTTCTATCTTTGTAGTTGTTTTTTCGAATTGTAGTTAGTTCTATATGTTAAGATATGTTAATATGTACGATTTAAATGTATATTTGCTCGATTTGGGCTGTTAGAATTAGGGTTTCGATTCTCGAAGATATATGTGTTTTGATGCGTGCGTGGATACAAGATTCACAAACGTGGAATGCGCGAGTGGATTTGCTTATTATTTAAATTTTTATTATTTTTATTTAACTCTTAGTATTTGTTTATTATATTATTAAGTTACTAATAAAATACTATTTTTAAATTTTTTATTTAACATTTATTATTTATTGACTCAGAAATACACAGAAATATTTTTGTATCATTTTTTATTTTATTTTTTAATTTTCATGTATTTATTCTTTAAGCGTTTATGTATTCGAAATTTATTTAACATGATTTTTTTCCTTTTTTGTCGTGGATTTGAACTCCTTCATTTTATATTTCTATTATAAATTTGAAATTTATTTGGAGTGTAAGCTATAGACAATTTTAATTTTTTAAAATCTCATATAAAATTAAAAAAATAAAAATACGAAAAAAATTAAATTTAAAACTTTAACCATAACACTCATTAAAATTGAATACATACACTCGATAAATGATGAGATTGGTTATAAAAAGCTTAAAATTGAAAACTTTATTAATAAAAGGGTTAAAATTCAATAATATATATATATATATATATATGTATAGTAACAAACCAATTTCGTATATATGGTATCTAAAATAATAATATATTTAAATATTAATTTATAAAAACATTAATGTCAACTATAATATTTTTAAATTTAAATTTTAATATACACAATATATGTTAAGGTCAGTACAAAATTAAAAATAAAATTTAATTGATAAAACCTCGGTAACGAACATTTTTATTAACACACATGTTGAGAAAATATTACCAAAGATTTGTAAATCAGACTCAATGTTTACATTGAACAAACCTTTATTTCAGATTTTGAGGCCATTAAGGAGAGCATGGGCTTCTGTCATTATTTGAGAGAGGTTGCCATAAACATTAATAAAAACAATGATGATATGACCATTAGAGTCTCTGATAAGGATGCCTCCACTAGATTTTTCATTCGCAAGGGATGAGCCATCAATGTTGAGTTTGACTCTGTTGCAGGAAGGAGAAATCCATGTATGATACAAATGTTTATTTTTTTTGCTTTTAATGTGATTAAAGCAAACCAGATCAATAGAGGCAATGTTAGTGTTAGACTAGTGTTTATCCTTGAGGAGGGAAGCATGATCTAAACCATATAGAATCTGTTTGATATAGTTGATGGTTATTGTCGAACATATAATGAGACCTTTGACCTTAGATTTGTTTCTAGCCTGCCAAATAACCCAATAGATGATTGTATACGGAATAGAGCTGATGTGGATTTCTTTACCAGAATTCCAAAACTAATACCTAAGCACATGAGGTATAGTTATATATATATATGTGCTGATGTTAATATTGAGAATGTTGGAGAAGTAAGACCACCATTCCACAAATTAGCGCTTGACAGATTCAATGTTTTTACAAAATTGGCATTTGGAATCCATGATTATGTGTCTATTATACAAGTTAGAGGCTATAGGTATATAATTGTTAATTAGTCTTCAGGTGAAGAAAACATTTCTTGGGGGTGATATGATTCCATAGCTTTCCATAGATGTTAGATTTATTGTGATGATTCGTGAGCAGATTTCAAGTTTCTTTAATGTTGTAGTTCCCATCTTTAGAAGCTAGCCATCTGAGGGAGTCTTCTTGCTGGTCATTTAAAGTAATCATGTCGATTGCTTCAAAGTATTTAAGAGTTAAAATTCTAGATAACTTATCTTTATTCCACCTGTTATTTTCCCAAAAGTTAGAAACTTTGTCTTTCATATACCAACTGTTATCCTAGGTATCATCTAGCTTAATAAGAGGGGATTTTCTAAACCAATTGTCCAACCAAACTTCAGTATTCCCACGACCAACTTCCCATTTAATATAAGGCTATGTTGTATTTTAATGGCAAAAATTATTTTCCAAAATTGAGATCCAATTTTAGCAGAGAAGGTAGCTTGTAAAGGGTGAATATTATTACAGTATATAATGTAAACATATATAGCCCAAAGAGCTTTTTCTTGCGTGAATCTGATCCAAATATTGCAAGAGAAGGTGTCATGAATGTCTTTAAGGTTTATGTCATTCATTCGACCTTCATTGAATGTCTTACAAACGTTTGGCCGATTTGACAAATGAATTTTGGAAGAAGCTTGACTATAACCTAAATAAACTTATTGAATAACTTCTCAATTCTGGTAATGATGCCTTTAGGAATAGAATAACATTGAAGCTAGTATAAAAGAATATCATGAAGAACATAAGAGATTAGAGTAATCCTTCCACCATATAATAGATTTTCCCCATCATAATCAGAGATTTTCTGGCTTATTTTATTAAACAGAGGATTAAAATTTGCAGTTTTGTTGTTGTTGCTGAGAGTAATCCCTATGTAGGAAGTGAGAAGATAGATTGAAGTAAAACCAATCATATTCAAGATAATATTAATTCTGATTGAAGGGGAATTGTTGGAGGAGATGCTCTTAGTCTTTTCTTTGTTGATAGTTTAGCCTGAGAGATCATGATAGTCCTGCAAAAAGTTACTAAAAGTAAATATGGTGGAAGAGAGGCTGTTAGTAAAAATAAGGATGTCTTTAGCAAAAGCTAAACAAGGTATAGTGATGGAGCTTCTAATAGTATATTTCAAAGTCTTGTTTTGACCAAAAAGATTGTTGAATCCTCTTAAAAGAAATTCTTTAGCAATAATGAAAAGACTTGGGATATAAGATCCCCTTTTCTTAAACCTTTCTTAGTTTTAAAGTTACCAATAACTTCTCCATTTATTAGGATTGAAACATAAATACGTATAATCATACTCTCAATCAGATGAACAAATTGAGAATGAAAACCAAAAGAAAACAAAACTTTAATTAGTTGTGGGACATTATATCAAAGTCTTTAGCCATGTTCACTTTGATGAGTATGTTCTCAGCTTGCACGTTTATATTGAGATCATAAATAATATATTTAGCAATAAGAATATTGTTTGTGAACCTCTGAAATGATTTTAGGAAGTAGAAGAAAGATTATGTTGTTGAATTTTTTTGATATAATTCTATTTGTAAAAGTACAAATGCTAATTGGTATGTATTGATTCCAGCTTGTAAGGTTGCAATACTTTGGGATGAGGCAAATTCCAGTTGAAAGGATGTCTTTAGGAATGCTTTAGCTCTGGAAGACGGATGTAACAACATCACAAAAATCCTTTTTATGATCTTCCAACAGGTAATGTAAAAATATAAACTAAAACTATTGATGCCCACCACATTAGATGAGTTAAGGCTTTTGACTGTGTTAAACATTCCATCTTCAGTTGGATTCTTCATCAACATGGTATTATCCTCTTCATTAATTAGCTTATGGATGTTATTGAATAGATGGTTGTTGATGAAGTTACAATTATCCATATGATTAAGACCAGAGCTATTAGTTAGAATCTATTTGAAATAAGATATAGCATAATTACTTATAAGATGACCATTAATTATCCAGTTGAGTTCTCCTTGAGCATGTAATTATGTTTTTTCTTTGATTTTTCTTGACATGAGAATGGTAGGTTTTGGTGTTCCTTTCACCATCTTTTAACCAGTTGGTGCATGTTTTTTTTATGCCAATAAGATTAATCTCTAGTTGGAGCTTGGAGAAGCAGATCATTAAATTGAGAAATATTGTTGTTGTTTTTTGTGTTGTTGTCTTGAAGAGTTTCCTCCATGTATTAAATTTTTTTGCTGCTTCAATTACTTTATCAAAGATGTTTCCAAAACTAATATTGTTCCATTTTTTAAGAGCATCTTCCAGTCTCTTGGTTTTTTTCTATAAAATGAACAAAAGAAAACCCTATATATCTAAGTTCCAATTAGTGTCAACAATAGGTAAAAATTCCTCACTCAGAGTCCACATGTTTAAAAATTTAAAGTTAGGTTTCTATCATTAGATATTGAGACAAGAAGGGAAGTATGGTCTGGACAAGTTTTGACCATGTGAGTGAATTTGGTGTTGTTAAAATAGTCATACCACTCTAAATTGAATAAGGTTTGATCTAATCTTTTCTATTTAGATTTATTGGTCTAAGTGAACTTAGTACCCACTATCCTGCATTTCCTAGAGAGTAATCTCTGATGGTTTTATTAAATTATTCAGAGCTCTAAGTACATAAGTTACTACAACCTATATTTTCATCTGAAGAAGAAATTGAATTAAAGTCACCAATTACAAGCCATTCTTTAATATAATTAGAGATAGTTTTAAGAGAGTTCCAGAGATCAAACCTGTTTACTCTTTGGCATTTTTCATAGACAGTAGTTAGATAGAATAATTTATTAATAGAATTGTGAGTGACCGTAGAGTGCAGTAGTTAAAGATGATTAATGATGATATTGAAGAATAGATCTTCTGTCTAAAATAACCAAATCTTGTTGCTGAAGTTAGAGTTATAGTTGTGAAATCCAAGCTTGACATCAATAGAGGGAATGGATTCAGCTTTGATGAAAGGCTCAAGTATAACAATAATATTTAGTTTCTCTTTGGTGATGATAGACTTGAGCCTTCTCGTGGAAGCCTTGTTTCCAATTCCACGAATGTTCTAACAAAAGAACTTAATCATGATTAATATTAAATTGTGGGGAGTGGTGACCCCAAAGAGGGACTTAATGACAATTTATTTTTATTTTATTTTTATTGGCTTCCTTTAATATTTTGTTTAGGAGAACTTGGAATTTCTTGTCCATCTTTTCTTCTTGAGCATGAGTATAGGAGGAAGAATACCTATATTGTCTTGCTTTGGAGTATAATAATATGTGTCCAAATTGGTAGAAGAAGAGTAATATTCTTTAAAATCTGTAATAACATCAATGATATCTTCATTCAAGGGGGATTTATATTCTAAAAATATAGGGTAATGATCTTCAGTATTGTAATCAACATCTTAATTGATTTTATTGCTTGAATTTCCTTTATGACCGAGTTTACAATGATAAAGTTTAGTTTGGCATGCTGATCTTTCCTTTTTTAAATGCAGGGGGTGAGATTCTTCCACTTGATAAGGTATGCTTTCTTTCTTATAATTTTGCACTTGATCACTGGTTTTATTGGATGGTTCTTGGTTTCGTTGTTTAAGTTTCTTGCAAGATTCCAGGCCATAACCAATGTGGTAGCAGTAAAAACAATATTTTGGTACGTATTCATAACTTATGTGTAGCTAGCAGCCTTCATTGATACCAAATCCAGCTTAGTTTTGGTGTTGTAGTTTTATGGAGACATTCAACTCGATCCAAGCATAACAAACATTGAACATTGAGCAGTTTTCGGTTGGGAACCAAGTTTTAAGTGCTTGGCCAATGGAGAAGGCTATTGAAATAGATAATTTTTTTATTGTAGATGTATTCATGTATGTTTTATAGTCTTATCCATATTGGCACCGTAGATCATTCAAATTTGGGGTTGAAAGATGGTAACCATTTGAAAACTCTCATTGAAGATTCATATACTAGCCAAACACCTCTCGATGAGTGCTTGCACATATCGGATTTTAGCAAAAATGCTATGAAAATGTATTTGGAATCCTAGTTGGAGAAGGTGAACTCTTCTGTGAACTTCTTTGCCGTAAAAAATTGGTTGAGCGTCTGTCCTTTTGGCAATCCTTATGAGAAATTCCATATAAAGGTAAATTTTGTTGGTGCACACATTGTTTCTTTGATACTTTCCTGACACTGCAAGGCTATATGATCATTCTTTTCTTAAATGTCTACAGGTTTAATGCTAGAATTTTTATATGAAGGCTTAACAATATCAACAAATGTTTGTTTCGAAGGTGGGTATTCTTTGTGGGTGTTGAATATTTTGGACAGACTGCTAAGTTTGTTGGTTGAGATGAGCTGAAGTGGTAGGAAATGCTCCATAACATACTCTTTTGATTGTTACACGTTATTGAGATCAATTGATGGAGGATGGAAGACTTGGCAAGCTGCCAAGAAAGGATCGGAGGACTGAGAAACAACTAATCGACCATAAAAAAATTGAAAAACTTCACCGGTTCTTGGAACCAATTCGTTTCATCTTATTTTTCATATTTTCTATAGATGAAAAAGATAATTAGAGAAGAAAAATATAAATATTATTTATCAATTTTTTTTTGGTTTCAATGCTAATACTAATGTGAATATTTAAATATAATATTGTATTTTAAACGAAGTTTATTATTTGTAATATAGTTTCTCCTATGAGTTTAAAATCCAACATTTATATAATATAGTTGTTAGTTTTGGTAGTTAAATTTTACAATTAAAATTTTGGTTTGAAAGTAAAAAAGTAAGATTAAAATTTAAAATTATGATTGGAGTTTTAAATTTTGAATTTGGAATTTAAATCTAAACTTGGGAGTTGAATTTTCAAAAGTGGATATTTAGATGTGTTTTATTAAGAGAACATTTCCTTAATTCGAAGGTTTATTATAAAAAACTCGGAGGAGGTTAGGGGTTAGGGTTTTACTGACGGGTTCATAAGTTCGAATCCAAACACAGGAAAAAAACAGCCGTGTTACTAGAACTAGAACTAGAACTACACTAGAACCAAGAGCCTCGGTCGTTTTTCTGTGCCGTTGAACAACAAACAGACCCAAAGAAGAAGAAGAGAGAATGGCGTTGTGGATGGAACCTGGAAGCGAACCCACTTCCGAGAGCGAGAAAGCTGATCTCGATGCTATTGCTGCTATCAAACAATCTGCTGCCGTCGATTTCAAGGTCGCTCTCTTAATCTAACTAGCATCAAACCATGTCAGGGCTTTGTCAAAATTCGAGTAAAAAGGGGTTTTTTTTGTTTTCTTCAATTTTCTTGGATTCGATTTGACTGATACCACTATACTTTGATTATCTCTTAAAGTTATTTATTAGTTTATCTTGTATGCAAGTTTAGACTCCTGTGTAAATCTGAAATTGATATAATTTAATGCAGTGAAAATCTGTTAGTTTCTTCAATTCACGTGTTTCTATTATAACAGATTGTGTTCTTTTGAAATTGAAGTCCTGTTCCCTCTTAATTCTAGTAAGTTCTAAATCTTAGTACTTAAATTTGAAGTTGATGGAATTCTCTATTTTGGTTGTTGACTTGTTGTTGCAGGAAAAGGGTAATGAATATGTCAAGATGGGTAAAAAGCATTATTCTGATGCTATAGATTGTTACACAAAAGCCATAAATCAGAATATATTAAATGAATCCGAGACGGCCATCTTGTTTTCGAATAGATCTCTTGTTAATCTACTGCACGGGAATTACAGACGAGCTTTGACGGATGCAGAAGAGGCAATCAAGCTATCCCCTTCAAATGTCAAGGTGGTTAAGCTTCTCTATTCTGTAAAGCTTGTTTCTTTTTATTTTATTACAATTGGTTTTAGTATTGATGTTGTTAAAGTGTTTCTTAGGCACTGTATCGAGCTGCGAAAGCGTCCTTATTATTAAATTTATTGAACGAGGCAAATTCTTATTGTGCACGTGGACTTGAGGTAGACGCTAACAACGTCGAACTAAAGAAACTCGGGAGACAAATCGATCTAAAGAAACAGGAGCAAGAAAGGCAGCAGGCTGAAGTTAACAAAGCCGTGACCGAGGCTAAGGTTTGAAAACAAAACAAATTGTCATATTGGCTGCAAAAGTTACTTAATTCTCATCTTCTTGATTATATCCCTTGCAGAGTCTTCTTTCAGCATTTGAAGATAGAGGTGTGAAGATAGGGAAGCCCATGTTTCGAGAACTCACTGGTGTAAAAAAGCCGACGTTGGACGGAAATAATATTATTCACTGGCCGGTTCTTATTCTTTACGCAGAGGTTATGTCGAGTGATTTCATTGAAGATTTCTGTGAAATTGACATGTTTGCCACTCATCTTGACATGATATCCTTTTCAAGTTTATAGCTTCTTTCTTTTCTTCCTTCTTGTTTACTCTAATTTTACATTATAACATCAGTTCGTTTTTTAGGATATAAACTACAATGCTTTTGTATTTTTACGTAGTTTTTTGTCGTCCTTAGCTTTTCACACATGTTTTCCGAAGATTGTGCACCTTTGCCATGGGATAGAGAAAATAACTATACTCGTGAAACCATCGAACTGTACTATGAGGTACATAACATTTTCTTCAATAGCTGTTTCTTATTGATTATATGTGGATTCGTGAAGCTTGTTGTCATTTGGTTTCATCAGTTTCATAAGAACTCAGGCATGTTATATAAGCTGTAATTGATATTTATGTATGTGTGAGTAAATGTGTTTTGCTTTATAAATGGGCTTTCTGTGGAAACAGAAGGCACTTCTTTCATAATATATTGAAATATGTTGTCGAAAGTTTTGTCCAGAATCAAGAGTTCACTTATCAGTTATCACACATAATAGTATTGTCTTTGTATAATATAATTTTTTAAGCGAACTTGTTTACTGCTGAAATAGCTTGACCACTTCGATTTTCATTAGGCTGATTCAGGAATTCGTCAATCGAAGAAAAGAACTCTTAATTATCTCCTTGAGGGGACTGTGGCTTCACATGCGGGAGATACTGTTTTAGAGAACGAAGAGGAGGTTGAAACTTATGGCTCAAGTATTGAAAGCTCAGCAGGTGCCGCGAACTTTTACTAAAGAAAAAAATAATGGCTCTTTTACTCATCAAAGCTATTAAATTTTATTCAATTGTATGAATCTGATATTAGTTTACTCCTCAGGGAAAGGCTTTCCCAAATTTGTTAAAATAAACGAAAGACGGAAACTTCACGATGTTTTGAAGGAATCAAAGCTCATCATCCCCGAAATACCAGGTGCATTTTCTGTTTTCTTCAGGAATAAAATTATTATGCGTTATAGATGAGATTTCGGGAAGTTTATTCAGTAGACTAGTAGCATAAAATATATTAGGACTTCGTATGCTAATTTGAAGTCTAGAGTCCATAAAATCCAAGAGTTGATTATCGAAAAAGTTCTTTACGTATTTCTGAAGACATCTGATATTCAATTTGGTTGATGTTATTCCTGCAGTATTTTATGTTGTTTCGAGACGATCAAGCTTTTATAAGGACTTCAAAGCTGGAAAATGGGCTCGTCCTTAATGAAGATATCAGTAAGCCTATATAGTCATAGCAAACAATTTTCTTGAAACCCAGAGATAGTTGAATGTTTTTCTTGGGGGTTTGGATATAGAAAGACTCTTTAAATTAGCATTCAAAGCCTTTGGTAGCACACTATGTTTTGTTTCTATTTGATTTCTGGTACTTGTATTAGCAATAAGTATCTTGTTGGATGTCTAATTATCAATAAATATCTCATGATTTTTATTTTTTTTACTGTTTATTACTCTTTTTTAATAAATATATATAAGCACATTATAGACCTATTTTTAACCTCAAAATTTAAGTCTTTTATATCTTTACCGTTCAAGTTTAAGGTTTATAATTCAGAGGGTTTTTTTAGATATAAATATGAAAATATCAATAGTAAAATAGTAGTCGAATATCACTATCAATAAGTTGAAAGCTTTTGTTATATCAATTATGATAACTCCATCGTTGCCTAATTTGTTTTAATAATAGCATGCCAAATTAACGAATGATACGTCCAACACAAGTCAATCTCCCCAAAACATATTGTATTTGTATTTAATTAGACTGTTTATGGAGAAAATCTGATAATTGGTTCGTCCAGCACAAGTTTATGTGCCAATTATTTCCTATCTCGTTGTAATTTAAATGTATAATAGTAGTTTGTCCATATGCATCTTTATAATCGGTCATATTCGATAATCTATAGATGGTGGTTTAGCTTTAGCGTGTGGTATGGTTAAACCAATACGCATAATTTTAGTTAGATATCGTAGGACTAGAATTATGGTAATATTAAAATTTATATTTTTATTAAATTTTACATCATATATAGTTAAATCATAAACATCAAAATATAAATTTTAATATTAAATTATAATTATAATTTATCTATAATTCTTATTTTAGTTTCCAAACACCATAAATTTTAAAAATATAAAAATAAATATTTAATTTAATATTAACTATATGTGGTAGATTATATAAACCCCACATGTGATAATATTATGTATTTGATAAATAAGAAATGACACTATCTAGTACTCAAAAATGGGTTACCCATCTCATTAAACATATCACTTATGATACCTAATTTTTTATTAATACCATAATTACCCTCAACCTAGTATATAAGGGTTAATTTGTGAAAAAAGACCATTTTGGCTACAGTACCTTCTTATTACTTTTGAATTTTGAATTTATTAGGCGCTCTCTCCTCTCCTAACCTAACAAACAACCCATTTTTCAAGAACGTTTGTTCGTTTCAAAAAACGGCGACGTGATCACACTCATTCCGACGAGACTAGCTAACCACCGACGAACTCCGATTAATCACCGGCGAACCATATAACTACCGTCGACTGCATTTCCGATCACCGGCGAACTATTTTTTTGACGAACTCTGGAATTTCAGTTCTTTCCGTCCCGCTCCTCATCATACCACTGTTATAGAGCTTCATCTGTCATTTTCCGTCGAGTCAATCTCCTAGCTCGACCGGTGCACCACTAAGGTTCGTCGACCTCACTGTTGAAAGCAGCTCCGACGTTAGGAAGGTATAGAACGGTATCATGTTTCATTTTCAACTGCAAAATCTTTTTCCATTTTCGATCTTGATAATATAATCACTGGCGTAGCTAATGTATGTTAATGGCAGGGAATCGATTAGTTTCTGTTTCTGGTCGATTCAAAGCATTGATACCGTCTCCGATTACATTCCGGTATGAAATTTCAGTTTTCCACCTCTGTTATATAGGTTGCGATTGCTGTTTTGTTATTGTATGGTACATGTTGCGATTTGTGGGTAGATTTGTATGTTTGTTATTGCTAGATTGGTATAGTTCTTGACTGTTGCTGTGTTTTGTTTGTCATTGCGATTCTACCTAAGGCTAACATATGGTCTTTGCGATTTGTGCATGTCGTCTATGGTTGCTAGATGAGAGTGTAGACATTGCGATTTTAATGCAGTGATTGATAGATTAGTTTACACACCCTAAGATTTTAGTTATGCTAGATTGCTAGATGTGTTCAAACATATACCATTTCTACATTTACTTAGCTCTGTAACACATTCAGCTGTTGCACGCTGCCTTACAACAAACTAACCAAAACTCCTACAATTCAGGGTACACAATGTCGAAACCAAAAGTTTGCATTTTCAAATTTGGTCACGAAACATCTATTGTTCCGCTGTCCGAATTCGAAAATTTCGAGTCTTTTCAACAGTACGTTGAGGAAACATGGCAGGGTCTTGTTAGAGGCAACTACAGCATTACCTACTCTTGCGGTTCTCAGAATAATTGTATGTTTAATAAGGAGACCGATTTTATTGGGTTGGAATGTTACCTTGATCTTGAGCGTCTGAAGAGTGTTAGTTTTCTTATAGAAGAACATGTTGCTCATAAAGGCTCCGCTATTAAACGTAACGAACCTATTCAACTGTTCGAAGAATCCTCGCATATGCAACAAACTAGCGGTGAAAGCAGTAGCTGTTTGGCGATTTCAACCCCCCAAAAAAGACATCTTGCTACAACTAGATGGGCAAAAGCTATCATCGGTGTTGGACAGTCATTTCCAGATGGTGCTCCAGGTCTAATGTTATCCTTATCGCGTTATGCATTAAAGAACGGTTTTGCGTTTAGGTACATGCACAATCCCTTTAGGAAGATCACCGTTTATTATGTAAACAAAGATTTGGACGGCTGCAAATGGAGGCTTTATGCTTCTGTTGATTCTAAGACCGGTTTGATGACCATAAAAAGATTTGTCAGTACCCATACGTGCAGTCCCGTATTCACAAAGAAGAAGAGCAGGTATTTTTCTTCCGATTTGATTGCTGATGAAATTCACGATTCTCTTAGGAACTGCAAATCTGTAACAGCTAAGACTATACAGTCCTCCATCAAGCAAGACTACGGTTTAGACATTTCCTATCGTCTATCATGGAATGCGTTAGAGAAGACCCGTCGTGTTGTATTCGGAAATAGCAATACCTCTTTCAGATTGCTAAAATCATACTTCAAGAGACTAAAGATTCGTGACATCACTACGGACTGCCATCTGGATTTGGCTCCCGACAATGTTTTCCGTCGCTGTTTTATAGCGTTTGGGGCGTGTCTTCAGGGTTTCCATTCGTGCCGGCCTTTACTGTACGTTGATGGAACCCATCTAACAGGGAAGCATGGTGGCGTGTTGCTTTCAGAAGTTGCAAAAGATGGACACAACGGTCAGTTCATGTTTCACTACACTTTTTGTCTACATACGTGCTTTTGTTTTTTCAAATGTTTATCATGAGCTAAAGTTGCTAGATTGGTTAGTTTTACATTGCGATTTGAACATGCACGCTAGATAGGTATACTTAGGTTTCTAGATTGGTTGTTTTGATGTCATTGCGAGTTACGCATAGTTTAGATTGCTACATTGACGATTTCACAGACTGCCTAATTCTGATAGATAGGTTCTATATACATTGCGATTTCAGTCCACTCACCCAGGCAATGTATTACTGTGGTTCACCGGTATTGTTTCCGTTTCAGGTCTATTCCCCGTAGCTTTTGGTATCTTTGGTAGTGAAGACTCGGACAACTGGTTTTGGTTTTTGGAAAGTCTAAAACCGCATTTGCTAGGGCGCCAAATAACTTTCATTTCAGACCGTCATGCTGGTATTATTAACGCTGTCGCAACTCTTTATCCTAATGACTACCACGCGTATTGCATCTTCCATCTGATACAGAATTTGACTAAAGCTCTTGAAAATACTAACAGAGTCTACAAAAACAATATGTTAGTGATGTTTAAGAGCTGTGCTTATGCCCTAACTGTGGATCTTTTTAATGAACGTTATGCTCAGTTTGCGCGCCAAGAAGGTGAGCATATTGGCAACTTTCTAAGAAATTTGCCACCAGAAAAATGGGCTCAGGCATACGTGAAAGGCAAACGGTATGGGGCGATGACATCCACAGCTGTTGAATCTTTCAATTCGCGGATTAAAAAGCTGTGCCATCTGCCTATAGTGGAATTGGTTGACCGGATTAGAGTTCTTCTTATGACTCAAATGTCTCGACGTTTGGCAGATGGTATAAGCTGGAACACACACTTATGCCCCGAGTTTGACAAAATGTTCAAAGAGAATGTACAATGCGGCCGAACTTGGTTAGTTCCCCAGTCTTCTGCCGCTTATTTTGAGGTTTTATCAGACCCAGTCATGGTGGTCAACATCCTTGATTTCAAGTGCACATGCGGCTCTTGGCAGTAAGAATGTTTCCCATGCACTCATGCATTGGCTGTAATAGCATCTCTAAACGAAGATCCGATGACATTAGTAGAGTCGTTTTTCAGTGCTGTAAATTACCAGTCCAGCTATTCTTTTAACATACCGGCTATAACAGAGTTCGGTGAATCTAGTACCGGTAATAATGATGAAGAGCCAGTGGTTAATCCCCTGAACGTTAAAAGACGAGCTGAGCGGCCGAGGAAAAAACGTATTCCATCAAAAGGAGAGGTTACCACCAGCCAGTCCCATTGTGGTCGCTATTTCAAATCAGGGCATAATAGGAGGTCACGTGATGCTCCGTTCTGAACTTGTGTTCCCGATTTTTTAGTAACATTTTGATTTTCATAGATAAGAACTCCTTATCTTTCGGCTTATATTTTTCGATACTGTTGACATTGATATGTACTATGTTTGTTTGATTTAATGATTCTTATCGTTATGAATGTCTACATTGGTAGATACGCCACGATTACAACGCTACATTATTGTTAAATTTTTGCAATACATTGCTAGATATGTGAATACTAGTCTGATAGATACGAAACATCTGCACTAATAGAAACTTGAGTATAAATCTGATAGATACGACATATAGACATTGCTAGATACGCGAACAATAGTCTGATAGATACGATATATATCATTGATAGATCCTGGAGTATTCGTCTGATAGATGCACCAATTTATGTATTCAATTTTAATGTCCACATCCATCTGATGGCTGCATTATATTTAGTTCGGTAAGTCCTATAGATCTCCCCTTAATGATTCATCTAAGTATTTACTGAAGGATACGATTCACGGCTAATATAGTATGGTTGATTGAAGATAGATATATAACCTCGATATTTATAGACACGTTGTGCTGTGGTTGCGATACACCTTGATTTATTTGAGGCATTAAGTTTGATTTACATTCCAGTTAATGGAAGTTCCTATCAGCCATATCCAACCTTGATAGAGACAACAAGTTTTGTTTGCGATTATAAGGTTCACTTAGTTATGATAGATTAGTTATATCTAAACTGCGATTGTGGATCCTAACTGCCATTAAAACTGCTTCACTCAACTGCTTACTATCAATGTTTACTTGTAGCATTCAAATCTAAATAATTTTTTTAAGATAGACAACATAAACTGCAATAAAACCATAACAATACTAAAACATCAGTCAATGCTACACATCAGTCAAATACACCAACCCTTTCCAAAAAATAAACTGCTTAAAGGGTTGGTGAAAGTTATAGGTCCATCGAAGCATAAAAAACATTACAAACAACAAAATATAAACATAATGAAAGGAAACTGCATGAACTTCTTTAAACCTAATCAGAATCCTCTTCATCTGTCCCTTCAGATCCCTCATCCTCCTCTTCTTCTGTATCTTCCACTTCTTCGTCCTCATCGTCCTCCGACTTCTCATCGTCGACTTCGTGAGAACTATCATCCTCTTTGTCCTCTGACTCCCAGCTGTCCCTACGTCTCTTCCTTTTTGGAAGTTGTTCACTATCACTCTCGTAACTGTCGTCCAACGACCACGAGTCCCATGAAGCGTAGGGTTCTTCGTGGTCCTCAAACCAAACAAACCAGCTGTCTTCCTCCTCCAACGAGTACTAAGATGTGGTAGTTCTCTTGTAGGCCTTGTTGTCGTTGTAGTAGTCCGTAAACCGTCCTTTGTCAGACGAGTAGATAGGTGTTTCTGGTGAAGATGGTGCCATTATCGATGGTTGTTTTGTTTCAAGTTAGACTAAACTGGCTGGTGGTTTGCTGGTTGGTTTTTTTCGTTGCAGAGAAGTGTGAGATGAATAGGTTCAACTATCAGCCTCTACTTATAGCAGAACGCAATGCCCAAGGCTACGTCCCATCTAACAACCAAAATTACTTTCACAAATTTAATTTTACACGTCTATTTAATGCATGTAATGATTCAAGTCCATCTACCTTTGTCTTTTCAACTTTCAAGCTAACCAATAAGATTAAAACATTTACTTCTAATCACTGATAGGTGTAGTTAACAGTCATTTCGAAGAATTTAATTCCCTCGTCTACCAATAAACCTATCCACCAGTCCAGAAATATAGTTGGTCCATCACTAATATGTTATATGTGATTTACGCCTAATCTACACTGGTAGATATATAATATTTAAATTTGAAAACCACAACTATATATCAGCGCTAGATACGTTATACTGATGTTGCAAGATGGTATCGACTTTGATAGACACATAATCCAAAAGTTTGCTATATGGGTTGTAACAAAGCTGTTATGACATGTGAACATTCATAGATACTAGATAATAAGTCTGATAGATATGTAATACAGGCATTGATAGATACAACACTTTGTAGTTGCTATCTATCAGACATATGGACATTGATAGATACTCGATAATAAGTCTGATAGATATGTAATACAGTCATTGATAGACACTTGATTATAAGTCTGATAGATAAGACGCATATACATTGCTATAAACGGGAATACTAGTCTGATAGCTACGATATATAGGCATTGCTATATACTTGAATAATAGTCTGATATATACTTGAGTAAATGTCTGCTAGATACGAAGGTATACATTACGAGCTACGTGAATATTACTCTGATAGATACGAAACATAAAAAATACTAGATACATCATTGAAGAATTGAATAGTGATGTGAAATTTATTCATGCAACAAAGGGGGATCTTCCAAGGCAGTTTAGAAATTTTTTTCCCTTTATAGTTACTTGAGTTTAAGTCTGATAGATACGAATTTTGTACATTGCTAGATACACCATTTGTTTGTTGCTAGATAAGACATATCGATATTAATAGATCCTTGAGTAGGAGTCTGATAGATTTGAAACATAGACATTGCTAGATAAGTTAGTATAAGTATGATAGATATGACATACATATATTACTAGATCCGTCAATAATAGTCTTATAGATACGACATATAGACATTACTAGATGTGGCACTACAAAGTTGCTAGATGTAGCACTATATAGTTGCTAGATCCGTTCAATAGTAGTCTAATAGATACCTTATATATCATTGCTACATACTTTAGTACACGTCGGATAGGTAATAATAAAGACATTGCGATGTACTTGAAGATTACTCTGATAGATACAACATATAGAGATTACTAGATTCACCATTGAAGAATGTAACAGTGATGTGAAAACTATTTATACAACAAAAGCAGGATCTTACAATGTAGTTTATAAAAACATTTCCCTTGGTTTAAATACTATTAAAATTGCTAGTGACACCAAAGTTTTCTAATAAGTTCAGATTAATTGTCTAATATACCCATCCTTTTCTATCCGAATCATACATCCTGCTACCAAAAAATGAATTACATACTACCAACGTTTGTTTGTGTTTCGATCATTCATAAAATGCTTAAATATTTCAGCTCTTGTTTCGGCGGGCATTTCCTTTCCATATTCCCGCGGAAGATACCCTCTCTGAATGATGTCTTTTGCGTACTTACAAACAAAAACACCGTAGTCAAGGCTATCCTTCTCATGTTGTGGGATATTTCTCATTGTCTTTATTTTGTATCCACCTTTTACATAAGGTATGTATTTTTTCTTCATGCAATAGGCCAGCTGCAAAATCAAGTAATCCATAGTTACATTGCCATTTACGATGCCATGTCATTGCTATATACTACTATAGTCATTGATAGATACAGTATGCGATATTGCTAGATAGGCGAACCAATACCCTTAGCATCAAATTTCATACCAGAGAATCGGCTATGTTTTTTTGTCTTATCTGGAATGTGTTTGCTCCACAAAAACAGTGGGTTGTAGCTATTGGCAGCTCCATTCTCCATATCTATAACTAGGAGCGTCCAGTGGTTCATGCCGGACGTGTTAACGGTGCAAAGAGGAACAAGTGCAACGTATGTGTCTGGTTTCATTGTTTCAAAAACCTTATCCACAATGACAGACAAATCTTCCTTGATAGCCAGTGTTCCATGAAAATTTGTGTCATTACTATAGGAAGTAGATGTTTCCAATATAACACAAATAATTCCTGGTGAACTTATAGTTGCGATTCCAGTTATTTGAATGGCGCTGACCATATATGAATACTCATCATCAAACCCTTTCACATGGACTTTCCAATCTGAATCCTTGAGCAGCTTATATATCTAAGCATCTATTATCAATCAAAACACAATTAGAAGCTCAAATAAGTTAAATGACAATTCATGAAAAGAACAACCAACGATGTATAGGTTGACAACTAAGACTGTAACTTCAATGAGTTACCCTATACAAAGACAGTGCTAGATGCTGCATATTAATATTGCTAGACGTCCAGAGACACATTTCTAGACTTACAAAATTACTCTGATAGATACAACCAGAAACCTTATTACCTTGAAGTCAACTTGAGATTCGTTAGGCAGTTCCATTATCTCGTTCACACTAATGGAAACCCTATACGAGAACTCCGTTGTTGGAAAGTACCATACTTCTGGATCTTCTTGTTCTTCTTCCTTGGTAACTTTCATCACCTTCTCGTACTCACCACCATTGATCAGTTTCGTTGTTTCTGTCAGGAACGGCCAATCTACGACCGCAATCTGTTGTTGTTTAACCTGCGTCAGAGTAAGTAAGTTCCACGTAGGCATGTCATCAACGGGAACCTATAATAAAGCATCAAATTAAACTGTTAACATTACGTTTGAAGGTTTATTGATAATAAAATAGATCTACTTGCGTCAACGTTTGTTTGTTCTTCCTCGATGGAGTCCAGTGCACGTCTCTTCTCGTTTGAATTTTCAACAGCCTTGTCAACTTCTGCGTAAAATGATTGAGTGCAGTCTACAAAGATATCGTCAGCCAACGGTGTAACCGATCTGACAATCAGATCGTTAGATGTTGCTTTATCTTGTAGTGGTGTTGCATATGAAGATCGCTTGACCTGTGACACTTTTTCAATCTTTGCTGCGGATTGCTCTTCTCCGTTGATAATTGGAATTACCTTTAATGGAGAGACAACTTGCGATAGTTGTTCGCACTTTGCTGCTTGTTCAATCCCAGTGTACGCCAATGTATTTACATTAGACTGTCGCGTGTCTTCAGGCGCTGCTGTTTCCACTTCATAATAACAGAACATAACAATATCATCAACCTACATTGCGATTTAAGTACAACTATCATTGCTAGATGGGTTTCCAGTCGAGCGACGCGCTTTACGCCTATTATACATTGCAATTTGTTCGGTATGAAAACGGTATTCTTAAATTTTTTTTATCTATCAGACTACATACATACTGTGTTTGCGATTTGTTCAACATGCATCTACTAATTCTCATTGAGACAATCATGGAAATCATGTCTTAAACTACACAGATACTGTCAAACCAACATTTCATACAAAAAACAACCCATCTTAATTATTATCCAACCTGGAGTTTGAACATTTCAAAACTAGCCAAAACATAATTACTAAATATTTATGAATCTTAACGATTTTAAGATCCACTTACATCTTCAGCCACATTCTCCACCACATTCTCAGAGACAGGTTCTGGCCCATGAGTTTTGTGGCTGCGTTCTCCACCCCAGTAGGTGCTTCTTCAATCTCTTTGGTTGTATCTGCATTAGCCACGACTTCGTGCTTGTCAGCTTCTTCTTTGTCCTGATTTGTCTCCGCATTCTGTCTTTCCTTTACGGCTTCTTCGGTGTCCTCTAACTGTTGTTTCTGTGTGTTCGTTCCTTCGTTGCACCCTTTGTCTAACGAATCAATTCTGTCAACCATCAGCTCCTGTCCTTCAACATTGTTGTTTCCAACTCTGTGTCCCTGTTCAGCTACGAAAACTTTATTTTGCGCACCGGCAGCATGAGTTAGGGGTGATAAGTCCGCTGCCACATCCCCTTTCTCATTACCAGCATCACAACCAAGTATTGTAGTCCCTTTCTGCTTCCCAGCGACATCAACAGCAATAGCTTCCGGTGTAGTAGTTTCTTGCATTGGTTCAACAGGTGTTTCGGATTGAACCCACCCTCCATCTCCTTCTAACTTCTCCTCCTCTGATACTTCACTTTCTTTTGCCTCAGCTGTCTCAAGCTTCTTATCTTCTTCTGCTGTAGACTTCGCCTCAACATCCTCTTCTTCTATTGCTTTTTTGGTATCAGAAACTTGTTGGTTCCTCTTGGGAACAAATCCATGCCTCCGAGATTTGTAAACCAGTGTTTCCTTAACCACCTTCTCAGTAATATTTGCATCCACAGTTTCAACATCGTCCTCATCTTCACGAAAAAATAGCATTGATAAGGTGTTCAGCAGATCCTCATCCTCACCATCCACTATTTCTTCTTCCACTTCGAGCTTCTATTTCAGCTCATTCAAGTCTTTCTTCAAATTTTCAACCTGAATCAGACGAGCATACGAAATAGTTTAGACGGCTGGCATTGCGAGATACATCATATTTACATTGCTAGATGCATTATTTTTACTTTGCTAGATTCAGCAGATTAACGTTGATAGACAACTTATAATTATTTTTGCTAGATCCTTTATAATGATGCTGCTAGCAAACAACATCTAAACATTTCCTATATACAGTGCAAACAACTTATATAAAAACAGCCTATAAAGCTTATTAGTCCTTAAAAAATATGGGAATACTCACTTGTTTGTTTTTCTCCTCAAGCGACGTTTTCAACCTTTTGTTTTCAGCTTTCAACCGGTGCAACCGGCTTCGTTTTTTCAGCTTCTTGTTGTCACGCAACACAGACTGTGATAGCCCTCCAAAACTTGGAATACTAGACCTACGGTTGTTTTTCTTTTTCAACCTCTCCCATTTTCTTGTACCAACTCTCGACTTCTTCTCCCCAATGAATTCCCCCATTGTAACATCGTCATCTACCTCAGTATTGTCTTCAACCTCAGTGTTCGAACTCCTTTTACTCCTTGTTCCAGCTCCGTCATCTACCTGCTTCATCTTCCTTCTTATACTTCTGTTTGCAACAGATTTCTTTCTTTTCCTACTCCTTGGTTCACTTGTTTCCGCAACAGCTTCGTAGTTCCTCCGCGAATCAATTTCTCCAAAAGCAACACATTTAGCCTCTGTCAACAATAACTCATCGGCCATAACCTAAGAAATACAGTATAATATACATTCAGCTACACAATATAAGAATCATTGATGCTATTTACAAACAATTATGATTCATAGACATGTTGAGGTTATGATGTTATGCTACATTGGATGCGATTTGTTTGATTTTATGATTGATAAATATGTTGATTTTTTTACTGTAATATAGGTGGTTGCGATTTGGGTGTTGGATTTATGGGTATGCGATTTGTTTGATTTTACAATTTGGACATTGATCGATACGTTAAATACCTAGTCGTCCCTGAGCTGACTGACCATCTGGATCGTTTCGAATGTCGACTCCTTGCCCTCTAGTCCCCACCACTTGTAACACCTAGGGATTATGTTTGGCCTTGGTATTTCGACGTGTATCGAAATATGCTCCATCAGAAATGGCTGCACACAATATAACTCAACATTACAAAAACGGTTTCGAAACAAACTTGCTGATCATAACCCATTGTACTTACAAATAGTAGAGAAACGCATCCGATGACTCTTCCGGGCTTCCCGACCTTAATACATTTGTCCAGTGATTTATGCAGCTTCTCCAAGATGGCTCCAGACCAGTCATAGTCGATTATTTTTTCTAGATTCTCCACGTAGAATACTGCTGTCCACCCGACGACATCGCCTGACACTGAAAAGAACAATGTCGAGCATATGAAAAGTATCAGCAGCCGAGCAACATCCTTCGCTTCATCCTCTCCTCCTTCCCTTATTGATTTCTCGATCACTTCCTACAAAATAAACAACATCATACCAAGAATACAGCAATACAATTGAAGGCAGTTACACATACTACGACATTGATAGATATGAATCAAGACATTATTAGATGCATATTCCCAAACACCAACATACTATTATACTGCTACCACGCTGCTAGATATAGTATAATACATTGCTAGATACATGCATACATATGTCGATTTTGGTATCATGCTCATATGTCTGCAGCATAAACTCAAAACAAATACATTTTCATAGACTAGATTTACCTTTATCAATGCATTAGACACTGATTTTTCGTTTGTTGGCCCGCTCCTCCTCGTCCGTGGGCTCAAAAAATATTTCTGCATTAGAATGGAATCTAGCTCAGCTCCATCAGCGTACCGACCGATAAATGCGCCTGATTTGCTCATCGGCATCTCCTCATTACCGTATTTTAGCCCAAATATCACCTTCACATCTTTCCTCGCCAGCCTTACATGCTTACGTCCTATCTGGAAAGACTTCCATCTCACATCGTAAAAACTACAAATCGCCTTGATCAAGTAGTGGAACTTTTTCAGCTTCAGAACCTCGTTCCTTACGTCGAACGATGTTTTCAGGAATGTATAGAACAGTGTTCCTCTGGCAGCCTCTATGTGTTCAGATTTAATTATATCCCGTCTTAGTATGTTGATTATTCTTACCAACCCGGACCTGTAGAATACTCCTGTTTTAGTCATGTTTCCTTGTTAACATTCCCATTTCAAACTCGTTAGTAATAACAATACCAATCCCATAGTAACTAAAACAATAAAACAATAAAACTAAGCAGCCAACATATACATTAACACTTGAAGACAACACTGGTCCAACTTACTCCACAACAACGTATAACTCACTGCATTGCAACAGTGCTAGACGTGACCAAATTCATCTACTACATTGCTAGACGTGCAGTGCTGACAGTAAACTAGTCGCAAACACTGATGGATACGGCCAAAACTACATTGCTAGATCAGTAAAACATCTACGCATACTAACAAAGACCAACCTCAACTCTGTAAGTCTATTAGACGATGCTACACATTGCGATTTTAACCAGGACAGGTTCTAACAAGTTGTTGCCGATGCCGTTGGACGACACTATCAACACCACTAACAACTAACATCGACCCATGTCTAACTACCGGTGGATGAATAGTACGTACTACAAGTACTATGTTAACACCATCGACTAACACTGTAATCGAAAGGACTAAATCTCGCCGGAAAAATGAGACGCTTATACATTCTAACTACAGATGGATTAACAGTACTCCGGCGACGCTAATACATCGAAGCATAATGCTCACAGACAGACAGTGTTCGACATCCAGATGGTGAAAAAAACGTACCTGTTCGACGGTGTTCGACAAAGTAGCAGACAGTAGATGGTCGACGGTTTTCGACGGTTAGATGGAATGATCAGAATCGGCTCGTCAGTTACGGTGTTCGACGTTTACGGTCTACGGTTGAGTCGTTGTCCTTTCGGTTCAAAATTGTCTTTTGGATTCACTCTCGTTTTACATGTTTCTCTCTCCTCAAATTTAGAAATGTGAAAGTGGAGGGAATTGGAACCCAAAAGTCAGATTAGTAGGTGAAAAAAGTGGATTTCAACCAAAAAACCCATTTTTATACCTTAGAGGGTATTTTTGTCCAAAATATGACTTTAGATATTTTATGAAACTAGTCTAAAAGTGGGTACCATTTTGGTATTTGATAGTTGACTAGGTATTTATGGGTAGTTTCCTCTTAATAAATCGAATTTTACTATTTTTGTATCGTATTTTCAAAATAATAAAGTCAAAAGTTTTAAAAAATATATAATAAAGTCAAAAGTTTAAAATGCGAGTAGTATTATTTTTACATAGGTGTGTAATATTCCATTTGAAATATTGAATTTGTTAAATATGGATAAATAGTCTATAAATTTTATTTTATATTATAAATCTTCATTGGCCTTTCAAAATAGACTAGTTATTGAGAAAAAACAAAACAACAACAAATTAATTGTTCTTGAAATTATGTAAATTATTCGATCAATATATACATATCGAAGTAGTAGGTTTTTTTAAAGATTAAGGTTTTTCTAAAAATAGATAAGTTATACAAAAACATTAGAATAATCAAAATACGATTTTGAAATCTAGATGAGAGTTTTTATTTATAAAGTTAGTGTTAGTGTTAGACGTAACTCGTCAACAAAGAAATTTGCAGATTAACCCAGTTTCCTATTTTACTAAGTTTCTATTTTCACAAGTTTCTTATTTAATAAGGTTTTTTTTATTTAACTTGACTTTCTATATAACTGAGTTTTCTATTTGACTAAAATATTGCGTCGTGTTCTTAATTGAGTTGAATTTATTATTTATGAGATTCCATGTTTTGAAGATTTAATATGGAGCATCTGTTAAAAGAGAAAGGTTTCGTGATAGTTGTTGCTTAAATGATAACTTAAGATTAAAGCAAAAGTCAAGGTTCTTCTCTAGAATATATAAATAAAAAAACCTACATAAGGGTTCTAGTTGTAGTTGAGCATTGATAAATTTATAGGTCTGCATATTCTCTAGCGCAGATGGTCTGGTTCTTAGAGAGAGAAGTGAGGTTGGAGAGATAAATATTACGAGCAAAATTTGGATTCATGTTCTTTTGTAATCTGTGAGAAATTTGTAACAGAGAGAATGATTGCGTTTTTGTGTTTGATAGAGTCTTACTTGTAGCCTCTTTGGTAGTAAAACAGAGTATCTGTTTCCCGTGGATGTAGTATTTCTTCACAATCAAAACCACGTAAAATCTTATCTTATATGCTTGATTTACTGTATGTTTTTTTATTTTATTGTTTTCCTCGAACAAGTTGAAAGTTCTTCCCAGTGGAACAATTTCCCGACAAGTGGTGTAGTGAACATGAAGCAATAAAGAATAGATGTAGATCGTGTGTCGATCAAAAGGTTTGAGAGAAAAATATCATATTTGAAACCGAAAATCCACAAAAGATGAGTTCTATGAAGCTTAACCTAGAGAAATTTAACGGAGATAATGACTTTAACCTCTACAGAATTAAGGTTAAAGATTATATAGTACATAAAAGATTGACTACTATCATTGATAAGGAATATACAGAGGTTGATGCTAATTATTATTTAAAACTCACAGTGCTCTCATATTGATATTGAAAGATGAAATGCTACATGAGTTATCTGTAGAGCCTACTATGTTAGGGACTTGGAATCAGTTGAAGGCAATTTACATGAAAATAATCCTTAGAAAACATATAATATCTCAAGAAACAAATATACACGATATTTATGGATTATAGTAAAGAGATTTGAAGACACTAAAATGAATATAACAAAATCATACTTTACTTGAATGTAGTTGGCGTCAAGGGAGAGGATGAATACCATGTAATGATCCTCATAAGTACTCTGCCAAATGTGTAAGAGCATTTTACGAACAACATTCTCTACGACAAAAAGTCATTTACGATGATCGAAGTAAGAACACCTTGAACTCAAAATATATTCCATGAAACAGCATCTCAATAAACAACTTTCTCTTCGATCTGACGAATGGTAGTCAATTTAAACTCCTCTAGTAACTCGTCAACATGATCGTTATGGAAACGCCTGGTGTGCCCCACCATACCCAAATAATCTTCGAGATCTTTACGAATATGAATGTTATTCTCTCTTTTAGACATTGAATAAGAAAAGTTAGGCTTCAGAAACATGCTTCATGTATTTACGTAGGAAGAAATGAAGCTCTAATACCAAATGATATTACAACGGATCATCAGCAAGAACGATTGATAACATTAGTATTCGATTGATAAGCAGAACCCTAGAGTTTTAAGAACACATAGCTCTCTTAGACACCAAGTGTAAATTTCTTTTATTTTATAAAACAACAACTGTCCAAAAGTAGGGTTTAAGACACCTTAAATATGAATCATCCAAAGCCCTTATGCAAAATAAAAAAACACAAATAAACGTAATAAAATCAAATCCTATCAAATCCGAATATAATCAGATTTGATTTGCTATTTAATAAAATTATTAAAATATTAAAATAAAATTTAATAAAACTGAAACATGTTTTATGAAATTTGGGCCTTCCTATCCTACATCACCAACCATTATAAAAATATCATGAATCTTATGAATTTAAAAAAAGTGAATGATAAATTTCATTTTGGTCACACGTGCTTCAGAAACAAGTGGGCCTTGCCCGAGGTGACCATTGCTAGGGATTTGACCTTCACAAGTAAGTTGATCACCTTGGAAATCCATGTTATAAACTTGTATAAACATTCATTGATTGTAAGTTATATTTTTATATAACATATTTCTTTTTATTATTGATTAGTGGAATTCAAAGAAGAAACAAATTTGTTCATTGAGAATTATTGCACTGATGCAATGAGAAAATCTCATTACGTGTTAATTTATCCTGCGAATTTTATTATATATGAGTACTAACCTTTAATGAATATATTTTATCAGGTGTCTCCTCCCGGGGTGAACGCGATGGAGAACTATGCCTCTAATATTATTTTCTCTATTGACGTGAAAGATAAAAATGTGTATGATCACGACGAAGCGACTCCCAACCATGAAAGTCAGAGTTTTTATATGACATATAAGAATAATTTAACCGCAAGGTTGTGAAGTTTTATGTGATAAACAAGGAATTCATGACATGCGTTCATGTGAAAAAAATGTGCTTCACGAAGGTGGGGTATCCTTGAAGCCTGACGTAGTGAAGGGAAATGACAAACCTATGATTGTTGATGCAAAAGTATTGAAAGCTAAGATAAACGAAGCAAGATACAAAAAATGAGTTGGAAAGTGCTAACATCAAAATAAGGTTTCTTATATCCAATAGTTACGGTTTCTAGAAACCAAATCATGTAAGTAGGGTCTGATATCAATCCTAGATATAAAAATACAAAAAACGATGACTGCAATAATGATTTAAAGCCTGCAGAATATGTTACTAACTTTTTAATGATACTATCAAATAGAGGAAAAAATATGATGGACTCGTCCACCATGTATTTAGAGGTAAAATTTTTCCTCTAACCTTGTTATGTATTCCCAAATTAAGAAGATGATTTTATAATTTACCCCGTCTCAGAACATTGAGAACAGATCATTCAAAACGTTATTCCCCTTTGTAAATTGAAAGGCATCCCATCAACGTTTCAAAACGCGAATCGACGTGTAAGACATACGTATTCAAACCAGCAGTCCCCATAAATTGGGACACGTAGTCTCTCAAATGATGACGTCTTTTCATGAACAAAACATGAGGTTTGAGCGTTCTAAGCTAGATCATGTAGCTCAACAACTAGAGTTAGAACTTGTTAATCAAATTGTTGACTTTTACGATATTTAACATAATAACACTCTCAAATAAAGTTTAGTATGTGGTAGACCATTTTTAATACCTTTGATACTAAGTTAAGATTGCACTATAAGAAAGACAGATTACTGAGCCCAACTCCTGTCATCTTACATTCCCAACAACAAATGCGGTTTATTTCATTTATTTAATAGGCATGAGTTCTTATGTGTCGTTTTATTACAGATTATCAATTTACTGCTTCACTGCAACAATTGGATCTACTACTACATCGATGCCATGATCGTGTGACTCAGATGTTGACTGAGTCGACATGGTAGAATTTCAAGTTTAACTTTTTTTTTCAAACGTGATAAAAATAGTTTTGATTTTCAAGTGTTTTTTTTAAAAATATTTTGGATACCATTCTCACATACGCTCTCAATGAAATGAAGTAAAATTGTTTGACCGAAATATAAAAATCAAAATAATAGTTATTTATTGAAGATTATGGAAATTATAAAACTAAATGATCAAAATGCCACCGTTGACACTATGTTACATTGCCATTGAAAAAATATTATAAATTATATATTAATAGTAATACTTATTGAATTTTAATTTAATAAAAAAAAATACTAAAAGGAAAATTTTAATTAAAACTGAAGTTAAAAATAAACAAAAATATGATAATTAATTAAAACAGAAGTTTAATTGATATAGCTACGTGTTATTAATTAATTTTAATAAATATACATATATTTGTGACCAAAGATTATAGTCTATATGGAACAGGTTTATCAGGATTCCCTTTTTTATAATATATATATATATTAATATATATATATATATATATATATATATATATATATATTCAAGAGTTGGGTTAAATTATGAATAAGGTTCTTTGCCGTTTATATGATTTACAAAGAAATTGATAATAGGCTGGCTTTGATTTTACCTAGCATTATTTCTCATAATCAAGGAGGTTTTGTTCCTGGTAAGAATATTCATGAAAATATTCTGATTTGCAAAGAACTTATATGTGACTTGAATAGAAAGGTTAAGTATAATAATATGGTGATTCAGCTTGACATGTCTAAAGCTTTTGATAAGCTTAAGCATGATTTCATTTTCAAGGTTCTTGAAAAGTTTGGCTTCTCTTCAAGGTTTATCTGTCTTGTTAAGAAAATGATTCAATTTGTTAATGTTTTTATTCTTGTTAATGGTGAAGTATTTGGCTTCTTTAACACTACCAAAGGTCTTCGTCAATGTGACCCTATATCTCCTTATCTGTTTATTTTAGCGGAGGAGTTGTTCATTAGAGGTTTCAATTCTGTTATTCACAATAATAGAAATATGAAATATAAATGTAGAAGTAATATCAATGTTAATAGTCTTGCGTTTGCGGATGATATCTTGTTATTCTTGAATTGCAAAGATACTTCTATTAATAAGCTGTGTCATTTTCTAGATAAGTACCAAATCATTTCTGGTCAGGTTGTGAACAAGGACAAAACTAAGGTGTTAATGGCTAAGGGTATTGATGCTGACAAGATTGATATTGTTGCTAGTCACAATTAATACTAATAATAGAATCAGCAATTTCAATAAGTTAGTTTGCAAGGTCAGTAACAAGATTAAAGAATGGAATGTTTCTAATCTTTCATTTGCAGGGAGACTTACTCTTGTTAAGTCTATATTATCAAACATTATTCTTTACTGGATGCAGACTAATATTCTTCCTAAAGGTATCATTTACAAGCTTGAAATCATTTTGAATAGATTCATTTGGGGTTCTAATCAAACTGATAAGAAAGTTCATTGGTGCAAGTGGAACAATTTGTGCAAAACTTATAGTGAAGGTGGTCTTAATGTTAGGAATATGTTTGATATTCAAAATGATATTTCTTTTAACCTTTGGGCTGCTTTTAGGAAGAATAAGTCTTTCTGGTCTAACATTATGCTTAGCATGTATTGCCAAAATCATCATCCTTTACAAATTAGTCCTTTTAAAACTGGTTTTTTAGTCTGGAAAAGAATGATTAGTGTTAGAGATAGAGCTGAAAGTTTTATTAAATGGAAAATCGGTAATGGTCTTGTTGATTTTTGGTTAGACAATTGGACTGATTCTGAGCCTTTTCTAACTTTTAATAGTAATGATAACAATCTTTGGTTCACTCCTGAAAATGTTAGGTTTTACTGGTCTAATAATTCTTGGGATTTATCTTCTGTTTATATCTTTATCAATCCTGATATTATTGCTAGAATAAATAGTTTTCATATAGATGATAGTAAGTCTGACTTAATGTTTTGGAGTCTTGCTAAAGATGGGAACTATAATCTTAAGGATACTTGGGAGGGCATTAGAGTTAGGTATAGTACTGAGTATGTCTTTAAAAGAATTTGGAACATGTTAGCTCCTAGTAAAAGTTCATTCATGCATTTGAAGATTATTAAGAATTATGTTGTTGTTGATTCTATTCTTCAAAATAGAGGTGTTGCCATTGCTTCTAAGTGTCAGTTCTGTGATAATTGTGAGTCTATAAGTCATCTCTTTATCTCTTGTAAGTTTGCTTGGTCGATATGGATCCATTATGCTGTTATTTTTAGAATTTACATGACTAATCAGATGAACATCAAGTATATTACCAGATTATGGCAAGGTCCTAAGACATCTAAAACTCAGGTCAGAAGTATTCTTCCTTCTCTTAGTTTGCATAGTATATGGAAAGTTAGAAATTTACTTAAGAATAAAGGTATTAAAACATCCATTGTTGCAATCATAAACCAAATTAACTCTATCATCTATAATCCTAATATGAAAAAGGTTATTAACAAAGCTAATTGGTCTGTTTATCCTAAAGCTGCTATTAGCTTTGGTTGTAGTAATCATCTAAAATCTGCCAATAGACCTGATTATATCAAGTGGGGTTTTCCTCCTTCTGGTGGGCTTAAAATGAATTCTGATGCATCTTGTTTAAGTAATGGCGAGGCTAGTAATTCTGTAATTGTTCGTGATAGTAATGGTAACCTGATTAAAGGTCAGAGTTATCTTTATGGTAAGACCACTCCATTATTTGCTGAGATACAGGCTATTCTGGATGGTTTACTAATCTGTAAGGTGAATAACTGGACATTGGTTGACATAGAATCTGATTCTCTAACTGCTATTAATTGGATTAAAAACAAGACTGGTGATATAGTATGGTATATTAGTCCTATTATTAATTGTATTCGTAAGTTGTTACATAGCAGTATGACTATTGCTCATATATTCAGGGAGCAAAATTATGCTGCTGATTGGCTTGCTCAGTATTCTCTTAAGCATAAAACTGGTTACAGTATTTCACCTAGTTCTATTCCTAATGATTTGAAAGCTATTATGATTTTGGAGGCTCTTGGTCTGGGCTACATAACTACTTGATAAATTACCTGTTAATTCTTTGCGCATTGTTTCTTTGAGTAATGAACTGATATAAGTCTTTATTCTTCTTGGTTGTTGGTGCTGCTTTGAGTTTTTGGTTGTTCATGGTTGCTCGATCTCTTAATATTTCTGTTTTGGTTGCTATCTTCAAGTTGATCTTCTTTGTAAGGTTCTGAGGTCTCAAGTTAATGCTTTTATGGCTTTGAAGTTGGAGAGGGTTGCTTGCTCTTTCGCTGTCTTGAGGTGCTGGTTGTTCGTGGCTGCTCGATTGATGCTGTTTTGGTAGATTTAATCCAGTTGATCTTCTTTGATATTGGAGTTGCTTTAAGGATTCAAGTTAATGCTTATATGTTCTTGAAGTTGGAGAGGGTTTTACATCGTTGATCTTCTTTGTGATATTGGAGTTGCTCTGAGGATTCTAGTTGATGCTGTTTCTGCTTGAAGATGTTTTAAAAAGATTGATTGGTTTGATGTTGAAGTGATTTGAAGCGTTTGCACCTTGATGGCTTGGTTGGTGAAGAATCTCTTTGATTTTCTGAAGATATAGTGTCTTCCAGTGGATAAATTAGAGTTTTGTGTGTATTGATTCAATTTGGGCTTTAGCGCCTTTGGGTTTTTCAAATTTGAATTCCCGCCGTTGTAATCAAGTTTTATTTTAATAAATATTTCATTTAAAAAAATTTGAAAGAACCTGATGATTAAAAAATAAGAATAACAACCAGTTGTCTTAAAAATAAGGTAAAACCAAAAAGAATGAACCTAAAATAATCTAATAGATCTTTCATTTTGCTTGCCTAGTGAATTATTAAATCCTTCAACTGAGCATAGATCACGAGGAATGATATGTACAAATGTTTATTTCAGATACTTTATCTTGCTTCTTTTATTAGTGAGAAGAAGTCAAGCCATAAATTGTTTGTTCTTCAGATCGGAATCGTCATTGGAGTAATCGTAAGCCGCCCCACCGTGGCTGGTTAAGTCCATCCCGGCCAGCTCCTCCTCTCGTGAAATCCTCAACAACTTCAATTTATGCAACGCATAAAACAAAGTCCCCATAGTAGCACTAACCCAACCAACAACCACTAAAATCTGAACCAAATGTGCTCCAAGTAACCTCCCTCCACCGCCCATCAAAAGACCATGTGGTCTACCGGGTCGACCCGAATAAACCTCATCCACGTAACTTTGCTTGGCGAACAAAGCTGTGAAGATAATCCCCCAAGTTCCACATCCACCGTGAAGCTGAGCTGCCTCCAGGGGATCATCGTACTTGAATTTCTCAGCTACTTTGTTGCAGCCGATGAGTACCCAAGCAGCCACGAAACCACAAACAATCGCTGCCCATGGATCCACCACTGAACAACCACCAGTAATCGCCGCAAAACCGCCTAGTAATCCGTTACACACATCAATCACATTCCAGTGACCGGAAATCAGCCTCTTCCCGAACAGTGTTGTCAAGGCAGCTGACGATCCGGCAAGAGTGGTGGTCACGGCGGTTCTTCCAATAGAACTCCACTGGCCGTAACGGGATCCAGAAGACCCGTATGTTTTCAAAATGTTAACAAACGATCCGGGATTGAATCCGTACCACCCGAACCATAACAGAAACGTACCTAACACGACTAATGTACTACTATGGCCGCGTAAATTCACAGGGTTTCCAGAATGATCGAATCGACCGATTCTCGGTCCTTCGATTACAGCGCCCCAAAATCCGGCAACAGCTCCGACGAGATGAACCACGCCAGATCCAGCGAAATCTATAACTCCAGTGTTGAAGAGTAGATTATCAGATCTGGTGGGGCTGGCCCATCCATCAACAGACCAGAACCAGTGAGATACTACCGGATAAACGAATCCGGACAAAAACGATGAATATATCAAATATGCAACGAACTGCGTCCTCTCAGCGATGGATCCACTAGTAATTCCGGCCGCCGCAATCGCAAACGCCCATTGGAAAAGAAAAAACGGATAATCAAAGGAAGAAGAAGGTACTCCGTTCAACCCAAGGTAATGCCGGCCAATGAATCCATTAGAAGGAGATCCAAATCCTAAAGCAAATCCAAAGAGATAGTAGAAGATTCCACCAGCTGCGGCGTCGATCACGTTCGTAAGCATAATATTCATAGTGTTCTTGGCACGAACTGAACCGGCACATAACATCGCAAAACCTAACTGCATCGCGAAAACCAGATACGTGGAGAAGAGAAGGTACGTGTTGTCAACGGCATATCTAGTATCAACAAATTTAGCCGAGACCGCATCGAAACCGCGGCATATATACTCCGCCGCTGCGGTGGCATTGGCAGTGTCGCCGAATAAGGGGCGGAGATCGGCGGCGGAGCAAATGAAGGAATCCATAGCTAATAAGGTGATTAAAAAAAAAAAGTTTTGGGGTTTGGTGTTTTGAATGAAGTGTTTGAAGTTTAATGGTTAGTGTGGATGAGTTTAAGGAATCAAAAAATTCCAAATTCAAAACAGATGGAATATTTGAAAAGAATCTTGGTGATAATAGAAAATAGATTATCTGATTTGGTAATTTGAAAAAGTATCAGGGGGTTTGGATATGAATTGTTGTACTTTAATTGGAGAAACTGATTACAGTCAAACTCATTAAAAAGATTCTCTCCTGCTCTATGGGAATCCGCTCATATTCTCTGCCTCTCTCTCAGTATCTTTTGTTTATACAATATTTATGAAATTATGATTCAAATATTTCAAGCTATTAATTTGAGGCCTAAGAGTATCCCAACAGATACTCTATTTTTTAGGTAAATATAGATAGTATTTAGGTAATATAAATTTAAATATTATCCATTTTTTTTCAACCGATAAGGTATATTTAAGTTAGTTTCCAATCCATAAAATAATAAGAGAAAAATAAGGGAAGTAACAAATAAACTTTACCTATCGTGTAACTGCTACTACAAATATAGCTACCTTAATTTAAGCTAATAAATATAGATAGTCTTTTAGCGTATCTGTTGGAAAGAAAAAAATCATATATATAAAGGTGATCAACGAATTTTTGACATTTATTTTAGAATAAATGCTGACTCTTTATTTATCTAAGTTATGCTTTAGATGATTTTAGTTGTTTATAAATTAAGAATAAAATAATAAAGTATTGTATTTTTTTTTTGTAGTTTGTTCGTTTTTTTTGGGTAGTTTGTTAGTTGGTGTTTATATCTAACAACTTATTTATATAAAACATAAATAGATTTAGAACTTGAAGAAGAAGAAAGATTTTGAAAATATGAAGGAGTGTTCCGAGAATCCAACTCTTGTCCTTCCCTTGTTGTAGTGAAATTGCTCAGTTTCAGAGCAGTTTTGAATTATTGGTTGCTTGCCATGGAAGATCTATACAACAATCAGATGGATGATGAAGAGTTCCCCACTCTTCCAACTAGAATCATCACTGAAGATCAGTAAAGACAAATCAAAACCAAAAAATCATTCGTTGATCTTTTTAAACCAAGAAACTCGGCTATGAATGATGATCTCAAACCTGAATTCGCGAAAGAGGCTGATGATCATTTCTCCGTTTAATACACAAAGGAAGTTAAAGAAACTCTTATTCAGCAATCTAAAACTACTTTAGTCGTGAAATTCGGTAACGGTATTCACAAAAGATTGGTCTTGAACAGTTTCTTGAACACTTTCAATTTTAAAGGACCATTCAGTTTAGAAATAATGGACTGTCACCACATTCTGATGGAATTTGGTTTGAAGGAATATGTTCGTGTTCTCTGGTCAAAAAATGTTTGGAACATTGATGGAACAATTATGAGATTGTTAAGATGGAGCCTTCAATTCAAAAAAAATAAATGAAAATCCCATGTCGCTAATCTGGGTTCGATTTGAAAAACTCTCTGAATTTCTATACACCTCTACGATAGTTAATGATTTGGCAGCATAAATAGGTACTTCATACAGAGTCTCTGTCCTAGAAAAGAACAGGGCTCACAGTATTGCTTGCTAAGCTCAAATTGAAATTGACATCTCCAAGAAATTGAAGCATAAAATGTGGGTTGGTTTTGGATCTAATGACGAATACTGGATTTCTTTAAGCTATAAAAATGTTCCTACATACTGTGATTACTGCTTCCATATAGGGCCCAAAGATTCCGAGTGCAAGAAAACTCAGAAGCCTGACGCAAAAGCGGATAAAGCTGAAGCTGAAAATGATATCCCCAGTATTGAAAGTCAGAAAATTGAGAATCAAAAGCAGTCATCGATTGAAACAAATCTTAATCAGCAGATTAGAACAAACTCAAGCCAACAAACATTCATCAAAGTTTACAGAGGAAAATTAAAGTCCATTATTACTAAAAAGATCAAGATTCAAAGAATAAAAACAATCAAATGCAATCTTTACAAGATCAAAGCATACAAATCCAAAGTAAACTGAATCAAAATGTTCAAATATTAGACACTCAATCTATTGAGACAACTAATATTCTGCTACTAACGAAGGTATGAAAATAATTGAAGCTCTCAAAAAGCTTGAACATGGTTACATTCAGAACAACCAACATGATGATACTAATACTCTGTCTCCTGAGTATGAAAACATAGGAAACAACAATGTCTCCCCAACCAAGAGATGCACCACACTTGATCATAATTATAGCACCATATTAAATAGAAAATTGAAGTCAACCATGAAATGAAAGAAAAATAACAAACTTGTTATCAATTCTTTAAAAAATACTGAGAACAAAAAGCAACAAAAATCCTTATATGATAATGATAAGGATAATTAGCTGGAATGCCATAGGCATTAACAAAAAATCAACTCATAGGAGGATCCTTTCCATGATTTAAGCTGAAAAATAAATAAAAATCACGGCTATTAAAGAGCCCACGACGAAGGTGGATAAAATTGAAAATGTGGCTAATCAGTTGGGTTATAAAGATTATACATATAATATTTATAATAAGATTTAGGTTTTTTGGTATGAGGATGTTAAGATTAATATCAAGCATGATCACGACCAGTTTATTCACATGGAGGTTCAGTACTCTGGATTAGATGAGAGTTTCAACTTGACTACTGTTTATGCTAAAAGTTAGAGAATTGAAAGAGTCGACCTTTGGATAACTTGAAGATATTGGCTAACACAGATAAAACATGGACCACTACTGGAGACTACAATTCCATTACCACGCCTGAAGAGAAAATTGGATGCACTTCCAATGATCAAAACAATACTGACAATTTTAACGATGCTAATGAAGCTGCAACCTTGAAGATGCTGGATACGTGGGATCTAAGTATACCTTGAATAGAAACACTCACTGGAAAATATTAGACAGATCCATGGTGAATGACAAATGGTTTGCTACATTCAAGAAAATACAAGTTTTTTACATGGTCAGAACTTGTTCTGAACATGCTCCTCTCTTAATTACTTCTACCTATAAATTGCCTAAACATATTAATAACAAAAGGAAAAGCTTTAAATTAATGAATATGTGGTCCAATGATGATCAATTTTAGGTGTTGTAGAGATGAACTGGAATCTTAGCATGAAAGGCAACTGTAATAATATCTTTTGGTACAAGCTTCAAAGGCTCAAGAGATGTCTAAGGGACCGGAATAGTAAGCACTTTGGTAATATCTTTAACGGCGTGAAATCATCTGAAGATAATATGAAGATGAAGGAAATTCAGTATTACATGGACAACAATCAAGCTTCTAAAGCTGATCTCTCAAAGGCTAACAACTTATACATTAAAGCTCTTAGAAATGAAAAAGACTATTGGAGATAGAAGTGTTACAACAACTGGTTAAAAGGTGGTGATGGTAACACTAAATTATATCACTCCTATGTCTTCAAGAAAAGAAGAAGAAACGCTAAAAATGTATTAAAGAGGATAGCAAGTGGATTTAGAACCCTGAAGACATTAGTAAAAATCAGCTGAGAATTACTTCAAGAACTATTTAGCATCTGATCCTTATAAAAACAGAGAGGATGAGAAGAAGTGTATGCAGGACAATATCTTTGAAAATATTCCTAGCTTTATTACTACTGAGGACAATAACTCTCTTCTCAAACCAACTAATGAGGAGGAAGTGTGGAAGGTCATCAACAACATGAGCAATGACAGTGCTGTTGTCATTGACGATTTCAATATTTTCTTCTTTATAGTCTGCTGGAAAATTATTAAAGAGGATCTGTGCAATGCTATAAAGTCGTATCTTCAAGGTAACATCATTTCAAGAGGTATTTTTGCAACTGGTATCTGTCTTAAACCTAAGACTACTAATCCTACATTTTGGAACAACTACAGACCAATTAGTCTGTGTACGATGATTAACATAGTGCTGTCTAATGTTATAAACTCTAGATTAGCTAACATTATGCCTAAAATGATATCCAATACTCAGGGTGCTTTCGTTACATGCAAAATTATTCATGATAGTATCTTGATTGCTAAGGAGCTAATCCATGATATCAACAGAAAACCAAAAGCTGGTAACATAATAATCCAGTTTGATATGAGAAAAGAATTCGATAGAATGTCTCATGCCTTCATAATTAAAGTTCTTTACTCTTTTGGTTTCTCTGTTGATTTCATAAACTTAATAAACAAGATGATATTTGGTGTTAATATATCTCTGTTAATCAATGGTGATATGGTAGGCTTCTTCCACCAGAAAAAGGTTTAAGGCAAGGAGATCCTTTATCTCCTAGCCTCTTCATTCTGGCAGAAGACGTTCTAATCAGGGGCCTCTACAACCTTTTTAACTCTGACAAAAAACTTCAGTATGCTTCAAAAACTAATTACCTGGTGCCATGTCTAGCATTTGCGGATGATATCTTGGTGTTTACTAATAGCTTAGCCTCCTTTGTAGATAAGTTAAGTAGGTATCTGGACAAATACAAAGAATTTCATGAGTTGCTATTAACAAGGAGAAAACCAAGCTGATAACTCCAACAAAAATTCATCAATCAAAGATCAGCAACCTGAAACTTCAGACAGGGTTCACCATTAAATCTCTTCCCTTAAGCTACCTTGGAATCACTCTATGCAGTAACAACAAAGGAAAGAATTTTAATCATATAATTGATAAAGTCAATGACAAGATCACTGAATGGGAAACTAAACATTTATCTTTTTGGGAAGAGTGACTCTTATTGTTTCTATCTTATTGCCCATAACCTTTTACGGGATACAAAATAGTCTAATACCTAAAAACATTATTAAAAGACTCGAAACTACCTTTAATAAGTTCCTTTAGAGGTCAAAGTTCAACGAAAAAACAATACACTAGACCTCTTAGAACTCTATCTGTAAGCCTTTTGAGGAAAGAGGGCTGAACATAAAAAAGGCTTAATAATAGTAAGCTCACTTTCTCTAAAAATATTTGGTTTCCATTCAGAAAAAACTCCAGTTTTCGGTCTAAGATAATACATAAAATATATTGTAATAATGTTCATCCGTTAAAAACTAACTTCAATAAATCTGGTTCTTTGATTTGGAAGAGACTGACAGGAATTAAAACTCAAGCTGAGAGAAATATTAAGTGGATTCTTGGTCAATGCAACATGGACTTTTGGCTCGAGGAATGACATGACCTCCTTCCCTTATCTAATCCTAATAATGATTGCAACAGTTGGTTTCTTGAAGCTAAAGTTAAAACATTTTAGAAGGCTAAATCTTGGGACTCTCTCACTATGGAAACATTCTTCTTTAGAGATCGAATCAATCATATTTCTAATTACAAGATTGACCCTAACAAAGAGGTCTTGTTGATATGGAGACTCTCTAATAACCTCAATTTCAATACCAACCTTATCTGGGACAATATAAGGACCAAGCACATAAAGTCTAGCCTATTCAAAAAGATATGGAACTTCAACATCCCGAGGAAGTTTTCCTTTCTTTGTTGGAAACTTATAATCTTTTTTTATTCCAATTGATTACATTCTTATGAAAAGGCATCTCAATTTAGCTTCTAAGTGCCAAGTCTGCAACCATACTGAAGATAAAAACTATATTTTTATCAGTTGCAATTTCGCTTGGCAAATCTAGAACTGTTTCAGATCTTTATTTAAGATTAAAATCGGTAGACACATGGCTTTAGCACACATAATAAGAGTGTGGTTCTGGTTTTCAAATAACAAGTTTCATGTCTCCCATATGATTCCCCAAATTATTTATTTGGATTATATGAAGTAACATAAATAAATCAATTTTTTTGGGGAGTCATGACTCTTTGCTTGTTCAATTGATAAAATCATTAGAATCATTATTGGAATTGATATGTCTAACAAGTTAAACAGAAAGCACTGGTCAAATTCTATTGATGCAGGCACTGCTTTAGGTTATACCACTACTGAAACAGAAAAAGAAACCAGCTTACCTCAAATGGATTGCTCCATAACTCCTCTACTTGAAGAGACTAGAGCTCTTCTCGAAGGCCTGATTCTTTGTAGGCAAAGCAACTGGACATAAGTGGACATAAAATCAGATAGCCTTCTATTAATCAATCTTCTTGCTGATGGAAACACAGTTTGGTATCTCGATTCTATTATATCTATATGCAAGAAGTTTATTCATTTTAAGATGAACATAAAGCATATATCCATAGTCTAAAACCAAGCCTCAGACTGGCTTGCGAAATGGACTCTGAATTGCAAGCAAAACCATTGTTTCAATCATATTAATGCTCCAAACAATTTAATGGCAATTGTTTTTCTAGAAAGCCTAGGTTTGTGCTATATCAACCTTGACTAATGGCTTCTCTGTTCTATCAATAGTGGCTCGATCTTTGCAGAGTTTGTATCGATTTTTGCAAATTTGATATTTAAAGCTGGAACTAGAAATGTTTTGAAGAAGAAAGGTAAAAATATGAAGAGGCACTTTATTAATGAAGTTGGAGCTTTGTTGTTTCGAAGATGAAAGATCTATTGCGGAGGGAAATAAAAAATTCCAAATCTTTGGCGCCATTCTCAATCAAACTAGGAATATTTTTTCTAAGGACTTATGTTTATAAATGTCTCGTTTATAGACTTCTATTTTGTAACCTTGCGAATTGGGTCCTTTATCATTCAATAAAGAAATTTCATTTACTTAAAAATATATAAAACAGAATTAGAAACTAACCATGTAAAAAGGGAGGAGACAGATTTCGGACCTCCAAGAATATCGAGAAAACGTATTTCTAATATTTGAGAATATTTTTCTTCGTAATAATCCCAACTTCATTGAAGTCGATAGAAAAGAAAATCAAGCAAAACAGAAGATTCACCTTTAATTAAAACTCTTCGTTCATCAAGGTGATTCAATTTATTTTATTCAAAGATTGAAAAACAATTGATATTAAGGATTCAAGAGTAGAATACCATGAAATCAAGAAGTAGGATATGATATTCACACAAGTAGAAGATAGTATCCGAAAATTAAAAATCACTGGATATTAACAAAGCCAGAAGTTATAACTTCAATTCAAGATTTGTTCAAAAAGATTCGCAAGGAAACCGAGGTTTCAGAATTTTTTCTTAACCTAATCGACAAAAAAGGTTTAAACTCCAATTCTCTTAAAGATTTTCTGAAGAATAAGGATAAGGAGTTGAATGATGAAAGAAAAATCAGAAAATCAACAAAAATTGGAAAATGTCGATCTATCTTCTAGCAAAAAGACTCAAATGAAAAATTCATCGAGCAAACCATTAACTCAAGAGAAAGAAATAGGTGATGTATCCTCATCACAAGGATGCGATAACTAATTCTCTCCATTTCAACAACAATCGTTTGAGTACTCGAATTCGCAAAAGGATGTCTTAAAAAGAAGTTGTTAGGCCCACCAACAATATCAAGAACATCATTCACGAGAAAGTGATATTCAGCAACAAAGGGAACTTCAAGGTAGTAAGCTTTACTGCTAAAGATAAGTTTCTTCTCCTTAGTACTTCTAAGTATACTATGGTTGCTAAGTTTGCCTTGGGTAGACCAGATTTAATTACTATACATGTTTTTAGGTAAACTGAAACTTAAAGATGAAGTTAATCTATCTATATTAGATAAATGGTATGTATTTATTGAATTGTCAATTTTAGATGACATACAAATAATTTGGAAACTGAATTTCTGGTCTTTTGAATAGCATTTCATGAGATTAATAAAATGGAAACAAAATTTTAGCACTAAGAAGAAATCTCTAGTTACACTTGTGTGGGTTTATTTTCCAAAACTTCATGTTTATCTATACAATAGAGACACAACAAAAAATATAGCAAATTTTTTATGTAATACATTATATATATATGGATACCTAACAAAAACTTTGTAGACATAACTATTGTCAGACTTGGATAGAACTGGATATATCCAAGCCTCTCAATAAAAAAAACTATGGATTAACTTCGACGACCAGATGGTTACTGGCTAGATATTATATATAGGGACATCCTACTATTTTGTCTAGAATGTTTCCATCTTGGACATAACAACCAATAATGTAAAAATAATAATAAAAAACAATAAAAAAACTGATGTAACTAAAGATGAGAATTTAGTTACAACAAATGACCAAACAATTAACATGTTAACTTAAAAAACTACTGAAGTTAGGGTGCCTAAAATGAAATCTATAATAGTGAAAGAATCCAATATAGAACATCTTAAAGTAAACTCAAAAAAATTGGTTACTAGTAAAATTACTAGTAACATGGATAAACATATACAAGAAAACATGCAACAAAAACCTGAACTAATAGAAAACAATGAGAAAATATTAGATGAGCACAATTTAGAAGTAATTGAAGCTCTTTAATCCATAGAAATTGGTAACAAATTTAAATTTTTAAATAAGTCATCTGATGATGAGGACCTTTCAAATTATTCATATTACATTTAACTGATAGTCTTCTAGTTTCACCTAATAAACAAAGAAATATAGTTGAAGTAACTTAACAAAAAGCCAACATAATGAAACCTAAATATTTTTTAGTGTGAGCAAAACAATGGCTTCCAAAGAGTCAAAAGACCCTCATATAATAATTTAAATGACAATTAAAATCATGAATTGGAATATCAAAGGTATAGGTAACAAAAACTCAATTGGAAGATTAAAACATTTAGCTAAAGCTAAGAAGATAAAATTCATGGCCATTCAAGAACCTATGATCCCAGATCTTAAAATTGATCAAACTTTGAAAAAACTTGTCTTTCACCATAATATTTCCAACAAAAACAATAAAATATGGATAATTTGGAAATTTCTAATTAATATGGATGTGGTATGTGATAAAAAACAACTCATTCACCTTAAAGTTTCTTATTTAAACATGAATAATGAATTAAATGTAACTGTTTCATACAACAAATTCTCTTGAACAGATCCCTCAATGGGATAATTTGAAAGAGCTATCCAACAATCCACTAAATTGGATTGTCATGGGCGACTTTAATTGTATAACAAACTCAACTGAGAAATTGACTTGTTCAAATTTGTGTTTACGAAGTATTGATAAATTTAACAACACAATTCTGGATTGCTTTCTAGAAGATACTGGATTCATTGACTCTCATTTTAATTGGACAAATAATAGAAATTAGAGAAGGCTTGACAGAGTTCTCATTAATTCCCAAATGAGAAATTATTTTGATTGAATTCAAGTAAAACACTTAACAAAAATATGGTCTGACCATGCCCCTTTGTTAATAACATTAGCTAACAATAATTTGAAACCAAAATTCTCCTTCAAGTTCCTAAACATGTTGAACCAACACCCTGATTTCTATAAAATAATTGAGGAATCATGGAATATCCATGTTCTTGGTCTACCTTTACATGTATTTTGGAAAAATAAAACTAAAAAGACTTAAATTAACTCATAAGTCTTGGAATCATGAAGTCTTTGGGAATATTTTTAATGTTGTTGCCAAAGCTGATGATGAAGTCAGTTACTATGAAAATAAATTCCAAGTTACAGTGGAACATTGAAGATAAGATAATATTATCAAGATCTAAAGCCAATTACATTCTTCTCTTGATAATAAGCTTATTGAGAGCAGAAAATCTGTATAAATTGGTTACAATAGGGTTATAAAAACACAACTTTCTTCCATAATTTTGTAAAGAAAAAACAAAGGAAAATAGATAAGTGGTATTAGACATGAGAATAATTGGATAAAAGATCACAAAAGGACGAGTGATTTGGATGTAGATTATTTTAAAAACCTTATAGCTAAAACAATTTAGTTAATTCATATACTGATTCACTTGAAATCATTCCCAAATTAATAACTAAGTCTGATAACAACATTCTAATGGTTATTCAAACAATTGATGAAATATATAAAGTTGTTCAGACATTGAAAACTAATAGTGTTGTTGGTCTAGATGGATTAAATGCAACATTCTATCAAACTTGTTGGATTATTATTTAAAATGACATTTGTTTTGCAATTACAGAATATTTCAAAAGTAATATTGGCCCTAACGGTATATTTCCAACAACCATTTACCTTATATCCAAATTTGAAAACCCTAAACGGTGGAAAGAATTTAGACTTATAAGCTTTTGTACTATGTTTAACAGAATATTGTCTAAAATTATTAATGATAAATTGTCCTTAATTCTCCCAAAGATTATCTCTCATGAGCGATAAAGGTTTGTTCATGGCAGAAACATCCATGACCAGATTCTTCTTTTCCAAGAAATCATTCATGACATAAACAGGAAAACATGAGGTATGAATATTATTCTAAAAATTGACATAACAAAAGGCTTTAATAAAATTTCTCATAGATTTATAATATATGTTATGAAAGGGTTTGGCTTTCTTACTAACTTTAAAAATCTAATCAATAACAACATTAGTTTTGTGTTTTTATCTGTTTTAATTAATGGAAAACTGCATTGATATGTTAAATAATTGAATGATATTAGGCATGAGGATCCAATCTCCCCTAGCCTATTTGTAATTGCTGAAGAATTCCTTATTATAGACATTAACAACATATTCAACAATCACAATAAAATGTTATTCAAAACTAGAGGACAAATGAACATTAATTATTTGGCTAATGCTGATGACTTTTTCATCTTTATTAATGGATCAAAGACCAATATCAATAAACTGAACATTTTCTTAAACTTATATAAGAATATCTCTGGCCAAAGCATTAACATTGAGAAATCTAGCTTAATCACATCTATAAATTTAAGCCCTCAAAAGATTAGAGCTCTTGAAGAAATAATTGGTTTCAAAATACAAAGCTTTGCCAATTAAATACTTAGATATATATATATCCAACAATAATAAGACCAACAAGTATGATGAGCTGGTCCGTAAGATTAGGAAAACAAATTAATGAATGAGACTTTGTATCTCTCTCATTTGGTGGAAGATTAGTACTGATCCAATCACTACTAATGGCATTGTCTAATTATTATATTCAGTGATGCACTCTCCCTGAAAATGTCATTAATAGAATTTGAAACCTTTTAAACACATTCCTATGGGAACCTGAAACAATTACTATTCACTAATCTAAATAGGACACTATTTTCCTACCTTATAAGGAGGTTGGCTTGAATGTGAGAAGAATAGATAAATTACATGACACGTATGCCGGTAAACTATGGTTCAACTTCAAGGAAAACAAATTCATGTGGGCTAAATATATGAATTCTGTTTACTGTAAAACCAGTCATCCCTTACAACTTAAAACAATAATTCAAGGCTCTATAACTTGGAGAAAATTAATTAGAATTAAAGATACCGCTAAACCTCGTATCCTATGGATTTTAGGTAATAGAAATATTGATTTTTGGTTTGGCAAGTGGTTTAAAAAATGCCTCTAATTCATCTAACTAATAATGAAAACAATAATTGGTATAATTCTAATAAAATTAGTAGTTTTTCGGAGAATAAGTCATGGAATACAGAAAACTTAAGGTCAATATCACTTCTTTATATGTAAACAAGATACAAACACTTACAATACATAAGGATAGAGAAGACAAGATAATTTTGGTATTAGGGAAATCTGGAAACTTTGACTAAACTAACCTGGAACCACATTAGACAAAAAAACTTATCTTTTATTCTATTTATAAAAAATTGGAACAATATCATCCCCACAAAGTTTTTATTTATTCTTTAGAAATTCTTAAAAGGTTGGATATCTATTGACATCAAACTTCAGAAGAAAACTTCACCTTAATATCTAAATGCTTGTTTTGTAAAGATATTGATATAATTAACCATTTATTCGTTAGTTGTCCAATATCTTGGGATATTTGGAATTACTTTTCAGTTCTCTTTGTAATTCAAATCAGTAAATACATGGCACTTCAACATATAGTAAGATGTTGGCATTGGTCCACTCATAAGAGTATCCACATCAGATTAATTCTTCCTACAATAATTAGCTGGACTATGTAGTATTATCGAAATAAGAAGAAATATGATGATCTTATTGTTACCACTGAGCACTTATATAATATGATCAACCATATTATTTCATGTTTAAATAATACTAATTATTTTTAAAAGACATTATGGACTGGTGACATCCATATAACAAACAAATTAGATATTTTCTTTCAAGTACTAACATAATTCACAGTATAAAATGGAATGCTACTAATGAAAACTGAATAAAGCTAAACTGTGATAGATCTTGTTTTATGAATCGAGAATCCAATGGGGCTGGGTTATTTAGAGATATCAATGGGAATATGATATATTCTTATGGTATGACTTGTGGTAAGCTAAATCCTCTGATTGCTGAAATATTGGCTCTACTGGATGAGTTTATTATATGTAATCTTAAGGACTTTAGTAATGTTGATGTTGAATCTGACTCGAAATTTCTTATTGATATGCTGGCTAAGGGTACTTCCCATTGGTTTTTACATCATACTATCAATTGTTGTAGAAAATTTATCCTTCATACAAGGACAATTAAACACATTCCTAAAGTTCAAAATCAGGCAGTTGACTGGCTGGCCCGATGGACTCTTAGATGCAAGATGAGATTAGACCATTACATCATCAAAACCCTAAACCTTCTAAGAACCACTATAATTTTAGAAAGTTTAGGATTATGCTATTTGAATCCTAATGAATGACTATATTCATCATGTTGCTACTATTAAATGATATCAGTTTGATTCAATACAATATTTTTATTTGATTTAAGGTTTCTCAATCCTTACAGGGTATATCAAAAGGCACAAGCTTTTTAAATCAAGCCTGAAGTAAGAAGATGTTTATCAAAGGGCTACAAAAGATGCTGGTACAGTTGCTGCTCAAGAGGATGTTCAAAATTTTGTTCTCATTGATGATAAAATCCAAGCTAAAGTTGTTGTATACATATAGTCTCTCCTTTCAAGACTGATTGCTGCTCATTCAAGCTTCTTTTCTTGATCAAGAAACAATTGTAGTTAAGGAAATAATTATAGTGTACTATAAAAATAGTAAATCAAGCTACTGTGTAAACATTGCATTTTTCATTCAATAAAGTATTATACTTTTGATTTTTATTTATTTTTATTAATAATTTAACTGGATAATAATATATTTTTTTAGTTTTGAGTAGTTCATTTTTATTATTTTTATGAGAAAATAATTATTTGGGTAAGTTTTTGAGTTTTATGATTATTTTAAAAAGGGTCAAATTTTAAAAATTTGGTAATGATGTATTCCTTAGATCTAGTTAAAAAGTTGTGTATTTTTTATAATAATATTTTTTAAAGAAAAAGTAATTTTGTATTAATAAATGAATTGTTACACATTTGAAGATTACATAATTACTCTAATAAAGTATTGCATTTGCTAAGGATATATACTAATTTTAGTTAAGATCAATAATTCACTTAGTAGTTGTCAAGACTCTAATTAGCTTCATTTAACAAATCTTCATAACAATTTGGCAGAGATCATATTGTTTTAGTGTGTGGCTTCAACTAGAAAGACTTTCAAACTTGAGATTCTTCAATAAATCTAAAATGATCATTGTATTGAATATTCACCTTATCTTGAACTCATAAAAAGATTAATCATGTATGTAAAACGTAAGTCCATATTTTATAATAATATATGATATTTTTATGTTCATTTTTAAAATATATTTTTTAAGTTTTTTTTACATTTATATAACCATATTTTGAAATTTAAACTTCTAAATTTTAACCCAACAACATAACATTTCTCATTTAAGGAAATGCATCAAAATAGTCAATTCGATATATTTTAATAAATTTTTAAAAATCAATAAAAACATATAGAATTCATTTAGAAAAAAAATGAATTCAATTTTTCAAAACAATAAGTATATAACTAGTTTGATACATTTTGAAAATACAAACATGCCAATGGTTTCATATTATCTTTTAGACTTCTAAATCTTAAAATATGATATTTTTTTGGTTTTTAAGTACCTAAAACATATATTCTAACAATACTTCATTGTTCAAATATAAATTTTAAACTTTTAAACTTTAAATATAAATATTTATAACTGTAAACAATCAGTATAATAAACAATAACAGCTAAATGCTAATTTGACGACTTAATTCCTCATACTAGCCAACTTATTTTAAACATATAACTGATTGTTCAACTTCTAATATCTAAAGAACATATATTTTAGCTAAAAAGTAACTTTAGTACGTCATGTCACCTAAATATTTTAACTTTAAATATTTAATGTGACCAATAAATGTCTAACTTAACAACTAGTTTTATTACTTGATAGACATATTTATAACATAAAAGCTAATTTTCGAGCATGACAACTAAATATCTAGTATGTCAGCTAAATATATAGCCTTATAGCTAAATGTTTAACTTTAGCTAAATTTATAACTTAACATATACGTATTTAATTTTGACTCATAAATTTGTAACTTAACATTTAAATGTTTAACTTTAAGAGCTAAAACTTATAACCAAAAAACTAAATTTATAACATGACAACTAAATATCTAACCAACATTCTATTTTTTAAGAACTAATTTAACCAAATAGTTAAAAGTGCCTAAGATCTAGTTTAATCAAACGACTAAATTTTTCTAAAATTAATTTAACAAACGACTAAATGTTTATTTTTTAATCACAAACAAACATTTTTCTAACAAGAGCAAATGTGTTAATTTGATGAATGTATAATATTTATTATTTTATAGATTACCTTAACAACTAAATGTCTAACATGATAGTTAAATATTTACTTTACGAAATAAAACTATGACATCTAAATGTTTAACCCAATATATAAATATTTACCTTGACAACTAAGCATTACATTGACAACTAAATATTTACTTTGACAACTATGTATTTATCTTGAAAACTAAATTTGTAACATGACAACTAAATATTTAAGCATGATAACTAAATATCCAACGTGACAACTAAATGTTTACATTGGCAACTAAATATATACCGTGATAACTAAATGTCTAACGTGTTTGTGATGTTCTTACAGTGATCTCTAAGTACATAATTTGATGGAAACATATCCCTCCTTTAATTTTTTTGGCCTTCCCTCAAGGTAGCATATCTCGGATTTCAAGCGAGGAGTAGTAGTGGGCAATACGACATCACTAGAATGTTCAGATTTTTGAATTTTTTATGCGTCACTACTATAAATTCGTACTATATAGCTTGTTGATAGGTTAGTGGGATTCATGGTTTGCTAGAGGATGTTGTTGATGTCAAACCAAATCTAGCTGAAGCTTAGATGAGGTCGTACTGATCCATTTCTCTTTTTTCTTTCTATTTCTATCGTGGTGTGCCTTCTATTGTTCTTGGAGGATCCTTTATCCACGTAGATTTTCCTTATAACATATTTTGGTTATAAAGAGTGAACCTTTCTTTATGTTTTCTATTGAAGTTAGAGCATTTCCAAGTCATTCACGTGTCTATTCTTAGAATTTTGTGAGACTCGCGAGAAAATATCCCTACCAACAATGACTCTAACAAATTGTCGTTGGGATCTTGATCCAAATCTTCTTCATCTAAAATTTGGACATTGTGTTGCTGTCGAGCGCTCTTTGCTCTACTACTACAGGTCTGTTGTGCCTCTTACATCTTGATAAGGGTTATTGATCGACAGAAGCACGTAATGGTTATATGTTATTCATTCTTTAAACAAACTCCAAGATTTTCCCATTATCCATCATATGTTGTATATGGTCTAGTTAGGCTCAATAGTCTTTTGTATAGTGCTTAAAGTTATCGTAAAACTTGCAGTGCTTGCTCTTGTTTCCGTGTTCCTTGGGTACTTGTTACTTTTCTAGTCTTCGTTAGCGGACCATATCTTTGGGCTTATCGCAAATAGTTTCTAAGTTCTTGCTTAATTTAGTGAATACACATCATGCGAGCGGTTTTATCATTGGTTGTTGTCATGATTAGTATTGTCACACCGCAACATTCCTTGATAACTTGCACTCGAAATCTTTATTTTTGTTGGTTGTTTGTTCTGATTCTAAGGAATGTTATGTTGCTGCACTCCCGAGTGTGAAAGAACATATTAAAAGGTTAGGTAAACTCAGGGGCCAACTTCTTGCTCGATAACAATTCTGGGTATGTTAGGAAGTATTTTTGGGAACAAATATGCTACAAGAGGGCCAACTTGACTCCAAGTTGTGGCTGGAAGCTCAATTGGAATCTGAATTACAGTTAGAAGTTTGACTGCAATCCAAGTTACACCTGAAGGCTTTGCAGCAATCCAATTTTGGGTTGAGCTTGCTGCTTCTATTATAGAGGAAATGGAAATTCTCCTTGTTGGAGTCCCGACTACATACTTGGAACTGCTTGCAAGTTTGACGGGATCTTTGGTGATTTTACAATATTTAGTTATATTCTGGAGTTTGGAGAAACTTATTGGAGGCTCTAATGAGCTCTATGAACCTAATTTTGGTTGTACGAAACTTTAAGGTATGTTGTGAGGTATGGGTGGACTCCATGGTGTACCTGGATGTTTGTTAGGTCCTCAGACTACTATTGGAGATTCGAACAGACTCCATATTGCAACTGGACATTTGATTGGACATCATGTTACAGTTAGACCTTTGGGAAGAACCCAGTTTGATGATGAAAGTTCTATAAGGATCTAGGATGTTTATGGAGGTTCGGTGTGTCCATTTTGGAGGCTTTGCTTGACTCTAAGCTATTGGAGGTTTGGTACTGCTTTAGGAAATTGTTTTAGATTTGGTATGGCTTCTAATTGATTTTAGAGGTTTAGTGGTGCTCCAATTAAAGACTCTACTTGATTCCAAACTATATTATATTTGGCAGAGCTTCAAATTGGGGATCTATTGGACTCTATGTCGTAACTGGAGCTTTAACTAGAACACAGGTTACCTTTGGATGTTCAAATGGACTGCATACTATGACTGGAATTTTTGTTGGACTTCATGGTTCAAAGAAACCTGCTCCGCATACAGCTAGGTTGGGTTGCCGGCTGCCACGATGGGTCCATTATCCTAGCCAAAATTTCATAATAGATGGTCTCTTGCTTCCGATAATATGACTTGACGTAGATATTGCGCCAAATGAAAGAAGGTTGGGGTGGGATTCATTAGTTTCAGAACCTAAACATTTGGATAAAATGTGGGTTTTATGCCAGGTACCGGAAGGTTGGGCTCGGAAGCAAAACATTCGAAGAAAACACAGGTCTTGGAGCAAATGTGGGGTTTATGTCAGGTACCGGAACCTTGCACTAGTTGCTAGAAGGTTAGGGCCGGAGCCGTTGGAGCTGGAAATAAAAAAATTAGTGAACGCAACCAACGACTGAAACATTGTAACTGTGGGAGTTGGAAGTCGAACCATCAGAGTTGTCAAATCTGGAAGGTGCACCAACGGAGCTATCAGATCTGGAAATGTAACATTCGGGTAGCAATCACTTCCCACAAACGGTACAAAATGATATTACAAATTATGGTTAGCTGAGATCCGAAGATTAAAGATAATATAATTACCAATAAATTTTAGAAAATAACAAGATATCGTATGTAAGTAATGTAATTGAAAGTAATAAAGAACAATAAGTTAAGTACATTATTTCTCAATATTTTGTTTGTATCATTAGGGATTTATTACATGGGATAATCTTCAATTTATAGGGAGAGAAATTTTCAATTCGTCCCTAATAAATGAGATTGAATCCTTTATTTGTAATAGTCAATATGATTTTATGTAGTTGTAAGCCCACTTTACACAATGATATTGCTACAAATATAACAATAGTTATATCTTATTAGACCAAATATTTTACTAGGCCATCTGGTTCCATACCTGAGTCAATTATTCCCTCAACACTTTCCCATAATCCTAGTGTGCACAGAGAGATAGGGGTAAGGTAACATCGATAAAGAAAATCGGCACCCTGCCATGGCTCCATAGCGTGAAGAAGAAGAAATAAACTAAAGGGCCATGCATGGGTAGCCGAAGTGTAATGTGGTGTGATATTTTCTAAATGAAGAGTATCATAGGAGAACTAGGTGAGTATGGTCTTAAGTTAATTATATATTAGAAGTTAGAGATATAAGAGAAGAAAATAACACACTAAAAGTGTCAAATGATCAAAGTGTGATCTCGAGCTCATAATTCGAAGTTGTTATCTATAGTTAGGTTACAATTATAACAATTAGGTTAATTACATAGTAAATAGTCATTACATCATATTTTGACTATAATTAATGAGTAAGGCGTACTATTTGAATATGTTCCAGGTCCTTTTTAACTCAAGGTTCAATCACAATATATATAAATCAGCATACCCAAGCATTTTATAATGCTAAGGTTTGGGTAGCAAGCATGTTGAGACATTAAATAGCTTGGATTCAACTACATTACATTTGTATCCTTTATTAGAAACCATATAGTCCTTATTAATAAAATGAGGGAAGAGTACAAATATTTCAAGTATAACCGTGTTACTGCCTTGCATGATTTGTTTTTGTCGAGCTAGCTTGAGATTTCAGTCGTAACATCATGTTAACTCGAAGGTACTACATCAACATATAGCTTATATTGCAAGTTGGAACATCAACATATGTTGCAATATATAATAGAAAAGTTCAAAAGTATCTTTAATATACAATGATACTTCCAAAAATTCCATTATTCCTTGTAAAAAAGTCGAATCGCGTGGAGAAATATATAACTTTAAAAATTAAATATTCTAAAGGTGTCGGACTTGGTTTCTTCTACCGTCCAATAGATCGTACATGCCATACTTGAACTTGGTTTCAATTATAAAAGGTCATTCTCAGGTTGGATTTCTTCGGTATCATTGTAATAAAAGTCATCTTTGTAATCTCTTGTGTCAACATGCACATCCCTATATGTCGTCAAGTTCTTATACTATGAGGGCGGCTCCATCAGATTCGAGGCATCAAAACATAGGTTTGATTAAACCTATTCGATACAGTGTGTCAGTAATATAAGTGAACTTGGCCAAGATAACTCTATATGTTAGGTATTAGATGATTGGTGTTCGCAAATCATGAAGTTCCTCTCATTCTTTTATCATTATGACTCCTTAATTTGATAATTTTGAGATCATATTATTTGGTAGATTGATGGAAGGTATTAGTTAAAGTATTACTCATGGTTCTTAAGTCACACACGTTAAAAAGGTTAAAGTCTTGGCTGCATTATTTTCCTCCCTAAGAATTTTTTTGAACATGACTTTATTAAAAAAGAATGATCTGGAGCCAAAGCTTCTTTCAGAATTAGAGTATGGTGTCTTTATTAGCTTCCACCGCTCGTAATGGCATTGTTTCCCTCATTTTATTTCAGCATTCCCTTTAAGGCGGCAGATCTCATATCTCAAGCGACGAGTAACATTTGGCAATATGGCATCACTGGGATGGTCGAGTTTTGGAATCTAAAATACATCTCTACTACAGATTTTTTACAAGGGGCTTATTTTTTATAGTGGGATTCTTGGTTGTGACATAAGAAGTTGTTCATTATGAGTTGAATCTAGTTGAAGCTTAGATGAGGCCAAATTGAGTAGTTACTATTTTCTTTTGCTACTTCTATGGTGTTTGCGCCTTCCACTCCTGTTGGAGGATCCTTTGTATGCGTCGCTTTTGTTGATACCAACTTTTGGTTACAGAAGGAACTTTATTCCATGTTTGGTCTTAAAGTAAGAGAATTTCCAAATCAGTGACATGCCCTTTTTAGACTTATACAATACTTAAAAGAAAATATCCCCATGAAGAATGACTCAAACAGCTTGTCGGTTGAGGTCTAGATCTAAATATTCATAATTTAGAATTTTAATGATTGCATTGCTATCGAGCACTCTTTGCTCCACTGCTGAAAGTTTGTCATGCCTCTCGTGTCTTGGTAAGGGTTATCATTTGGTTGAAGAATATAATGGTTATATATCATTACTTCTTGTAGCAAACTCCAAGAGTTTGTCATTATCTATCATCTAGCTTTGAAAAGTAATTCATCCCTAGACTATCGATTTTAAAAGTAAATAGTCCCTAGACTTTCAAAAGTCCATTGGTAGTCTCTAAACTATCCAATTTGGATAAATTTAGTCCCCTAAATCTGTTGATTAATGTAAAGTTGGCATGTGACACCATACTCAAGATAAACTTGTATCACCAATGGTATCTCGACTTTAGGTCAAATGTCAAATGTAGTCAAGGCTAAAGTCGAAGGACCATTGGTGATAGAAGTTTCTGTTAAGTATGTTACCATTAATCATCATCTGTTATATCTAGTCTTGCTAGGCTCAACAGTCCATGGACTAAACTCCCCTTCTTACTAACAAATATCTTTTGTCTCAAAATTGGAAAATGATATCCATAAATTAACCTAAAGTACCAAATCAAACTCAATATTCCCCAGTTTGAATTTCAAAATTGATTAATTGAACATAAATTACTAAAAATTAAGAAAAATAATCAAACAGAAAATTACGAAATTGGAAAACAATAAATCGTGAAACAAAAGAAGAAGTTTTAAACTAAATATTCAAGACAATGTATGAATTAAATAGTTTAGTTTTCAATTTAATTTATATAGTTTGGGTTTCTACAATTTTTCTTTGCATTTATTTAAAGAACATTAGGTTTTAATTAATTGTAATTATAAGTATAATTTAGGTTTGTGGATAGGTTTACAAGAAAATGTTTGGTAAAGTTCTTTAACATAGCCTTCCGTTGTAAATATCTAAAGAAAACAGCTAACGTGAATAATTTGCATGTTTTTTATACCTTCATATCAAAACATTTGGTTTTATATAGGTTTACAAGTTAATGTTTGGTACATGGTTTTAACATATCATTTAGCTGTAAAACAATAATTAAAAACCTAACATAAATTATTATCCTACCAATTGTACCTTCATATTAAGATGTTTGGTTTTGGATATGTTTACATGTAAATGTTTGATACAAGCATGTAAGACAACATTTATCATTAAAATCAAGCTAAAACACCTAACATGAATCATTAACCTCTTTCAGGTACCTTCATATCAAAGCATTTTACTATGGATAAGTATATAGGTAAATTTTCTGTAGAAGTATTTAATATAGCCTTTAGCTGTAAAAATTAACTTAAAATAGCTACAAAAATAATTAATATGTCATTTGTACCTTTATATAAACACATTTAAATGTGTATAGATTTATAGTTAAATGTTTGGTAAAAGCACTTAACATAACATTTAAGTGTAAAAATAAATTTAAAACACGTAACATGAATCATTAGCAGGCCTCATGTACCTTCATATCAAAATAAATGAGTATGCATATATTTACAGATAAATGCTTGATACAAGCATTTAACATAGCATTTTAACATAGCATTTAGCTGTAAAAATCAAATTAAAACACAAAATTACAGTAGTACGTAAGGATGATAATGCGTTGGGATGTGTGCGAATATACATGTAAACCATCTCGTTTTTATTTTTGAAAACCCGTCGGATTCATAAACTAGTCGGATAAATATATTATTTGTAGTACCTAAGCTCGTAAGGTTTGACTACTTGCCCATGGATACACGATAGATATTTATTTATGAAAAAAGTATGTTAGAGAAACTAAAGTTAATATATTTAAAATGGTTAATCAGAACTCCTGACGAGTGATTCTTGAAGGGATAAGAGAGAAAATGATTTTGACCCCTTCCCTCTTTTATCTTCGAGCAGATCCTTAATATGAAATTCCCAACCCTAGAAAAGAAATTCCAAATCGTTGTAGTCAAATCCTTAAATCTATGGAGAAATCAGAACCCCAACCTCATCTCGAGGTTGTGCTACCAGATATTATCTTATGGTAGACCTAGTTTATCTGAAATTGGAATATTTCTTGACTCCTTTAAATTCATAGGAATTTATAGTATATTTCTCTGGGACTACATATATATATATACTTATAGAGTTAGACAATACTGAAGACCTAAATGTTTTCTGGAAAAGAAATGTATATAATATCAGAAAATTATTTTTAAGACTCCTAAAATGGAGCCCAACCTTAATCCTAGAGTGGAGTCATCTGAGACTCTAGTTTGGGTAAATTTCCCCAAAATACATGAAATCTATACAACCAATATTCTATTACCCAAATTAAAAATGAAACTGGTTTGCCTTTGTCAATTTGGGTCCCTTAAACCAACAGAGCAAGTTTCAATTGTTGTAAAACTCTGATCATATTAGACATTTCTAAATTACTTCCCCAAAAAATATGGATCAGATTTGAGGAAGATGATGGATTCTGGCAAACCATATCTTTAATAGACATGCCTAAATACTGCCTTACCTGTAACCACCTGGGACATAATGATAAGTTCTGTACCAAGGGCCTCAAAAAACCTATAAGGTTAGATGCAAATAAAAAACAACTCACCTCTATTTCAACCATTCCTCCAACATTGAATCCACCTTCTAAAAAAGAAGTTTGGGTTCAGAAAGTTAAATCACTAATAGAAAGCAACAACCTCAAAAATGCTTTGATTCTCATAACAATTCTAGCAAATCCTTCAAAATAAAAAAATATATATGAATATTTAGAGGATAATAATAAAATAATTACACATAATAATTTGACATCAATTTCAACTAGTGACTAAAATGAAGTAACAAAAAAAGATATAATAAAAGCTCTCCAAACAATTTAATTTGGTAAAACTTTCACCTTATCCAAAAATTTGGACAACTCTAAAAATGAACAAACCTCCCTAAATATGACAAACACTAGTAGCCTTCCCTTATCCCTAGTAATGGATAAGTTAACTAACAAAAAATGAAAGATAAAATAAAAGCAGAAACAGAAAATTGAATAAATCAAAAGAAAAAACTCTCAAGGCCCCATAATTTCTAGAGCTATCCATTTCAAAGGATCTAATAGATCATTAAACTCATTATTTAAATGAAAATCATCATCCTTAGTTGGAATACCTGTGACATTGGTATTAAAGGATCAATCAGAAGACTTAAGCCAATTTCAAAAACTGAAAAATTGATTTCATTTCTATCTAAAAGCCTATAATATTAATTGAAAAATTGAAATTAATAACAGACAAATTAGGATTCAATTCTGGTATGACTAACATAAACAATAAAATCTGGATTCTGTAGAAACTTAGTTTCTAGGTTCAAACCCTTATCAACAATGAGCTGTTCATTCATATATAGAAAATGCATAAGATCCCAAAGACAAATTCTTTGGAATCATCTTGGAGAAGTATTTGAAACAACTAATGAATGATTAACAATGAATGGTAAAAAAAAATTAAAGCTAGTTTGAAATTTGAGAAATTAAGGATTTAAATATAATTAATTCGTTAGTTTGATTTAGAATTGTTAGAATTGTTTAATTGATTTATCTAATTGACTTAACAGGAATCATGAAAAATCTTTTGATTTATAAAGAGAATTTCACATGTTTTGAAAATCAATTTAAACAAATCAATGAATGGTAAAGAACAAAAAAAATTAAAGCTAGTTTGAAATTTGAGAAATGAAGTGTATTAAATGTAATTAATTTGTTAAATTGATTTAGAATTGTTAAAATTGTTTAATTGATTCATCTAATTGGCTTAACATAATGTTGTTCAAGTTCTTTATGCCCGCCCCTCCATTGTCGGAGTCTAGTAGCTATTCTATTGGAAATGAATTAACAATTGAAGCATCTCTGATCCCTTCTCCAACCGAGGTACCATCCGAAGAACCTTCTTTAATTCCTTCATCAATTATTCACAAAAAGGGGATAAAGATATTGTGAACGATATACAACTTGTTCAAGTAAGTAAGAAAATGCTTCAACAAATGAGAAATAGTGGATGAGAACCATTTTATGAAAATGTTGTGGGTTCTTGTGGTAATCTTGAAGTTGATGTGCCCGACATGGACTCAAGGTATGTTCAAGGTAATAAATCCAAAAAACTTGCTGTATTTTTTTTACAAATCACAATCATTTCAAGAATGATTGTTTTTTACATGTCATAGATTTTGTAATGTAGGAGTTGAATGATCGATTTACACCCGAAAATGTTGAGTTGTTGAATTGTGTGGCATGCTTGAATAATTGTTCTTCATTTCAAGATTTTGACACTAACTCACTTGTGAGGATGACAAGATTATACCCAAATGACTTTGTGGATGTTAGTGATAAAGAGTTGTCTAGCCAACTTGAGACTTATACTGAGTGTGTAAAGATGGAAGATAATTTTTCCAATTTGAAGAGTATCTCGGATCTATGTAAAACTCTTGTGCGTACAAAAAAGCACAAAACATTTGGATTTGTGTACACGCTTTTAAAGCTAGCTTTGTTATTACCGGTGGCCACCGCAAGTTTTGAATGAGTATTTTATATAATAAAATATGTGAAGAATGAGTTGAGAAATCGAATGTCCAATCCATGGCTTAATGATTTCTTAGTGACATTTGTGGAGAAAGAAGTGTTTGCTACAATCGATGATCGAGATATTATCAAGTGCTTTCAAGGCATGAGTAATAGAAGAATGTAATTACGTTTAGAGTAGAAATATACTTTTATTTTTAGTTGTAATGGTGTATTGATGTATTTTGACTAATATATTACGCAGACTTTTTTTAGTTCTATGATATTTTTGGCACACCCTAAATTCTAATCCTGGATCCGCCCCTGTAAACACTAAATGCCAGTACTAAAAGTTCACCATTACAAAATTTCCGTCTCCGTCTCCCTCTCCCCGTTTTATGAAAGAGTATAGAAAAAAGATGGCCGAATACGTTTTAAGGCCTAGACCATTTTATTAAAATAAATTTGTCAATTATTTCCACATATCATTTTTTATAGAAATTTTCGCTACTTTATTGATAAGATTTGAAATTACAAGGACTCAATTGGAAATCCCAATTAAGTTTCAGGATGAAACACAAACAGAAACACATTGTAACGGTTCAATTTTTGAAATCCTCTAAGGTTCAAAGAGTAGAGGAAGAAGAAACCGTCATACTTCCATGGTAGACGAACAACTAGTTGAATCAAATTGATGGAGACAGAATCGATCTAGAAGCTTAATCAATGTTAGAGTCGATGAATCTTATATACCCAACTCCCAGACTTTCCAGAAGGGTTATCGCTCTGAGGGGATTGGGGATTTCTTCAGGATTATAATCCAAGTTCTTTCTGACCTTCAAAGCTTGCTTGGATAACCAATCCGCAACTTTGTTCTGGTCGCGATATATGTGAGAAATACTCATGGAAGAGACAATTAGACTTCTGCAAAACTTGATAATCGGGTTTAAATACCAGGTGGCTTTACCATATAGAAGAGGTTCAACAAGGATTTTTGAATAAGCTTCTGTATCGAGATTCAATATACCCTTAGAGTGACAAATCTGGAGACCATCCATCAAAGCTATGCATTCTACAATCGGATTGTTCTTGTCGTAAAGCCTACTAAAGCCCAGAATAAAATCTCCACCATGATTCCTTACCAGACCTCCACCACCGGATTCTCCAGAGGCTTCACAAGCTCCATCAATATTGAATTTAAAGCGATTGGATTTTGGGTTCTTCCATAAAAGGAAAATAGGAGCTCTGAGATTGGAGAGATTGGGGGTGGACGAATACCAAACTTTGATCAGATGAAGGAGGACCATGTTTGGAGTAATAATGATTTTGAAAAAGGAACTAAAGTAGTTCCAAATGATCCATGATTTCCACATATAATTAATTAGCTCTCTTTATTATTTATTTAAGATTCAGCTAATTTACATATTTAAGCACGGACAACAAATATATACTTATGTAAAATATAAATGAATTATAAATTTATAATAACATATTATAAATCAAACGTGTCTCACATAATATACTTTACGAGTTATTAGGTTTTTCTATTTTTTCATTATGTTTTAACATTTGAGTAAAAAGATGTTCCAATTTTCTGATGTGTTGCTAGTTTTTTTCAAAAAATATTAATTGGTATTTAAGTCCGAAGAGGGTCGAACCTCAGCATGTATAATAATATTTATGGTAAGGTTTTAATAGTATTTATTGGTATATTATTATTTATTATTTATTATTTGTAGGGTGTTTTGGAAGGATATATAATATGATAATATTTAAGTGAATGAAATGAAAACAAGAAGATTTATATATCTAAAATATTAGTATAACTTAAGGAGGTAGTGTGGAAAGAAAATAAAAATTTGGTGTGAATCCTTAAGGAAGAAAATTAGAATAGTGGAGAAAGAACATAAAATCGAGTGGATTTGAGAAAGACGACGTCGTCGGTACATTGTCACCCCATACGTCAGGTCAGGCGTTTCTTCATTTATGAATTTGCATACACACACGCCTTTGATTTGGTTGTCCTATAAATAGACACATGAGAGGGACACACCAAGCAGTAACACTCTCAATTCTCAAGAGAAAGCATTTCTACAAACAGAATTGTTATTATTTATAAAATGGCGAAAATTGAAGCATTTGGCTGGGCTGCAAGAGACACTTCTGGTGTTCTCTCTCCTTTCGATTTCACTAGAAGGTATGATTTCAATTCAAGTTTGGAGTCTGGATTGTTTTTTAGCTTTTGTTTGGCGACAAATCTATGTATAGTTCACAAGTTTTTGATAAATTTTCAAGAGCTGATCGTAAAATTGTGATGATTTTGTTGATGAAATAGGAGTACTGGAGAAAAAGATGTGACCTTTAAGGTATTGTATTGTGGGATTTGTCATTCGGATCTTCACTCGATCAAGAACGAATGGGGCAATGCCAAATATCCTCTAGTACCAGGGTATGTTCTTCAAGCTTTATCCTTTCATGTTCACAGTCACATATTCGCATGCTTGTCTTATATGAATATATCAAGTTTAGTTTTGGGTATCTGGAGACTTATTTTTGTTTCTCTCGTGAATTTTCTGGAGTTCATCAAAATCTTTTAGTACATAATTTCTCTCAACTCTTAAACCAAACTGTATTTATCATTGTTATTGCAGGCACGAAGTTGCAGGTGAAGTGACGGAAGTTGGCACCAAAGTAACCAAATTCAAAGTCGGTGACAGAGTAGGAGTTGGGTGCATGGTTGGTTCATGCCGCTCCTGTGACAGCTGCACCAACAACCTTGAAAACTACTGTCCTAAAACGATCCTAACCTATGGCTCCACAGACACCGACGGTACCATCACCTACGGTGGCTACTCTGACATTATGGTCTGTGCTGAGGATTTTATTATTCGTTTCCCTGATAACATGCCCCTTGATGCTGGTGCTCCTTTACTATGTGCCGGGATCACTGTCTACAGTCCATTGAAATACTACGCCCTCGACAAGCCCGGTTTGCATCTTGGTGTTGTTGGTTTAGGTGGACTAGGACATGTTGCTGTCAGATTCGCAAAAGCTATGGGTCTTAGGGTCACTGTCATCAGTACATCTCCTGCAAAGAAGAAGGAAGCCATGGAGCAATTGGGAGCTGATTCTTTCTTGGTTAGTCGCGAACCAGATCAAATTAAGGTATTTCCATTTCCATCATCTTTTTCTTTTTGCTTCATCATTTCTTGATAATACTTAGTTCCTTTGTATACTATATTCATTTATATGTCCCCTCGGCCCTCACAAACAATATTGCTAGTTTTGTTTATATATTTTGTTCTTTTGGTAATACACAATTTTTAAAAAATGGTAATTGTAATTCAATATGGTTGGTACTAATCTCAAGCTTCTTATATACATATAGGGTGCACTGGGGACCATGGATGGTATTATTGACACAGTGTCTGCACATCATGCTATCATGCCTTTGCTTGGTCTTTTAAAACCTCATGGAAAGCTTGTTTTGGTCGGTGCACCAGAGAAGCCACTTGAATTACCTGCATTTCCTTTGCTTGGTGGTAAGCTATGAGTCGAGAGTCTGAGTGGAGTCAGTCTTGTATTAATAACATTACTCATTTCTTTTTCTGTATGTCAATGTACTGAACAAGTGTTGTTAATAAATGAATGAACCTCTGTGACAGGAAGGAAGCTAATTGGGGGCTCTATGATAGGAGGAATCAAGGAAACACAAGAAATGATTGACTTTGCAGCTAAGAACAATATTGTTGCTGACATTGAGCTTATCGACATCGACTACGTGAATACTGCAATGGATCGGCTTGTGAAGGCAGACGTCAGATACAGATTCGTCATCGACATTGCCAACTCAATGAAGCGCAGTACTTGAGTTTTCTTTTGATTCTTAGTGTGTTCAGCCATCCATACAAATACAATAGCTGTTTTGATTATGGGTTGATATTATTAGTATTGCATCTTTTTTGGGTATAAATACGATTGCTCATCGATTTTTTTAAATTTATTCCTTGAATGCGTGGCCTGGTTTGCTGCCAACATTTCTTGAAATCTTTTCACGAGTGTGAGCGGAGTCTTGCTGCCTACATTTCTTGAAATCTTTTCACGAGTGTGAGCGGAGTCTTGCTGCCTACATCTAAATCTAATTGTTTTAAAGGGTTTGCGCCCCGGAGTCGGGCTCAATCAGAAAGTATACACAATTTTGGAGCTATAAAAATAGTGTAATCTTAGCTAGGAATTACCAAGTCAGAGTTGTCCGTGCCAAGGAATGAGATGAGATGCATACGCTGTGAATTTTGAGTTTCTCGGACAACTTGTTACAGGAACCTGTTCTGCATTCTTACAGCAACGGGTGAAAATAATTTTATGCAAATTATTATTTGACCCCAGTGCAAAATAACAAATGGAATATAAAAACCCAAAAATTTACCTCTCACACGACTAAACACTAAATACCAGTACTAAAAGTTCACCATTAAAAAATTCCCTCTCCCTCTCCCCGTTTAGAGAAAAAGTATTTTAAAAATTTCCGTCTCCCTCTCCCTCTCCCCGTTCGGAGAAAAAGTATAGAAAAAAGATGGTCGAATACCTTTTAAGGCCTAGACCTTTCTCAAAATTTTAATGAAAGGAATATAAGTTCACGTTTTTCTCATTAACAAAACTAATATATATATATATATATATATATATAAATATTTTATATTTTATCACTTTTACTACCAAACCTCGAGGTTATATTGGTCCAGAAATTGTCGAATAAGACTAGAGGCAGTCACTTCGTAAAAATATCGGCAACCTGGTACTTAAAAGGCACGTGACAAATCCGAATTGCATCTTGCGCCACTTTTTCCCGAATAAAATAGATTTTTATTTTAATATGTTTCATGCGCTCGTGTTGGACGACATTGCCAGAAAGATAAACAACACTCATATTATCACAATGCACCAATGTAGTTTTACGGATAAGGCAATCGAGTTCCAGAATAAGATTACGCAATCAGCAAGACTCAGCAACAACATTTGCTACCCTTTTGTATTCAGCTTTTGTATCAACATTACCTTGTTAGAACATCATATGAGAAGTTTCCCTCGTGTCCATATAGAAACCAGGATCCTGTTGTGACCAAGAGATAGTGTGCATAGCCGATTCGATATTCATCGGAATCCCCTAAGAGGCTTCATATGCGTGCTATTTCTATTTTAGGGGTCTGGAGCCCAAGATTCGGGGCTATCGCGGTCCAGTAGGCCTACCCCAATATTGCATCGGGTATGGGAAGGGGGTACGGTCTAGGGTGGCTTCATCCAAGCCCACTAAGGAGGCATCGCCCAAAACTGATCACCAACGGAATTTTGACCACCTCCGCGGTAGCCTCTGCGTCTAGTACTTTCATGACCCCCAGCCAGAGTTTGTCCCGAATTACCACCGGGATTTTCTGTGATTCCGATATTTGTTGTTGCTGCGATTCTTGGAATGTTTTGCTGCGTCCTTGACCCTGACTTGGAGGACAATAATTAGGCATATCATGATTCACGAGTAGCCACAATTATTGCATCATCACCCCTAGCCGCTGGCTCATTCATGCTAGTTCTTCCAAATCCGATATGGATCGAACTTCATAAAGCGGTGGTAGAATCTTCTTGTGTTGAATTATAGAAGTTATATTTTTTTAAGCGGGGGTAAGACTACCCACTCTACGAAAAACCATACGATTTTTCGATACCGAAACCCCCACATTCTTGAGTTGGTCGGAGAGAGTATTAAGGTGTTGGCAATAAGCAGAGACCGACGAGAAATCTCGCTAATAAATGTTATTGAACTCGTGTTCCAATGAAAAGGCACGATAATTCGCATTATCTTGACACAAATCACGAAGACGACTCCACAAAGTCACGACTGTAATGTTCGCTTCGATAATAGTGGTAAAGAGATCGGAGGATATGGTGCAATAAATCCACTGAACCATAGAAACGTCTAAGGTATCCCACATCTCTTACTCGTCATATGTAAGATGACCCATCTCTTTGTCTTTCTATTCGTCCGTTTTTTGCGGGATAATATAATGTGCGAGCGATAATGAACCTTGAATAATTTTGCCCAATTGGCATATTTAATGTTCTCCATCTCAAGAATGTTGGGAATATGCTTCTTGAATTGTTAGAGACAACAAGTGTAGGGTGAGAAAAGGAAAAATAAGATTTGGTATTAGATTCGCCCATGTTGATGGAAATGAGTAGAGGAGAAAGGAAAATCAAATAGAGTAAGAAAGGAAAATACGGTAACGTAGTACGACGGGCGAAGTAAGAAGAGATAAAACCTAACCTTAATATGATACCATAAAAGAATATAATTTCGTGTCTTTCTCAATGGCAAAAGACAATATATATAGAAATTCATTAGGTACTAATTAGGTTAAAATTTAGGTAACTACTAATTAGGTTATAGTTTAGGAAACTACTAATTAGGCTATAATTTAGGTAGCTACTAATTAGGAAATATGATATGCTAAATATATACAAATATTTCGTATTCAATCACTGATGGGCGACAAAAGGTTCTTCTGGTCATCTGTCTACTTTTCCTTCCTTTAGAAGGTCTCTATTCTTTTTATAAAGTCTACCGAAGATTGTGTTTATAAATATAACGCTATAACCCCAATCTTACAGTAGATGAATATAAAAAATTGAATATTGTGTGTTAGACAATACGAAAATACGGTAAGTATATCAGATGTTACTGGGTACTAGGTTAACACGACTTTGTAATTTATAAGAGGTTGAATCCAATAGGTGATCATTTTTACTTAGATTACACTGATAATCAAGAGGTTACGACCATCGTTAAGATATCTATTTTTGTTTATTTGAAGATATTTACAAAAATGAACTATAGGATATCTAGATCAATCATATATCATTAATTAGTTATTGATAAGAGGTTAAGGCCAATCCAACGTGAAATAAATTTCAGTTGAAAATTTTAATGCTACCAAAAGTTTGACATTTGGTTAACATTGATAATTTATAGGTTTTATGTGTTGGAGATACTAATGGTTAACGTCATGCATATCTACTTTTTGAAAATAATTTTATTTTGTTCATAGTATGGAAACTGTTGTTCCAACAAAGATTTTGAATCCTAATTATCGAATTGAGTATTATTTATTAGAAGATATTGATAAGTAAAATTAAATTTTTATTGATTGGATATAGTATCAGCGAGATCAAACACAAGTTAGAGCCAAACACTATAAAAGTCTAATGAAAATCTTATACAATACAAACGTGATTTGGTTTTAAGAAATGTATTTCATGGGACTAGAGACAAGAATGCTAGAATGTTGACTCCTAACTGGGATGGACCGTTCGAGATGGTATATGATAATTATATTTTATAATATAAGATAGAAATAATTTGCAAGTAACGGTAAAGGCAAACAATTATTTTTTCTTCCATCGTACTTAAGCTTGATTGATGTCTTTTGATAATTAAGATTCTCAATTATTGCTAACATAAAAATAATCTCTCTTTCCATGAATGGATAGACGACGATAATCTAACTATTCTACGATATTTTAAAGAATTAAAATAGTAGGAAAACGATTGATAGACTTTGTTGAATTTGTATTCTTATAAGATTTTAAATCTTTTGAAAGTAATTCTTAGTAAAACTGAATACACGATTAAATTGATTAAAGTTTGCCAACTGTTAGATGTAAGTTGAGAAGAAAAAATTCTACACAATCGAAAAAATTCAGGAATTTTAGAATGAAATATGAATCCAACACCTTATTCTAATGTCCTATAGAAAAACAAACCTTATCGCCATCATCATCATTTAGATAGTTCTCCTACTTTTGGAAAACGGAGTTTAACGTCGTTAGTTTTACCCAATGTAAATTGATGAGTTGTTTTTTTCCAGCTTCATCTAACAGATAGATAAAATATAAGATTACGATTGGTGGATAAACTACAGTCAAAAGTAATAAATAAGAAATCTTCGGCTTAAATATAAAAATTTAGAGAAAGAAGTATTAAGAGAGATAAGTTTTGAAATTTTGATGTAGGAAAAGAGTTCAAAAGTAAAATTGGGCGAATTTATATAGTATAAGGTATTTAATATTAGTTATTTAATTAAAATAAAATGGGCGCTTTGTATGTGTTGTCAGATGTTGTGAGAACTATTACGTTGTTAGATTATTGGTGAAAGTTTAAACGTTATTATGTCACATAAATATTTTATTTATAATTTTAATAATAAATTATATAATTAAGACACACAAATAGTAGAAATTTATGATGTACACATATTTTAATGTGATTGTTAAAGATTATAAACAAAGTGTTTTTATAAAAGAATAAATCTTAGTTGTCAATATTGTTTTTATAATCCTTGAACATATAAATAAATTTAAGGACTAGGGGAATCCTGATAAGGTTTAATACCGATATGATAACATTACCTTTATTGATAACCGTAAGGGTTCATAATTGGTAAATGATAGAGGACAAGCGTCATCTAAAGGTAATTATATTATAGCCGACGTTTTGGCTTAAGTATTGATAAAAATTATGGTTAATATTGTTAGTAAATATTAAAGTTAAAAGCATCATCCTGGTTATCATTATGTATAACTAAGACGACGCATGATCAATAACTTAAAGAAAAATTTATATGACAAGATATATATTGATATTTATAAGATGTAGGAGACTAATATTGACCGATGGTTTTGGATGATGAATGAGGCGATAATGAAATAAAGATGATGAAGATACGATGAAGAGTCTCTTTAAGAGAGATAAAAGACGGTAGATAATTAGAGATGATTTAGTAAAGTAGAGTTGAGAGTCACTTTCCATGTAGATTGAAGAAGGTTGTAGAAGGTTCAAAGCAAATAGTTCAAGTTGTTAATTTTCTCATGTGATTTATAGGGTAAAAACGTAATTAATGTAATGGATGATTTGCACGTGTCATTCATCTTGACTACTTCGGGTTTTTAATTACTATAAATGACAATATAATTACAAAAAATGGTTAAATAATTAGCTGAATTGAAGATATTAAATACACGTTCTTATATAGTTCTTGAGTTTACTTATTCTTAAATCCATTGACATTTGTTTGACGAATACATAATCAACCGCTACCAATATGTATTTATTGATCAATAATGATAAAAAAAGATTAAATTTTCTCAAGTTCTATATTTTCTAAGCATTCATTTAACATATATGTTAGGCATTAGCGCACTATAAATTACTTTTAGATTCTAACTCTTTAAAAAAGACAATGTTGTTTCACGATCACATTCTGAATACTGCCAAGATCTTCTTGTGGGTCGGTCTAAGGTCTTCTGACATAATTTAACGTACCAAAGACTAAAGTCTATTTCTGAATTAGTATGCGGTGTGTGAACGTATCAAAGATATCATGCATCAGTTTTCTTATCCTCGAAAAAAATATGTGCATAGTCTTCTTGTGGAATGACCTATATACAACTACTAGTACTTGGCTATGAGCACCCAAACCCTTTCATGTAAGGATCAGACAGACAGAGGTTACTCGAGTGACATGACTAGTTCACCTTACAATTATGAAGTAAAGACATATAAAGTATCCATGTGAAAATCATGCAAGACAATAGTCTTTCTAACTAAAAATTCCTTTGTGTTGTACTTCATTGCACCATGAAACTCTGGAACACCCTCTAAGATTTAAATTATTCCTTTCAAGTCTCCAGACATCTCAAAAGAGATGAATATCATTCAAACTCAAAACCTGAGAATAAAAACAAATAATCCTTAGGCATGCAACTCATCACCTTATACATTCTAGATTCCAAATGCTGAAGGCAAATTATACACACTCCAATCCCGAAGGTAAAACATTCTCAATATTGCATGCTTACTTAAAACATATATAATTTGTTTAATAAAATATTTGTTTTATCTAAAATATTCATAAACAAGCATTTTTGTGCCACCTGCTAAACACGTAGCATGTTATCTCAACCACAAAGGAAATAAGTATCCTGTTTTGTACAAGTTTACGCCGTCGATAGTAGAAAAAAGTTGAACCGATAACTTGCATGATACATTAATTGGAAAATCAGTAGAGTAGGGGAAAACATAGGGTTCCAAACACCAGTGGTCCTCCACGTTTGTAACTTGTAACACATCAGTCCTTATTCTTTGTCTTTGTAATAAACCGGTTCTTTAATGTTTTAAAAATGTAACAAACATATCCTTTTCTGGAAATTTGAAGGACCTGTTTATTACAAATTGAAAACATGAGGGATCTGTTTATTATAGACATGAAGGACCTATTTATTGCAAAAAAGAATCTGTTTGTTACATTTTTAAAACATAAAGGACCGGTTTATTACGGAGACAAAGAATAGGGACTGATGTGTTACAAGTGACAAACATGAAGGACCTGTGGTGTTTTTTACCCGGAAAACATACATAAAAGAGGAAGATAAATAAAGAAAACTAAGTGACAAAGTAAGTTTGAGAATCTTCTCAAAATATATGAGCCCACCCGTACAACCCACACTCTTGCTAGAAAGTAGCGAGATTATATACAAGTAGGGAGGCTAACAAGCCAAGAAACAAGGCATAACAAGTTAGGAAGAACAAGGAAAGGTATCCGAAAGAGAAGGAAAACAACACTGACAATACAACCAAAGATGACCACATACACCTCCAAAATTTAGCATCATACATCAACAAGAAACAAACAAGTATGAAACATACAAGGATAAAGAAAAACATCAGCAATGGCCCATCATCGCGCTCTCCATCCCACACCACGTACTCATGAGACATATTTTTTCCCTCACTAGCCTCAACAACAGCTAATATGTACTTGTTATGACCATCCCGAGGAGGCGTATGTGGAAGGGAAACCTGAGAATATATCACCTCCAGTTGAGCCTTGCATGCCTCTATCACCTGATCCTCAAGCTCATTTACCTATTATTTAGAACGAACCTTATTGTCCTCCATACTGAACTTAAGTACTTGTGATAGGTCAAATCCTTCCAAGATCCTCGCGAGTTGCTCGTCTGAAAGTTGATTAAGGGGATCATTATAGACGATAAAATTAGAAATTCAAGAAGCCGCATTGTTACCATCAACACCAACAACATCTTCATTTAGTTGAGAAATCCTACTCGGGTGAGCAAGTGACACCTCGACATCAACCAACATGTCAGAGCTTAATAGCTCCTCAAGATGAGACTCAAGGTCTATATCAGAGAGAACCTATGGATCACTTAGACGGCTCTGGCTTTGCCCCGCTTCTAAAAAATATCGATACGGGGAAGCATTATATTCTTTTGGTATTTTTTGGCGAATAGACCCTATGAGGGAGTTTGAGAGTATGACCAAGAAGAATAAATCTTGAAGCCAAGCTCGGTTTCCTCGTGCATTTATTTATGGCTGGTACGCTTGTACTTGGAAGACTTGGAAGATAGAGAATATCACGGGCGAGTTTGGAGGCCACGATCACTTGACATTGCCAAAGTCTTTGGAATGTTGAGTAGTTTTGCACACAAGTTCTTCTTAAAATCTTGACATGGTAGAAAACTCCCTCTAAAATAAAAACTTGATAGAATTGTTGAGCTGACAGATGTCCACAGAGTGACGGCGTGGCTCGACTAGATCAAATTTACATTATCCGGTTTGGTGAGCAAATGAAGGGAATACCGATAGTAAAAATCCTTCTTTCAAATATCCTTCGAACGTCTAACTGCAAATGAAAGGGAGATGATATTAAAAAAGAATAAAATAAAAAACAGCCACAATGCTATCCAATTTGACGCATACTAGACATAACAAAGACCGGGGGAAGAAAGACACTAGAGGTGGACAACCAAAGCCTACTCATGAAGAAGAAACATGTCTTCCATATTTTGTTGGATTAAGGCACACTCTTTATCACGACAAGACTTTTCTAAAAAAATAATGAGGAATGGGTCGTGTGTTTAAGACAACCGAATGAGGTAAATAGTATGATAGAAAAAAAGATCCCTTTAAGGCCGTATCACATCCGAAAACAAAATCAGGATGTGCCACCCATTAGGTTTTAGTTAGCCCGATGCAAGGTTGGCCCATAACAAGTAATCAGAGATAAATGGGTCTAACGGGATTCAGAGGCCAAAATAAAAAATTTGGTGGTAAAAAATAGTGTCATAGGAGAAAATATCAAGAGGAGTCTCACCAGGATTCCAGCATCTAATATATATTTCCCCAGGATTTATTATTCTTCCAATGAATCTTGTCCACCATATCAACTATAAACATAGAAATAGAGAATCCATCAAGGCCTTAACCTGAAGCCTATTTATCAGCACACAAATGAATGTCTTCACTAATGAGGACAAAATTGTTGAAGTCTTCAGGAGGATCCGGTTCCTCTCCGGTGTGGGCCTTCCCAAAGTCCAAACTAGAATAACTAAGGGTATTCTTTGGGATAATAATATACCCCTCTGAATTTAAGATTTCCTTATGGTGGAGTCAAGATTTCATACATGTGGAGTCGAGCTTTCCTTGTGGTAGTGTCTCTAGTTGTGCACTCTATATTCTTTTGGTATAAGACCCTATGTTTCATCTTTGAGTTTTCTTTATTCATGACATATGAGATTTATGAGCATAATCCTTACTTGAGTTGTAAAGTGGTTGAATCTAGGAAGGCCCCAGTAGCAGAGGTAATGACATAGCCTCATCCAATAAAGCACATAGAATTCCAAAAAAGGTTGCATAAATAGGGAGATACCCATATAGGACTCCTCCAAATTAGGACTACTATAGAAGGAGTTAATGGCTAACATCTAGAATGAATAAAAAGCTAAAGTGAATTTTAAAAACATTAATAAATAACAAGCGTACTCTTTTTTACAAAATTAATACAAGTTTTCATCATATTATTCTTCAAGTTCTTGGTATATTTATTCTTTGCATCTTCTTTACTTTATATTTATAAGTTTAACTAGTTATGTGAGTTTTTATCTTCACCATCTACGTTATCATGTAAGTTTTTATTACGTGTTACTATGGATTAACTTTTTAAAAATAGATTTATGATACAGTTTTAGATGTTTGCGCGATTCAAACTTTTAACAATTAGTATCATACCCTGCCCTTACATACCGATTTATAATCTTTTTCTCTTATAATCAATTTAAAAGTGATTCGGGTTTAATTGGAGTACAGAACCCACAACGTTATGATATTAGCTATTGTTTGAGTTGGTTAGTGTGTGGATTTATGCTTTCTATGGTATGTTATGATTGATTTCATTAGATAAAGTATGTTCTCGTTTGTGTTTGCATAACAAGTTAATTGTATGACCAAAACAAAGGAGATTTACTAAATTTTAATTTTTTATTTGCTAATTAAAAAGTATAAAATCATAGTCACTAGACCCAAAATTGAGCAAAACAATAAGAGACAATGTTTTTTTTCCGGAACAACCCATCTTATCATCAAAGCAAAACCCATGTCATGTGGCAGTTACCATGTCAACTTTTTATGTTACCATATAAACTAGCTATTTTTTGTATTAATGATGATGTTTGTCGCCGTGACGCCGCGTTATTGCAGTGAAAAAACCTCATTGTACCTGCACACATTGGTTACACCTTGAAGGGTGTACATTTGAACCCGATATCACATGATATACTTGGATTTGATGATTTATATATGTGGTACTATTTGGTGTTTAGTTTCCATATGGATTACATAACAAAGGTTATCATGACTTTGAAAAGTCAATCACTAAGCCAACATACCGCCAAAGTGATATGTGTAGGTGAATTGAGAAACAAAGGGTCTTGACAGTTTTCATGGTTAATAAAATTACAAGCTTGACCAACAAAAATAAAGGTTAATGTTTAACATATTTAATTATGAACTTGAAACTATAAATTGTGATGATCATTAAGGGTTTAATTAATAATATAGACACCTATCCAAATGAGGTTTTACTAGAATTACGTGTATCAAAAGTGGATCTACATTGGCATTTCTCTGACTCGTAAAAATGTATGTTGATATGTTTGTCTAAAAGTATCTTATTAACGATGCAATATGCCTTATTTAAAAAAAATTCTAAGGATTATATGTCAAATAATATTATATCTTATATGTTGTGTGATATGTATTGTTATAGTAAATGTTCGTAGCTTCAATCCATCGGAAGCTAAACCTCTAATATGGGATGAGTCTAATTTTTACTAATAAAAAGAAGACATAGAATTATATCTGAAACATCATGCTCATGACCAGGCACTAATGATCCTCAAAACCTATGCTCCTCATTGGAGCAAGTAATCCTAAGAAGACGTGAGAGTTTGAGGTATGGGAGAAATCAAATAGATTGTCATAATAAGATAATGGATGGTGTGGGTTATTTTCAACTGAGGGTAATTTGGTCAGGTGTTTTGTGGTGTTTCAAAGATATTTAATGTTTAAGTGGTTTGTAGTGAGAGATTTGAGCTGCCTGGTTGTATTAAATGTTCATTACCCTCATTAATGAAAGTGGTTGGGTATGTATACCCTTAATTATGGGCCACATGGGCTTTTGGGTCAAACTTATGAAAACGGGTCGAGTTCAAAAACCCATTAGTTTGTTAAGCAGATTAGCAATTAGCTTAGTCAAAAGGTGATTAGATTTTAATACTTTAGTCCAGTTCGGATGGTTCAGTGGGTGGTTTTTGTCCGAATTGCCCCTGTCCGGTTTCTATAATAAGTGGTGAATAAATTCGGACTCATCAGTAGCCCCTTTTTTAGGTTATGTTTGAAGGCCTTTGGCAAGACCTAAAAAGTCGCTCTTGAGCACTTGTGACAATGTCCGGACCGATTTCGATTTGTGTAAAGGATTTATCCGGACTGACAAAACTCTAAGAAACTCAAAGGTTGTGCCATGGATCGTCGGACACGTGTCCTTCTTTTATTCACCTCACCAGCCGTTTTTCTCCTAAAACAGCTCTCCCACTCATTTCAAAAAGTAATCTCTTCAATCAATGCTTGTGGCATCAGCGCCGTCTTTAATCATTACATCCATCTTTTCGTATTCTCTTAGGTTTCGGGGTATTTTTTGTTTGTTTAGTATAAATTAAACTCATTTTTCACTGTTTTACCATCTTCATCATCTTTTCACTCCTATTCTCCAAAGCTTTAATCTCTCTTTTCCAAAAAACATTTTTGGCGTAAGTTTATATTTACAGCAAGAAACACATTTGTAAAAGGTGGGTGGTTTAATCTTTCGGAGTTAGACAAACCACAAAGAGTCGAACGAGAAAGGCGCGTTGCTACAGGCCTCCCAGTCTCTCCTATTGAAAAATCTGAAACATCAAGCTCAGAGCCTGATCGAGGTTCGTCTTCTGCCAGAAGCTCTAAACCTAGAAGGTTATTTCATCCTAGTCTTTCACTGATCATCTCAGGTTCATCGGTCCAGGAGTCAGAGCCCATTGTTGAATAAGAGCGAGCAGTTACTAGTACTAAGAGACCCTCCCCATTCATAGCCATGGGATCGGATGCTGACATATGCCCAGAAAATCTAACGCTTCAACGAAGAGGCCGCTTAGTAAAAGGCCAGGCTGTTGCTCGACAGTCTAAATTTCCAAAACCAGTGCCCTCTAAGTCAGGGGCCAAAGATAAAATTATAGGATCAGAAGCACCCGTTAAGGTTCCCAAGGAAAAATTATCTGGTCCGGAGGCTACCAGTTCAAGCCTTCGAAATAAGCCCTCCGGATCTGAGCCCCAGCCGGACTCCAGACCACAAAAGGAAAATGATGCTCAGCCATCCGGACAGCTTACTGAGCCAACCACCAGCACTTCTCTCCCAAAAACAACCGACAACCCTTCCATGGTAATGGAAGACGTAATGTAGGACAGTGTTGAAGAAGCCCCTTTTGAGACTGATATCTCTGGGCAGACAGGTGAGGCCGCCGTTGTCAAGAAAAGCAAGGGCAAAGAGAAGATATGTTTAAAACACCCGGACCTTCCGGAGTGCCTTGAAGGAAGAGTGGGACCTTTCTTCCACAAAGTTAGTGTAAATTATCTGCTAGTCATGCAGAACATCAATTATTCTTTCATTCACACAGCTGAACTAGGCCGGATTTGGACAAAGTGAGGGATCCCAAAATCCGTTAAAGTGAGGCTACCGGTCGATCCGGAGACGCCAATGGATTGCAAACTCAATGAGATAGTTTTCTACACGGAGTTATTCAACTGGGGGCTTAGGTTTCCCTTGGACCCAGAGATCGTCAAATATTTCCATCTAATAAAGCTCTGACCAAGCCAACTGAGCCCCAACGCTTGGTTCATAGTCATGGCCTGCATCATGGCCTCCAGGCTCTCCGGAATCCCGCTTCCGATGGAACAGTTCGCAGATGTGGCCAGTCTTTGCAAGAACCACGTCATCCCCTTCTACCATTTTAACATGGGCGACAATTACAAAGTGGTGGATGATCTGCTTGAGTCGGAGAAGAATTGGAAAACCCAATTGTTCTTCATCAGTGGTGCTTGGGAGGATGGAAAGAAGACTAAGGCTGGTGTCAACCCAAGATGCTTACCAGCAGATGGAAGAGCACAGGTTAATATTTCTTCATGTTCGTTTTTATTTCCTTAAAAATTTTGTTTATTTAAAAATTCTTCCTTTTCTTTTGGTAGTGCTGCCGAAGGAGTTTAATGACTACTGAGAGGAGGGGCAAACTACTTGTGCCAAGCTGAATGCTTGGGCTACTGAATAATGGGGAAATCGATTTCACAACTGTTTTATCGGTGGCAACTTGGTAAGATCCCATCTCTGGAACACCACTGGCCGGAGGGACTTGTCTTCAGAGGAATTAACCAATCCGCCCCCTCCGGAGGTCATTCTTCAGAAGATAGATGCAAAGGATGGAAAGCTAGCTTTGCAGGGCAGAGCCAAAGCCCCAAGCAAGATGAAGGGCAAAAAAGGCAAGGCTAAACATGACGTAACTGAGGTCAACCCAGGTGGTGTTGAGGAGACTGTCCCAGCAAACCAGGAGGTGCAGGACCAAGGAAGGATTGATGCTGCTCTGCTTCAAGTGGTATAAAATGAGAGTACTAAAGAGGCAGTTGGACCTTCAAAACCCACAAAAGCTCCCAAGACAGACAGAAAACGGGGAGCAGAAGGTAGAGATAGGGAGGCCAAAAAGAAGAAAACCTCCAAGGGAGATGAAGTTGCTCTCCGGCATCCGGAGTCTCTTCCCCCGGTCGACCCAACAGACCCAACTCATGCAGAGGAAATCCCAAGTGACTTTCACACTGGAGAGGGCACCGGAGGGGACATCAACATTGATGGGGTAGACATCAGTGGCCTTCAAAGGATTGGCCTTTATTTTGAAGACCTTGAGAAGGACGACTTTGCTGGTCCTTACCTCCCCCCAAGCTCTTCGAACATTGTCACTTTCAACGGTAAATCTTTTTCTGTTTCAAGAGAGAAGGACATGGTGACCCATGCCTTGTTGAGCAATATTCAACCGTTGCTTAACTTGGAGAAGCAAGTGCAAACTCAATCAGCCATCATCAACACGCTCACCTCTAATAAATAGAGTTTGTCTAACAACCTCCTTACTGCCAACCAGATTATTGAGGCATTAAAGAGAGAGAATGAGGAGTTGAAGAGGGGGGAGGAGGATTTGGCCACCAAGCTGGCCACTTCGGAGGGGGTTGTCAAAGAACTTCAATCCAAGTATTCTGACATGGAGAAGAATATTTCTATTTCAAAAGAGGAGGTGAAGGCCAAAGAGAACGTCATTCAGACCCTGATCAGTGACAAAACTTTGCTCGAAGATGCTGTGTCTAAGGCTAAACAAGAAAAATATGACTTGTGAAAAGAGTAGGAGAAGACCATCCAAGCCAAGATTGATACATACACCAACAAGGTGATAGACTCCCAAGAGGAAAGGTATGTTGAAGTCAAATCAGATATGGTCTTTCTCTTTCATGAGAAATTCATGAAGAGGAAACCAGGAGATCTATGGCGGTTTGTAGAATATGGTGACATCCCATTTCACACGATGGCAGATGGTGATAAGAAAAACTATTCCAGTGGTTGGGATGATACAACTGATGAAGATGAAATGACCGGATACAGTCCAGACGAGGAAACCAATGATCCCAAGAAGAATCCAAGTGAGGCTGGGCCATTTGAAGTAAGCTCAGCCTTAAAGTATCAACTATCTTTTAATTTTTGTGTTTGAACTAAAGTTCTTGGATGGCCAACGCATTTTTGTAATTGTGTCCGACCCTTGTCCAGACAGACCTTTTCCTTTAAAACCTCAAAGTCCTTGGATGGCCAAGGCATTTTACATATTTTTAATAAACAACTTTATCTTACACAACTCTTACATTGTTTTATGGCTTCCCAACTTCGATGGCTAATGTTTAAACAACCCTTAGTTATTTTACAAGTACCTTAAAGTGAGAGTGTTTAAATTCTTCGATGACAAATGTTTAAGTAGTCATCACTCTACCAATTCAAACCGGTCTGCCATTGATATATACTTTAAAAATTTCAAAGAAGCTATCAATCGAAACACTCTGAATTTTTCAAGAAGGCATCGAATTTCATTAAAAAGCCCGGACACCTCATTAAAACATCCCCGCGCTATCAGGATATGAAAGAGTATGCCCCCTAATATTTACATGGACTTTAAACAAGTAAATATTTACATAGTTTTCATTCTAAATACAACCGGAGGTGTTCAATATTCGAAGGGTGATTCAAAATTCTTCCATCTTTATCTTGAAGCCTGTATGTCCCAAGCTTAAGATTTTTAGTGACCACATAGGATCCTTCTCAAGTTGGAGTTAGCTTGCCGAACTGCTTCTCCTTGGTATGCAGGAAGACTTTCATCAACACTTTATCTCCTGGTTGAAAATCCCTCCTTTTCACTTTGGAAGCAAACTTGCTTCTTATCAAACCCTGATAGTGTGTGGCTCTGAGGTGAGCCTTAACTCTTCTTTCTTTTATCAAGTCAATATGGCTTCTAATTGCCTCTTCATTAGCTTGTTCAGAAAAATCGTGGACTCAGAATGAAGGGAGAGTGGCCTCTATGGGAGCTATTGCATTCATACCATATACCAAGGAAAATGGGGACTCTTGTGTTGCAGTCCTGGGAGTAGTCCGGTAAGCCCATAGTACTTCTTGTAGACAACTTGGCCACTTTCTAGCAGCCCCTTCTAGATTCTTTTTAAGTCCGGAAAGGATGGTTCTGTTAGCTACTTCAACTTGACCATTTGCCTGTGGGTGGAAAGGAGAAGAGAAACAGTGTTGAATTCCTCTAGAGGCACAGAAATTCTCCACATCCTTGTTATCGAACTGTGGCCCATTGTCTGTGGTAATCTTTTGTGGAACCCCAAATCTACAGCAAATATTAGAGATGATGAATTTTATAACAAATTTCGAAGTAGTTCCTGCCAATGGGGCTGCTTCGATCCACTTTGAGAAGTAATCAATAACAACTATTATAGTTCTGCACCCTCCGGATGCCATGGGTAGAGGCCCCACCAAATCCAGCCCCCAACGAGCAAAATGTATTGGCTCAGAAATTGACTCTAAAGGGACAGCTAGGATATGAATTTCATTACTATATGTTTGGCATGGATCACACTTTTTCACCAATTCCTTGGCATCTTGCATTATGGAGGGCCAATAGTACCCCGCTAATAAGACCCTTCTGGTTAGAACCTCGAATCCACAGTGTGCTGATCCCTCGTCATTGTGCGATTCAGAGAGCACTATTTGGGACTCTTCGATCCCCAAACATCGTAAGAGAGTTCTACTAAAGGAACTTTTTGTAAAGAATGTCTCTTAGGATGACAAAGCCACGAGCCTTATACTTTACTTTCCTTGCCACTGATTTTTCCGGAGGCAAGATGCCATCTGAGAGATACTGGAAAAGAGGAAATCTCCAATCTTGAGGTTGATTTACTTGTATATTTAAACTTTCTTCTTCATTGTTCTGACTGAGTTGAATAGATGGGCACTCTTGCACTTGAATCCATAGATAGGACTCAAAATAGGCTATGGTTGCCAAGGAATCTGCTAGCGTATTTTCTACTCGGGGTATGTGCTCATAGGTGATGTTTTTGAAATTAAGTGCCACTTCTTTAAGAACAAATAAATATTTTACCAATTGCTCCTTTTTTGCCTCTGATTGACCTTGTGTATGATGGATTATAAGCTGGGAATCGCTCATTAACCTGACTCTTTTGGCTCCACAAATTATAGCTAATTTCAAGCCAGCTATAGCAGCTTCATATTCAGACTCATTATTGGAAGCCCTCAAAACAAAATATATAGCCTGGTACATTTTACCGCCGTATGGAGAGGTTAAACATATTCTGGCCCCACAACCCATGGTACTCGATCCTCCATCAGATTAGACAACCCATACTTTCTTAGTTTTTTCAACTGTTGCTTGTTTAGTGTCTTTGTCGGAGTGAAATTCAACTAGGAAATCAGCAACAGTCTGAGCCTTGAATGCTGTACGAGGGGCAAAATCAATATCATAGTCTCCCAGCTCCACTGACCACTTGGTCATTCTACTTGAAATGTCTGCCTTTCGAAAAACGATTTTCAAGGGAAAAGACGTCCGGACAATGATAGAATGATACTGAAAGTCAGGCCTCATTTTCGTAGCAGCAATTACTAAGGCCAGTGCTAGTTTTTCAAGTTTTAAATATATTTTTTCTACATAAATCAAGCTTTTGCTGATATAGTACACCGGATGAGTATAATTATCCACCTCCCTTACTAGCACTGCGCTTAGGGCGCAATCAGAAACTGCCAAGTATATATAGAGTGTCTTTCCATCAACAGGTTTAAACAAAGTTTTAGGGGAGGATAAGTGCTTCTTAATTTCATCGAATGCCTGGTCACACTGCGGAGACCAATTAAACTCTTTTGCACCTTTCAAAGTTTAAAAAACGGGGCAAACCTATCCGAAGACCTTGAAATAAATGGTTTAGAGCAGTTAACCTCCCTGTCAATCTTTGTACTTCTTTAATATTCCGAGGAGGCTCCATTTGCAATAAAGCACTAAGCTAGTCTGGATCAGGTTGTATACCTTTCTCACTTATCACATACCCTAAGAATTTTCTGGATTGTACTCTGAAAACACACTTTTCTGGATGCAATTTTAAATTTACCTTCACCAAGTTGGCAAAGGTTTCTTGGAGATCTGCTAAATGTAGCTCTTCGTCCACACTCTTTACCATCATGTCATCGATATAGACTTCCATGTTCCTTTCAATCTGATTAGCAAAATCCTTGTTTACTAATCTCTGATAAGTAGCCCCATCATTCTTTAATCCAAACGGCATCACCGTGTAACAATGGAGGCCCCTATCAGTAACAAATGTAGTATGTTCTTAATCCTTCAGATCTACTTGAATCTGATTATACCCGGAGATGCCATCCATAAAGGACAATAGCTTGTTCCCAGACGTGGAGTCCACAAACTGATCAATTCGAGGGACCGGATATAGGTATTTTGGGCAAGCTCTATTGAGACCTATAAAATCAATGCACATACGCCACTTTCCATTTTTCTTCTTTACTAACACCGGATTGGCTGTCCATAAAGGGTACTGAGATTCCTCTATGTGCCCCATTTTAGTAAGGTAGTCAACCTCCTGAACTATGACATCAGCTTTTTCCTTAGAAAAAGCTCTCCTCTTTTGTACAACAGGTGTTACATCCCTCCAGATGGATAGTTGGTGTGATATGATGTCTGCTGGCACTCCGGTTACATCAGCATTGCACCAAGCAAAATCATACTAATGATCTTTCAAAAAGGTTAACACTTTATTCTTTAATTCCGATGTCATCTTGGATCCGATCTTGACACTTCTTCCTTCAGCCAGAGTGAGTTTCAACTTGTTCAATTGGTATTAAAACAACATGGATCTCTCTGGGGTCATCAATTTCACCCTCTCCCCCAGAGGTCCCCTCAAATTTCTAATCCTCACTGATCCGAACTGCCCCCAAAGTTCGAGAGGATAGTGATGTTGCATAACACTCCCTTGCTACCTTCTGACTGCTTCGGACAACTCCCACTTGTCCTTGCACAGCGTATTTTAAACATTGGTGGACTGTTGAAGCCACATTATACATCCTAGAGAGCCAAGATTTCAACAGAATGGCATTGTAACACGTAGGAAAATCTACCACAATAAAAAGTATTCTAACCATCTTCTTAAAAGGGCCCTTGCCCAGAAAAACCTCTTCTTCAAACTCCCCGATTACGCCAGTTGAGCTTCCAGTGAAACCCACTATTGACCTGTTCGAACGGTGAATCAATGCTGGATTCTTCATCTGTTTATAAGAAGTTAAAAAGAGGATATTGGCTGAACTGCCGGTGTCCATCGAAATTTGCCTTATGTCATTGCCCCCAATGGATGCTTATATTACAACAGCATCTTCATGGGGACCAGCTATGTCCCTCAAGTCATCTTCATCAAAAACAATAAAGGGAAAAGGAATTTGTGATTGATAGGAAGTCATGCCACCTTCCAGTTGGGTAGTTAACGTATGAACATGCCTCTTTCTCGAAGAAGCAGTTGGTGCAGTCATGGTGTCTCCCCCAAATATTGTAAGTGACTCAATCAAGCTGATGAGTCCGGACACCGTCTTGCAGTGCTCTGTGATAACGCCCACCTTATTTCGGGTTGGATCAGGATCCAAATATTCTGACTCTACATCAAACCTTTCAATTATCACCATAGCCCCATCCGGAGCCGATGTTCCTGCATTGTTCGGGCCAGTCCGATGAGCATTATCAGGCTTATTTCTACTTCCTCTTTTAACATAAGCCCCCAACTTCCCTCTCTCAATCAAATTCTGCACTTCTTCTTTCAATGCGATGCAATCTTCAATAGTATGGCCAGTATCATGATGATACTAACAGAAACAATTATTTCGACTTTAAATGGGAGATTGTAATGCTGCCGGCTTTCTGAAATGTGATTCGTCTTTTGTTTTGTCATAAATGGTGGCTACATTTTCTTTCAACTCAGCAAACTATTCCGGTTGAACCCAAGGTCCTCGCTTATTTCTAGATTGTTGGCTCTGAGCTGGGACAGCTAGGTGGGATTGAGCCTTGGCCCTATTATGACCCTGTCCGGCTTCCTTGGCCTTATACCCGGACTGATTCTGGTTTTGATTTGGTGCAGCTGGGGTAGATCTCACTTGCAGGTGCACCCTGGTTTTCTTTGTTTCATCCACATTAATCTGTTTGCCGACCTGATTCAGTAAACCTCCCCATGTCATGGCCTTTTTTCTTGTTACGGAATCAGCCAAATTGCCAGGGTTCAAACCCTGCCTCAGAGAAGCTATTGCTAGTTGTTCAAAGCAATCAGCTAATCTATTTTTGGTGTTCACAAAGAGACTTATGTATTACTTCCAAGATTCATTTGGTTCTTGGGCACAATGGATGATAGTGTCTCCATTGACCTTCACTTCTTTACTTCCAACGAAATGCCTCCGAAAAGCCACCCAAAAAGTATCCAAATTTTTGATGCAACCTTGTGGCAGACTATTGTACCACTTCAGAGCACTCCCCGTAAAAGACTGGGAGAATGCTCAACAAAGTAACTTATCATCATCGTCAAAATTCATCATAATATGTTTGAATTTCTCCAGATGGTTATCTGGATCTTTACTGCCATCATATTTTTCCATCTTTGTCCTGTCAAACCTTTTAGGAAGGTTTCTGGATAATATCTTGGAGTACAATGGAAATTGTCTCCAATTTCGGCCATGACTAAATACAGTATCTTCGTTGGGTGTTGTAAAGATACCTCTCTCATCATGAAAGGCAAAAGGATCCATTAATAACTGGTCTACATATCTCCGGCCGTGGCTGTGACTATAAGACGACCCTTTACCCGAATGCCTCTTCAACCTTCCATGCATGTCCCTTTTTCCTGAATATTTTTTGACCAACTTCTGTTTCTTCTTAGAATGGCCTTCATCACTGCTGGATGATAGGGATTCTTTGATTCCGTCTTTATTCGAGGAGCTACTAGAAGATTCTGAGTCTGAATTTGAGCTCTCCACTGGTTTGGACCGGTGAGACTTCTTTGAACTAGCATGAGTCTTTTTAGTGCTCACATGGATTTTTGATGGCTCATGCTCTATTGGATTGTCAGTATGGTGAACTGCTGACACTTTTGACTTATCTTTCAAACCTTTCTCCGCCCTTTTAGCAGCCCTCGAGGCTTCTATCTCAACTTTTAGTCTATCTTTCTCCTCGATCGTATATTCATCGTTTTCTCCCACCACTTCTGCAAAAGCTGGTGGCACTTCCTACTCGTCCGGATTCATCCGAATTGGTTTTTCTTGATGGTTTCGAATGCTCGATTCAGGCACCTTCTCCTCCCACTGTGGTCGCCAATTTGGTGTGGATTATTTTCAACTGAGGGTGATTTGGTCAGGTGTTTTGTGGTGTTTCAAAGGTATTTAATGTTTAAGTGGTTTGTAGTGAGAGATTTGAGCTGCCTGGTTGTATTAAATGTTCATTACCCTCACTAATGAAAGTGGTTGGGTATTTATACCCTTAATTATGGGCCACATGGGCTTTCGGGTCAAAATTATGAAAACGGGTCGAGTTCAAAAACCCATTAGTTTGTTAAGCAGATTAGCAATTAGCTTAGTCAAAAGGTGATTAGATTTTAATACTTTAGTCCAGTTCGGATGTTTCAGTGGGTAGTTTTTGTCCGAATTGCCCCTGTCCGGTTTCTAAAGTAAGTGGTGAATAAATCCGGACTCATCAGTAGCCCTTTTTTAGGATATGTTCGAAGGCCCAAGGCCTAAAAAATTTCTCTTGAGTACTTGTGACAATGTCTGGACCGATTTCAATTTGTGTAAAGGATTTATCCGGACTGACAAAACTCTAAGAAACTCAAAGGTTTTGCCATGGATCGTGGGACACGTGTCCTTCTTTGATTCGCCTCACCAACCTTTTTTCTCGTAGAACGGCGCTCCCACTCATTTCAAAAAGTAACATCTTCAATTAATGCTTGTGGCATCAGCGCCTCCTTTAATCATTACTTCCATCTTTTCGTATTCTCTTAGGTTTCAGGGTATTTTTTGTTTCTTTAGTATAAATTAAACTCATTTTTTAGTCTTTTACCATCTTCATCATCTTTTCACTCCAATTCTACAAAGCTTTAATCTCTCTTTTCCAAAAACCCTTTTTGGCGTAAGTTTATGTTTACAGCAAGAAACGCACTTGTAAAAGGTGGGTGGCTTAATCTTTCGGAGTTAGAAAAAGCACAAAGAGTCGAACGAGAAAGGTGTGTTGCTGCAGGCCTCCCAATCTCTCCTATTGACAAATCTGAAACACTAAGCTCAGAGCCTGATCGAGGTTCGTCTTCTGCTAGAAGCTCTAAACCTAGAAGGTTATTTCAACCTAGTCTTTCACCGATCATCTCAGGTTTATCGGTCCAGGAGTCAGAGCCCATTGTTGATCAAGAGCGAGCAGTTACCAGTACTAAGAGACCCTCCTCATTCATAGCCATGGGATCGGATGCTGACATTTCCTCAGAAAAGCTAACGCTTCAACAAAGAGGCCGCTTAGTAAAAGGCGCGGTTGTTGCTCCACACTCTAAATCTCCAAAACTAATGCCCTCTAAGTCTGGGGCCAAAGACAAAATTACAGGGTTAGAAGCACCATTTAAGGTTCCCAATGAAAAATTGTCTGGTCCGGAGGCTACTAGTTCAAGCCTTCGAAATAAGCCCTCCAGATCTGAGCCCCAGCCGGACTCCATACCATAAAAGGAAAATGATGCTCAGCCATCCGGACAGCTTATTGAGCCAACCAGCAACACTTCTCTCCCATAAAAAACTAACAACCCTTCCATGGTAATGGAAGACGTAATGTAGGACAGTGTTGAAGAAGCCCCTTTTGAGACTGATGTCTACGGGCAGATAGGTGAGGCTGTCGTTGTCAAGAAAAGCAAGGGCAAAGAGAAGCTATGTTTAAAACACCCGGACCTGCCGGAGTGCCTTGAAGGAAGAGTGGGACCTTGCTTCCACAAAGTTAGTGTAAAGTATCTACTAGCCATGCAGAACATCAATTATCCTTTCATTCACACAACTGAACTAGACCGGATTCGGACGAAGTGAGGGATCCTAGAATCCGTTAAAGTGAGGATACCGGTCGATCCGGAGACGCCAATGGATTGCAAACTCAGTGGGATAGTTTTCTACACGGAATTATTCAACTGGGGGCTTAGGTTTCCGTTGGACCCAGAGATCGTCAGATATTTCCATCTGATAAAGCTCTGCCCAAGCCAATTGATCCCCAACGCTTGGTTCACACTTATGGCCTGCATCATAGCCTCCATGCTCTCCGGAATCCCGCTTCCGATGGAGCAGTTTGCAGCTGTGGTCAGTCTTTGCAAGAACCACGTCATCCCCTTCTACAATTTTAACATGGGCGACAATTTCAAAGTGGTGGATGATCTATTTGAGTCGGAGAAGAATTGGAAAACCCAATTCTTGTTCATCAGTGGTGCTTGGGAGAATGGAAAGAAGATTAAGGCTGGTGTCAACCCAAGCATTCTTACCTGCAGATGGAAGAGCACAGGTTAATATTTCATCATGTTCGTTTTTCTTTCCTTAAAAAATTTGTTTATTTAAACATTCTTCTTTTTCTTTTGGTAGTGCTGCCGAAGGAGTTTAATGACTACTTAGAGGAGAGGCAGACTACTTGTGCCAAGCTGAATGCTTGGGCTGCTGAAAAATAGGGAAATCGATTTCACAACTGTTTTACCGGTGGCAACTTGGTAAGATTCCATCTCTGGACCACCACTGGACGGAGGGACTTGTCTTGGGAGGAATTAACCACTCTGTCCCCTCCGGAGGTCATTCTTCAGAAGACAGATGCAAAGGATGGAAAGCTAGCTTTGCAGGGTAGAGCCAAAGCCCCAAGCAAGATGAAAGGCAAAAAAGACAAGGCTAAACAGGACGTAACTGAGGTCAACCCAGGTGGTATTGAGGAGACTGGCCCAGCAAACCAAGATGTGCAGGACCAAGGAAGGATTGATGCTGCTCTGCTTCAAGTGGTAGAAAATGAGAGCTCCAAAGAGGCAGTTGGACCTTCAAAACTTACAAAACCTCCGAAGAACGACAAAAAACAAGGAGCAGAAGGTGGAGATAGGGAGGCCAAGAAGAAGAAAACCTCCAAGGGAGATAAAGTTTCTCTCCGGCCTCCGGAGTCACTTCCCCCGGTCGACCCAACATACCCAACTCATGCATAGGAAATCCCAAGTGACTTTCACACTGGAGTGGGCACCGGAGGGGACATCAACATTGATGGGGTAGACATCAGCGGCCTTCAAGGGATTGGCCTTTATTTTGAAGACCTTGAGAAGGACGACTTTGCTGGTCCTTACCTCCCCCCAAGCTCTTCGAACATTGTCACTTTCAGGGCTAAAAACCCTGTCAAGTCATTGGTGTATTACACATGTTGCATTCGTGCCACCAGCTTTCCATCGTCCCCAAAACAAGTCACTTGTGTTTCAGATAGTTGCATTTTTGCCACTGGCGCGTGCAAAAGCACAGAAAGCTGACACGTGGCACCACCAATGTACACAATTCTGTTGCATATACGGTCACTCGTATTTCACTTCCAAAATTACCCTTTTCAGTTGTTTGACCTTTTTTTTTAACTTTAACTTTTTTAATCCTACCTTTTAACTGACCTTTTAAATTTTTACCCAAACAACTTTAATTACCCATTTCGTAAACCGATTTCCCTATAACCCTTTCAGATATGTGCCCTATTTATCTAGCTTCTTCTCTTGCTTTGAAACCCTAATTTCCCACCACCACCATAAGCCTGCTTCAAGGCCGCTCTCTATCTACAACGATTTCGACGGTATTGAAAGAAACGGAGATTTAACCGACATTATCGACGGCAGCGACGAAGACGACGATGACAAAGGAGGAGACGAATTAGGTCGTAGATCTCTGTTTTGGAGAAGAACTGATTACTACATATCGTATGGAGCTTTCTCTTCTAATCGAGTTCCTTGAAGAACATCATACCGTTGAACCGTAGCGCCCATAAGATTGATTTGTAGTTCTCGATGCCAGAAAAAATGTTGAGAGGATCTTTAAATATGATATCATCTCTGTAAATATCGAAGCTGGGCTCCTTATAGAAAATCTCAGGAAACTCTTCTCATAGAGTCCGAATCGCATACCCCTGTCCAAGTAGTAATTCTGTCTCTCTTCCTCTTCTTTACTCACCTTCGGTTCAGGTTTTACCGGAGCTGAAAATTGTCCGTATAATTTCAGATTCTTATCCACTCCCAAAACCCTAATCTCGCAATTTTTAACACTTACCATAACCCTAAAACTGGACATAAATTTCTCATTTCTAGCTAAGATTGAAAAATTCTTCAGAAATTAAGGGTTTGTTGTATATTTTTGGGCGGAGACGGAAGATATGCCTGGTGAAGGTAATAGAAACACCATGGAATTTTAGTTTCGATCACTAGGCCAGTCTAATGAGGAAACTTTATTTTCTGGGGAAATTGTTGAAAAGAAAAATTGTATTTTAGTTAATTTTAAATTGAGTATAATGTTTGTGATTTTGGCTTTTATATAGTTTTGTATGATGTATTTATGTAATTCATTAATTAATGAACTTTGATTTGGACATAAATTTCTCATTTCTAGCTAAGATTGATTGTTGTTGTTATTTAATATTAAATATGGCCCGGTAACCAAATAACGGGTCCGGTTATTCTTAATTAATATGGCCCAGTAACCAAATAACGGGTTGGGTAATTTTTAATAAATATGATCCAATAATCAAATAGTTTTACAGTGAGTAAAAAGTAAAAATTAGAGTAAAAACGTCAAACAGCTGAGCAGGGGTATTTCTGGAAGTATAATAGAGGTGACCGTATATGCAACAAACTAGAGCACATTGGTGGTGCCACATGTCAGCTTTCTGTGCTTTTACACGCACCAGTGGCAAAAATGCAACTATCTGAAATACAAGTGACTTGTTTTGGGGACGATGGAAAGCTGGTGGCACGAATGCAACATGTGTAATACACCAGTGACTTGACAGGGTTTTTAGCCTCACTTTCAGTGTTAAATCTGTTTCTGTTTCAACAGACTCATCAATGGATACATGCAGTTTTCCATGGGGTTGCCCCAAATGAAATCACAAATGTTGTTGAGATTCTAAATGAGGAAAATAATTTCATTTCAAAAACATGAGAAGGAAGATATGTAAAAGTTGATGAAATAAATATCCACCTTTAAGTGTAAGGGGAAAAAGACCACCAGGAAACATCGTCTTATGATTTCAATGATTATCATTAAGTGTGTCATTAATGTTATCTTCGTGAGGAATATGTGGTCGTATTCGTGTTTCAATCTCTTTATTTAATGAATAAGATTTTTTAAACCACTTATAACTATATACGTGAGAAATGGATACTTAGTTAATTGATTTCATGCTTCTCAAAAGAAAAAATGCAAAAATTTAATTTGTTGAGTTGCACATGGTGAGCTTTTACAAGAGGGTATGTCAAAATCGAAAGTATGATGGGAAACCTTTCGGTTCAGTGACGAAGAAATAAAAAGAATTAAATGATGATCGATGCTTCTTATGCAATAAGTAAGTGCATAATAAAAAAATATTTTGAAAAGTACGAGGCTTACATGAAAACAAAAAGTAATCTCACTACTTTGATATGTTCGAGAACTAATCTGGTTTCATTTGCAGGAAACATATGGTGGATATATACGGTTGTGAATACTTATGTGTATAATTTATTACAGGGTACAAACAAAGAGCTGAAGTATCAATAATGGTGAAAGAAATATATATACAACGGAAGGTAGTTTACGCTTGGTTTAAGTTATTTGTGATTTTTGTTTGTTATTTTCTAATGGCCATTCTTTGTAATTTTTAACTATGTTTTGTATGTACTTTTATTTAGAAGGAGTTTGATTTATTTTCCTATTCTAGATAACTTTGGTTATTCTTGTATGTTTAGAAATAATCAAATGATTATTTTATTTATATTGTTATGGTTTACACTCGATGTCTACAAATGAATGATAACTTGTATTTATTAAATATAATTTAGCATCACAATAAAAAATAAACATAAAAATACCAAATAAACTAATTAATAAAATTTAAAATCGGGAAATACTATAGCAATCACTTCCATCATATATATAAAGCAAGGATGGATAAGCTTATTGTTGAAGGTTTATTAAGTTTACTTGATTGTTCTGAATTCGATACTTGTATCAAATAAAACAAGATAAATATACCAAAATGAAAAGATTAGAAGCACATAAACGAAAAAAGTCTTAAAATTGATCTATATCGCTATATGTGGATTGTTCTCAAAAGAATTATTCAATGGGCAGCAGTATTATATATCATTTATAGATGATTTTTTTTGTACATGTACATCTACCTTATTCATGAGAAGTTGGATGCCTTAAAGAAGTTCATATATTTAATACCAAATTTGGAAAACAACTAGGTAAGAGCATTAAATATGAACTGTGTGGTGAATACTATTGAATATATGACGGTTTGGGTGAATAACTTCATGGACCATTTGCTAAGTACTTAGAAGAATACAAATATAGTTCCCTAGTATACAATATCGGGTTCAACTAACATGAATGATGTATATAAGATATGAAAGGTACATTAAAAGATATAGTGAGAAGTATGATTAGTGATTCAACTCTACCATTATCATTTTGTGGTAAGGTCATTAAGTGTGTCGCGTACCTTCTCAATAGAGTTAACACAACGACAACCATAAAGGCCCAATATGAGCTTCGGACTGGGTGTATGCATGGTGTAATGTATCTACATAATTGGCGTTGTCCAACCGAACCAAAGACTTATAAGCCGAATGAAAATAAATTAGACTTAAATAGGTTTAGCTGTTACTTCTTTAGTTATTCATAATATTTAAGAGACTCTAAATTTTACGATTTTGTATTAAAAACATTTTGAAACTGGAACAACATAGTTCTTAGAGGACGTCGAGTTTAGAGGGAATAATCTATGAACAAATATTTATTTTGAGGAAAAATATATAAAGATTCATGAATCATCTTACAGAGATAATAAGGTATTAGAGGATTGTCTACAATGTCAATACCATTAGAAGATGAAGATGCTCAAAATCAAACAGATGTTCAATTTAACAGTTTTAATTACGATACATGTATGGTGTTGTTAAATGACGAAAATACTCAAATAATATTAATCTTCTACATGGAGAACAAAATGATATTATTCATGAAAATCATACCCTATCTCATCAAAAAAAACAAAATAAGATAACAATGTCTTTGAAAATCTAAAACAAATTATATCTACAATTATATAGTATATTTTTAAAAACACAAATCTTTATATAGTATAATGATAGACGGGTTGTCGTCTAAACGTAAAATCATAAAAAAAATTATAAATTGATCAACTCCATTGACAAAAGCATAAATGAGTTCGTTCATTGACTAATTAAAACTAAACATTTATTCGACGATTGAAAATACTAATGTATAAATTTTAAGTCCTTCAAATTTATAACACTACCTATTAAAAACCCTAATAAAATATATGTGAACATTAAAATATAATAAACGAATAAAAATCTTAAACTTTCTAAAAGACATTAAACTCTAAAATGTAGTTTCTTAAGTTATATAACTCAAAGTAAAAATAACTATTGAAAAAAGTCTAATCTTATTCATATGAGGTGTGATTTTAAAATAAATAGAAGCATGAGAGTTAAGTTGAAAGAGTCTTAGAATTCTTACACAAATACCACTTCATCCAGCTCTTTTTTCTCCGTTTTTCCGAAAATAAAAAATTTTGGTCTTAAAAGAATGATGGCCAAGACAACTGTTATGGTGGAGACCAAAGTCCCACATCCCACATTAGTCCACCATAATTTTGAAAGTGCACCAAAAGCAAACTCGTGCGGACTTTTGGACCCAAAGCGGACAATATCATACTAATGTGGAGATCGTTTGTTCTTAGTTATATACTGAGACAGAATATACGGTATTCATATTCCCAACAACAACATTAATGACCATTATTTTATTTTATTTAATAGTGGTGGTAGAACTCTTATAACAAAAGATAAATGATACTCAATCTTTTAATATGTCAAATATATTTGTATGAATTGAAAATCTTAATTTAATTTATTGTTTTTTCAACTTTAACTTTATTAATATGGTTTATGACTTTTTTTTATCATAAATAAAAAGCTAGAAAAGGGATGCTCTACTATTTTGATGAAAAATCTGCAACTCCAATTGATAGTCGAAAAAATATTCATTCGTGACTGTGACATGAATTTTAAAATTATTGATTTCTTAATAATTTTTTAAAGTTTAATAAATACTAAAAGGAGCTCCTGATGAGTCCGAATCCAGGATATCTCCCCGGAAGGGCAGGTCAGTGTAAATTCTCTCCGAATACCGGACAGACACAAAGAACATAAAACGGACAGATCATTTGGACCGGACAGATCACTTCGAAACAATGTGAGCCTAAGGCTGTTCGAACTATGACAAAAGTACTAAAAAACCTAAACACTTCCTGACTAAGCTACCTGTCCTCTTGCTTAGAACTCATGGGTCTTTAAACATGACCCGGGTCCATCAAACTTGACCCGAAAGCCCATAAGGGCCCAAACATCACACTATAAATACTCAACCACCAGCATTAACTTCTGGTAATGAAAATTAACTGCTACCAAGCTGCTTAATTATCTCTCCACCTTGAAACACCCATACACCACCTTGAAACACCCATACACCACCTTGAAACACCCATACACCACCTTGAAACACCCATACACCACCCTGAAACTCCACTTAAAATTACTAGCCTACCCTCAAGTAGCTCTTCAGACAGTGAGGGGAATGAAAAATCCTTGTCCTCCAGCAGTGATGAGGGTCGAACCAGGAAAAAGCAAAAGCAAGTTAAGAAATATTCAAGAAAAAGAGATCACCATGGAAGAATGAAAAGGCATATTGGCAAGGGGTCATCTCACAACCGGAGGCATGTGGACAAGATGTTGATGGATCCCTTTGCTTTCCACGATGAGCCAGGTATCTTTGCAACTCCCAATGAGGATACCGTGTTCAGTCGTGGAAGGAATTGGAGGCAGTCTCCACTGTCTTCTAAAATTCTGTTCGCAAACCTCCCCAAGAGGTTTGACAGTACTAAGATGGAGAAGTACGATGGCAGTACTGATCCGGACAATCATCTGGAGCAATATAAGAACTTCATGATGAACTTTGATGATGATGATAAACTACTCTGTAGAGCATTCTCCCAATCCTTTACGGGGAGTGCTCTGAAATGGTACAACAGCATGCCTCAGGGTTGTATTAAAGACTTTGATACTTTTTGGGTGGCCTTTCGAAGGCAGTTTGTGGGGAGTAAGGAGCTGAAGGGTAATGGAGACACCATAATCCATTGCGCCCAGGAACCAAATGAGTCATTAAAGGAGTACATAAGTCGTTTTGTGAACACAAAGAATGGGTTGGCTGATTGCTTCGAACAGGTGGCAATAGCATCCCTAAGACAAGGTTTGAACCCAGGCAACCTGGCTGATTCGGTGACCAGAAAGAAAGCCATGACCAGGGGAGGATTGCTAAATCAAGTTGGCAAGCAAATAAACGTTGATGAAACAAAAAGGACCAGGGTGCACAGACAGGTGAGATCCACCCCGGTGGCACCAACTCCAAATCAAAACCAGTCCGGGAATAAAGCCAGAGAAACCGGACAGGGGCATGGTAGGGCAAAAGCTCAGTCTCAGCCAGCAGCTCCTGCTCAAATTCAGCAATCAAGAAACAAAAGGGGGCCATGGGTCCAACCGGAGTGGTTTGCAGAACTCAAAGAAAGTGTGGTAACCATTTTCGATAAAACAAAAGATGAGGTACACTACCGGAGACCAGCAACCTTGCAGTCTCCCCGAGAACATCGTAACAACTCCTTTTGCCAATACCACAATGATATTGGCCATATCACTGATGATTTCATAGCATTGAAACAAGAGGTACAAAACTTGATTGAAAGGGGAAAGTTGGGTGCATACGTTAAAAGAAGAGGAGGCAACAGGACTGACAACACTCACCGGGTTGGTCCAAGTAATGCTGCCCCGGAGGGGGCCATGGTAATAGTTGAAAGGTTTGATGTGGAATCTGAATACTTGGATCCTGATCCAACACGAAATAAGGTGGGTTCCATAGAGGAGTGTTCTAAGACAGTCTCCGGGCTCATTAAATTCTTCGAGTCACTGACAATTTTCGGAGGGGACACAATGACTGCTCCTACTGCTTCTTCAAGAAAGAGGCATGTTCATAATTTAGCCTCCCAGCTAGAAGGAGGCATGACATCCTATCAATCACCAAACTCATTCCCATTCATAGTCTTCGATGAGGATGATTTGAGAGATATTGCTGGCCCTCATGAGGATGCTGTTGTCATAGGAGCATCTATAGGGGGAAATGAGATAAGGCGAATTCTGGTGGATACTGGAAGCTCTGCCAATATCCTTTTTCTAAACACTTACAAGAAAATGAAAAATCCAGCTGTGATTCAGAAGTCCGACAGATCAATCGTGGGCTTCACGGGCAGCTCAGCCGATGTGATCGGGGAGTTTGAAGAATAAGTGTTATTGGGCAGGGGCCCTTTCAAGAAAATGGTTAGAATACTCTTCATTGTGGTGGATTGTCCCACTTGCTATAATGCTATTCTAGGGAGATCTTGGCTCTCTAGGATGCATGCAGTGGCTTTGACAGTCCATCAGTGTTTAAAGTATGCTGTTCAGGGACAGGTTGGGGTTGTCCGGAGCAGCCAAAAGATTGCAAGAGAATGCTATGCCACTGCCTTGGCTCCACAAACGCTGGGGGCAGTCCGTATAAATAATCAATAGCAGTTTGAGGGCCTTTCTGGGGGTGAGGGTGAAATTGATGACCCCAGAGAGACCCCTGGAGTATTGATTCCGATTGAAGAGGTTGAAACGCACTGCTTGGAAGAAGGAAAAAGTGTCAAGATAGGGTCCAAAATGCCACCAATGTTGAAAGAAAAGATGTTGAAATTCTTGAAAGACCATCATCACGTTTTTGCTTGGTGCAATGCTGATGTTACTGGAGTTCCATCAGAGGTGATTTCCCATCACCTATCTGTCCGGAGGGATGTGGCACCAGTGGTACAAAAGAGGAGAGCTTTCTCAAAAGAAAAGGCCGATGTCATTGTGCAAGAGGTTGACAGACTCACAAAGATGGGGCATATTAAAGAATCTCAATACCCTTTGTGGACTGCCAATCCTGTCTTGGTGAAAAAGAAGAATGGCAAATGGCGTATGTGTATTGACTTCACAGACCTCAATAGAGCTTGCCCAAAAGATTTATATCCGGTCCCCCGGATAGATCAGTTAGTAGACTCTACTTCTGGGAACAAGCTGCTCTTCTTCATGGATGCCTTCTCCGGGTACAATCAGATCCAAGTAGATCCAAAAAATCAAGAGCACACCACGTTTGTCATTGATAGGGGTCTACATTGCTACAAGGTGATGCCTTTTGGCTTGAAAAATGCTGGGGCTACTTATCAAAGGTTAGTTAACAAGGCATTTGCTAATCAAATTGGAAGAAATATGGAGGTTTATATTGACGATATGATGGTAAAAAGTGTGGATGAGCAGTTGCACTTGTCCGACCTCCAAGAAACTTTTGCCAACTTAGCAAAGGTGAATTTAAAATTAAACCCTGAAAAATGTGTGTTCGGAGTGCAGTCCGGGAAATTCTTAGGGTATATCATAAGTGAGCATGGAATACAGCCCGACCCGGACCAACTCAATGCCTTATTCCAGATGGAGCCTCCTCGAAACATTAAAGAAGTACAGCGATTAACGGGGAGATTGGCTGCCTTGAACAGATTCATCTCCAGGTCTTCGGACAGGTGTGCTCCATTCTTTCAAACCTTGAAGGGTGCAAAGGGGTTTGAATGGACACCACAGTGTGATGAAGCATTCAATGAAATCAAGAAACATATTTCCTCTCCCAAAACTTTGTTCAAACCAGTTGATGGGGAGACTCTCTTTGTGTATCTGGCTGTTTCAAGTTGTGCCATCAGTGCAGTGTTAGTAAGAGAGGTCGATGGGCATCCTCACCCAGTGTACTACATCAGCAAAAGCTTGATTGATGCTGAGAGGCGTTACTTGAAACTCGAAAAAACTGGCATTGACTTTGGTGATAGCTGCAAGAAAAATGAGGCCCTATTTCCAGGCTCATCCTATCATCGTCCGGACATCTTTCCCTTTAAAGAATGTCCTTCAAAAAGCAGACATTTCAAGCAGAATGACAAAGTGGTCAGTAGAGTTGGGGGACTTCGACATAGACTTTGCTCCCCGGACAGCAGTAAAAGCCCAAGCTGTGGCTGATTTTCTGGTTGAATTCCACTCTGATAGGGATTCAGAGCAACCTACTGATTCAAAAGACAAGAAAGTGTGGATTGTCCGAACAGACGGAGGATCTAGTACCATGGGATCTGGGGCAGGAATATGTCTCACTTCCCCCTACGGGGACAGCATGTACCAAGCTATTTGTTTTGCTTTCAGGGCGTCTAATAATGAGTCCGAGTACGAAGCAGCCATAGCTGGGTTAAAGTTGGCCTATATCTGTGGAGCTAAAAGGGTCAAGCTACTAAGTGACTCCCAGTTGCTTGTCCACCATGCCTTGGGCCTATCAGAGGCTAGAAAGGAGCAATTGGTCAAGTATTTACTCCTCCTAAAAAATGAAGCGTTAAAGTTTAAAGCTGTTGGCTATGAGCACATCCCTCGGGCAGAAAATGAGCTAGCAGACTCATTGGCAACGATAGCATATACGGAGTCCTATCCATGGATCCATGTACTTGAAAGCCCTTCTATTCAGCTCAATAAGGGTGAAAAAGAGGAAGTCTTTGAAATACAAGTGAGTCGGCCTCAAGACTGGAGGTCTCCTCTTATGCAATATCTGTCCGATGGTATTGTGCCCTTAGATAAATCACAAGCCATAATGTTGAAACACAGGGCTCGTGGTTTCATTATGTTAAGAGAAGTCTTGTACAAAAAGTCCTATAGCAAACCTCTCCTGCGTTGTTTAGGGGATCATGAGTCACAAATGGTTCTCTCCGAATTGCATGATGGTGAGGGATCAGCCCATTGTGGATTTAGAGCTTTGACAAGAAGAGTGTTACTCTCCGGATACTATTGGCCATCAATCATGAAAGATGCTAAGGAGCTGGTGAGAAGGTGTGACCCATGCCAGAGGTACAGCAATGAAATTCATGTACCAGCCATTCCTTTGGAATCAATTTCTGTGCCCATCCCTTTTGCTCGATGGGGATTGGACTTGGTTGGGCCTCTCCCTATGGCGTCCGGAGGGCGTAAAACTATAATTGTGGCCATTGACTACTTCTCAAAGTGGCTAGAAGCAGCTCCCCTGGCAGGGACAACCTCGAAAGCTGTCATAAAATTCATTTTGTCCAACATATGTTGCAGATTCGGTGTCCCACAGAAGATAACAACAGATAATGGGCCACAGTTTGACAACAGAGAAATGGAAAGCTTCTGTGCCTCAAGGGGTATTCAGCACTGCTTTTCTTCACCTTTCCACCCACAAGCCAATGGGCAAGTTGAAGTGGCTAATAGAACAATACTGACCGGTTTAAAGAAAAATTTGGAAGGGGCTGCTGGGAAGTGGCCTAGTTATCTACAAGAAGTCTTGTGGGCCTACCGGACAACACCTAGGGCTGCAACACAAGAATCCCCCTTTGCCTTGGTCTATGGAATGGATGCAGTAGCCCCCATAGAGAAGACACTCCCTTCCTTTCGTATTCATAACTTCTCCGGACATGCTAATGAGATGGCAATTAGAAATCAGCTCGATTTGATCGAAGAAAGACGGGTTAAAGCTCATCTTAGAATTGCACACTATCAGGGCTTGATGAGAAGCAGGTTTGCTTCTAAAGTTAAAAGGAGAGATTTTCAACCAGGAGATAAAGTATTAAGGAAAGTTTTCTTGCATACTAAGGAAAAGCTCTTCGGAAAGCTGGCCCCAACCTGGGAGGGTCCATATACTGTGGTTGAAAGAATCAAGCTTGGGACTTATTGGTTGGAAGACAAAGATGGCAGGGTTTTAACTCACCCTTGGAATATTGAACACCTTCGAATGTACTTGGAATAACACCTGTGTAAATATTTACTTGTTTAAACATCCATGTAAATATTTGGGGGCATACCTTCCCCTCTTCGGTGGCACGGAGAGCTTTCAATAAAATTTGGTGCCTTCTTCAAAATTCTCTTCTTCAAAATTCTCTAAGTATTTTCAAAATTTTATCTCTTATCATACTACCCGGACTAAAAGATCTAAGGGCTATTTAAATTCTAGCCGGAGAGTCTTAATACTCTCACAATACAATAAAACTACTTAAACTCCAGCTATTTAAACAAATAATGAAAGAAGAGGATGGTTGAGCAAAATAAAAACATTCATTCAACAACTTAAAATTGCCTTGGCCTTCCAAGGACTTTTTGAACAAGTTTGGGCACAGTACAAAAAATTTGTCCGAATAATACGGACACCATCACAAAAAGAGTGCCTTGGCCTTCCAAGGACTTTAGTTCGAATAAAAGATAAACAAAATAAATTATAAATTAAGGTTGAGCCTTTGAAGATGGCTCGCTCTCATTTGCTTTCTTGCCCTTGATGTCGCTCTTCTCTTCGACTACCTTCTTACCCTTAGGATCAATCTCTTCTTCACCTGGGCTCTCTCCGGTTTCCTCTTCATTATCAGACGAGGACTCACTGGAATATCCCTCGTCAACCATAGTATAAAAGGGAAGGTCATCATCATCCACATAGCGCCATAATCCCCCCAGTCTCCTCTTCGGGAATTTTTCGTGGAACAGGAGAACCATATCAGACTTCACCCTTTGAATCATCAACTCTTCACTTTGTATCATCTCCCTGGCATAGGCATTAATCTTGGCTTTGATTGTGGCCTCTTGGTCCCTTATCAAAGCAGACTTCTCTTCAGCAGCCTGAGTCACTGCATTTTCCAAAGCGATCTTGTCAGTAGTTAGGTTGGTGATGAGCTTTTCCTTTGCAGTGGTCTCTCCCCTCGAAGCAGCAAGGTCCTTCTCCAAACCGGATAGTTTAGCCCGGAGATCTTTTATGGTCTCTTCCAAAGAAGCAACTTTTGTGTTGCTTTCATCTTGATTCTTCTTTAGCTGATCATTTGCCTCCTTAAGCAAATCAACCTTAGTAGCAGCAGTCCGGAGGTCATCGGATAGCTTCTCCTTCTCAGACTTGAGGTCTTTGATGGCGTCTGCCTGACTTCGGACTTGCCTTTCCAAAGTGAGCACTGGCTGTACATTGCTAAGTAGAGAATGGGCTATAATATCCTTCTCGCTAGAAACCATGAAAGTCTTACCGTTAAAATTGACCGTGTTGGAGCTGCTCGGAGGGATGTAGGGCCCTGCGAACTCGTCTCTGGGCAGGCCAAGAAAATATTCACCAAGTCCACCCAGACCGGTGATGTCCACCTCATCCAAGTTAAGCTCTCCCCCCTCAACTTCATCTGTATAGAATTCCCTTGGAATCTCTTCTTGAAAGTCCCTTGGGATCTCTTCGGCCAATGTTGGGTCAATAGGGAAAGAGGGCTCCGGATCCCGGAGAGCAATCTCATCTCCTTGGGAAGTCTTTTTCTTCTTGGCTTCCCTGTCAGCACCTTCACTTGCTTGCTTGCGAGTCCTCTTGGAAGCCCTTGGAGGTTTTGGGAGGTTCACTTCTTGCTTTTCGCTCTCCTGCTCCACCACTTGTAAAATGGCTGCATCAATTTGAACCTGGGCCAGTCCCTCTGGGTCTGTTGGGGCCTCCTTCTCAGTATCACCTACCACCTTCCTGCCTTTCTTCTTCTTGCCCTTCATTTTGCTTGGGGCTTTGGCCCGGGCAGGCAGATAGAGAGTCCCATTCAGTTCGTGGGACCTTCTCAGCACGATGTCTTCATCAGGTTGGGTGGTGAACTCCTCTCAAGTTAGGTCTCTTCGACCTGTGGTGTTCCACAGGTGAGACCTTGCTAGGTTTCCAGGAGTGAAGGCCTTGTGGAACCGATTCTCCCAGTTCTCTACGGCCCAAGCGTTAATTTTGCCGCAGGTAGTCTGTCCGGCCTTCAGGTAGTCCCCGAAATCCTTTGGCAGCTCTATTAAAACAAAAGAGAAATTGGTTAGTACAAACTTAACTTTAAAAAAAAGAGATTCGAACAGAAACTTAAAGTGAAAAACTTACGGTCACTCCTCCATCTACTCCTGAGAAGGCTTGGATTCTCTCCGGCCTTGATTCTCTTGCCATTTTCCCATGAGCCACTGACAAACAAGAATTGGCTCCTCCACTTACTCTCCGATTCCAGGAGATCATCAACAGCTTTAAGGTCGTTCCCCATGTTGAAATGGTAGAAAGGGAACTGATGATGCTTGCACAGGTTGGCCACTGTTGCGAACTCTTCCATGGGAAGAGGGATCCCAGATAACCTAGATGCCATGATACATGACATTAAGATGAACCATCCATTGGGGCTTAGCTGTGTTGGACAGAGCTTGACCAAGTGAAAGTAGCGAACTATCTCCGGGTCCAGTGGGAACCTGAGTCCCCAGTTGAATAGCTCCATAAAGAAGACTATTTCATTCCTTTTACAATCCATCGGGGTCTCCGGATCGATGGGAATCCTTATCTTTACGTTCTCAGGGATCCCCCACTTTGTGCGCAATCTACCCAGATCTGAAGTATGGATGAACGCATACTTGGTCTTCAGCAAGGCCAAGAGATACTTGAGCTCAACTTTATGAAAGCATGGCCCCACTCTCCCTTCAAGGCTCTCCGGCAGGTCCGGATGCCTCAGATATAAGTTTTCCTTGCCCTTCTTGGCAACAACAATAACAGTATCAGCTTGTCCGGAGGACTCGGACTCAAATCGGACCTCCTCAGTGGAGTCCTCCATTCTCTCCTCCATAATTGTTGGGGGAGCTTCAGTAGAAGTAGTCCGGGGAGGATTGAAGCTTGGCATAGCTGGGCCTCCGGACTGTTGACTGCCCGTATTAATTTGACTTCTCATCTCAAGTTGAGTTTCTGAGGCAGAAGATTCTTTGGGGGGTACTGTGCTGCTGGCCTCCGGACCGGACGGCCTCTCCCGAGGAGCTCTAATGGGTGCCCCAGACCCAGATTCACTATTTTTTGCCCCTGATTTCGAGGGAGTGTTTTTAGAGGTTAGCCCTTTAACTAACCGGCTTGGCCTCTTGATGACTAATTTCTCTGGGGAGTGGTCAGAGTCAGACCTCATGGCAATAAAAGACGATTTTTTCCTAACACTTGTAGCAGTAACTCCCGGTTCAACAGCAGGGATTGACTCCTGAACTGAAGAGCCATATACTATGGGAGAAAGGGTAGATTGAAAGAGCTTTCTAGGCTTGGTACCTTTGGAAGAGGATGACCCCCTATCAGACTCTACAACAGAGGAGGCTGGTTTCTCAACAGGCGACGATGGTAGCCCTGCTGCTAGTCGTTTCTCCTTCTCGACCCTTTGTGCTTTCTCCAACTCCGAAAGATTGAGCCAACCGCCTTTGATCAAAGCTGTTCTTGCTGTAAACATAAAACAGCCAAGGAAATTTTTGTTCTAGAGAGATAAAGCTCTGGGTGAAAATGCAGAGTGAAGTTTGAAAGAGATAGTGAGACAGTGAAAAATGAATGAGAATTTATAGTAAATGTGAAAAAAAGGAGTTGATTCCTAGGAGAATCCGAAAAGTTGGGCAATGATTAAAAGGCGACGCTGATGTCATTATTGGCAATTAAAGAGGTAACTTGTTAAAGAAGGTGGTGCGAAATTCAAGGTGAAAAAATGGCTGGAGTGACCAATCAGGGAGTGACACGTGTCCCATTAACTCTGGCAAAAACCGTTTGGAATTCGTAACGTTTGACCTGTCCGGGTATACCCATAACTCTATCCAAATTAAGAACCACTTCCTGTAATCGGACAGTTTTTTAGTTCTTTGACAAGGACACTTGCTCAAACACCTAAAAAAGGGGCTCCTGATGAGTCCGAATCCAGGATATCTCCCCGGAAGGGCAGGTCAGTGTAAATTCTCTCCGAATACCGGACAGACACAAAGAACATAAAACGGACAGATCATTTGGACCGGACAGATCACTTCGAAACAATGTGAGCCTAAGGCTGTTCGAACTATGACAAAAGTACTAAAAAACCTAAACACTTCCTGACTAAGCTACCTGTCCTCCTGCTTAGAACTCATGGGTCTTTAAACATGACCCGGGTCCATTAAACTTGACCCGAAAGCCCATAAGGGCCCAAACATCACACTATAAATACTCAACCACCAGCATTAACTTCTGGTAATGAAAATTAACTGCTACCAAGCTGCTTAATTATCTCTCCACCTTGAAACACCCATACACCACCTTGAAACACCCATACACCACCTTGAAACACCCATACACCACCTTGAAACACCCATACACCACCCTGAAACTCCACTTAAAATTACTAGCCTACCCTCAGGCTATTTTTATCCACACCAGTTTTTATAAATATCCTACCTATATTTTAAAGATCATCATTTGATGCTTGGCGAACCGTCTGCTCGTCCGGATCTAGTTTTCTAGGTTAACTGGCCTTGTCCGACCTTCTATTACCTTGTTGGAAGGTCATATTCCCTCGGTTAGACTTTGAGGATGCCAATATCAGCGTCGCACTCGCTCGCCTACTAAATCTATCTTATAATTAGCTTGGTTTTAGTTGTCGATTAAGTCTTGTCTTTATTCCCTCTACTCGGATACCCTTTGAACAACTAGTCGATGGATACCCCCTCATCAAGGAACCACCCTAGTTCATAGATTATATGTTATCATCATAAAATCAATGAAGTAAACAGTATAGACGATACAAAGATGGTTAACATCATAATTTTTAATTATGGTGACGTATGACGCGTTACGATGGTGGATGACAAAAATTATAACGGTATGGTGACACTTGTTGATTATGTAGACCACGCGTGGGTGACGGAAGTTCTGAAACCAATGTCGTTTTAATTTATGTCGCTTGGGTTTTGGGTGGAAACTTGACGGGGTTTCATGATTAGTGACAATCGCAATAAAATCACGCATGGGGTGGGGAACGAATTGGAATTTTAAAACCTTTTTAAACTTAGTAAATACTTGACGCATTAAATCACAAGAAATTTTACTTTGGTGAAAAAAAAAAATCTCTCAGTTTTCCAACGCAAAGCCATCCCTACAATAAGTTTTTTGCTCATCTCCATTAAAGAAGGTATGTAAAGTTATCTTCTTTTTGTTTGTTATAGCCTCCATATCTAGCATTGGTCTTATGAGAAAAAAACGCTTTGGCTTAGGAATTGTCGTTGATCATTCCTTTCCTGTGCCCACTGAAATAAAAACCCTTTTTACTGATAGTGGCGCTTGCCCATGAATAGTCCTTACGTTTAATTGTTCTCTCACCTCCTGTTGGCTCATTGCAGTCAACTGAACAAATTCAATGGTTTCAAAAAAGGTTCGAAAGAAGAAGATGAAAACAGTAGGGTATGAATTTGAAGATCCGACAGACCTAGAAAATTACTTTTCCCGGTTGGCCCCTAAATATGGGTATCTGATGACAGTGGGCTACTAAGTTTTAGGGCTAGATATGGGATACCCTGTGATGTGCTAGTGAGGGTACCAACGATCGGTGATCACCCCTATCAGGCTCAAGATAACGAAACTTGTTTGTTTACCACTATATTCGTCTAGGGACCACGGCTACCCCTCTATTGCTTATACAAGTCTGTTTTAGTGTGATAGGCATATGAACCTCACAGTTGGCTTCGAATGGATGGAGTATGTTGTTGAGAGTTGTGCTGAGCGCATGTCTGCTAAACATTAAAGTCTGCTTGGCATACTTAATCCTTGCCGTGAATGTAGCGAAATTAACTAAGTCTCCATTTTTCTATACTCAACTGACCGGGGTAAGAAATATAGTAGAACTTTCTAGCTCTAACAAAAACTGGAAACACTCTTTTATATTTATGTCAGGGTATTGGAAGCATGATAATGCCATTATGAACCTCCAACTGGAACAGAGGTGGAAAGTGAAGTGTAAGAAAAATTTAAATTTTTTTTATTGATAGGACTGATGAATCCAAGTGTTGACCATATTGTTCATTTGTGCAGGTGAGAGAAAGCATCAAGAGTGGTGCAAAAAGGGCCTCTCAAAGTAATATAAGAAATCCCCTTATTCAAGTGGCCAACTTAGCGAGCTCTACTTTGCTGTAGGAGCCAACTCGGTTATTTACCCAAGTGAACTATCTGTTTTCTGGGTTCCAGCCAGTGCCCAAGCTGACGATCTCGAAGAACAGGGAGGTCACCATGAGTGGAGGTGCGGAGACAGCTACTGCAAAGCACATACAGGCACTCATGGAGCAGGGATATAGGGAGTGAAATAGCACATGTATTTGGCTGCCGGTGCCTCAGAATCGTAGATCAAATGAAGCATAAGGGTCTTCGTCTCTACAAAGTCAGAATGACGAGGAGGATGTACTAGTTATTCAGGGTGCTTATGAACTAGACCAACATACAAATGAGGTTGCCCCGATAGGGGATGATGTTAATCATGAGAATGATCCCATGGCTTGGAATTAGGATAATGATGGTGAGGAAAAGGATATTCCTCTTCAAAATAAACGATGAGTGATTATCGATGTTGTACTAGTTGCAACGAAAAAGCTACAGCTAGTGGATGAGGATAATGATGATGGGGCACTAGTGCCAGAGAAGCAAAGAGTGTAGACATCTGGATTTGGTGCAGAGCAGAACTTGGGGAAGGCCCTTGAAGTGATAATGCTGGATGGAGTAGAGGTATGGGGTGGTGGGTAGCCAAATAAGCATATTCTCTCGAAGATAGCTCAATGAATGGAGAAGTTTGTGAAGATTGGCATGCAACCCCCTATTCCATTTGTGAAAGTCGTTGGCTCAGGTTCCTCATATGTTAACATAGTGAGGCCATAGCAATTTCCTCAAAGGAACAATGAAACCGAGGTGAGTCGGGTTGGCTCAGTAGCTGAGGAGGTTCCTTCCTCTTCTATTACAATGCCTCGACATTCGATGTTGATGTTCGAGCAACTCAAGAGATCCAGAGTTATCATTTTACGATAATATGCCCATGAGTGAAATAGTGCAGAGGCAGGTGGAGCTTGCGATAGAGGTAGTCCCATATCCGATCTTTTTGTCTATACATGAATTAGTCTTTCTGAACTTAACTTGTATTAATTATGCAGACACATCACAACTCGGTCATACTTTTCTATCGGCGCATTTCAAATACTGATCTCCATGTGATGGATAAATAGAAACCTGAGCCAATGTTCTTTGGCTCAATTAGGTGTTTAACTGATGAACTAGCTCGGTTCAAGAATGCCTACGGAATTGCCAAATTTCCCAAAGATAAGGCTATGCAAAAGAATGAAGGTCTGCAAAAGGAGGTGGCGATGCTAAGGGATGCTCGAGAAGTATGTGAAGGAAAGAACAAAGAGCTAACCTTAGAAACTATGTTGCTGATAGCGTAGAACAGTCGGTTTGTTAAGAAATGACTTGATGCTGCAAAATGCGGAACTGTTAGCACAGAAGACGGCTCAGGCCACAAAGGTGGAAGAGCTAGCAGATCACTTTATGGGTCTGGTGGTTGAAAATGGGAATTAATGGTTGTGGTCGTTGATTTGAAGATATAGCTCGAACAACAATGCCAAGAATTTCTAAAGAAGACGGAAGTTGACCTGGAGGAACAGGAGAAACATGTGATGGAAGTAGCCATGAAAATGATGGCCAATTGCAGAACTGTGAGAGAGAACCAATTGCAGAGATACTGACTTTGAATCCTGGTATGAAACTAGAAACACTAAGCCAATTCTCCCCAATGACCATGCAGCCCAAAATGGGAGGTCCAAAGATTTCTGATCCAGCTTGCACTAAACAAAAGGTGGGAAAATGTGACCCTTTTGGTAGCTCAGGATGCCTATGGACAACCAAGCGATGTGGAGCCAATGGGGACGAAAACAAATTATCCTCGATATGTTGTTGGTGCCTGAAGATGTCGCTTGACCTTGGTGGAATGGTTGACCGATTGGTGATTAGTAGATGTATGTGTGTTAGTTTGTATGATGTTCGGCGTTCAAGAGAGGTCCTTACAAGATCGAGCTCAGTATGACTTATTTTACTGATGAGTAAAACATTATCCTCATCTTTGTTTTGTGGCAAGGTCAATTAGACCCATTGCATGGCCCTCATAGAGGCTTGACACTTAGTAAATTCGCTTATTTATACTATTTATAGCGTATGATGCTCTGTATGACCTTTACATAGCCCGTAGGTGTGGCTACTTTGCCCATTCATATAATATGACTCATTGGTCTACGCTCAGTGTGGCCTCTAGCATAGCCCTTAAGCATGGTCAGTTACCCGTTCACTATTATAAGGACGGAGAGATATAACATACAAACGCACATATTGGCGAAAACATAAAAATTTCATTAAGTTCATAACTGTTAGTCTGATGCCTCATTAAAAAACTATTTCGCGCCATCAGGGGGGAAAAACAGTGCATCTACTAGATTACAAAGACTAGCGATATAATTTGAGGTAATTTATGTTTCAAGGATGCTTTAAGGCGTTACTATCGGCGTCGATGAGGCGATAAGCTCCCCTGTGTTCTTTGGAGATACTTTTGTACATACCATCCCAGTTTGGTCCTAATTTTCCTCCCTCTCTCTGACCGGATCCTTGAAAGACCTTCTCCAGGACCATGTCCCCCTCTTGAAAGTTGTGCGGATTAAGGAGAGCGTTAAATTAGCCCCGCATAAGGTCTATAGTTTTCTGCTCAAATCTGTGCTTGGTCAAGGTGCTAACCGCACGATCGGTGACATTATTTATTTCCTCATACCTGGCTATCTGATGGCTTTGGAATGATTATTTCGGAGGTATTACAGTGTCGTTTGCATAAACAACTGCGAAAGGGATATCTTTTGTAATTGTTCGAGGGGTAGTCTGATACGCCCATAAGACCTCGAGTAGCTTATGTGGCCACTTGCCCTTAGCTCCTTCAAGTTTATTTTTAATGTCTTCCAGGATAGTGCAGTTGGTGACTTCTACATGGCCGTTTTCCTACGGGTAGTAAGGCATGGAGAAATGCTGATTGATGCCATAACACTTGCAAAGCATTGTTACCATGGTATTTTAAAATTATGGACCGTTATGTGTCGTTAATTTGCGAGGTATGCTAAACCTAGTGAGGATTTGATTGTGGGAAAAATTGCATATCTCCTGAGCTCTAGATCTGAAAAAGGTATTTTGCCTCTACCTACTTTTGAAAAGTAATCCACTTCAACAATCAAGAATTACTGTTTGCCAGTTGTCCTAGGAAGTGGCCCTACAAGATCGATGTCGCACTTATCAAAAAGGAAAGGGACACCTACAAGCTACATCGGCTCGCTCGGGAGATGTCTACTATTGGCGAACTGTTGACACTGGTGGCATTGGTGGACAAGTCTCTCCACATCGGTGTCCATCTCTGGCCAATAATAACTTACTAGCAGAAAACGTATGAGACTTCGGTACCCATAATGTGCCCTATGTTTATTCATGACAAACTGAGAGTCTAACCGGATTCGCAGGAGGCGATCCCCACATATTAAAGCCAGCTTCATACCGCGGATGACTGCCTCATATTTATCGAAAAGTTAAATTAGACCGCTTATTGGACTTCTTCTCCTGTAGGTAATCAGACCCTTGTGCCTCCGCCAGACGTGCTCGATGGCTCGACAGTCTCAATAATCCATTCCAGTTGATCGGTGGATGGTGTAGTGATGGTTGGTTGGCATGTATCCATAGGTGAGGAGAACTCGGTCAGGAAGGCAGCTACGGCTTACCCCTTAGTCGCAGTTCGTGGTTCGAATTGGATATTGTACTCTCCGAGCTTGATGCTCCACTTACTTAACCTGTCGGAGGTATCAGACTTTTACAGTACCGTTTTAAGGAGGAACAACATGCAGACTGTAATTGTGTTCCCTTGGAAATATTGATACATCTTCTGGGAAATGGTGACTAGACCCAATTCAAGCTTCTCAAGGATGATGTATCTAGTCTTAGTGTCGAAAAGAGCTTTGCTGGTATAGTAGATGGGTCGTTGGACACTGGTTGGTTCTCTGACCATGACTGCACCTCACATAAAAAGGAGAAACCGATAAATACAAAAAAAAGCTCATCAGCGAGGGGGGCAGATAAAAGTTCTGGCAAAGTGAGGTAGTTCTTTAACTCGGTAAAGGCGTTATTGCACTTTTCCATCCAGTTGAATTTCTTGGCCCCTTGGAGAATCTCGAAGAATCGAATGGCTCTTATCTGAAGCTCTGGAAATGGAGCGAGAAAGTGTCGCGAGGCCTTTTATAAGATATTCTACCTCTTTGACATTCCAGGATGGTGTAATCTGTATAACTTCTTGTAGTTGGGCGGGGTTGGCCTCGATGCCCTTTTTGATGACTATGTATCCCAGGAATTTTTCACTTCTTACTCCGAAAGGAGCACTTGATCGGGTTAAGCTTTAAATTGAACTGACGTAATAGTTTGAACAGAGTTGGAGCGTCTGAAGTTGTTGGTCTGTCGTATGCGTTTTGGTGATCATGTCATCGATATATGCTTCCATGTGTTTACCCAAGTGTTCGCTAAAGATGTGGTTGACCAGGAGCTGATATGTAAACCCCGCATTCTTTAACCCGAATGACATTACTGTGAAACAGTATAAACTTTTCTCGATTTGAAACGTTGTGTGCTCTTCATCCAACGGGTTGAGCCTGATATGATTGTAGTCCGAGTACGTGTCCATGAACGATAGGAATTCGCATCTTAATCTGAATCTACCAGTCGGTCGATGCAGGTAAGGGGAATGCATCATTAGGGCATGCTTGGTTCAAGTCGGTGAAATCAACGAACATGCGCTATTGACCCTTTTTTCTTAATTAGAATCGGGTTTGCTATCCAGAACGGATACCAAGCTCACCTAATATGTCCTAGCCTAGATAGTTTTATCACTTTGGAAAATATGGCCTCATTGTTTCGGCAGGGAAATATTGTCGCTTCCGTCGCACAGGTTTGGTATATGAGTCGATAGCTAACTCGTGGCAAATAACTGACTAGTCAACCCCTGAGACATCATTTGCATCCCGTGCGAACACATCAAGATTTCTTTCTAGAATTTCTTCTAATGAATGCTTAAATATAGAAGTTAGATTGTTTCCCAATCGTAGAGTGCGGACCTTGGTTACTACTTCCTCGATGGAGTCTGGAAGGTCATCTTCTGGTTGTTATGTTTCTCTTACGTTATCAACTGGTTCAGACAAGGGCTGGCCATTTTTATCTCCCTGATCCCCACCCCCTCACCAGTTAATTGCTATATGAGGGGCTTGGCAGGGTCGATGGTAACTCTGTAACAGGTTTTTGTACTATGATGACTCACCCGGAGGATGTCGACCATGCTCCGTACAAGGTATTTGATGTATTTTCTGAATGTGCATGGTGTGGCATCCATCCTATGCAATCAGGGTCTGCCAATTATCGCATGATAAGAACTAGGGGCATCAGAGATCATGAACAGTGTTTCAAGCTCTCGCTTAGTAGCTTCGTATCCTACTTTAACCATCATCTCGACTACTCCAACGCATTGGGATGCCTTACTTTCGTATCCGACCAAAGTTTGTTAGGTGGGCTTATAGGGTGGCACTTTATGCAATCGATTATAGATGTCTTTAAAAATGTTGTCGGCCAAGCTACCCCCATCAACTAAGACTCGAGTGACCATCACCCCCCCCCCCCCGATGTCTAGATTTATCGTTAGTGTATCTTCATGGGGCATGCTGACCCCTCTCAAGTCATCATCATTGAACGTAAGGTCTGTCACCGGGTCTCGGTGGTTACGGTAAGATAAGGCTTCAACTTCACATACCTCGTGATTGGTTCACGAACTTTTGCTGGTTTTTTTCCATTAGGTCACCTTGGAGTTTTCACCGGAAATAGTAAAAAGAGATGGAGAACTGTCCTTTATATAGACAGTGTTGTTGGCCAATTTGGATCGCCTCCCATTTCTAGCTTGAGGTGATAGTGTGGATCTTTTTTCGATGATGATGTTGGATTGACCATCGGCAATGGTGAATAGCCATTGTTTTCCCTTGTCTTCCCCGAGCATCATCATCATCATCGAGCTTATCTTCATTAAACGGGCGCGTTTCTTCCTTCTGCTTAGGCTGACGGTAGTGATCTTATTGTCTGATGAATTAGATGAGTTATTTACTGTCTATCAGTCTCTTAATTTCTTCTCGGTTGCCAGAACTTGTCTGTTGGGAGGCCATGATCGTTATGATAGGAGCATAAATACATGTTTGATAGTTTGAGACCGAGAGCGCGTATTACTCGCAACGTTCGATACTTCATTCTTCCCTTTGTTTGATCGTAAATAACTTAGGACTCTGTTAGTGAGGTAAACCGCCTGAATAGATTTTCATAGTACAACAATCTTCGAGCGGTATCTCGACGAGGAGCGTCATCGACCTTTCTCCGGTCAGATTGCCTTCCTTTAGGGTCATATACATGTTTGTCAGGCAAATTTCCTTTTCAGGAATCATCTACTCGGATGAAAGAGTCTGTGCGGGCTAGGAAGTCTTCTATGACCTCTGTTGGGAATCTAACAAGATCAAGATACAAGTCCCCTCTATGGTCGAGCCCCCTCTTGAGTGAGGCTACAACCATACTATTCTCTAGATCTGGAAAAACATTTATAGAATGAACAAAATGCTTAATATAACTTTTTAAAGACTCACCTCGCTTCTGATAAAGGTCCATAATCGAATCTCACTCGCACTTGAACTCTTTGTTTCTCACGAATCTTTCTCTTAAGGATTTCCATAAACCCGCGAAATCATGAATGGATCCCTTAGGTAGACTACTGAATCAGTGCATTGTGTTTCCCTTGAGGGTCATTGACAGGGCTCTGCATAGCATAGCGTTGCTGGGGTGAACGCCATCATCATATTACAAAATTGTTCCAGGTGCCTCTCTGGATGCCATGTTCCGTTATAAGCTTCAATTATGAAAGCGTTGGAACATTTATTGGCTCTGCTTTCTTCTTCTCCTTATTTTTTGTCATCAAACTTGGAGGATCGATCCCCCCGCTGAGCACGCCTGTCGTCTTGCCCAGATTGATAGTTGGCTCGGCTACTCCAACGCATTGGGATGCCTTACTTTCATATCCGACCAAAATTTGTTGGGTGGGCTTATAGGGTGGCACTTTATGCAATCGATTATAAATGTCTTTAAAAATGTTGTTGGCCAAGCTACCCCCATCAACTAAGACTCGAGTCACCATCACCCCCCCCCCCCCCCCGATGTCCAGATTTATCGTTAGTGTATCTTCATGGGGCATGCTGACCCATCTCAAGTCATCATCGTTGAACGTAAGGTCTGTCACCGGGTCTCGGTAGTTACGGTAAGATGAGGCTTCAACTTCACATACGTCGTGATCGGTTCACGACCTTTTGCTGGTTTTTTGCCATTAGGTACCCTTGAAGTTTTCACCGGAAATAGTAAAAAGAGATGGAGAACTGTCCTTTATATAGACAGTGTTGTTGGCCAATTTGGATCGCCTCCCATTTCTAGCTAGAGGTGATAGTGTGGATCTTTTTTCGATGATGATGTTGGATTGACCATCGGCAATGGTGAATAGCCACTGTTTTCCCTTGTCTTCCCCAAGCATCATCATCATCGAGCTTATCTTCATTAAACGGGCGCGTTTTTACCTTCTGCTTAGGCTGACGGTAGTGATCTTATTGTCTGATGAATTAGATGAGTTCCTCACTGTCTATCAGTCTCTTAATTTCTTCTCGAAGTTTGCAGAACTTGTTTGTTGGGCGGTCATGATCGTTATAATAGGATCATAAATACATGTTTGATAGTTTGAGACCGAGAGCGCTTATAACCCGCAACGTTCGATACTTCATTCTTCCCTTTGTTTGATCGTAAATAACTTAGGACTCTGTTAGTGAGGTAAACCGTCTGGATGGATTTTCATAGTACAACAATCTTCGAGCGGTATCCCGGCGAGGAACGTCGTCGACCTTTCTCCGGTTAGATTGCCTTCCTTTAGGGTCACATACATGTTTGTCAGGAAAATTTCCTTTTCAGGAATCGTCTACTCGGATGAAAGAGTCTGTGCAGGCTAGCAAGTCTTCCATGACCTCTCTTGGGAATCTAACAAGATCAAGATACAAGTCCCCTCTACGGTCGAGCCCCCTCTTGAGTGAGGCTACAACCATACTATTCTCTAGATCTGGAAAAACATTTATAGAATGAACAAAACGCTTAATATAACTTTTTAAAGACTCACCTCGCTTCTGATAAAGGTCCATAATCGAATCTCACTCGCACTTGAACTCTTTGTTTCTCACGAATCTTTCTCTTAAGGTTTTCCATAAACCCGCGAAATCATGAATGGATGCCTTAGGCAGACTACTGAATCAGTCCATCGTGTTTCCCTTGAGGGTCATTGACAGGGCTCTGCACATCATAGCGTTATCGGGGTGAACGTTATCATCATATTATAAAATTGTTCCAGGTGCCTCTCTGGATGCCATGTTCCGTTATAAGTTTCATTCTGAAGGGGTCGAATTTACTTAGTAATTGGGCTTCGAGGATTTTCTCCATGAACAAAGACTCCTCGAGAATGTAGCTGGACATTCTCGATCGGACCTGGGTATATTGCACGTCTTCATCCTCTCCGGCCCTCGTAGACAGATCATGCGCACATCTTGCTACGGTTACCATTCTTTGGAATATTTATTGGCTTTGCTTTCTTCTTCTCCTTATTTTTTTTTCATCACACTTGGAGGATCGATCCCCCCGCTGAGCGCGCCTGTCGTCTTTCCCAGATTGATAGTTGGCTCGGCTACTCCCTGGAGCCTTAACGGTTAGGGCTTCCAGTGTGTCGTTCATCCCAACAATGGTATCATGCATGGCCTGCTCCCTAACGTCATGCTCACAAGATACCTTGAGTTGATCTTGATGTAGGCGTTGTAGTTGTTGTTCCAATTTTTAGAATGTCTGTGTGTTTACCGGATTATTTCTCGGCACCTCATGCACAATGGGAGCCGTCATGTACACCGATGGGTTAATATCCGGTTCAGTCTCGGTTACAGGCTGTTATATCGGCGTGTTGCTTCATCGGGGACTGTTGTTGTATTTTCTGGGTTGTTGGTAGCGACAAGAGTGAACTGCTTCATAGGAATAGAAAATTTGATGATGGATCGAGTTTGAAGATACCTCGTAGAAGAACGCTTATGTTCATTTGTAGGTTTGGTGAGCAAAGGTCATTGAATAACATATATTATATATATGATCTCAAAAACAACAATTTTAGCCTCGGGCAAGCTATAGAAAATTGATGTGAAGTGCGACTGAACGAGGATTATTTGATATTTCTCAATCCATATGGAAAGGTGTTAGTTCATGTAACGATAACTTCCAATCGACTTTACAAGGCTATCATGAAGATAGGGAGTACTTTATGCTTACAAGTTTAAATCGATGAGAATTGGAAGTGGTATCAAAGGATTGGTCATGTGAATTTTAAGACTTTGAAATTGATGAGAGATAAAGATATGTTGATAGGTATGCCAAATATTGGAGATGAAATTGAAACTTGTGAGTCATGTTTGGCCGAAAAACAAACACATGGCTCATTTTCGACGTAGATAAGGCACCACGTGTCACGAGCTCTTGAACTCATGTATGGGGTCCTATGTGGTCGGTTCTCGCCATCAACACTTGTTGAGAGAAAATACATGCTCATTTTTATTGATGGTTATTCGAGATATATATGGAGCAAACCCATGAAAGAGAAGAGTGAAACATTTGAACGTTTTAAACGCTTTAAGGCCATGGTTAAGAAAAAAATCGGGCAAGGAATAAAAATGTTTTGAAATGATCGAGGATAAGATCTTACATCGATTGAGTTCAACATATTCTGTGAAGAGATTAGTATCACAAGGAATTTGACTGCTCTTTACACCCCGTAGCAAAATGGAGTTGTAGAAAGGTGAAACAAGACTTCTAAATTACTTGTGGAGAGAGGCAGTATGACACTCGACTTATCTCATCAATCGAGTTCTCACTAAGACTTTGGAAGGTGAGACACCATATGAGTGTTATATGGGTAAGAAACTGAATATCGAACACGTGAGGATCTTTGGTTTCTTGGCTTATTGAAGATCGACGACGCACATTTCAAGAACCTCGACAAGAGCTCACGACCACTCGTGAATCTTGGAACTGAACTAGGCTCAAAAGTGTAACGCCTTTACAATCCAAAGAAATAAGGTTGTTGAAAGTCAAGATCTTAATCCGTGTTAAAGATATAGGGTGGAACTATAGTGAACATGAATAATGCAGTGATTCCAATATGTTTAAAGTTGTTGATATGGATGAGAAACTTATCGTTGATCAAGCACACGAGTTTAATGAAGATGATAAAGTTGAAATCGTCGATATCGATACACACGAAGACGGTAAATTCCCTTCTTGAAACAATTGCTCGGTACTCACCGACTAATGGTGTTCATTTGTCAGACCCAACTCTATATCGAACTCTTGTAGGGAGCTTAGTCTATCTTACAGTTACTCGACCAGATATAGCTTATGTTTTTCATGTGGTTAGTCAGTTTCCTACCGCTTCTACATTTGTCCATTGAGGATTTTTTCTTCTATATTGAGATATCTTCTTGGCACTCAATTCCAGAGTATTTAGTTTCCTTCGACCTCTTCACTTGAACTGTGTGCCTATAGCGATGCTGATTGGGATAGTGATCCTCATGACCAAAACAATACTACTGGTTTCTGTATTTTTCTTTGAGATTCATTAATCTTATGGAAAAGCAAGAAAAAAAATACGGTCTATAGATTGTCTACGAAAGCTGAATATTGTGCTATGGTTGTGACTACATGTGAGAGTTTTTGGTTACGATGGCTTCCTGCATATATGGGGGTTAATCTTACTAAACCCATTTTCATACATTGTGATATAAAAAAGAGTCATGCAGATAGCAAAGAATTATGTTTTTTCATGAGAGGATGAAACACATTTAATTAGATTGTCACTTTACTCGGCATCATCTTCAGATTGGCACCATCTTGCTTCCATATGTTACATCAGCTTTGCAAGTTGCTGATATTTTCACTAAGGCTCAATCAACAGCGCGGTTTCATTTTTTTGTGACAAACTCGTAATTCTTATTACTGTTTCATTGTGAGTTTGAGAGAGGGTGTTAAAGATATAAGGCCGAAGCTAGTTGTCTCTTTATTTTTATCTATAAATATGAGCATATACTCTATCTAATTCTTATGCTGCTAATATTGTGAACTTTTTTATGGGTTTTTTATGGTGTTATAGTTCCTAATAAGAGATTATATGATTGAAGTTCTTTCGACTTTATGCGTGAATTTTTAGCTAAATCATTTTAGTTGATATACATGTAGCCATATCTCCTCAAACCTCGTATATAGCAACAACGGTAGACATATCCTATACCAAAGTCATTCAGTTGCATTTGGTTGACAAAATTAATCGAATTGCTTCTTTTTAAAATGTAAATATTTTATTTAAATTTTGTAAACAACTCAACCCAAACTCCACTTAGTCTTGAATCTATGTATTTTGTTTGGATTCTATGGATAATTCAGACTAAGCTCTCCTTTATTTTGGATGTATTTTTTTGTGTTGACTTTTATGGATAACTTAGACCAAGTTCCACTTAATTTCAAAGGTATGTCTCTAATTTTGACTTCTTTGCACAAATCAAACCAAGGTTGGAGTTCTCCATGCCACTCTATAGATGACAAATGATATGCTTAATTTTGTGTTGTAAACTTGCTCACACTTCCCTCGATTGTTTGGTTAGTTACCAAGCAACTTTTCGAGTGAATTTTCATTCCGGAGTTGCACAAGCAAAGCATTATAGGGTAAAATTTTGTTAAATATAAACTATTTACAAGATTTCATCACTTAAATGCTTTTAATTGAAAGATGATCCAAATCTTGTATCAACACAAAACAAACATATAAAGTGATAACGATAATCAAATGGAATATAAGCGGATGTGTTCCATGTTCCAAGGATTTTGATTGTTTCTCCCCTTTGTATATTCTAACCATAACATTCATTGGTGGTTGTACTAAATCACGCGCTATGGATCACTCCATGTCTGTTAAATCTTGCATATCCTTAACTATTGTGTGTGTTGAAACATACGTAAAAGAACTAAGCTTCTGATGTTGATTTTTTGCTCCAACTTCAAGTTATACTTTTTTTATCTTCTATTACATGGAAAACTTCTGTAAATGGGTTACAACTTAGAATTGTTCGAGCATGTCAAGATTGTCTCAATAACTAGCATTATTGACTTGCTCATTGTAATGTATGATCCACATAATAGAAGGCTTAATTTTTATTAGTATCACCACTTTCGTCTCGTAAGTAAGCTCGAAAGGTGTCTCTCCAATAGGCCTACAATATGTGCTTTGGTATGTCTAGTTGACCTTATCCTAGGTTTCAAACCAAAAAAAATAGCTTCCTCTCATGATTTTCTTCAGGTCATCCATAATTATGCGGTATGTCGCATTTACCATATCGTCCGCTTACAGGTGATAGAATTTGAAATATGGTGTTGAATTTAATAGTCTATCCAAAAGTTTATCATTTATTTATCTAATTTTCAAACTATAGTTCGTAATATCAGATGAGGATCCTCGGGGCACTAAAATGATACAGTATATATATATATGAATTTCCTTATCTATTTCTTTTGAGTTTGATCCAAATGTTTGACTTCCATTCGGTATTATAATCGATTACAGCAATGATGTACCTTACATTCTATATTCTTACATGGAAGGTCCCACCAAGAAAAAACCTCGTTTGTTAAACGCGCATGCACTTAATATTGAGTACAATACCATTATTGATTGATATTAAATACAGGAACACCACTGATAATTATATTATTTTATTACCAATTAAAGAGCGTCTCCATACATGCCCGACCAATCGTGACCGAGCGTAAAGGCTTTGTGCGCTGACATGTAACTGCTAATGTGTCCCTTACACGAGCCAATGTGCATCTTCTTAAGAAAATACTCAGCCTTGGTCGGGTCCAAGAACTTTTAAAATGACTATAAATATCAACTGCAATTCATGCATGATTATTACCTCGCTAAACGCAACCTCAAATTTTGAGAGTCTAACTTATCCACATGCTTAGTTATGTTAGTGTCATACTCTTTTATGGGTGTCAGCCATAAAGTTACCTCAATATAACATGATGAGCATATCTTACTTTATTAATGTTATGGCCAAATATAACTATATCAACTACAAGAGAACTCATTAAAACTATATTATTTGACTCCATAATAAATATGATTATTTTCATATGGTAAACAAACTTCAAATAATACTATAACCAAATATAACTTTAGTAATAATAATAATAAAACATCATTTTAATTAAGGTTATTAACCATTTGGATGTATCTGCGATACTAAATAACCAAAAAAGGAAACCAAAAGTTTTTTTACTTATAAATTATCTCATTAAATCAGCAATAACTAATCACATATTTTAATTTTGAATTTTATATTTTTACTCATTTTTCGATATTTATGTTTACTGTTGTTTGTGTTTTTCATTAGTTTCACTATGTTCGTCGTATTCTCTGTTAGCTCTCCAAAATTCGAAATTTAGATTTTTTTATGTTGTATTAAAAAAATTAAGTAAGATAGATTATTCAAAGGTATGTTTTGTGGTTTTCTATGTATTCATTCACGATTTTTTTCTTTTTTTTCATTTAAATTCGATTGTATATGTTGTTTTCTATGCTTTTAAATTTTTGTTTATTTGTTAGTTTTGAGTTTTTTTGTATTTTATAGTATTTAAAATCTTTTATCTGTTAGTTATGATTTTGGTTACAATTTTCTAAATCGCGATTTTAAATCTTTTGGTTTTGGTTGTTTTGTATATAAGGTGTAAGCACATTACAAAATCGTTTTTTTTTTATTTTTCATTTTTTAAATTTACTTTCGCGATGGTTCATCATGTCGTGATTAATTGGATTTTTATTTACAAAATTATGAATAAATTACTATTTATTTTTATTCGCATTGGTAGTATTTAAAAGAATGTATGTTTTTTTCGTTGTGTTATTTGATAGGATCAGATATTTTTGGACATGTATTGCAGTAACTCGGTGTTCATTCGAAGGGATAATTCAGACAAGATAAATAAAAGTTGATGACTAAGCAGTAACCTAAGCGAACCTATGACTCAGCTATGTGCCGAGTATCTTGAATCATGGGCTTGCAGGCTGATAAAATAGGCCTAAATAGAAGATCTGACCCGAATACCCATATACTTTAAATATTCCAACAAACGGTATTAAATGAGTTGGACTTTCTCAAAAGCATTAAATACAAGCATGCACCTCCTTTCTTTCACTACTCTCTACTAAACACTTAATATCTACCAACTAAAAGATCTTCCGATTTTACCCCTAAATTAGATTTTTCCATCACCAGATTGGCGGCGACAGTGGGAGCACGAGGTGCTTGAATACCTCTATTCAAAACCTTAGTTATAATTTGAACTTCATAAATTATTGAGACATTGATGTCAATATGCATGAAGTTCTACCTCATGAAAATAAAGGAATAAGAGATGATAATGAGCATGATATTGTGTCCCATATCAATCAGAACATAGTGGAAAGACCATTAATGCAAGAGGAACGTGATCAGTTGAGATATAAGATTGAAGCTCTGAGAGCCTAATGGCAAGCTGAAATAGCATTGAAAGAAAAATATGATGCGGGAGGTATATCTAAAGATGAGCCTGGTGGTAATAACAAACAAGATGAAAATGAGTAATCTCCAAAGACTCGTATTGATTCTAAAAAAGAGCATCGGCTTAAAAAATAGATGAGCACGAGGATCTATTAAAAATCCAACCACAGTAGCTGACTCTGATGGGTTCTCTTCATCAAGTAGTGACCATGGTCATCAGAAGAAAAAAAATAAAAGTTATCTAGAAAACATTCCAAGAAAAGAGATAGAAAGGGTAAAGGGAAGAAAAAGAAGTATCAAATAAAAGTTAAAGAATCGGTTGATCACGATATTGATCATTTGATAAGTGATCAATTTGCTACCCAATCTGAATCATGTATCTTTGCCACTTCAGACGAAGATCAAATGTTTAGCTGAAGTCATAATTGGAGGCAATCTCCTTTGTTCTCAAATATTTTAGTGGGGTATGTTCCTATGTGTTTTGATAATTCTAAAATGGAAAAATATGATGGAATCAAAGATCCTGATAATCACCTTGAACAGTTCAAAAATTTCATGATGAATTTTGATGATGATGATGATAAGTTTTTATGCCGAGTTTTCTCACAGACCTTCAAAGGAAGTGCATTAATGTGGTATAATAGTTTACCTCAGGGATCCATTAAAATTTTGATGTAGTTTGGATAGCCTTCCAGAGGTAATTTGTGGGAAGTAAAGAGCTCAAGGGAAACGGTGATACCATAATCTATTGTGCGCAAGAACAGAATGATCTTTAAAATATTACATCAGCCATTTTGTAAATGCAAAACAATGGGTTAACTGATTGTTTTGTGCAAGTAGTTATTGCTTCTTTAAGATAAGGTTTGAATCCGGGTGAATTAGTTTATTCAGTAACTCGGAAGAAAGCAATGACTTAGGGAGGGTTACTCAGCCAGGTCGGAAAATAAATCATAGTGGAGGAAACTAAAAAATCTAGAGAACCACACCTGAATAGATCTGCTTCAAATGCTTTAACTCTGCAAGCCAATACTCAATCTAAAGCCACAGTCAATTTTAGGCCCAAATATTCCAGACATGGTTCGCATTGTCCTAGGCAAAATCAATGAAATCAAACCAACAAGGTAGACCCACTAGTGGGTTCAACCTGAATGGTTTGTCGAACTGGGTGAAAGTGTATCTATCATTTATGAAAAAACCAAGAATATTGTGCATTTTCGAAGGCCATCAACAATTCAATCTCCCATAGAAAATCAAAATTATCATTTTTGTAGATACCACAATGATGTGGATCATGATACCCAAGATTGTATTGACTTAAAACAGGAAGTACCGATCTTAATTATAAAGGGGAAACTATCAGCATTTCTTAAAAAGTAAGGGGGCAACAAGCCAGTTAATACTCACTATTAGCCTAGTGCAAGTACAACACAAGCAACTTCGTAAAGTGCTTCATGACTGAATATTGGCATGTCTAGACAGGCTGATACCATGGTAATTGTAAAAAGGTTTGATATGGATTTGGAGTACTTGGATCCTGATCCATATCAGAATCAATTCAGGATAATAGTAAAAAGAACATACATGATATCTGATGCGGCTTTTTTGAATCTTTAACCATTTTTAGGGGGGATACCGTGATAGTGCCTTCAAGTTGTTCAAGAAAAAGACATGTCAATAGTCTCACTACTGAGTTAGAGGAAAAATGTCTACACATCTGTATCAAAGTCCTGCTATATTCATTGTCTTCGATGAGGATGATCTGAGAAATATTGCAGGTCTACACGAAGATGTTTTGGTAATAGGGGCGTCCATTGAGGGTAATAACGTACGTTGAATCTTGATTGTACAGGAAGTTCGGCCAATATTTTATTCTTATCAACTTATAAGAAAATAAATAATCCTTCGATCATCCAGCGCTCGAATCCGACCATTGTAGGATTCACTGGTAGCTCAGTCGATGTGATCAAAGAGTTTGAAGAAAAGGTCTTGTTAGGGAAATGACATTTAAGAAGATGGTGAGGGTTTTGTTTATAATAGTTGATTGTCGGACGTCTTAAAATGCTATATTTTGTAGGTCTTTGTTGTCTAGGATGCATGCAGTGACTTTCACAATCCACCAATGTTTGAAATATGTTATGAGAAGGCTGGTTTGCATTATTCGAAGTATTCATAAGGTCGCTTGTGAATGTTATATCACTGCTCTTGCACCAAATTTGTTGGGAGCAGTCTAAGTTGACAAAAGAATAACGATCAATGGAGCCTTCCTCCGAACCAAATGAAATGTAATATCCAAGGGAGGCTCCTAGCGCGTTGATCTCTGTTGAAGAAATTAAAATTCATCATTTGGCAGAAGGTAAAAGTGTCGAGGTTGGGTCTAAATTATCGGTAAGATTAAAATAAAAATTGTTATCATTTTCATCTAATAACCTACATGTATTTTCTTGGTGTAATGAGGATGTAACTAGAGTTCTAGCCAGCATGATTAGTCACAAACTGTCTGTTTGATCTGATGTTGGGCCACTGGTACAAAAAAAAGAACTTTTTCTAGAGAAAAATCTGAGGTGATAGTCCAAGAAGTAGATCGGCTAACCAAAGTGGGACATATTAAAGAATCTCATTACCTTATTTGGACAGCTAACCCAGTCCTAGTCAAGAAGAAACGAGGAAAGTGGTGTATGTGCATTGACTTCATAGATATCAATAGAGTTTGTCCCAATGATTCTTTTCCAGTGCCCCGTATAGATCAACTAGTAGATTCTACCTCAGGGAACAAGCTATTATCATTTATGGATGTTTTTTCAGGATATAATCAGATACAGATGGATCTGAATAATCAAGATCACACTACATTTATTATCAGCAAGAGGCTTCATTATTATAAGGTAATGCATTTTGGGCTGAAAAATGTTGGTGTCAGTTACCAACGACTGGTTAATAAAGTGTTTGTCAATCAAATCGAGAGAAATATGGAAGTGTATATCGATGATATGATGGTTAAAATCCCTAAGGAGAAAGACCATATATCCGACCTCTATAGAACTTTTTCTAGCTTGAAAGCCATCAATTTGAAGTTAAATCTTGAAAAATGTACCTATGAGGTTCGATCTGGTAAGTTTTGGGGTTATATTATGAGTGAGAGAGGAATTCAGGCCGACCCAGACCAGTTAAATGCTTTGTTGGCCATGGATCCACCTCGGAATACTAAAGAAGTTCATATAGTGATTGGAAGATTGGCAGCATTGAGCGGATTCATTTCAAGATCATCATATAAATGTGCTCAGTTTTTGAAGGTCTTAAGAAATACTAAAGACTTTAATTGGTCTCCCAATTATGACCAATATTTCCTTGAGCTCGAAAGGAACTTATCCTAACCCAAAACTTTATTTAAACTTGTTGATAGGGAAAAGATTTACATGTATTTAGTAGTATCAGAATATGTTTTAAGTGTTGTATTGGTGCAAGAAGTTGATAACTACCCTTGCCCCGAATATTATATAAGTAAGAGTTTGTTAGAAGCTGAGAAAAGATACCTAAAATTTGAGAAATTTGCTTTAGCATTGGTAATAGCAACTCGAAAGATGAGACCTTACTTACATGCATATTCTTTTTTAGTACAAACCTCTTTTCCATTGAAGAATGTGCTACAAAAGGATGATATATCGGGAAGAATGACTAAGAGGCCTCGTGAAGAAGCTCGAATCAGTAAGAATAAAAAAGAATGGATGATCTGAACTGATGGTGGATCCAGTACAATAGTAAAATTGAAGCTGTAGTTTATCTAATCTCTCTCTATTGTGATTTTATGTATCAATATATACGTTTTGGATTAAGAGCATCCAACAATAAGGTGGAATATGAGGCAGCAATAGCTGGACTAAAGCTAGCTCAAATATGCAGTGCCAAGAGATTCTGATTGATAAGTGATTCCCAATTGCTCGTTCATCAAGCTCTCGGGAAATCCAAAACTAGAAAATATCACTTGGTAAAGTATCTACAAGTATTAAGAGAGGTTTCAGTTGAGTTTAAATGCGTTAAATATGAACTGTTTCAAGATCGGAAAATTCTATGGCTGATGTTTTAGCCATTATAGCTTACTCCGAAGCATATCTTTGGATCATAGTGTAAGAATGTCCTTCTATAGCTACAACAACAGAAATAAATGGTGAAATGGGAGAAAGTATGCATATATTGACTAGAGAAATGAGATTCAAGAATTTGTTACTAATGGAGTTTTACCTTCATATAAGGTTTTAGCCAAAAAGATCAAATAAAGCTCGTGGTTTCCTAGTTTTGAGGGGAATTCTTTATAAAAAAATCTTTTAGCAGGCCTCTGCCTGATGGTGAAGGGTCAGCACATTGTGGTTACAAAGTTTTGACTATAAGAGTATTGTTAGTGGGATACTATTGGCCTACCATTATGGCAGAAGCTTAATATTTAGTAAAGAGATGTGACAATTGTCAAAGGTATGAAAATATCATCTATGTGCCATTAGTCCCCATGGAATATGTATCTGAACCGATACCCTTTGATAGATGGGGGATGGACCTGGTCGGACCCCTTCCGATGACTTCTGGGGGTTTCCAAACTATAATAGTAGCCATAGAGTACTTCTCCAAGTGGGTGGAAGCTGCACCTTTATCTGGAACAACATCTAAAGTGGTGATAAAGTTTATCATCTCCAACATATGTTGCCGATTTGGCATCCTCAAGCGCATCACTACTTAAAATGGTCCTCAATCTGATAACAAAGACATCAATAAATCTTATACATTAAGAGGAATTCAGCATTGTTTCTCTTCACCTTTTCACCCTCAAGATAATGGACAAGTTGACGTATCAAATCAAAAAAATTTAATAGGTTTGAAGAAGAATTTAGAGGGAGCAACTGGGAAATGACCAAGCTACTTACAAGAGGTATTATGGGCATATCGAACCACTCCTCACACAACTACTCAAGAGTCTCCATTCTCTTTAGTCTATCAGATGGATGTTATTACGACTATAGAAGCTACCATTCCTTCTTTCAGAGTTAGAAATTATTTTGAAGAGCAGAATAAGTTGGTTGTCAGGGCTCACTTGGATGTAGTTAAAGAAAAAATAGTGAAATCTCATCTAAGAACTGCACATTACTAAGGCTTGATGAGAAATATATTTGTGTCTAAAGTAAAAAATAAGAGATTTTCAAATTGGAGATAAAGTGTTGAGAAAAGTGTTCTTGCACACCAAGGAGAAACAATTCAAAAAATTAGCTCCGAATTGGGAAGGACCATACATCGTATATGAAAGAGTTAAGCATGGAACATACAAGCTTCTTGACAAAGAAGGAACCCTTTGAAGCACCATTGGAATGTTGAGAATCTCAGGTTATATATAGAATGAACTCATTTTGTAAATATTTACTTCATTTTAATTCAATGTAAATATTTGGGGGCATACTCTTTCCTACCCTGGTGGCGCTGGGAGGTTTTAATGAGGTGTCTGAATTTCAATATATATACTATTTTTTGCCTTTTTTAATAAAAAGTTTTTTCACTAAAATCGGGTGGATTAAAGGTTTATTAAATATTTGTTGCATTTGCCTTCAAATGGATTATCTATGAATGGCTCGGATAGATTAAAGACTCATTAAATATTTATGGCCTTCAAATAGATTACATTTGAATGGCTCAGATGGATTAAAGACTTATTTAACATTTATGGCCTTCAAATAGATTACATTTGAATGGCTCGGATGGGTTAAAGACTTATTAAATATTTATCACCTTCAAATGGATTACCTTTGGATGTCTCAGATAGGTTAAAGACTTATTAAAGATTTATTATCTTCAAATCGATTACCTTTGAATTGCTCAGATAAATGTGAGACTGATTAAGGGTTTACTGCCTTTAAAGAAAAAAAAGCCTTTTAATGGCTTGATCGGATTTAATATGTTGCTGAACTTTTATCATCTTTCAATAACATCAGAGATTAATAAAGTATAAAAGAAAATATGGAAAATACAAAGTGAACAGAACAAATATGGCATAAAATGTTGATAGGCTCATGAAAGATATCTGATCCACATTACATACAACAAGGACTTGTGCAAACATGGTTACTAAAAAATCTTATCCAAAAATAAGAAGATGTCTTGCATACTCCAAGGACTTTGATTCAAAACACAAACACAGTAAAAATAGTTAACCTTAGGGCTCATTCCCCTCGATTTTCTTCTCAACCTTTCATTCTCCTTCTTAATCATCATCTGAGTTTTTCTCAACCTCATCATTAGATTTCAATTCATCCGCGGAAATATTAAGTTCATCACTATTTTCCATATTATGCAAAGGGATTTCTTTATATGGCACAAACCTCCATAACTTCCCAAAAGACCGTTTGGGAAAAGTCTCATGGAACAATAGGACCATATCCGATTTAACAGATTCTTCTCTCCGATTCATAGATTTTAACACCCCCTCAACATATACATCCATTGCAGTAGCTATGTCTTGAGCTTTTCTATCTTTTAGAGAAGTAATCTCATCTTCTCTTTCATTAATGATAGGTTCATCTATTATTGGAAGGACGTTACTGCCTAAACCAAAGGGGTAGTTTGGATATATATCTCACCAAGCTTATTATGAACAGTCAGGCCAAGTTAATTGTGACTCAGCTGTGTGCTAAACCATTTAGGTTCTGGGATTTAAAGGTTGACCTGAATCCAAAGTCCGACCCAAATGGCCCATGGTTCATAAAAAAGTATAAATACCCTAACCACCTTCATTTAAAGGGTAATAAAAACTTTACTGCTAGTACACACCTCTTTCATATCTCGACACTTCACTCCAACATTAAATTCGTGAAAAAAAAAAATATTTCTTAGTATACCCTCTGATCAGAAACAACCCACACCAATTAAGAAGATCTTGTAACCCATTTTTCTTATCAGATAATTGGTTGATTGCACCTTTATCCTTGGTCAGTTGTTCCCTTAAGGAATTTATTTATTTGGAAGTGGTAGACTATAATTCGGTATAACTAGTCTGCAAATTTTCATGATCGGACTTATTGTCAAATCATCATAGAGTTGTTTCTTTTCTTGGCCTAAAGTCTCAACCTTGTCTTACTCAGCCTTCTTAGAATCTTTCAGGCTTTGATTTTCAGTGTAAAGGGAAATGGTGTCTTTGACTTGAGATCTAACTTGCCTTTCCAAGTCGACTATTGGCCTTACATAGCCTAAAACTGCATAACCCAGTGTATCATGCTCACTAGACACTTCAAAGGATTTACCATCATGCATCATAACTTTGGAAATGGTGGTAGATTGGTGGAAAATTTTGTCAAAGTCTTCCTTATTAAATTCACTAAAATACAAGTTTCATATGTCATCCAAATTAACGTCACCTTCAGCAGAAGGTTGGTTAGCAGCAGGAAACGCTGGGGAATAAGGATTTATATGTACCTTTTCTTGGCAAGAAACTTTGGTATGAGTACTAGAAGGAAGGACTTCGGCTCGGAGTATGATCTCCAAACCAATGGTAGTTTTTTTCTTTTTTCCAGCTCTTTTATCACTACCCTCTTTGCTCTCTTCTACAATTTATTTCTCTAACCGTTGGAGAGTTCAATGGCTCTTTAGCCTCACCTATGGTAACAGCAATGCCCCCGAACAAAGCAGCATCAATCTCATCTGGAGTCCCCAAACTAGTCACATCGAGAAACTTTTGAGGTGGATCATCATTCTTTTTTTTCTTCTTTTTAATCTTATTAAGATGACTATGAGCCTTGTTAATGTCCGGTAAAAAAAGCTTACCATTAGTTTCCTCGGTCCTTTTGAAAATAACATCAGCTCCGGGAGGACTAGTAAATTTTTCCTATGAGAGCCCCCTGGTTGAGTTCGTTCTCCAAAAATGGGCCCTCTTCATGTTTCCCAGAGTGAAACAATTGTGGAAAGTAGTTCCCCCTTTTTCGGCGGCCCACTGGTGTAGCTTTGTAAAAGTGGTTCTTCGATATCCTAGATGTTTTGAGAACGTCTTTGAACACACTAAAAGATAAATCCGATGTGAGATTTAGTGTCAAAGTCTGATGTGAAAACTAACATCAAAACATAAAAAAGAAATCTATAAAACGTTTACCTGAACTTCTCCAACACCTGGTCAGTAAACTTGGATCTTCTTTAACTCTGATTTTCTTGTTGTTTTCCCAAGAACCACTAATGTAGAGGAATTGGGTCATCCAAAGATTTTCAACCTCCCGCAAATTATCAACGACTTTATAATCATTCCCCATGTTGAAATAGTAAAAGAGAATATGGTGATTTTGGCATAAAACGGCCATAACAACAAATTGTTCCATATGCATCGGAATCTTATACAGTCTTCAAGCTATGATGTTAGCCAATATGTATACTAAATATTGGGACTTAATTGGCTTGGGCATAACTTCACCAAGTGGAAGTATCTCACTATCTCTGGGTCCAAAGGGAACTGAAGGCCCCAATTAAGAACTTTGGTATATGCCACTGGCTCCCCAATTTTGTTATCCATCGGAGTCTTCTAAAGGATAGGAATCCTCACTTTGACAGACTCAGAAAAAACCCCACTTTTTCCTAATTTTGTCCAGTTTAGTTGTATGGTATATACATAGGAGATTTTTTGAAGAGCCAACAGATATTTAACTTTGACCTTGGAGAAGTTGGGCCCCACTCGCTCAATAAGGCATTCCGGAAGTGGTTCGGAGTCTGGTAGTCTAACTTTGTCTTTTTTTTCCTGAACTACACTAGTATCACTTGCTTTAACAGATGTCTCTGATGGAGTATCTTCCATACTTTCATCCATCTTATCATCTATTACATCTGGCCGATGGTCAATATTTTTAGATCCAGGATCCTCTTTTGCAACATGAGGGGCTCAATGGGTCGAACTGATGGATCCGGATCCGAAGTATGTAATGAAGAAAGCTTTATTATTGTAAGATCTTCTGTAGATGAGTTGCTAATATTGATGAGAACTTCAATAGGTTTCTCTATATCTTTGTCGGATGAAGTTGTGGATTTGGCTTAAAAAACCATGGCAATTCTTCGAGGTGTATTCTCTCCTACATCTAACCGCATAGCTACAAAAAGAGATGGAGTTTTATGACTAATGAATTTAGTTTTGAATGAATATTTCTCGATTAATTGAATGAGTGGTTCAAAATTTGTTAAAGATTGAATAAAAGGGATAAAGTTTTGGAACAACTGATGTTCTATAAGATGAAGAACTCATGTCTGGTTCTGGAATATCTTGTACAATCAGTCCACCAGGTGAAGCAGGTAGTCTGGAAGCGATTCTAACCTCATTTTCTTCTTTCTCTAACTTAGATAGATTGAGCCATCCTCCTTTGACTAAGGCAGTGAACATATAAATTTTGAAAAATAATAGAAGAACTGATGATGAACTGAGAGATTAGGCTTTCTTTCTCTATTTAGAATCAAAGTTTGAAAAAATTATTTCTCGCTTTAGAAATAGAAACAATGAAAAATCTCACATATATAGTTGAAAATATAATTTAGTATTTTACCTAGGGGGTGAATTGGCTAAGTAATGATTAAGAGCTATTAAACGTAACTCCTCTAGTTTTTTAAAGTTTAGATACGAGTACCTAGGAAAAAACGGCTAGTAGGTCCAATTATCATTTAACGCATGTCAAGAAACTTATTTATAAAATCGTGACCTTTGAGTTGTTCGTTAACCCTGGGATTCACTTCGGAACCTGGTTGAACATTGTTTATCATGATTAGCTCTCCCAAAGAATTTTTAAAAGAGCTAACGGGGCTAGATAATAGGATTGAATATTTTTGGACCTGCGTTACAGTAACTCGATGTTCATCCGAAGCGGTAATTCGGACAGGATAAACAAAGGTTGATGACTAAGTAGTAACCTAAGAGAACGTATGACTCAGCTATGTGATTAGTATCTTGAATCATAGGCTTGGGGGCTCATAAAATGGGCCCAAATAGAAGATTTGGCCCCAATGACCCATGGACTTTAAAAAGAGTATAAATACCTTAAGAAACGACATTAAATGGGTTGGACTTTCTCAAAAGCATTAAATACGAGCATACACCTTCTTTCTCTCACTAGTCTCTACCAAATAATATCGACAAAGATCTTCTGATTTTAACCCCTAACTACGATTTTTCCAATTTTATATCATGGTATAATCTGAAGAAAACATTATATAATATGTCATGCCTTACTTACGATAAAAATAATTCATGATATATTTCGTATTTCAAGTAGACATGATCTAATAAGTTATATTTTGTTTTGTTTTACTTTTAAGCAAAAGAGAACATATTATGAAATTTATGACATTTTTTTATAAAACTTTATCATCCCTTATAATCCATTCAATGTGAAAGCGTGGCATATTTTATAATATAAAAGACATGAAATAATATTCTTAAGTAGACTAATTATGTAACTCATAACATATTTTCATAAAAAAAAAGTTGTGCTTCCTATGATTCATATAATGTCAAGCCATATCAGATTTTTATAATACAAAAAACATGATGCTATATATTGTGCTTTATATTCCATTTCAACGTAAAGACATAACAATTTTTATAATGTGATAAGGCATTGGACATTTATAATGTGATAAGGCATTGCCCCTTTGTAATGTAAGAAGACATGACATTATACTCTTAAGCAATACATAATATATTATGTAAAGTCGCAAGTATACGATTTTTATTGTAGTTTTATGAGTATTTTAAGACTCAAGATATCGAACCCAAATGAGGAATTTTTTTTGCTATATCTAAAATAAAATAGAAAATAAATATCTGTTTAATTAAAAATATGTAGTAAACAAAAATTAATTAAGAAAAAAATAAATTAAATTAAATTAAAAAGAAACAATTAAATTGAATTGAGATCTAAATATCAAAAGTTGGTGTTGCAAAATAAAATAAAATAAAATAAAATAATTAATTAATAAAATTTAAAGAGATATATATTAAACAGTTCTATGGTTTTAACCATATATAATTTATTAAGAACTTCAAACAATTAACTAAATCAAATCTAAACATATCTTTTTTTTTTTTAAATCTAAACATATCTCTAGATCTCACAACTAACCCTTATGTATGAAATGTTATATCTCAAATCCCTTATCTCCTACAATTGAGTCATGCAACCTAAGAACCTGGTCCAAACCTAGTCCAAACTTCACTAGTCGTGGCCGTAGCACACTACTCATTCAACCTAGTGGCATTATTATATCTCGGAAATAGATTTTACATCTCTCTCTCAACCTAGATATACATTCAATAATAATACTAAATATATATAAATAAGAAATTAAAATTAAAAATCAATCCTGAACAAATATATATACAGAAGTTTTACACATTAGAAAAAGAACATGAGAGAAAAAGAAAAGGTAGACTCTTGACACTCTTATGTGTTTCCTTTGTATGATATGTTATGGTTTTTATTTATAGGAAGAATTATGTGCTTTTTATTAACCCGAATCCCCTAAAAATAAACCAGAGTATAATTATAATATAAAATAAAATACAAGAATTAATTTATTCTTTTATATTATATAATAGAATATTATAATTTAATATAACTGAAAATAAAATCATAATCTTTATCAAATAAAATAAAAGAATTATATTATTATTTTAAAATTAAATAAAAAATGTATTATTATTTATTCTTGGAAAACTAAAATATTTAGATTGTGATTTTCAATTAATATCTTATCTTTGGCCTTTCTTTATTTATTTATCTTCAAGTCATTGGCTTTTATCTTCCTTTTCTTTAATCATAGCTTCTATGTTTAAATTAATTTGTTATCTTTGGTCTTTCTTTCTTTATTCTTTATTTATTTACCTTCAAGTCAATTAATTTGTTATCTTTGGTCTTTCTTTCTTTATTTCTTTCTTTATTCTTTATATATTTATCTTCAAGTCCTTGGCTTTTATCTTATTCTTTAATTATAGCTTCTACGTGCAATCTTAGTATAAAATATCAAGAGAATATTTTTATTTATAATTAATTAAATTTAACAATTAAATTAGTATAAAAGTAATATAAAATTAAGGATAAATATACTTTGATCAACTTACCCCACTTATTAATTTGCTAGTCACGAGCAAAAATAAAATATCATAATTTAAAGTATGATCAAATGATATTATTCTATGGTATAAATTAAGACCAAATTTCTTAATTTCAAAACAATGTAATGAGTGAAGAATTCCTAACAATAGAAATTTGAAGAAATCTAATGAATCTTTCACATGAGAAAAAATTACATTAAACTGTAGTATACTACTTCTTAAATATTTTGTTAAGAAACATTTTATTAATAAACTACGATTTTTTTATCTTACTTAAATATTTTTATAAAATGTTTTAAAAAAATACTATTCATCATTTGTTTTTCAAAAATAACAATAAGAGTAGTTGACAAACCAATCATCATTAACCAATCATCAGCTGGTCTACATTTATCGACGAACCCTCTTTTCTGGAATACGATGTCCTAAACATATTTTTTTTTAAAGTCAAGTTACTTCTTTCAAAATGTTCTAATCATATCTTGATCTCACACAACTAACCCTTTCGTATGAAATAAGATATTTTTAGTCTGATACCTCCTACAATCGAAGGTTTTAAACCCTACAACAAAAGGATTAGCTCATTCTATTTTTTCCCTAATTTTAACAATAAAAGAAAAGAACATGATAAAAAAAAGTAGACTCTTGTGTTGATGGCCTTCTAGATCTCCTTTGTTTGATATGCTAGGGTTTTAGGAATAATTATGGGTTTTTTATATACCCTAATCTCCTAAAAATAAACCACAACGAGAGTATAATTATAATATTAAATAAAATAAAAGAATTAATTTATTCTTTTACATTAAATTAAATTAAATTATATTATAATTTAGACCAAATATTTTATTATCCTAAAAATAAAATCACAATCTTTATCAAATAAAATAAAATAATTATATTATCTTTTAAATTAAATAATAAATATATTATAATTTATTCTTAGGAAACTAAATAATTTAGATAGTGATTTTCAATTAATTTCTTATCTTTGTTATTTATTTATTTATTTATTTATTTATCTTCAAGTCATTGGCTTTTATCTTTTTCATTAATTATAACTTCTATGTGCAATTTTAACTCATTTTTGTTCCTTTTGCTCCGATTTCACTAATAAATAAAAAATAACCAAATGTTAGTATTTTTATACACAACTAATTAAAATTAACAATTAAATTAGTATAAAAGTAATATAAAATCAAGGATAAATATCCTTTGATCGATAATTTGGGGTATGTTGTGATATAAATATGTCATGTCTTATAGTCCTTTTAATGTAAAAGTATGACATGGTTTTATAATATAAAAATTCATGCAATAACACTCTTAAGAAATGCATGATAAATTATATAATTTATGTCATATTGATAAAAACATTGTAATATTTTATAATATATTTAATATAAATATTTGATATATGATGTAATTTAGTCACATTGATAAAAACGTGTCATGTATATAATATGCATTGCCTTGTTTTACTCTTAAGCAATGCAGGACTAACTATGTAATTTGTGGCATATTTGGATTAAAAATTTGCTAAACCTTATGATACATTTAATATGAAAGTATGACCTATTATAAAATAATGTAAGAATTTTTTGGTATGCTTTATAATCCACTTAAATCATAAGTCATGACATATTTTACAATATAATAACACATGACATATTTTATAACGTAAGAAGGCAGAACATGATATCCTTAAGCAAGACATGATATATTATGTAACATTGGCATATTTTGGTAAAAATATGTTATGCCTTTATAACTCATCCAGTGTGAAGACATGAAAAATTATATAATGTAAGAAGATAATAAACAAAATTCTTAAGAAATACATGACAAATTATGTAATTTATGACATATTCTGATAGAGAATCTGTCATGTACCGAAGACTTCTTTCTCTCTATGTGCCCGTGGTCTATTTCCCTTTGATGCATTTGATACAAGTACCGAAGTTTGAATAATCAAGAGGATTGAATAAACCTTCAGCAACAAGCCTCTTCATCTTTACTTTAAGATATAACTTAAACGCTTGTACTAAAAATTTACTAGCTTTTTAGTTTTATTAATCTTGTTGTGTGTTACTTGTGTGCTCATTTGCTATATTGTGATGTTCAACTATGGCTAATAGATAGAGCATATAACTTATTTGTAAACATGAAATACAAACTACTATATTATTAAATGAAATAATTAATTGATTACTTCCAAAGTGACATGAATAACAACCATTTTATAAAACTGGAAAAGAAATATAATTCTTTCTAAAGTAAGACACAAACATAACATCCAAAAAAATACATGTATACCGGATAGTTTTAAATGAAAATCACAAACAACAAGAACTTGGCATGACTTTTCTCGGCCGTATAGATAGACCTTTCATCTTCATTGAGGACGCGACTCCTTAACATACCCTACAAATAGATACATAAAGTGGCGTAGCCATGACCAAAACATTATGATGTCATAGACTTGAGGTTGTGGATTATAGCCTGTTATTAAACTATAGATATTTAAAAAAAAAATCATTTATATTTATGAGTTGTTATAAAATATCTATGCATCATATAATGACAAAGAGAAGAAAACTCAATAAAAATAAAATTCAAACTTAGTAATGGAAAATAAAAATAACATCATGATTTATGCAGATTTATTTACTATAAAATTAAACTCTACGATACTCTACCTAAAAAAAATATAGATTAACAAACATAGAAAATTTTGAGAAATAATAACACAATTCACGATATCTTCAAAATTTAGATTATACAATTTAAAATATCTAAATTGTATCTAATTTATAACATTTATATATTTAAATTATAAAATATAAAACAATATATTATAAATTATGAATATATATTGAATTCTGAATATCTATTATATTTTGTTTATTCTTAGTAAGATATCTTATAATTGAATTATCAGTTTTAGAATGATGCGTTATTTTTTTTTAAGAAATAGTATGGATTCTTCAAGTAGCCTGAATAATAATAGTGTGATTCCTCCTAATCTGATCCTCTCTGACAGTATAGATAGTGAGACTCCTAATAAATGGTTAAAATTTTGTATAGTCTTTTTATGTTGATTTCTTGTTCCGCCAATTGATATAGTTTTAGTGACATTTTAAATCTATATTGTTTTCGATACAATTTTTTTAAAAAAGTTTATATTAAGACTCATCCTATACATTAGAAATTTAATAAAAATATAATATTAAGATTAGTCATATGTAAAAAAAAATAGTTTAAGTATAATATTTGGTTTTTATACTTATACTGGTTTAAATATAATTGATGTAATTGTATCGTGAATTTATTGAATATGATTATCTTTGTACGTATTTTTTTGACTTGATATAATTATGTCATGAATTTATTGAATATAATTATCACGGGTTCTCGGGTTTGATATTTTCCAATAAATATATTTTCCAATAAACTAAAATATATTTGTTATTTTTAATACTAAATATATTATATACATAAAAAATTGGGTTGCTGCCCCACATAGTTCAGCCTATAAATACATACATGAGTGGTTGCATGCCCCTAAGGGGTAGCCGAGTTGGTTGAGTAAAGGTCATGAGTTCGAGTCCCTCTACATACGCTTTCTCGGCTGAGCCTGTCACCTTGTGTGGTTTACCTTCCAGCGTTGGTTTGCAGGCTATCGCGTCAGACTGAGGGTTTACCATGTGCATGCTCATTACACTATGAGTAGCGAGTGCGGGTTCCCTCCGGAAAAAAAATAAAAAAATAAAATACATGAGTGGTTGCAGCAGTATCAACCCACAAAGTATTTTTTACAACTAAAACAATATTAATTTATGAACATACCAAAATAGTATGATTACTTTGCCTTTCATGTAAGTTCATTAATTTTCATAATCCCTTTTGATATGCCTTTTATGCTAGAGCATAATATATTCATATATTTATGAGTTTGAAAAAACCATTAATAACCTTACATTAATTTATTAAGTACCCGTAAAATTCTCTTTTGGGTTGATCCCTCTATTTCGATTAAAACCTTAATGATTACTATTTAGATTAATTTTCTTTCGTTAACGATTATTCATACCAAATATTGACCTTTTTTATCGAAAATACCTGTAATAAATTAATCCATAAAGTGTTCAAGTCATAGGATCTTCAATCAACTAATTAACCTTCTTTTAGACAGATTAATTGATTTTATGATTCATCTATCGTAGTTCGAATAACCTTAGTCGTGCATATCCATATGAAAATATTTAAACAGATATATAGACATCCAAAAAAGCATTCACAAACATATAATAGTGGTTACAAGTTATATAGAAATGAAAACCCAAGCCTAAAACCCTCATAGGTTTGCAACTTTAACAAAGAACTTATTCGTTGCAGTAGCCCATGTTCACCGCATCGAACTAATGTCGATCGTGTCGAATAAGACCTCTTTGCTGCGATCACATCAGAGGTGATCGCGACGAATGCTTCTTGACCATTTTTCATGATCACATCACGAATGATCACGACAAAAGGCTTCTAACAACACTTTGTTATTTTGTTTTATATATTCAAGCATAAACACACTTCTATGATTCTGTCATTAAGATGTTTTTCAATAACCTTAAATCAACATAACTAGTCTAGGGAACACATAATTCTTAAAGCATGCATTATTTAAAAAAATTGAATATAGATATTTTTAATAAAATTGATTGAAACATACACATAATCATATATCGATTCAAAAAATGTTAGCTCTGATATAAATTGAAATAATATATTGAATCATTCAATATATTCATTGAAACATAAATAATTGATCATTTGTGTGTTATATAAATATATGATAAACAAATGTGATTTTATTGAAACTATTTTAAAAGTTGAGATACAATATAAATAAATTATAACATTAAAAATAATTTATACCATGACTTGAGATAAAATAAACACAATATGCAGAGTTCAAGGAATCTACTAACAATAGTTCAAGGAATGATCAACTTGACTTAAACAACAAATAAAGAAAAATGAACTTCACAACAACTAAATTATTTGCGGATGTGATCAGATCATCTAAAAAACATCAATAAATGATACCAACGGACATATAAGAGAAAACTAACCATATATCAATTCAATTCTCAAAGCAAGACAAGCATATTATTGTTGGACACCAAATTCATTTATTAGCAAGTTCTCTAAAGGTATGTTGAAAGTCTTGAATACAAAACAGTTCTTGGATGCTATAAAGTTTGTATGTAATTATATTGTATCTATATATGATATAAGACATGTGATGATAGAATTCTCATTAAATGCAGACTTCTGCAGACTATGGACCATGATTGTTTGGTCTATAGGTGAATTCTTAATGAGGTTATTCAAATGGACAACCATATTTAATCCTAACTATGAGTGTCGTATTACCCTAATGTAGATTATGATAGCAAATATGTATGACATTATATACAGTGAAGGTATTATACACACCATAGCTTCAACCACAGGTAATCCTGTAAAGACCTGGATTCTAGACAAAAACAAAGTTTCATATAACTCTTGTTATGCTCGGGTTGAACTTGACCTAACAAAAACAATTCAATACTATATTTGGGTTGGCTTTGGGGAAATTCATGGAAATTAAGATTTTAAGTTGGAACATTCTTTAACAAAAATGGTCCTAGTAGCTCTTCAAAATCAAGAAATTCATAGAAATTAAGATTTTAAGTTGGAAAATTCGTGGTATAGTCAATAAATCTTCTTAGAGAAAGCTAAAATCTATCAAATTCAAAGAAAACATTGACTTAATAACATTATAAGAACCTTTTGTTAAGATTGATAAAATAGACCAGATTGCATCTAGAATAGGTTATAAGCATTTTAAAGCTAATAGAAATAACAAAATTTGGCTTTTATAGAATAATGATTTCATCATAAACATATTAGCTGACCATCAGCAGTTTATTTATGATGAAATTACTCATTCTAAAATGACTAAAAGCTTCATATTTACTATTATGTATGCTAAATATCAAAGAATAAAGAGACTTGAGAGACATATCCAATATAACCAAATAATGAATTTTTATTGGAGACTTTAATGTTATTTCTTCCCATGATGAACAGATTGGTTGTACCTCTACTTGTCCTTACATCATTAAGGACTTCAATAACACCATTAGAGACTGCCTCCTAGAAGATGCGGGTTATGCTGGAACTAAATTTACATGGACCAACAAAACCAAATGGAAAATATTAGATCGTGTTCCTTATAATGTTGCCTCGACTGAATACTTCAATAAAACCAGGGTGCTTCGTATGGCTGGGACTTGTTCTGACCATGCTTCCACTTGTTTAACCATATCCCAAAACAATTTCATTTCTAATAAATCTTTTAAGTTCTTAAACATGTGGTCATTGCATCATGAATTTCTAAATACTGTAGACCTTAGTTGGAATCAAGAGATGGCTTCCTCATGTATGGCTTATGGAATAAGTTAAAAAGTCTAAAAGAGGTCCTCAAAAACTGGAACAAACTAAGCTTTGGAAACATATTTAATAAGGTATTAGAGGCTGAAGAAAATGTTAAATATATATAAATAAAATACCATGAATCAAACACTACTCAAAATAGAATTGATCTATCAAAAGCCAATTTTCTTTACCTTCAAGCCTTAGCCAAATAAGAATCTTACTGGCACCAAAAGTGTTATTATAAATATATTAAATATGAAGATATGAACACAACTACCTACCATAGCTATGTGAACGAGAAGAAAATAAGAAACAATATTCTTAGCATTAAAGAAGGCTTTGGCTGGATAACTGATGATGGTTTGTTAGCTAATTATGTTGAACTTTATTTTAAAAGTGGTGATGATAATTATCACCTGAGGGTAGGCTTGTAATTTATTTGGTGTTTAATAGTAGTATGTGAGTGTTTTATTTTTAGTGTAGAGAGTAGAGAGATAATTAAGCTGGCTGGTAGCAGTTAATTCTCATTACCCACACTTAATGCAGGTGGTTGGGTATTTATACCCTAATGTTTGGGCCCTTATGGGCTTTCGGATTATGTTTTAATGGACCCGGGTCATGTTCAAAGACCCATGAGCTCTAAGTAGGAGAGCAAGTAGCTTAGTCAAGTAGTGTTTAGGTTTTTTAGTACTTTTGTCGTAGTTCGAACAGTCCTATGGTCTGAGTGTTCGAAGTGATCTGTCCTGTCCGGAGGCCTTGGACCGATTTGTCCTTGTCCGGAAAGCATGCAGAATTCAGACTCATCAGGAGCCCCTTTTTTAGGTGTTTGTGCAAATACTTTTGTCAAAGACCTGAAAAACAGTCCGACATCAGGGGTAGTTTTAATCCGGACAGGTTTGTCAATTTGGTCTATGGGTTTATCCGGACTGATAAAGCTTCACGAATTCAAAACGGTTTTTGCCAGAGTTCGTGGGACACGTGTCGCTCTCTGATTGGTTGCTTCAGCCGTTTTTTCACCTTGAATTTCGAACCCACCTTCTTTGAAAAGCAACCTCTTAATTAAAGGTGATGACATCAGCGCCGTCTTTAATCATTACCAATCTTTTCAAATTCTCCTAGGAATCAACTTTTTTTTCAAATTTACTATAAATACAAACTCACTTTCTACTGTTTTACCATCTCTTTCACATTTACTCTGCAAAATTTCCCAAAGCTCTCTCTCTCTAAAGCAAAAACTTTGTTCGATAGTTTATGTTTACAGCGAGGAACGCTCTACTCAAAGGCGGGTGGCTCAACCTTTCTGAGTTAGAGAAGGCTCAAAAATTCGAAAGAGAAAGACGAATTGCGGCAGGGTTACCCACTTTGCCTGTCGATAGACCAATCATCTCTGCCACAGAGTCAGATCAAGGCTCTTCTTCTTCTAAAGGCACTAAGCCTAGAAAATTATTTCAAACCAACCTTTCCCCCATTATCTCTAGTTCCTCAGTTCAGGAATCGGAGCCTACTGTCGAGCCAGGAGTAATAGCTACTAGCCTAAAAAAACCCTCACCCTTCATAGCTATGGGGTCGGATACGGAGCGCTCCCCTGAGAAACTAGTCGATAGGAGGAAAGGCCGGTTAGTTAGAGGCCAAGGGTCTAAAAACACTCCCTCAAAGTCGGGGTCAAAAGACAGCAGCACCGGGTCAGAGGTGCCTATTAGAGCCCCCAAGGACAGACTGTCCGGTCCGGAGGGCACCAGTCCAAGTCTTCAAAGAGAGGCACCTGCTCCAGATACTCTACCGGAGGCCAGAAGCCAAAAGAACACAGAGGCCCAGCAGTCCGGAGACAAGGCTGAGTCAAGTTTGAACCCTCCCCCCACTACTGCTGCTGAAATCCCTTCAACAATTATGGAGGAAGTTATGGAGGACTCTGTTGAAGAGGCTCCATTTGAGTCTGAGCCCTCCGGTCAGACTAGTAGTGCAATAGTTGCCAAGAAGGACAAAGGCAAAGAAAAATTGTATCTGAGGCATCCAGATCTGCCGGAGAGCCTCGAAGGAAGAGTGGGGCCTTGTTTTCACAAGGTCAGTGTTAATTATCTCCTCACCCTGCAAAAAATCAACTACGCGTTCATCCACACAGCTGAGCTGGGCCGGATGCGTACAAAATGGGGAATACCGGAGAATGTGAAGATCAGGATCCCCATACACCCGGAGACTCCTATGGACTGCAAACTGAGCGAAGTTGTCATGTTCACGGAGCTATTCAACTGAGGACTCAGATTCTCTTTAGACTCAGAGATTGTCAGATACTTCCATCTGATAAAACTCTGTCCGAGCCAGCTGAGCCCCAACGCCTGGTATACCCTCATGGCCTGCATCATGGCCTCAAGGCTCTCCGGGATTCCTCTGCCAATGGAGGAGTTTGCTGTTGTGGCCAGTCTGTGCAGAAACCCCAACATCCCCTTTTACCATTTCAATATGGGGGATGACTTCAAGGCTGTTGACGATTTGTTGGAGGCGGAGAGGAATTGGAGGACCCAGTTCCTATTCGTCAGTGGTGCTTGGGAGAATGGAAGAAAAATCAAGTCTGGAGAGAACCCAAGCCTTCTCAGAAGCAGGTGGAGGAGTGATTGTAAGTCTTCCACTTTATTCTTTTGTTTTTTTTAAAGTAGTTCGAACTAATGGGTCTCAATTTTACCTTGGCAGTACTGCCCAAGGAGTTCAGTGACTATCAGAAAGCCGGGCAGGCTACTTGCTCCAAGATCAATGCTTGGGCTGCGGAGAAGTGGGGGAACCGATTCCATGCTGCTTTTACCAGTGGAAACTTGGAAATGTCTCACTTGTGGAATACCACAGGTCGGAGAGACTTGACTTGGGAGGAGCACACCACTCAGCCTCCTCCGGACGTTGTGCTTAAGAGGACCCATGAACTAGATGGGACACTCTTCCTGCCAGGCTGGGCCAAAGCCCCGAGCAAGATGAAAGGCAAGAAGAAGAAGGGCAAGAAGGTGTTGGGTGGCGCTAACCCTGCTGATGCAAAGAAGGATGCTCCAATGGACCCGGAGGGGCCAGCTCAGAGCCAAATCGATGCTGCTCTCCTGGAAGTGGTGGAGCAAGAGACTGAAAAGCAAGAGGCGAACCTCCCAAAACCTCCAAGGGCTTCCAAGATAAATCGTAAACAGGGAAGCGAAAGCACAGACCGTGAGGTCAAGAAGAAAAGGACTTCTAAGGGAGACGAGCTTTCTCTCCGGGCTCCGGAGCCTTCTCTTCAAGCTGAGCTTACTGACCCAACGCATGACGAGGAGATTCCGGGTGACTTTCATACCGATGAGGTTGAGGGGGGAGGTATCAATATTGATGGAGTAGACATCACCGGTCTTGGTGAGCTTGGTGAATACTTCCTCAATCTTCCCAGAGATGACTTTGCCGGGCCTTACCTTCCTCCAAGCACCTCCAACACGGTCACTTTTAATGGTAAGACTTTTATCGTTTCTAGTAAAAGGGATCCCATAGCCCACTCTTTGTTAAGCAACGTTGAGCCTGTACTTGTGTTGGAGAAACAAGTCTGAAACCAGGCTGATATCATCAAAGATCTTAAGTCTGACAAAGAGAGGCTGTCCGATGACCTTCGCACTGCCACTTCCAATGCTGACATTTTAAAGGAAGAAACCGTGGAGTTGAAGAGGAAGCAAGATGAAAGCACCACAAAAGTCTCCACTTTGGAGGACACCATTAGAGAGCTCCAGAAGAAGCTGTCCGGTCTGGAGAAAGACCTTACCACCTCAAAGGGAGAAATCAAAGCCAAGGATCAAATCATCACCAACCTGACCACTGATAAAATCACTCTTGAGAATACAGTGTCTAAGGCTGCCGAGGAGAAAGCGACTTTGCTAAAGGAGCAGGAGGCCAAGATTCAAGCCAAGATCGATGCTTATGCCAATAATGTGATCGACACTCAGGAGGAGATGTATGCCAAGGTGAAGTCTGACATGGTCCTACTCTTCCATGAGAAGTTTCCGAAGAAGAACCTGGGGGATTTATGGCTTCATGTCGAGCCTGAAGACCTCCCGTATCATACGATGGCTGAAGGCGACAGGTATGGCTACTCTAGTGATTCCTCAGATGACGAAGAACACACCGGGGAGAAACCTGGCGAAGAGAAGAATGATTTCAAAGGGAAGGAAAATACAGATGAAGGTGAGCCATCTTCTAAGGCTCAGCCTTAATTCATGATTCAATTTTTACTTAGTTATCCAAACTAAAGTCCTTGGAAGGCCAAGGCATTATTTTTTGTAATCGTGTCCGGCAACTGACCGGATAGGTTTTTTGTTCTGTTTTTGAAAATTTGAAAATTCCTTGGAAGGCCAAGGCACTTTAAGTTATTTTAATTAATATATTTGTTTCACGCAATTCTCATCTTCTTTTATAGTCTGTTCCAATTTTGTTGGCTAGAGTTTAAATAGCCTTCAGTTATTTCATAATGAGAGTGTTTAAGTTCTCCGGCTAGAGTTTAAATAGCTCTTAGTTATTTATTTCAATCCGGATAGTGTGACAAAGGACAAAACTTAAAACACTTGGAAAATTTTTAAGAAGGCATCAAATTTTATTCAAAAGCCCGGACACCTCATTAAAACCTCCTTGTGCCACCAGGGAGGAAAGAGTATGCCCCCAAATATTTACATGGATGTTTAATCAAGTAAATATTTACACAAATGCTACTACAAGTACATCCGGAGATGCTCGATATTCCAAGGATGAGTCAAAACTCTTCCATCTTTGTCCTCCAACCAATATGTTCCAGGTTTAATTCTTTCAACAACCATATACGGACCTTCCCAAGTTGGGGCCAACTTTCCGTACAGCTTTTCTTTAGTGTGTAAGAAGGCTTTCCTTAATACCTTGTCCCCCGGTTGGAAATCTCTTCTTTTAACTTTGGAAGCAACCCTGATTCTCATCAAACCCTGATAGTGTGCAACTCTAAGTTGAGCTTTAACTCGTCTTTCTTCTATCAAATCAAGTTGACCTCTGATTGCCACCTCGTTAGCATGTTCAGAGAAGTTGTGAACACGAAATGACGGGAGAGTTGCTTCTATGGGAGCTACTGCATCCATCCCATAGACCAAAGCAAATGGTGACTCTTGTGTTGCAGCCCCAGGTGTTGTCCGGTAGGCCCACAAGACTTCTTGTAAATAACTAGGCCACTTCCCCGCAGCCCCTTCCAAATTTTTCTTTAAACCGGACAGTATAGTTCTATTAGCCACTTCAACTTGCCCATTTTCTTGTGGGTGGAAAGGTGAAGAGAAGCAATGTTGTATACCCCTTGAGGCACAGAAACTCTCCATTTCCCTATTGTCGAACTGTGGCCCATTGTCTGTTGTTATCTTGTGTGGGACACCAAATCTGCAACAGATGTTGGATATAATGAATTTTATAACAGCTTTTGATGGTGTCCCTGCTAGAAGGGCTGCTTCAATCCACTTCGAGAAGTAGTCTATGGCCACAATTATAGTTTTGCGTCCTCCGGACGCCACAGGGAGAGGCCCTACTAAATCCAATCCCCATCGAGCAAAAGGAATATGCTCATAAATTGACTCTAAAGGAATGGCTGGGACATGAATTTCATTGCTGTACCTCTGGCATGGGTCACACATTCTTACCAATTCCTTCGCATCTTTCAGGATAGATGGCCAATAGTAACCGGACAGTAAAACTCTTCTTGTTAAAGCTTTGAATCCACAATGGGCTGATCCCTCACCATCATGCAATTCGGAGAGGACTACTTGAGACTCCTCATCCCCCAAACATCGCAGGAGAGGTTTACTGTAAGATTTTTTATACAACACTTCTCTTAATATGATGAAACCACGAGCCTTGTGTTTTAATGTTCTGGCTAGTGACTTATCCGGAGGCACGACACCATCGGAGAGATATTGCAGGAGAGGAAACCTCCAGTTTTGAGGTTGTTTCACTTGCACTTCAAAAATTTCCTCTTCTTTACTCTTACTAAGTTGAATGGAGGGACTTTCCAACACATGGATCCATGGATATGACTCCGAATATGCTATGGTTGCTAATGAGTCTGCTAGCTCATTTTCTGCCCGGGGAATGTGCTCATAAACAACACCTTTGCACTTGAGTGCTTCATTCTTAAGGAGGAGTAAATATTTCACAAGCTGCTCTTTTTTAGCCTCAGATTGGCCTTGGGCATGGTGGACCAGAAGCTGGGAATCACTTAGTAGCTTGACCCTTTTAGCCCCATAAATGTAGGCTAACTTTAAACCAGCTATAGCTGCTTTGTATTCGGACTCATTATTAGATGCCCTGAAAGCAAAACAAATAGCTTAGTACATTTTGTCACCATATGGAGAAGTCAAGCATACCCCTGCACCACATCCCATAGTGCTAGATCCACCATCTGTTCGGACGACCCATACCTTTTTATCTTTTATATCAGTAGTTTGCTCTGTATCCCTGTCGGAGTGAAATTCAACCAAAAAGTCAGCTACAGCTTGGGCCTTGACTGCTGTTCGAGGAGCAAAGTCTATGTCGAAGTCTCCCAACTCTACTGACCACTTAGTCATCCTGCTTGAAACGTCTGCCTTTTGGAGGACATTCTTCAGCGGAAAAGAAGTCCGGACGATAATGGGATGGACCTGGAAATAAGGCCTCATCTTCCTGGCAGCTATGACCATGGCTAATGCTAATTTTTCGAGTTTCAAGTACCGTCTTTCTGCATCTATCAAACTTTTGCTGACGTAGTACACTGGATGGGAATGACCATCGACCTCTCTTACTAATACAGCACTGATGGCACAACTTGAAACTGCCAAATATACGAAGAGTGTCTCCCCATCAACTGGTTTAAACAAAGTTTTAGGAGAGGACAGATGCTTCTTGATTTCATTGAAAGCATCATCACATTGTGGGGTCCAATCGAATCCCTTTGCACCTTTCAAGGTTTGAAAGAATGGGGCACACCTGTCCGACGACCTTGAAATGAATCTGTTTAAGGCAGCCAATCTCCCCGTTAACCGCTGTACTTCTTTAATGTTTCGAGGAGGCTCCATTTGAAATAGGGCATTGAGCTAGTCCGGATCGGGTTGTATTCCATGCTCACTTATAATATAGCCCAGAAACTTCCCGGACTGCACTCCGAACACACACTTTTCTGGGTTTAATTTCAAATTCACTTTTACCAAGTTGGCAAAAGTCTCTTGGAGATTGGACAAGTGCAATTGCTCATCCACACTCTTCACCATCATGTCATCAATGTACACTTCCATATTTCTTCCAATCTGATCAACAAATGCCTTGTTTACTAATCTCTGATAAGTAGCCCCAGCATTTTTCAACCCAAACGGCATTACCTTGTAGCAATGGAGACCTCTGTCAGTGACAAATGTGGTATGCTCTTGATCCTTTGGATCCACTTGAATCTGATTGTATCCAGAGAAGGCATCCATAAAGGAAAGCAGTTTGTTCTCAAAGGTGGAGTCTACTAACTGATCAATCCGGGGGACCGGATACAAATCTTTTAGGCAAGCTCTATTGAGATCTGTGAAGTCAATGCACATGCGCCACTTGCCATTTTTCTTCTTTACCAGAACCGGATTGGCTGTCCACAAAGGATATTGATACTCCTTGATGTGCCCCATCTTTGTGAGCCTGTCAACCTCTTGCACAATGACATCAGCCTTCTCCTTAGAAAAAGCTCTCCTCTTTTGAACCACTGGTGCCACGTCTCTCCGGACGGATAGGTGACGTGATATCACTTCTGCTGGAACCCCAGTAACATCAGCATTGCACCAAGCAAAAACGTGCTGATGATTCTTCAAAAACTTTAACATTTCATTTTTCAGATCGGGTGGCATTTTGGAGCCTATCTTCACACTTTTTCCTTCTTCCAAACATTGTGTCTCTACCTCTTCGACTGGTATCAACACTCCAGGGGTCTCTCTGGGGTCATCAATTTCACCCTCACCCCTAGAAAGGCCCCCAAATTGCTATTGTTCGTTAATACGGACTGCCCCCAGCGTTCGAGGAGCCAGGGCGGTAGCATAACATTCTCTCGCAATCTTTTGACTGCTCCGGACGACTCCAACCTGTCCCTGAACAGCATATTTCAAGCACTGGTGGACTGTTGAAGCCACTGCATGCATCCTAGAGAGCCAAGACCTCCATAGAATAGCATTATAGCAAGTGGGACAATCCACCACAATAAAGAGTATTATGACCATTTTCTTGAAAACCCTTGCCCAATAGAACTTCCTCTTCGAACTCTCCGATCACATCTGCTGAGCTGCCTGTAAAGCCCACAATTGATCTGTCCGAACTCTGAATTACAGCTGGATTTTTCATTCTCTTGTATGTGGTTAAGAAAATGATATTGGCTGAGCTTCCAGTATCCACCAGAATCCGTCTTATGTCGTTGCCCCCAATAGATGCTCCTATGACAACAGCATCCTCATGAGGGCCAGCAATATCTCTTAAATCATCTTCATCAAAAACAATAAAGGGAATGAGTTTTGTGACTGATAGGAAGTCATGCCTCCTTCCAGCTGGGTGGCTAAAGTATGCACGTGCTTCTTCCTCGAAGAAGCAGTATGAGCTGTCATAGTGTCCCCTCCAAAAATTGTAAGTGACTCAAAAAACTTAATGAGTCTGGAGACCGACCTAGAACATTCCTCAATTGTACCCACTCTGTTTCGAGTTGGATCAGGATCCAAGTACTCAGATTCCACATCAAACCTTTCAATTATAACCATGGCTCCCTCCAGAGCAGCATTACTTGGACCAACCCGGTGAGTGTTGTCAGGCCTGTTACCTCATCTTCTTTTGACGTAAGCCCCCAGCTTTCCCCTCTCAATCAAGTTCTGAACTTCTTGTTTCAACGCTATGCAGTCATCAGTGGTATGACCAATATCATTGTGATATTGGCAAAAGGCGTTATTGCGATGCTCTCTAGGAGACTGCAATGTGGCCGGTCTCCGGTAATGCACCTCTTCTTTTGTTTTATCAAAAATGGTGGCCACACTTTCTTTTAACTCTGCGAACCACTCTGGTTGGACCCATGGTCCTCTCTTGTTTCTAGATTGCTGACTTTGAGCAGGAGCAGCTGGCTGAGACTGAGCTTTTGCCCTACCATGCCCCTGTCCGGTTTCTCTTGCTTTGTTCCCGGACTGATTTTGATTGGGATTTGGTGCCACCGGGCTAGAACTCACCTGCCCGTGAACCTTGGTTTTCTTTGTTTTATCAACGTTTATTTGTTTTCCAACCTGATTCAGCAACCCTCCCCACGTCATGGCCTTCTTTCTGGTCACTGAATCAGCTAGATTGCCTAGGTTCAAAGCCTGTCTTAGGGATGCTATTGCTACCTGTTCGAAGCAATCAGCCAGCCCATTCTTGGTGTTCACAAAACGGCTTATATATTCTTTCAAGGACTCATTTGGTTCCTGGGTGCAATGGATTATCGTGTCTCCATTGCCCTTTAGCTCTTTACTCCCTACAAACTGCCTTCGAAAGGCTACCCAAAAAGTATCGAAATCTTTAATGCAACCTTGAGGCAGGCTGTTGTACCATTTTAGAGCACTCCCCGTAAATGATTGGGAGAATGCCCTACAAAGTAGTTTATCATCGTTGTCAAAGTTCATCATGAAGTTTTTAAATTACTCCAGATGGTTGTCCGGATCAGTACTGCCATCATACTTCTCTATTTTGGTGTTGTCAAACCTCTTAGGGAGGTTTCCGGAGAGAATTTTCGAAGATAATGGAGATTGCCTCCAATTTATTCCACGACTGAACACAGTATCCTCATTGGGAGTTGCAAAGATACCTGGTTCATCGTGAAAAGCGAAGGGATCCATCAGCATCCGGTCCACATGCCTCCGGCTGTGAGATGACCCTTTACCAATATTCTTCTTCATCCTTCCATGTCTATCCCTTTTTCTTGAATATTTTTTTATCTGCTTTTGCTTCTTTCTAGTTCGAACCTCATCGCTGCTTGAGGATAACGATTTTCAACTCCTTCATCGTCCGAAGAGCTATCAGAAGATTCTGAACTTGAGTCAGAACTCTCTACTGGCTTGGACCGGTGAGACTTTTTGGAGGTGGCATGAGTCTTTTTTATGCTCACATGAGTCTTTAAAGACTCATGCTCTCTGGGGTTGTCGGTGTGATGAGCAACTGATGCTTTGGACTTTTCTTTCATGCCCATCTTGGCCTTTTCGGCCCTCAGAGCTTCTATTTCACCCTTTAGCCTATCACGCTCTTCGATAGTGTACTCATCGTTCTCTCCCACCACTTCGAGCAGAGCTGGTGGTACTTCTGGATTGTCCAGATTCATTCAGACAGACCTTCTTAGCTGGTTTTGAATGCTTGATTCAGGCACCTTCTCCTCCCACTGTGGTCGCCAAATTGGTGATGATAATTATCACCTGAGGGTAGGCTTGTAATTTATTTGGTGTTTAATAGTAGTATGTGAGTGTTTTATTTTTAGTGTAGAGAGTAGAGAGATAATTAAGCTGGCTGGTAGCAGTTAATTCTCATTACCCACACTTAATGCAGGTGGTTGGGTATTTATACCCTAATGGTTGGGCCCTTATGGGCGTTCGGATCATGTTTTAATGGACCCGGGTCATGTTCAAAGACCCATGAGCTCTAAGTAGGAGAGCAAGTAGCTTAGTCAAGTAGTTTTTAGGTTTTTAGTACTTTTGTCATAGTTCGAACAGTCCTATGGTCTGAGTGTTCGAAGTGATCTGTCCGGTCCGGAGGCCTTGGACCTATCTGTCCTTGTCCGGGGAGCATGCAGAATTCGGACTCATCAAAAGGCATATTAACTAATCTTCCAAATCAAAAACATTATGATGATGACTCTAGGATAAATGACACTATACTAAACTCCATTAATAATATGATAAATAAAAAGGATATTAACTTACTCATATCTTCTCTTTCAGAATATGAAATTCATAGTGTTATCTTTAGCCTCAATTACTCTAGTGCTACAGGAATTGATGGTTTTAATAGTTGTTTCTTTAAAGAATATTAGAAAATCATCAAGAAAGACTTATGTGTAGCTATATAATATTTTCTCCTTGGCTAACGTATACCTCAAGGAATCATTGTCACTTGCATCTGTCTTATACCCAAATCAAGCAACCCAACATCCATGAAATATTACAAACCAATTAGCTTATGCACATTAATAAACATAATCACGTCTAAGCTTCTTAACAATAGGCTTGTCAAGATTCTTCCAAAAATAATTTCTAAATTCCATGGTGGTTTTGTTCCTGGCAAGTCTATCAAAGATAACATTCTGTTAGCTAAAGAATTAGTTCATAATTTAAATGGGAAGACTAGAACTATAAACATTATGGTCAAACTGGACATGACCAAAGCTTTTGATAGAATGTCTTATAGTTTCATCTTGAAAGTTCTTCATAAATTTGGTTTTTGTCATGATTTTATTAACATAATTGAGAGAATGATAAAATATATTTTTGTATATATTCTCATTAATGGTGATGTCAGTGGTTATTTCAAAACTTTGAGAGACATCAGGCAAAAAGATCATATATCCCTCGCTTGTTCATAATAGTTGAAGAGGTGCTTATTAGAGGGCTTAGTAGTCAATTTGCTAATAATAAAAGTATGAACTTTAAGTCTAGAAATCCCATGAACATCCCATGGTTAGCAGATTTGGATGATGTTATGATATTTACAAATGGTCTCACTGAAACTATTGAATAAACTTGGTTTATTCTTATAGAGATATCAGGATACCTCTGGTCATGTTATAAATAAGGTTAAGACCAACATTTTTACATCTATCAACATATCTAATATGAGATCATCTTTAGTTATTCAATCTGGGTTTAACATTAGCAGTCTTCCCACTACTTACTTAGGCATTACATTAAAGACGGACAATCCATCAAATAATTATGATTAATTGTTAAAAAAAAATCAAAAGTAAGATAGAGGAATGGGAGGGTAAACATCTATATGGTGGAATAGTTACCTTAATAAACTCAGTCTTGATGGCTATTCTTTTATATTGGATGCAAACCTGCATCTTGCCTAAAAACATTATCAATAGAATATAATGTTTTTTAACAAATTTATGTGGGGTTACAGTCAAGAGGTTAATAAAATTCACTGGACTAATTGGCTGAAAATTTGTAGGCTCTTTGGCGAAGGTGGCCTAAATGTCATGAAACTCAAAGACATTCAGGTTTCCTTCTCCTGCAAGTTGTGGCTTAGTTCAGGGAAAATAAAACCCTTTTGGACAAGTATCTTCACAACATTACTGCAAAAGTACTCACCATCTTCAAGCTAACTTATTTACGCCTAAATGTCAAAATTGGAAAATATTAACTCTCATAAAAAACTTGGATGTATCTAAGATCACTTGGAAGTTGGGTAATGGTGATATTGACTTTTGGCTAGACAAGTGGTGTAGTTTATCTCCTTTCATCACCCTTCATGATGGAGAAGATAAAGTTAAGACTTTATGTTCTAATGATCAATGGAACATGGATAAGATGATTGGCTCAATTACTTCTTTAGACATTCTGAACATTCTCAAAACCTCCATCAAAGACCATGAGAAAGACACTATTATTTGGCTACTATCAAAGGATGGTAGCTTTAACATAAAAAACCTGGAACTATATAAGGTAGAAAAACAATCTATCTTGTATATATAAAAAGTCGTGGAACAATATTACTCCTTATAAGTGTTCTTTCTTAGTTTGGAGAATTCTAAATAATTGGTTCACTACTCATTCTAACATTCAAAACAGACATATTACCTTAGTATATAAGTGTCAATTTTGTGAAAATATTAAAACCTCTAACCACTTGTTTGTATCTTGCAATAATGTATGGTTCATCCGGTCTTACTTAGCTGATATATTTAGGGTCATAATTGAAAGATTTACGACAATTTATCATATATTAAGGTGTTGGTTTTGGTTTAGTAAAAAAAGAAGTTCATACCAAAATTATCCTTCATGTAATTACTTGTTGGGTTATATGGAACTATATGAACAATAGGAAGATCAATAACATATCTAACTCTCTCTCCTCTGCTATTAATTATATCAAACAGATTATGGCTGGATAAGATCATGCTAATTTGTTTAAAGATAATCACTGGTCTAATGTAAAAGATTCTACTTTTGAAATGGGTTGTTATAACCACTTAAATCATAAAAAGAAATTCCTTATTCTAACTTGGTATATTCCTATCTCTAATAGGTTTAAGCTAAACATTGATGCCTCTTGCTCGCTCAATGGAAATGCTAGTGGGTAGAGGATCATAAGAAAGAATAATTATGATATAGTACATGGTTTGGTAACCTATATGCTAAATCAACTACTATTATGGCAAAGGCCAGAACTCTCATAGATGGCCTATTGATTTGTAAGAATAAGAACATGGTAAACGTTGACATTGAAAGTTACTCTCAAATCATGAACTCTTGGTCATATTCTCAAATGTTGTAGGCATCTCATCTCTCCCACTATGGCCATCTCTCACATTACATGAACCAAAATAGGTTGCCGATTGGCTTGCCAGTGAACGCTGAAATGTAAAATGAAGCCCGATTTCACTAAATATCAAGCTCCAAATACGTACTGCTTTGAGTCTAATCACTGCTCGCAGAAAAGCTGACAAGCATTTCCTATTCTTTTCTAGTTCTCTAAAGGTTGTTGCACGAAAAATTAAGAAAGGCTAGTACCTATCTATGGAAGCTTAATTCAGGAGCTCCAAGATGAAATTCCTCTATAAAAAGACTAATAGAAAATAATGTTAAAAAATCAACTCGTCCTTGGTCGAACTTCGCCACTTCATGAAACTGAAGCTAATGAATGATTGAAGGAGCTAATGAGAATGATATCAATTCAAATTTAAAAGTAATACCTGAAAAGTTTATCTCAAAGTAGTTTTGGTGTAGATCTTTTTAGACTTTCAATTACTACTCCTTTATGTATTTTTCTTAAAGTTACTCACCGTATCAAGCTCCATATTAGTCTTAAAACAAATTCGGCCTCTCTAGTTACTGGCAAATGAAATCCGAACAAATGAAATAAAATTTTAAAATTGAGCGTTCAAATTTTATATTTGACGCCTCCATGTAGCTGTGTAATTCAGGTACTAGTTTAATACTTTTCTTATTCCCAAACCCCTTTTATATAAATAAAAGGGTTTATTTTGTAAAAAAACAAATGTATAAATTAAAAATAAGTATATATAACAGAGAGTAATGGTAGTTTTGGTTGGGTCCGTGTGACTGAAAGCCCAGAGCCCAAAAATACGCAACCCTAATGTAATGTGATGTGGCGTTTGTCTTATATAATCCCTCCGTCCCTCAAATACACTGATATCCATCTCCCTCTTTCGTATACTTTGAATTTGTTTTCTGTTTCTAATTGTGTTTAGATTTTGAATCTTATCGTTATTTATCGAAGAAAAGAGGGTTTCTCTGTGATGATGAAACAGATGATGAGTCTGATATCCATTCTTTAAACCGTGCGGACGAACGAGGCATTTGTCTGAGAGAAACTCGAATGGTATTTCTCTTCTGCTATCATATGTTTTCGATATAATTTTGGAAGAATTATTTAGATAGATGGCATAATGAGGAGTGTATGTATCATCCTAATTCATAATTCATATTGATGAATTTATTACCTCCTACTCATTCTGAATGCCTCCTACAAACAAAAATGCTTTTGCAACTTTCATCTATTAATTTTGGTTTTATTTGTTTAAAACTATGGAACAATTGGAATTGGAAAGGTGGTTTCTCTGTGATGATGAAACAGATGACGAGTCTGATATCCATTCTTCAAACCGTGCGGACGAACGAGGCATTTGTCTGAGAGAAACTTCTCTTATGATTATTCGTTTTAGATTGTTATGATTGTTTTGATGGCATAGTGATGAATGGTTAACATTATTATTCATCTGAATCATTCATACTGAAGATTCATTTCCCTCCTACTCATTCTGAATGCCACCAAACAAAGCCTTTTACATTTCATTTATTGGTCTTATTTTTGTTCCATTCGATTGGTATTCTATCGATATATATATATATATATATATATATATATATATATATATATATATATATATATATATATCTGTGTGTGTGTTTTAATCTTGTAGTTTAAACTATTTGGTACATTTTTATGAGAAATTGAAAACCATCAGTTGTCCAGTCAAGCAGAAATTGGGAGTTCAACCTCTAGACAGTCTAGCTTAAAATTAAAGTTTTGTTTTGGGTTTATGTCAGTACTTAAATACTATGTCTATGTCGGGGCTGAAATGAAACTACATACAAGATACAAGATGGCTATAGAATAAAACTCTTAAACAATGTAGATCCTTGGTAATACGTTTTACCTCCTTATAGGTTCCACATTATAAGGCATGCGAGGAGGAATGGTGTCATAAATGTTAACTATAGAACTACCATAAATCCAAAAAAATAAAAAATCATCTTCGTATTATGGATTTAAGTGATTATATCGAACATATTACCTGCAATCTGGAAGTTTTTGGTTTGGATGTAATTTTTAATGTGTAGCAGAATCAGTTTGGATGTACACTTCCACTTAAGAGCATGGGTTGAAGATGAAAAATTGTGCAAAATTTGTGTGTGGATTTTGTCATATCCATGCACAATTTCGTGCCGGATTTTGTCAAATATATACACAATTTCGTGCCAAGTTTTGCAAAATCGTGACATTTTTACATGCCAAATTTTGCTAAATTTTGCTTGTGTTCCCATTTCAAAGTTTTATATATAATATGTTATTTATAAAATGAGTTATTTTGTTGTTGTAAGAAATAAAATTAGGATATTGTAGTAATTCGTATTTATGCATTGGGTAGCAGAACAAGCACACCCTAATTTTGTTGTATTTCGGATAGTGTTTACAGCGAATCTAAATTGATTGTTATTTTTAACTATTTAAGTCCATTCGAAATCAACTCAATTTTTTTAAAACTCCAAGCTTGAATAATCTTAAAAGACAAAAATTGTGTAACACAATCAAAATTGGGTTTTTTTCCAACAAAAAATTAAAGGTGCGGAGTGATGGAATGCACCAAATTCTTACATGCATTAGTTATACAAAATTTATAAAAAAATTATGTTTTAGGGGTGTTGTAACTTGATGGTACTTTGTCTACGTCAGAAGGCAAAGTTGTGGATGCCTCTGTTGGCTATTTCAAAGAGGAAACAAGGTATTTGTATATGGTCACTACATTGGAGAAAGGAAATAAAACTAATGTGTTCCGACATTACCAAATATAAAATTCGGATGACTTTTAACCATATCAGTTGAGACAAGTCCTATGTCTTTATAAGGTTTTTGTATTTTTTCAAATTCACTTGAGATGTTATTGGCGTAGATCTTATTATTGTTGTTATGATTTTTTTTTGAAAAATCACTTATCTAAAAACAACTAAACCACTAAATTATTGCTTTAATCCTAAAGTCGAACCACATTACTTCAATGATGGACAATATGCTGATTGTTTCGTATAACATGTTATATAAGCTAATGACTAGTATATTCGCTATAAGGATAATACCAGTTTTAGATTTATTAGCAGATGAAGCTTCCCCTATGTTTGTGATCGAATAGTTGATGATAGAACAAGAGTTGATGTGTGGGTACAATTGAGGGAATTTTTTTAGCCAAGATGTATCATTAAGATCTACCTTAATAAAATATATAATAAAATATACTGGGATTTTCAGTTGACAAAATTGGTTCAATAATTTTCAGTTGGATGGGATCATCTTGTCCTATGTTGGTAGAATTGAGTTGGTTCAATCAATTCTTGAAGGTTTCAAGGTCTGTTGGTAAAATTGAGTCGGTTCAATCAATTCTTGAAGGTATCAAGGTCTGTTGGTAAAATTGAGTCGATTCAATCAATTCTTGAAGGTATCAAGGTCTTTTGGTTGGTTATTTGTTCCATCCCAACAATCGTAAGGATGCACATTATTAAACTGTTTCGAACTTTAATTTGGTGTTCAAAAAACTATTTGTTTGCTTGAGATATACAAGTTTAATCCCTGACCCCTGCTTGGCCAAAAGTGGGGTATAAGCTAGATCGATAATTTTCTTGGTACATAAATCGGCAAATAGATAAAGCAGCAAAAAATTTATACAAAAGAAATATCATCCAACAAAACTAACTTTTAAATAGCTTGATCTGGGACACTCTAGTCAACACTCTAGTCAACACTCATAAGAAAATTGATCTCACCCATGAGCCTTTTTGTCAACAAAGGTGAACGAAGGGTTTTCAAAGTATAGGGGATCACTCAGTGGCTCCTCGCTTAGAAAAGGGAAAATAAATTTATAATTTAACCAAGTTGAGAGGGTCTAAGTGACCTAACAAATTATTCAGATTGCCCTTACCTTGGCATAAACTTATTTTCACTCAGCCTCAACTCAACCTCGATTAAGCCTCGTTTGGCCTCAACTTGGCATCTGCTAGGCCTCACCCCACCTTAGCCCGGTATCGACTCAGTCAACTAAGTAAACACTCTCTCAATATAAGTGAAAAAAATATTTTCAAATTAAAGCGAGATCACTCACGAATATTTCACATAGCAAAGCCCATACACAACATGACCTTACTTTGAGGTCAATGGCCATCAAAACATAGAAGTTTGAGATATCATGACCATAGTACTAACATTATTTGCAAGAAAACAAAGGAGTTATGGGGGATGGTACTAATACGACATGAAATATCATCTAAATGGAGTATGGAAAAAACCAAGTAAGGATCTAAAACTCAAGCCTCGTCTGCTTCATTTAAACATGAATGTCTTAATGATGCCCAACTTGGCCATGACTCGACCAAAAGGCCTATCACTGCCCGACTTGGCCAAATGGCCTAGAACTATCCAGCTAGGTTGAACCGGTCAAACACTTGATTATACATGGTCGTACACTAGAGCACGACCATAAGCTTGGCCATCATTACTAATACAATACCAAAAAATCCTAACAATTATTTAACTAGATTCATTGTCTAAGAAAACGATTTTTTATAGTCGCATGCCAATGCGCTACCATAACCATGTCCATAATGCTACAACAATTACCATAACCATAACGTCCAAGCTTGTGACAATGATCGTGATATAACGCGACCAACAATCATGGTCAACGGATAATATTGTTGATGAGTCTGAATTTATTCACCACCACTTACTGAGAAAATCGAACAGGGGTAATTCAGACAATAGGTGCCCACTGAACTATCCGGACAGGACAAAAGTATTAAAGCACTACACCTTTTGACTAAGTTAGGTGCTAATCTACTTAAGAATTAATGGGTCTTTAAACTCGACTCAGTTTCACAACTTGACCAGAAAGCCCATGGGTCCATAATTAAGGGTATAAATACCCAACCACTTTCATTAATGAGGGGATGAACATTTAATACAACCATGCAACTTAAATCTCTCACTACAAAACAGTTAAACATTTAATACCTTTGAAAATCTTTAAAACACTGGAGAAAATTACCCTTAGTTCAAAATAAACCACACCAAATTGGCGACCACAGTGGGAGAAGAAGGTGCCTGAATCTAGCATTCGAAACCAGCAAGAAAAACCAGTTCAGATGAATCCAGACGAGCAAGCAGTGCCACCACCTTTGATAGAAATGGTGGGAGAGAATGATGAGTACACGGTCGAAGAACGAGACAAGTTAAAAGGTGAAATAGAAGCGTTGAGGGCCACTAAAAAGGCAGAGATGGGTTTAAAGGAGAAGTCGAAAGTGTCAGCCATTCACCATACTGACAACCCAAGGGAGAATGACCCGTCAGCAAAGACTCACTTGAGTACAAAAAAGACCCCTGTTAGTTCCAAGAAATCTCATCGGTCCAAGCTGGTGGAAAGCTTAGAATCCGAGTCCTCTAAGCAGTTACGAGGATGGGCTTGCGGAGTCCTTGTCATCCAGCAGTTATGAGGGCAGATCCAAGAAGAAGCAAAAGTTGGTTAAAAAATATTCAAGAAAGAGGGATAGGCATGGGAGGTTAAAAAGTTATATGGGAAAAGGGTCGTCTCACAACCACAGCCGTATGCATGTGGATCGGCTGCTGATGGATCCCTTCGATTTCCATGATGTGCCAGGTATTTTTGCAACACCTAATGAATACACTATTTTTAGTCGTGGCCGGAATTGGAGACAATCCCCATTGTCATCCAAGATACTGTCCGGAAACCTTCCTAAGAGGTTTGACAGTACTAAAGTATGATGGGAGCAAGAATCTGGACAATCATCTAGAACAATTTTAAAAAAATTATGATGAATTTTGATGATGATTGAAGAGTTGAAAGTTTGTCCGAGGGAGATTTTGTTAGATGAGGATTTGTTGATAGGGGATTTTGTGATAGAAGAATACTTAAGAATTAAATCTAGAGAGAGAAAGAGTTTAAGTAGTAGAGAGAGAAAATTGTACTATTCATCTCGAAATTCGTGAAGCGTGTGAGGTCCTTTTATAGTACAATTGTGGACCCCACACGCTTTAATTCGGGTTAATTACATCTCTTGGTCCCTACTCTAAAATTCTTTCCTATTTTGGCTACATCTCTACAATTAACGCATTTTGGCCCATATACATTTATTTCTATGCATTTTGGCCCTTATACATTTATTTCTATGCATTTTGGCCCTTATACATTTATTCTCCTTATCAGTAGCCCCCCCAGTCTTAGTAAAAAATTGTTTTGCTAAGACTGAATAATTCTTCTAATCGGCCAAAATCTCTTCGAGCTCCACAGGTCCCTTGGGCATAAAAGTCGCTTCTTCGAAAGATTGCCTCTTCGAACTTCATAAGTCCCTCAGGCATAAAAGTCGCTTCTTCGAAAGATTGCCTCTTCGAACTTCATAAGTCCCTCAGGCATAAAAGTCGCTTCTTCGAAAGATTGTCTCTTCGAATATCTACCAAGACCCCTTCGAGTTTCTGCTGTACCAAGTAGCCCCCCAATCCTTGCAACATTTTAAGTAAAATGCTCATCGGACAATTATATACTTAGGCGAAAAATGGTGCTAGGATTGATGATGTCACTGCGCAGATACCAACGTCAGCATGTGTTTGAAGAAACGGTACCTATTCGTTTGTCAGAAAACCCTTCCGCTTCCCATGACAACCTCTGACACAAGACTCTTCATCTTCTACTTTAGCTAGGCTGTCATATATTACTCACCTATAAGGACCATCATGCCCCTAGGCAAACAACACAAAAAATGTCCCCAGGCTCATGTCATCAAAGAAGCCCACTAAGCTTCTATAAATACCAACCTCTTTCTTCATTAATGTAACTTCTGTTCAATCATTTCTAGAGAGATAAAGCTGGCGCATAAAGCTCGTCGAATTCCTGATTGGCTGTTGATTAGTAAACGGTTCGAGGAGAGGGTTGCCGCTGGTGAAGACGTAAGGCCTCATCCCCCGCCATTGACTACAACATACTTCGGTCCTTGGCCTCCTTCGAACAATTCGACGGCCATTATACCTCGTGAGGTAACTCGTCAAAGCTTACTCAGCGAAAACAACCCTCCGAAAGAAATGGGGAAAGAAAAGTCTCACAAGCACTCGTCAGGTTCAAAGAGGAAAAAGTCCCATAGAGATAGAAAAAATTCTCACGAGCGAAAACGGGCTAGGGGGGCTTCCCTAACCATTCGAGAACCCACTGTCTCAACTAATGTTGAAGACCACCCCCAAAAATCTCCAAGCCCGCGAAGGACTTCGAGGAGTCCTCCTCGGAACTTAGTTAGTCCTCCTCGAAGGCAAAATTTGGAGCACAATGTCGAAAGTCCTCCTCGAAGGCAAAGGCTAGAACACAACACTGGAAGTCCTCCTCGAAGGCAAAGCTTAGAACACAACACTGAAAGTCCTCCTCGAAGGCAAAACTTAGAACACAACACTGAAAGTCCTCCTCGAAGGCAAAACTTGCAACATAGCACCGAAAGCCCTCCTCGAAGACAAGGAACAGAAGTTTCTAGTCTGCCCTCCACACCATCCATGACCATCCATGGTACTCAGTTCTCTCCTTCAAGAACACTTATCACCGAGGAGGATATGCGGATTAGGCATGAAGAAACGTTAGACCCCATAGTTATGAAACCTTTCAACAAGTTCCTCGGCCGGAAAAAACCCATTACTTCCTTGTCAGTCCCTGCAAATGGTGGTACTTCCTCTTCGGCAATATCCGAGGAACAAGCTTACCGGATTGCGCCAAAATCGAAGGGAGATGTGACTTTGCCCTTGGAGTTAGACAACATCGCCGGAAATAATATTAGAGGCATCGAAAACAAACATATGGTGGCCCTGGCTAATATCAAGTACAAGTACTTTTCGGAGGATGAAGAGACAATGCTTAGGGCTCGATGGGGCATTCCTTCTTATATTAATATCAGATTTCCCTCCGAAGGAGAGACGCCATTGTCTGTTAGGGATCACGAGGTGGTGGTCTATACAGAAATCATGAACTGGGGGCTAAGGTATCCCTTAGACCCCTTCTTTATTGAATACCTTGCCAAAATAGATCTCTGTCCCTCACAAGTTGGGCCCAACATGTGGTTCACATTGATGGCTTGCATAATGGCCTCAAGGCTTTCAGGCCAAGAGTTTTTGCTGGAACAAATAATCGGTCTAGCTGGCCTTGCTCGAAACCCGTACTTCCCCTTCTACTCAATGACATTCAACCGAGGGCAAAAGGTGTTAAAGGACCTCTTGGAAGCAGACAAAAAATGGAGGCAACAGTTCCTTTTTTTCTCTGGATGTTGGGAGACCGGCTCCCAAGCCACCCCTTCGAATCCACATAAACTCTCCTTGAAATGGACCATGAAATGTAAGTGCTCCTCGAAGCGTTATACGCCCTCGAATGTTTAATTTTTCTGTACATTTTTCTAAGTCAATTACCTCTTCGAATCTCATAGTTGCCTCGAAGAATTGACACCCTTGAAGACACATACGTCTTCGAACAGCATATTTAGTATAACCATTTTTCTCCTTTGTTATTTGCTTCAGCTATGACCGGAGTATCCAAACCCTACACCGACTATGTCGAAGGAGCTACCACTGTTTTCACTAACCTTCGCTTGTGGGCAAAAGAACAGTGGGATAATCGTTTTCGCCGTTGCTTCGTCGATGAGAACTTGGCCAGAAGTCGACTCTGGAGGCTCAACCCTCTGGATCGTATAAGTATGAGGGGCCTAATGACTCCACCTTCTGAACGAGAAGTGTTAGAGCGGTGCAGCAAGCAGGACGTAATAATCTATCTACCCAAACGCTCACGTTCGCAAAGTCACCTGGATGAATCTCCAGAAGATGAAGCCACACCGCCTCAACCAACAAATCCCAAACCAATCGCAATGACTCAAAAATCAAGCTCTTCGAAGAACATAGGGGCCTCGAACTTCAGTAATCTTCGAACAACTGAAGCCCGTCGAACAGATGAAATCCCTCCAACAAATGCTTCAACAATATCTACTCCTTCACCTGCTGCTACTATCCTTCCACCCAAGAAAGACAACAAGAAAAAGGATTTGAAGGGAAAGGGCATTCTGCTTGAGCCCATCGAAGAGCAATCTGAAGGAGGAGAAACTCCTGATAACGATGAAGGTACAAACTTCGACAGAGAAGTTCAAGATGGCGCAGTTGATGCTGAAAACAGGGGTGGCCTCTCACCCAAGGAAGCCTCCTACCAAGCTGTGCACTCTCCTCTAACTGAAGCGTCTCAACCAGCCTCCTTCGAGGGCAGTCCAAGACTGGCTCCTGTCCATGCCCCTCGAACAAATCCCCCTTTATTGGTTCACCCTGATGTGGCCTGTGGCAATTTTTCTGAGTTCGACTCTGCGGATCTAGGGTCTCCTTCGAGCTCATTCGAGGTCCCTTTAGATGATGAATTTTCAATGAGTCTACGAAGGCTGCTTCATACATCAGTGAATCGAGGAAAGAAGATGCGCCATCTTGAGAAGCGCAAGAATCACTATAAGTTCAAAGCATCAGTTGCTGCCGCTAAGCTCGAAGAAGCCAAGAAGGAGCATGCAGTGATCGAAGGCCAAGCTGATGCCTTGTATGAACGTCTTTCTGCTGCTGAGCACTACATAACAATAATAGAACAGTGTTGCCAAGAAGAGAGGGACTTGTATAAGAAAAAGACTGACACCCAAGAGCTGTTGATCGCTGAATATAAAGCAGGGCATCGCAAGGCGTGCGATGCATTCGAGCAATGCAGTGAGGGTTTTAAGAATGTAGTCGAGGAGCGCGACAATTTGAAAAGAAAAATTAGAGGTTTCTCAGTGGAGATCGAAGAGGCAAAGGAAAAAGGTGCAGATGCTTATGCTGCCACATGTTCGAAGACGTTACAAGCTCGAGACGCTGCCACTCGAGCTGGCCTATTAACCCAAATATACACTGAGCACCCTGAGTATGAACTGGGTCCCTTCTGGAAGCTTGTCCCCCCAGAGCTTCGTCCACCCCAAATAGTTGTCAGTGAGAGTGAAGACTCAGAAAGTGAAGGGAGTGATAATTCGAAGAACGCCGATTAAAAGAAAGGGTCGTAGGTAGTTTTTTGTATGGCCTAAAAGGCCTTTGTTCTTTTTTGTAATGGTTAGAAGTTGTTGTGCTTTTTCAACAAGTAATTGGAAATTTAACTCATCAATGTATTGTTCTTCGAATTTATCATGGCACTAGCCCTTCGAATAATCAACATTTGGACCAATTTATCATTAGGCCTGCGACAGAATTTGAAAAATTGACCTGGCCTTCGAAAAATTTGCATTTAGAAAGATTCAACAAGTGTTATACTTGTAGTAACGCCTTCGAATTTTTGCCCATCGAATAACTATGTATAAGAAGGCCTTCGAATGTCAACCCGGTGGGTCGTCGAAAAATTGTTACTTAGGCAGATTCACCAAATTTTATTTTTATAACTAGGCCTTCGAACTCCAGCTTATGTGGCCTTCGAATGTAGCCCTTCGAAAAATAAGTACTGAATCATACGTACTACGTTTTACCCTTGTCATTAGTCCTTCGAATTCCAACGTTCGTGGCCTTCGGACAATTTGTAGGGTCTCCGAGGAAAAGAAATTTAGACCTATAATGAAAAACATAATGTGATCTTGAAAATAGTTTGAAAGTCCCTAAATCATCGTGGCACACCGTCATGTGACCCGAAGAATAGTTTGAAAATCCCAAATCATCGAGGCACATCGGCATGCGACCCGAAGAATAGTTTGAAAGTCCCAAATCATCGTGGCATATCTTAATGTTAATTTGGTTCAGGAAATAGGTCAAAGGACAATGATTCGAGACACATATTAATGCAACTCAAAAAATAATGTGAGGGATAATAATTCGAGGCACATGTTAATGTGACCCAAAAAATAGTGCGAGGGACAACAATTCGAGGCACATGTTAATGTGACTCAAAAAATAGTGCGAGGGACAACAATTCGAGGCACATGTTAATGTGACCCAAAAAATAGTTAAAGGCAAAGAAACGTCGTATTAATGGGATCACTGAAACACCTCATTAAAACCTTCCTGTGCCTAGCAGGGTAGGAAAGAGTGTGTCCTCACCAAAAGTTTTCTCGAAGTGTACAAAGAAAATAAAAAGAAATACAACATTCTATCTGAGCTCTGCTAATCGAGGTACAATTTTAAATGCTCAATATTCCAAGGTAAGCGAAGATATCGCCCATCTTTATCTTTTAGCCGATATGTGCCTGGTTTAATCTTGTCGGTGACCTCATAGGGGCCTTCCCAATTAGGGCCTAGCTTCCCCAGACTCTTGTCCTTAGTGTGTAAGAAGATTTTCCGTAGGACCTTGTCTCCTACCTGAAAGTCCCTACGGTTGACTTTGGATGCGTATCGACTCCTCATAAGAGTTTGATAATGAAGGGAAGTTAATTGCGCCCGCTGTCTCTTTTCCTCAACCAAGTCCAGAGCCAATGTTTTACACGCGTCATTCGTGTCTGCATCATAAGTTGCTATTCGATGTGAAGGGAAGAGGATCTCCGACGGGACCACGGCATCCATTCCATAAACTAAGGCAAAAGGTGACACAGCGGTGGCTGTTCGCGGGGTCGTCCGATAAGCCCATAGCACTTCTTGTAAATAGTCGGGCCATTTCCCCGCCTTACCTTCTAGGTTCTTCCTTAGCCCATCGAGGATGGTGCGATTGGTTACTTCTACCTGGCCATTTGCCTGAGGATGAAATGGCGCCGAGAAACATTGCCGTATACCCCTTGATACACAAAAACTCTGAAATTCTTTGTTATCAAATTGTGGACCATTGTCCGTCGTAAGCTGTAATGGCATACCAAAACGACAACAGATATTAGACAAAACAAATTTAATCACATCCTTGGCCTTGGTTCCCGCAAGTGGCTCAGCTTCTACCCACTTAGTAAAGTAATCAACGGCTACAATTATCGTCTGTCTGCCCCCAGAGGCCATAGGTAGAGGTCCAACCAAGTCGATGCCCCATCTGTCAAAAGGAACCGCCTCTGGGATGCTTTCCATCAGTGCTCCTGGCTTGTGGATTATATTAGCGTACCGCTGGCACGTGTCACAACGCTTAACCAAATCTCTTGCATCGGCTGAAATAGTTGGCCAGTAATAACCTGCCAAGAATACTCGGCGAATCAGAGCTTTATATCCACAATGGGCGGATCCTTCGCCATCGTGTAACTCGGAAAGGATAATTTGTGAGTCGGGTCCATTCAGGCACCTCAACAATGGCCGACTCAGAGACTTCTTATACAACGAACCGTCCAACAAAATGTAACCGTGAGACTTGAATCTTATTTTTCTGGCTTCATATTTGTCGGCGGGCAAGATGTCATTAGCCAAAAAATCAATGATGACTGTTCTCCAATCAGAGGTAATCGCATGATTTTCCTCTGAGACATTCATCACATAGTCCTCAGAGATAGAGATCGACGGGCATGTCTGGGTCAAAACCCAAGGATAACCTTCGGTTCGAGAAGCAGAAGCAAGAGAATCCGGGATGGCATTCATTTCCCGTCGGACATGCTCGAACTTGACGCCTTCGAACCCCGACGCCAAATCCTTTATCAGCTTTAAGTACTGTACCAATGTTTCCTTCCTTGCCTCGGACTCTCCTAAAACCTGATTTATTACCAACTGAGAATCACTGACCAACTTTATCCGTCGAGCTCCGCATATCTGAGCTAATCGTAGGCCGGCTAAAGCTGCTTCGTACTCAGCCTCATTATTGGTGGCTTTGAAACCGAAACGGATGGCTTGAAACATGGCAACCCCTTGCGGGGATATTAATTGGACACCTGCCCCGCAGCCTGAAATGTTCGACCCCCCATCCGTTCGAACTACCCATTCTTCCTCAGCAACTGTATCAGATTTTTCCTGTTCGTCCCTGCCAGAGTGAAATTCAACCAAAAAATCCGCTAACACCTGTGCCTTTATTGCCGTGCGAGGTTCAAATGTTATGTCAAAGTCTCCCAACTCAACGGACCATTTGGTCATTCTGCCAGAGACGTCTGGTCGCTGTAATAGATTTTTCAAGGGAAACGTCGTTCGGACCACAATTGGATGCGCTTGAAAATAAGGTCTCATCTTTCGCGCTGCTGTTACCAACGCCAAAGCCACCTTTTCCAAAGTAAGATACCGCTTTTCGGCATCCAGCAAACTTTTGCTGACGTAATATATTGGCCTTAGGAGAGCGTCAGCTTCTCGGAGGAGCACGGAACTGACCGCACACGCGGATACCGCTATATATACAATCAATGTCTCCCCCACCAATGGTTTAGATAAAACCTCCGGAGAGGTTAGATACTCCTGGATTTGACGAAATGCCGTCGAGCATTCTTCGGTCCAACAGAACTGTTTCGCATTCCGCAAAACTTTAAAGAATGGGGCGCATTTGTCCGACGAGCGGGAAATGAATCGATTGAGGGCAGCCAATCGCCCTGTCAGAATTTGCACCTCTTTAATGTTTCGAGGAGGGCTCATAGTGATCAACGCCCTCAATTGCTCCGGGTCCGCCTCAATACCTTTCTCACTGATCATGTAGCCAAGAAATTTACCCGACCGTACTCCAAAAATGCATTTTTCCGGATTGAGTTTTAGGTTAACCCTACGCAAGTTGTGAAATGTCTCTGTAAGGTCGGCAAAATGGTCTTCGTCTTTCTCACTTTTCACCAACATGTCGTCGATATAAGCTTCCATATTCCTCCCAATCTGCTCCTCGAAAGTCTTATTAACCAGTCGCTGATAAGTTGCCCCCGCATTTTTTAACCCGAATGGCATGACCTTGTAGCAGTATAGACCTCGCCCGGTAATAAAAGAAGTACTCTCCTCATCGTTAGCAGCCAATCGGATTTGATTGTATCCTGAGTACGCATCCATGAAAGATAGCAACCGGTTTCCGGAGGTCGAGTCTACTAACTGATCAATGCGCGGGACGGGAAAAGGATCCTTAGGACAAGCACGGTTTAAATCTGTGAAGTCGATACACATTCTCCATTTGCCATTCTTCTTCCTTACCAACACCGGATTCGATGCCCATAGGGGATAATGCGACTCGCGAATATGACCAATACTTAAAAGCCGTTCGACCTCCAACAAGATCGCGGAGGCCTTTTCCGGGGAGACAGGCCTCCTTTTTTGAACTATTGGTCGGACATCCGATCGCAAGGCGAGCTGGTGACATATAATCTCCGTCGGCACCCCCGTGACATCCTGTGCACACCAAGCAAACATATCGAGCCTGTCAGATAAAAAATTAATTAACTTTCCTCTAAATTCGGGGGAGAGATGAACCCCTATTTTCAGAACTTTCCCAGCCATGAACTCGTGTGTCGTAGAGTCCTCCTCGGGGACCTGAAATCCGGGGGCCTCCCTCGGATCATCACAAGGAATGACCTCGGAGGGTGGCCCCTTTAATTGCTACGCTGAGTCAGAGGGTCCCCCTCGAACTCCCTTAGAAGACAAAGCGATTTGGTAGCATTCTCGTGCCATCTTCTGGCTACTTCTGACCGTGCCAACGTTGTTCCCGATTACATATTTTAGGCATTGATGCACCGTGGAGATGACGCCGTGCATCCGTGACAACCAAGAGCGACCAAGGATAGCATTGTATGAGGTGGGCGCGTCGACCACAATGAAAAGTACCTCTACCTCTTTTTTGAACGGTCCACGACCCAACTCCACCACGCATTGAAATTCTCCCACGACAACTGCCGTAGCGCCAGTGAAACCTATTATCGTTCTGTCAGATCTTCGGATGACCGATGGGTCAGAAATACGGCGATAGGTACTCATAAACAAAATGTTAGCAGAGCTTCCTGTGTCGATAAGTATTTTCTGAACCTGATCCCCGGCGATGCCTGCCGCGATTACTACGGCGTCCTCATGAGGGCCTGCTACATTACGCATATCATCATCATCGAAACAAATAATAGGGGAAGGCGATCGATGCATTTGTGCGGAGACTCCAGCTTCGATCTGGGTGGTCAAATTCACCATGTGCCTCTTGCGCGAGCTGTTCGAATTCCCTGCGATGGTGTCTCCACCAAAGATTGCTAAAGACTCAAAAAATGCACACAGACTATCCACTTTCCCCCTTGGGATTTCTTCTTCGACCAAGTTCACATTGTTCCTCCCAGCTTTTGGGTCCAAATACTCCTGTTCGATGTCAAAATCGTCAACCCCTTCGGAAATTACCATTGTCGTATCAGTATTCTTTGAGACAGCTTTTACCACGGCATTCTTCTGGGAGTGCTTTTTGACATATTCCAACAGCATTCCATTTTCGATGAGAGCCTGCACCTCCTTTTTCAGGGCTATACAATCTTTGGTGTCATGGCCCACATCCTCGTGATACTTGCAATATTTGTTGACGCTTCTGTTCTCCCTCGGTGTTTGTATAGGAAAGGGTTTTCTAAACGTGACCGAATTTTTGGCTTTATCAAATATTGCAGCGACATTTTCCGTCAACTCCGCATAGTAGTCGGGCCGAGTCCATTTGTTTGACATGTATCTTCCCCCCTGATTGTGATTCGATTGATTGCCATAATACTGCTGATTCGATTTTTGCCTTGGAGGATAGTGACCCGTGCTTTTAGCCTGAACGGTCAATCGAGGGCCCTGAGTGCTTGGTTCAACCCGTTGAAGCTGATTGTGGTCCAATTGCTCTCCGGACCCTTTCTCTGAGGCTTGGGTTTCTTCCACCAAGATTCTCTTCTCAACTTGATCCAGCAATGCTCCAAAAGTCATCGCTTGGCTTTCAGCCACTGTGTCTTTCAATAGCCCGGGGAGCAATCCCATTCTGAACGCTGCGAGCGCCACCGAGTCCTTGCAGTATTCCATATCCGTCTTGGTTTTGACAAAACGATTGGTGTAATTTTTGAGGCTCTCCCCCACTTTTTGTCGGCAGTATATTATGGTGTCCCCGTTGGCCCGAAACTTCTTGCTTCCCACGAAGTGCTGTCTAAAAATGTTCCAGAACATGTCAAAGTTCTTAATGGACCCCTGAGGTAACCTGTTGTACCACTTGGACGCCACTCCCTTAAAAGTCTGAGAGAATGCTCTGCACAGGAGTTTATCATCGTCGTCAAAGTTTATCATAAAATTCTTAAATTGCTCGATATGATTATCCGTATCTTGAGTTCCGTCGAATTTTTCAAGCTTCGAAATGTCAAAATGCTTTGGGAGATTCCCTACTAAGATCTCCGAAGACAAAGGAGAGGCTCTCCAATTGTGCCCTGTTCGATAAACATTGGACCTCAGATTATCATTGTTCGAGAAGTACAAGCCCTCCTCGGAGGGCAAAGTGTATTGTTGCTGCCATTCCGAATTCCGAGGACCTACATTATCCTTCCCTGGGCACTTCACCTGTTCATGAGAGCGATCATCTACTCGGTCGTGGCGACTCTTCTCCCGCGAGGATTTCCTCTCCGAGCTCCTTCCCCTCCGGGCTTCATTTTGCCTTCGACCACGCTTTTTCTTCCGGTGGCATCTTCGAGGAGAAGATTCAGAAGTGCTATACCGCGAATAGCCGCTCGAAGAAGCTGAGTCCGAACGGTACTTGTCTTTCCTCCTTGGAGATCGTCGCTCACGCCTCCGGGACCTATCATCCCTTTTCTTGGGACGAGTTTCAACGTCCCGTTCCTCCCTTTGCTCGACGGGCTCTCTCCTTATCTCAGATCGAATGTTTCTTTGGGCGGCTTCTTTCTCCGCCTTCAACTTCTCGATTTCCAGCAACAATTCATTCCTCTGAGCTTAAAGAGCGGAGTCGTCAAAATCATTTTCAACTCGCCGACCTCCCTCTCCTTCGGACTCCAAGTCATTTCGAAAGTCATCCCCTTCCATGTTTTCCTCGCAGGGATCAACTAGATCGTCCCCCCGACCTTCCATGGTTCTCCTCGGAACAAGAACTATTTCTAGGCAGTGATGATCGTCGGAACGATTCTCGTTTCCCACAGACGGCGCCACTGAAGAGTTGAAAGTTTGTCCGAGGGAGATTTTGTTAGATGAGGATTTGTTGATAGGGGATTTTGTGATAGAAGAATACTTAAGAATTAAATCTAGAGAGAGAAAGAGTTTAAGTAGTAGAGAGAGAAAATTGTACTATTCATCTCGAAATTCGTGAAGCGTGTGAGGTCCTTTTATAGTACAATTGTGGACCCCACACGCTTTAATTCGGGTTAATTACATCTCTTGGTCCCTACTCTAAAATTCTTTCCTATTTTGGCTACATCTCTACAATTAACGCATTTTGGCCCATATACATTTATTTCTATGCATTTTGGCCCTTATACATTTATTTCTATGCATTTTGGCCCTTATACATTTATTTCTATGCATTTTGGCCCTTATACATTTATTCTCCTTATCAATGATGACAAACTGCTTTGTAGAGCCTTCTCTTAATCTTTTACGGGGAGTGCTTTGAAATGGTACAATAGCCTACCACATGGTTGTATCGGAAACTTTGACACGTTTTGCGTGGCCTTCCGGAGGCAGTTTGTTGGGAGTAAGGAGGTGAAAGGCAATGGAGATACTATTATCCATTGTGCCCAAGAGCCAAACGAATCACTAAAAGACTATATAAGCCGTTACGTGAACACAAAGAATGGGTTAGCTGATTGCTTTGAGCAGGTAGCAATAGCTTCTTTGAGGCAAGGATTAAACCCTGGGAATCTAGCCGATTCGGTAACCAGAAAAAATCCATAATTTGGGGTGGTTGGCTAAACTAGGTGGAGAAGCAAATCAATGTATATGAAACGAATAAGACTAGGGTGCACAGGCAAGTGAGGTCTGCCCCAGCTGCACCAAATCAGAACCAGTCCGGATACAAGGCCAAAGAAGCCGGACATGGGCCCAACAGGGTCAAACAGACTCAATCTCACCCAGCTCCAACTCAGAGTCAGCAGTCTAGAAATAAATGAGGACCTTGGGTCCAACCGGAGTGGTTTGCTGAATTGAAAGAAAATATGGCAACCATCTATGACAAGACAAAAGATGAGGCACATTTCAGGAAGCTGACAACACTTCAATCTCCTATGGAAAGTCGTAATACTTGTTTTTGCCAATATCATCATGATATTGGCCATAACACCGAGGATTGCATCGCTTTGAAACGAGAGGTGCAAAATCTTATTGAAAGAGGAACGTTGGGAGCTTATGTCAAGATAAGAAGTGGGAACAGGCCTGACAATGCTCACCAGACTGACCCAACGAACAATGCGGGGACATCTGCTCCGGACGGGGCCATGGTAATCATTGAAAGATTTGATGTAGATTCAGAGTATTTGAATCATGATCCAACCCAGAATAAAGTGGGTGTTATAACAGAACATACCAAGACAGTTTATGGACTCATAAGCTTTTTTGAGTCACTCACTATATTTGGAGGGGACACTATGACTGCGCTGACTCCATCTTCAAGAAAGAGGCATATTCATACTCAAGCTACTTAGTTAGAGGGAGGCATGCCCTCCTATCGGTCCCACATTCCTTTTCCCTTTATTGTTTTTGATGAAGATGACCTAAGGGACATACCTCATGAGGATGTTGTGGTGATAGGAGCATCGATTGGGTGCAATGACATCAGGCGAATTTTAGTTGACACTAGCAACTCAGCCAATATTCTTTTTTTAAGTTCCTATAAACAAATGAAGAATCCAGCAATGATTCAGCATTCGACCAGATCCATTGTGGGCTTTATAGAGAGCTCGGCGGATCTGATCAGAGAGTTTGAGGAAGAGGTATTGTTGGGCAAGGGCCCTTTCAAGAAGATGGTCAGTGTAATTTTCATTGTGGTAGATTGCCCCACATGTTACAATGCGATCTTTGGGAGATCCTGGCTCTCCAAGATGCATGTTGTGGCTTCAACAGTTCACCAATGTTTAAAGTATGCAGTTCAAGGACAAGTGGGAGTTGTCCGGAGTAGCCAAAAAATAGCAAGAGAATGTTATGCAACTGCACTTTCCCCTAGAACTCTGGAGGCAGTCCGGATAAATGAAGATTAGCAGTTGTTGGGGCCCTATGAGGGTGAGGGTGAAATTGATGACCCCAGAGAGACCCTTATTGTTTTGATACCAATCGAAGAAGTTGAAACCCACTCTCTGGCTGAAGAAAGGAATGTTAAAGTTAGCTCTAAGATGGCACCAGAATTGAAGAAAAAAGTATTGTCCTTTTTGGAAAACCACCAACATGTTTTTGCTTGGTGTAATACTGATGTAACCGGAGTACCTGCGAATGTTATATCACACCAACTGTCCATCCGAATAGATGTTGCGCCTATTGTGCAAAAAATAAGAGCTTTTTTTAAGGAAAAAGTTGATGTCATAGTTCAAGAGGTTGACCGACTTACCAAGATGGGGCACATAAAGGAGTCTCAATATCATTTATGGACAACCAATCAAGTGTTAGTAAATAAAAAGAATGGGAAATGACGTATGTGTATCGACTTTACTGGCCTTAATAGAGCTTGCCCAAAAGACCTCTATCCAGTCCCCCGGATAGATCAGTTGGTAGACTCCACATCTGGGAACAAATTATTGTCCTTCATGGATGTCGTCTCTAGTTATAACCAAATACAGGTGGATCTAAAGGACCAGGAACACACTACTTTTGTTACAGACAAGGGAATCCATTGTTACAAAATGATGCCTTTTGGGTTGAAAAATGTTGGGGCTACTTATCAGAGGTTGGTGAAAAAAGCATTTGTTGATCAAATTGGAATAAATATGGAAGTATATATTGATGTCATGGTGGTAAAAAGCTTAGAAGAAGAGTTGCACCTAGCTGATCTTCAAGAGACTTTTGCCAACTTGGCAAAGGTTAATTTAAAATTAAATCCATAAAAGTGTGTCTTTGGGGTGCAATTCAAAAAATGTTTGGGGTATGTGATAGGTGAGAAAGAGATACAGCCTGATCCGGACCAGTTTGATGCCTTGTTAAAAATGGATCCTCCTCGGAATGTTAAAGAAGTGCAAAGGTTGACAGGAAGGTTGGCTGCATTAAATCATTTTATTTCAAGGTCTTTAGATAGGTGTGCCCTGTTTTTTCAGACTTTAAAGGGTGCTAAAGATTTTAACTGGTCTCCATAGTGTGACCAGGCGTTTAATGAAATAAAAAAGCATATATCTTCCCCTAAAACCTTTTTTAAACCTATTAACGGATAAACACTATACATATACTTAGTTGTGTCTGAATATGCTTTAAGTGCGGTGCTGGTAAGAGAGGTGGACAATTATCCTCGTCAAGTGTACTACATCAGCAAGAGTCTGATGGATGCTAAAAAAGGTACCTAAAGCTTGAAAAACTAGCACTAGCCTTGGTAATTGCTGCTTGAAAAATGAGGTAGTATTTTCAATCTCATTCTATTATTGTCCGGATATCTTTCCCTTTGAAAAATGTTCAGCAGAAGGCAGATATATAAAGCAGAATGACCAAATGGTCAGTAGAATTGGGTGATTATGATATTGATTTCGCCCCCCGAACTGCAATCAAAGCTCGGTCTGTTGCTGATTTCCTGGTTGAGTTCTATTCGGATAGAAGTACTAAGCAAGTTGCATATGAGAAAACCAAGAAGGTATGGGTTGTCCGGACAGATGATGGATCAAGTACCATGGGTTGTGGTGCTAGGATATGTTTAACCTCTCTGTATGACGATAAGTTATATCAGGCTATATGTTTTGCTTTTAGGGCTTCTAACAATGAGTTCGAGTATGAGGCTGCTATAGTTGGTCTGAAACTAGTTTTTCTGTGTGGTGCTAAAAGAGTTAGGTTAATTAGTGATTCTCAGCTTCTTATCTATCATGCCCAAGGTCAATCTGAGGCAAAAAAGGAGCAGTTGATCAAATACTTGTTTATCCTTAAAGAAGTGGCAACTAACTTCAAAAATGTTAGCTATGAGCATATACCTTGATCGGAGAACACAGTAGCAGAGTCTTTGGCAACCATAGCATACTCTGAGCCCTACCCATGGATTCATGTGCAAGAATTTCCATCCATACAACCCAATCAGAGCAAGGAAGAGGAGGAAAGTTTAAGCATACAAGTGGTTCAACCCAAAGACTGGAGATATCCCCTTATTCAGTACATCTCTAATGGCATTTTGCCTCCGGACAAATCTGTGGCAAGGAAAATAAAACATAGGGCTCGTGGTTTCTTAATAATAAAAGATGTATTTTATAACAATTCGTTTAGTAGACCTCTCCTGCTCTGTTTTGGGGTTGAAGAGTCCCAAATTTTGCTGTCAGAACTACATGATAGAGAAGGATCAACACACTATGGCTATAGAGCTTTGACCCGGAGGATTTTGTTAGCCGGATACTATTGACCATCTATAATGACATATGCCAAGGAGTTGCTGAAGTAATGTGACCCATGCCAAAGATATGGTAATGAAATTCATATCCCGGCTGTTCCTCTGGAATCAATTTCTGAACCAGTGCCTTTTGCTCGTTGGGGGCTGGATTTAGTAGGGCCTCTACCAATGGCATCCACAGGACGTAGGACTATTATTGTAGCCATTGATTATTTCTCAAAGTGGATTGAAGCAGCCCCCTGGCAGGAACTACTTCAAAAGTTGTTATAAAATTTATTCTCTCTAACATTTGTTGCAGATTTGGGGTTCCACAAATGATAACCACAGAAAATGGGCCACAATTTGATAACAAGGATATGGAGAGTTTATGTGCCTACAGAGGCATTCAACATTGCTTCTCTTCTCCTTTCCACCCATAAGAAAATGGTCAAGTTGAAGTGGAAAACAAGACCATTATGTCCGGTCTGAAGAAGAATTTAGAAGGGACTGCAGGAAAGTGGCCAAGCTATTTGCAAGAAGTGTTATGGGCATACCAGACTACTCTTGGAGCTGCTACACAAGAATCTCATTTTGCCTTGGTATATGGGATGGATGCAATTTCTCCTATAGAGGAAACTCTTCCATCATACAGAGTCCACAATTATTCCGAACAGGCTAATGAAGTGTCAATTAGGAGTCAGTTGGAATTAATAGAAGAAAAAAGGGGTTAAGACTCATCTTAGAACCACCCATTACCAAGGCTTGATGAGGAGAAAATTGTCTTCCAAAATTAAAAGAAGGGATTTTTGGTCGGGGGACAAAGTATTGAGATAATTATTCTTGCATACTAAAGAGAAGCAGTCCGGAAAATTAGCTCCAAACTGGGAAAGGACTTATGAGGTCTCCGAAAAAATTAAGCCTGGAACATACAGGCTTTAAGACAAAGATGGAAGAGTCTTAAAGCACCCCTGGAATATTGAACACCTCCGCTTATATCTGAAGTGAAAGTTGTTTAAATATTTACTTGTTTAAAGTCTATGTAAATATTAGGGGGCACAATCTTTCCTACCCTGGTGGCGCGGGGAGGTTTTAATGAGGTGTCCGGGTTTTTTCAATAAGATTTGATGCCTTCTTAAAATATTCGGAGTGGTTTGATTACAATTTCTTTAAAGTTCTTCTAAGGATATTTGGAAGATCGGATTTATTTGTTTGAATGATGACCATTAAACGCTTGTCATCAGAGATTTTAAACACTCTCATCTTAAATACTTGTAAAATAAATAAGGGCTCTTTAAACATCAGCCATTGAATTTAAGCAAGTATGAGACAAAGAAAAAATTTAGCAAGGTAAACCTGTCCTGCTAAATACCGGATGATAATATTAGAACATAAAATATGCATTGGCCATCCAAGGACTTTAAGTTTAAATAAAGGCTTAACCCGACTCAAACCGGGTGTAGTTACAAAAATCCCTTGGCCATCCAAGGACTTTAGTATTTTACAAGGTTAAGAAAAATAAAATAAGAAAAGATAGTTAAAACCTCATGGCCTATTCCCTCTGGATGTTCATGCACCATCTTTTTTCTTAGGATCTTTGGGTTCACCACTGGAACTCTCTCTGGTACCTTATTCCTCATCGGTGGTGTCATCAATTCCACTAGAGTAGTTATTCTTATCACCATCCACCATCGCATGGAATGTGATATCTTCATACTCAACATATTTCCACAAGGTACCAAATGTTCTCTTCGGAAACGTTTGGTGGAAAAGCAAAACCATATCAGACTTAACTTCAGAATATTTTTTTTCTAGGGAATCTATCACCTCGTTGGTGTATGCATCGATGCGGGCCTGAATTTTCTGATCCTGCTCTTTCACCAAGTCTTCTTTCTCCTTGGTTACCTTGGACATAGCCTCTTCAAAGGAAGTCTTGTCACCGGACAAGGTTCGGATGGCATCATCCTTAGTCTTCATGTCTCCCTTCAAGGTGGAAAGATCTTTTTCCAAACTGGAGCACTTAGTTCGGAGTTCTGTGTTAGCTGTCTCTGAAGTGACCAGCTTGGTTGCCAAATCTTTTTTCTCCTTCTTCAACTCCTCAAGCTCCTTCTTCAATGCCTCAATACTCTGGTTGGCATTGAGGAGGTCAGTTAAAAACTCTCATTATCTGTATTGAGGGTGTTGATGAGGGCAGACTGATTTTTTACTTGCCTTTCCAAATTGAGCACTGACTGAATATGGCCTAGCAGAGAGTGAGTCACCACTTCATGTTCTCCTGAGACAGTGAAGGACTTGCCATTGAAAGTCACCATATTGGAAGAGCTTGGGGGAAGGTAGGGGCCAACAAAGTCATCTTTCTCAAAATCGTTGAAATAGAGACCAATATTTTAGAGGCCACTGATGTCTACTCCATCAATATCCCCTCTGGTAACCTCCCCGGATTGTAGATCGGTGGGGATCTGCTATGCCAAGGTGGGATCAGTTGGGTCTACCGGAGGTAGAGACTCCGAAGGGCGAAGGATTACTTCATCCCCCAAGGTGACTTTCTTCTTCTTAGCAGTCCTATCATTGCTGCTTGCTCCCCTTTTTGGTTCTTTTTAGGAGGCCTTGGTGGATTTTGAGGTTCACCTGCCTCCTTAATGGTCTCATCCTCAACTACTTTGAGCAAAGTAGCATCAATCCCTCCTTAGGTCTGCCCTTCTTGATTCTCCGGAGTAATCTCTTATGCAGCACCTCGAACTGCCTCTGCTGCATCCTTCTTTTTCTTGCCCTTCCCTTTTATTTTGCTTGGGGATTTGGCTTTAGAGGGCAAGGCCAGTTTGCCATCCTTCTCCTCTGTTCTCTTAAGTATGACATCTGGAGGAGGTGGTGTAGTCAGCTCCTCCCAGGTGAGATCTCTCCGACCCGTAGTATTCCACAAGTGGGATCTCACCAAGTTGCCTGAATTAAAACAGTTGTGGAAGGCGTTCCCACAACGATCAGCAGCCCATGCGTTTAGTTTGGCGCATGTGGTCTGCCCCTCCTCCGAATAGTCGGTGAAATCCTTCGGCAGTACTGACATGAGAGAATGCGTGATTCAGGAATAATTTTTTTGTAAAATAAGAAAGACAAACAAAATTAAATACTTACTTTTGCTCTTCCACCTGCTGGTGAGCATGCTAGGATTGACATTGGCCTTAATCTTTCTCCCATTCTCCCACATCCCACTGATGAATAGGGACCGGGTCTTCCAGTTTTTCTCTGACTCCAACAGGGTATCCACCACTTTGAAGTTGTCTCCCATGTTGTAGTGGTAGAATGGGATGTGATGGTTTTTGCACAGGCTGGCCACTGCAGCGAACTGCTCCATGGGGAGAGGAATGCTAGACATCATCGACGCCATTATGCAGGCGAGGAGAGTGTACTAAGCATTTGGACTCAGCTGGCTTGGACAAAGTTTAATCAGGTGAAAATACATGACGATTTCTGGATCCAAGGGGAATCTGAGCCCCAGTTGAATATCTTAGTATAAATGACGATCTCATTGAGCTTGCAGTCCATCGGAGTTTCCGGTGTGACTGGTATTCTCACCTTCACTGATTCTGGGATCCCCCACTTGGCTTGGATCTGGCCTAGCTCAGCGGTGTGAGTATAGACATAATTGATGTTCTGTATGGCCAGCAGATACTTCACATTGACCTTTTGAAAACAAGGTCCCACTTTTCCCTCCAAGCTCTCAGGTAGCTCTGGATGAGTCATTCCCACCTTCACTTTGCCCTTTCCTTTTTTGTCAGAAGAAGCGTCCTCAGTCTGTCCAGAAGCTTCAGTCTTAAAGGGGGCCTCTTCGATGCTATCTTTCATTACTTCTTCCACCATTATGTAAGGTTTGTCAGTTGTTGAGGATGGAAGAATGTCAGATTGTTGATCAGTGGTCTATCCGAATGGCTGAGCACCAGTTTCTTTTAGAGGTCTGGTGTCCGGTTGGGCCTCAGCTCCGGAGGACTTTGTTTGAGGAGTTATTCTAGTTGCCTCTGATCCGGATGGTTTGTCTCTTGGGGCTCTTATAGATACCTCTGATCTGGAGGCTTTATCTTTGGTTGCTGACTTAGATACCCCCGTTTTAGAGGATTTGGGTTGTGAGCCGGTTGCTTGGCCTTTTACCAAGCTTGTTGTCCGGCGAGGGTTGGTTTTCTCTAGGTATTTCTCAACGTCAGATCCCATGGAGATAAACGGAGAAGGCTTCCTAACACTTGATACTACTTTCTCTTGAACGGTAGAAGGTTGAGACTCCTGAACCGAGGAGCCTGACGGGATTGGCGAGAGGTTTGGCTTGAATAAACGTTTAGGTTTTGCGCTTTTGGTAGAAGACGATCCTTGATCAGCTTCTAAGGATGGTTTATCAGACTTATTTATTGGAGAGACTGGAAGACCAACAGCAATGCGTCTCTCACACTCAACTTTTTTCGCTTTCTCTAGTTCAGAAAGATTTAACCAACCGCCTTTCACAAGAGCGTTTCTCGCTGTGAACATAAAACTATCCAAGAGAGGTTTTGAAAGAAAAGGTAAAAATCTGAGAGAAAATAAATTGTAGAGTGGTGAAGATGGTGAAACAGTAAAAGAAATTAATTTATATTAGTAAGGCAAAAAGCTACTGATACCTAGAAGAAAACGAAAATATTTAGGCAATGATTGAAAACGACGCTAGCGTAAGAAGCATTATATGCACGAGTTAGTTTTCAGGCCTAATGGGAGCGCCGTTCTAGGAAGAAAATGACTGGTAGGACGAATCAAAATGCAACACGTGTCCCACGATCCAAAGAAAAACTCTAAGAATTCTGAGAATAAATCAGTTCGGATAAACATTGAACCAAACACATGAACGAGCCGGAAAATGTTGTTACTGACTAAGTGAGTTTTTTAGTCATGCCAAAGACCTTTGACAAAGCCTAAAACAGGGGCTACTGATGAGTCCGGATTTATTCACCACCACTCACTGAGAAAACCGGGCAGGGGTAATTCGGATAATAGGTGCCCACTGAATTATCCGGACAAGACAAAAGTATTAAAACACTAAACACATTTTGACTAAGCTAGGTGCTAATCTACTTAAGAACTAATGAGTCTTTAAACTCGACCCGATTTCACAGCTTGACCCAAAATCCCATGGGTCCATAATTAATGGTATAAATACCCAACCACTTTCATTAATGAGGGGGATGGACATTTAATACAACCAGGAAGCTTAAATCTCTCACTACAAAACACTTAAACATTTAATACCTTTGAAACTCTTTCAAACACCGGACAAAATTACCCTCAGTTAAAAATAAACCACACCAATTGTGACAATGTCTGTTCTCGCGTTTGAGTTCGACCAACAAGTTTGGCCATAATAGCCAAGTTGTTCCTAGCGATGGATCGCGTGCTAGCCCGGAACCCAAAGCTAGGTCATTTTGGCTCAACACTTATTTGCACCATATTCGAGTCTCCCATCCTTATACATCAATGACTTGACACTATATGACGATGCAACCAGAAGGAAAAACCTAATTATGATAAAGCAACAATGAGGTCATAAAAGGCTGAACCAATAGAAAAAATATACCCAGGATATACCAAATCAAGGCTACTATATAAAGAACTAAAGAATCATTGTTAGGGTGGGTAAAGTTAGAGAAAAAGAATAGTGAAACAAAGAACCATTATATTTGTAATAATTTTTACAAAATAAATACAAGTATTCATCAACAAGTTTTTGAAGTTTTTATCTCATTTGTTTCTTTGATCTTATATTTATTTTACATTCAAAGTTCAATTTGTTAGGTAAGTTTTTATCTCACTGTATTATATTATAGTTTTTCAGTTATGATTGAAAATGTTTTTTTGAACGGAAAGGATCGAGAAAACCCGATCCATTTAAAATATCAATTTTGTAGAATATTTATATTATAAAAGAGTCTTAATATATAACTAAGAATAAAATAGAATAACACAAACCCTTTATAAAAAAATTGATTGGTGGTTTGGACTTCACCCATGAGGTTACGAGTTTGGTTCTCATGTTCTTTAAAACAAACTTTGATTTTGAAAAGGTTGGACCGAACCGGCTTGGACTAATCTAAAATTTTAGTAGTCCGGTCTTGGTCCGAATTATAATACCGACTTGTTTATCGTTCCATTCGGTAACCTATCGGTCAAACCATAAAAAATTCAGACTGAACTGATATGATAATAGTGGTAGTTGTGGATTACGGTTATTTCCCTATATTTAACAAAAAATCAATTAAAATAATTTTTTATTTTAGGAACGCATGTGAATTATTACTTTAACTTTCAATGGATCTTAAAAAAACCAAAGTAGTGTCTTTTATCTTTCCTAATCTCATTGGTCTTCCCAAAGAATTTTTTTGTTTGTTGCAATCTCAATCTACCTTCACCAATAAAAGAATCTGCAATCTACATAATCATCTCTCTTTATTTAATACCAAGATTTTTTTTAAATTTCAAAATATTACAGATACACCGCACTATATCGAGCCAATGATGGCCTACAAATCACCCTCTCATTTGACTCTTCCCCGTGCATGCCTTTTCCAAAACGTTAGGGTTATATCCATCTTAGAAAGGACTCTATCACCTTCCAGTCATATAAATACCAAATCAAAGCCAACAAACCGTAAAATTTATCCATAACTTTCCATCTACACTGAGTTTAAACCCTTTACCACCACCATTCTCATAGTTTTGAAAATGGTTGACACTCGTACTAGTGCAAAACAGATCATCAGCCAAGAAAACTAGTAACCTAAGTAAAATAACTCATCATTTCAACGAGAAAAATGCAACCCAAACATCTTGCATGTTGAGCTGATACCCATGGTTACACCTTAACTCACTCAAAACTCGTGTGATGCCTCACTTTATTTGGAAACAAAACCTACAATAACCTCTGCACCCACCTCGCCAACTCAATCTCTCTCAGTTAACACAATAACTCACACCTAAATACATGACCTCCTGATCTTGATGCATGCATCCCCTACCAGATAGTATCATTCTAGAAGGAAAAAACAAATTTTTAAGGCCAATAAGCTTGCGTTAGAGGAGATAAGGAATGAGATGGAGATTTCACCACTTTTTATATATTTCATGACTTTAATCCTCAACTCAACTTTTCACTCCTCTCTCTATTTGAAATCTTAGAGTTATTTCTTATGCAATCGCCTAACCAACAATTGTCAAACCTCGATGCAAACCCTTTCTATAATGAGCCAACATCATATATCGTTGCTACTAAACTTAGCATCTCTATAATGCAAACATTTGATCATAAGCCCAAACCCACCACCACTAGCCCAACCCTTTGTGAAAGTGTTATGGACGAATACTTATTTCCGCCCGATTTATCAAGCTCACTCATCCACCAAGCCCTAATCTACCACAAAAATCCTAACTACCACTGTAATACAACTCATGCACAACTCACCAACAAGACCGCCATCTTCTTTGCCTCATTACCTGCCCCAACAAAACACATCAACCATTGTCCACACCTCAGCCACGACTCCTCTTTTCACCAACAAATGTACACTTTTCCCCCATCATATCCCTTGGCATTACCCTTTCATCATTCCCGGTAAGGAATAACAAAATGACAGTCATCACTTGTTATAAAGGGGAAATATAATACACCACAATCCAAGCTTCAACATCTAGACCAATAGCGTCTTACCATACTCCTTATCCTAACTCAACTACCAACATCACTCCCAACATTTTGTACAACACCCCAATATCTCTAGCTAACTTGAAATCCCTACCACCAGTAGACTCTCAAGCCACCACCACCACCATTTTACCAACCATTCCTATTCAATCTTCCAAACTTGGGCCAACATATTTGCACAACCTCAAGACATTTGATCCACAATAAAAGTTGAGAATATACCATCCCTTCATATTGATAAGGGTGTGTTAGTACCCCCCCCCCCCTCTCCTGATGTTATAGTTGGTTATCAATCTGGAGGGGAAAAATACTTGTCGGGCTAACAAAAAAAAATCCTACCATGCTCAATTGATTGGATCAAGAATTTGGGGCATCCATCGTTTCCGAGATTGCAAGACTACGCCCATAAATCATTATTTTTTTAAAAAAAATTCATTAATGATAATAAAACTCAAGTACTTGAGATGGTTATGTGGTTCTTCAACAACCATCCAATCTTTCTCAAAAGATGGGAGTCAATGGACAACTATACTAAAGACTCCCTCAAAGCCATCTATGTATGGGTGAAGTTCCACGGGCTTCCCCATGAATTGTGGTTTAATCGAGGGCTAACATCCTTGATATCTTTTTGGGAATACCCATATATGTAGATGCATACACATAAAATCGTGTAAGACTTAGCTTCGCACAGATTTTCATTTTATGAATGAAATGGACGACTTCCCAACTACCTATTAGCATCAGTTGTTTTAGCAAGGCTCATATTTTACATGTAAAATACTAGAGCCTCCCTTCGACATTAGGTAAATGAAATACCTTTGGGAACAGTGATGCAAGTTGCACCGATTCAATGGGTACCTCTCACACCAATATCCCCACCAGAAGGCCATGAAAGGAGCTGATAACAGACAACTCAGAGCGTATCACTGTGTCTTCCAGTGTCAGTAATACTTCTTTATCTCCCAATTAGGACTCATTGAGGATCAACATTGATGGGGATGAGTTAATCATCTGCCAAGAACATTTCCCTTTTAAAGGAAATATTTTTGCTTTGTAAACCTTGGATAAGGAACAAGCCACGAATGAAGTCATCTCACCAATTATGCAGACCAGTCTACCATCAACCTTGCTTGTTGTTTCGAACACACATGAAAACAACTCACTGCCCAAGCATTAATTTATTTTATTAACTATATGTTTTTCTTTTTACGTTACAAACTCTATGTGAATATCTAGTTAGAATATGAGGGGTTTAAACGACCCTACTAGATAAAATTATTTTTGAGATTATGTTTTTTCAAATAATATTACTGTTATATGCATGCTAGAGACTAAGGTTAATGCTGAAAATGTTGACATGATCATGAGAACGATGCTACCATATTGGCATAATATGACAAACCCTAAATGTCATCCATTAGGTAAAATTTGGATTGCTTGGAATCCAACTGTGCTCAACATCAGCATCGGCTTAACCACCCCATAATTCATGGACTGTACCCTAACTTACATGGCAAAAATTAAATTTTCCATTTCACGAATGTGTATGGTTTCATTGGTCTGTTATATCAACGTCATTTGTGGCATAATATCATCCATATTTCCACCATGAGACATAACAACTCATGGATATTCATGGGTTATTCCAACGCAATTAGAAACCTTTTTTAGCGTACGAGTAATATTGACCTTTAAACTGGTTCTATCAGAGACTTTAATGAGTGTTATCACTCCAACAAATTTAATTATCTAAGATCATCGGGATTTTAATTCTCTAGGATAAACAAACAAATTGACAATTCAATCTCATCAAAAATAGACGGATCTCTTGTTAGTAGTCATTGAGATGAAAATTTCCCTAACTCTTTTGCCCATTCTGACCTCTCCTGCACTTCCAACCACACCCCATCACCTTATACCTCACCACACCATACCTCCATAACACAAAAACCTTTTAGGTATTTTAATCTATGGTAAAGCTACCCCAATTTTGTAGATATTATCACATATAATTTGAATTCCCCTTGCGAAGGTCACACTATGACCGTTATCCCCTTCAAACTTAACCGTCTCCAAGAAGTTCTTTATGAGTTAAACAAAAGGGAGTTTTGTAACATAAGAAATAGGGTTGACAAGGCTCAAAATTCTTTGTCAAGCCCAGTTGAGCGTGGATAATAACCCAACTAATTTTTAACTCATCAAGACTGAGATTGAGGTGTCAAAGATAAAAATATTTTCTTAAGCTGAGCTGAGAAATCCATCTTATAATAAATTTCTTGCAAAACTTGAATGAAATTAAGGACCATAACTCTAACCATAATAACATCAAATCTAGAAGGCCTAGAAACAGAATTATAGCCATCAATGTGTTGATGGGTCCACTTGCTCTAACCCTAAAGGGGTTTCAAATATCTATGAGTCATTTTTAGAATATCCTAGATACTAGTATCCCACCAATCTACCCGCAACTTGAGAGAATTAGAACTTTAATCACAACCAAAATTTTCCCCCTTGAAAAATCTAACATGGTCTAACCAGTCAATAATGATGAAATCAAAAAATCCTTATTTGACATTGACAACAATAAATCCCATGGCAATGATAGTTTAAGTGCGAGTTGTTTTTTAAATGTTGGACCACTATTAAACATGACTTCTGTAATTTGGTTAAATATTTTTTCCACTATGGCAAGATGGACCCTGAAGGAACAAAATTCTGATTGTACTCATCCTAAAAATTGGCTCTCTCATTTCCCAATTCAATTTTAGTGTAACAACCTGCTGCAATGTAATCTATTGTCACTTCAAAAATCCTTACAACCATAATAAAAAAATCCCTCCCCACTCTGATTAACTCTTCCCTTATGCCAGGAACAAACATTTCGGATAAAATCCTGCTCACGCAAGACTTTATTCATGGTTATAAAAAGAAAATGGCTCGAGACGCGCTCTCAAAATCGATCTCATGAAGGCCTTCGACAATGTATGTTGGCGCAATCTACTCGATGTCCTTTATATAAATGGACTTCCCCACTAAAATGATTGGTTGGATATTAAAATATGTATCCTAACCTTCATACTCCATATGCATAAATGATAATGCTTTGGGCTCTTTTAAAGGTAAAAAAAGCTTCCGACAAGAAAATCCTCTATCTTCGTAGCTTTTTTTATTTGTAATGCACGTTATTTCCAGCATCCTTCAAAGAAAGGTCAACACCCTAACTTTGGGTTCCATTGTAAGTGCCAAAAATTAAAGATCATCAATCTCTGTTTCATGAACGACCTTATGATGTTTTGAAGAGCTAACTTTCTATCTTTCGCATTAGTCCAACAAGGACTTGAAAATTAGTTAAAATATCAGGTATTTGCCTCATATCCAACAAGATTCATGTCTATCTCTCTAGGTTTCAAGAAAGCGCGCATCATGACATTATCTCAACTATGAGCTTCGATAGAGGCACCCTCCCTGGTAGATACTTTGGGGTCCTTTTTATCTCACCAAAACTATCATACAACGATTGCATACCACTTTTCTGAAAAAATCACCTACCACATTAATTCATGAACCTCTAGACATTTAAAAAATGCTATTTGGTTGTACCTTTACCTTGCCAATTTTAAAAAATGCTTTCTCAACTTCCTTGAGAAAATCTAAAGCATTGGTAACGTATTTTAAAAAAATTTCATAAAATGTAGCGGGTATTCCTTGAAACATAATGGCCAAGCATAATTAACTAGATTGTTCTAAGTTTTTATACTATTTGGTTGCATTATGTGAACTTTCTGAGTAAGAGTACTTAGTTTAGGTTTTATTAATGCAATATTATAGTCATGAAAATTCAAGTACAATACCATATATTCTTTCTACTTGTTAAAATATAAGTCATCCAACATTGGAGGATTGTTCCCCATCCGATTATAACCCATAACCTGAACTGGAAAAAATAATATAGCATATAATACATAATTAATTTGACATATAACATCTCAACACGATTGAATGTGACATATGCATGTAAAAAGTAATATATTATGGTAATAAGATACGAGTGGATAAATCATACTAACACGTAACTATGAGTTTGGAAATTTCTATTGATCATTACAACTATCATAAGTTATGGTGAAATCTATATCGGATACCTGACTTCACATACTTAATAAACTAAATGTAAGGATTAATTTGATTTTCCAAAGTACCGAAAAAATCCTCTAAAAAAAATTTCACCGACTTAAATTAATTCCTTTAACCTTTTTAGATCTTAAGATCCTTCCGCAGATCAATTAACCTTCCGGAGGACCGATTAAATGATTAAATGATTCTCCTACCAAAATCTGAAACCTTAGTCATGCATATCTATAAACTCATGCAAGCACATAAATCACTTATTCCTCAAAAAATACAACATATCCAAACATTTATGTTAAATAAATAAAAAATATATTATTAATTAATTAATAAAAAAAATATTTTTGTGGAGGAAAAACAACTTGCTGCTGGTGTCATCAATTGTCTATCCAACCGATAACCTTCAACTATTGTCATCTCGATATCAGTGGGTTGTGATTTCATCTGTAGTGACAACAATTTGTTGGCCACGATGAACATCCCCAAAAGAGCTTCGATCGAAAATAACAAATGGGCTTATGCCGTTAATGAGCCGTTGTTTGAATAACTCTAAATTTTTGTGTTAAATTAAGGTTTAGTTGATTCTGACTCTTTCTCGGATGATCTGTTGGAAGCGGTTGATAAAGAAAAGGCTCCAAGAACCTCGTCTCTGATCTGGTCGCCGGATTCTTTTCCGGCCTCCGGCCTCTGCTTTTCCCTTTGAATCTCATTCTCTTCTCTGTTCTTCAGAGTTCTGGAATTGTGGTTTCTTCAAGAGTCCGTTTGGTGCTGGTGTGTTGTTTCTGGTCTCTGTTTTCTTGCCTTTGAAACAGAGTATCCTTTCTATCCAATCTTCGTCGGTTTATTCGTCTCCGGTTCGCCATGTCTTTCAATGTACTCAATGATGAAGAGTTCCCTGCTCTTCTTCCAGATGCCAGTAAGGATCAAGCTAAGGTCACAAAATCTTACGCAGAAATATTGAACCCTGTTCTTGAGCGTCCTGTTGCAAAACCAGAGTACATAAAATTTATCAAAGATCATAATGTCATTCAGTTTGACAAAGATACACAAGATATCCTAATAAAACAATTAAAGGGATCCCGAAGAGAGCTGCTTTCCAATCTTTCTTGGAATCCTTTAAGTTCAAAGGGTCTTACTCATACGTAACATCTGATTCTCGACAAATTCTTATAGAGTTTAATTTACTGGAAGATGTTACTAAGTTTTGGTCGAAACCAATCTGGAATGTCGATGGGAAACTAATGAGAATCCTAAAATGGTCCCCTAAAATGCACAAGAACAAAGAAAATCCAATAGTTCTGTTATGGGTTCGCTTTGAAAATATGCCTGAGTATCTGTACAATGAATGGATTGTTGGTGATATGGCTGCTTCTTTAGGTAAAGTTCATCGAACGTTCGTGCCAAAGTACAATCGTGCCAAAGCCAACACCTCTTACGCTTAAGTGGAAATAAACGTATCGAATTTGCTCAAACGAATATTGTGGATAGGGTTTGGTGAAAATATTGGTTGTTGGATAGGTATGAGTTATAGAAATGTTCCAGATTACTGTTATAATTGCTTTCATCTGGGGCACAAAGAAGCTGATTGCAAAAAGAATGACTTGAAAACAGAAGAAAGATCTAAAGAAGCCAGTCAAGAACTTGATATTACTTCAAAGGGTGTTACTCAATCTGTTTCTATACATGATGAAAAGATGTATATGTCTAAATCTACAAAGGTTCAACCCTTTATTAAAGTTTATAAGAGAAAACTGAAATCTATTATAATTGCTAAAGATAAGACTTCTGCTTCATTGAACCCAAGTAGTCCTCCTAAAGCTGACATTGCTTCCAACAAAGATCTTGAAATCATTGGTGCTCTTCAAGATTTGGAACATGACGTTAACTCTCAAAGCCAGAAAACCATGCAGGATTCTCCTCATGGGGATAATGTTGGCAGTTATAACCCTTCACCAAAAGCCAGTTCTTCTGAGTAGGATTTTAACATCATCATTAATAGGAAAATCAGATCTGTAAAGAAACCCAGAAATATTAAGAAGTTGTCTATTAACTCTCTGCGTAAAAGAGAGAAATCCTACTACAATTTCTTATCTAAATGATCAAGATAGTCAGTTGGAATGCTCGTGGAGTTCATAACAATCCTACTTTGTCAAGGCTAAACTACATTATCAATAAAGACAAGGTTAAAGTGATTGCTCTCCAAGAGCCCATGGCCAGGTATGACAAAATAGAACTTATTGCTAGAAGGATTGGCTTTCCAAATTACACTACCACATATCTAACAAAATCTGGATTTTATGGCCGGATGATGTAAACATTTCTGTTATCTTTAATCATGATCAATTTCTCCACTTGGAGATAAATTACACTACTTTTTCTTGTTTATTTACCTCTATTTATGCAAAGAACCAAAGAGTGCAGCGTAAACAGCTATGGAGTCAGTTATGTCAGCTCTCTGGTGATGACAAACCCTGGTCAGTTGCTGGAGATTTTAACACCATCACTTATCCTGAAGATCAGCTCTGCTGTGCTTCTTATGATGACTGCAGTGTAGATGAGTTTAATACTTGCATCAGATATTGCAATCTGGATGACCATGGCTATAGTGGATCAAGATACACCTGGAGCAATAACAAAATCTGGAAAAGGTTAGATAGGGTGTTGGTGAACCAGAAAATGTTATCTAATTGGCATGTTCAGGTTTGTCACATGGTCAGAACTTGTTCTGACCATGCCCCTCTCCTTATCACTATCTCTAATACTAAAAATCGATTTTCTAATCACAATAAGGGAAACTTTAGGTTTATTAACGCCTGGACTAATCATCCTGATTTCTTAAGTTGTGTTAAGCAGAATTGGGACAAGCATTGCAATGGTGGTCCTAATGTTATTTTCTGGTACAAGCTTAAGCGGTTAAGAAAGTGTCTTAAAGATTGAAACTATTCTACTTTTGGTAACATTTTCACTAAAGTCACTGAAGCTGCTAAGGAGGTGGATAATTGTGAAGTCATTCACCAGCAGACTAACAGCAGCACTACTAAGTCCAATCTTTCTAAAGCTAATAGTATGCTTATCCTTGCATTAAAAAATGAAGAGTGTTATTGGCGCCAAAAGTGTTACAATACTTGGCTCAATGATAATGATGGTAACGCTAAGTTATACCACAACTATGTGGCTAAGAAGAGACAAAAGAACACTATCAATGGCATCAAAGATGAGGGAATCTGGATCACTGATCATGATGATATTTCTAAGTCAGTTGAGTCCTACTTTAAACAGATTCTATCTAACAACTTTTATAGTAACAATACTGTGAATTCTCAGGATTCAATTCTCAACAATATTCCTAAGCTAATAATGGACAAAGACAATGAAGCTATTCTTAAGTTTGCCAGCAAAGAAGAGGTGCGGTCTGTTATCAAGGGCATGAGGAATGACAGTGCCCCTGGCATTTATGGGTTTAAATGCTTATTTCTCAAATCTTGTTGGGATATTATTTGTAGTGATGTTTGCAGTGCTCTCAATTCTTATCTTCAGGGTAATAGTATTCCCAGTGGTGTTTTTGCCACTGGGATCTGCTTAATCCCTAAAGGCCCTAATCCCATATCTTGGAATAATTTCAGGCCTATTAGTCTGTGCACAATATTTAACAGACTTATTTCTGGCCTTATTAATCAGATAATTGCCTACTTTCTTCCTAATATCATCTCTAGAGGTCAAAGTGTTTTTGTTAAAGATAGGATTATCCATGATAATATCCTGATTATAAAAGAAATGCTTCATAATATCAAGAGAATGCCTTCTAAAGGCAACATCATTCTTTAATTAGATATTACAAAGGCATTTGACAGAATGTCTCATGCCTTTGTCATTAACACTCTTAAGTGTTTTGGCTTCTCTAATGATATTCTGGTTCTTATTAATATGCTGATATCTAAAGTAATGGTTTTCGTTTTGATTAATGGTGACAACATTGGTTACTCTCCTCAGAAGAATGGCTTAAGACAGGGAGACCCTCTGTCTCCTTGCCTTTTCATTCTTGCTGAGGAGGCTTTGCTTAGAGAACTCTCAAACCTCTACCAAAATAATAATAGTTTGAGATACTACTTAAAATCTGGTCTTATCTTACCTTGTTTGGATTTTGCAGATGACATTATCATCTTCTCCAACAGCTCTCCCTCCTCCATTGACTGCCTTAGTGACCTGTTGAACAAATACCAAAATGAATCAGGCCAGCTGATTAATAAGGATAAGACAAAGCTCATTACCTCATCCAATTGTACTCATGCCAATTCTTTCAGGATCAAATCCTCTACTGGATTCAATATTGAGCATGCTCCTTTTACATACTTGGGCATCACGATATCTGCAAACAATAAAGAGAAGCATTATTTACCTCTTCTTACTAAAATCTATAACAAAATTTATGACTGGGATATGAAGAATCTTTCTTTTGGGGACAGGCTGTCCCTCATAAAGAATGTCCTCTATCCCATTATATACTTTTGGATGCAGAACAGTCTGATCCCTAACGGCATTATCAATAAACTTGAGCAATGCTTCAATAAGTTTCTTTAGAGACCTAAATATACTGATAATGCTATTCACTGGTCTGCCTGGAATAGTCTGTGTAAGCCCTTGATGAGGGTGGGTTAAATGTCAAGCTTCTGTCTGACATTCAACTCACCTTCTCTTTTAAACTCTGGTTTCTTTTCAGAAAAATAAATTCCCTTTGGGTTGACCTTATCCACACAACCTATTGTAACTACACTCATCCTCTAAATGCTGAGTGTAAAGTTACTGACTCTATCACTTGGAAAATACTTAGTTCTGTTAAGGATCATGCTGATCAAAGTGTCTCTTGGAGACTTGGCAATGGGGACATTGACTTTTGGAGAGACTCTTGGCATGACATGCCTCCTATTGCTAATGATTATGGTTCTAACAATTGTTTCCTTCCTGTTAAAGTAAACTCTTATTGGAAAGATGGTCAATGGGATACTCCTACTCTCACCTCATTTCTTTCTCAAGACAGATTAAAGCATATTTCTAAAGTTAATATCAATCAAGATCAGGATGATATAATAGAATGGAAGCTTTCTAAAGATAAATGTTTTAACACAAAGGCTACCTGGGATAATATCAGACCTGCTCACTCTAAACAAACTATTTTTAAGAAAATCTGGCATCATTTTATCCCTACTAAATTTTCTTTCCTAAGTTGGAAACTTTTAAAAAACTTTGCTCACATTGATAGCATTCTCTCTAAAAGACACTTTGTGGTGGTTTCTAAGTATCAATTCTGCTGCAACTGTGAAGACAAAAACCATCTCTTCATCAGTTGCAGCTTCGCCTGGTCCTTATGGAACTATTTTGGTGTTCAATTCAGAATACCTGTGAGACGATTCATGTCTCTGAGTCATATAATGCACTGTTGGTTCTGGTCCTCTAATTGTAACTTTCACATCACTCACATTGTCCATCAAATCATTCTCTGGGTGATCTGGGTGAATAGAAATCATGGCAAATTTCATAACTCCTATGACAGCTTTTCTACTGCTGTTAACCGAATTAAAAAAGTAATCCTAGGCATTGATTCTAAGAATATGCTAAAGGCTAAGCATTGGACTGGTGTTACTAATGCAGGTGCTGCTCTTGGATGTCTCACTATAGGAAAGACTAAAGCAATGTACCTGAAATGGTTTCCCTCGATTGTTGGGAGACTCAAAGTCAACATTGATGGTACGTGTAGTTTCGCTGGAGAAGCCTCTGGTGGTCTGATAGTTAGAAACCATCTGATCATATCATTACTGGAGCTGGATTCGTTTTTGGAAAATTGGATCCCCTTCAAGCTGAGAGCAAAGCCTTGTTAGAAGCCCTAATTCTGTGCAAGATTCATGGTTGGCAAGCTGTGGACATCGAGTCAGATTGTCTCACTCTTGTCAACAACATTGCTACTGGAAATGTCTTGAACAACCCTATGGCTTCTATGTGTCGGAGTCTCATTCACTCATCCATGAAGCTTTGCCATATCTCTCGAACTCAGAATGCAGCTGCAGATTGGATCGCCAAATGGATCTTGCTTGAGAGATCGAACAGACTCTTTACTAACTATGATGCTCCTAACCATCTGCTTGCAATTGCTACTTTGGAAAGTTTATGGGTGGGTTACATCGATCCCAGTTAGAAGCTTTTCTGAGCTTTAATGGCGTTGCTCTGAATCTGAATCGAGGGAGCTCTTCGAAGATTTTGTGCATTTAGGGATTTCAATTTTGATTTCTCAATTTGGTCCTTCTAGTTATCAAGCCTTGTTAAGAAGGACTAAATTTTGTACTCTTTATCAATTTAGTAATGAAGTTTATTTTGATTAAAAAAAGGTTTGGTTGATTCTAAATATGGGGAAAAATCCAACAACTAAACAAATCATCATTTAAAATAAAATATGAAATCTTATTAATACAATTTATTCATTAAAAATATTAGACAGATAAACATGTTTTTCTTATGAAAAAATTAATCTTAACATGTTTTTCACATAAACTCTAAATCCATACTATACCAAGTCAATCAAGTAATCCGTCCCTGCAACCAATACATAGTCGTTATAATATGGATTTGTATATATAAAAAAGCATGCATATGATTCAATAAAACATGTATATACAATTTATCCTATGAATCACAAGAGAGTTTTTATGGATCTCATACCAATTGATATAACTAATTGAATCGCCTCAAATTAGTCAATTACAAACACAGAATATTGAACCCTAAATGTGATTATCTATGATCTTGTCTTCTGCTATCTATGATCTTGTTTAAATATTTCTTGGAGTTCCGTTTGCAACAAAGATAGTTGTAAGTCTTCTTCTCAACAAAGAAACTATTGTTCTTTTTGAGTTTATGTTAAATGAATGTTTGAACCTTAGTCTTTATTTTATAATAAATACATCTGTAAATTCTAATTATATAAAGCTCATTTACTTTGGTTTTGTGATCGTAGATCATAACCTCTAAATTGTATTTATCAATTTCATATGTGAAGTATTAGTTCATGTTTAAGTATTGAGATTTAAACTCAATAATTCACAATATTTATACACTCACAATAGTCTTTCACCTATTGACCAAAGTCCTATTTAATTATATATAATATAATTAATCGATTATTTATTAATTGAAATAACTTGTGACAATGAACCCATAATTATTCTAATTATATATTTGTTGAGGGTAAGAATGGTAATGTAAGTTTGAGCGGCCCAAACCGGGGCTTTGTCTAATCCGAACTTATAATGGGTCGGCTACATAAACAAAAATTATGACTAGGATGTGGATTTTTAGTTTGTCCAACTGTACTCCGCTCTAAGATATAGAATATATATAAAAATAAGAAATAGAAATAATATATATATATATATATATATATATATATATATATATATATATATATATATATATATAAAACTAATTACTAATAAGCTGGTTTCCATTTTCAGTATATAAATTTTGTAATTCCAATAATTACTAATTAGATTCTTCCACTAAATATTAATCAATAATATTTAAATTTTTATAGTTATTATTTTATTTTAATATAAAGTATTTGTTAAGTTTGTTACCAAGGGGAATGTCACATTTCATATCAATATTTTAATATTTTAAAATTTTGCTTATAATTTTGACAATTCATATAATTAATATGAATAGTGGTGATGATTGATGATAATATTAAAAACTAAAAAAAATTCAATTTTATTTATTTATTTTAATATTTTATTTCACATTATCTCAAGAGGTTTAAAATGGTTTGTTCGATAACTATTTATATATTTTTTATTTGAATAACATTTGATTGGTTTGGTTCATTTAATTATATTTGTTTTGGTTTAAAAAGTTTAAATCTTAATTTTTGTATAAAATCAAAAATAAAATCAAAAATTTGAGAAACGTTCTGACCGAACAAATCGAAAAATTTGTATAGTAAAAAATAGTTAAACCATTTTAATAATTTTTATAAAAATCAAAACCTTTGAATGAAATAATTAACAAAAACTCGTCCGTCCTCAACAAATCCGCGACCGATAAAAAACAACCAAAAACCTAAATGAGGAGGTAGACAAAAGGAAAAATACCATCTCTTGTAGTGCGTGCGGTGCGGCCTTTATTGTTAATAGAACCGATGGTTGAAGTTGGATCCAAGAAATAGAATTAGGAATTAGGACGGTGGTGGTGCGGTCATGCGATGTATATATAACTGTATATAGTACAAGTAGTACCATGTCGGTAAACATCATGATTCTATGGTCAAACAGTAACAACTTTTATCCATTTATCAACTGCCACGTAATAAATATCTGTGACATCCTTTGACCGAACTGATACAGTTTGCATCCAATAATTATAATAATATTTGTGACGTGTTTAGGTGGTTCCTTCCAATCAAATTATACCACATGTACTTTCGGTCAATATTTCTATATTTTCTACGTTATACATAAAATAGATTTTAAATATTATTCGGTCGGTTTTAAAATGGGTTAACTAATAAGTTCATTTTTATTAATTTCCTGTCTTTTGTAAATATTTTTCACCCAATAAAATATAAAAACAAACCCTTTTGAGACAAATACAAAGTACCAATGTCTAATTGAAAAAAGTGAAGAAGATAAAACCATTAAGAAATTCAAAGCACTCATCCATCTACTTTTTCAGTCCAATTATGTGTATATATACCTTTCAACAAAAAATAATTTTATTACATACAAAAGAAACAGTATCTTATCCATATGTTCTTATTCAGAAAGAAAAATATTCTCTTTCCTTTTATTCCTCATCCCATAAGGCCTACCACCACACCACTACAATCTACATAAATACTTCAACTAACAAATAAATAATAATAAAACATACTGTTCCTCTTCTCTCAAACAAGTACAACCTAGAAAACAAAAGTAAGGAAAGGAAAGGAAAGGAAAGAAAAATAAAACTGTTCTTCAAGTTTATGATCATGGCTGGTCATAATCTCAAGATCATAGTTGAAACAAAGCCTTCAGAATCTCGCCTCAATGAACTTAACATCAAGTGTTGGCCCAAGTAAGTTTACTTTCCTTAATTTTTATTTTTTAATTGTTTCCCCAGCTGAAAGATAGTTTTGAATACTTTGACCTGATTCATGTGCTAACATAGATATTAAACCTAACCCAGTTTCAAAATACGACTGTATGTACTACTTAGTGAGCTAATTTGTGTTCTGGGAAATCTATAGAACTATTATTATAAACCCTAAAGTTCTTTTGAGTTGAAGATTACAAACCCTACAAGCCCTAAATTTGTTTGTTTTGTTGGTTTTATAATATGAATTGTAGGTGGGGTTGTTCACCAGGGAAATACCAGCTGAAGTTTGATGCAGAAGAAACATGTTATCTGTTGAGAGGGAAAGTGAAAGTATACATAAAAGGAAGAGAAGAAGAGGAGTGTTGTGAGTTTGGAGCTGGAGATCTTGTGATTATACCAAAAGGACTTAGTTGCACTTGGGATGTTTCTGTTGCTGTAGATAAATATTACAAATTTGAGGCATCTTCTTCTTCCTCCTCTTCTTAGGAGTATTATTCTTATTAGTTATTATTACTATTACTTTTATTTATATAATTTTTGTCTTTCTATGTAAGATGATACTAGTAATTTTTTTTTTTTGTTTATGTTTTGGTCAAAGAAAGTGCAAAAGTATGTCAACCTGTTCAGACTAATGCAAAAGTAACTTTAATATTGCTTTAAATGCTCCTTTTGACTGGTCAACTCTAAGTTTGATGTATATGTGTGGTCATGGGAATGTTGGGAGAATCGGTTCAACTATTTTTAATCTGAAATATAACAAAATTTATCAGCAATACCTTTCTATCTTTTTTATTATACCAAACCTATTTTTTTCTTTAATTCAAATGCTATATGTTAATATTGGTCGCTGCAAAACATATGCAGAGCTCGAAGGTAGAAAACCAAAAACCAGTTTATTCATTCTCAGAATTAACTGATGTTGATGAATTTGTTTAACCGGTTTATGATATTTGGTTAGTTGTATGTTGTTTAGCATTTTATTTACTTTTTTGTTATAATGTTTTGAACTTCATTTCTTAATGGTTTGTGTTTTCGTACCTTATTTAAATATTGATGATAAATCAGTAAATTATCCGAACAAGCATCAAGAAACTTATCATTTCATAACTTAAAATTAAACGGTAAAATAAACAACAACAACTTGACAAAACATGGATACATAATTTGAGATTAAATAGAGCTTTAGTCAAAATCGAATCCTTCGTTGTCGTTGGGGATACGTAGTGTTTCCTCCTTCATGGTGATTTGATCCTGAACATATTCCATTATTTCTTTAGCTAAGTAGTCCATGGCTATTAAATCGAAGGATTCGAATGCCTCATTCCTAATGTCTGGTAGCTGGTTGAACACCAAAAACATTGGTCCACTAGTTATACACCTGTACCTAGTGGGCATGTCCTTACGAATCCGAGATGGAGGCATTTGTGTAGACGTAGACATGCCGCCGTACATGAAATACATCATACACAAAACATCATCAAAAAACTTATCGGATCATCATCGAGCCTAGTAAACTTCACATGTTTTGCAGCTTTGATTAGATGAGCGTCGTCAAACACGCTCCACTCCATAAAGAAACAAGTGAGGAAGATTGCAAGAAGAAATTTGTGTATGTGGTGTATCCAACTTAGACCTCCTTATATAGAAAAGTAGAATTCTAGTTTGACGGGAATTATAGAGCGGAAAATAAATTTAGCGGGAATTACAAAATGGGAAAACATTGATGAAAACATCTGCGCACCATAAGTACAACCTACTGTGTACCTATGGTGCACAGGTGGGTGTACCGATGGTGCCTAGTCGATGGCACCATTGATTCTATACCCTGCGTACCGATGATGCATATACAGTGCACCATAGGTGCGCAAGGTGAGGCACCATTGATGGCTGGTACAACGTGTATCGATTGGTGCATTGTACCGCCCCATGTACCGATGGTACAATGCACCATAGGTACGCCTTGTACCAATGATACACACCCAATTGTACCATGGGTACAGAGTAGTGTGCACCATAGGTTCTCATGACTGCGTACCAATGGTGCACGGGGACTTGTATTTTTTTTTTGTGTTTTTGCTGCCAATATTTTATTTAGTCATTGGTTTTTTTCTGGTTGTTAGTGTGTCGTTGTCAGTAATACTATTAGAAGGCTTGATGTTAATTTTTTGTGAAGCAACTTCTGTCCCGATTTGAAGATTACATCTTTACATATTATCAAGTAAAATTTGCAAGCGGATTGAATGAGTACTATTAAGCATAAAATTGATTGTTGTTTCAGTACTTATAATTTGTCATTTGAATTGGATGTTCATTGTTCAAGTAGGTATAATTTGGGTGAATTTATAAAGGATGCAAATAGTTGAATGAAATAAGTAAATATAAAGATGAAAAGAAAATACTAAAATTCATAACGAAAGAAAAGAGTAACAGTCATAGTAGCAACATACTATACATCGTCCAAAGCGATAACAAACATAAACATGAAGAAAAACGATAGATCAACCTAGCATAGCTAAAATAAGTCCAATAATGAGAACAAATAACCAATGAGAGAAGAACTGCAACACTTGATATCTCCACTGAAGTGCACCCTCTAAATCTCGACGTATAGGTAATGTAACAACTGATCGAACAACCTCCAACAATCTATCGTCTGTGGTGCGCGGGGGTGGACTGATAGTATGCCAACCATACTCAGCTAAGTACCTTCAATATGTGTTCGTCACCGACTGTCTATAAGTATCGATGGTAACAGTCAATCGATCCTCTGGAAGTAAATACTGACGCCATTCCAGCCATGCAATCTCACGCCATGTGTATCTAGCCAAATCTCCTTTCTTGTAACCCAGTTTGAGTATAAGTAGGAGTTCGGGTTCATCCTAAACCTGTCCAAGCTGGAGCATAACGCGATCGGGCATGTAACCCTCGACTCTGCTCATCATCTGCAAAGGATAAGCGATGGTGTGGATATCCTACACGGGAAATTGAACTCTGATACCCTCGTATGGCTCGAAAACAACATGTTCGAAATATAGTAAAACTGTGAATACATAATAAACTATGACATAGTATAAATATGTTACCTACTAATAAATATAAACACTTACATCTATCTCCTTCTGATCCTAAATGAGAGTACACACAACCGATTTAGGGCAGATGTTTTATCCAACAATCCTCTTCGGTAGCCACTTCACAATCCTCGACTGCCTCACTACATGGTCCGCGTTCTCAGAGGCTTTAAATGCGAGGAAATGGTCATAAATCCAACAGTCTAGCATGTCAACAAATCCATAAAGGTTATGTTTCGATGCTTTCAAAACATCACCCAAAACACAGAACATAAATGGTAATGCACTCGTTCCCCACGCAATGTCCCATAAACTAGAGTCCATATTCTCCAATCCGTATAAGTAGTCAGCCTTGACACTTTTCTGACTAGTATCCGCAAAGATAATGCAACCAAATAAGAACATCAAGTATGCTCGTGATACATGGCGGATAGTGTCTGGATCAGTCTGCTCAATGTAGCAACCCCTAGTGAACGTCTATCGCAGCCACTTTATCTTGAATCCAACGCCTCTAGTGGACTGCATCTCAGCATGGAACTCTTCAACACTCAATCCCAACATACTAGCGTGGTAGCTATATGCCTCATCACGTGGAAATATGACTACGTCTAAAGTCCGACCAACTACAGGGAGACCTGTAATGCAGCTGAGATCATCCAAAGTAATGGTAATATTCCCGAATGAGAAATGAAACGTGTTGGTCTCCTGATGCCAACGCTCAATGAAAACCTCATCAAGTACAGAATGTGTGAAGTACTGAGGCAAGTGAGCAATCAGAGGACCGAAAGGAGTCCGTGCCAAGTGACGCTCCACCTCCGGCTGAGCACTAAGGTCCCACATACGAAGCACATTATAATGTGCATGGATGTCTAATGACGTACGAGCCTGAGAATGAATAACTAATTCAAACATAAATTAAATTAAAACATAGGATACCATATAATAATTTGATATTTACCTGTCCGATTAAGATATGATATGCCTCATGTTCCTTATAGTTAGGAAAGAGGGGTATCTTGTTGCATTTAAAAAATGCAAACATCTTCCACTGCTCATCGGTATGTATACCATCGATATGATCCTCGACATCATGCTCAGGATCCCCAGTAGCTTCCACTCTCTCACTAACAAGTGGTGGACGTAAAATAATATGCGTAGGGGTGGTAAACTAGTAGCGGCCGGTGGTGATCGGTGGACGTGTGATGTATCTCGGCGTGATGAGCCTCTACCTCTAATGTCGTCAACTATTTTTCAACAACTTTCTCCTTCCGTTTCCTCTGGTTTATTCGGCGCAAAGATCGATCAGATCTGTCCCTCTCCTTCTCTTTCTCCCTCAGACGTCTAGTCTCTGGGTGCTCCGATGATGCTCGTCCGCGTTTAGCTTCACAGACTCTTTCATTCTCGATGGCCCGTACCATCTTCAAATTCTTCCCCGGGTGAATCACCTTTGATCCAACAGGAAACACCTTTGACCGAGGAAGGCCAGCGGGTCACGGTTCGACAAAATCAGACCTGAAATAATAACAAAATACAAACAAAGTTAATATTATCATACAAAATACTATACAATCCATAAACTCAAAAAAATCTACAAACTAAACATAAACCTCTATATAAAATACATTTCATAGTTTTAAAAAATTTGATTTTTTTTAAAACAATTTGATTTAAAAAAAAACACAATTGTTGAGGTTGTGCACCATACGTGCACAACCCATGTATCGCTCGATACATGGGCTCTGTACCACTCGATACAGCCCTGTACCATCGGTACAAATGGTCTGTACCGAGCTTTACAGACTCAACGCACCGATGGTGTGCGCCATACAACACCATCGGTGTGTTGCCGACCATTTTCCAACCAACAATCGGGATGGAGAATGGTCTCCTAATCCTACCTTATTTCCTAAATTCAATCCCATATCTAACCTAATTCTATCAAAATCCTAACTAAACTCAAAAAATTCAATCTTAAATATATAACCTAGAAATTAGAAATAGGAAAACTTACTTTGTTGGTGGTGGGTTTTTGTTCTTCACCATGACAGAGGAGGAGAAGGAGATGAAGAGGTGGAGGTGTGGTGGTTCGCCAGAAAAGTTAGAGAGACGTGGGAGGTTTTGAGAGAAGTGAGGTTTAGGGTTGTAGAGATAAGTGAGAGATAAGTGAGAGATGTGAGGGAAGTGAGAGAGTGTCGTAGGAAAAAAATGATGGATAGATGTTAGTAATAAAAAGGGGCTTATATACCCGTAGAAGGGTATTTTTATAAAAAAATTAGATACACTTATACCACCTTTGGGTAAACTCAAAATTAGGTTAGGCTTTGAACAGTACATCGTCCTTCGACTATCGCGTTTGGTGGCAGATAGTCTCTTGTCTTTCAAATGTCCGTTGACAGTCCCTGGACTATCGTGATTGGATAAAGTTAGTCCACCAGATCCTCTAATCCATGAGAAGCTGCCATCGTCATCATAGTCCCCAAATTTTGTATTACCACTAGTCCCTTGAGTTTAGTTATCCGTAATATTCAAAATGTTGGGTTTGACCTAAACTCAAAGGATTAATGATGATACAAAAATCTGAGGACTATGGTGACAGGTGGCAGCCTCTCATGGATCAGAGGATCAGGTGGACTAACTTTATCCAAACGTGATAGTCCAGGGACTGTCAACGGACATTTGAAAGTCAATGGACTATTTTCCACCAAACGCGATAGTCGAGCGATGATGTACAGTTCAATGCCAGTATACTTAAACCACATTTGAACATATATAGCTTGACCTTTCTTATATTCTTAGTTAAAATTTCCTAAAAAAATTCATAACTTTAGAGTTGTTAGTTGTATTATAATTCTACTTAAAAACATTTACCTTTTTTACGAGAAATAGTATAGGTTACGAATAAAAATATATTGCAAAAGTCAAGATTTAAAGAAAAAAAAAAAAAAACTTACGCAGTTGTTTACTAGTGATTCGGAGAAGAATTGCATCATCCAAATACTTTTAGTTATTAAAAATAATAAAGTATAATTATTGTTTAATGAAAAAGTTGGTTAACCTATTGATATCCATAAAAGATTTGATAAAGTAGAACAATTATTTGTTGTTGATTAGTATTTAACATATAATTATAAGGCAATATATAGTACCGTTTTTATGTTTAAAAAAATATCATACCTTTCGAATTATAGTTTCAAAGTTATCAATAGTATTATCCATTTTGTTTTTCTAAGACGAGCATAACTAGATCTACGATTATTTTAGTTCCGAAATAACGTGTAATTTGGTTGTGAAATAAATTTGAAAAAACAATTGTGTTCCAGTTGTGGAATATGTGTAATTTGGTTGCAAAAAAAATGTTTCAGTTGCAGAAATACATGCAAATTGTTAGTAAACAAAGAGAGAGAAATGAAAGGAGAACGAAGAAGAAACGGCTAGGGTTTCTATTTATTTAGAAAGCATACAAATTACATAGAATATAAAGCTCTTATTTATAGATAAAACATACGGGCTAATGAGCATGAGCCTTATCGCTTTATCACCCTCTCTCAAACTCACAATGCAATAATAATAATCATTGAGAGTTTATAAAAAAGAAAACAAAACCGCACTGTTGACTGAGCCTTCGTAAAAATATCAGCAACTTGTAAAGCTGATGGAACATATGGAAGCGAGATGGTGTTGATTTGAAGAGGATGCCGAGTTAAGTGACAATCTATTTCAATGCGCTTCGTCTTTTCATGAAAATAAAATTCTTTATTATCTGCATGACGCCTTTGTTATCACAATATAAGGAAGTGGGTTTAGTAATGTTAACCTCTATATATGCAAGAAACCATTGTAACCAAACAATCTCACATGTTGTCACAACCATAGCACGATAATCAGCTTTAGTAGACGATCTAGAGATAACAACTTGTTTCTTGCTTTTCCATGAAATTAATGAATCTCCAAGGAAAATACATAAACCAGTAGTATATTTTCGGTCATGAAGATCACTATCCCATTTAGCATCGCTATAGGCACACATTTCAAGTCAATAGGTCAAAGGAAAAAAAATCTATGGAAGTGAGTGCCGCAAAGATATCTCAATCTTTGAAGAACATCTCCCAAGTGGACGGGTGTAAGAGCTGTAACAAACTGACTAACTACATGAACATCATAAGCTATATCTGATTGAGTAACTGTTAGATTGACCAAACTCCATACGAGAGTTTCATATAGAGTTGGGTATGACAAATGAACACCATCAACCTTGTTTCTTGCTTTTCCATGAGATTAATGAATCTCCAAGGAAAATACATAAACCACTAGTATATTTTTTGTCATGAAGATCATTATCCCATTTAGCATTGCTATAGGCACACATTTCAAGTGAAGAGGTCAAAGGAAACAAAATCTCTGGAAGTGAGTGCCGTAAAGATATCTCAATCTTTGAAGAACATCTCCTAAGTGGACGGGTGTAGGAGCTGTAACAAACTGACTAACTACATGAACATCATAAGCTATATCTGATCGAGTAACTGTTAGATTGACCAAACTCCATATGAGACTTTCATATAGAGTTGGGTATGACAAAGGAACACCATCAGCCGAAGAATATCGAGCATTGGTTTCAAGAGGGGCTCTACCGTCCTATTATCAGAAAGTCGCGCTTGCTCGAATAAATCAGATATATATTTTTTCTGGGAGAGAATATAACCATTTGGAGACTAAGCTACCTCAATAACTAAAAAATAATGTAATACTCCTAAGTCTTTCATCGTAAAGTGTACCAGTAATGATCATATCATCTACACATATGGATAAAATAATTTGTCTTGCACTTGTACATCTAATAAACAAGGTTGAATCATGATTACTAGCAAGAAAACCAAGTGAAGTAATAACCATAGAGAATTTCTCAAACCAAGCACACAGAGTTTGTTTAAGACCATGTAAAGCTTGCTTGAGTAGACAACCTTGATCTGGTTGGTGAGCAAAACATGGAGGATGAGTCATGCAAACCTCCTCATGAAGATCATCATTCAAAAACACATTTTTGAAATATAGCTGGAAGATCGTCCACTAACGAACAAATTCAACTATAATAAGAGTACGAATTGTCGTCATTTTTGCAACTACGGAAAATATCTCATCATAATGCATACCATACTTATGTGAATACCCTTTTTCTACAAGACGAGCCGTATATCTTTCAATAGACCCACCAAACTTTGTTTTAATTCTAAAAACCCAACAAGAACCGATTATAAGCTTATCCGATCGAGGTTTAACTATATCCCATGTATGAGTCTAATAAAGAGCAGTAAGATCTTCGACTATAGAAATTTGCGAACGAGGATCACAAAAACCTTTTTAAGCGAGCTAGGGTCATATAAATCATGTATGTTTACCATGAAAGAATCAAAAGGAGTTAAGTAAGAAGAATACGCTAAATTTGGTAGTTTGTTAGACTTACTCGTACGAGTAGATCTTCTGAGGGGTGAAGCTCTTGGTTCACCAGAGGAAGAAGCTGGCCCATGAATTGATGGAGTGGGCTCAGCCATTGATGAAATAGAAGAAGTATCAACTATTATAGATGTCTCTTGAGCTAGTAATCAATGTCAAAATATGAATATCTATTAGTTTCAAAAGGATCAATAGCCTTACGGTGTATCTTTGTTACATCATGTGATTCAGATTCGAATAAAACAAAATATGCTCAAGAAATGTGACATGACGAGATATATATAGCTTATGACTGATGGGATCATAAAAACGATAACATTTATGTATAACATCATAACCTAGAAAAATAAATATAGTTGTTTTAGGACCCAATTTATTGCGTTTAACATGAGGACGAATGACAAAACATGTACATCCAAACACTTGTAAGGAAGAATAATCTAGAAGTTGTCTGTATAACTTCTCAAACGAGACACCCCTGCATTATAAGCAGTGATAATTTGATTAATCATGTAAACAACAATCACAATTGCTTCTCCTCAAAACACAGTATGAACTTCTGCTGATAAAATGAAAGAAGAGCAGTCTCAACAAGGTGACGATGTTTTCTTTCTGCAATATCATTTTGTTGAGGGGTATCGATACAAGATGATTGATGTATGGTACCATAGAATGCAAGTAAATTTTTGAAATCATTGGAGGTATATTCACCCCATAAGTCACACATGAAGCATTTTATCACATTAAAATGTTGGGTCGTAACGAGTGCTCTAAATTCTCTGTAAATTCCAAGCAAACCTGATCTTTGTTTCATAAGATAAATCCATGTGTATCAAGTATAATCATCAATAAAAGATACATAATATGACGAACCATCCTTTGTAGAGACAGAAGATAGACCCCAAACATCAGATGAGTAATATCAAAAGGAGAAATAGAAGAAATGAGGCTTTGATTAAACAGTAATGCACCAAATTTTGCAGTTTACAACCATTACAATCCGAGATTTCAGAAGTGTTTAACTTGATAATTTTTAGAATATTTAGGGTGGATTATCGGATAACGTGTATGGTGGAGGAATTTCAGGTGAGTAAGTACAAAGTTTTAGAGAGAAAAAGTAGTCAAATAAAGTACCAATGATTAGAAAGTACCATTTTCCCAAAAAGGGATATTTCCTTATATAGTGTGAGTGGTGGGCTCCACTATCACATGCTATGTTTATTCTAATTACATATTAGCCCTCATATTTATACTTATTTATTATATTTTTTATCATTATAAATAGGTCCCCATAGATCTTTACATTATCAATTGAGCCCCTATAATCTTGGCATTTTATGCCCTTATCAGTAGCCCAAACATCATTTTCCGACCCTTCATTATTAGGTCAGAAGATTGACCGTTCGTGACTGGTCTACTGAATGCCGACCTATTGGTCCGTCACATTACGGCGTGTCAGATCTAACCGGGACTGAATTCGATCTCTTTGGCCCATCTCTTACAGGCCTTGGGTCAAGTTAAATTTTTTCAAATGGCCATTACATTTTCTGAAAGAACTGATTCTCTGATTCGCCCACGTGTCATTCTTCAGTCTTCCCATGTATCATTTGTCTATTCATGGCTTGTATTCGCAGTTCTCACCCGTTGAGCTGCCTTACGCATGCATCATAAGTCTAGCCCTGTAGGTCTGATGTAGCCGCATGGATAAACACATGTCTTATGATAACTAGCCTATAATTTAATTATCATTTTGGTTAAGCGACTCTTGATATTCCCAACGCTCTTTTCGATTGCGCTTCTTTATGGAACAAACCTTTACCACGCTTATTTGCCTATAAATATTTTTACTTCTCTATTCTCTCATTTGACCTCAGTTTTAGAGAGATAAACACTTGCTACTCCCCACTTCCTAAAGAGAGAAACTTTGATTTTGTTTATGAGAAAGCGTTCATCTCGTAAGAAACCCAATAAGAAAACCGACCCTCCCGAGAAGCCAATCTTTGGTTTCATCGACTACCTCAGCATCACCGACAGAGCAGAAGAATACCAAGCCCGGGTTAATTCAAAAGGGTCCTGTATCACCGCTGAGTTTGGAACCGTTGATCTTTCCAGGACCCAGAAATCCGGGCCCATATGCAGCCTCTCTTAACGCAAGCCTTCCAACTATCTCAAGGGCTTCGTCGTCAAAAAAAGCCAACGCTGCTGCTTGTTCCGCTCCTTTAACAGCCAGCAAATCTGACGCTAAAACTCACCCTGTTTGTTCAAAGCCTCGGGATATTATCGAGCATCCCAAAACCCATTTTTAACTATGGGTGACTCTAGTTGTTCATCTACCCCCCCCTCCCGAATACGTCCATCTGACCCCAAATATTACAGGGGTTCGAGCCAACCATAACACTGCGACCACTCCTAAGTGTATGGTCCAACAGGATGAGGAGATAAGAAAACACGAGGAAGCTGCTTCCAAGAAGACTCAGGTTCCGGCGCCTGGTCATACCTGAGTTAATAACAGCTCGAGTGTAGTTCTCGCAACTCCTTCTTCCAAAAAATTGACATCTGCTGGTAAGCCCTTGCCCCAGAGAGTTCAAATGCCGAGTCTGAGATAAATCCACCGAAAAGGCCACTCATAAACCGTCATCCAAGGTGCCCGCATCGACATGGATCGAGAACAAAGCTGCTGAAAAAATCACTCGTAAGCCTTCAACCAAGGCTTCTGTATCGACGAAGTTCGAGGATAAAAATACTGAGAAGACTCCCCAGAAACCCTCCAACAAGATATCTCCATCGACAAAATTTGGGGACAAAAATGCCGAGCTAGACGTTCCAACAAATCCAGAAACTCAAGATACTCCCGCAGCCGGCGAGGCTGAAAGAGAGCCTTTATCTCATGAAGTTGTTGATATTGTAAAAGGATACCATATTCGCCTTCCCAACGATCATATTATGTCTCTTTTCAATGGGAAGTACCTATATTATTCTCCTGATGAGGAAGCTGACCTGAAGAAAATCTAGGGGATTCCTGATTGCGTCAATGTTTGCTTTTTAAAGCCTAGTGAGACTCCCTTGTCTGTACAAGCTCGAGAGATAGTGTTTTTCACCGAGCTTTTCAACTGGGGTCTATGACTTCCCATTGATCCCGAAATCGTCAGATACTTCGAGATCCTCAAGATTTTCCCGACCCAATTAACTCCTAATACTTGGTATACTTTAATGTTTACCATTATGGCTTTCGCATGGTTGAGATCCCGATCTCCATGGAGGAATACATATGTATATCCGGGTTGTCAAAGTCTCTGAAGCTGCCTTCTATGCTTCCCTTGTCAACCCAAAGAATATAGTAAACAACTTGCTGGAGGCTGATATTTCGTGGAAATACCAATTTGTCTTTATCAGCGGTGCTTGGGAAAATTGCTGACCCTATAGCACGGAAAATCTGAGGCGTCTTACGTACAAATGGACTCCTGAAGGTATGTACTTATATATATATTTACCCGCTTTCTTTCTTAAGCTTGCAAGGTATCCATTTAGGAGTTGAGAAAATCCCACTTTAAGAAAGCCTCGACGATCTTTGTCAAACTTCAAGCATTTACTATGAAGAATTAGGGTTAGCAATTTCGTCGATGCTTTAAGAACACCAAGCTTATCAACAGCAACCTTTGGCGCTACTCCAACGATATTCTAAGCATGGAACAACTTTAGACTCTTCCTGATGTCGTCGACCTCGTGAAGAGGCTTGAGGCCCCAGACTTTGAAGTATTGCTACCCAAAAGGGATCGGGTGCCTAGCAAACGTGTGAAATCGGAAGAGTTGTCTGATCCGGAAAACGAACAGAATAATACTGATGGTACTGTCGTAGACAAACCTATTGAAGTACCACCCTCAGAACCAGAAACCACTGTCATTCTTAGTGACCCAATTGTAAGTGGGGATAAATCTCCTGCCCCCATCAAAGGGGGACATAAAGGACGTGGTGACAAAAGGAAAAAGAACGCCGCATCTAAAGAAGGGAATCCTACCTTAAACAAGAAATCCAAAGGGAAAAATGTTGTAGATGAAGTGCATGTCGACCTAACCGCAGAACAGATCACCATTCCCACCATCTTCGAACAATTTGATGGTGCGAAGTTGTCTACACCCGTCGAATCTTGTGTAGGAGGAAGAGAATCAGAGAAAGTGCATTTTACAGGTAAAACCAAAGCGTCGGACCATTCTGGTGGTCTTGCTATATTGGCCCAGCATGATCATACTCATTGTCAAGGAAATTCAATGCATGCCAATCCTACATTCTTTCCTGTTCGTGCCCAAAGTTTGAACTCTTTCTTCCTTCAAGATTAAGATGTCCATGCCAACTCTCTGCAGAAAATGCTCGCCCCCATAGCCCAAAAGGAAAGATAATTATTGAAACTTTAGAGAGAACTTGTCGAGCTAAAAAGAATCATTTCATCCAAAGCCCAAAGAAACAAAGACTTAGTTGATCTTTCCAACCAACAAGATGACACCGCCGAAGCTAAGATTCAAGCTTCTGACGTGAAAGAGAAAGACTAGGAAAAATCTGTCTCCCAAGCCACTGAAGATCGCACCAAAGCTGTTGAAGAATTGGCTGCCCAAAAGCTTTAAAATGGTTACCTTCGTTGGCGATCAAAAAAAATTACTAAGGAAATTCACGAGCTCCAAATGACCCTCGACAGAAGTAAGGAAGAAAACCGTCTCTTTGCCGCCAAGTGCAAAAAGGTTATGGAAAGAGAAGTTGCCGACGCAAGGGCCGACTATGTTCTGAATTTTCATGCACTATGACCCTGAATGTCGCTTGGGTCGATATGGTTAGACATCCTCAAAGAAGATCGTCCCGAATGCGTTGATTGTACCGACCATGAACTTGAATGCACTGAACCATCTGAAGACTCCTCCGATGCTTGAACTCTCCAGTTCAGATATGTTTGTTTGTTTTTTTGTCAACAGTTAAGACTTGACTTGGTTGTTTTTTTGGTGAATTTTCATCCGTATCCGTTTTTTTTGTACTCTGTTCGACATCCTACCCCTTTTTTTTGTAATTGAAAGTGATCAATTTTCGACGCCAAAGTTAATGGGTTTTACTATACTTAAATTTGTAGATAAACTTTTTAGCTGAAAAACCTTGTGATAGGCTCGACTTTGTTGATCAAACTTGAAGTTGAAAAACCTTATTAGGTTCGAATGTGTTGATCAACTTTAATGTTGAAAAACCCTTTAATGGGTTCGACGTTGTTGATCAACTTTGATGTTGAAAACCCCTTTAATAGGTTCGACATTGTTGATCAACTTTAATGCTGAAAAACCCTTTTATATATTCGAAGTTGTTGATCAACTCTAATTGCTAAAAAACCTTTTAACAGGTTCGACAATATAACAAAACAAACTTGTGTTAAAGATCCAAAATTTTACTAAACGGGTCGGTTTAGATAAACACCTCGTTAAAACCTCCTCGCGCCACCAGGGTAGGAAAGAGTGTGTCCCCGACTAAAATTGTCTTACAATGAAGTTGAAAGAAAACGGTGAAAATTAAAAATAATTCTAAGTACAACTTAAGGTGCTCAATATTCTAGAGGAAATTTAGAGGTCGACCGAATTTATCCTTCAACCGATAAGTTCCCGAATTTACTTTTTCTATCACTTGGTAAGGTCATTCCCAATTGGGTTCCAACTTCCCAAGATGTTTATCTTTTGTGTGGAGGAATACATTTTGCAGGACTTTTTCCCCGACCTTGAACTCTCTTTTTCAAAATTTCGAAGCTTACCTGCTTCTCATCAGGGTTTGATAATGCAAGGAGCTTAAGTGAGCCTTAGCTAATTTTTCCTCTATCAGATTCAAAACCAAGGCCCGATTTTCATCATTAGCGCTTTCCTCATAATGGTTGATTCTGAAAGACGGGAACATTGTCTCTATACGGATTACCGCATCCATACCATACACCAGAGCGTAAGGTGATTCCTGTGTCACAGTTTGAGGCGTGATTTGGTATGCCCACAATACCTCTTGTAAAAAATCCGGTCACTTTTCGGCCTTTCCTTCCAAGATCCTCTTAAGTCCGCTGATGATTGTTATGTTCGTTACTTCAACCGTTTCGTCAGCTTGATGATGGAATGGGGCCAATAAATACTGTTGTATATTGTGGTTCGCAATAATTCTTTCATCTCATTACTGACCTCGTATCGACAAAAAATGTTCAACCATATGAATTTTACCATATCTTTAGCTCTGGTTCCTGACAGTGGCTCTGCTTCAACCCATTTTGAGAAATAATCCACTGCAACCACTATGGTTTGTCTTCCTCCGGTTGCTAACAGAAGTAGACCTACTAGATCTATCCCCCACCTGTCAAATGGCAGGCCTTCTAAGATGGACTCGTGGGGGAATGTTGGGGTGTGGATTGAATTGGCAAACCTCTAGCATGTGTCACATGTTTTGACCAACTCTTTGGCATCGACTGCTAGCATAGGCCAGTAGAAACTTGACAACATAACTCTCCTAATTAGTGTCTTGAATCCTTAATGTGCCGACCCTTTACCGTCGTGTAGTTCGGACACCACCATATGTGACTCATCGAGCCCCAAGAATCTTAACAAAGGTCTGATTGTAGATTTTTTTTTATAAAGAACGTTTCCCAGTAAAGCAAAACCTCACGCCTTGTACCGAACGCTTTTTGCCAAAGTCTTATCATCAGGCAATACTTCCTCAGCCAAAAACTTTATAATGTTACTCGACTAGTCATCATTCGATGCTGTTGAGATTTGGCAGGCCATGTTCGGTCGGCTTTCTAGGTCTTTTCATTTCAGAATAGATGGATACTCCTAAGTCAGAATCTAGGGGTATTCTCCAACATATGCTGTGGTTGCCAATGAATCGGTAATTGTATTATCTTCCCTTCAAACATGCTCATAAGTTATTTTTTAAACGATGAAGCCAAAAAGTTTAAGGCTGCTAAGTATTGCACTAGCTGCTCTTTTCTCACCTTGGATTGTCCCGTTGCGTGATTAATTAGTAGTTTCAAATCACTTAGCAACCGAACGTTCCTGGCTCTGCAAATCTGCACCAACTTTAAGCCTTCCAGCGTTGTCTCATATTCGGCCTCGTTGTTCAAAGCCTTGTAACCAAAACGAATTGCTTGATACATCGAATTCCCCGATGGTGTAGAAATCTAGACATTGCCCCCCGCATCCATTGATACTTGAACCACCGTCGGTTCCGACTATCCACTCATCCGAATCTACCTCTCGTTCGATTGCTACCTCCTCTGGTCTACTGGAATGGAACTCTACTAAACAATCTGCGAGAGCTTGCCTTTTTATATCCGTTCTTGGTTCGAAATTAATATCAAAGTCCCCCAAATCTACCGACCTTTTTGACATACGACCGGAAAAATCAGGTCGTTGTAATACACTTTTTAGGGGAAAGACAGTTCGAACCATAATAGAATGACCTTAAAAATAGGGTCGCATTTTCTTGGCAGCTGTTACAACAACCAGTGCTAACTTTTCAAGCTTCAAATACCATTTTTCAGCATCCATCAAACTTTTACTCACACAGTAGACAGGTTTAAGGACCCTATCTTCTTCTCGAACTAAAGTCGCACTTACCGCATGCTCTGAAACCGCTATGTATAGAAACAAAATTTATCGGGGTAGTGGTTTTTTTAGTAGCGTTGGGGATGATAAGTAATTTTTAATGTTGAGAAAAGCTTCAGTACATTCCGGTGTCCAGCTAAAAATCTTAGCATTCCTCAACACTTGAAAGAAAGGTGTGCATTTGTCAGAAGATCGTGAGATGAATCTGTTCAGTGTTGCAAGTTATTCGGTTAAAATTTGTACCTCTTTAATATTCCTTGGGGGTGTAATACTATTCAGAGCATCTAACTGGATCGGATCTGCTTCTATCCCCTTTTCGCTGATCACAAACCCTAGGAAGTTTCCGGACCGAACTTCGAATGAGCACTTCTCTGGATTCAATTTGAGGTTCACTTTTCCGAGGTTTTTGAATGTTTCCTCAAGGTCGGAAAAATGGTTTGCATCAGTGGCACTCTTGACCAACATATCCTCAATATAGACCTCAACGTTCCACCCGATCTTCTCCTCAAAAACTTTATTCATCTGTCTCTGATAAGTGGCCCCTGTGTTCTTCAGACCAAATGACATAACCTTATAACAGTATAAACCTCTTACTGTCATAAATGTAGTATTTTCCTGATATCTTGGGTCCAACTTTATCTGGTTGTACCCTGCGTAGGCATCCATAAACGATAAAAATTTGTTACCTAACGTCGAATCTACTAGCTGATCGATCCTTGGTATGGGAAACAGATCTTTAGGACACACTTTGTTAAGTTCCATAAAGTCCACGCACATTCTCCATTTTCCGCTTTTCATTTTTTACTAAAACTGGATTTGCTGTGCATCGCGAATATTGGGACTCCCGGATATGTCCTACCCTTATTAACCTTTAAACTTCTGAAATAATCTCCTTTTCCTTTTCTTGGGAGAAAGCTCGGCGTTTTTGCGTTATAGACTAAACACTTGGATTTATGGACAATTGATGATAAGTAACGTTCTCAGGAACCCCGGTAACATCCTCTGAGCACCAGGAAAACAAATGTAGCTTCTGCCTGAGAAAATCAATCAATTTTTCCCGAAAGAGGGGGGGATAGATTTACACCAATCTTCAAAACCATGCCTTTATAAAATTCGTAACTTTCACAATTCTCGTCTGTAAGCAATAACCCTAGGGTCTCCCTAGGCTCGTCTGCAGGCTCCAATCCAGGGGCCGACCCCACTAATTGCAACCTTTTGCATCAATCATCTCATTATCCAATTTGTTGCTAATGTTGCTCGGTAACATTCCCTTGCTGTCTTTTGGCTGCTTCTGACAACGTCGACATTGTTCTCGATCACATATTTCAAGCACTGATGAACCGTAAAGGTCACGTCATGTATCCTTGATAACCAAGATTGGCCAAAAATTGCGTTATGTGATGTAGGAGCGTCTACTACTATAAACAGGACCGTTACTTCTTTTTTGAAAGGTCCTCGTCCAAGCTGGACCACACCTTCGAACTCACTGACTACCTCTGCCAATGCTCCCGTAAAACCAATAATAGTCTGATCCGACTTCACAATGACCAGTTTCTTCCTAAATCTTGAGAAATTTGATAAGAAAATAATGTTTTCCGAGCTCTTAGTGTCCAAAAATATCCTTCGAAACTCATCGTCAGCGATCACTGCTACAATTACGATCGTGTCTTCATGAAGATCGGCAATGTCTCTCATGTCATCGTCATCGAAACATAGGATGAGAGATGGGTTCTGATATAAATATGGCGAAGTTCTTGCCTCTAACTGCGTAGCCAGATTAACGACATGCCTTTTCCGAGAACAATTGGTGATACCTGTCATTGACTCGCCCCCGAAAATAGTTAGAGACTCAAAGAACTTACACAAGTTTCTCACGTTTTCTTGTGATACATGTACTACTTCCTCAATTACTCCGATCACAGTCCTGTTTTTGTCTGGGTCCAAATACTCAGTGGATACATCAAATGAGTCACTGACCTCGGAGATCACCAAAGAAATTTCATGCTTCGTCACTCCTATTTTTTGTTTGGGTGCTCCGCTTTACTGAGCTTGGTTCTTCATATATTCAAGCAATTTTCCATTGTCAATTTTCACCTACACTTCTTTTTTGAGCGTAATGCAATCCTTGGTGTCATGGCTTACGTCCTCGTGATACCTACAGTATCGATTTTTCGGCTTTCTAGGGGAGTTCCAATCGGAAACGGCTTCCGGAAGTGCACATTTTTCCTTGACTTGTCGAAGATAGTCACAACACACTCGGTTAAATCAGCGTAGTGATCAGGTCAAACCCATTTATTCGATATGGGTCGATATGAATTTCCCTGATAATTATTTCATACTCTCTGTGTCTGATTCCCCGACCCTTTTCCTTTTGACTGTTGTGTTGCTGGTGGCACGGTACTTATTGGTTGTGGCTGAAAAACTGAAGCTATCTTTTACGGAATCTTCAGATACGTCACCACCAAAGCTTGCGCAGTTTGCTGGATTTGCGCTGCTAATTCTGACGCTTCAGTCTCTTCGATCAGGACCTGCTTCTCTACATGAGCTAACAAGGCAAAACAAGTAAAAGCCTACTTTTTCGTTACCGCTTGTTTCATCAGACCAGGTAACAAGCCCAATCTATAACCAGTCAGTGCCACACTCTCACGATAATAGTCAAGATCAGTTTTTGCATCTATAAAGCATCGAGTATAGTCCCTCGGACTTTCTCCGATCTTTTGTTGGTAATTCACAATTGTATCTCTGTTGGGTCTGAAGTTCTTACTTCCTACAAATTGTTGTCTGAACATCATCCAAAATATACCAAAGTTTTTAATGTATCCCTGCGGCAGTCTGTACCATTTTGATTCTCGGTCTTTAAATGTCATCGAAAACACTCGACATATCAACTTATCGTTATTGTCGAAGTTTAACATAAAGTTCTTAAATGCTTCCAGGTGGTTGTTAGGGTTGTTTTCCATCGTATTTTTCTAGCTTTGAGATATCAAAGCGCTTCGAGAGATGTCCCGATAAAATTTCATCTGAAAGGGGGGACGACCTCCAATTATGTCTGAATCCAAAAATTCCGCCTCATAACCATTCTGCATGATTTGAAAATAGCCCCTCTTCAAGTGGGTTTGCAAATTGGCTTCCGACCCTGTAGCCATAAGACTAACTCCCTAACGCGAATTGAAAATGTTGAACGTTCTGTTGTTCCCTATTAATTGTGATTATGCCTTCTTTTTCCGCAGACGTGGGAGTCACTTTGTCGACGATGTCTCCTTGAGGTTTGGCTATCTTTGCTCGTTGTGACTTACGCCTTCGAAGTTCTCACTCTCTAATCATTCTTCTATTCTTCTTTAAGCATCAGACATCCCGGTCTGAGGAAGAAGACTCATACATATCTTCCTCAGTTTAATATTCATATCCATGCTTGGCTTGGAATCCTGACTTCTTCCTTGCAACCTCGTCGAGCTTCCGCACTTGAGTTCTGCCTTTGTAATACCGGCTTCATCCCGATCGAAAATGCAATTGGCCTCTTTTCCATCTTCGCACGATCGTTCGCCTCGGCCATCGAGCTAAAACTTCTTTTCAGACAAAGCCATTTTTTTCTCAGCGTTTAGCTTAGCAATGTCGTCCAACAGCTGTTACCTGTTCATGATTAGGGTCAACCTTTTGCTTTGGCTCTGATTACCCTCGTCTTCATCACTAAATCAAAAAAAATACCCAATAACTAGATTTACACAATTGGCTAACCGAAGCAAGATTCAACGAAAGGGTGGGAACGTAGTAAACATCAAATACCGATATATGAAGGGTACAAATAGATTCAATACCCTCTACTAACATTGTTGTAGCACTAGATTACAAAACATATATCGGTGAAACATGAGACAACGAACAAATTTTGATATGTGAGGTGTCATATGATGAGAGACACCTAAATCTAAAATCTATCTTTTCCTAAATTAGAAGATGAGGACACACCTGAATGATATGCGGATGTGGACATAACAAAGTTCTTCTCATTTAGTTTGGTACTAGTATAAAACCATATTTTCCTCTCATATTCGCAATATGATCCATAATCTCCAATCGAACAAAATCAAACAATCAAGAGATACCAAATCCAAATCAAGAAATCAAATTAAAATGTTAATTAAACCCCAAATCCAAATTACAAATCTCAGTTGAAATCACAATTTAATCCAAAAAAAGACCAAAATCAAATCGAATACTCAATTAAATCTAAATTAGAAACAAGTTAAAATCAAATTTCAAACTCAAATCGAATCCAAATCAAAATATTAATTTATGTGTAATAATCAAACCTCTTTTATATAGAAAAACAGTGCACTATTCAGGAAGTATTTTCTCCTAAACCTTAGCACCAAATCATAATCCAACTGATCTAATTAAATTTATATATGTTCCGAACAATTTGTCCAAAATTCAACAAAAAAGGACGTCATTTGCCTTTCGATCGGACTGTTTGATTATGGCTGCACACAACAGATCTGAAAACCTAAAACCTAAAACTGTATCTCTTTTGATGATTTTGTGACCTAATTATTGTACAAATAATTATCAAATCAAAGCATAGTAGTAACTGATCCAAAAAAAAACAACTTCAAACAAATTTTAACCCCAAAGCAAAGTCCAAATTTCTAAGCAAAAGTAAATCCAAAATAACATCAAACAAATCAAACTGAAGCACAATACGTGACGAAAAAAATCACTACTTCAAGGATTAAACATGCTCTGTTACTATGTTAATAAACAAACAGAATAAAAAGAAAGAAGAATAAGAAGAAGCCGTTAAGAAGCGGCTAGGGTTTCCATTTATTTAGAAAGCGTACAAATTACATAGACTATAAAGCTCTTATTTATAGAAAAAAAAAACATATCAGCTATTGGGTATGTGTCTTATATCCTTACACAAATATATTCCGAAAATAAGAAGAAAATACATAAGTAAGACTTTGATTACTATAAGTATGATCGTGTAAAAACAGAAAACAATGTTTTTTGTATTAAAAATATTTATTGGATGTGAAACAAATAAGTTTATTGTAGTTGCAAAAATATATGTATTTTTATATTAAAAAATATTTTTTTTTATTTAAAACAAATTCGACAATGTTCCCGTTGCGAAAATACATACAATCTGGTTGCGAGATAAATCTGAAACGACAACTATGTTCAAATTACGGAATTAAGTGTAATTTGATTGCTTAAAAATAATTATGTTCCAATTGCATAATTACATGTAATTTGGTTACAAACATAAGAAAAACATCTCCAAAAATATCACTTATGGATTTTGTTTTGTTCGTTTTTAAAAGATAGAAATATATGTATTTTTTGGATTTTTTTGTTGAGTTAGATTTTGAAAGATATGAGGTTTTGAATGTTAAAAATGACTAATTGTTTAAGTTTGTAGGTGTATTGTGTGTTCAAGGGTATTGGTGGAAGAATTTATGTTGCATATGGTTTTTGGTAAACTTCAAAATCTAGGTGGTTATTAGTAATTTAACTTTTATCCATATGGTTATTGATAACTTATAAAAAAACATTATTAGTTTGTTAATAAAAGAGTTTAATTAAGTAGTCATTAGATTTCTGATTGTTAATTATGTATATATATAACATTTTTAATAAAAAATATATTTGGTGGGCTTGTTATGCAAAAATAATAATTATATCTTTATATAAGGATTTATCGTAAGTACAAGGTATTGTCAACAATTATTTTAAATTTTAATTTTGTATTTTTAAAACATTTATTTTCTGAGCGGTAGTTTGGTTTAGTCGAACTAGTAGACTGACAAAATCAAGTTTTATGAGTGACATCTTCGGGAGGAAGAGACTAGTATCTCATATCATGCTACTTAAAACATAAAAGACCTTGGTCAAAATAGCCTAAGTGTAGTAGGGGACTCGCAACCTAATTGACCTGTCCCCTTGTAGGTACAACTTGACAAGGTACGCCATACGCATGCTACTGAAATAGCCAGCCTTCAGCATCTGGTTAAGAACATGGGTCCGAGACCTCCGAGGTTGGGTCAGAGGTTCGACAGGTTAACATTGAGAAATAGTTTATAAAGACTCAAATAAGAGTTTTAAAGTTGCTTTAGAAGTTTTGGGCTATCTGAATTGATGATGCTTATAAAATATGATGTTCATACCGACAATAGAAATGCTCTTCTCTTTATCAAATGATAAGTTTATTAGTCTTGGTTGGAAAACATGGTCACTTTAAAGAAGATGATACTAGTGCTTCCACTCTCGGCATTATGAACGAGCTAAAAGCTGGCACCATCATTATAGAGTTCTTAAAATAAGATCAGAAGTAAAGAAGCGTCGAGCCTGGGCACCAAAAGAGCAACCCCAAGACCAACCTTCAAATATGGTTCAATAACCTCCTCTTCAACCACAAAAAACAACCTAGCCTCATCCTAAACCTGTAAAACCTCATAGACCAATTCTGAATCCAATTTTGGAAGCAAGCTTGGAAGCTGAGAAGTTCCAACCGAATGATTATGGTTAACATCTCTATTTACTTCATCTTTAATTTCCAAATTATTATCAACCACGTCTTGATATTTTCAAAGATCGTAATCATATCTTAGGTGGAATGACGCTATTGTGGCCCCTCCTACCTTCAAAGATATAACCCATCAAAGTCTTATATGGCACATGGGATTCTAACAGGGGAATTTTTTCTTATGTTGAATTAGTACATGGTATATATATATAACCCATCAAAGTCTTATATGACTCAAATGCAGAAAGTAAGAGACTATAGATATAACCATCCATACAAGAATTTTAGGTGTTTTAGATCAAAAGTTGATAATAACACACTATAAGAGAAAACTAATTTTATATAACATATGAGAACCATGACTAAAAATCTATTTATAAGGTAACTTATTATTTAATTAATCAAGCATATGTAAACATGAAGAGTCAGTCAATCAATTGCATGCCTAAAAGATATAAGGAGACCCTTGGAAAAATAGCAATCATGAACTTTGACAAACTCAGACTTAGATCGACACGTGTTAAGGTAGGAATGGCATCGTCTATTAGTAGGATAACTTCTGAGCCCCATTAATTCAATCCTACGAACATGCCTCAAGCTAGACCAATTTAGGAATTCCCATGATTTTATCCACTCTATCAAACTAGACCTCGACACCGTCGGGCAAGCATATGTCCCAAATTCTAGCTCGGTATTCTTGGCTTAAAAATCGTACGTTCAACCAAGACCGTAATGTCTTTGTATAAATTCCCTTCAGCTATGTCGACTCCTAAGAATTTCAGGCCACCACTTAACTACAATAGATCTAGCTATAACTCAAATGTGGGACACTACCTCCTTGTATTATTTTTCCTTTATAATAATAAAGTTTATTTTCTTAAGGGATATTTTGATTGGTGAACATTTTCATGAGGCAAGTCGGGAGCATTATCCTATGGGCGAGCAACACAAGCTAGTCGGTATGATGGCATGTAGTATCAAATCAAACGATTAGCTAACTTGATACTCATTTAGTCATTCCTCGACCAGCTTGCAAGGATTGGGAGGATTACTGATAAAATAATAATTTTTCGGATCGCCATCCAACTTTGAATCAAATAATTAGTCATGTAAAAATAAAATATATAAGTTTTATCCAATAAAACTGTTATGTACTAATGGACCTCATGTACAAGTAGGTTGTTATATAGCCACGAGCCAAACAATGAATTATTATAATAAAAAAATTATTGTTGCAATTTTTTTTTTGAAAAATAATAATTTTTTAATGTGAAAGTTTGATTTGGTCCAAGTTTTGTGGTGATAAAACTTGATTGGAGAGTATCTTCGGTAAGTCTTTGGACTAAGTATTAAATTTTATGTAAAGGGTAGAGAGATAATTGAGGTGCTAATATTTAATATGTAGAGAGAGAATATACCAACCCATTAAATGTTGTTTTGGGTCTATTTATAAGATTACAAAGATCCATTGGCCAACCGGGTCGGTTTAATACATTTGGGTCAGATTAGTGGGATTGGAGGCCCAAGATTAAGTGAAGTAGCCACTCAGCTGACTATACTAGACACACAACTTATTCGGCATTGCTTTTATTATATGTCTAGATTTCCCTCTAAGAGAAATCCAAACCACTTTACCCTTTGGTCATACAACAGAATCTGAACCTATCATCTAGCCCCCTTAGCTCTTTCAGAAGCTTATGTGAGAGCTAATCATATGCGAGCTGAATTCGAACTACCTCCGATGCAGATTCTTAAAAGTAGTTACCATTCAAATGTTACAACTTTTAGACCAGTTACCTTTAGAGACACGTGTCAAATTTTAATTGGACCCACAAACCTGTTTCATTCTAGGCGAAATCACCCAATCAAATGAGAGAAGCAATTACACTCCTTAAGCCCCTAGCTACTGTGTCGATTATCATTCTTTAGTAGGGTATTCAAGTGTATTTCAATCTTTATAAGAAATTACTTTTCTTTTTCTAATTTGAGAAGAAAAACATTGAACTTCTAAAGAGATAAATCATTTCACTTTAAGCTTTCAGACGATATTCCTCCTTCCTTTTAAACTTTGTTAGTTGTTAATTTGGTTTCACGACATTTTTATTCTATGAAAAATCACCCAATCAAATGAGAGAAGCAGTTACACACTTTTATTTGTAACCCTCTAGCTACTGCGTCGGTTCCCATTCCCTAGTAGGGTATTCAAGTGTTTTTTCAATCTTTATAAGAAATTGCTTTCATTTTTACTGTTGTTAATTTTAAGAAGAAAGATATTAAACTTCTAGAGAGAGAAATCATTTCACTTTAAGCTTTCAGACGATATTTGTCCTTCTTATTCAACTTTGTTAGTTGTTAATTTGGTTTCTTAGCGTTTTCTAGGGTTTGTATGTTCACATCTAGAAACACTCTTACTAAATGGGGTTGGCTCAATTTATCTGAGTTGGAAGAAGAATAAAGAAAGGTTCGGGTTGCTGCTGGGTTACCCGATTCTTCAAGTGGAGTGGTTGCGGCTCAATCTATAGTTTATAATGGAGTTTTCCCATATAATAAACATCTATTTGCTTTTGAACCTAGCTCAAAAACGAAATCATTTATATCTCTCACTCGTTCTCCACAATCAGTCAAGTTATCTCAAAACACAAGGGTAATTAGTCGAAGAACTCTCTCGACATTCATTGCCATGGGATTATATGTTGGTGAAAGCACCCCACGCCGAGTTAAGAAGCTATTTAAAGAAAACAACAAGCCTTCTACATCGGATAAATCAAATGAAAATCCAGTTGAACAATTCACCTTTGTTAGTGATTCCCCCATATAGGTTCCGATTAGGGGGGAGAAACCACCGTAGTCGAACTTCCATCTGGGCCAGATATAACAACAAATCTCTCAATTGAAACTATTGAAATCCATTCAGTTAAGGAAGAAAATCCTAGCATGCATCAGAGTAAACTTTTGGAACAGAGACCACAAGTGATGGAAGACCCTTTTAGAAACATCCGGTCAGACTGGGGATACTTCAAAAATAACACAAGAAAAAGGAAAAAAGGTTACCTTGCCCGAATCTGAACCACTTCATGAGGCCCTCATCGAACGAATTGGGCCTAAATTTGCTAAGGTGAGTGTTAAGTATCTCTTGGCTTTAAAGAAAATATCATATGTTTATTTTCATGAATCTGAACTAGAAGGGATTCAGAAGAAATGAGGATTTCCTGAATCAGTCAAAGTTAGGCCGCCCCAACCTGGAGATACTCCGATGTATAGGAAGGCTAAGGAGTTGGTAGTTTATACCGATGTGCTTAACTGGGGGCTTTGATTTCCTCCACATCCAGAGATAGCGAGATATTTTCATTTAGTCAAGCGAGCCTCAACGTCTGTTTCCTATTGCTAGCAACCATCATAGCCCTATGGAACAATTTGCTGTTGTGGCCGATTTGTGTCGCAATGGTTATATCTTTTTTTACTATTCCAATATGGGGAACGATTATAAAGTTATGGATGACTTTCTAAAGGCTCACAAGATTTGGAAAACCCAGTTTCGTTTTATCAATGGTGTTTATGAGAATGGCAAAAAGATCACCTCCAAATGGAACCCGAACATGCTTACAAGATATTGGAAGAGTTCACGTAAGTTTTTCCAACCCCTCTTTATATATATATATATATATATATATATATATATATATATGATGTTATTATTGATTACCCTGGATTTGTTTATTGTAGTGTTCTCGAATTTGCACATCATTTGGAAGATGGAGAAGAAACTTTTAAAAATTTGAATCAGTGGGCCAATGAGAAATGTTCAAATGAGTTTTGCAATTGCTTCACCATCGTAAATTTTGTGAGAGCTCATCTCTGGAGGAAAAATCAGATCCGTGAACTTTCATGGATACAACTTATCACTCATCATCCACCAAAATCCTCAAAATAACTTAGGCAGTTGATGGAAACTATTTATACAAATTAGGAATAAATCTTCCAACCATCGAGATAAAAAAAAGAAGGATAGTTCGTCTCAAGTTGTTTCAGACACGGTTGGAGAGACTGAAATACCATCAGAATCTTCGGCTGTTAAGATGAAAAAAGTTCAAAAGAGGAGTAAAGAGGACAGTGACAATAGAGAAGTGAAGAAGAAAAAAAACTTCAGCCGGTTCAGAGATCTTTAGTCGACCCAAAATCCTCCTTTTAATCACTTCCATCTAGGTTCCTCCTCAAACAGCTGCATCTACCAATCCTCTTTCCCTACTACTTCCCACAGATGACAGGCCAACTTTTGGAGGTGGTGACCAAATAGATGACTTATGGAAATTTAATTTCAAATATATCAAACAAGTTTTCCCTGAATCCACCAACCATGCGAATTTTGTGATATATGATGAAGTCTTCTTAAAAGTGTCTAAGGATAATGATGAATTGGGATATGCTGTTTTGGGCTACTTAAGGCCAATTATTGATTTAAAGAGGAAAATGAGGGAGCAAATCAGGGATATTGGTTCTATTCGAGATGAAAATCAAAGGCTAAAGAATTATGTTGAGGCAGAGAAAGGTAAGGTTGAAAGTCTGAGTGAGGAAATGAAAACCATCAATAAAGAGTTGGTTCAAACAAAATCCGACCATGATAAAATGCAATCTAACTACAAAGATTTACAGTCATTTCACTATAAGGAAATCACTTCCATACAAAATTAACAAACTAAGGACAAGTCTACCACTCAAAACTTGCTGATGAGAAGAAATTTTTTGAAGACATCCTTACACAGAAAGAAAATGAAATCACTTCTCTTAACGCAAATACTTCTCAAGAGGTAGTAAACGCTAAGGATGCATATACTGAAAAAAAAATGTTGGAGTTTATCCAAGAGATGGATGAATTGATTAAATTGGATATGGTGATGTTATTTCATAATAAGTTCCCTAAATTTTCTCTTAAGGATCTATGGAGACACATGCCATCTGGTCTGATTCCTTATCACCGTCTGGCTTTAGGTGACAAGTTTAATATTTCTGATGATTCAGAAGAATATGACTCCAATGAAGAGGATTCTGATACTGAGAATCCAGAAGAGAAAAAAAAAGGAAAGAGCGATGAGAAATAGTGAATGTAATCCATTCGACGGCAACTTAACATAGCCCAACCAATCCATTCAAAGTTAATTCATTCTTATGTAGCTTAACTTATCCCAACCAAGCCATTCGAAGGAAATTGAATAATTCGGCCAAGCCATTCAAAGACAATTGAATAATCAGGCCAAGCCATTCGAAGGTAATCCATTCAAAGGTAATATTTTCGAAGACAATTGAATAATCATGCCAATCTATTCGAAGATAATTATATAATCCGGCCAAACCATTCAAAGGTAAACCATTTGAAGGAAATTGAATAATCCGGCCAAGCCATTCGAAGGAAATGAAATTTATTGAAACATATTTTTAAAAGAAAAATATGATAGATTAAAAACAATTCAGATACCTCATTAAATTCTCCTAGTGCCACCAAGGTAGGAAAGATTATGTCTCATAATATTTACATTGAACTAAAACAAAGTAAATACTAACTATACAAGTTAATCATAATCCCCGGGCTCAAATGACCACTTAGTCATTTGACCTGATATTTCTGTTGTAACACATTCTTCAGGGGAAAAGAGGTTCAAACTATGATGAAGTGCGATTGAAAATATATCCTCATTTTTTTGGCCGCTATTACCAATGCGAAAGCTAGTTTTTCCAAGTTCAAGTATCTTTTGTCAGATTCCAACAAGCTCTTACTAATATAGTAAACATGGCGGGGATAGTTATCAACTTCTCGTACTATTACTACACTTATCGCGTAATCTGACACTGATAGGTACATAGAAAGTCTTTCTCCAACAACACATTTGAATAAATGTTTTGGTGAAGATCCATGCCTCAAAGAAATATGAAGCACGACTCACAAGTCACGTTTCGAATATCGATATTCAGGCACCTCACGCTCCCACTATGGTCGCCAATTTGGTGGTGGTAAAAATTGATCAGAGGGTAGTTTTGGTAAGTCTTTGAACTTAGTATTTAATTTTGGGTAAATGATGGAGGGATGATTGAGGTACCAGTATTTATTATGTAAAGAGAGAATATACAAACCCATTAAATGGTTTTTGGCGTTATTTATAAGATTACACAGATCCATGGGCCAACCGGGTCAGTTTAATACATTCGGGTCAGATTGGTGGACTTGGAGGTCCAAGATTAAGTGAAGTAGGCACTGAGCTTACTATACTTGACACACAGTTTATTCGGTATTGATTTTATTAGAAGTCCAAATTGCCTTCTAAGAGAAATTTGAACTATTTTACCCTTTGGTCCTTAATAGAATCTGAACTTATCAAAGTTAGTAGGTTGACAAAATAAGATATTATCAATTATTATCTAATAATTTTATATATAAAATTTTATTTTTATTTTTATTTTTATTACTATGTTGATCTAGTTTTATTAAAATTCAAAAAAAAAATCTTTTAAAAAATTATCGTAGGAAACATTATGTAAATTTTATAATAAATTTTAATAACAAAGTATCTTATGTTATGTTATTGTAAATTTTGTTTCACGACCAGTGGCGTAGCCATGACCAAAACGTTATGGTGTCCTAGACTTGAGGTTGTGGATTATTAACCATTGAACATGTGATTTTAGAATAATCATCTCGTGTTTTTTTTTCTCTTCGGTAACTTCGGTGATTAAACTACATATATTTGGATTTGCTCATTTATATATCAGATTTGTTTCAAAATATATGTGCATCCTATAATGACAAACAGAAAAAACCAATAACAATAAAATTATAACAATAAAATTCAAACTTAACAATGCAAAATAAAAAGAACATTATGATTTAAGGAGATCTATTTACTCTGAAATTAAACTCTACAACTCTCAATCTTATAAATAGATGAATATAGACATGGAGCACAACTAAAATTTTGAGAATAAATAACATAATTCATAATATCTTTAAAATTTAGACTATATAATTTTAAATATCTAAATTATATTTAATTTTTAAATTTTGTATATTTAAATTATAAAAAAATTAACAATAAATTTAGACTATATAAATAACACAATTCATAATATCTTTAAAATTTATACTATATAATTTTAAATATCTAAATGTGTAAAACACGAGTAAAGACCCAAAATCCTAACTATTATCTACCTAAGACCTATATTTTCATAATTCTCCGAGAAGGCCCCGTTTTAGTCAAATATTTACCATCTAAGACCTACTATTACCCTAAATACCCATATCCATGTTTTATTGTCTAATTCTTTTCTTCCCTTTCTCCGATCGCGATTCTCCCTTCCTCCTTTTCTCCAGTCGCAACACAAAAATCCAGACTGTGAATTAACTTTATCTCTCTCCCTTTTTTCTCTCTTTACACACCGTTTTTCAATGAAATCTCTCTAGAGACTGTGATTTGAATTTATCTCTCTACACAAAAATCTCCCATTTTTCAAATCAAGAGTCATATCAACTTTGTCAAAGAAACAATTTTTTTTATCTCAATTCTAGTTCAAGATCCAACCTTTGATCCTATATACCAAACCCATATTCAATTATCGTCCAAAATTCAACCTTTCTAAAAATGACACTATAGAAAATCTCAAGGAATTCAATGATTCTAAGCTGTTTTCAAGATCAAATTCCAGAAGAAGCTATGTTCTTATGTTCATAAAGTTAGATTAATTTTTTGCTTTGCACATTTGTTTTGCTTTGCAAAAAAAAAAATTGTTAAAAAAAATTCAAAACATATCATAAGCGGTACTAGTTTTGTTCGTCTTATAAAACAAAACCAACAGTTTTAAAAAAAAAATCCGAGTTACGGTTTAAAAGATACAGATTTTTAAAATTTTCAAATTTATAGGGTAAACGAAGAAGATGCGAAACGTTCTTTATTTTGCTAGATGCGAAACGTTCTTTATTTTGCTAGATGCGAAACATTCTTTATTTTGATAAATGCGAAACCTTCTTTATTTTGATAGATGTGAAACCTTCTTTATTTTGCTAGACGAGAAACCTTTTTGTTTTGATAGATGCGAAACCTTCTTTATTTTGATAGATGTGAAATCTTCTTTATTTTAATAAATTCAAAACCGTCTTTATTTTGATAGATGCAAAACCTTCTTTATTTTGATAGATGCGAAACCTTCTTTATTTTAATAGATGCGAAATATTCTTTATTTTTCTATATGAGAAACCTCTTTGTTTTGATGGATGCGAAACCTTCTTTATTTTGGTAGATGCGAAACCAGTCACTATATGTGAAACCATATAACTCAGAAACCATATAACTCGGAAATGTGTAAAAACATTTTAAAAAAAAAGAAATTCAGAGCATATTATGAATGATACTAGTTTTGTTCGTCTTAAAAAACAAAACCAATTGTATTTTCAAACTCTTTTTTCAAACTCTTTTTCGGAGTTACGGTTTAAAAGATACGAACCTTTAAAAATTAAAATGAAAAAAAAAAGAAGAAGCTGATTACTGTATTTTATATAGAAAGGTATTTAAAGTATAAAATCTCTTAATTTTTTTAGGTATTTATATTTGTTGGATAGATCATTTTTTAATGGTAAGTCTCCTTATCTAAAAAAGTTAAAAATTAAATATAATTTAGATATTTAAAAAATCTTATCAATAGTTAAATATAAATTATATTTAATCTGTAAAATTCATAATATGTTTTATATTTTTTTTACCTCGCACTAACAAATCTTATAATTGATTTAACAATTGTAGAATGAAATGTTATTTTGTCTAAAAAATTAAAAGAATAGTAATGATTCTTCTAATAGCTAAATAATAATAATGTGATTCTTAATTTCTCTAACAGCAGATATAATATACTAATAATAAATAGTAAAAAATTTAAATAAATTTTATAAAATATTGTTTAGTCTTTTTATTTCGATTTTTGGTTCGGTCTTGATATGTTTTTAGTGATAATTTAAATCTATATTTTGTACAAAATGTATAAAAAATACACATTTACGTCAAATTAACTGTATAGAATAAGAATTTATTCAAACTATAAGACTAAAACTTACCATATACAATAAAAATTAAATCAAAATATAATATTAAAACTAATTATATATAGACAATTTAGTCTTAAGATTTGAATTTATATTTATGTGGTACCAAATAGGGCAACGCTAAAGAGATCCGTTTTGGTTATAATGAGACCCCGTTTTGATGTAATTGTATCTTAAATTTGTTTAATATATTTATGTTGTACCAAAAATTTAATTAAATCAAAATATAACATTAAAACTAGTCATACCTATCCAAAATTTAGTAAAGCATAATATTTGGTTTCCATATTTAAACTAGCTTAATATAATTTATGTAATACCGTCATTAATTTATTAAATATAATTATAATATATAAAAATTTAGTTAAAATATAATATATTTCCATATTTATATTAGTATACTAGTGTCATGATATTTCATATTTTCAAATATCATTTACTTTTATTTTTTTGGATATTGATTATTTAAATTTGAATTAATTATAAAACAAATTACTTCGTAATAATATAATTCAGTTATGTTTTTAATTTTCGTTTTACAAACAAAATTTCATGTTATTTTCAATTTTTATAATCATACACGCATAGTAAAAAAATGTATTATCTTGGCGGTATGCTATGGGTAGAGAGTTTCGTTATAGAGTTTTCTTTTATTTTAAATATTGTTTTATATATTTTTATTTGAATTATATTATTATTTCAGTTATATTATTTAAAATAAATTTTATACTATTATTTTATATTATTATTATTTTTTAATCAATATAATATTTGATTAAATAATAGAATAATGTGATTAACATATTGGTGTCTGCACTTAAATGAAATTTTTACAAAAAAAAAATCAAGTTTTCAACCAAATCCCTCAATCTAAGGTCTTTCAACTTAGCTCTAATTATCCAAGCAGGATTAGAGAATAATAATTTCGATTAAAGAATAATAGAAATTCATCTTCTTCTTCTCCAAATACAAATACAGTGACGAAACAGAGAGAGAACATAGCAAAACTTGAAGAGCGAGATGCAGAGAACAACCATGGTTAAAGAGAACTGATCTTTAGCACTTTAGGTACAAGCTTCTTCCCTCTGACTCTGTAATTTAAAGTCATAGCTACCTGCTAGGAACTACATGACCAATACAAATGCTTCCCTGAATAAGAATAGATTTAAGATTTACAGGAATTTGATTCTCAGTGATTTCTTGTTTCATTTTTCACTTCAGAGTAAGCAAGCAAACCAATCAGCTGCTTTATTCTGGTCTCTGAAGATATGAGCTAATATCATAGAAGGAAAAATCAACATCCTAATACAATTAAGAATATGAGCAAGAGCCCAAGGGATGTTACCATATCTCACTAAGTTAACAAGTGTAATAGAATCAGTTTCAAGATGAGTCCAGCCTTTAGCTTTGCAAACGAGAAGCTCATCGAGCATAGCTCTGGCTTCAACCATAAAACGTGTAAGCTTACCGTATAGATTTCCAGCACCATATATAAAATTACCATTATGATCGCGAATAATCATTGCACCATAAAACGTGTAAGCTTACCGTATAGATTACCAACACCATAGATAAAATTACCATTATGATCGCGAATAATCATTGCACCACTAGATTCTCCATTAGTGAGGCATGAAGCATCGGTATTTAGTTTGACTCTGCCATTGTTAGGATGGATCCATTTGAGATAGGTGGCCCTGATCTTATTGCCCATATCGTGATTGAAGCAACCTAAAGCTTTAGAAGCGGATAATAATTTTGACTATTATTTGATATATCTTAAACATGTGACATGTCATTCCTTTCTTCTTAAAAATGTATTATTTGGAAAAGAGGGATGCGATGGTGAAAACTAGACGAGTATACACGATAATAATTTTGACTATTGTTAGGAATTTTTCAAATCTTATATACCTTTCAGAATTTTAAAAAAATTGTAGGTCTGTTATCAATTTGAATTTTTTTGTGCGTATCTTAATAGGTACTTATATATATATATATAATTGATATATATTTATGTAAATACGTAAATTTAAATTTTACAGTTATCTAATAAACTAATTTTTTTTATCATAGTTCTATTTTATTTATGATATATGGTAAGATAATTCACATTATAAATTTTTTAGTGAAAGAATAAAAATCTAACTTCTGATTTTCAGCTTTTGAGACCACCACAAAAAAAATTATGCCACCATCGATCTGCTATACACCACTGAAATCTATTGTTGGGCATATAATCTTCGACCGATATTAATTTACTTTTATTACTACAAGTAAATATTTATATATATATATATATATATATATATATATATATATCGATATTATTTAATCATTATAATTTTTTATCCAAAAATCAAATTTGAGGGGTAAACGTATATAGTCAGAGGTAATTGAACATGTAACTTATATTACTAAGAATTTTCGTGATTAAATAAATTTACTGTTTAGTTTATATTGTTTAGTATATATTTACCAAACGATTTATATGTTGTACTAGCCAACGATAGACCTCATTCTGATATACAAAGGTGCATCTCGTAGTGGCATGCTATGTAGGATAGTGTGACATGCGGTGGTCGCGGAGAACGAGGACGTGAATTACATACTGGCAAAGATTTACCAACTAACGAGTCTTTTTTGAATAAAAACGTAAACTCTTAAATTGTGTTTGGAGATTTCATGAAAAATAATAGTACCCGACTTGTCTCTTCTAACTTATAACATAATGTGTTTTATGCGTATATGGGGAAGATAAATATTTTATTATTTACCAACTAACGAGTCTTTTTTGAATAAAAACGTAAACTCTTAAATTGTGTTTGGAGATTTCATGAAAAATAATAGTACCCGACTTGTCTCTTCTAACTTATAACATACTTTGTTTTCTTTATACTTCACTATATTTAAACATTATTTGGTTAAATTTATTACAGGCACGTGTGATATTCCACTTTAAATCTCTGTTATATGTTTTAAGATTATGTGATCCTTCTAGATAAATAGAAATACAAGATTTGTTGGGCAATACTTCTTACAATCTTTTGGTTGGTCATTTCTCACAGTTCAATACAAATCATGATAGTATTCCTATTGAGAGTTGACATTAAGAGATTCACAATTTTTAGTTTAGTTATGGGGATATGTTTATTATATTTGATTATGTATATGTCATGATGGGTCTCCCAATTGAAGGTGATTTACTAGAGTCACATCGGTTTTAGAATAAAAGGGAATCGTTTGTATTTTTTTAGAAAATATTGGACATTACTACATATGTAAACATGTTGATATTATTGGGTTCGGGTTTCGATTTTAAATGGTTGTGGATACATTTATCGTTGACATATATATTTTGTTTCAAACTGAGGTAGGACGAGAGTCGTGTCCTTGCAGCTACGCTAGTATATATCATGTATTTTTTGGATGCACATTAGTTATGGATACTAACATTACATGCATAAAAAAAAGTTTATTTTGTTTTTAAAAGACTTGCGTGCACTAGATTAATATATATTTTCTTCATCCAACCCGCCTTACAATCTGACCAATATGATTAGTTGTTTGCTTCATAATATAACGTTGATTGAGGTGCGACTGAAAGTGTTCCATCGTGAAGCTCTTTTGAATGTGTTACATGCGACTGAAGGTATTATTCATATTACATATTGTACAAAATATGTCAATTTTATTATTTATCGTATACAATTTATTTTGTTAGTTTTTTATAAGTGATATTTTAATCGTACATGGAGTTTCGATATCACTTTCTAGTTCAAGAGATTCGATTATACGACTGTTCGATTCATAAGTTCATCTACGTTGATACGTATTTTCTATAATTGTTTTACATCAATTTAGAATGGTACATAATATGCATTATTCGCCTCTATAAAACATGGATCCTACAAAGAAGGGAAATGATACCTTATGATAGAAATGAAAGGAATCATCTTTGGAGAACTGGCGGACATATTCGTTGAAACCCAACAATTTTACAACTCCTTGTATCAACATTTTATGTGCCTAAAACTATATTCTCATTCGATAAGGGCCGATACATGGACTACGTAACCTAGTACGGATGGTGTGCGATTAACAAAAAAGATCTATTTGAGGGAAAAACGATCGATTTAGTTTGTTGAATCAAGGATATGAGGCTCCTTAAAAAAACTGAGGTGAATTGGGAATGTTCTGGAGCAACTATTGCAGAGCACTTCTCCATGATTTTTTATTTTTATTTTGGGACTTATCTTGGTTGCATATTTTATATATGTTTTATTTTGGAAGATATTGTTCCTTTATATGTAGTATTAACGGACAATGTTGTTTTCTTATGAAGTAATGTTTCATTTTTTATGTTTTTATTATTTATTATGTTGTTATTTGTGGTTTACACGAATATATGACTTTTTTGTACATTAACAAAAAACCATTAAAATATTACATGTTTTTTTTAGATTAGAAAATTGCAACTCTTAAACCTATTTAATATAGAAGTTCTTAAAAGTCTAGTATATATCATGTAGTTTAGAAGAACTACATGAGTTTATGCCATAATTATGAGCAATTATGACATAATATTTTTTTCAACTTTCTACAATAGTTACTTTTTGAATTGGACCTAATTATGACAAAGAGTATAAATCTTTTAGTAATATAAGAGATTTGACCATAAATAGATACAGTTGTTCTAGTGCCCAAAACTGGAAGAGATGCGGCAAAAACTTAGGTTTTTTGGCTTTGACTAAAAAAATAAAATTCAAAACGAAAGAGTTTTGCACATATTTTATCCACGACATGGTTTTTTAAGTTTATATTCAAAATTTATTTATCTTCAAATTGAAAGTTCATATATAGACCACTTATTTTTCATATATTTAAGTAAACGATCACTAAGGCCTAAAACTAAAACGTATATACAAAACATGAAGTTGACAAACATGAAATGTAATATTGAATAAGATTTTTTTTGTCAATAAAACGATGACGTCTCTAGTGGGGGAAACCAATTCATCATTTCGTGATGATGAAGTATGCAAAATATACGAGCTATATGGTAATTATAAAATCACCCACCATCAGGCTCACATGGACGATAAAAGGTTGAAGTTAGGTTTAAAATTTGGATTTTATATATTATGTAGGAATTTTTATCTTTACTATGAACATAGGATATGGACAACTGTACTTTTAGAATGGAAATTGCTGAATTTATATGTGAGCATTCATACGATAAGTTAGATCACATTATATTGTGTCTCATTATCATGTGAAGAATTATGGAGTTTGAATTCAATTGAAATTATGTCCGACTTGCTGAATTTGATCTTGTGGTTTGAATTTAGTAATTTAAATTTTTATTTGGTATTTTTTTATTTAATTTTATTTTGAGCTTGATTTTTGCATTCAGAGATCTATTGCTAACATACGTAAACACATGTTAAATAAAATTCAACAATTCTTTAGCACAAACACAATATAATCATAAATAGTTCATGTTATCTTTTAAACGAAATGATTAAACAAAAACGTTTAAATTAGTCGATTGGTAGATGTTACTCAACAACGCTCGATTTTGAATATGATGATATCTTCTATAACGAGGTCTAATCGGCAGTTCCCAAATTTTCATTTTTTTACAATTCCCGGTTTGTCATGTTTTGCTTAACGCAATACCAAACAAGATTTATATTTGGTGTGCATAGTGTTTCTTTCTTAATATAAATCTATATTATTATTATTATATTTACATTAAGATGCATATGTCACTTTTAATTTAACAATGATATGGAAATAGGTTTTTAAGGATTAGTTTTTAAATAATATAAATTCAGGGACTTAATTGTAATTAATATAAGTTTTGTCTTTAATTTGTGAATGACATAAAATTTAGGAGACAATTGTAACTTCGTATAATTGGTAAGGACTAAATAGCAATTAGTCTATTCTTGTAACAGATTGAGTTTAAGACCAAGTCTTGGCTCCTCTATATAAAGGACCAAACTATTTTAATAAAGGGGTTGAACACTTTTACTTGAAACTCGTTTCTACTTGTGTTTCTCTATCTAAAAACTCTTAAGCATGTTCTCTCTCTAGAATTTTTCCTTAGCAATTAACTACAGCAAAATCAAACCTTATTAAATTGGCGACTTCACTGGGGACTGAATAAGAAAAATCAGTAGCTTATTCTGTTCGAAAGTGACATTATTCAGTGGTATACTTTGACTAAAATTCATAAGATGAATCTTGAAAATAATAATCATACGCTTAAATAAGCAATAGAAACTGTGAGAGATGATTTGCAAAAGAATGGGACTGATGGGAATAGAACTGATAGATCGTCTCTGGTCCAAGTTTGATATGATGTTGAGACAAGAATGAATCAACTTTTGGATAAAATCAATGCTTTGAATGAAAAATATGAACGAAGGGAGCAAGAGATACTTTCTGCTAGAATCAGATCTGAAGTTAGACAAGAAATGGAAAAAACCCGGTGTGAAAGGTCGGTCAGATCGGTCTTTTGATGACAGACATGCTAAGTCTGAGCATAAAAAATCATTCTTTGTGTCTCCCAAAGAGAGATATTCGTCTCGAAATGAGAAAAAAGATAAACAAAAATTGATAACTTCTAGTGATGAGGAAGTAGAAAGTTCAGCCTCGGGATTTAAAAGGCAAAGAGGTTCTTCGAAAGGGGAATCAGAAAGAGATTATTCGAGGAGGTATAAAAAGGAGAGCAAGTCTAAGAATGCACCTCGGTCAACTTGGCATGAAGGAAATCCTTCGAATCAGTATGCTGAAATGGATAGGAATTTGTATGTCACAATGGGGACCGATGACCAATTCGTTCAAGGTATTGATTAGAGTAACTCTCCATTAAGATATGAAATTCATTCTATGACGCTTCCGAAGCGTTTTGATATTTCGAAGGTCGAAAAGTTCGATGGGATGCAAGATCCCGATGATCACATCGAACAATTCAGAAATTATATGATGAATTTCAAGGATGACGACTGGCTTGTGTGTCGTGCTTTTTCTCAAAATTTTAAAGGAACATCTCTCAAATGGTACAACAGGATTCTGAGGGGGGTCTATATCAAATTTCAGGGATTTTTATACTGCTTTTCGAAGGCAGTTCGTGGGGAGCAAGGAGATGAGAGCTAACGGTGATATAATTATTCAGTACAAGCAGGCACCTGGAGAAAAATTGAAAGACTATACCAAGAGATTTGTGTTGACCAAGGCTACTTTGGACAACTGTGAGGAAAATATGGCCATGGCAGCTTTTTGCTAGGGTTTATTTCCAGAGGATCTGGCTAATGAGACGACAAAGAGAAGGGCTTTGAATTTTGGAGCGTTGATGGCTCAAGTCGAAGATCAAATTAAGGTTGAGGAGTCTAGCAGAGTCCGAGTTGGACCGGTTAATACTCGGAAGAATTCGTGACAAGAAGCGAACCATCACGGGCATCCCTCGAATGGAAATAACAATTGTAATGGGAATAATCAGCAGTCGAGGCAGAAGAACAGAAATTTTACTCCTTGGAGTGGTGGCTATGCTGATTTGACAGAGAATGTTTCTGTCATTTGGGGTAAAACCAAGAATTATGTGAACTTTAGGAAACCAGCTCCTACCAGCAGACCAAGGAAAGAAAGGAATAATGAATTTTGTAGGTATCATGATGATATTTGGCATGATACAAATGATTTTATTTCTTTGAAAAAATAAATCCAATATTTGATTGAGAATGGAAAGCTTATGACTTATGTGAAGTCATATGAAAGTGCATTGAAGAATAATGGTGCATCAACTTCGAAGGCTGCACCGCGAGCTGAGAATTTGATGATTATGGATTCACAGATTGAGTCATTCGATGCTTCTAATGAATATGTTGAAAAGGATCTGAACATGTTGCTTCTGATGGCAGTCGATGAGCCTTGTTTCCGTGGAAAAGGGGCATTTCGGGAATTCTGCAAGTTTTTTGAATCGCTAGCAATTTTTGTGGGCGACTCGGTGACTGGAAACTCAGACAGCTCGAGGAAAAGGCATGTTGTCAATTTGACAACTCAAATTGAAGGAAGGATGTCAACACATTTGTATGGATAAAAATATATTCCCTTTATTTTATTTGATGAAGATGATTTGAGAGGGACTGTAAGACCACGTGAAGATGTTGTGGTAATTGGAGCTGAGGTGGCTGGCGTCAAAATTCGACGTGTGCTGATTGACACTGGCAGTTCTGCTAATGTTCTTTTTAAGTCCACCTATGATCAGATGATAAACCCACCTCGAATTACTCAATCGGATCGTACAATCATTGGATTCACGGGTGTATTTGCTCGTCTCATTGGAGAATTCGAGGGAGAAGTTAGTTTGGGGAAAAGGTTATTTAAGAAGAAGGTTCAAATACTTTTTGTGGTGGTGGACTATCATACAAGTTATAATGCTATGTTTGGAAGATCATGGATTTCAAGAATGTTTGGGGTGGTTTCAACAGTTCATCAGTGCTTTAAGTATGTGGTTGGAGACAGAGTTGGAGTGGTTCGAGGCGATCAAAAGGTTGCCAGAGAATGCTATGCCACTGCGCTTCGGGTCCGAGGATCCAGCAATGGAGATTTTATACGAGAATAGTAGTTAGAAAGAGTCCCCTCGGATTTGGAAGAAAGGGTTGACGATCTGAGGGAAACCTCGGGGTCTTTAACAGTGAGTGAAGAAATAGAGGAATTTACTTTTTCGGAAGGAAAAGTGCTTCGGATTGGAACTTTATTGACCCCTAATCTATGTCAACAACTGCTTGATTTTTTATCTCAGAATTTGGATGTCTTCACTTGGAAGACAGAAGATGTAACAGGAGTACCTATCGAAATAATCCGGCACAGCTTGGCCATAAATCTGAAGGTCAAACCGGTGATTAAAAAAAGGAAGAGCATTTTCATCGGAAAAAGCGGTAGCAATTGTTACAGAAGTGGATCGGTTGTATAAGGTCGGACATAGAAGGGAATCACAGTATCCTTTATGGACGGCGAATCCAGTGGTGGTTAAAAAGAAGAATGGGAAATTGAGGATGTGTGTGGATTTTACAGATTTAAATAGAGCTTTCCCTAAAGATCCATTTCTTGTTCCTCGAACAGACCAGTTGATTGATTCCATTTCAGGAAATAAAATTTTGGCTTTTATGGATGCTTTCGCATGGTATAATCAGATCCACATGGATCTGAAGGATCAAGAGTGCACGACTTTTATAACTGATAGAGGCCTCCATTGTTATAGAGTGATGCCCTTCAGATTGAAGAATGCTGGAGCCACTTATAAGAGATTAATGAGTAAAGTTTTTTCTACGCAGATCGGAAGAATTATGGAGGTGTATATAGACGATATGGTAGTGAAAAGTTCAAGGGACGAAGTGCATCTTGATGATTTAGAAGATGCTTTTTTGAATCTAAGAGCAATCAAGTTGAAGTTAAATCCTGAAAAATGTACCTTTGGAATTCGATCGGGGAAGTTTTTGGGTTTTATTATTAGTGAAAAAAGAATAGAAGCCGACCCAGAATAATTAAATGCTTTGATAACAATGAATTCACCTCGATCAGTCAAAGAAGTGCAGATATTGACAGGAAGGTTAGCAGCACTTAATCGATTTATTTCACGATTTTCTGACAAATGCTTTCCTTTTTTTTCAAGTGTTATGAGGACCTAACAGGTTCGAATGGATGTCGGAATGCGAAGCAGCGTTCACAAATATTAAAAATTTATTGTCATCACCAGAAATATTAACAAAGCCTCAAAATGGGGAGAAATTATTCTTGTACAGCGCCGTATTGGATTTTGTACTCAGTGCAGTGCTAATTGTGAAGATTCAGGAATTCCGAAGTCGGTGTATTACGTTCGTAAAAGTTTGGTGGCAGCAGAAAATATATATATGAAGTTGGAGAAGCTGGCTTTAGCATTGGTGATTGCTGATATAAAGATGCGTCCATATTTTCAAGCTCATACTATAGAAGTCCGAACTTCATTCCCCTCAAAAAATATATTGCAACAACCTGATATTTTGGGGAAGATGACCAAATGGTCAGTGAAGTTAGGGGACTACGATATTTTATTTACACCTCGAACAACGATTAAGGCACAAGAATTGGCTGATTTCTTTGTTGAGTTCCATTCAAGTAGATCGGATGAGGAAGAAAGCATAAAAGTTTTGCCTATAGATTCGAGGTGGATTGTTCGAACAGATGGAGGGTCCAGTATTTCAGGGTGCAGTGTTGGGGTTTAATTGATAGCTCTGACAGGGGAAACAATGGTCAAGTCAATTAAATTCAGTTTTCATACATCAAATAATGAGGCTGAGTACGAAGCTGCTTTGGCAAGTTTAAGATTGGCAAAAATTTGTGGGGCGACTTCAGTACGTCTGGAAACAGATTCTCAGTTATTGGCAAATCAAGTATCTGGATTTTCCGAAGCAAGGAAGGATCGTTTGATTTTATATCTTTGGGAGCTTCAAAATTTAATGCTTCTGTTTGAAAATGTGACTGTGGAATATATCAGGCAAGGAAGTAGCATGGTGGCTGAATCTTAAGCAAATGTTGCTTATAAGGAAGAATATCCTTAGATTTTGCTACAAGAAAGTCCTTCAATTTTTACTCAATCTGGCCAATGGGAAATTATAAAATAAGTTTTGGCCACTGACGATAGCTGACACGATTTACGATCGGATATTCTTAATTTTTGTACCCAAGAATTATTGCAAGATGATTCACAATTGGCTAAACTGTTAGGAGGTAAAGCCTTCAGATATATAGTTCTGGTTGGAATTTTATATAAAAATGCATTAAGAAGACCATTGCTACAATGTTTAGGCAAGAAAGAATCACAAAATGTATTGTCAGAATTGCATGATGGTGAAGGGTCAGCTTATTGTGGGTTTAAAGCTTTATCGCGTAGAGTTTTACTTGCAGGGTTTTACTGGTCTACAATCATGAACGATACTAAGAATTTAGTTCGAGGTTGTGATACTTGTCAGAGATTTGCTAATCCTATTCACAGACTAGTAGTACTGCTTATGTCTATATTTGAGGCGATACCATTTGATAGATGGGGAATTGATTTTGTGGGACCTTTGTCGTTGGCCTCTGGGGGAAGGCAAATGATAATTGTGGCGGTGGATTATTTTACGAAGTGGGCTAAAGCAGAATCGCTATCAGGCACAAAAGCAAAGGATATCATCAAATTTATTGTGAATAATATCTTTTGTCGTTTGGGATTCCTCGGAGAATTACAACAGATAATGGCCCTCAATTTAATAACAAGGAAATGGCTGTATTCTGTACTTATAAAGGGATTCAGCAATGTTTTTCGACGCCCTTTCATCCTTAAGCTAATGGACAAGTGGAAGTGACAAATAGAACGATTTCAGATGGTTTGAAGAAGAATCTATCGGGGGCAACATGAAAATGGCCAAATTATTTGCAAGAGGTGTTTTGGGCTTATCGAACAACTCCAAGAGAGGCTACAAAAGAGACTCTTTTTTCTTTAGCATATGGTATGGATGTCGTTACCCCTATTGCATCTATGATGTCATCTTTTAGAATATCTCAATATTTTGAAAGATTTAATGATGAAATTCGAAGGGCAAATGTGGATTTGATTGAGGAAAAAAGGGTTCGAGCTTATTTGAATACAATACATTATCAAACTCTCATGAGAAGCAGATATGATTCGAAGCTAAAAATAAGAGAATTTAAAGAATGTGATAAAATGTTGCGAAAAGTTTTCCCACACACGAAGGAAAAGAGCCTCAGAAAGATGGCTCCAAACTGGGAAGGTTCTTATACAGTTGTTAAAAGAATTAAGTCGGGGTCTTATCGTCTTTATGATTTTGAGAGGAGGATGCTACAACATCCATGGAATATTCAGCATTTGAAGCTTTATTGAGAGTAGACATGTTTTTTGTACTTTGGAATTTTTGTTTTGAATGGCGCACTTTTTCCTACCCTGTTGGCCGAAGAAGGTTTTAATGAGGCGTCATATACGTGTACATATTCAACTTTATCAATAAAGTTTGTTTTTTAGCCAATGGTTTTTTTAAATTTATTTGGATATTATCTTAACAAATCATCAAAGATTGGTCACCTTTAAGATTAGTTAAGGATAGATATTCTGAAGTGTTTATAACACTTTTCGAAGAGATAACCATGTCTTATAACCACTATACATTTGGTATTTCGAAGTGAATTTTTGAAAACTCACTGAGAATTTTGATGAGCTAATAAAGCTTAACAACACATTCATATCTTTTCGAAGAGTTATGATACTTGTTAATTTTTATTAGGGAATTTGAACTGGTAAGTTTATGTTATTAAGATTCTGAAATTATTTTGTATTTAGCATCGAATAATATGCAGGAAAACGATAACATAAAAAGGAAGAACTCTTTGTCATTCGGATTAATTTGTTACAATACAAAAAGGAATATTCATATTAGACAAAGACAAAAAACTGAAAAGGTAGCTAGCCAATTAGTCAGAAGATTCTTCTTCTTCGGATGACTCGTCCTCTGAAGATGATGAACTGGGAACACGGTCGAATGCCTCACTTGGACGTTTTTTTTTCAGGAATATCGTTTCAAAAATTTGTAAGATTGATTTTTGGATAGGCACCATGGAGTTCTCGAAGGAGAATGATGGCTGCATCTTCTTTTCCGACCTGAATAACTGTTTGCATATTCTTTGAAAGCTCAGGTTCGGCAGTAGTTACAACAGCAACTTTTTATGCTTCGAATTCTTCTTCAATTTCTCTATTTCATCTGTCAACTCTTTATTTTTTTCTTCACAAAGAGTTAGAGAATTTTGAAGTGTGGTAGAGTTGGATTTTTCGATATTCAATTCAGCAACATGCTCGGTTTTGAGTTTCTTCATTTTTTCTTCATGAGACTTTGTCAGCAGCTCTTTGTCGACCATATGCTTAATTCGAAGATGATCTTTTATATAGAGAGTGCTTTTTATCAGCTCGGATCTAGATATCTCATAACCATAAAACTGCTCGGCTACGTTGTTGTGCAAAATCTCTCTGAATTTCTTTTCAACCTCATAAGATTCCTTATAGTAAACCATATCTTTGGCCAGCTGTTTGAGATGGTCTTGAGAGGCTTCAATTTGAGAGGCAAGAATTTTTGCAACAGCATCAAGATCGGAAAATGGTTGAAGAGCAATAGCAATTACAGGATTTGGAGGAGGACTACGAAATTTTGATGTGCTAAGCTTTTGAATCATATACAGAGATGTGATAGGTTCATAAAAACGAGTAACTTCTGGAAGCTCTTTATCTGGAATAGGCCTCCCAAAATCAAGCATATGATTTTGGATGACTTGAATAACTGGGTCCTCTTCGCCAGCAATCGTTTCTGTGTTTTTAAAATCAATAAACATATTTGGATCGAAGCTTGTAGGAGCATGATAAACGGTGGGCAAATAGTCGTCAATGAAAATCACAGGATTGTCTTGGTTGGAATGCTCTGCGTTCGAAGGATTTGGGGGTGTTGTTGTTGATTTTAAGCAGCATCGTCTTCGTGTTCATCAACTAAATTGTAAGAAGTGATTTTCTTATGTTTCTTTTTCTTTCCAAAGGAATAAGAAGATATTTTCTTTTTCTTTGACGAGGTTTCTTGAGTTTTTCCCTCTTTGATGGGTGAACGAGGTTGTTCTGTAACTTTGCATTTTTTACGCTTTGGTTTCGAGGGCGTGGAAGGGTTAGCACTAGATGTGCTAACTGCTTTTTTGCCTTTCTTTTATTTGGTGATTTTTTCCTTTTTCTTTTTCGGCAAATGGTTGTCCGATCTGTTGCGAACATGGAGAAAGACTTTGCAGTCGGGTTGAGGAATTCGTTGACATACGAGCTTCGGATCTGGATCGGAAAATAAATCTTTAGGAGGCAGCCCACCTTCTTTGATCGGAAACATATGGCATTGGAGGAAATTAATGGGCTGAAAGGCAGTATGAAATGCGTTATTCCATTCATTTTCAGCCCAGGAATCCAGTTTTTGATATCTCCTTAGCAGCTTCTCGACGAGTGGAGTAGCGCTTTGAAAATAAATATATATTAGAATGTAAATTTTTTTGAGGAACTTACGATTGCTTCTCCAAACCATAGTTAACTTCAAAGGATTGTCTTCGGAAATTGGCTTTCGGTTCTCCCAATCCCCGGATATGAAAACAAATCTTTGTTTCCAGAATTTATCAGCCTCCAGAAGATCATCGATGATTTTAAGGTCATCTATTAACATGAGTTAATAGAATGGAAGCTTCGAACCTTTTGAAAGCTGAGTTAGTGAAATGAAATCTTTGATGTTGATCGGTATTTTAGAGAGGCGAGATGCCATGATTACTGATATGAGGGTGGACCATTGATTTGGAGTCACCTGGGTAGGGCACAAGCTGAGGACTTCGAAGTACTCTACGATCATCGGATCTAGTGGAAATCGAAGACCCAGTTGATGATTTCTTGGTATACCACTAGTTCATCATCCTTGCAGTCGAGGGGAGTTTCTCCTTCCTTTGGCAGTCGAAGGGTAATATTTTCTCTCATTCCTCATTGCTTCTTAAGGGAAGAGGCTTGGTTTTCTCTGTAGTATATATATCGAACCTTTTTCAAGGCGATAATATATTTGCTCGAGGTTTCTTGGATTCCTCCCAATTTTTGCTCTTTCCTGCTCGGAAATTGAACATATGTCAGCTTCTTCTTGAGATTCAGCTTCAGCATCAGATTTCGTAGCCTCTGAGTCAGCTTTGTTGGTTTTGGAAGTTCCTTCTCGAGGGTCTTGAGAAGTTGAAATATTTGCTTCTATAAGAAGGTTAGTAGTTCGAACTGCATCTTCCGTCACTTCTCTCTGAGGAGGATCGTTCGTAGTGGTTTTCGAAGGAGAGAGAGTTCGTATGATTGTTGATTCATCTCCCATGGCGATAAAGGTCTTTTTTGGTTTGGTTGAAGAAGATTTTTCTGAGAAAGGGATTTTCATTTTCAGTTTCAGAGGAGAAACTCTGCTTTGAGTTGAGGAAGTTTGAGAAGTATTAGGGTCTGAGATTCTAGGAGACGTTTGTTCTTCGATTTTGGGAGAATGAGAAAGCTTTGGAACTTTGGTAGGATCGAAATTACCGTAGTAAAATGTCTCAGTTATAGTTCCAATTGGGCCACTTCGAATTAACCCTTCTCTCTCATATTCTTCGGCTCTTCGCGTTATGAAAAAATAATCGTAAGATCCGAACACCAGGTTGTTGTCAGTATCAGAGGATTCTGGTGTTTTGGGAAAAATGGCCTTCGACTTTTTGGTTACTGGTTTCTTTCTCATAAACCATGAATGTGTTGATCGGAGAAGATGAAGATTGATCGGAAAATTTGAGTTTTGCGGTGAGAATTCTGGGAATAGGGGAGGAGCAGATGAACGTAGCCAAAAAATCTATGACTTCTCTCTAAAGTGGTTTTGTGCGAGGAGAGTTGAAATGAGAGATATGTGGTATTTATACTAAAATAGGTAAAGACGTGTAAAGATAGACAGACCCATTTGGTGATAGGCTGGAATACGAATCGCTGGGTGGGATAGATCTTCGACACCTATCAGGTTTAAATCAAGGATGAATATAACCGTTACACATGTAACCGTTACACATGTAACCGTTACACATGTAACCGTTACGTTCGAGGATGGTCTATCTATATAATATATTAAGAGGAATTTTTATTCAAAGTGATTATATCGATACCTTTGATTATTATTCGAAGATTATTTGTTCATTGGTTCGAATATGTTTTTAAGATTCGTTCGAATATATTTTATATATTGTATATATGCTTCGAATAATAGATTAAGCTAACGGCTTCGAATAGTTATTTTTTACAGGTTGGTCATTCGAATACGATGACTTCGAATAGATTGTTTTTTTATTTGTGGCAGGTTGACGATTCGAAGACGAACGACTTTGAAGACTTTTTAGTTCTCATTCATTTACTGACATGAGAACTAGGGGGGCTTCTGATATGAAAATAGGTTTTTAAGGATTAATTTGTAAATAATGTAAATTTAGGGACTTAATTGTGATTAATGTGAGTTTTGTCTTTAATTTGTGAATGTCGTAAATTTTAGGAGACAATTGTAACTTTGTATGATTTGTAAGGACTAAATAGCAATTAGTCCATTTTTGTAACAGATTTAGTTTAAGACTAAGTCTTGGCTCCTCTATATAAAGGACTAGACTATTCTAATAAAGAGGTTGAACATTTTTACTTGAAACTCATTTCTACTTGTGTTTCTCTCTCTAAAAACTCTTAAGCATTTTCTCTCTCTAGAAGTTTTCCTTAGCAATTAACTACAGCAAAATCAAACCTTATCAAAACAACACAGTTCATATTGCAAACATAAAATACTAATATGGATAAGATTGTTAGAGATATTAGGCTCAAGCTCATTAGCTTATATGTTTATCTATAAAAAAGAGCTTATACTTTTTGTAATTGATACACTATCTATATAATAAAAAAACTAGTCGTTTATCTTTGTTTATCTTTTTCTACATAATATGAGAGGGTAGGTTTAGATCTAGAATTTAAGTTTTCTTGTCTTCCGATGTACCAGCGGGTAATTGTTTTAGCTGACCGTCGTAAAAAAAGAAAGAGAGAAATCTTTCATTTTTCGTATCTGTTGTGTGAAGCCACAATCAACAGAGGCAAACAATATTTTTTTTGCTGAATTTCCGGAGAGTGTGTTTAGGATATCTAAACCTTCAATCTGACTAGTTGGATTTTGTTTTTCTGCTACGGTTCGGAAGAAAGCGTTACTGAAGTCGTGCAGATTTTTTGTTGGTAAAATCGTGGATGGAATTTTGAATTTGATTTTAATTTTAATTTTGATTTGATTGTGGTTTTTGACTTTTGGTATTTTGTTTTGGATTTAGTTTTATATTTGAATTTGGGAGTTCAATTTTGATTTTGGATTGGTAGTTCGAATTGGATGAGGAATGACATTGGGATTATATTCGACGTTTTCTTAGATCGGTGTTTCTCGTTTGGATTTCATTTTATTGTTTAGATTTTGTTTGACGACGTTTGGATTATATTTGACGTTTGCTTGGATCGGCGTTTGTCGTTATGATTCGTTTGGATTCGTTTGGATTTATTTTTGTTTGAATTCGTTTGGTGTTTAGGTTTCGTTTGGAGATTAGAGATTGGCAATTGGTGATTGGTGATTAGTGATTGGAGATTGACGTTTCGATTTTGATTTTGGCATTTTATTTTGATTTTGGATTTCAATTATGATTTTGGAATTTGGAATTTGGTGTTTGGATTCGGATTTGGATTCAATTTTTGTTTTATATTCAATTTTGGTTTTTAGTATTTTAATTTGGTTTCCCTTGTTCGGAGTGTGTAACAAACTCACAGTTCAGTAATAAACATTTCCAATTTGAGAGAGGGTATTAGAGATATTAGGCCCAAGCCCATTAGCTTATATATAAATGAGAGCTTATACTCTTTGTAATTGATATACTTTCTATATAATAAAAACCTAGTCGTTTATCTTTTTCTATAAATATAATATGTATTAACATAATCAACTTCAATTTCATTCCTACCAGACATCGATGGTCGCACATTTCATAATGATAGAAAAATATGACTTTGATGTTCTGTTACACTATGAAAAATATGGTTAAATTTTGATATGATCGTGACTCCAATAGAAAGTATTGTCATCAAATATTGGACACATGTACTATTTGTGTAGTAATTAAGACTTGTAATGACTTTTTCTAACTCGTCAAGAGCATCATATAAGCTTGTATAAACCAAAACATTCTTCATAAGATTGTCAGATAAACTATACAAAAATTCTAAATAGTCGCAACGTTCATCGACGCGTAAGTCATTAAACCAAACTATAAAATATAAATAATACACCGATAATTGTTCTATGTATGATTTTGGATCAACAACCTATAGTTAACTACCAATATTACAGCCTACTTCTTCAATTAAATAAAGTTCATTACGACTCATCATTCCACTAGCTTATATTGGAATCGCAAAATGAACTGTGAAGTTCCACTCTCTTTATGCACTTTGATCGGTGTTATAGAGGTTGCACCTAGTAAACCTTCATTGTGATATATAACTCTACTGTTTGTGTCGGTATCTCAAAACGAACTGGTGGAGTTCTACTTCCTTTCCGAACTTTGAATCAGTCCTTTAAATATTACACATAGTGAATTTGCACTTCTTTTTTTTTGGTTCTAGCATGTCTTCGAAATGAAAATTTCTCGTTTAGTGAATGATATGATTGATAATTTATGTTTTAACTGGTTGACATTCACAGTTTCATGTTTCTCTATACCCTCCGTAATGGTAGATGTTTTTATAAAACCTATTTCAAACCATTTAATATAAATATGTTATATATGAAATTTATCGTTGCCCATGATAACTTGAAAATGCTTATCCAATTTTTTTTCAACGCTCATACAATTATCTCTAACTTTTTTTAATGCTCTTTTAAACAATCTAAAGTTAGTGTAATGTTGTTTTTAATAACTCATTAATCTCTTACCAATATGGTAAACCGTGTGTAGCTCGAAGTGAACAAGTTCAAATTTTGGCATCCACTTCAACGTTATTAGCCTTTTCAAATAGTCAAAACAATTTCTAAAGTAGTGTTCAAGATAGTACCTTTGATTATGTTGAACAACATGTGTAATTTTTGTCGTGTTATTATTAAGAATTTTTTTTTTAACTTCTTCTAATTTCCATGTTGCATCTCAAGTAAAAATGCACCTTAACCCATAATAACTCTCGAAGTTAAGCCTACTATTACCAATATAGTGTTTTAGTGTGGAATGAGTGCTCCCCGACCAACTTGTAGTGTCTTTTAAAATTTTATAATTATTTTAAACTTTTATAACATGACAAACTTATCGATACAAAATTAACAAAAAAAATTGTGTATTCGATGACTTGAGGAAAACATTTGAACTCAAGCTTCATGTGAGTTTAATTCTTTTTAAATCCATTTTGATATTTGAATGTATTATTTTACTTCAAAAACTCATAAAGTGATCAATTTTATCTCTTTCATGTAATATTCACAATGACGTTGCTGTATATGTTATAATATTTATGTTGTTTTTATAACTTGTTAAAGATTACAACACAAATGCGTTATCTTCCAAAATATGTTCGGTTGGTTCGAACGAGCTATCTTTCATAAAGAATTGAAAATAATATAATAACCAATTAAAATTGTTAACTTTCTCATTTAGATAAACGCAAATCTGACATCAAAAGTCAACCCGGTTGGTATTGCTACTACGATTTCGAACAAGGGGATTTTGTACCTTGTAGGTTGTATCCATTATCAACACTTTTAGAAATATCTATAACAAATCAACACTAAGCGAGTGTGCAAAGAAATTATTTGTAACATCGTCACTTTATCTTCTATGGATCTATGTCATTCAAAAAAGTTAACCTTTTGAGTTTGGACATCATGCACAACCACTGTGACCGGCCGACTTTCTCTATGAATTGGTGTTATGTCGATCGTTGTATATCGTGTGTATGCTCGACATATTATTAGTTTTAAAGCATTTAAACTCATTCAAAATATCTCTAGAGTGAGATATGTCATGGTAAGTTGATGTGCGTATTCCAACTCATCTTTTAATAATCTAATCGCATTGCAATGAACTTTGAAGTGTTTCAGCATTAGATCGTTGTGCCTCCTGTTTTTAACCTCTAAGGACCATTAATTTGGACGGAGAATATTTCCTTTTAGCTTGAAAGAACATCCACATTTGGTTGATTTTCTCTTAAAATATTTTGGATCAACCACACACAATTCAACTCACATAATGCCCATCTACGATTCGCACGCATTCAGAATATAGTCGAAAATTCCTTTCTAAATACATATCATCACTATATTTCGATGCGTTAACAAATCTATTTTCATTATTACATATGGTTTTAACTCATATAAAATTCAACTCATGTGTGACAAGATGTGAAAAATAAATAACTATAATCTAAACGCGTTCAAATTAAACTCGATCCATATAATTTTATTACTACAGTAAAATATTACATAAGTTTAAATAATGAATAAAAAAGAACAATCTCGAATATATTATATACGCATGTGTGATAAGATATGAAAAATAAATAACTATAATCTAAACACGTTCAAATTAAACTCGATCCATATAATTTTATTTTTGCAGTAAAATATTACATAAGTTCAAATAATAAACTAAAAAGAAAACTCGAATATATTATATTGTGTATGTCGTGTTAATATTAGTCCAGAGGAACACATAATAATAATAATAATAATAATAATAATAATAATAATAATAATAATAAAACAATGTGATAGCCTCCAGGGGGTAGCCGAGTTGGTTGAGTATGTCATGCTTGTGACCAAAGGTCATGAGTTCGAGTCCCTTTACATACGCTTTCTCGGCTGAGCCTATCACCTTGTGTGGTTTACCTTCTGGCGTTGGTTTGTAGGCTATCGCGTCAGACTGAGGGTTTACCCTGTGCGCACTCATTGCACTCTGAGTAGCGGTTACGGGTTCCCTCCAAAAAAAACAAACGTGATGCATGGTAGTTATGTAGTTACGATAAGTGTATTAAAACTTCTACAAGAAAGAATTATGACATGTCCACCTTGAATTGAAAACCAGGCTCCACGTAATTGTTAGCCTGTACCGGTAGAAAATAAGTCATTACGGCCAATACTATAGGTTTTTTTTGAATAAAAATATTAATTAATATTAAAATAGGTGTTCATACAAGTACCTAGGGCATGCTCCGAGGAAATACAATGATTTAAAATAAAGTCAGTAAAAGAAAGTGGGAGAATATTAGATAAGGAGATAAGTCTTAAAGATAGGATATATAGATGAAATATCTAACAGAAGACCCGAAGATGAGAAACATTCGTCGAGGAGGGCGTGACGTGAAGCATCCCCATCAATCCAAGAGGGAAGATGTCGTAGCTTGAATCAAGAACCCAAGCTCCATCCCGTACTAAAGATACCTACAACAAATTACTGTAATTGTTAGATTTAATTTAAAAACTACAACGGCCAGCCAATCTTGGTGCCATGGAATCTGAATCGGAGATCCGATAAGATTTGGAATAAAATCAAAGAAGCCATTGCTGGAGCATTGAAATATTCTTGAATTCCGCTCTTTCCAAACGTGGTAAATAACCGCGTTGAAACAAGTGCGCCAAGTACATTGGTCTCGAGCATTAGACCATCTTGACGCCTCAAGAATCTAAGATTGCCAGCAAGAGGGATGTAATGGAAATCCAAGTTTAATACTTGTAGAAGTCCAGATACTCTGAGCAAAACTACATTCAAAGAGGAGATGAGATGTAGATTCCAGGTCAGAATTGCAAAGGGTGCATACAGTAGGGGTGTTGAAGCCCCAACTAAAAAGCTTGTCTCTGGTGGCAAGCTTGCCCTTAATAGCCAACCAAGATATAAAGGAATGACCCGGAATGTTATATTTGTTCCATACTAACCCCTCCCATCCCATCTCTGGGTTAGGCATACGAATGGTGTTGTGCGTGTCTTTTATTGTGAACTCGTTGCATCCATCCTCAGCAACCCAGAATGGAATGTCCCTCGAGGGGTGTTAGGTTGGGGAAGAGTGAGGATAAGCTTGTGGATTTCTTCAAGATGAACGCGACTTCGAGCTTGAGCCGATCTCAAATTTGCAGGCCAGTTCCATTCACCATTTCTGATGATGTCGGAAACCATTAGATTATTTCCCAGACGGGAGTCACTAATGATTTCATAGCCGTAGTGGATCGCGAGAGACGAGGAAAAGAGCCACGAGTCATGCCAGAGCGAAGTGTTCAATCCATTTCCGATAGCCACCCTGTACAAATTACAAGCCAAAGGGCGCAGCCGAAGAATTTTCCTCCAGATTCAAGAGGGGGAGGAGCCTATAGAAACTTCCCAAAAACTTTTATTTTTAATTTTTTCAGTTTTAATCCAATCACACTAGATGGATTGGTTCTTATTACTTACAATAGACCAGAGATGCTTAAGGACAGCCGCCTGATTCCATGTTTTTAAATCTAGGATCCCAAGGCCGCCCTCTTTATAAGGAGTGGTAACGGTGGACCAGGCCACTTTGGCCCCATGGATTTTAATAGACGATCCATACCAAAGAAATCGACGAAGGTAGTAGCTTAGCTCTTTAATTATCCTAGATGAAAGGATAAAGATCGAAGACCAATAAATCTGACCCGCAAATAAGACAGATTTGATTAATTGGAGCCTTCCCACGTAGGAGAAGTGCTTGGAAGTCCAAGAATCAATAAGGGAGGTAATTTTGTGCAGCAAGGGACGACAGTCCGAGTGAGTAAGTCTACCAGTGAAAAGAGGAACTCCCAGGTATTTCACTGGGAGAGAGCTTTCAGGAAAGTTCAATATTGGTAAAAGATTGGATCTAAGGTGATGGTCAATACCGGAGAAGAATATATGACTTTTCAAGGGATTGACTCTAAGACCAGAGAGAAAATAGAAGTCATCCAGAGCTTCTTTAATGAGATTAAGAGAATGGATGTCACCATGACAAAAAATCATCAGATCATATGCAAAGCAAAGGTTAATGATTTTCTGCTTGTGACATTTCCAATGGAAACTGAAATTTCCATCTTGACTTTTCTCATTGAGAATGCCAGAAATCACTTGCATGACAAGCACAAAAAAGAGAAGGGAGAAGGGATCGCCTTGTCTGAGATATTTTTTGCCCTTGAAGTTACCGTTAAGGTCTCCATTAATAATAATAGAGTAAGAGGAAGATGAAATGCACTTGATAATCCAAGTGATCATCTTCTCAGGATAATGCATCGCCACTAGAATGTCAAGAATGAGGTGCCAGCGAACATTATTAAAGGCTTTCATTATGTCAATTTTGAGAGCTACCTGTTTGCCTTTTCCATTAGCATGATATCCCCTAAGAAGCTCTTGGGATAAAAGGATATTATCAGAAATGTTCATTCCCGATAGAAATGCTGATTGGGAAGAATCAATAAGGTAGGGAAAAGAGCCTTTGATTCTATTGGCCATAATTTTGGAGATGATTTTATAAACTACATTGCATAGAGCAATTGGTCTAAAGTCGGCTGGCACAGAAGAAGAGTCTTTTTGGGGGATAAGAGCGATAGTGGTTGCATTCAAGACTCTATCAGAGATCCAACGAGGAAGAACTCTTGGACACCCTTACAGATCTGGGCCAACAATGTTCCAAGTTGACTTTAAAAAACTAAAGTTAAAGCCATCAGGACCATGAGATTTGTCGTTATCAACACTGAAAAGCGCGGATTTAATTTCAGCACAAGAGATCTCACGGGTCATTAATTCTTTATCGGCACTTGTTACTTTAGAAGAGATCAGAGGAGAGACTTTAGCAAGGCCTGGGTAATTGGCGGAATGCTTGGTACCCATGGAGTTCTCAAAAAAGTTCACAAAAACTTTGGAAACACTAGCAGGGGAAGAGACAGTGACACCATGATCATCAAAAATCGAGATGATTTTATTACGGAATGGCTAGGCTTTGATACTTTTTTGGAAGAATTTAGTATTCCTATCCCCCCAGCTTAATAAAATTCTCTCTAGATTTTTTCTTAAGAAAGGATTCTTCAGCTCGACTAAGAAAGATGAAAGATGCGGAAGCCTCGATTTCAATTGATATTAAACTAGGGTTGAGGGGGTCATTGGCTAGCTTAGCCTGAGACTCAAACAAAGTTTTTTGAGCATTAGAGACTCTGGAGGTAATGTCACTCAACTCCTTATGATTAAGCTTTGCTAGCTCAGACTGCAGACGCGTGAGCTTATCAGAGACCATCCTCATTCCAGAGGAAGAGATAGGGTAGTTCCAACTATTGATAACAATGTCCTTGAACTGGGGATGAGATTTCCACATGTTGAAATAACGAAAAGGCTTTTTCCTCCTTGGGCGTGGAAGCCCAAGATTAAGGGTAACAGTAGTGTGGTCTGAAGTGCGAAGATATCCAAAGTGGACATGGGACATAGGGAAAAGGTCATCCTAATCAGAGTTGACAAGGACGCGATCTATTTTGGAGAGGATGGGATGGGAAGGTTGTTTATTAACCCATGTGAAAGGAAATCCAGATGAACGGAGATCACTGAGTTCGCATTGGTAACAGCAATTATTGAATTCATTAATAGATGGGGACCAAGAGTCATTGGAGCCAAGACGCTCATCAGGGTGACGGATAGCATTAAAATCCCCAAGGGAAACTCAAGGAGAGTGGTTATCATGCTTGGAGATGTCAATTAGGGCGTTCCAAAGCGAAATACGATCAGGTGCTTCGTCGAAAACATAGATAGCAGTGAGATTGAAAGAGGCTCTATAATTATGACATTTAGCAAAGCGATGAATATATTGAGGAGACTGGGAGATCCTAGTAATCGTAGTAACACTAGGATTCCAGGTGATTCAAATTATTCCCAAGGGATGAGACGAGTGATTGGTTATAACATGCCACAAGGGGACCATTTTTCGGATTATAGGGTCGACTTTATGAATTTGGACTTTGGTTTCTACTAGAACTATCAAAGAGATATGATTACTAATAATAAAATCAGTGACATCTTTTTGCCTAACTGGGTAGTTTAGACCCCGCACATTCCAGTCGATGATCCTGTCGGAGGACAATACCTTTTTACCCTTATCTTTGGCTTCAACCTAGCAAGCCATTTTGGACGTGAGAGAAAAATAACATGGGTACCTTAAGGACCGCAGAGGTAATAAGCCCAATTACAGAGACAAAGAAATTGTGATTAAATCTCAAAATAGACAAAACGTGAGAGCTTTTCACCGATTTTGAGGACAACCTCACTTGCTTGAAAAGCAACAGACTCTTCTTACCAACCCTACTGATCAAACTATACCAGAACAAAACCGTAATCTGCTCCGTACTCCAAACCACACATAACTCAATAACGCGCCTCACTTGATAAAACCAGAACTGAACTATAACTAGAATCGCCGATACTCAATCCAATATTGGCTTGTACACCTTGTGTATTGGTTTATATTATATCAGTGGTTTTTATTACACATTTCTGTAGAGAATCATAGATTGATACATAACTTTAATAAAACAATTAAAATTTAATTTTGTATCTAAATCGAAAGCTATTTTTAATCATATTATAATTTTTTATTTATATAAAAAATTGGTTGTTTTAAGAATTAATTTACCTTTTAAATTTATGAAATGTTAGATTGATTGAATGTGTAGATAATTTAAATTTTAAATTAAAATAACGTTTTTTATGATTTAATTTAATCGAGTGACAACATGTATAATTTTTTATCTCTGCTTCAGATGAGTTTCTGTTTCAGATTATTGATTATCTCGCTCAGTGTGCGCAATCTTCATTCGAACAGTTTATTTGAACTATTTGAACTGTTTGAACCATGACTTATTATTGTTTATATATGCATCTTCAGATATTTTGGTTGCTAGCCGAGATGATTACTTTCTTCGGTCACGACATAATCAAACTTATCGTTAATAATCAAACTTATCGTTATCGTATGACATAATCAAACTAGTATTTTTGGCGTTTCAATATTTTGTTTTTCATTCTTGAACTTATATAATTTTGATTAGTATTTTAATAGTTGATTCGATCTTTCGGTTTAAATCTTGTTGTATTAGATCTATATAATTTCATATTAAAAATTTGCGGTTACTTAAAAACATTTATTTATCTATTTTAATTTGTTTATCCAAATTATAACACTCTGAATTAGATTTAGATGAAGTAAGATTTTATAAATTAATCGGAACAGAATAAGAATGGTTTTTATATAAATGTATAAGATTTATAAAGGAATAATAATCTTATGCTGAAATATAACCCTATAATGTTATTTGGATTTCAAATTTATCGATAATATAAATAAAAAAAACAACAAGAAATCAAATTTTCACGATGAAACTTTTTTATTCCATCTTAATTTTTCAGTTTTTGTGTTCCCGATCTAAAAACTCAGTTTTTGTGTTCCCGATCTAAAAACTGTTTGTGTTTGATTTTGATGAATGTATCTCATTCTACGTAAAAAAAATATTTATATTAACCTAAAAACATTTGTATATCGGTTTAAAGGTTATGAGTGATTTTTTTTTCTTTTTTTTATAACCATTTAGAACTTATTTATGCAACCAAATACATATCAAATTTTCATTTTTGTTTTTCAAACCTAAAAAATAAATTGCAACCATATTGCACCTATTTACACATCCAATTTGCGGTTAGTTCGAGACTAATATTTTTTAACATAAAATATTTAAACGTAATTTCGCAATTCAATTACACTTATATTTTACATAATCAAAAAAACTAACATAATTTCAACTGAAAAAAAACAACAAATTAACTTAACGGAAAAAAAAATCAAAAACAGAAAACGAAAATCACACATAAAACAATAAACAAACTAGATGCATAAGAACAAAAGAGAATACAAACAATGAACAATAATAGAAGATCGTGATCGAAAGAAAAAAAAAAACTAATATTGTGTAATAATACAAAAAATAAAACGAAAGGATCAAATAACAAACTCGAAATAGAATGCGTATTAAAAAAAATCAAAATAATTATCAATAATTTAATTTCAAAACCATCAATTAATATTAACTCTTTCGTCTCTTTACCGATTATTGTATAAGATAAACAATGATCAATAAAAAAAATATAAATTCCCCACGTATTTTAAAATTTAGCAAAACTTAAATATGCTTTTTAATGAACGACAAATTTGGAGGATAGTTTAAGACAGTTGAAACTTTAGTATTCTTTATTTTGATCCTTTTGTCCTCCGGTCTTTACCTTCAAAGATAGTTCTTCAAATAAAATTTCAAAAGATCAATTAATCTCATGAAATGTTTATAATACAGGTTTAGCAACACATTATATAAATCGCGTGACATAATTTTGGCTACTAGAGAAAGTTAACAGTATTGCAAAGCTAGAAATTACTTCCTTTTTGTAACAGGCACCATGCCAGATAAGGGAGGGTTATGTTTCTGCACCGACTTCCACAAGATTTCTTTCTTTTTTCTTTTTTTGTTGGATGACATTATTAAGTACAAAACATACAGTCCAAACTCACAGTGGTAGGAACGAAATCAGCCACCTATACTAGCATTCCAAAGCATATGACTGCACCTGGAAATCAGTATCAAGAACCATAACCCAATTAACACTTTCCTCTAACAATAAAAAAAATGGCTGCTTCCTCATTCCAGAAATAAGACTATACAATAAAAGACAGGAAATCTAATCTACTTTTGGTTCTGGAATTTTTCTAGGCTGCGCGATTGGGTTGTGAAAATATTTTCTGTTTCATTTTAACTATAAATTTTATTTTCATTATCATTTTCAGAGAAATAAAAAACAGGTTATTTTCATTTAATTAAAGTTAGTATACTTTTAATAACAGTATATATATTCTATATTAATATTTTAATTTATCAAAATATATAGAATATCAATATTTTGTAGAAACAGTTTTCATTTTATAGACTAAAAATTAAAAAAGAAACTCAAAAAGCATAATACAGTTGGTGTCGTTAACATTTCCTATACCAAAACTGTTTTCATTTTCAGCAACCAGACATTTTTTCACATGATGTTTCTGTTTCAGTAAATGAAAACCGAAAACCGTGAAAATTGTCATGAACCAAGCAGAACCTTACTATTTTGAGTTTCTTTTTCAATGAAAACGAAAACGGAGACTCGTGTTTGGTTGTTTAAAATGAAAGTTATTTTCCAATAATTTGAAAACTATTTTTTTTAAATGATTTTTTTAATTTTTCATGAAAATGACAACAGAAAATGTCATGGACTAATCACAGGACAGACCCATTTTTTGGCTGATGGAATACCTGGGTGTATTACATTTCCCCATGGTTATTACATCATTTTTTACAAAACAAAAACCTACAGACCATAAGCTGATGGTGATAGAAGGTTCAGATATGAAATCAGTAGTAAGTTGGTTCGACGAAACTTGAACATTGGTGTTCAGTAGTAAGGGTGAGAAAAACTAATAGGTGTAATAAAATAATCATTAGCTGTTGTTCAGAAATATACCTCAGCCAAGCTTTCCCGTGGAACGTAAGTTGGTTCGACGAAACTTGAACATTGGGCACTATCATACTGGAGAACTCTAAGTTTTCCTTCCTGCAGTTTAAAGTAAATAAATTATTTAAATAATGACAAGGTACATTAGAATATATTTTGGACACTGACCTTGGTTCCATAGGTAAGACCCCCTCCAGCAGAAGGATGAAAACAAGCAACGTTGACCTCGTCCTCTGCACTTGGAAGTACTCTCACAAGTTCTAAATCTGAAACTCTGTAAACCTCCAGTACTGTATATACTGGTGATGTTGTCTCCCCATCAATGACAATGCTTTTGAGAAGAGAACCATGACGCCGACCATAGGCAAGTAACACGTGCTCAGATGTGGGCGAGAACTGAATTGAAGTCAAGCAATGAGCAGCTCTAACAGCCCTTGATATGAGCACTAAACCAAATGTGGCCTCTTCGAGGGAATAGATCCGAAGCTCGTACATGATTTGATGAGCTGAGACTGGATGCCGAGTCGGGGATGTTGCCTCCCCAGGATCTTGATGGACAAGAGATTGCAATCCAGGATCAGCTTCCGCGTTAGGAAGCACACATGCAATACATGCAGCCAAAAATCTCCCACACGGAGAAAAATGAGCCCCCATTTCACTGCAACCAAATGCAATGAACTTCATGGGATCATAACTGACTGGAGAATATTGTAAAAGACAACATTTATTCAAGAATGCCAACCTGGGACAATAAGTCCATCATGGTTTGTTTGACAAATCTTTCTTCTTTTTTTGAAGTAAAAAGAACGTTTGTTTTCTCCTATTTTTTTCAACTTAGAAAATTAGATAGCTTTTAACATACTTTTGTGATAATTTTACAATTATAATATTATAAAAACTGCCAAAATGTATTTTACTTTTTCTTAAAGGTAATAACTTTCCAGAATCTTCTTTTAAGTGTACTTTTTTACTTTTTAATTTAGCTATCTAACAAACCCCAAGTATACATGAGATTCCAGTAATACAGCTACACGGAGAATAGCATCATGTTTCCTAAACAGTAACAGTAGTTCTTAAGACGATATGAATAATATAGACTATAAGCATCAACACTCTTAAGGTTTACCTGCAAAGAACAGCATGTGGTATGGTTAAGCGCAATTTTTCAGTATTGAGCATGCCACAAGGGTTTTTTATATCATGTGACCACACTCTAAGCTTTACAGAGCAAGGCAACTCAGCTGCAGCAGTTGCTGCAGCCAGCGTTGTGGCAAGCTCATATTGGATTCTGCTTACGATCGGTTGGGTATTAGTTCCATCATGTGGGTAGCTATTGGAAGCATCACCTTCGCCTGAACCAGATACCAAAATATGAGATCGTGACATGTGATCTTGTGAGCCACTCCTTCCTGACACACCAGATAAATTCATGAAACCAGGGATGGTTAAAGAAGCTAAACCAGCCTCAAGATTGGTCGATGATGGATGAGAAACTGAAGGACCCACAGAATGTGCTAAATGTTCCTCAAAACTCCCAGTAAGAGGAAATATTGAGGTAACACCAGCTTGGCTTTGACCCATCAGCCATCCTTGCAGAAAAGGTAGCTCCCACGAAGAAGGGTAATGCTGAACTTGCCCAAACTCAGAAGAATCTGATTGACTGGAGATTTGACCACCTGTGTTTAGGTTAGTAAGTCTTGGTATTTGACTCACCGCTACTGGCTGCGATGTATCGATGTCCATAACATCCACAACAGTACCAGAATATGAACCAGAAGGTTCAAATAATGAGACTGTCCCACTATGTAATGCTGTCAAATATGCATTGGGTGGCAACCCTGATTCTATGTCACTTGACCCAATGGGCCTGTTAACATGGTGTTCTGTTCCTGATTCATCTATATAGATCACAGGCATGAAAGAGAAAGGGATTGAAGCAATAGGTAGTTCAGAAGGCGACTGATTTCGCTCACTAGGTTGAGCATTTTTTACCAAAATGGTTGGAGGAGGATATCTCAAGTAACCAGAAGAAGTTGCTTGTGTCATCGAGGAATCTGAAGAGTCAAGATCAGTGACCTGCATATCAGTCTAATAATGTGATCTTTATAACATTAATATAGGAAAAAAATAAAACAAATTCTTCAGAGATAGTTCACCTCAGCTGTCAAGAGAAACGGAGCATCGTGTGGGTGAAAATGTACAGCTCTGAGGGAACGCCTTGTCTTCAACACAATGGTTGGTGAGGAACCCTCACCTTTCTTATTGTAGTGCCATATGTATAACTGAAACAAAATTTATACAAACACCTATATTGTTGAATTTTGACCCAACTAACAGAATACATGTGCAAAAGAACAACTAAGGAAAAGTGGGAGGCAAATTTAAAGACCGCAGAATTAACGGAAAATTTGAAGATGAGATAGTCACCTTGTGACCAGATGCAACAGCAAGTATTTCACCCTCAGCATGGAAAGCAATAGAGGCAATGGGGCGATCTGTTAAGGGAGCATATACACGCTATTTTCACTAATGGAAGCAAAACTTATACCATGATACATCAATTTACATACTAAACAATAGATATCAGAAAGAGTACGAGAATTACAGAAATCACGAGATCCAATACACTCTGATGTGTTTGCATTCCATATGCGAACTTCATGATCCAAGCTCCCACTTGCAAGGATATTAGAGTGAAATGGATGAAACCTAACCTGTAACAGCCCCAATATTATCTTTTCATGGAAACAATACAGTGCACATGAATCCACTTAGCTTTCAAGCCTACTAAAAGTTATATAAAAGCTGTACAAATAAGCATACCAGATGCTGTCTGTGTTCCTACTCTAATCTGGTGGCTGAAAAAAAGAGGTTCTAAGGGTTGGGGACAGAGCTAAACTAATAAACAATAGAGCACAAGACTTTTCCAGCATCTTTGATGGTGACATAATTTCATTGTTGCCAACTGTGTTATTCAAGCTATATTATATTTTTGTGGTATAAAACCGTGAAGAATACTTTCCCTTTAACACTGCAGTTAGATCATCTACCTAATCAGTTTATATTATCAAAGTAATCCGTCTATGAATCTCGTTTTCAGTAATTTACGGACATTTCAAAACCATGATGTTAGTTACTCAACTTATAAATATTTTTCCATTTTGAAGTTCAGCTTTAATGTTTTGCTATTTTAGCATAAATGAACCCTCCGTCGAATTATCTAGTTGCTGTGCGTTATCAGAAACCACTTTATTTCCTCCTGAAATGTCTCATAAACTCTTCGGTGCTACAAAATTCACACATTAAACATTGCAGACTAAAATGCCTAAAAAGTGAGAAAGCTGCAACTTACCACCCATGGAGTTCTCCTGTGGCCACTCAAAACTTTTAAACATTTTCCAGTTTGCAAATCAATTATCTTTACGGTGTGGTCGCCACTGTAAATTATAAAGACAAATGAAAGTTGTTAGAAATTTCATTTCAGAATATCAATGAAGCAATTTCAACTGACACCTACTGTGTGGAAGCAAGAGTTTTCCCATCAGGACTAAACGCTGCTGCTATAGTAGATCTTGGAGGAGGCACAAGGGGACAATACTTTGCAGATAAATTCCGCAACGATTCTGCCTCAACCCTGTAAATCAAAAGGAAAGGTTGTCTTCAAATTAACACTAATCTATTGGATGACAATATATAACATTCTTATCTGAGATCCAAATATCTAAATTCAAAAAGAGAGAGAAAAATTGAAAGGGAAAACTACCATGAAATAAGACCATGTCCGGATTCTCTCACTGATTCGCTATTTTCCCAAGAGGATAAACCAGGTTGCCTTTTAGATGTTGCACCCCACCGTCTTCTTGGTATGTACTTAGTTTTGGGAGAAATCTCTCTTCGTGCTAACAACAAGAACACGTTTCTACCACTGAAAATAAAATAAAAAACACTTAAATTTAGAGAGACCTTCATCACCTCCAATTCCCAAAAAAATATCAAGCACAGTTTTCATACTAATTCAAAATTTGTTTGAGGTAAATAATATAACCATTGCTTAAATTAAACCTCGGCATGAAGAAATCAACAATTAACACCAATCAGGTCAGTTATTTTTGTTTCAAGTTCACCTACCTATTTAGTCTAGATTTTATAGTTAAAAAATCATAATTATCATTTTGCTACTCAAGTACTTATATGCACAAACCAAATCAGAAGGCATTGAAGACCGCGGATCAGACTAAACTTGCCAATCACTGATAAGTAAATCAACCCAAAATTATACAAAGAACTCGAATTATGCAAAAAAACAACTCAATTTATAAGATCCAGCTATAACGATATCCAATAAAAACATAACCAAATGCAATTCGATTTTTGTCCGCGAAGCAAAAGAAACAATTCAACTTTGGATCGAGAATAAAAATCAATGAGTACTGGCCTGTGAAGATTGATATGAGAAGGTGGCGATCGGAGCGAAGGTTGATCATGCTGCCCAAAGCGTCCCGTCATTTCCACAAACGCAATTCATAACAACGACGAATTATGATTGTGGAAGTGCTGCAAAGGCAGACATGACTGAAAACCCTAATCCGCGCTTTCTCTCTATCTTTCTCTCTTTATCTTTCTCTCTTATGTCAAATTTTGGTGCTTGTGTCGTTGATTGTTTTCTCTGTAAATCAGGTCATACAGATCCGGACAGCCAAAAAAAGCTAAATAATAATATAAACACAGGCAATGAAATATCAATATTACAGCGGACGAATTACATATGAACCCTCCTCTGGTTTTAAACATCCTTTAGGTCAAAAGACAAATATACTCTCGCATATGTATACACTAATTTTGGCTCAACCTTATTTATATTAACTTTTTTTGTTAAAACTAATTCTAATATTTTAATAAATATTGTATTTTATTTTTGTTTGCGACGGATCAGAATTCAAAATATAATTTTATAAAAAGTTTTACATCTATCATCATTCATGGTTTCATATCATTATATATTATATATAGTTATTTATTTATCTTGTTACACGGTTTGCATGCATTTATCATCATTTGCGTGACTTCGCAAGCATTGCATTGTCATTCATTAATCCAAACATTTATGATATTTTATATATTTTTAAAGTATAATCTCGTAATTTGAAAAATGCCTCAAAGCTTATTTCTTCAGGTCATGCTTGTTTGTCTAATAAAACAGACGGAAAAATAACTAGAACACCTGAAAATAGTGAGGAGAAGCTCCTATAATGGTCTATTACATAGAAGACCTCGATAAAATAGATAATTATGATTGGATTGAAGAAATCAAGGAGAAGCTGATGAATTCAGTAAACATTTACCATAAAAATAAACTTGATAAAGTAGTTAGTTGTGTTGCTATAATACTATAAAGTATTTTACTATATTTTTAAAATATCATAAAAATAATATAAATATTGTATCTAAAGTATCGTTAAAATATAGTCATTCACCATGGAACACCCAAATATTTGTCAAGAATATACAATTAAAGGCAAGATTCCAAAATGCTACAAATGGTTTGATCTTGAAGGCAAAAAAAATTGAATTTGATTGACGTTCAAAAGGAGATTATAGATGAACATGTATATTTACACATGTCAAATTGTCTAGCATTTTTTTGGGTACGTTTTTGCATGATATATAATGTCATTTGCTTAAATATTTTAAAATTTTGTAGGTTTTGGAAAGAAAATATAACCTAATAAAGGAATAAGAATAGAAATTTGGTGTAGAGTTCCAAAAATTTACGGATTTAACGAGGAGGAATATCATAAGAAGAAGATATTAATGCACAACAAAATAAAGAGAATATTCATGTGGACAAAGAACAAAGGGATGATGTTCATATGGATGAAAATGATGATGTTGTTCTTGAGGAGGCTCTTGGTGTGTAAGTTAATCTCAGCGACGATGACGGAGGTTCAAATTGGGATATGCACAAAGACTGTGATAGAAATGATTAGACTGATGTAGATAAAATAGTATATCAATTCATTGTTTTGAAAATACTACAAAGTGAAGAAGAAAATCAGTAAAGAATGTTGCACAACAAATAAAAACTTCAGAATATGTAATAAAAGTTGGTCTCGTAGAAAAAAAACTGGTACCGATATAATGTGTTGCTATTTCAAAAAACAAAATTCAATATTGAGATTCTTAAGAATCTAAAGATACTTGAAATATTAATAAAGAATAAGTCTTCAAACAAATAAAGTGACAGAAACTACCATGTGATAGTAGAAATTAGATTACTGTACCAACAAAAGGTAAAAAACTTCATTTATCGTGTGTTAATGATCTCTCATCAATTATGGTTACTCATCTGTCATAGTTTACACTGTTCTGCATTATTTACATGGTTGCGCAACTATCAGAGTTTACATGGTTTCACATTGTTTAAAATATTTCGCGTCTATCATCATTTTGATGGTTTCACATCATTAATATGGTTTATATTATAATGGACTCTCAATTATCACAGTTTCTTATTTGTCATAGTTTACATGGTTTCACATCATTTGCATGTTTGCGCAGCTATCATCATTTATATTGGTTTCGTATTATCATACTTTACATGGTTTCACATAGTTAATAAAGTTTCATGTTTATCATCATTTTGATGGTTTCTCATAATTAGAATGATTTCACATTTATCTTGTAGAGGATTAACAAGAAATCCTCAACATCAACTGAGCTTGTTTCTAGCCAATGCATAGACTTGTCAATAGTGGATCAAATAAATAAAAATACAATTGAACGTAATAATTTTAAACTTTAGATTGCAAAATTAAAAAAGAAACTCACTGAAGAAAAAAAACCATGTTATTTTAGAATTGTAAAAAAAGATAAATAAAGCTTAAAGATTGAGCTACAAAAAACACTTCGACGACTTATGTTAAAGATATATACAAAGGATGAACTTCAAAAAACTACCTCAAAAAATTCTCGAAAACATATGAGAGGAAAAAACATGATAAAGTGCAACAATCACCAAATAAAAAAAATGTATTGTGACTCATATTATTGATGCTAATACAAGCAAAAAGATGATTACAAGCTACAACAATCAACAAATCGTTGTATAATAATCTGCTTTTAATATAGTTGAGGCCCTCACCCACAACTGATAGGGTCAAATAATTTTGTAAGTGCACTTCTGCCTAATCCGAATGGGTAATTCAGGCATCTTCTACATTAAACTTTTTGTGAATAGTAAACCTAAGTGGATTATGACTTAGCTGTATGCTGACGCGTTTTTGTTTTGGGCTTTAAAGCCTAACCTGATTCCAAAGTCTGACCCGAACATCTCTTAGGTCATAAAACAAGTATAAATACCCCAACGAACTTCATTTAAGAGGTTGGACTTTTTCTAGAGAAATCAATAGTCAATACCCACCTTTTTTATCTCTCTACCCTCTAGTCTTGAAATTAATATCCTATTAAACAAAGTATTTACCCAAAAATACCCCTTGATTAGAAATAATCCTCACCAAATTAGTGACCATAGTGGGAGGCAACGGTGCCTGAATTTTAAATTCAAAACCTGTTAATGAAGCAGTTCGGATGTCATTGAAGCAAATGGATTTTAATGTACTAGATGTTCCACCTCTAGAGGTTGAAGGTGTGAGAGAGAATAATGAGCACACTAATGTGTCTCATGCCAATCACAATGGTGATGAAAAATAATTCATGCAGGATGAACGTAATCAGCTAAAGGCTGAGATTGAGGCTTTAAGGGCTAAAAAACAAGCTGAAAATGGAATAAAAGAGAAGTCTAGTGCATCCACAATCCACCCTACTGATGAGCATGGTAAAAATGAGCAGTCCATAAAGACTCATGGCAGCTCTAAGAAAACGCATCGGTCTAAATAAGTTGTAAGCACAACATCAGAGTCTTCTAATAGTTCATCCAATGATTTAGACCTTGAAGAATTATTCTCATCCAGCAGTGAGGAAAGTTATCTAAAGAAAAAATTAAGGTTAACCAAGAAACATTCAAGAAAAATGGATGGACAGGGAAAATTAAGAAGTATCAAGGAAAAATAAAGGGTTCAGCTGATCACCATATTGAGTGTTTGTTGATCGATCCATTTTTCTTTCAATATGAGTCGTGTAATTTTGCTACTCCCAGTGAAGATATAGTATTTAGTCGTAGCCAAAATTAGAGACAATCACCATTGTCTTCAAAAATACTCTCATGATATCTTCCCAAACGATTTGACAGTTCCAAGATGGAGAAGTGTAATGGAAGCAAAAATCCGGACAATCATCTCAAGCCATTTTGAAAATTTATGATGAATTTTGATGATGATGATGATGATGATGACAAACTGTTATGCCAAACCTTCTCACAAACCTTTAATGGAAGTGTCTTTAAGTGGTACAATAGTCTCCCCTAGGGATCTATAAATTTTTTTGACATATTCTGGGTACCATTCTGAAGGCAATTTATTGGAAGCAATGAGCTTCAAGGAAATGGTGATACAATTATTCATTGTTCCCAAGAGCCAAACGAATATTTGAAGGAATATATTAGTAGGTTTGTCAGCATGAAGAATGGGCTAGCTGATTGTTTTGAACAAGTAGCAATCGCCTCTATAAGACAAGGCTTGAATCCGGGTAATTTGACTGACTCAGTAACCCAGAAAAAAAAAAGCAATGACTTTTGAGGGGTTGTTAAATCAAGTTGGAAAGCAGATTACTGTTGAAGAAACTAAGAAATCTAGAGTGCCTCGTCAAAACAGATCCACCAAAACCAACAAGTTAAAAGTAAAAGGGGTCAATGAGTTCAGTCTGAATCGTTTGCTGAGTTGGGAGATAATGTAGCGATAATTTATGACAAGACTAAAAATGATGTGCACTTTAAAATACCAACCCCACTGCAGTCCCACAGAGAGACCCAAAGTACCAGTTTTTGCAAATATCATAATGATGTGGTTCATGACACGCATGATGTATAACATTGAAGTAAAAAGTGCAAAATCTCAATGAGAGAGGAAAATTAGGCGTTTTTGTTAAAAAAAACAATGAGGTAATAGACCAGATAATACACAGTCCGATGCCAATTCTCCCCGAACGACTTCTTCAATAATCCCAAGGACATCCAGACAGGAAGATGCCATGATGATTGTTGAAAGATGTGATGTAGACTCTGAATACCTTGATCCTGACCCAGATCGGAATCAGGTGGGTGATAGTGGATAAATCTGCTATATTTTCCGATCTGGTGAAGTTTTTTGAATCATTAACCATATTTTGGGGAGGCACCATGACAGCACCCTTAAGTTGTTTAAGAAACAATTATGTCAACAGCTTGACTACTCAGTTGGAAGGAAGAATGTTCACACATATGTACCAAACCCCATATCCTTTAATAGTCTTTGATGAAGATGACTTAAAAGATATTTCGGGGCCGCATGAAGATGTTGTGGTGATATGGAATCAACTGGGGGTAATGACATACGTCGAATCTTGATTGACACTGGTAGTTCAGCAAACGTGTTATTTCTAAATACTTATCGGCAGATGAAAAATCCTTCGGTTATTCAGCGATCAAACATAACTATTGTGAGGTTTAAGTGGAGTTCGGTTGATATTATTGGTGAGTTTGAAGATGAAGTACTATTGGGTAGAGGACCTTTTTAAAAAATGGTAAATGTATTATTCGTTGTGGTTAACTGCCTAATATCCTACAATGCTATATTTTGAAGATATTGGCTCTCTAAGATGCATATTGTGACCTCTATTGTCCATTAACATTTAAAATATGGTGTGGGTTCACACGTGAGTGTTGTCCGAAGCAGTCAGAAAGTGACTAAAGAATGATATGTAACAGTTTTTGCCTCAAAGTCATTGGAGGCAGTCAAGGCTAACAAGGAATAGTAACTAGTGGAGTCTTCCACCAATGAGAATGAAATAGATGATCCAAGAGAGGCTCTTAGTGTTATAATACCCATAGAAGGAGTTGAAATCTATTGCCTAGCAGAAGGCAAAATTGTTAGGATAGGTACCAAAAATCCATTGAGTTTGAAACAAAATTTATTGTCTTCCTTGTCTAACAATCTACATGTGTTTACATGGTGCAATGATAATGTAACTGGAGTACCAGTCGAAGTAATCTGCCACAAATTATCAGTCTGATCTAATGCTGGAACAGTATTACAAAGAAGAAGGTCATTTTCTAAAGAAAAAGCCGATGTGATAATACAAGACATTGATCGGTTAACCAAAATGGGCCATATTAAAGAATCCCAATACCCTTTGTGGACAACTAACCCCGTTTTAGTCAAGAAAAAAATAGAAAATGGTGCATGTGTATTAACTTCACTTATTTTAACAGAGCATGTCCTAAAGATCCTTTTCCAGTACCGCGAATAGATCAGTTGGTAGATTCCACATTGGGGAACAAGTTGTTATCCTTCAAGGTTGCCTTTTCAGGGTACAATCAGATACAAGTGGATCTGAATGATCAACATCATACTACCCTTATCACAAACAGATGGCTTCATTGCTATAAAGTGATGCAGTTTTGGTTGAAAAATGTTAGGGCTATTTATCAACGGTTTAGTATATAAAATATTTGCTAACCAAATTGGAAAAAACATGGAATTATATATAGATGATATGCTGATTAAAAATATGAGGGATAAGGATCACTTGGCAGACTTAGAAGAGACTTTTGCTAACTTAGCAAAGGTAAATTTGAAGTTAAATCCAGAAAAATGTACATTTGAAGTCTGATCTGGTAAGTTTCTATGATATGTCATAAGTAAAAAGGGAATTTAGGCCAATTCGGATCAGTTAAATGCTTTGCTGGCTATGGATCCTCCTCAAAATACTAAAGAGGTCTAGAGACTAACCGGATGATTGGTTGTATTGAATAGGTTCATCTCAAGATCATCAAATAAGTGTGTTTAGTTTTTCCAAGTTTTGAGGAATGCAAAGGACTTTAATTGGTCTCCACAATGTGATCAGTCCTTTCTTGAAATCAAAAAGTATTTGTCTTCCCCTAAGACTTTGTTCAAACCTATTCAGGGAGAGAACTTTATATGTATTTAGTTGTACTGGATTATGTAGTGAGTGATGTATTAGTAAAATAGGTGGATAATTACCCTCGTCCGGTGTATTACATAAGCTAGAGTTTGTTGGAAGCATTAAAAAGGTATTTAAAGTTAGAAAAATTATCCTTGGTGTTGGTAATAGCAGCAAGAAAAATGAGGCCATACTTTCAAGCACATTACAGTTTGAACATCTTTTCCTTTAAAGAATGTTCTACAAAAAGTTGACATATCGAGAATAATGACTAAGTGGTTAGTTGAGCTTGGAGACTATGATATTGATTTTGCGCCTCAGACCGCAATCAAAGCTTAAAATGTAGCTGATTTTATTGGTGGAATTTCCTACTAAAAGGCCTTACAAACAAGAGTAGGAAAAACAAGTCTAAAAAAGAGTGGCTAATCCGAACAGATGGTGGGTCTTGTACGATGGGATGTGGGATTGGAATTTGTTTAACTTCCCCTTATAGTGATACTATGTATCAAGTTGTGTGTTTTGGTTTCAGGGCATCCAATAATGAATCAGAATATGAGACATCCATTGCTAGTTTAAGACTAGCTCAAATATGTGGAGCAAAGAGGGTCCAATTAGTAAGTGACTCCCAATTACTTATTTGTTAGGCGCAAGGAATATCTAGAACTAAAAAATATTAGTTAATAAAGTATATTCAAGTACTAACCGAAGTTGCATAAGTTTTCAAAGAATCCGGTATAAACATGTCCATGGATCGGAGAATAATACTATGGCAGATTCTTTAGCTACTATAGCCTATTCTGAAGTATACCCATGGATTTTTATGCAAGAATGCCCCTCCATAAGCTCAGTTCAAGGGAAATAGGGTGAATTTGAAAGTGGTCCAACTATTGCAAGAAGTACTATGGGCCTACCGAACTACTCCTCATACAACCACTCAAGAGTCTCATTTTTCTCTTGTTTATGGGATGAATTCCATTATGCCTATAGAAGCCACTTTGCCATCATTCAGGATCCAAAATTATTTCGAACAATCTAATGAGGTGATGGTAAGGAATCAGTTAGATCTCATTGGAGATAGAAGAGTGAATGCACATTTGAGAACATCACACTACTAAGGTTTGTTGAGAAGTAGATTTTCATCCAGAGTAAAAAAAAGAGATTTCTAGTTAGGAGACAAAGTGTTAACGACAGTCTTCTTACATACCAAGGAGAAATAATTTTGGAGGCTGGCCACTAATTGGGAAGGCCCATATGTGGTGTGTGAAATACCCAATCAAGGAACATATAGACTTCAAGACAAATAAGGTAACGTGTTAAAGCATTCATAGAGTGTTGAACACCTCAGGTTGTACTTAGTGTAAAATTATCTTGTAAATATTTATTTTGTCATGTTTTAATGTAAATATTTGGGGAGATACTCTTTTCTACCTTGGTGGCACGGGAAGGTTTTAATGAGGTGTCCGGTTTTCAATCAATGTTATCTTATTCCTTTTTCAAATATTGTGGTGAGTACGAGGAGATCGAATAAATTAAATGTATATAAAACACCTCAGGCCTTCAAATAAAGCATCTTTAAAGTGATCGGATGTATTAAACACTTTCATCCTTCAAATGAAATATCTTTGAATTGATTCAATGAATTAAACACTTGTTAAACACGTCGGAAAAGTTAAATACTGATTAAATAATAGGCATAAGAAGAGAAAGAAATACATACGAAGGGAAACTTAACATTAAAAGTTGATCGGAATACGTCTGATCCACCATCACACAAAATGCCTTGGTCATCCAAGGACTTTGGTTCACAAAACAAAATTTGAAAGAAAATTACAGAATTCCTTAGCCATCCAAGGACTTTAGCCTTAAACACAAAAAGTAAACACAATAACCTTAGGGCTCGCTCCCTTCAGTTTTTTTCCTTACCATCATCTTTCTTGGGACTCTTGGCATCAGTGCTTGAGCTTTCATCGGTCCTCTCATCAGAATCACACTCACTTGGTGAAGAAAACCATGTTTATCACCATCTGGAATGGTATGAAAAGGTATCTCACCATATGGTACGAACTTTCACAAAGGTCTTAGGTTCTTCTTTGGAAAGGTTTCATAAAATAGCAAAACCATATCCAATTTGATACATTCATCCCTATTTTCCAAAGAATCCATAACACCAACATCATACTTCTCCATTGCTGCAGATATCTCGTGAGCTTGATTCTCATTTAAAGAAGTGTTTTCCTCATATTTCTCTTTAATAAGTTTATCTAAATTCTCTTTATCTCCGGATAAAGTACTAATGGTACTTGCAACAGTGACTTGTTGATCCTTTAATAACTTAATCTCTTCAAACGTTGTCTTCAACAGATCATAATATTTGGTATGGAAATCTTCTTGGGCAGCCTTAGCCTTTTGCCATTCGGTTTTCCGTTGCTATTTCTCTTTACCTAAAGTCTTCACCTTCTGTTGTTCGGATGAAAGAGAATTCTTTAAGCTTTGGTTGTCTGTGTTAAGAGAAACTATGTCATTAGCCTGAGTCCTGACTTGTCTTTCCAGATAAAAAAATTGGCCTAATATAGCCCAGTATTGTGTGGCCCAAAGTATCATGCTCACTTGATACTGCGAAAGATTCTCCTTCACAAATCATAACATTCGTCTTGGTGGTTGTTTGGGGGAAGCTTTAAAAAACCCTCCCCTTTCTTAGCCATGGGGTCAGATGTCGAAACCTCTCCTCATAATTTAGTTGATCGACGCAAAGGCCGGCTGGTCAAAAGGCAGGCTTCCAAGGGCACCCCTTCAAAATCGGGTGCCAAGGACAGTAGTGCTGGGTCAGAAGCACCCATTAGAGCTCCCAAGGATAGGCTATCCGGTCCGGAAGGCACTGGCTCAAGTCTTCAAAGAGAAATGTCCATACTAGAGCCCCAACCGGAGGCCAGGAATCAAGAGGATACTGAAGCGCAGCAGTCCGGAAGTCAAGCTGAGCCAAATTTAAACCTCCCTCTCACCACTAAAACTGAAAACCCTTCCTCAATTATGGAGGAAATAATGGAGGACTCTATTGAAGAGGCTCCGTTCGAGTCTGAACCTTCCGGACAGACTAGTGGTGCTGTTGCTGCTCAAAAGGACAAGGGCAAAGAAAAGTTGTGCTTGAGGCATCCGGATCTGCCGGAGTGTCTCGAAGGAAGGGTGGGGCCTTGTTTCCACAAAGTCAATGTTAAGTACCTCCTTGCCCTGCAAAAGATCAACTACGCATTCATCCACACAACTGAGCTGGGCCGGATGCGTACGAAGTGAGGAATTCTGGAGAACGTGAAGATAAGAATCCCTATAAACCCCGAAACTCCCATGGACTGCAAGTTGAGCGAGATAGTCATCTTCACGGAGCTGTTTAACTGGGGCTCAAATTCCCCTTGGACCCAGAGATCGTCACATACTTTCATCTGATAAAGCTCTGTCCAAGCGAGCTGAGTCCCAATGCTTGGTACACCCTTATGGCCTGCATTATGGCCTCTAGGCTCGCCGGGATCTTTCTACCAATGGAGGAGTTTGCTGTTGTGGCCAGCCTCTGTAGAAACCACCACATCCCTTTCTACCACTTCAATATGGGGGACAACTTCAAAGCTGTGGATGACCTGCTAGAGTCGGAGAGGAACGGGAGGACTCAATTCCTATTCGTAAGTGGGGCTTGGGAAAACGGGAAGAAAATCAAGGCCGGAGTCAACCCAAGTCTCCTCACCAGCAGATGGAGGAGTGATCGTAGGACTTCTTCTTTATATTCTTATCTTTTCTTTTATCATTTTTTCTTAAATTCACTGTTCTTATCTTTTTTCTTAGCAGTGCTACCCAAAGATTTTACGGACTACCTAAAGTCCGGACAGGTCACTTGCACGAAGATTAATACTTGGGCTTCTGAGAAATGGGGAAACCGGTTTCACGATGCTTTCACAGGGGGCAACTTAGCAAGGTCTCACCTCTGGAACACTACTGGCCGGAGGGACTTAACCTGGGAAGAGCTCACCACTCAATCCCCTCCGGATGTAGTCCTCAAGAGGACGCACGAACCGGATGGGACACTTTACTTGCCAGGCGGGCCAAGGCCGCGAGTAAGATGAAAGGCAAAAAGAAGAAGGGCAAGAAAGTGGCAGGTGGAGCGGACCCTGCTGAGGTGGAGGAAGCTGCTTTAACCAATCCGGAGGGGCCACCCCCAAGCCAGATTGATGCTGCTCTCTTGGAAGTGGTATAGCAGGAAAGTGTTAGGCAAGAAGCTCACTCCCCAACACCCCCAAAGGGCTTCCAAAAGAGACCATAAACGGGGAGCTGAAAGCAAGGATAGGGAGGCCAAGAAGAAGAAGACCTCTAAGGGTGATGAACTTTCTCTCCGGCCTCCGGAGCCTCTCCCCCAGGTTGATCCCACTGACCCAACACAAGCAGAAGAGATACCTGGTGACTTCCAAACTGATGAGGTCGAAGGAGGAGGTCTTAGCATTGATGGGGTAGACATCACTGGTCTTGGTGGGCTTGGTGAGTACTTTATCAACCTTCCCAGAGACGATTTTGCTGGGCCTTACCTCCCTCCGAGTACTTCAAATACCGTCACTTTTAATGGTAAGACTTTTAATGTATCAAGTGAAAGGGACATTATAGCTCACTCTTTATTAAGTAGTGTTCAGCCGGTGCTTGCGTTGGAGAAGCAAGTTCGAAGTCAGGCCGACATTATCAAAGACCTCAAGTCTGATAAGGAGAGGCTGTCCGATGACCTTCTCACTGCCACTCAACATGCTAATATTTCAAAGGGGGAGAACGAGGAGCTGAAAAAGAACCAGGAGGGGTGGACCACCAAAGTTGCTACTTTGGAAAACACCATCAAGGATCTCTGGGAGAAGTTGTCCGGAGCAGAGAAAGATCTCAACTCTTCAAAAGAGGAGACCAATGCCAAGGACCAAATTATCAACAACTTGATCAGTGACAAGATTGCGCTTGAGAACACAGTGTCCAAGGTTTCAGAGGAGAAAGCTGATCTGCTAAGGGAGCAAGAGGCCAAAATCCAAGCCAAGATCGACGCTTATGCCAACAACGTGATCGACACTCAAGAGCAAATGTATGCCAAGGTGAAATCAGACATGGTCCTGCTCTTCCATGAGAAGTTCCCGAAGAGGAACTTGGGTGATTTGTGGCTTCACGTAGAGTATGAAGACCTTCCATTCCACACCATGGCTGACGGAGACTTGCATGACTACTCTAGTGCTTCTTCTTTTGACGAGGCTGAAGAAAATGCCGGGGAAGGTCCTCCTGAAGAGAAAGACGATCCCAAGGGGAAGAAGAAGATGGATGAGGCTGAGCCATCTTCAAAGGCTCAGTCTTGAATTATGAATTATTTTTACTTTTCATGTTATCTAAACTAAAGTCCTTGGAAGGCCAAGGCACTCTTTTTGTGAATGGGTCCGGTATCTGACCGGATAGATCCTTCACTTTGTTTGACAATTTGGAAGTCCTTGGAAGGCCAAGGCACTTAAGTTATTTCAATGAATATCCTTGTTTTGCATAATTTTTGCATCTTTTCATAGTTTGTTTTAATTTTGGTGGCTAGTGTTTAAATAACCCTTAGTTATTTCATAAATAGTCTAAAGTGAGAGTGTTTAAGTTCTCCGATGACAAATGTTTAAGTGGTCATCAATATTTTACTTGAATCCGGATGGTGTGACAAAAAACAGAGTAAGAACACTTCAGAATTTTTTTTAAGAAAGCATCAAATTTCATTAAAAAACCCGGACACCTCATTAAAACCTCCCCGCGCCACCAGAGTAGGAAAGAGTATGCCTCCAAATATTTACATGGATGTTTAAACAAGTAAATATTTACACAGATGCTACTCCAAGTACATCCGGAGATGTTCGATATTCCAAGGGTGGGTCAAAATTCTTCCATCCTTGTATTCTAGCCAATATGTTCCAGGTTTAAGCCTTTCAACAACCATATAAGGTCCTTCCCAAGTTGGGGCCAGTTTGCCGAGCAGCTTCTCCTTAGTGTGTAAGAAGACTTTCCTCAATACTTTGTCCCCTGGCTGGAAATCTCTTCTTTTAACCCTAGAAGCAAATCTGCTTCTCATCAAACCCTGATAGTGTGCAGCTCTAAGGTGAGCTTTAACTCGTCTTTTCTCTATCAGGTCAAGCTGACCTCTGATCGCCACTTTGTTAGCGCATTCGGAGAAGTTGTGAACCCGAAATGATGGGAGAGTCGTTTCTATGGGAGCTACTGCATCCATCCCATAGACCAAAGCAAAGGGTGACTCCTGTGTTGCAGCCCCAGGTGTTGTCCGGTAGGCCCACAAGACCTCTTGTAAATAGTTGGGCCACTTCCCAGCAGCTCCTTCCAGATTCTTCTTTAAACCGAACAGTATAGTTCTGTTAGCCACTTCAACCTGACCATTTGCTTGTGGGTGGAAAGGTGAAGAGAAACAATGTTGTATACCCCTTGATGCACAGAAACTCTCCATTTCTCTATTGTCGAACTATGGCCCATTGTTTGTCGTTATCTTTTGTGGAACACCAAATCTGCAACAGATGTTGGATAAAATGAATTTTATGACAGCTTTTAATGTTGTTCCTGCCAGGGGGGCTGCTTCAATCCACTTCGAAAAGTAATCTATAGCAACAATTATAGTTTTGCGCCCTCCGGACGCCATAAGGAGAGGGCCCACCAAATCCAAACCCCATCGAGCAAAAGGTATAGGCTCAGAAATTGACTCTAAAGGGATGGCTGGGACATGAATTTCATTGCTATATCTCTGGCATGGATCACACCTTCTTACCAGCTCTTTAGCATCCTGCATGATAGATGGCCAATAGTAGCCGGCCAGTAAAACTCTCCTTGTTAAAGCTCTAAATCCACAGTGAGCTGATCCCTCACCATCATGCAATTCAGAGAGGACTACTTGAGACTCATCATCTCCCAAACACCGCATAAGAGGTTTACTGTAAGACTTTTTATACAGAATGTCTCTTAGTATGATAAAACCATGAGCTTTGTGTTTCATTTTTTTTGCTAGCAATTTATCCGGAGGCAAAATGCCATCGGAGAGGTACTGTAGGAGAGGAAATCTCCAATCCTGAGGTTGCTTTACCTGAACTTCAAAAATTTCTTCGTCTTTACCCACAGTAAGTTGAATGGAGGGGCTCTCCAGTACATGGATCCATGGATATGATTCTGTGTAAGCTATAGTTGCCAATGAATCTGCTAATTCATTCTCTGCCGGGGTATATGCTCATAAACAACGCTTTTAAACTTGAGTGCTTCATTTTTAAGAAGAAGAAAATACTTCACTAGCTGCTCCTTTTTAGCCTCAGATTGACCTTGAGCATGGTGGATAAGAAGCTGGGAGTCACTCATTAGCTTGACCCTTTTAGCCCCACAAATATAAGCTAACTTTAAACCAGCTATAGCTGCTTCGTATTCGGACTCATTATTAGAAGCCCTGAAAGCAAAACATATAGCTTGGTACATTTTGTCACCATATGGAGAAGTTAAGCACAACTCTGCACCACATCCCATAGTGCTGGATCCACCATCCGTCCGGACAACCCAGACCTTTTTGTCCTTCATCTCACTAGTCTGCTCCGAATCTCTGTCAGAGTGGAATTCAACTAAAAAATCAGCCACAGCTTGGGCCTTGACTGCTGTTCGGGGAGCAAAATCTATATCGAAATCCCCCAATTCTACTGACCACTTAGTCATTCTATTTGAAATGTCTGCCATTTGGAGAACATTCTTCAAAGGAAAAGATGTCCGGACGATAATAGGATGAGCCTGGAAATAAGGCCTCATCTTCCTTGCAGCTATCACCAGGGCTAGCGCTAACTTTTCGAATTTTAAATAACGCTTTTCTGCATCTATCAAGCTTTTGCTGATGTAGTATACGGGATGGGGGTAGTTATCCACCTCTCTTACCAACACAACACTGATGGCACAACTTGAAACTGCCAAATATACGAAGAGTGTCTCTCCATCAATTGGTTTAAATAAGGTTTTGGGAGAGGACGGATGTTTCTTAATCTCATTGAAGGCCTCATCACACTGTGAGGTCCAATTAAATCCCCCAGCACCCTTCAAAGTTTGAAAAAACGGGGCGCATCTGTCCGATGATCTTGAGATAAATCGGTTTAAAGCAGCTAACCTCCCCGTCAATCGTTGCACTTCTTTAATATTCCGAGGAGGCTCCATTTGGAATAGAGCATTAAGATGGTCCGGATCGGGTTGCATCCCTTGCTCACTTATTATATAACCTAAGAACTTCCCGGATTGTACTCCGAACACACATTTTTCTGGATTTAACTTCAAATTCACTTTTACCAAGTTGGTAAAGGTTTCATGGAGGTCAACCAAGTGAAATTGCTCATCCACACTTTTCACCATCATGTCATCGATGTATACTTCCATATTCCTTCCAATCTGATCAGAAAAGGCTTTGTTCACCAATCTCTGATAAGTAGCCCCAGCATTTTTCAACCCAAATGGCATTACCTTGTAGTAATGAAGACCCCTATCAGTGACAAATCTGGTATGCTCCTGATCCTTCGGATCTACTTGGATCTGATTGTACCCGGAGAAAGCATCCATAAAGGATAGTCGCTTATTTCCCAGAGGTGGAGTCTACTAGTTGGTCAATTCGGGGAACTAGATACAAATCTTTTGGGCAAGCTCTATTGAGATCTGTGAACTCAATGCACATACGCCACTTGCCATTTTTCTTTTTCACCAAGACCGGATTGGCAGTCCACAAAGGATATTGGGACTCCTTGATATGCCCCATCTTTGTGAGCCTGTCAACCTCTTGCACAATAACATCAGCCTTTTCTTTGAAAAAAGCCCTTCTCTTTTGTACCACTGGTGCTACATCTTTCTGGACAGATAGGTGATGTGATATAACATCAGCTGGAACCCCAGTAACATCAGTATTGCACCAAGCAAAAACATGCTGATGGTTTTTCAAGAATTTTAACATCTTATTTTTCAGGTCGGGTGGCATTTTAGACCCTATCTTGACACTTTTCCCTTCTTTTAAAGAATGTGTTTCTACCTCTTCAACTGGTATCAATACTCCAGGGGTCTCTCTGGGGCCATCAATTTCACCCTCACCCCAAGAAAGCCCCTCAAATTGCTATTGCTCGTTGATACGAACTGCCCCCAACGTCCGGGGAGCCAGGGCTGTAGCATAACATTCTCTTGCAACCTTTTGACTGCTTCGGACAACTCCCACCTGTCCTTGAACAGCATATTTCAAACATTGGTGGACTGTCGAAGCCACTGCACGCATCCTAGAGAGCCAAGACCTCCCTAAAATAGCATTATAGCAAGTGGGACAATCTACCACAATAAAAAGTATCATGACCATCTTCTTGAAAGGGCCCTTGCCCAACAGAACTTCCTCTTCGAACTCCCCGATCACATCTGCTAAGCTGGCAGTAAAGCCCACAATTGATCTGTCCGAACGCTGAATTACGGTTGGATTTTTCATTTTCTTGTAAGTGTTTAAGAAGAGGATATTAGCTGAGCTTCCAGTATCCACCAAGATTCGTCTTATGTCATTGCCCCCAATGGATGCTCCTATGACAACAGCATCTTCATGAGGGCCAGCTATATCTCTTAAGTCATCTTCATCAAAAACAATAAAGGGGAATGGAATCTGCGATTGATAGGAGGTCATGCCTCCTTCTAGCTGGGTAGCTAAAGTATGAACGTGCCTCTTCTTTGAAGAAGCAGTAGGAGCTGTCATAGTACCCCTCCGAAAGTCGTAAGTGACTCAAAAAACTTAAGGAGCCCGGAGACCGTTCTAGAACATTCCTCAATGGTACCCACTCTATTTCGAGTTGGATCCGGATCCAAGTATTCTGATTCCACATCAAACCTTTCGATTATAACCATGGCTCCCTCCGGAGCAGCATTACTTGGACCAACTCGGAGAGTATTGTCAGGCCTATTACCTCCTCTTCTTTTGACATAAGCCCCCAGCTTTCCCCTTTCAATCAAGTTCTGAACTTCTTGTTTTAAGGCTATACAATCATCAGTGGTATGGCCAGTATCATTGTGATACTGGCAGAAGGAGTTATTGCGATGTTTTCTAGGAGATTATAGAGTGGCCGATCTTCAATAGTGTACCTCTTCCTTTGTTTTATTATAAATGGTGGCCACACTTTCTTTCAATTCTGCAAACCACTCCGGTTGAACCCAAGGCCCTCTCTTATATCTGGATTGTTGACTTTGGGCAGGTGCAGCTGGCTGAGATTGAGCTTTAGCCCGACCATGCCCCTGTCCGGTCTCCTTTGCTTTGTTCCCGGACTGATTCTGATTGGGGTTTGGTGCAACCGGGGCAGACCTCACCTGCCTGTGCACCCTAGTTTTCTTCGTTTCATCAACGTTAATCTGCTTTCCAACCTGATTCAGCAACCCTCCCCAAGTCATGGCTTTCTTTCTGGTCACTGAATCAGCCGAATTCCCAGGGTTTAAGCCCTGTCTCAAAGATGCTATTGCTACTTGCTCGAAGCAATCAGCCAACCCATTCTTGGTGTTCACAAAACGACTTATGTATTCTTTCAATGATTCGTTTGGTTCTTGGGCACAATGGATTATTGTGTCCCCGTTGCCCTTCAATTCTTTACTCCCAACAAACTGCCTTCGAAAGGCCACCCAAAAGTATCGAAATTCTTGATGCAGCCTTGTGGTAGGCTGTTATACCATTTTAGAGCACTCCCCGTAAAGGATTGGGAAAATTCTCTACAAAGTAGCTTGTCGTCATGATCAAAGTTCATCATGAATTTTTTAAATTGCTCCAAATGGTTGTCCGGATCAGTACTGCCATCGTACTTTTCCATTTTAGTGCTGTCAAACCTCTTAGGGAGGTTTCCGGACAGAATCTTGGAAGATATTGGAGATTGTCTCCAATTCCGACCACGACTGAACACAGTATCCTCATTGGGAGTTGCAAAGATACCTGGTTCATCGTGGAAGGCAAAAGGATCCATCGGCATCCGGTCTACATGCCTCCGGCTGTGAGATGACCCTTTGCCAATATTCTTCTTCAACTTTCCATGTCTATCTCTTTTCCTTGAATATTTTTTTATCAGCTTTTGCTTCTTTTTAGTTCGGCCCTCATCGCTGCTAGATGACAAGGACTCTTCAACTCCATCTTCATCCGAGGAGCTATCAGAAGATTCTGAGCCTGAGTCAGAACTCTCCACTGGCTTAGACCGGTGAGATTTTTTGGAGCTGGCATGAGTCTTTTTGGTACTCACATGAGTTTTTAAAGGCTCATGCTCTCTAGGGTTATCGGTATGATGAGAAACCGATGCTGTTGGTTTTTCTTTCATGCCCATCTTAGTCTTTTCTGCCCTCAGAGCTTCTATCTCGCATTTTAACCTATCGCGCTCCTCGATGGTGTACTCATCGTTTTCACCCACCACTTCGAGCAAAGCTGGTGGTACTTCCGGGGCGTCTGGATTCATTCAGACTGACTTTTCTTGTTGGTTTTGAATGCTTGATTCAGGCACCTTCGTGCTCCCACTGTGGTCGCCAATTTGGTGTGGTTAATTTTCGTCTGAGGGTAAATTTGTAATTTGTTTTAGATTTTTTGGAGGTATGTAGGTATTTAATGTTTGAGTAGAGAGTAGAGGGAGAATTAAGCAGCCTAGTTGTATTTAATTTTCATTACCCATATTAAATACAGGTGGTTGGGTATTTATACCCTTATATTTGGGCTTTTATGGGTTTTCGGGTTATGTTTAATGGACCCGAGTCATGTTCAAAGACCCATGAGCTCTTAGTAGAAGAGCAAGCAGCTTAGTCAAGAAGTGTTTATGTTTTTAAGTACTTTAGTCATAATTCGGACAGTTCAATGAGCTTAGTGTTCGAACTGTTCTGTCCGATCCAGTGATTTTAGTTCGAATTGTCCCCGTCCGGAGAGGTAGCAACATTCGGACTCATCAGTTTACATATTTCTTAATGAAAAAATACTAACAGATTTTGGGACAGTTTATGATGTAAAACAAATCAATAAGAGATATATGATTGTTGTAATGTTGTAATGTTTGGTAACCACCAATATATTTTGTTAAAATATTACATTATTTTATAAGGGTTTTGCGTCTGTCACCATCTATCTGTACGCAATCCCGCATCTATCATCTATATAAATTCATGTTACTAAATTTTATTCTTAGGTGACACATCTATCACCACCTATCATACACATATCCTGCATTTATCATAAATATGATTATATCGCGTCTTGTATTTATCATGTAGTTGGTTTGTCTTGTCGTGCAACGTTTCTTATGTATCGTCCCACATCTATCATATAGTTTGGTTATTTATATTATTATTAATATATAGACAAGTTTCTCTTTTTGTAATTAATATAATTTACCATTCTCTCAACTATTTTGTCATATCAAAATTTAAACTAGTTAGTAACATTTGATTGGTTAATTAATTATTTGATTTGATAAAAGTAGATATATTTCTATATTTTTGTTTTTATTTCTTTTAAGTTAGTTTATTCTTAGTTTGTGTTTCTATAAATTTAATGCATTTAGCTTTTTAATTATGAAGTTTATGAAAGTCTAATGTTTCAACTATAAGACAAACATCTATAAGTTTCCATAAATATACCATATATGGCCAAACATTACCTAGTATTGCATCTATCAAACACTTGAATTGGGTTCAAATCTTTCACCACCAATGAATTTGGTTATGAACTGGATTCACATATATAAGAGAATTATATTTCATTAGTTTTGCATTATTATATATGGTTGCACATCTTCATGTAACATTGTTTCGCATTATTTACAAGGTTTCACATCTATCATCATTAAACGTTTCTCATCTATCATCAACCATATATTTGGTTACACGACCTCATGTATTATATACGAGTCTTACATCTATCATGAATCATAAAGGTCGTGCATCTGCCATTATCCATGTATTTTAATTATGAAAAAAGTATAATGCTTATTACTATCCATGTATTTTGATTATGGCAAAAAAGTTAAAAAATACTAAAAAAATAAAAGTATCATAATTACATTGATCCTACAAAACCTTTGTACATATTCATCTATTATGAAAAACGAGTATATATTATCTTTCAGGTACTTAATTCTCCTCTAGATGGAATACGTTTCTTCTTAGGTCTTCCAACTTTCTTTTATAAAACCGAAGAAAAGATATATGGAGAAGATATTAAAGTACATGCTTGACCCAAAGTAGTAAATGTGGGTATGTCATATGAATTTGTTGTCTTATAAGATATTATAAAATAGCATGACTAACATATTTCATAAGATTCTCATCTATATAAGATATGGCAGAAAAAACATGAGATCATGGAAAACAATATTGTTGTCATGCACCACAAGAACAATTAGATATACTAAGATTAACAACCATAACAAGATCACAAAATACTTTTTATAAAAGATGAGTAAACGAATGAACTATCCATTGACGATCTTTTTCTATATTGGCTTTTAACTTCTTATCAAATTTAGGATATAAATCACTAGACCAACATTCAATGTCAGCAAAACATCTTGATATTGGACTCACAAGTAGTACTCTAATCCTGCTATCTGACTCCAATATAGGTAAACTACAATATTATTTGATCTGAGGATTAAAAGACTCAGATGAAGTAGAAGCCATAAAATCATACATTTTGCCTTTGAAAAAATCACAAGCATATATATCGAGAGGTAAATTATCATAAAAAATAACAAATTTGTGACTTTACTCTTTAAGAAATTCATCCATATATTGAATGCATAAATTTTGAGTCGAAGCATAACCATATTTTTTTAATCATTTAAAATGTATTTTACTTAAATTGTGTCAATGTACTACTCAAATAATACTTTAAATTATTTATAAGATTATAATATAGTATGCATGATATCAATCTGGAAACTAAGCAAATACAACACTAACAATACTCAAACGATGATCACTAATAAATGTGATTTAACAATACAAAAAATAGGGTTTCAACATCTCTAGAAAACATATCCAATTTTAGTATCTTCATCCTTAATAATATCAAATGCAACAGGAAATATACATGCAAAAAAGTGATGGAAAATATATTATAAATTATATATATATAGATATATATTGATTATACTTGGTTTTGTATCTATCATATTTGTGTGGCACATCTATAACTGGTTATATCATGTCCACTCCTATTATATTAATTATACCAGGTTTCGCATCTATCATATTGATTATATTTGGTTACATATCTGGTATACTAATATTCCAGGTTTCACATCTATTATATTGATTATTTAAGATTTCACATCTGTCATATTTGATGAGTTTGGATTATTTAGTCACAAATCCATGTGTTATCCGAACAAGGGCAATTCGGACATAACTTGCCACTGAACTATCCGGACAGGACAAAAGTAAAGAAATAACTAAACACTTTTTGACTAAGCTATGTGCTAATCAGCTTAATAAGTAAATGAGTTTTTAAACATGACTCGGTTCCATAACTTAACCCAAAAGCTCATGGGTCCTTAATTAAGGGTATAAATACCCCAACTACTTTCATTAATGAGGGTAATGAACATTTAATACAACCAGACAGCTCAAATCTCTCACTACTTTACACTTAAATATTTAATACTCTACATACTTTCCAAAATACTTTACAAAATTACCCTCAATCCAAAATAAACCTCACCAATATTGAGTATCTTTAGTTACGCATCTATCATGATACATGGGTTTCGCATCTATTATATATGGTTTCACATATATCATATTTGGTAATACATGGTTTTGCATGGTTAGATCTAACATAAGAAAATAAAATATTTTGCAATACAAAACAGTACAAAACAAAAACTCACAATTGTTACTATATTTAGTTACATATATAGCAACACCCCTTTATATTTTCCTGTTAAAAAAGTTTTATCAATAAATAAAACTAGATGATAAGAATCAGAACCATGGAGACAAGAACCAAATGCTATGAAACAACGCTTGAAAATATAACTTTTTAAAGTATACTTTAGTACGTAGTCAACTACTACTATAAATAATCTACAATATTTTGAAATAACTCTTAAGTAGTTTATATGAACTAGAACTGTCTCCATATATAACTATTTTAGCTTTCTCTAAAGCAATCCATGAAAGACGATAAGAGATATCAAAACCGTAGTGATTTAAAAAAAATTGATTTTACACTTATGGTTGTAACATCAACATTTCTCCTAACACAATGACGTATCTTGTTAGCAATCAATTCCGAAGATAAATATTTTCTACTTTCTTTGCAAAAATCGGTCATATAAGTATAATGTTCGACATACTTCTTAACAACAAAAAACCAGTTGACTTATCTTGTTTAGCATAAAGTCTCCAAAGACAACCCTTTGATTTTTTTTTCATGCACTAAACGGTTACTTTTTCTTTATTATTATGCATATGTTTGAAAGTAAAATCTTATTGTAGAACCAACTTACTAATAGCTAATCTTAAACATATTGCACCGTGTTCAAAAACCTGTCAAACACCCATAATTTCACTAACCCCAACCAACACTAGCAAATTGTTTGTTGGTGTGACCAATAAAATATGTACCAAACCTTGAGTAGTTTCTCCATAAATAAAATCTTGATTTGAAGCTTCGAATAAACTTTGAGAAATTTCTCAAACTTTATCGTCAATAATAACATCACTTCTAATATCAATAGTAACAATTAAAACCTCCAAAGTATCAACAATTAATACCAATACAACTAAATCACCATCACAACCTAAGATAACGTTTTTAAGATCACCGCAATAGTATGTTAATATGAGTTTACCCCAAAACAACGCATCATATTTACTGAAAACAAATTTAATGAGATCTTTAAAATCATTAAACAAACCAAGATCATGCAACTTAATCATTTAGTTTAAAATACATAGTCGTCTTCTAGACATCACATACATGTATTTGACAATACAAAAATGTAAAAATAGTAAGCGTCTCGCATCTATCATTAAAAGAATAACACAGATTCTGCATCTATCATTAGATAAATAACAATCGTCTCGCATTTAGAGAGATAACATATGTCCCGCATCTATCAAAACAAAAACTCTCACATATAATGATAAACACACTCCGAAGGCTATCACATAAAATACCAAAATCTCACATGCGAGACGACTATGTAATAAAATCTATATTACAGATCTATCAAAAAAATCTATATTACAGATCAAAACAAACAATAAAAAAATTAAAAACTTCCAACATCTATGAATAAATTTTTTCTTGATTTCTATTTTCAAAAAAAGACAGACAAATCAATAAAAAAAGCTTATGGCAACACTTATTTCACCTAACACTTTTAGGAAACATTTTATGGATATTGCCACTTATTATTCCAAGAACATATTTATTTATTTTTTCAGAGGGAATCCGCAGCCGCAACTCAGAGTGCAATGAGTGCGCACAGGGTAAACCCTCGGTCTGACGCAATAGCCTACAAACCAACACCAGAAGGTAAACCACACAAGGTGACAGACTCAGCCAAGAAAGCGTATGTAGAACTCATAACCTCTGATCACAAACATTCCCCAAGAACAAGAACATATTTTTCTGTATCGCTAGAAGATGGATATCGTCAGAAGACTTGTTGTGCGACTGTCCGTATAAAAGTTATATATATATATACACACACATACTGAGGTTTACGAGAGACTAAAGAAAAGGAATCATTGAACCCACTAAAATTTAAAAAAACAAATTTAAAATAATCCTTATTACAGGATTAAGACAGCCTATCTTATGTTGGCGGAAAATATAAAACAACACTCTCTTTTAAAACAAACAAACAACTTTGATATAGATAGAAAATGAGAAATATTACAAAATACTCTTACAACTCACACTAGAAGAGAAAATATTTTTCTAACACTCAAGAGAGCTTTCTTGTCCCTCTTTTCTCTCACTCTAACTTTCTCTCTAACTTTACTTCTTAGTGTGTTTGTGTGATGCTCTAGATGGTGGGAGAGCTCCACTATTTATAGGAATATAGTGGAGACAAAGATCCACCATCCAAGAGGCTTTTGGATACTAACACACTCAACATCAATACTACACTCAAAGTTAAGGTGTTTCTTACACTCAATCTAAAAGAGTGTCTTGCACTCAACCTAAAGAACTAAATATTAATTTAAATGTTTCTAGAGTATTCTTTCTAGATGGGTCTTATTAAGTGGGTTGGACCCTTTGAGTGGATTGGACCCTTTAAGTAGATCAAGTTTATGATCCAACATCTTATAGATAATAATAAGAGAAAAAATTAAAGGCTTCCAACGTCTATGAATAAAAACTTAATTCGATCTTTATTTTCAAAGAGAGACCTACAAAATCAGAACATAGCTTCTAATAACACTTATTTCAGCTAATACTTCTATATATATTATAAAATAGTTTAAACTTAAATACTCTTTTATTAAATAATCTATCTAGGATAGACTGTCATAACAGGATCCATGATAGATTCATCGTTTTAAGCTACACAAAAACAAACAATAGGTATTGTTTTAGAGCAGAAGAAATAGAAATACAAAAGCTAAAACCAAAATTCCAAACACAGTAGCAAAAACGAGATGGTAATGGTATATACAAGGACAAAAATTACGGAATACTAGGATCAGGGTTGGCTAAAAAAACAAAGCTAGCCAGCTACAATTTACACATACAGATGGACGGAACGGAACGGAAAACTCAGTAAAAAACGTGTAGAGGGTGTAAGAGTTGACGTATGGTTTTATTTTGGTCCCCAAATACGGATTGTACAATCATCACTTGCGGAGGCCAGCATCTGAGGTCTTTTGAGGTTCCAGGAAACGCAGTTGACAGTCCTTGAATGCCCGGATAGAACTTCTATGGGTTTACAGATTTTTCGATTCCAGATGTACACCTGCAAGCAAACACATGGATTTTGTTACTATCATTTACTATGGTATCTCAAGGAAGCTACAATTATTGGTCTGTATATCTAGAGTGCGTTAGCCTTTCAAATCCAAAGTTGAACTTTTAAGTAAAGGGTGTCATGACCCCTAGACTTTTTCTTCTTATGTCAAACCATAGCCATTGCCTATTCAACTTCAGTTCTACATCTTTCTGACTATAATAGATGTTGAGAACCACTCCCTTTTTAACAAAACATTAAAGCAAACTTACATCAGAGGAGACCAATTACAAGACAAAGATGACATAATAAGATAAGCTTTTCAAATCAATAGGAATTTCACAGACACAGACATAAAAGAAACATATTTGCAGGGTGAGTCGACAATCATGGTAAAAACATCTATGGTTTGTTCTTTTGACAAATTTGATAAAAGAAATATAGCCCAGTAGAGTTTTGCCCGATTTCCCCCTGTTCTTTGGACAGATAGATTTAAGTGGACTTGAGGAAATCCAATTTCTACAAGAGGAGTCTTTTTTAATGTCCGCATATGTTTTCTGTAATTGTAAATATATATATATATATATATTGTGAATGAGGATGATATTCAGAGACTTAGCTTCTTCCCTCAAAGCACGTAGATTTTGGGAAAAGAACATACAATCAATTTAACTGGCTACACCTTAAACCAGTAAATGATTACGCGGGAATAAGAGAGCAGAAAAATATATACCTGTGAATTCTCACTACCGCTGGCAATGAAAGTGCTATTGAGTCCACCAAAGCAGGAACGTATGACATATGCGTTTTGTTTGTGACCAATGTATCTCAAAGGCTTTTTCAATTCTCCGGCAACATCCCACAAATGGATCTCTTGACTGTTTAGATTGACAATAAAGAACTTACTATCGTCAGAAACCGCAAGGGATGCAATTGGATGCTCCTCTAAGATGACCCTTTCAGCATAAGTCCCTAAGTTTAATATCCGTATTTCTTTATCCGACAACACACTAATAAGATTTTTACCATCGGGTGTGACTGCAAGACCCACAACCTTAGGCATCCTCATTCCTCTCCATGCTTTAATCTCGTTTCCATCACAATCCCACATGAAGATTCCCTTTTCAGGATCTGAACTGCCACACACAAAACGCTTTGAGTCAGGAAACCAAGCGCATGAGCTGACAGGGAATCCATGGTTTCCAAATGTTTGCGTGCATGTACCGGTTTCCACATCCCACAGCTTTAGAACTTCCTCGTGTCCACATGTCAGCAATTTTTTATCATCCGCACTCCAAGCTACAAAAGATACTGGATTTTTATGGCTCTTGAGCAGATGTTTTAATATTAAGTTACCACTCTCCAGCACCTGGTACAAAATTGATAGAAGAAAATTAAACGAATCTATTCACGTCAAATGCAAGATTTGTTTTTTCTGGATTCAGTAATCAACTATCATGGAATGATGGAATCTTAAATTAAAGAGGAAATTTTTAATGCAAAACATATACTCTATCATACCTCGTCAACCTATTAAAATTGCATGTGAGTCAAGTGTAAAGTTTAACCTAAAGTGCTAGCTGGGTAATAACTCATTGGCTGAAAAATGACCGAACTTTGCCCACACCGATATTTATTAAATACCATGTTGACCAATTAACCCAAAAGCTTAAGCTACTAAGAAAGAGCTTTATTACTTATATCTCATCCATTGAAATCATACTTCTAGAAAAATAAAGATGATTGCACATGTAAGAGTTATCCTGTACACGTAAACGTAAGAAACTTATCAGGTTTAAATTACAAACGAACCTAAAATGTGAATGTTTCTGCATCAAGCCACCACAAGTGAATTATGATCTCAAGTGAGCTTATCTTCACAAGACACGTGTTGGAGAAATGATTACCAGGCAGGCAAGCTCATTACACTTCCCTTAACCTGAAGAATATAGGAGCCTTTTTTCATAATTTTTCTAATTATAAATGACAATTCCTACGTCTAAATAACCAATTTATAATAAATGCAGCTCAACTACGTTACACGTGTTCATAACTTTCTTTATCTAGTTGGCCTAACACTTTCAAAATGATAACCTTGATACTCATTAATATCTAGTACAAACTCTTCAACATCAAGGTTTAATTTCGCTTGCAAGCAACATTCCCTACGGACATGCAGGACTTATAATGACAATGTCGTTGGGTGAAAGACAAGTACCTTCCATATGATAGCAGTGCAGTCACTTGAAGAAGAGGCTAAGTACTCCCCATTATTAGAAAATTGTACAAACCATACTTCATTCTCATGTTCCCTCAGAATCTGCAAGAATAAGGAAAGACGTAATCCTATATATTTTACACATAAACAACACTTCTCCGTATGTAAATAATCTATACTGTCGCGTGTAGGGTCGTTTGAATCACCCATGGTACTGATCTTGCAAATATAACTAATTAGCGGTCAAGTTTACTCAGCTAGTAGAGAAAAAATGCAGACATTTCAGTGGCTCGGTGATTTTGGACAATCAATATGCAACTGAAACTAATTCCCAAATGCCGTAATGAATTATTTGTAAATCATATTTTCATGCTACGTTGGCATAATGAACAATATAACCTTACCAGATCATACCCAATTCTCAATCATAAACTTCATTTGGTTATCACTTATGCATCTAGGAAGACAATGTACCGAGAGACGGATAAGAACTTTTAGAAAATGATATATCTTGGATTCTTCCTTAGTATAGATAATCTATCTTGCTAAATCACAATCAGTATAAAAGTATGGAGTGACTTGCAAATAGTGTATTAGCATTTACATGTTTTTTTACAATGTTAAACGTAATTAAAAATAGCAGATTCAGAAATATTTTTGCATTTCTCACTCCACGAAAATTACAAGAGGACCATGAATTATAACGACGTATACATTAAATTTCATTGTGTAGTCTTGAAGATTAAGATCCTAGGATTCCCAGCCTTGTGCTATATAAACAAAAAAAATGGTGGCAAGAGGCACACCTGAACAGTTGCTGTAGGGAGCTGATCTCTGCCACATCGATGGTCCTTGTAAAGTGAAACTGCATCCCTGGAGTTATGATACATGCAAGAATCAATCTGGGATTCCACGGCAGTTTCAACCAAATGTTCCAATCTTCTTTCGGGCAACACGGTAGGCAAAGGAAGGAACTTGTCCAACTCCACTAAAAATCTTCTCCTCGAACCACAAACAACCTCGTCGTTTAAGTTAGGCGCTTCCATCGCCTTGAACGAAAGAATACACGAAGCAAGTTTATGAACTTTTTCGTTACTCATTTGGAACCTTGGAACATGCCTCCGCAAAAAACCTAAAGCCAGATCATCGTCACCGTGGTTCAGATACTCCGATAGGCAATGCCGAAACAGAAGATACAAAGCCATAGATCCTTTCTCGTCTGTTGAATCCATAATAGCACTCAGGGTATCAATACAACTATCCCAGTTTCCACTTAAGACTTGTGATTCTAGCAGTTCACATTCAGCCGTTTTGTATGAAATACCAGACTCCATTTCCAAACATGTAGCTGAGTTCTTGTAGCCTAAAGAGTATAAAGCTTGAATGATCACTCGTACGAACTCATGCTTCTTTATTAAACCTTTTGAGCCAAGGAACGTTGGTAAACTCTCCATGGGAAAAGGAACAATAATTCTCCGCAAACTTTTTCAGAGTTCAGGTTTATTTCGAAGCCATTTACAATCTATTGTTCTCATTTCTGGCACTACATATAGATTACCAATCTTCAAAAAAGAAACCTGGAATAAACTAGAAAATACAATGAAACATAACAAAATATAAGAGCTTCATCCACTTTGTAACTGGACATACCAAATACAATTAAAATCAAAGTCCAAAACTAAGAACCTCTTACGAAACATAAAATTCATAAAGCTAACAACAATTTAAGCTTAAAACTAAAACTGCCAAGTCTCCAATACAGATGACAGCGACAGATAAACAAAGAAATCAATTAATAACATAACAAAGTAGAAAACAGTATGAAACTCTTAAGTAGCTGAATTAAGCAAAAATAACTAAAAGTTTAAGAGAGACTAGTGTATAGGAATACACCAATAGACGAGATATTAGTATCTATGTAGAAGAACAGAGAGTAAGGCTATATATGAAGAAGAAATCGAAGAGCCAGAAAGATAACTGACCTGGATCATAAGTAGAAGACAACTACCCTTTCAATCTCAAATTGGTTTCTGTTTCTTTAAGAAGTGTTTGGATCAAATCTTTTTAAGAGCACGAAAGAAAAATCAGTGTGCGATTAAAATATGACAAAAAAAAGTTCTCGAGGTTATCGAAACGGTGAGGCCAATGCGACACAGTTTCGTTCATCTTAAGAGCATATCCACTAGATATGTATCGTTGTGGCACATTTCGAAATATAAATATAAATATAAATTAATGACTATGACCTATAGTCATATAATTGTCAACTATCTTAAAAGGGGCCCAATTACCTATACCGAAATAATATCCAAGGAGGAATGGCGGTTTTCTGGGACAAGGTATTTTAGGAGTGGGCCGGTTAACCTATACTAATATATATTTATCGTTTGTTAGTTATGATCTTCAATTTCAATCTTTATAACTTTTAAACTATTTTTTTGTTTGGTTTGCGTGAATCTAAAAGTGATTTTTTTTTTATGACTATTCTTGAGTAGTGTTGTAAGATGTGTTAGTTTGTATCCGACGTATATAAATGTAGCAGTTTAGTGCGAAAGAATATTTATAAAGGTTTTTTTAATTTGTGTAAGGTTTTTTATGTATATGATTTCTAATACTAACTATGTTTGTTTGGTTTGATCATTAGTTTTTAATTTTGTAGTTTTACGCGGTGTGATCTATAAATGTAAATCACACGAAGGTTTGTTATGGTATCATCGTATTCAGTTTCGTTATTTGAGTTTGTAAATATAAACTTGACTAATTTGTACAAAAGATTCTCTGAATGGGATGTTAGCTGCATATCGGTTCCAAAGCTAAAAGTTTTAGAGCTTTTATCGGTTCAGACGATCTATATGGGTTCGAGATTGTTCTCTAAATAAGATGGTATCTTAGCCTGAAATTAGTTGAGGTAGTCTGTTAAAGCTTAGAATTTATTATAGTCTAAGGCTAGAATCTTGTGTCAAAGTCTCCAAACTTCACTGACCATTGTGTCAGTCATTCGGGTATATCAAGGTTTTGAAAAATGTTTCTTAAGTGGAATGAAATCCTAACTACGATGGAATGGGCTAAAAGTATATCTTCATTTTTTAGCAACCACAATTAGTGTTAATAAAAGTTTCTCGAGTTGTAACTATTTATTTCGGCATCGGCGACCGAGTTTCTCAAATAATATACAACTTTGGATGCGGCTCCTTTCTCTTCAACAATACTGCGCTGATGGTTTGGTTCAGATACCCTCATATTCAAGTATAATGTCTCACATGGGTTTGGATTTAGTATCACCTATGAAGGGCTACATGTATTTTTATTTTTACGAGTGTTACATTGTATTTGGAGTCGAGTTTAATTAATCAACCTCTTTGAGGATTTGGAAACATGAGAAGCATCAACCTGATGATCGATAGATAAACCTTTTGAGTGCGGTTAACAATCTTGCCAAGATTTGAACCACTTTGATATTGTGTGGAGGCTTTATAGTCGCCAGATTATATAGTTGTGTGAGATCTGTCTTAATTCATTTTATACTAACTAAGTACCCAAAAACGTCCCTAACCATACATCAAATGTGTACTTATTTAGATTTAGCTTTAAGTTCATATTTTAGAGGTTGTTAAAGGTTTATTTGAGGTTGAGAAGATGGCTTGTGTCCCGACTGTTTGTTACTAACATATTATCAATGTATGCTTTGAAATTTTGTCTAAACTGGCTAAAGAATATTTTGTTTACTAATTTTTGGTAAGTTACTCATGTGTTCCTAAGGCCAAAGGTCATGATTTTGTAGCAATTTTAGTTCAGTCATAAAAATAATATGTTTTTTATCGTCCGAATGTTTTTTTATTGTATCTAAAGTAGGCATCTGTGAAAGATAATATATTTTTTCTTGAAATGACATCCACCAGTTAGTTGATACGTAGGATAATGAATGGATCCTTCAGGCATACTCCATTTGTATATGCGAAATTTATGCACATGCATCACTTTTTATTTTTATTTTTTTCAAGAGCGGATTGGCAGTCTATATTGGATAAAAGACTTCCCCGATGTGGGCTATTTGGCTAATACTATTAACCTTGACTACAATAGTCTATGCATTTTCCTATAAGAATGGGTTCTGTTTTTGTTGAATGGGTTGAATCTAATATCAATTGATAGTTTGTGGCATGCTATCTTGAACGATACTCATGTGAAATCTTGTACTAACCATGAAAATGCATCTAAGTTTTTTGGTAAGAATAGTAGCAAATTGGTTCGCATGACTCTTCGTAAATCCTTGTCAATAAAAACTACTTAGTTTGCCCCTAGATTTACAAAATCTATTGTTTCTTTATGTTCCACTAAGTTGGAGGCCTCATATGGATATATATAATATCTTGGATAATCAAGGTCCCTTCTAGTTTATCTCTATTGGATCTCAGAGATGAGGAGTAACACTCTTAGCGAATATGTTGATTATTTTGGATCACCTCAATCTTTTTTATCATCACATATCCCATGAATTGGTGACTATGGATATGATTTTATGCATTTGGTTCAACCATGGTCGTCCAACAATTTCTTTATAAGACAAGGATTCATATATCACCATGAATATATATTGTATTTTTTCCTACACTTCAACTGTCCAAGTCTTACATCCAACTTGAGTTCTTTAATGATTGGGGTGTATGTTAATATGAAACTATTCACGATCATTTACGATGGTGTTATAAGTGTTATACCATATATTTGGTTATAGCTCTTCCTGAATAAAATGTTGATCAAGTTATTATTTTCCATCACAACTCTTGATACTTCTACCATGGGAATTGATGCAATAATAATAACCATATTTTTGTGGAATGCAACAGAACACCCTTAACTCATTATTGTCAAAGTTGCTGATGAGGTATAAATATTGGTATAAATTATTCGAAGTTTGGTCTCAATGTTGGAGATCTTAAGATGGATCGTATGCTATGTATGGAAAGAGTAAATGATCCCTACAAATGTATATCTTAAGGCTATTGCAAGTAATACTTAATGGTTTGTATCAGGATTCATATACTTGTTGCAGGATTTTTATATTACCAATGTTTATAATGAGTTGTCGTGACCGGTGTATTTTATCGTAGGTTGTTTGGTCTGAAGAAATTTTGTTAGGTTTGTGGGGATATTTTTTTTAATATCATTTGTTATGGTGTCACAGTCTCTCGTCGGTGATAATTTCAAAGTTTATTGTATTTTTTTTCTTTTTTTAGGGTTCATATTTTTTTGGATTTGTGAAAATGGACCACATGTTTCTCTTTATTATAAATGGTTTCAATATTTTCCATGAGTTCGATGTAGTGGAAGTGTGATCCTCTAATGAGTTTTTATTTTATTTTATTTTGTTGTGGTTTTTATTGTTTGATTTTTTTTACGGTGTTCATAAGCGTTTAGATGTTTGGACTAGAGCGATGGTTAGTGTTTGAACTATGTTTTATGATGGTGATATGAAGGGTATCGATTAATCGCTCTTATCGGCGTAGTTTCTTCCAATTTAATTAATGCCTTAACCAGGGCTAGTGGATTGTCGAAGGCCAAGATATTTTGTTTCATGATGTTATTGACCAAAAAAATAGGGAGGATTATTTGCCTATGGGTAACACATGTAACAATTTTGTGAAAATTCTCGAAACTATTTTATTTTGGACAATCTTTTCGTGTATTTTTGAAGGCTCTCATTAAAATCTTATTCACAATAAATAATGTAATTTTCATCTTCTCAAATTATTTTTCTTCTAATGATATATATATAATTTAAAATTATATATTGAAGATCGTCAATACCACTGTACATGTTCATCTTATACCGTTTGAATTTTAGAGGCATATACTTTTCTCATATTTATGGAGCTTATGGGGATGCAACCAAATTGTATTTTGTCTCGAGTGACCTCTACATATGGTAACCATAGTTTTCTATATCTATGATGTTTGGATTGACTAGGGGTTTGGTGCTTGGTGTTGTTTGGGTGATTATGGGCCTTGATTAGACAACACATTGTTATGTCAATTGTTTGGTAGGCTATTGTGATCATGTGACGGATACCTTGCGGGGTCGTGCTTTAGTCTGATTCATCATGTTGCTTCATCGTGGTGATAATGAAAAGGATTTTCATTCTTATCATTCGATTGAGAATAGTCCCACTTTGGGCTTAGCATTTACTCGTGTTGGCCTATTCTTGGTCAGATCGATCTTTGGACTTTTATTCCGTCAGATTTTTTCCGCACAATAGAGATGGACTTAGTGATCTCGCCTTAGCGTCATGAGAAATAAATATCGAATTTGTTTGGTCGATGAGGTCGATAGAATTCCAGTCATTACTTTTCATTGTGCTTCATACACCATATGTATGATTGTAAGAAGTTTATCTATGTGAGTGCAACACATATTGTCTATTTTATATTTTTCCACGATGATCAGATCCACATGATCCACTACCACCAGAATGTGGTCTTCGACAACTGATGATTTTAACACAGGATGAATTATTAGTGTTTGAGGATAAGGTATTTGGAGGAATCAATATCTTTTATACATCTCGATTCGTACATATAAATTATTATATGTGATTCTAGTCCGGTTAGAGAAAACACTGATTTTACCAGAGAAATGCTAAAAGTGTTAAAGCATAATTTATTTTTTAATTAGTGATTGGGAGAGTAAATAAACTAATAAGTAAGAAAATAAGATAAAACTGTGAATAATACAAATAATACCTCTCTAGGTTTTATTCATATTATTTTATTACAAATGACTTTGTCTAATATATAGGATAAGATTGGTACATATGTTTTATTTCTAAGCAAAATACTAAAAAAATCATATATTTGACTTAGTCTTACCCTTAAGCCACTTATCGCCAAATGGTATATCATATATTTAATTATAAGTTCGGTCATTTGACATGAATTACTAATCGGTTTTTTATATTCATCATCTAGGTTCAACTAACTTACTTATTTGAACATTATCATTTATATTATCATCTAGGTTCAACTAACTTACTAAGTGCATAGTATATTGGTTTATGGGCTTGAGGGCTTGTGAGATTGACCCGATTAGGTGACCCAACTTGAATGACCCATAGATCTCAAAAAGAGTATAAATAACCCAACCAACAACATTAAATGCGTTGGATTTTTTCTAAAAATATTAAATACAAACATCTCTTTTCTCTCCATAGACTCCATCAAATATTTAATAACATATAAATAAAAGATCTTCCAAAACTATCCCAAAATTAGATTTCATCATCACCAGATTGGCGACCAGAGTAAAAGCCTAAGGTGCCTCAATAGCTTTATTCGAAACCATAATTGTGGATCGTACCTCATTGGTGGATTCCACTTTGGAATTCTTTGAGGCATGGATCTTGATATGCAATAAATTCCTCATCTTGACAATGAGGGGGTAAGAGGTGAAAATGAGCATGCTACTATTCCACATGTCAATAATAATATAGAGGAAAGACAGTTCATGCAAGACAAGCGTGATCAGCTGAGGGCTGAAATTAATGTTTTAAGGGCCCAAAGGCAATATGAAATAGAATTAAAAGGGAAGTTCATTGTGGGATGTATTGTTACGGATGAGCCGGTTAACAAACCCAAACAGGATGAAAATGATCAATCTCTGAAGGCTCACATAGGTTCAAAGAAGGAACATCGGGCTAAGCGGTATATGAACACTTCAGATTCTGTTGAAAATTCTGCCACAGAATATGATTTGGATATTTCTACTTCTACATCTAGTAGTGACCATGGCCGCCAGAAGAAGAAAGAAAGGTTAACCAAGAAGCATTCTAAGAAGAGGGATAGGAAGGGTAAAAGGGAAAAAAATAAATATCAAGGGAAAGTACAAGGATCAGCATACTAAAAATTGATCAACTATTAAGTGACCAGTTTGCCATCCAAATCCGAACTAAGTATTTTTCCACTCCTGATGAAGACCATATGTTTAGTTGTAGGCATAATTGGAGACAAACACCTTTGTCTTCAAATATTCTCTCTAGATATTTGCCGAGATGGTTTGATAGCTCTAAAGTGGAGAAATACGATGGTAGCAAAGATCCTGATAATCATCTTGAACAGTTCAAAAATTTCATGATGAACTTTGATGATGATGATGATAAGCTATTCAGTCGGGCCTTCTCGCCGATTTTTAAAAGGAGTGCTTTAAATTGGTATAATAGTTTACAGAAGGATCTATTAAAAGCTTCGATATATTTGGATGGCTTTCACAAGGCAGTTTGTGGGAAGTAAAAAGCTTAAAGGAAATGGTGATACCATCATTCATTATGCACAAGAAACGAATGAATCCTTAAAAGAAGAAATAGTTAGAGGTTTGGAAAAAGTCGAACATGATAAGTTTATCGATCACGAAGCAAGCGATTTCATTAGCATTATGTGGTGCAGTTCCACCTGAGATCACCAATGCGAAAAGGTTGCTCGAAAAGATACAGAAATGTTTTGCCAAGATCGATAAAGTAAAGATTAAGACGCTTCTTATTAAGCTAGCCTCTATGAAGTATCGTGCCATATAGACTGTTTGTGAGCACATCTTGGAAATGTCAAACATCGCTTCCAAATTGAAAGCACTCAAGATTGACATTTCGGAAGATGTTGTGGTAAGCTTTTCTTTTCACTTTTTCCATCCTTAGTATAAGAACTTCGAAACTTCTTATAACTGCCAGCGCGAGAAATGGACTCTTAACGAGCTCATCTCTCAGGCAGCGCAAGATGAAGAAAAGATAAAACAAGAAAATCTAGAAGTGAAAATGGTGGGAGCTCAAATGGATAAGGTAATTAAGAGAAATTATGAAGGTTCAGATGCACGTGCATCCGGTTTGGGACAAAAGAAGCATAAGGGTACGTCCGGTAAAAGGTGTTGCTTCCATTGTAAGAAACCCGGGCACTTTGAGAAAGAATGTGAAAATGAAGGGCTATGGTAAAAGCCAAAGGTATTTTCATTTTATGGTCTGTTCTGAGATCAATTTAGTTTCAGTGCCAAGAAATACTTGGTGGGTTGATACAGGAACAACCACTCATGTTTGTATTTCTCTCCATGGTATAATAAGAAACTGAAGCATGAGTGATTGTGAAACATCCATCTATATAGATGATGATAGTTTGTGTTTAGTTCATTCTATGTGTGATTTTCGTTTGTTGCTAAGCGGTGGATATTTTTTGTATTTAAAAGATGTATTGTATGTACCTTCGTTTAGAATGAACCTATTTGGAAATGAAAGCTTATGTCTTTATTTATATAGTAATGTTGTTGGTTCTGGAAAGTTAATAGCGAATGATAACTTGTATTTATTGGATACCATAAAAGATCACAAATAGATATTGAATGTAGACGTACCTGGAAAACTAAATTGTAAACTAGAAAATTCAGCGAATCTTTAGCACAAGCAATTAGGTCACACTTCTAGACATAGAATTGAAAATCTTGTTTCCTTAGGTTTATTAAGTGGACTGTATTTTCGGACTTCAACGTTTTTGTTGAATGTATAAAAGGAAAACATACCAAAGTGAAATGATTAGATTCATACAAAGCGAAAAAAGGTCTTGGATTTGATACATACATACATGTGCGGTCCGTCCCTACATCATCATGGATCGACCAACGATATTTTGTATCGTTCATTAACGAATTTTCACAGTACGGGTATCTATATCTTATTCATGAAAAATCAGAGGTCATTGACAAGTTCAAAGTCTTTAAGACCGAAGTTGAAAAACAACTTGGTAAAGACATTAAGTGCATCAGATCGGACTGTGGTGGTGAATAGTACAGGAGATATGACGGTTCAAGTGAACAACATCATGGACCGTTTGTAAAGTTCCTAGAGGAGTGTGGGATAGTCCCTCAGTATATGATGTCGGGTTCGTCCAACATGAATGGAGTATCTGAGAAACGTAACTGTACGCTGAAGGATGTGGTAAGAAGTATGATTAGGCATTCAACATTATCTATATCACTGTGGAGATAATCAATATAATGTGCAGTCTACCTTCTTACCAAGACACCGTATGAACTTCGGACTAGGGGTAAACTTAGTTTAAAACATTTACATGTTTGGGGATGTCCTTATAGGACGAATGAAAAGAAATTGAACTCCAAAACAGTTACTAGTTATTTCATCGGATATCCCGAGAACAGCAAGGGTTTTAAGTTTTACGATCCTTCCAAAAAGAATATATTTGAGAGAGGTACAACGAAATTCTTTGAGGATATAGAGTTTCGGGGGAAGTATTTAGTAACAAACATTCCTTTGAGGAAATAATTAGTTGAGATTCATAAAGGTTCTAACAATGATACTTTCGTATCAGATGATAATATGGTATTTAGGAGGCCAATCGTCACTTCAAATTCGTTAGAACATATAGATACTCAAAATGATGTCAATCTTCCTCATGTGGATGTTGTGTCTAGATTGAACAAAATGAAATTGTTCCAATGGAGCAAAATGAAGTTGTTCAAGAAGAAGAAACTCTACCTCCTCAAGAAGTTCAAGTGAAAAATGAAGAAATTATACCTTTGCGTAGATCTACTTGAGAAAGGAAGAGCGCTATATATTCAGACTATATAGTGTATCTTCAAGAACATGAGGAATTTTATGGTACAACAGAAATCGATCTTTCAAATGTTTGTGAAGCCATGAAAAGTTCTGATTCTCATTTTTGGATTAAAGCAATAAATGAAGAGGTTAAATAAATGCAAGATAACGCGGTATGAGAACTTGTTCCATTACCTGATGAAAAGAAGTTGATTGGTTGTAAATGGATATTTTAAACCGAACGGTATTTTAAAGGTAATGTGGAGAGGCATAAAGCGTGATTTGTAGCTAAGGTTTTTACTCAACATGAATGGATTGATTTTAAAGAAACCTTCTTTTTGGTTTCATCGAAGGATTATTTTCGGACAATCATCGCATTAATTGCACACTTCTACCTTGAGCTCCATCAAATGGATATAAAGACGGTTTTTCTTAATGGATAAATTGAGGAAGCAATCAATATGTTGCAACCTGAAATTTTTGTCTACGGTGATCGAAAGTCGATGGTCAAGTCTAGTCTTTATTAAGTTACAAGCAGTTAAAAGGAAGAACCGTCTCTTGGTTTTAATATAAAAAGTGAGTTTCTCACTTCTTGAAAACCACGGTCTCACAAAACAGAGAGAAAAATCTTTAAGAAAAACGTATTGATTTTTCTTTCAGAATCAATCATTGAGTTTTGATTGCCATCTCTTAGAAAAATCATAAGGATCATTTGTATCGAAATAAATTTGAAAATTCAAAGAAGGTCGGATGTAAGTATTTTTCCCCATTATTATAGAATGATTTAACTTCATGGTTTAATAAGTAGATTAGAAATTCGAAAAAAATAACAGTGCCATTTATTCACGTCTCTCAGAAGTTCGCGGTTAGGACTTTCTTAGAAGATATGGTCGAAAATATCTTATCTTATCTCAGTATGTCCAATATTTTCTGCCTTTCAGTGTAGTTGGCTGCTAATAAGCTCTCGTCGTCGAGGAAATGCGATCTATATGGTACACTTTTGACGGGTGGTTACCTTAGACATGGTTAATTTGCAAACCAACTGCATTCAACAAAGTTTGTTTCCAACTCCACAAAGATTTTAGATGGTTTGTCCTAACTTGACAACCAGCAAAACATAATTAATGAATCAATCCTTCTTCGCTGGTGATCTGCGTCAAACTGGTGATATGATTCATATGAGGATCCGAACCAATTCTGATGGGGTTTGATCGGCTGTTAAATTGGGACTCTGCGGCAAAACACTTTGAAGTTGGTTCTCTTCTTATTTTATCCAACTAGTAATAAAAAAAATTCTATGCTGTTCTTGCTTTCAGCTTTTAGTATAAGCTAGGATGATCTAGTTGGGCATGCCTGTATAGCAATGAAAATGAACTTCAAAGCTGCAACTGTTGCAGTCAGAAATTATGATTATAAATGGAAAAGAATTGGCTTACGTATGGTTAGTTTTTAGTGATAGTATAGATGGCATAGATAATTCAAGGAATGTAGCAGAAGAAGGTTAGCAGCAAGCAGATCCAAAACTCTACCTGTAGCCGAAGGTTATATATATACACACTTTGCATTTAAGAAATAATAGCGATTACCTGCCAACTGTATTTGAGAAAGACACCAAGAGGATGTCAATACAAGTTGCTGTGCTATCATCTGCCATCTTCTTGATTGTTGCTTCATTTCCTCTAAAGAGTGTTTGTTTAAATAGTCCACAAGTGATATGCTAAACTTTATCTACCCACCCATATGACTCGGTTCCTTGTGCTATTTCGTTTTGCTTACTTGTTAAAGGCTCTTGTCCATGGTGTGCCAGGTTGCTCCTCAATCCAACATCATATCGCTAAGGAATGTCTAATGTCATTTTATTTACCTTTCAACTATCGGTGTCTTGGGAGAGAGAATATACAGACATTACCTTATACTAGATGTTCCGAACAACAGGGCATTAGTGTCTCCCTCTCCCAAGTTGAGAGCATATAAGTTCATAAGCTCTCTAATTCTAAATGTGAATTATATCAATACTATGTAACATGTTGCAATTTATAAAACAGCACTGTTGCTACAACACATCCGTTAAGATTGTTGATTTTGGTTGCAAGACATAATACAAATGTTGCAGAAAGATGGAATCAAAGTTTAACTACTTACCCGTTCTGTAAGCCAAATCAACAAATTTCGGTAAATAAACAAATCCCAGTTCGAACAATGGTATGTTGCATACAACTTGCCATATCCCTTTACTGAATCACTACAAGGATAAAAAACAAAGAGATTGTAATAGAGAAAACTTACTAATATAAGTAATTTAACCTAAAAAAAAAACAAAATAACCAGCACAGCATTTTAAAAAACTACGACAAAGGAACTTCAGGCACTGACAATATGATTCTTTGTATTTCTTCTTTTTCTTCACTTCTTCCTTTGAGTTGATACAAGCTTTCAACATAAATAAAAGAACTGAACGTATTGGTCAACCTGTCTGCCTTTATAAAAGAACCGATAATCCTATCATTTCCAGTCTTTGGATCATGTAATACCAAGTCATCATTTGCGTGCCATGTCATAAATATCTGACCGCTCTTCCAAAATCCAGAATATAAACCTTTAGGATTTAGTTCCTGTTTCGTCCAAGAAGTTCTATCCTCAAGATCATTGAGCTTCCATATGTCAAAGTGACCACTCGAATGATAACTACTGTAAACAGCACCAAGACATTCACCAAAAGAAAAAAGGCGAAACGTATACGAGTTGCATTCTCCCAAATTAACCCTGGTGGTCCTAAAGGTTTCATTTGTCGTATCAAACGAAACTATAAAAGATTGAGCATCTTCATTATATTCCGCCCAGTGGCAAACTCCATTAATGAATATGGAAAACCCGATCCCATAATTAAGTTTTGTATTAATAGGAAGCTCTCTCCATTTGTTACGGTTCAGTGAATAAATTTCTACTACAGAAGGCTCAATGGACAGCAATCCTAATCTTACTTTGTGTACATATCTGATCACTTTAAAATCGCTGGTTTTATGGTCATAACCAAACGCCACACAAGAATAACTTACTTTTGATCTATAAAATCGAGGGAGAAGCTTAAATTCTTTAGTGGTCGGATTCCAGAGAGCTAACTTCTCACGAAACCTTAAACAAATTATGCCCATACATTGACCCTGGATGGACCATCTAGCTTCTTCGGGTAAAACTGGAAACCTAATCTTCTCTGTGGCAGTCAATGTCGAATCACGTTCTTCCATCTTAATAAAAAAATCAAAGCTGGGATAAGAAGAATAACTTCGTCCAGGAAGAAGAATTACCGAGTTATCTAAATTATCACCGTCTAGATCTTTATGCTTGACAAAATGACTTCGTATAAAATCTGGGTTTTGAAAACGAGCAAGCCAAGATTTTGAAACGGACTTGAAACGAATGACCGATTTTACGGAAAGTCTGAGTTGGATTTCAATGATCAAATCTTCTGGTAAACCAGGTATCTTCATCTTCTGCTCCATCGATTTCTCCACTAAAATTATATTAGAAGGATAATTAAATTTTACACTTCATTAGTACTTCTCAAAACATCAATTACTAATCTAAAAGGATATACTTTCTTAGTTTCTCGCACTTAGCACCGATTGGGAATTGAATTTCAAAAGGCAAATGCCTACCTTCTACCGCCGGCGAGAGTGGAGAGAGACGCCGATGTTGAGGACGACGACTGATGTATTGTCCACTGACTATTAGCTCGGTTCCAAAGAGAAATAAGTGTGAATCAAGTGGTATCGCTGCCGTTTAGACTATCGGGTTTGGATGCGTAGGGCTTGTGCTGGACTGATTATTTATACGGTATGGGTCTCTGAATAATTCTAATGGTTAGAATTCCTTTCCGCATCAAACTTATTATCATCTAGTTGGTCAGCCAATTTCTAAGCTATAAAACTTTACATCAAACTTATTAGGTTAAAAAATACTCTTAGTCCCTCATGTTTACCATTTGTATCAATATAGTCTCTTTCGTTTATTTATGTATAAAACTCATCCCCTTCATTTTAAAAATTTGCACGATTAGTCCCTTTGTATTTTATGGGGACCAAAAGTGATACAAAACTTGGAATTTGAGAACCAAAAGTGATACAAAACTTGGGATTTGAGGACCAAAAGTGATACAAAACTTAGAATTTAAGTGTCACGTGTCAGTTTTTAAATAGTTTATATGTGCGGGGGACTATATTTGCAAATTTTTAAAACAAATGAGATGAGTTTTATGCAGAAGTGAACGAAAGGGACTATGTTGATACAAGTGGTAAACATGGAGGACTAATAGTGTTTTTTACCCAACTTATTATCATCTAGTAACCCAACTAATTTTTATGTCTACTAAACACCCATTTCACCAAATTAATTCTTTTTCAATATCCAGTTTTTCTTTTATTCTTGAACTACTCTCAAATTTGGCTCAGTTTATTTTCCAACCAAAATTCAAATTTTGAATTTTTAATAGTACAACATACCCTGCTATTTTAAATTATATTAAAAGTGATCATAAATCTATACCTTTTCACCAAACCAGTTAGAATACCTCCTTCTTGATTCCACTGGTTCTTGTCGAAACCATTTACATGTAATATTATATATATTGTTGTTTTGATTGTTGAAGGTCTTTTTAAAGCTTGTTTATCGACGAGTTGAAGTTGTTTTCAAACCTGGGTTTTGCCTGCTTTTCTTCACCACGAGTTAAAGCTATTATCTGAGCTTGTTCTTAAGCTGGGTTTTGTGAAAAAAAATATCGACGAGTGGAAGCTTTTATGTAACCTGGGTTTGTGTTAGATGGGTTTTGTAAGTTTTTTAAAGTTTCCAAATTTATTATGTGTATATTAAAGTTTCTATAAGTTTTTTTCTGTATTAAAACTGAGTTTTATAAGTTTTTTCATAGTTTAGCTGAAACCAGCCTTCTTTAAAACTGGCTTTTGGTAAGTTTTTGGCTAACAAGCACTGTTAGTCCCTCATGTTTACCATTTGTATCAACATAGTCCCTTTCGCTCACTTTTGTATAAAACTCATCCCCTTCGTTTTAAACATTTGCACGATTAGTCCCTCCGCATATTCTGGGGGACCAAAAGTGATACAAAACATGGGATTTGGGGACCAAAAGTGATACAAAAAATAGAATTTAAGTTCCCCTTGTTAGTTTTTAAATGGTTTATACGTGCGGGGGGACTATATTTGCAAATTTTTAAAACGAAAGGGATGAGTTTTATGCAGAAGTGAACGAAAGGAACTATGTTGATACAAGTGGTAAACATGGGGGACTAACAGTATTTTTACCTTAAGTTTTTTCATAGTTTATGGGGAAGCATGTTGTTAAGTTGCAGACGATGCGAGTCTGATACCTTGATTTAGATAACCATTGTGAACATTACTCGCGTTAGAATCATGTTTTACATTACCTATTAACCATGAATCGAAGTATTCGAGTATTACATCACTGGCCGAATCATCTTGCGTGCACGTGAAACGTGTCTGATTTTAATAGTTAATTTGACGCGAGTTACGTTTACATATCACGCTTATGCAATACGCGCGATTTACCAGCTATTATTAATCGCGCGAGTCACTGCTACATAAACTTACAAGTCTCGCGCGAGTCGTGATGCGATTTCAAACTAATTACCTTCTCACCAAGTCTAATTTTGTTTATCATTGCAGCAGACTAGATGTCTAAGTGTGTATTTTCAAATATTCCAACCAGGCATCAATCGTTTCTTTGAGCGAGTTTGAAAACTTTGAAACTCTTCAACACTATATTGAAGGTAGATGGGATGATCTGGTTAGGGGTTGCTACATTATTACCTACTCCTATGGCGATCAAAAGTACTGCTTATTTAATAACGAGACGGATTTCATGGGTTTAGTTGTTTATCTCGATGTGGAGCGTCTGAAAAGCATTAGCTTTTTTATAGAACAACGAGTAGTTAAAAAAATGATGCGGATGACATTTGTAAACAGCCTACCATAAGCTCCATAGAACCCTGTGATGATCAACTATTAAGTGGGGAGAGTAGTAATGGTTTACTCAGTTCGCAACATAAAAAAAGACATCTTGCTACTAACGGTTGGGTTGATGGTATCACAGGGGTGGGTGTCTCAGGTATAAGGTTATCGTTATGGAGATATGCTTTAGAGCTTGGTTTTGCTTTTAAGTATATGCATAATACATATACTATGATCACTTCTTACTGTGTCAACAAAGATTCGAGTGGTTGTAAATGGAAACTGTATGCATCAATAGATTCTAGCACTGGTTTAATGATGATCAACCGATTTGTCCAAGCCCATACATGTAGCCCGGTATTTTCCAAGAAAAAAAGTAGTCATTTGACGTCTGATTTGATTGCGAATAAAATAAACGAATCATTAGGACATGTTAGTCTTTAACAATAAAAACTATTTAGTCTTCTATCAAACAAGACTATGGTTTAGACATTTCATACCGTCTCTCGTGGAATGCCTTAGAAAAAGCAAGGAGGGAAGTTCCGGAGATAGAATTACTTTGTTTGGCTTGCTGAATGCTTACTTTAGAAGATTAAAAAGTCCAGATATTACTATTGATTTCCATTTGGAGGTTGGTTTCGGGAATGTCTTCAGGAGGTGCTTTGTGTCATTTGGATCATGCATTCAAGCCTTTCACTCATTTCAACCATTATTGTATGTGGACGGTACCCATTTAAACGACAAGCATGGTGATGTATTGCTGTCTGCAATGGCAAATGATGGCAATAAAAGTGAGTTTTAAACCTTCCTTTTATTTTAGCTTTTCGGTAAATGTAACTAAAGATGCAATTTACGATGGCAAACGGGTGCGATTTAAGATGGCAAACGGGTGTGATTTCCACAGTTTAAGTACATTACTATTATACACACGCAATGCTTACAAACTCGCGTATGCGAGTTGTTAATTACCAGACGTATAGCAATCGCACGATGTCGCTTAGTTCATTGCTAGCAATCGCGCGGTTTTTCTTTGCTCACAACTAGCGATCGCACATTGTTGTTAAGGTTATAGGTAGCAATCGCGCGATATGTAATGAACTCATTAGGAATCGTGCCTTATGGGATGTATGTAGCCTTATACACAGACCTATCAACCAATTATATTTTGAACTGCTGAGTTGGACTCCCATAACCTATTTGCATATTGCAGGTATTTTTCCAGTTGCTTTTGGTATTTTCGGTGGTGAAAATTCTGATAACTGGATGTGGTTTATGGAACGTCTTAAACCTCATTTGTTAAACCGTCAAATCATTTTATTTTCGATAGACACTCTGGTATTATTAATGTTGTTTCTGTTGTTTATCCAAACTGCTTTCATGCTTACTGTATATATCATCTCCTTAATAATTTGAGGATAACTCTTAATTTCACTAACCGATACTTTAAAAAGAAGATGTTGAAGCGATTTAAAATTTGTAATTGAACTTTTTAATCATAGATTTTCCAAGTTTTTAAGTAGAGGTGGTAAAAAGATTAAGAAATTCCTCGAGAATTTACCTCCCGGAAAGTACGCCTAGCCATTCGTCACTGGAAACGTTATGGGGCAATGGCATCATATGTCGCCGAATCTTTTAACAATCAGATTAAAAAGCTTTGCAATCTACCAATTGTTGAAATGATAGACAAGATTAGAGTGATGCTAATGACTAAGATTTCTAGACGTTATTTAGAGGGGCTTAGCCCCGAATACGACAAACAGTTAAAGGAGAATGTTCTAATCGGTCGAACGTGGGTGGTATCTAAGTCTCCTGTAGGTTCATTTGAAGTTCATTCTGAACAGTTATGGTTGTCAACATGCTTGATTTTTTGTGTTCATGTGGTTCATGGCAGCAAGAGTGTTGTCCATGTCCGCACTCATTGGCTGCAATAACATCGGTTAACGAAGATCCTATGAAATTGATAGAACCATTCTACACTTTTGGTAATTATAGGTCTACTTATTCGTTTAGCATACCTGCAATAACCGACTTTGGTGAAAGTTCATCCTCTAACGAATGTGAAGGACCTATTGTTCTACCTCTTAATGTTAAAAGGCGAGCTGGAAAGCTAAGGAAAAAGAGGATTCCATTTAAAGGAGAAGTATCATTGAGCCACTTGCGTTGTGGCCGTTGCTTTAAATTTGGACACAACTGAAGGACATGTGATATCACACTATGAGCTTGCCCTCCTAACTTTTTTGTTTCATTCGTTTTATTCAGTATGTATTAACTTGATTCCATTTGTTCTGTATCGTTCTTACTCATTGCCCCAACTATTTGAGTTGATACCCTCTAGTTGTTTGACTATTGTTTATTTCACACGCGAGTTATATTGAGTTAAAAGATTACACGCGATTGCTAATACGCGATTTCCAGGTTATGTCCTCCACACAAACGTGATTATGTTTAACAATCGTGCGTTTTGTTAAATAAATATAACACATATTAGATTTAACTTATGTGTATTATAGTCGCGCGATTTCTGTAAAAACCTATAACGCGGGACCTGGGGTTTTAATATAGATGTGTTTCTTATATATCGAACACACGATTTACATAAGGTGGTTGTGGAAAGCCTATGTTATTGCAGATTATTTTCCATATCAGTAACCATATAAAAGACGCGATTCATATACAATACCCACACCAAAGATGAAGCAAATTATATAGAATTAGATTAGGAAGTCATTTCTACCATTTCAACGCGATTGCTACCATCTCATTTACAAGAATTACCAGAATTTACGCGATTGGTGAGATTTGAACTTAAATCGATTTCGAATTAGACATTGCAAACCACAACAAATTGAACTAAATAGATACCGATAACAAAACATATTTAACCAACAAAAGACCTGAAATCACAATGGACCTATGTTTGTTCAGATAGCAAACCCTAATAAAAAAACCACTACATATATAGGGTTCACCAATTCGAATGCCAAAAAACGAGAACACAAGCAAACAACCACATAAACTGCTTAATTAGCAGAAGAGTTATCCTCCTCTTCAGCATCATCTTTATCCTCAGACTTTGATTCCCACTCTTCCCCAGACTCTTCCTTGTCCTCGTCTTCATCTTCGTCACTTCACCCAATATTCATCGTTTGATGAATCCTTCGAAGACTTCCTAGGAGTATTCTTCCTCTTTATCGTCTTCTTCTTGTTCTTCATGGTCCTTCGTCATTTTGGATACCAGTCGTAGTCCAAATCCTCCTCCGGCCACGACAAAAAGTATTCTGAGTCATACTCATCCTCAGGTGAAAACGAGAGTGAAAAAACATATTTCGATTCGTCGGACGAGTAAACCATTGTAGTGGAGTGCTTGTAGTCGGAGTGCCTATCACTGTTATCTGAGTACCCACCATCAGAAGATGGATAACCGTAGGACTGGATTGATGAACCACTCATTCTGTTGGCAGATTTTTTGTTGAGAATACAAAAAGACTTTTGAATTCGAATACTGTAGTGGATAAACATGCAGGAGATACACTTATTTATATTTACAAACCTAGCACTACTCTAGTTATCAATTAATGCACATGTAATGAGTACTTTAGCTACCCATGTCAAATCATGAATTAAATTAAAATATAAAACCAATGCTAATTAGTGAAAAGACAACCCATTGTCTTTTCACTATGCAGTAATTATGAGTAATTATGACGCAAGTTAAATGCTTATCACAATAACCAACGCGTACTAGTAACTACTGACGTGATTGTTTTACTCTACCACCATGTTTGATATCGATCATGACTTATTCAACGGCCTTTAATCGTCACGTAACTATTTAGTGGTATGTCCATGCGATTCATTAATATTAATTATATTTTAGTACAGTTTATTCTTAGAAGGTGGGTTTGAATTATAATAAGGTCTATAATTATATTTAATTACGTACTCGACACATCACTCAATAATTCACCTTGGTTAATTATTGTTATAACATGTTTAATTTGGACATGCCTAAACTAGCGTACATAAGTTATAAATGAGTTATCTGGTTTTTGAATTATTTTGAGTAAGCCATTTAGGTTGATACATTAAGATAGACGACGCGATTTTGTATGCAAATCATGTCTCATGTACGCCGCGAGTTAGGCGTTAAAAGTTGTTAACTTAGTAAATAACTCTTTTAACCAATTACGTGATTCCCTCTTATTAATGGCTACACACCTTCGCAACTCTGCAAGCCATTCATTCAGTTGTTAACTTAGTACATAACTCCATCAGCAAACAATGCGATTTATGTAAAACTCATGTCTCTAATACCACACGATTTCTGGGTCACACATTTATAGCTTAGTACATAACTCCCTTGAATGATCACGCGATATAGCCTTATTAGTGAATAATCACGCGAGTTAAGGGTCACACATCGCTTGTCAAACGTGATTCGTATGAGAAACATGTATCACATACGCCGCGAGTTAATAGTCACAAATAATTCAATTTTTAAATAACTCCCTTCACACGACACGCGAGTTAGCATAACTAAAGGCTACACACTAAAGGGATTGTGAAATGCAATCATTCGGTGCACCATGTCAAGTCTTACGCTCATCATTAGTAAAATAAAATTATTACCAAACGCGATCTACCAGAAACTAAATCACTGCCACTACATCTAATTTAAAGACTGCCATTTTTAATGAAATTACATTGTTGAAATCAACAACCACAGTTCTCATCAACCGATGAATAATTGGCAATCGCATCTTCTCTCTCAGCAATCGCTTCCTTCAAGTACACAATCATATCTCTTGATATCTAATCATTAAGTTCCCACTTCCATAAGTGCGCTGCCTCTTCACGCAACACGAGACAAATATCAGATACACGTAGCAATGGTTCAGATTTTAGTTTGTTATATCTAGAAACGACTTCTTCTCGGCTGCGAACATGGGGTGCGACAAATCCAAGCCTCCATAGGCAAAATACATTCTGCATAACACTTCACCGAAAAAAGCATTGGTCGTTTCATCGGAAATTGTTGTCTTAACGTACTTCACCGCTTGAAGCAAGTGTTCGTCTCCATCCACACACCAACTCATACTGTTTTCGTATTTGGAGTGTGTAAATTGTTTTAGTTTAGAGTAAAAGTTATAGTCTTGAGGTTTATATAAGGGGGAAAATTAGGTGGTTAACTTTGGCGGGTAATAATTATTAGGTGTACATTTTGGCGAGACAATAGCAATCACTCTTTAAAAATAGGCGGGAATTTAACTAAAAAAATGTAGACAAATATGCAAATAACCATCATGCGATTTGCTATATACATATCACGCGGGATAGAAAAATAACATAAACTCGTGATTTACTATATACCTATCACGCGTGATAGGTACATAACTTAAACATACGATTTTCCAGGTACCTATCACGCGTGATAGACACATAATTTAAGCATGCGATTTGGTTGATACCTATCACGCGTGATAGACAAATAATTTAACATGCGATTGGCGACAACCACTCCCCATATACCGCGTGATATATTCTTGCATTTTACATTCCCATTTTTAATGTTACAGTGACGCGTTTTACGTTATAAATATCCATACAATTGTTTAGATGTTACCCAATAACCCATCAGAATTAAATTACATACGAAGAAGTCCTCCGAGTACTGTACTGAATTCAAAATAACAATTAAGCATCCAACACGCTCAGATTAATATTTTTATCATTTAGGAAGTGGTAAAACATTTATGCACGTGCTTGAGCAGACATTTGTTTGCTATATTCCCTGGGTACAAACTCGTGCTGGATGATGTCTTTGACATACTGACAAACGAACACTCCACAGTCAAGCGAATTCTTTTCTTGCTGGGGAATATCTCTAACAGCTTTAACTTTGTATCCATTCTTCACACGTGGTATGTATCTTTTCTTCATACAATAATAGTTCAGCTGCTTAGATAGAAAAAATGTTAGCTTATTTTTTTAAAATAACATGTAAATCTATATAGCGAGTTGTAATGTTGTGAATCACATTACATTAGCACGCGAGTTCCATGCATAACACACGATTCACATATACAACAAACGCGATTTGCGATAAGAATCTTGCGAGAGGAACACACGATTCTTTCATTCAACTGCGAAAAATGAACATACAACATCATCCAATACGGTTTCATACTACTTACCAATGCTTCGCCTGTTTTCCTAGTGTCATCTGGAGTGAATGCATGGGATTTAGTTTTTGGCCAACCCATTCTCCATGTCTATTACCAACAACGTCCAGTGGTTAGGACCATTCTCATTTATGTGGCATACCGGAATGAATGCGATAAATGTGTCCTCCCTCATGTTTTTCAAAAACTCCGTCAACAACGTCTGAAATATCTTCTTTCGTTGCTAGTAATTTCTGTAATAAAACTCGCGTACAACAAAACAATATCAAACTTGTGAAGCACTTTCATTGGCTATTTAAAAATTTAATACTAACCGTCGCGACCCCGGAAATATGAATAACGCTGTGTTTAGAACTGTACTTGTCATCAAACCTTATAAAATGTACTTTCCAGTTTGATTCTTTAAGCAACTTATATATATATAGGCATCAGTTATCTACAACACAACGAATTCAGAGCTATATCAAACTAGTTGTCAGTTCTTTGTGAGTTATATCAACAATCTAAATTTTACCTTGAAATCTAACTCCCCTTCGTATGGTAGGGCCATTAGCTCAGTCACACTAACACTTAGCCGGTATATAAATTCGTTTTCTGGTAAATACCATACTTCCGAGTCGATTTGATCTTCGTCTCTTTGTATTTGAAGCACCTTGCGGTATTGACTAACAACTATTAACTTTGTTGTTGCTGTTTGTCTCTCCCAAGGTTGGTAAATAGCTTCTCCCTGTTGTGACTGTGTAAGTAAATTCCAATTTGGATAAATGTTATCTAGTAACTGTAAAAGGACAAAAATTTTATTAAATAACAATCAAACTGTGATAACTAAGTATATGTTTATTAGTATAGTTAAGAACTTACCATTGGAGGTGCCTTTTGTAATAAACTTTTAGACGAAATACTGCCAACCAACTTTCCTCCACTCGAGTGTATAGCCACCGCCTTATCAACTTCGTCGAAAAATGATTGGGTACGTAGTACGAATGCATCATCTAGGGTTGGAAGATCAAAATATTCCGCTTCCGCTTCCCCTTCCCCTGCTGGTTGTACTTCTTCTAGTTTCCCAGGTTGTGTTAGTACTTCAACCTTTGTTTTGTGTTGCATTTCCAACTTGGGTTGTAACTCATTTGTTGATTTGAGAACATGTTCGAATTCCATTACGCGCTCAGTTTTTGGTTGTTGCTTATTAGTTCCTTTTGTGCATTGATGTAGTCCTTTGTTTAATCTTGCTTTTTTGACATTACATACCTGTCACAATTTAACATATATATTTGCAGTGAATTGGTCTCCCCAGTTATAATTTTCATTATATTTAACATATATCTTTATAAGTTAGCATATCGTGAACTTGTTTACCAATGATGCGTGTTTTGGGTACTGCCACTGACCACGCGATGTATTTAATAATTACAATACAGACGCGATTCAATTTATTTTTATTTAGAGTACGTGAGTTGTGTTTATTCTCTGACGCGAGAGACAATATTCTATTGTCGTTGCATTTCTTAATTAAACAACATTCGATTCTCGAGCTAATATAAAACAATAACCTTGGTCCTGGATACGGGCTTTTGTGGATTTACTATGACGCGATATAAGTCTAAAAGACTAAAAAACCTTTAACATGAAGAACGCAAAATTCTAAATTCATAACAACATAGTTATAACATAAAATTCGAAATAATTATAAGTTTAAAATCATCCCCTAATGTAGTAAAACAACCGCCAAAACCCCCTATTAAAAATCCGAAATTTCAAAAACAACAGCTTCACCAAATTAAAGACAAAACATATCACACAAAATAGCTATAAGAAGTTGAATCTTAATATTTTAAGATCCACTTACATCTTCATGTCCTTGCTCCAATGGCTTGGGTACGCTGCTGCCACTTTCATCTGACCCAACTGTATTCAGTTTTGTCCCACTCGTTACCTCCCCAACATTTCCAATTGCCAAACCAACCTCCGTATTTTTGCAAGCACCCTCACCACATTGTATATCCTCTGCAGCCTCTGCGCGATTTTCATTATCTATCAATTTATTTTCTTCTTCTACAACCTATTTTCTACTCCATTTTTCTATTTCTTTGTTCAATGTTGCATCTATTTTGTTATGCATTACTAACTATCCTGTTGTTTCAGCTACCACAACATCTGGTTCTGCTTGTATGAGTGTCGGTTCAACAACTATTGCCATAATTTCATGTTTCTCCCCCAACTACCACAACTGAAAATTTGCACCTCAGCATCAGCTGCTACTACACCCACACCCACATCTGCCCCATGTGTGGTTACTTCCTCCTGTTTTTCCACATTTCTACTTCTTGACAAAGCTGGTACACCAGTACTAGAATTGGCCGCCACAAGCATACAATTGTCAACACCTAAAAAATACAAAAAATTTCATTTCCCTTCCCCTCACTAGATGTCTCAATAATATCGTTTGGTCCATCAGCAGCTCCAGATTCATTCTTCTCATAATCTGTTTCACCTACATCTTCTACCCCCTCGCCTGTGTCTTTTTCATGGTCCTCTGGTGTAGAAATTTCTACAACTTCTTCTTCTTTCTCATCTTTTTTCTCTCCTGCCTCTACCTTTTTTAAACCATGTTTTCTTGAAACATAAACTATGGTTTTAGGAACCTCATCTGCCGTTACTGATACCTCTACTCTTTTCTCCGCTGACTCTTCTTCTACCAAACAGAAAGGCATTCCACAAACCTTCTATAGTGCTTCATTAACCCCAACATCTTCATCAGCTTGATCATCTTGTTCTTCAAGCTTCAAAGTTAAATAAGCAACCTCCATTTAGAGTTCTTCAATCTATGGGGAAATTAAACAGGTACAGTATTAGCAACCTAATGAATGTTCATTAAAATGACAACCTTTTAAACAACTTACTTGTCTATTATTTTGTGCCAGAGAAATCTTAAGTCGTTCTTATCTACCGACCCGAAGGCCACTTCTTCAACCTCGGTTAGTTTTATCTCTTCTTCTAAAATCTGCAACACACAATGGTATTTTGAAACAAACAGTCAATAGTTAGTTAGCTAAACACCTTCACGCGATTAATTTACATCTAAAACGCGAATTAACAAAAACTCAACAAACATGATGTGATTCGTTTATTACCAACTTATTACTTGCGCGATTACTTTAAAATGTACTCTGCGATTCTCATAAGACAAACATCTACCACCTACGCGATTTACACCTACCGTTTTGCCTACGCGAGTCATCTCTTATAGTGTTCCTACGCGATTCATTAATTTACTACTAACCACATACTCCTACAGAGTTATGCCTACATGAGTCCTGTAATATGTATCACGCGATATTATATGCTAGGTTTTTATAACGCCATGCCAACAATCCATCAAAACAATCTCTTAAAGCTTAAAAAAACACGGTTTACCTCATCATCAGGGAGCTTCCACAGCCTTTTAACCAGGGTCATAGTTGACTCCTTGCCCTCCATCCCCACCATTTGTAGCATCTAGGAATCATGTTTGGCCTTGCCAAATCTTCCCCTAATATGGTGTGCTCTTTTATGAAGGGCTGGAAAAAAAGAAGACAGTCATATCACTTTTATAACAAAACAAAATACTACATACCAACATCATACTCACCAATAAAACTTCTACGCAGCCGATGACGTGATCGGTTGTCTCTTTCTCCAAACAATTAACCATGGACTTGGTCAGCTTTTCAACAATTACCCCAGACCAATCATAGTCATTAATTTTGAGCATGTCTTCTACGTAGAAGACCATTGTCCAGCCCATGATATCTCTGGATACAGAGTAGAAGAGGGTAGAGCAAATGAAGAGTATCAAAACTTTGGCAACGTCAATTACTGATTCCCCCCATCATTTACTACTTTTTCTATGGCTTCATGTAACAAAACAGCTAGTGGTTAGTTGACTGGATATTTTCAAACAGACTATTAATCATAAATTGTTATTTCTACTTTTATCATCGCATTTGAAACAGACTTTTGGTTTGTCGGTCCACGTTTCCTAGCCCTTGGCCGCAATAAACATTTCTGCATCAGTGGAGACCCGTTCTCTGCACCACCGGCAAATCTTCCAGTGAATGCCTCTGTTTTGTTCATCGGCATTTCCTTCGTTCCGTGTTTAAGACCAAAGATGGCTTTAACATCTTTGGTGGTCAGTTGAACCCTCTTCGAACTTATTCTAAAACACCATTTCTTAACAGAATATCTCTTTACAACCTCCTCTATAACTTTGTTAAACTTCTTTTTTGGCAAATCTTCGTTTCGTAGTATGAAAGAAGTTTTCAACAACGTATAGAATGGTGTGTTCTTCATAGCCTCAATATGCTCCTCAGCCACTACGTTTTTCTGCAGTAAATTTAATATGTTGACCAAACCAGACCTGTAAAAAGTACCTTTGCCCATACCTGAACCTGTATTTATAAAAGAACAGTTAGGTTAGATTTTGGTAATACAAATCGCGTTTGTAGTCCTAATTATATACAGCATACGCTATTCATGACTCCCACCATACGCAAGTTAAAGCTTAAACTACAGAATCTTTTATATACTTTCCACCTCACTGACAACGCGAGATACACTTACAACCTTATGCGATATATACCACACACACTGCTACAATCCCTGCACCTAACCACAAAACGCGAGATGTTTCCACACAATGCGAGATGTTTCCACACAATGCGAGATACAAGAGCACAAGACATGCGACATACAAACCCCAAGACACGCGATATACATACTAAAACTACTATACACCATAACTCTACAAATGCATTAAAATACTAAAGAAGACACGAGATACTCTGTATACATGCTGCAGTACCCACGTTCTAATTCCAAACAGGCATGCACGTAAAGGAAAAAACAAAAATAAACCATGCGTGATACTACGAGTGACGCATATCGTAAACAAGCCAGCAACTAATTTGACGTTTATTCTGCCTTACAAACACCATAAAAGCAACCACGCAAAACTATGATCCTTCTCAGCACAACTTTCCCGTTAACCGGCCGACGAATGGCTGTACAATACTTTCCCGTTAAGCACAGACGGATACAAACCGGTTTCTGATTCCAACAACCAGTCAAGAACTATTCATAAACATAGGATTTGAACAGTAACTCATCCCTGGACTATCGCATTTGTTGACAGATTTTCCCTGGACTTTCAATAGTCCGTTCGTAGTCCCTCGACTATCCAGTTTGGATAAAGTTAATCCCATTTCATGTGTTGACTATCAATTTTTGTGACAGATAGTCCTTCAACTGTTCATTTGTGATAAATTTAGTCCTTTGACTTTCTATTTTTGATAAAGTTAGTCCACTTAATAAACATGTGCATGGGACTAAATTTATCCAAACTAGATAGTCCACGGACTACCAACGGACTTTTGAAAGTCCACGGACTATATGTCACCAAAATGGATATTCCCGGAACTACCAACGGACTTTTGAAAGTCCAAGGACTATCTGTCACCAAAGTCGATAGTCCAAGGACGAGTTACTGTTCAAAGCCCATAAACATAATATGTAACAACTATCGACGTACCTTCAGAGTAGTTTAAACTGATGAAGTTCACCGGCAATGGTGGTTCTGGGTTGAAAACAGAGGATGAAGACTAAGTTTGCCTCAATGGTGGATTAGAACGACCGGACTTCTACAGTCGCCGGATTTTGTTCAGAAACAACCACACATACGCCAGACTTTTAGGGTTTCTCTCCAATTTGTGACTGTGTCTTTCTTTAGTCTTTTGGGTTTCTAAAACTTATTGGGATTTCGGGGGGGGGGGGGGGGAATTAAAACTAAAATGATAAAAAGTAATTGTGAACCTACTTTCTTTTTCCTATAGCTTTAGGGTTTTGGTTTCTAGGTACTAATGGGGAGTCTTTTGGGATATGAAACTTGAAAATGTATTTTCGAGTACTTTTATCTAGAATTTTTATCCCATTCTCTATCGTCCTATTAAAATTTATGGGTATAATTTTCTTAGATTGGTTATTTTAAGTTTCGAAAACAAATTCAATAACATGAATTGGTTATTTAACTTTTGGAAACAACAACATGACCTGATTGAGCTACTAGAAATATCGATGTTTTTTTCTGCAATTTCCTCGATGTTGCAAAGAAAATCTTTCTCAAGTTTTCCATTTCTCTCATGTGGGTTTCAAGAAGATAAGAAGATTGTTCGGGATTAAAATAGGCAGTTTTGTAATTTTCTGATCTATTGTTACTTTCGTTTTTTTAACCTTAAAAGACTTCGACTTGTCCGAGATTTGAACCCGTATTTCAAACATTGTGTAATAAAAGTTCCAATATTGGTAGAAAAAAAATGCAATGGTCGGATTCGTTTTTTCCAATCGAATTCGGTCGGTTATGTTGGGTTTAACATTTTCATATCCGAATTGAATTGGTGGTATTTATTGGTCATTTTTTTCTGACATGCAAACGTTATTTTTATTATTTTAGATTTCCACCCTGATTGGGTCGAATCCAATTTAAATTTGATTTGATTTTTTAATTTAAAGAAGAACTAAACCAAAACAAACATAATTAAATAAACAATTAATTTTTACAAAAAAATAAACATAATTTTTTAACAAAACAATCGATTTAAATAGTGTTAAATAAAACATTCTTCAATTTGTTTCCAACTCCATAATCAATCATCACCACCACATAGCACAATTCATCTTAATCTTCTTATCAAAATTATCAATAAAATTTTGAAATGTCGATTCTAAATATGTTATAGCTTTTGGTGACTATTATAAATGTAAAGTTAAATAATAAAAACTATTGGCAAATTTATATTTAAAAAATTCAAGAATAATTTATATATTATTAAAAATAAATTTACTTTTTTATAAACCTCAAAATCGATTTTATTATGAAGTTGAAAAGCCCAAAGGAATTTGGGTCCAATTACAGATAGAGGGTCAAGACCTAAGAAAGAAAATAATTACAATTGACTCAATCAGATTAGAAACCTAGAATCACAACTCAAGCTGCTCGCCACAACCAAAATCGCCACCTTTAATTGGAACTGATCTAGCCAAATATTCATTTTCTAGTTGAAGAACCAAATTAAGATTGGCGAAATAGTTGATTATATGATCCAAAAGAACCAGTTAAATCTCAAGATGTCTGAACATAGTGGAGAGGGGTAGAATTCGATCAGATAGACCAATTAAAATATGAGGAAGCTGCAATGAATCATTCAGGTAATCAAGCCTAAGGAATTTAAGCTTATGGAAGAGGAATTCATTCACTCTTGAAGCTGTATACATCCGGAATGCGGAGGAATTCTCAGGAATGAAATTCAATTGGAGGAAGGTCGATGGCTCATCTTAGGAAATGATAATAAATTGAATGACTCACAAATAATGTTGAAGACAGTCAGCTGTTAACAATTCAATTCTGCATAAGAACTAAGGATACAATTCTGGGAGAAAAATGTCAGTGTTTAGCAGTAACCCAGAACTTAGAAAGCGGGTTAGTAGAATAATAAGACAATTTATTCATTATGTCATATATAATCAATTACATTTTTCTCTAATTGAATTATGGATTTCAAGTAGTTGGGTATGCTAGCATGAGTTATAGCTAATTTCATTTTGAATTTGGAAGTCCACTTTACTAGCCAGTCAGCACCAAAGTTTTGGACTCTATTTATATGGTAAAGGTTCATGTTATGGGGTATAAGGAGTCTGCATTTTTGAGAGTATAATAGAGGTCAATATAGTATAAACTTTTAGCTAACATACTGACTAATAATTAAGAATTTGTCTTAGTGTTAACTTTAATCAGATTGTTGGTCTTGCAGAGCATTAGCCCATCAAGAAGAGCATGTGCTTTAGCTAGAAGATGAGATAGTTTACCATATGAGTTTCCAAGTCCAAAGATGAGATTGCTATCATAATTTCTGATGATTATACCTCTAAAAGATTCACCATTTGCTAAGGAGGATCCGTCGGTGTTAATATTTATTATGCCCTTCAAAGGGTGGATCCAGGATAGGTACGTTGGCTTCTTGTTTGTTTTTGTGTGATTGAAACAACCAAGCTCGGAAGAAGCATTCTGAGTATCTTCCAGTGCTTCCTTTTTAGAGTATATGCATTGTCTAGGGCCTGCATTTGATGATTTATGTAGTTAATGGTATTTGTAGGGTTAAAGACCTTACCTTGAGGTTTAGTCTTATTATTTTCTTTCTATATAGTACAGAAAATAATATGAGGTAGGATAGAGTAGACATTAGTGTCCATACCCGAAGCCCAAAACCAGTTTTTCAATAAGTGAACAAAAGTCATGTGTCTAGCAACCTGAATTTTAAAAATACTACCAAAGTGTGTCCAAACAGTCCAGGAGAAGATACAGTCAACAAATAAATGGTTCATTATTTCAGTGTTAGGGCAGAATTGATATTTAGAAGCTATGTGGGTGTGCCTCCTTTGCATAATAGTGTCTATAGGTAAAAACTTGTAGAATATTCTCTGGGTAAGAAATGAGCTTATCCTATGAGTGATAGAATTCCAGAGCTTGCCATATAGGTTAGAGCTATTGTGATGCTTTTTAAGCATATTCCAAGTGCCACTACGGTTTAAATTACCATCTCTGGAACAAGAAAATTAATAGCTAGGTCCACATTACACTTAATATATGGTTCGGCTTTAGACCTGATATCAGAGAGTCTTTTACATGTGTGAGAGCTTGTAGTTGTTGAAAAGTTAGCAAACATAGTGTTAATATTTTTGCAATAAATACTATGCATAAAATTGGCCCAGTATGACTTTTTTTCCTAAAGTTGATCCAAAGTTTGCAAGAATAGATATCATGAATGTTTGAAAGTGTTTTATATTTAGGCCACCCTCCGAGAAAGGTTTGTAAACTTTAGACCAAGAGCACCAGTGAATGTTTTTAGTGTCTTGAATGTATCATCAAAGGAATTTATTAAATATGATTTCAATTTTTTGAATGATTCTTTTAGGGATAGTGCAACACTGTAAACAGAAGTAAGGAATAACTATAAAAATTATGTGATACGAGTTAATCTGCCCCCGTAGGACAGGTTTTTTCCATCCTAGGTAGATATGTGATGTCTTAGTTTGCTGAGAAGAGGCTCTTAGTTGGATGCCTTATTGTTGTTGCTAATGTTGATGCCTAAATAATTCATAGGGAGAGAGTCGGGGCCAAAACTAGTAAGATTGGAGATGTAAGCAATTCTAATAGGAGGAGATTGCTTAGATGATATGATATTGGTCTTTGTTTTATTGATGGTTTGACCAGACAGGTCCTGATATTCCTGTAAGAAAGTACTTAGGACAGCAATAGAGTTAGGCAAGTTGTTAGTAAATAACAATAGGTCATCAGCAAAAGCTAGGGCATGAATTGTAATATTACTTCTAGTTTTGTACTTTAAAGACTTGTTTTGATGAAAAAGGGTTTTAAACCTAGGAGTAAGACTTCTTCAGCAATTATAAACAGGCTGGGGGACAAGGGATCCTCTTGTCTTAAGCCCTTGGTAGTTCTAAATTAACCAGTGGCTTAACCATTAATCAGAATGGAAACATGTATATTTATAATTATTCTCTCTATAAGGTAAATAGATTTTGAATCAAAGCTGAAGAGGAACAAAAACTTAATAATAAAGTTGTGGGACATTTTATCAAAGACCTTTTCCATGTCTACTTTGATAAGAATGTTCTCAGCCTTAACTTTTCTATTTAAATCAAAAATTATTTCTTTTACAATGAGAATATTTTCATGTATAACCTTGTCAACAACATAAGCCTCTTGGCCTTGAGAGATAATTTTAGGAAGGAGAGTAGATAACATGTTGTTGATAATTTTTTATAGAATTCTATTTGTAAATGAGAATAACCTTATAGGTCTGAATTGATTCCAGGTTGAAGGATTTCTTATCTTGGGTATAAGGTAGATACTAGTAGATAGAATGCCTTTATAAACGTCATGCCCTTCAAATAAGGAATGAATAGCAGCACATAAATCATTTTTAATGATCGTCCAACATGTAATGTAGAAGTAGTGGTTAAAACCCTCCATTCCTGTAACACTATTAGCATTTAAACTTTTAATTGCTTTAAAATCTCTTCTGATGTTGGTTGATGCAGGAGCATGAAGTTATCTTCAAAAGAAATTAACTTAAGAATGTTTTGCAACAAGGAGCCGGTGGACAATTTGCCATTATTCCTGTCATGTAGAGCAGAATTATTAGTAAGTAATTAAAATAATCTAGAGCAGATTTACTTATTTGATGGCTGTCTGTTATCCATTTGGAATTCTCCTTAATGCAAATTATCTTAGCCTTCCTCTTTTTTTTACATAATAGTGATATGTTTTAGTGTTCCGATCACTATCCTTGAGCCAATTATAATAGGTTTTTTGCTGCCAAAAGGATTCGTCCATCTTTAAAGCTTGTAATAGTAGAGAGTATTAGCATTAGCTAAATTGTTGTTTTTTGTGTGTTATTGTTGTACTATATGTTTTGATCCGTTAAAAGAACATTCTATCCTGCCTCCTTGATTTTATCAAATATGTTTCCGAACGTAGTTTTGTTCTAGATCTTTAGAGAGTCTTTTAGCCACTTAAGCTTGTTCCAGTAAAGGTAAAGAAGGAAGCCTTGCATAGAGAGGTTCCAGTTAGTTTCAATATGATTAAGAAAGTCTTTATTTAGAGTCAACATATTAAGAAACATAAAACTAGGGTTAGTCCTGTAGATTATGTTAAAGATATAAATAAGAAGATGAGTGTGGTCGTACATGTTCTGGCCAAGTGAGTAATTGTTATGACGTTAAAGCAGTCAGCCCAGTCAGGGTTGATAAGGGCTCTGTCGAGTCTTCTCCATTTGGACTTGTTAGTCTAGGTGTATCTAGTTCCCAATAAACCAACATCTTCTAGATTTCATTCCCTGATTGTATCACTAAAGTCCTCTGCACTTTTAGTGCTGAAAGTGTTGCAATCCATCTATTCATTAAGAAATAAAATAGTATTAAAATCTCAAGTTAAAAACCATTCTTTAACTGAGTTAGATAGTAATTTAATAGAGTTCCATAGATCCGCTCTATTAAGTCTCTAACATTTAGCGTAAACAACTGTTAGAGAAATATGTTTATGTAAAGAATTATGAGAAATAGAAAAATGGAGAAACTGAGGATGATTGACTAAGGTGTTGATGGAGTAGTCTTTAGTCCAGAACAACCATATTTTATTGCTAGAGTTAAAGCAATAGTGAGGGAAACCCAATCTGGATACAATAGTTGGGATGTTATCTTCCTTGATGAATGGCTCAAGAATAGCTAAAATGCTAATATTTTCTTTGATGATGATGTGCTTGAGTCTCCTAATAGAGGCTTGATTTCCTATACCACGTATATTCCAGCATAAAAACTTAATCATTAGTAGGGTTAGAATTAGTAGAATTATTTTTCCTAAAAAAGGATTTAATTATAAAAGAGCCATTTTTTATTTTGTTAGCCTCCTTAAGTTTTGATTGAGGATATATCTATCTTCTTCTTTCCTTTTATGAACAAGGGATATTGATTGATTTACAATGTTGCATTGTTTTGGAGTATAAGTTTCATAATCCACATTCAATGGAGAAGAGTAGCTAGCTTCCAGGTTCTTTATTGCGTCAATTAGGTCTTCCTTGAGAAGATTGTTGTCTTCATCAATGTTAGGAAAAGTAAGTCCTTGATTTTCTTGATTTTTTGTTTCATATTCTTCATTGACTTGAGGATGGACAATAATACATCTTAAAGTGGTTTTCTGCCCCGGATTATATTCAGTGCTTGGTTGAGGAGTATCCATTTGTGGTGAGTTAGATTAAAGCATGGTTTGTTGATGTTAAGGCTTATTTTTCAGTTCTTTGATTCAATTTTTTGCAGGATTCATTATCATATCCCACATGGGTAGCAAAAAGAGTATTTTTTGGCAAGGTTTTTTATGACTTACATGGATCCAGCAACCCTCGTTACTTCCAAATCCTGTCCAAATATGATGATGAAGCCTTTTGGAGATGTCTAATTCAATCCATGCATAACATGCACTGAATAGAGCTTTATTCTTAGAAGGGATCCAAGTCTTTATTGGGTTTCCAATCGAAGAAGTATATGAGGTAATGAATTCCCCATTATAGAGATGCTCTTGGGTATTCTTTTTGTCTTATCCAGGTAGAGAAAATTGGGCATCCTATTTTGGGATTAAAGGATGGCATCCACTTGAGTAATCACATGGATCTATCCCCTATAGTCCATACACCACGGGACCAAATCTTGCTGAGACGATTTCAGTGAGAATTCTAAGAATCTTGGAATCCTAGTTGGAAAAGGGAAAGACACCTTCAAATTTCCTTGATTCAAAGAAATTACTTAGAACTTTTTTTTCTATGAAGGCCTTTATTAAACTTGCCTATCAGAGTCTAAGTTGACGTAGAATTGAGTCTTTTATCGATAATGTCATAGTACTGGATGGATATGTGGTGTCGTCTTGGAAGGATTGACAACCTTAGCATAAGTTCTTTTAGGCAGAAGATCCATCAGAGATGTGTTGCTTGTTTGTCTGATGGCCGGAAAGTCTTCAAAAATGGGATTCATGAAGGTTTTCATACTGGAGTAAATATTACAAAGAGATTAAGCTGAGAATCATAAGCATTGAAAAAGGGATGGCAAAAAGCGAAGCGAAGAAAAGGAAGATAAGGTTTCAACACGATAATAGGATGTTTCTTGGCTATCAAGAAATGGATTATTGGAGCCTTACGTTAATCAATTGTCCATAAAATAAATTTACTTGGAGAATCTAATTAATAAATATATTATTCGAAAAAATATGTGATAAAAATATAATTAGTAATTATTCAAAAAATCAAATTTATATACAATTGGAAACAATATAAATAACAGTTTTTTAATAAGTAATAATATTTTGGGTCTGGTCGTAATAGACAAATTAATTATCATACCCTGCCCGACCCACATACGGATCATAATTTTTATATATGTAGATTGATGTTGTTTAATTTTTTAATAAAATTTACAAAGAGAAAATCAAATCATATTCCACTCAAACGAAGTCCATATTTTTTTTCTAATTTTATTTGGAAAACCAAAAAAACTTAATCTAATTTTTTCAGCCATTTTCCATAAAAGTAAGAAATTGGGTTCAAACTCAGCCACAAAACCTATAATGTTTATACAAACTATAATTTTAATATGGTTCTAATCTTTGTTAGAACATTTAAAACAATTGTGAACCTATAACAACTCTAACAACTTCGGCCTCCAACTTTGACGATGAAGATTTGGGGTGGGAAAATAACATTAAGTTTCAATCGGGATGCTCAAAATTTAGGTTATTTTGCAATGACATTTGATTTCGACCATATGGGTCAAAATCAGAAGTTAAATAAATCTTTTGATTTTCATCTATGTGGTTGAAATTATGTGTATTTTGATTTGTTTAATATTTTTTAGGTTATTTGATTCTGTGTTAGTTTTTTGAGAATTTTTTGTATATAGTTGTTTCCTTATCGATTAGATTATAAACGTTTTCTAGAAAATCAAAACAAAATTAGAAGAATCTACTATCTTAGAAAATCACTCTTATATATTCACGGTTCATACCCATTACACTAAACAGAAGCTTCAAAAATAGATAGAACACATGAGTAAAATTTTAGAATACATGTTAGCTAAGAAACTTTACAATAAAAAACACAAGGGAGAAGTCTAAGATTATTGTTGTTTTTGTGAGAGAGACATAAAATATAGGTACCGATTTTTTAAATATAATGTTAAGAGAAAATGTACAAGCATAAAACAAAATTGTTTTATTAAACTTATAGCTCATCTGGTTGGAGTTATATTATGGTCTTTGGAAATTTTATGCGGAAAACATAATCACCCATCTGCAAATTTATTTAAAGGTCTTCCTATAGTGAGAAAAATGAAAAAATGGGACAAAGAATAAATTGTTTTAAAATTATTTGGTCAATGACCACCATAGGAAACTTTAGTTTGTTTGAGAAATATAAAACAAAATAATATATTTAACATGCGTAATATTTATAATACGAGGCATAAATATTATTATGGGAGATGTGCGGTTAATCACACATAAATTTTGTGTTAGCTAAATGAAGGAAAATAACTACATCGTGTGACATCAGACGATATCATAGAGTTTTTAAGACTCTACAATATAAAATATCACTATTGAGATGGTTGAGTGTTAGTTTAATATATATAATATTGCATTATATTTGTTTTGATGAATACATAATAGTTGGTCAACTGCACTTGGACGATGAATCTTTGTAGGTTGTTCATGCAAAAAAAATGGGTACACACCGTGAGATGGTATGGGGAAAAATAGAGAATTGATCTCGATAGATATAATCGTCATTAATTTTTCCTGACACGACAAACTTGTTATTGTTAAGGAACTAACAAGTTCTACCATACTAAGTCTACAGTTTTTAGTCAAAAAAGAGATCACTTTATTCGTTGATAGATTTTCCTATTTATAATACACATATTAGTGGGTAGTTACATTTGTTCACGCTTTTAGCGCCACTATCCCACTAACATCATCATCCCTATAATTGTGGAACAAATAACTGACACATTCGATATCCTTATAATTGTGGAATAAATAACTAACACCGTTTGACTCATGGGTCAAAACGTGTGTTTACATAATAAAAACGCTGAGTATAATGTGTACGTTAATTCGAGCTGAACTACTCCTTTAAACGAAATCAGGTTAATTCTGATTTGCAGAGCCCGAGCTCACTGAGTACGCGCTCAGCTTATCTTCTTTATATCCTTTCCTTTCATCACGTTCCTCATCCAGTCAATCAACAATTTCCCCAATATCTTCGAGCTTATCCTGGTCTTGAGTTCAGTAATGATGTATATGTCCTTGATTTCATTCTGTTGATGAGCTCAGTATTTGTTTGAGTTTATCAATCGGTGTATTTACCTTTGGTTTTGATCCACCTTTGAGCTCGTCAATGCCTTAGAACTCGTTCTTTTCTCCATTGCTTATCATAATCCAAACTCACAATGCTCTTTGCTCGTGCTCGCTCGTATTTGGGGAATCCCCCTTATCAGGGCTCCTCCTAGTTTATATGTTTATTAAAACATTAATAAGCCTGTAAATTAAAATATAATTAATTCCTTACTTATATGCGTAGTAATTCGAAACGCCTTGTGTCGGTTTTTTCTGATACGTGTCGTCGATGCAAGTGACGGTTTCTGACATCGCCGTTTCTCAGAGATACCTTTTGGCGATTCGGTTTTGTTGGCACAGTTTTTCAAATAATTAGTGACATCACGACTCACACGCATATGTAAAAAGCGTTTAATCACTTAAACACTTACTGCATCCTTTTGCGAAAAATCACAAATTTCGAAATCTTCTGCTTCATCGTGACTGGAAAAGTTTCTTCCATCTTTAACCAAAGTGCTCTCTATCATCTTCCTCGACACTAATCATGTAAAATTCTTTCTATCAGATAACTAATTTTTGTCGAACGCTGGAGAGAACCCTAAACTTAGGGTTTCAAACTTGTATCAATAGGCGATTCGTAAAATCAAATTTCTTGCCCTTACCATTATAATCATTCTGATTCATATCCTTACCTAATTAAAGTGTGTAGAAAAACCATGGCACCTAAAAAGGCAGTGAAGAGTAAATTCGATAAAATTGTGCAGCCTTTATATGAAGACATCGACGATTTAGAAAAATATTTTTCTCAGATAGCCCCTAGATATACTAACCTAGATGATACTGGAATCGTCTTTCTCATGGAGAGATGTAATATCCATGAGAATGCAACTATTAAGGCTTACGGTCTAGGCGAACACCCCTATCACACACAAGAAACAAAAACCTAATTTTTACTACTTTATTTGACTGGGGGCTTAGATTACCCCTCCCCGAGCTTATTCGCGATTACTTTAGTGTGCTTGGAATCTGCCGTACCCATATGTCTGCAAATGGTAGAAGGTTGTTGCTTAGCATAGTCCTTAGCTCACGCATGTTAAACACCTAAATATGCTTAGCAAACCTCTTTTTTGGTACTGATGTAACAAAATTGGTCAAAACGCTTTTCTTCTATACCCATTTTAAAGGGATTAAGAAGATTTTCAAAATTCCTACCTCTAATTGGAATTGGAAGAATTCATTCGTCTTCGTGTCGGGTAATTGGGAACATAGCACCCCTACCCTAAACCTTCAAATAAAAAGAAAATAGAAGAAGAATTGTAAGTACTAGCAAATTATGACAGATACAAATTTGCGCGAACTCCTTCAGAAAGTTATGTCTATTTTTCTTCAGGTGAACTTTCCAATCAGAGCTGGTGGAAAGAAGGGAGGCCACTGAACTACGTGAATCCTCTGATCAGAGTTAGCAGCTTCGCTTTTGAAGTCGGGCAAAGAGATCATAAGCGAGTGTTCACACGATATAACTATTTGAAGTCAAGATTGTGGTTGATCCCTGAGCTCATCATCACAGAATAAGGAGAAGTAAGAATGGCTAACGGTGCAGAAGCTATCAAAGACCGCCTTAGGTGACTTTTGGAAAAGAAACTTCGTGAGAAAAACAGTCTTGGCATTTGGCTAGCAGTGCCCTAGGTAACCCGCAAAGCTGGTGAAACTGGGGATTCATCCTCTGTTGTTGCTCTCTCAATTGACTAAGAAAATGATGCTGTAAAAAACAAAGGGAAGACTATCAAGCAAAATGAAAAAGAAGCACCACAGGTGCCTGAAACTGCTCAACCCAACAAAGGTCGAGCAGATAGAGAGGACGAAGACGAGAAGACCATCTCTGGTGCTCTTGATACAAGGAGGAATAAAAAACAAAAGGTAATTGTAGATGTTTCCCCCTAAGTACCAGGAAATTGCAGCTAAGAGATGAAAAGGATGATGATACTGAAGCTACTTCCAACGAAAGAGCACATCCTCCTAATCCATCAACAACGGGAGTTGGTGAAGGACAAAATCCTCCTCTTGCTAAGGAGATAGTTGACCTAGTAGATGCTAGAGAAGATAATGACAACGATGCTCAAAAAGAGCCATCGGCGCCCCCCCCCCCCCTCACAGAGCAAGCTCAGCAGCTAGTGCTGAGCTCATCTATAGAGAAACGAACACCGTCAATAGAGACCATTGAAAAGAACAATCCTTGTAACAAAGCAATTAATTCCAGCCAGCAAAGAGTGCCTGCAGGGGAGCACTCAAAAGTACAAGTTCCATGATCTTCTTCTTATATGTTTGATCAGCTACGCAGGATCCTTAATCTGTCGTACTATGACAAACCCAGATATCGATCGAGGTAAGAATCACCAATATATGCATACGTTAAGTTGTAGATCTGAAAAATTTACATCCATCTTCCATGTTTGTGTACAGATGCATCATAACTCATTTATTCTAATTCATCGAAACATGTCTCCTGCTGATATAACTGTCATGGAGAAATTGAAGCCTGAAGCCATGTTTTTTGGCTCAGCTAAGCACAGCACTGCTGAGTTCATCCGCTTGAGGCATGCTTATGCTTCAGCCAAGGCTGTCAAACACGAAGCTTTGAACGCAAAAACCCAGTTGGAGAATGTAGTTACCTGAGTATAGGATACTGTGACATGCAGCGATCAGAGGCTAACAAATCTATCTGAAATCCATAACCTAGTGTTGAGCCAAAACGAAAGCTTGTTAAAGAGGAACAAAGATTTGCAAACACAAAATGCAAAGTTGCTGGACCGGGCCAACAATCAGGCAAATTGGGTAGAGGAACAAGCAGATCGAATTGCAGCTCTGATTGTTGAGGTGAGCAAGTTGAACAAGGAATTGGAAGAGGAGCATGCTCGGCTCGAGCGAGAGCGACAACAATGGCAAAGAAAGATAGAAGATGCTTCTGAAGAAAGGGAAGCACAATTATTTTCAGTTGCAACATAAATGATCACCAAAGAGAACAAGAACGCTATTGCATAACTAATAGCCTTGAATCCTGGACTGAACTTAGGATCCCTTTCCCACCTTGTAGAGTCTGCGGCCCCGAGTACCAACATGGCCCCTGAGAAGAACACAGAAACTAACGCTTCTGTGGATCCTTCCAAACAACTGCCACCCAGTAGTTCTAAGTAATATATGCTTGCCTTGTTGAATAATTACTTTATTTTTGCAGTTAAACTTGTCTTACTATTCTCAATACTTGAATTATTTACTTTAAAATATATTTAAAAGTGATGCATGATTTACCTTTGCTATTGATGTAAGTGTTTGTTGTCAAATGTGGACTATGTGTGTGCTGAGCTTTTTAGAGATCCTTATAACCCCGAGCTCCGTAGGGCTCATTGCGTAGCTTAGACAACTTGTGCCATGATAGCATTTTCGCGTCGAGGTCTCATAGACCCTATTGAGTAGTCTGTTCAGACTTTGTATTTAACCAGTTCGCCAATATACCCAGTATAAAGTGTAGGCACAGTATGGCCATTACGTAGCCCATAGGCGTGGCCTATTAGCCCGTTCGTGTTTATAGATACTTAGTCTAGACTCAGTATGGTCCATTGCGTAGCCAAATATGGCGTGGTCATTGACCCATTCGCTGGTTATAAAGATAAAACTTGCACAAACACACATTGGCGAAAGCAATAACTTATATTGAAAAGATTCAAAAAATTATTCTTAGATGCATCAGTATAAAACATCCCCACGCCATCAGGGAGGAAAAAGAGCGCATCTTTACATCTTAAACATTTTGGCGAAACAAATTAAGGTAATTAACATTCCAAGGATGCTTGAGTGCTCGACCTTCTTGATTTGCTATTCTATACGCACCATGGTGCCTTGTTGAAATGACTGAATATGGGCCTTCCCAGTTTGGCCCTAACTTGCCACCTGTTCCGCTACCGGAGCCCTGAAACACCTTATTTAAAACTAAGTCCCCAACCTTGAATGATTGTGGCTTCAAACGAGCATTAAAACAGCCTCTTATAAGACTTCGATAGTGCTCTGCTCGGACACTGGATTGATCTTGTCTTTCATCTATCAGATCTAGGGATGTTGACCTAGCTATAAGATTTTCCTCCTCCTCGTAATGTTCAATCCTATGGCTCGGTATTATAACCTCTGTTGGAATAACTGCCTCTGCTCCGTACACCAAAGCAAATGGTGTATCACCTGTTGTGGAGCGAGGGGTTGTTCAGTACGCCCATAGGACCTCTGCTAACTTGTTTGGCCATTTAACTTTAGCTACCTCCAGCTTCTTCTTTAGCCCTTCCAATAGTGCTCTGTTAGTCACCTCAACCTGTCTGTTTTCCTGAGGGTAATAAGGAGTGGAGAAATGCTGGAGAATCCCATATCATTTGTAGAAGTTGATGAGGATCGAATTTTGGAATTGAGGACTGGTATCTGTTATTATAATTCGTGGAATTCCATATCAGGTTAGAATTTTATTATGTATGAAATCACATACCTCATGAGCACATGTTCTAAACAGAGCTTTAGCCTCAACCCATTTCGAAAAATAATCCACTGCCACAAGGAGGAGCTATCGTTTTCATGTGGCCATTGGCAAAGGACCTACTAGATCTATTCCCCATTTATCGAACGGACATAGGACAAGAATGTTCTGCATGGGCTCGCTGGGTCTGTGCTACGTGTTCGAATATTGTTGACATTTGTGACATTGCAATACTAAATTATCAGTATCGCTCGCTAGCTCAGGCCAATAGTACCCAGCGAGAAGAAAACGCCGAATCAATGTTCGGTGTCCGCAATGAGCCCATGCTTCACCTGAATGTAGATCTTCCAACACAGAACTAGCTTCACCTCGATCAAGGCAACGATGTAGAGGTCTGCTTGAGCTTTTCCTATACAGAATATTGTCGAGAACACAGTATTTGGGCGCTCTGATTTGCAATGCGCGAGCTTCACTTTTACTTGTAGGAAATGTTCCTTGGTTAAAGTATTGGAGGTATGGAGTCTGCCAATCGTCATCATTAGTGATTGAATTAACTGTTGCAACTGCTGATATTAGCTCTATCGCAGGGAGTTGTTGGAGCAAAATTGTTGGATGGTCTCCTGAAGCTGCAGCCTTAGCTAAAGTGTCAGCTGCCAAATTATCTCTTCGTGGAATCTGTTCATAAGACATGTTAGTAAATTTAGACTTATACTCCTTAAGAATCATAAGATACTCCTTGATATCGTCTTGTCTGACATCATAAAAACCCTGTGCCTGTTCATTAAAGCACACCGCTTGTTTGACCTCCTCCCCGGTTGGAGTTCTGATTATAATACCTGCACCTCCTCATGTTGTAGAAGATGCGTCATCGACTTCAATAATCCATTGGTCGAGCTCAACCACTTGTCCATATTTTATCTCATTCTACTCTTTCCTGGATGAGCTGAACTCTGCTAAGAAGTCTGCAACTGGTTGTCCTTTTATAGCTACGCGTGGCTCGAAGCGAATGTCATACTCCCTGAGCTCGATGCTCCATTTGGTTAACCTGAAGAAACATCGGGTTTTTGCAATACTGTCTGTAAAGCGTATGTTGTTCGTACCATAATAATATGCCCTTGAAAGTACGACCTCATTCGTCGAGTTGCAACAACCAAGCTCAAATCAAGATTTTCGAGGTTTAAATATCTTGTCTCCGCATCTGTTAGTGTTTTGCTCGTTTAATATACTGGTCTCTGTTTTCCCTTTTGATCGCACATGAGAACCAAACTAAGAGCAAAAGGTAACACTGCCAAATACATAAATAGTGGCTCATCAGGTGTAGGAGCAGACAAAATCTCAAGAGATGTAAGATACTGCTTAAGATCGCCAAACGCTTTGTCACACTCTTCTGTCCACACAAACTTCTTAGACCCCGTAATACTTCAAAAAAAAGGATGACTCTTGTCCGAAGCAGATGAGATGAACCTTGACAGAGCTGATAACCATCCTGTAAGACACTGGACTTCTTTGACATTATTTGATGGTCCCATTCGTAGAATTGCGTTTAGTTGAACTAGATATACCTCAATAACTTGCTGATTAAGATTAATATTAAACTTGCGTAATAAATCAAAAACGACCTGTAAAATATTAAGGTGTTGTACTTCTTCATGTGTTTTAATAATCATATCAGCAATATACACCTCCAGATACTACCCCAAATGATCTTGAAAAATATGATTAACTAGCCTTTGATACATTGATCCCGCATTCTTCAACCCAAAGGGCATGACCGTATAACAATAGAGACCTCGCTCGGTTTAAAAAGATGTATGCTCCGTCATCTTTAAGATTCGGCTCGCGCCGCTCAGGTGACGCCCCTCTTATGGCATCATCAAACCTGATAAAAGTATCTGCTCTTGCGAGTAGACCCCCCATGTTCTCAGTTAGGAACTTGATGAGATCTGCATATAGACTAATAGTTCCCCTCTTCTGTTGAGCGCCCGTTTCAAAGAAGTCACCGCCCTGTTTTTGGCTAAATCTGGCAAATCATTAATGGCATGAACAAATCGTCTAACATAAATTTTAAGAGACTTACCTCAATGCTGATAAAGATCCATGATCGAATCCCGCTCATGCTTGAGCTCTTTGTTACCCACGAACCTTTCTCTAAATGCTTTCCACAGTCAAGTAAAATCGCAGATAAATCCCTTTGGCAAGCTACTGAATCAATCCATGGTGTTACCTTTAAGGGTCATGGATAGTGCCCAGCATAGCATCGCATCATCAGGATTGAAAGCCATCATCATGTTTCTGAACTATTCCAGATGCCTCTCTAGATCCCATGTTCCATCATAAGCTTCCATCCTGAACGGGTCGAACTTTCTTGGGAGTTGAGCTTCCAGGATCTTCTCAGAAAATGGCGATTTCTTCAATATGTAGGCCGAAAACTTTGGGCGGATCTTATTGTAACGAAGGTCCTCATCCTTCCGAGCTCGTTCGGTCGACGTCTTTTTGACCTCGTCACATGGTTCTCTACTACGATTATTTCCCCCGCTCTCGCCTTCACCTTCTTGTTTGTCATTTCTTTTAGAAAAATGATTTGTCTTGTTGATCTTGTTTGCCTATGGTCCTGATGGTTGGTGAGTCTTACTCGTGCCCTTGATCCTTGCAGTCAGAGCATGAATATCATCGTTCATACCTGCCATTGTAGCATGCATAGCATGTTCTCTAGCGTCTCGCTCAAACGCTATTTTCAGCTGTTCTTCCTATAGGTTCTGGATCCGTTGTTCCAGTTGGATAACCATCGAGTCATTCGCTGGTATATGTTGCGCAGCTCTACGAGCCCCTAGTGCATTCTCAACTTGATGGACACGCACCTCTTCCGTGGAAGCAGCTGGCTGAACTGGAGGTCCGTCTGTCACCGATGTTGCTTGGGGTATCAGAGGATTGACCTCTTGAGGAATTGTGGGGTCGAGACGACTTACGGTTCTCCTCTGGTGCGTTGTTTCTTCGCTAGTTTCCTGATTGTCTCTCTTGATTCCTGACCTAGGGACTACCATGGTGACTGGTTAAAGAGTTCCCACAGACAGCGCCAAATTTGTTAAAGAACTAACAAGTTCTACCACAGTATGTCTACAGTTGTTAGTCAAGAAAGAGATCACTTTATTCGTCGATAGGTTTTCCCTATTTATAATACACAAATTAGTGGGTAGTTACATTTGTTCACGCTTTTAGCGCCACTATCCCACTAACATCAATATCCCTATAATGTGGAACAAATAATTGACACATTCGTTATCCCTATACTTGTGGAATAAATAATTAACATCGTTTGACTCATAGGTCAAAACGTGTGTTTACATAATAAAAACGCTGAGTATAATCTGTACATTAATCCGAGCTGAACTACTCATTTAAACGAAATCAGGTTAGTTCTGATTTCCAGAGCTCAAGCTCACTGAGTACACGCTCAACTTAACTTCTTTAGGTCCTTTCCTTTCATCACGTTCCTCATCCAGTCAAATAACTATTTCCCCAATATCTTCGAGCTCATCCTGGTCTTGAGTTCAGCAACGCTATATATGTCCTTGAGCTCATTCCGTTAAGGAGCTCAATATTTTTTTGAGTTCATCAATCGGTGTATTTACATTTGGTTTTTATCCATCTTTGAGCTCGTCAATTCCATATAACTCATTCTTTTCTTCATTGTTTATCATAATCCAAACTCACAGTGTTCTTTCTCATGCTCGCTCGTATTTGGGGAACCCTCCCCCCTCCCTTATCAGTTATGCAAGTGAATATAAAAGAATTTGTCGGTACAAAAGTTATTTGCAGAATAAAATGTTTTGACACCTGTTTTGGTTATTTGAATTTGGTCGTGTATTCGGTAATTGATTCCGATTTATAGTCAAACATAACAACCATTAAGATGTGTATAGCCTATTTGAGAGTCTTGAAGTATGCTGAAATATCTTGGCTCAAAATTTATGGTGAAAAGTTTATTTATGCACATATTAACTTGGTCAAGCACTACAGAAACAAGACAACTAATTGGTAAGATCACTCATCCTCATATAATTAAGTAAGAGTAATTAATGTAGCGTAATCGAACTAATTATTTATTTGATTATTATTAATGTTGAAGGCTCACATTTATCACTAATACAATTTTTTAGGACGGTTTAATTAAATTTTAAACTATTCTTGAAAAAAATGAGCACTTTGCTTAGTATTCAACACATGAAGAAGTATTATTCAAGAAATGCGATGTAATCTATAAATTTGTATACCATAATAGGATATTCAAAGAGATAATGATGGATTCAGTGAAGCATATATTGTTATTATGTTAAAACATTACCAACTGGCTAAAAAGATAGATGTCAACAAAGTATATAATGAATGTGGTATAGCACGACATATGGTTCACCGTGTGCATGCGAGATATCTTCCATTGTAAGAGATAATATGTGGCAAACTTTAAACTTTGTTATGAAATTTTAATGCGACAAAGATGAATTTGTAGAGAAATAAAATTTGAAAATAGGTTGTTTGGTTTGTTTATTATGATTCAGCGGATGCTCTATATCATAATGAAAGTTTTTGAAGTAATTTTATATGAAAAGCTAGATGCTGAGGTAGTTAGGCTTGATTACATCTCTTTATGTTTATTGTGAAGTTAAGTAGATGATAATGCCTCATATATTTTTTTCCAGCTTTTTGTGTGTGTGTTTATAAACTTTGTGTAACTGGGTATCAAAGGTGTTTTGCCTACTTCCATATAATGAAAAGAGATTTACATTTCCCACGCGAACACGAATCATTTCTTTAATGTAATTAATTTTCTTTATTTAAATTCTTCATTATCTTGATAATAAAAATTTATTTTATAACTATATCTAATTTATTTTGACAGGTTTTCATCATTCTGCATGGACTATTATTAACTATTTTTCCTATGTGGTCGATATTAGTTTTCTTAGAGTGTCGAGGTTCGACGACTTTGTTATTTGACCATATTGAAATATCTAATCAAATCCATCCTGTTAAGCAATACAAATATTGGAAGATAAACACTTTTGAACATTGGTAAATTTTTGTTTTGTTGTTTGAAATCTATTGGTTTTTAACCTAAATAATTATAATCTAAATGATTGTAACCTAAAGGTTTTCACTTAGTTATGTTGTAATTTAAACTATTTTTTATTCAAACAATGAATGTTTAATTTCAAAACATTAAACCTTAAAACAACTTTTTTAACACTCAATATAATATAGTACACGAAGAAGTAATAAATATAAAAATATAGTAGATGAGATATGATAAAAACAACATAATAAAGATAGATTAACGTCAAACAATATTGATGTTATTGTTGTTTAGTGCGAGGGATAATTGCAAGAGTAAGCGACTTGTTTTCGTTAATATTTAGATTTGTTTAAAGCTTTAAGTTTCTCTTCAACAAGATCACACCTAATATTCTCCAGCTACTCATACGTAATTTTGTCATTTGGATGCAATACCCATTTATTTAATGCAGTTTCTTGCTTTTTATATGTAAGTTTGAATACCTAATAAGTGTAAAGCCTCATGAGACAATCCCACATAACACAAACTTCATCACAGTTACATGGTGGCAACGGTAAGATTATTTAATTTTTATCGTAAGTGTAGTACATTATTTTAGACCATATACTCAAAATAATTTATACCAAAGTCATTACTTGTTGTTGACACTTCATCGATGTCCAATAACAAGCACGTATCTTATTTCGTATGCCAAAGCATATTGTAGATTAAGGTTTAATATCAACAATATTGTTTCACCATATAAAAATGATAATTTATGGATGACAATAGGTCACGAATCACTTTCTAAAATGTGTCATATAATGTAATTTACGACTCCAAATCATGTCTTGACACGTTTCAGATAAGGATTACATACGACATATCATGTTTATATCCTAAATTTTATTTTTGGTTAAAACTCTCCCAGTTTAAGTTAGAACTTTGATATTTTTATATTCTAACCCAATAACATTTACCATAAATGTTTGTAGCCTAAATGATTAAGTTTGAAACACTTGAACTTAAAATAACTTTGTTATTAAAAATAATACATGTTAACATAATAAAATAAAATTATAATCAAGTCTAACAAGTTTTCATTAGAATCTTCAAGTTGGTTGTACTCAACAACATGTATTTATTTCTCTTCCTTACTAAATAAGGATTTCTTATTCACCTGATTCAACCAAGTTTTGATAATTCAGGTAGTAATACATAAATAAAACATCTCAAACGCTTCATCTTTTTGTAATGTGTGAGAGGTCAAAAACCCGATAAATTAAACCCAATTTTAGATAATCTAACATGATAACTACTTATTTTCATCCGCATGTAGATGACATTAGGGTGACACAATTTATATTGTATATGCGGTATATTTTGTAGACTACTTTGCTAAAGAATTGTGTTTCTTTATTCATCCTAGTTTCTTTCACTATGTCATCATCTTTAAGAAAGAATGAATCTTTTATCATATTTAATATGGTTCACATCATTGGTATGCAAATATATATATATATATATATATATATATATATATATATATATATATATATATATACAAAACAATAGGGAAGTATATTAAATGGAGTTGACGTAAGATTGGAGATGAGGTTAGTTAAAACAAACTAATAATGTAATAACAACATGTCAATTAACTGTAAAAAAAATACACCTAACTTCTGATATATGGGGTCAAAATTGGTTTACTTTGGGTTTATTTAAAATAAGACTGATATATGGGGTCAAAATTGGTTTACTTTGGGTTTATTTAAAATAAGACTGATTTTATAAGTACGGTTAAAATAAATTGTGAAATGAAAACATAAAAAAAACATTTAATTTCAACTCGTGTGGTTGAAATTAACTGTCTTTTGAATATTTTTATTTAGCAAAAAAAGTAAAGAATGTATTTCATCTTTATTTCAACGCAACATGTTAAAATCTGTTGTTATTTTCATAAACTAAATGTCTATACCTTAGATTAGGTGTATATTTAGAAACAAATAAATTTATCTACCTAATATTTTTATACGTTTCTTTAAAATAATACTCATTTTTTTAGTATCTCACCTAGTGTTTATTGGGGAAAATCGTTAGTTTGTTGGTTTATTTGATAAAAAATAAAAAATAAATCTCAATAATGTAATCTATTAAAATATCTAAAACAGTTAATAACATAACATCCAAAAACAAAAAAACATCATATATATCTTATACTTAACGTAAATCACTCGTCTACATACAAATCATATAATTATATTATATTCTACAATGCATCAAAAATTTCTTAGAGTAAAATATTTGGAATTCACGCCTCACATTTGGAGACCATCATCTTATACAGTATGTTATTTTCATTTTTTGTATACATTGTTTCCTCCAATGGCTCTTCTACGGCCAGAATATTGAAACAAACATACCAAAGATTTTTTCAAGTTAAAGTATGATAATCTTGGCTTTTAGTATGAATGCAAAAACCTTTAAATATCATTGGACCTACTTAGTCTACTAAAAAAATATGAGAGTCTCAACTCATCCAAGCTAAATCATCCTTGTCTAGAAATATTTTACCTCTTATGATTTTCTTAGAAACTTTCTTCCTCGGACGATACGATATGCAATACTTATGGACAAATTATAAAATTATACGATTGTGCACGTACAGATATTTCTTGTCTCTGCAATTAATAATATAGTCAAACCACGTTATATCTGGTGTGGTTTATTTCGGGCTGGGCATAATCTGGTAAAGTGTTTAAAAAATGTTTTGGTAATTTTATGGTGTTTTGTGTTTAGTGTGTAGAGTAGAGAGATAATTAAGCTGTTTATTAGTATTAAATTCTAATCACCCTCATTAATGAAAGTAGTTGGGGTATTTATACTTAATTATTGACCCATGGACTTATTGGGTCGGGTTGTGAAACCGGGTCGAGTTTAAGGACCCATTAGTCATATAGTTTTAAGTTGATTAGCAACTAGCTTATTCAGATATTTGGTGTAGTAGTTTAGTCCGAATTTCCCTTCAGATTTAATTGTGGCACAGTGACTGAAAACTATGAACTCATCAGTAACCCCTTTTAGGTCTTGCAAAAAATCTTTGGAATAGCTAAAAATCAAAAAATCAATACCAACTTATCATAATCTGGTGGTGTCATTCGAACTGCAAAAGCTTTCCTTCAATAGTAATCATGTTCGAATTTTATCAGAACTAACTTTTCATCTCAGATTTCTAAAAAACTTTCTTGAATCGTGGGACACGTGTCAAGATCTAGTTCGACCTCCCAACCGTTTTTTCTTGATTATCGCACCCACTAGGCTTAGAAATTTACCTAGGTTTTATTTTTCATACGTTTGCAGCTTTTAATTATTGCAAAAAATTAATCCATCTCCTCCTAGGTAGTTCCTCATTTTACTGTTATATATAAAATTTTCTACTATTTCATTATCTTCCACAATCACAAATATTCTCAGAGAGAAAGAGCTTAGTTTACCTTCATACTTGTTCTTGAGACATATATGTTCACAACCAGAAACGCCTTAGTTAAAGGAGGTTGGATGAACTTGTCTGAATTAGAGAGAGCATAGAAAGTTGTGAGGGACAAACGCATTGCTGCTTGTCTTCCTGCTTCTCCAAGCGAGAAAGGCAATCAGCCAAACCAGAATACTAATCAAGGGTCGTTTTGTTCAAAAAAACCTATAGTTAAGAAACTTCAATTTATAACACATATTTCCCCTCTCCCATCTGGTTCCTTATTCCAAGAATCCTAAAACCCTTTACCCAAAGAGAAAGCCGTTTCCAATGTCAAGAAACCCTCCCCTTTCATTGCAATGGGATCAGACACAAAAAAAATCACCAGACAAGTTAACTCCTCTCAGGGTTATGCGTCAATCCAAAACCAAATCCACACCTACATCTTCCAACCCACCAGTTTGGAGGTAGCAAAGGCTGTACCACAAGCTAAAACATCCAGGCAGCAGCCCCCACCACATACTAGAATATCAGAAGCGTCATCTGCACAGCCTTCTGAACAACTGTTTACAAAACCAACCAAACAACCACCCTCAAAGGCATCAGAACATCCTCATTCAAAACTATCTGAAAAACCTTTCACAGTGATGGAAGAAAATATGGAAGATAGCATAGAGGAAGCCCATTTCGAGGCTGAGGCATTCGGAAAACAGGGGATACAACTTCAGACAGGAAAGGCAAAACTAAGGTGGGCATGACTCATCCGATGCTCTTTTGGAGAGTTTGGAGAGTAAAGTGGGTCCCAGTTTTAAGAAGTTAAGTGTTAAATACATGGTGGCCCTTCAGAATATCAACTACGTGTATACCCACACAGCTGAGTTGGGTCGGATCCGTACTAAATGGAGAATCCCGGAGTCAGTAAAGATGAGGATCCCTATTACTCCGGAGACGCCAATGGACTGCAAACTGAATGAGGTGGTAGTCTACACTGAAGTATTGAACTGGGGAGTTCGGTTCCCCTTAGATCCGGAGATTGTCGGGATATTTTCATCTGATCAAGTTGTGTCCCAGCCAACTGAGCCTCAACGCTTGGTACACCCTCCTAGCCTGCATCATGAAATCCAGGTTTTCTAAGATTCCCCTACCGATAGAATAATTTGCTGTTGTGGCAAACTTATGCAAGAACCATCAGATCCCCTTCTACTGTTACAATATGGTGAATGACTACAAGGTAGTGGATGATCTCTTGGTATCCGAAAAACCTTGGATGGTGCAACTCCTCTTTATTAGTGGGACTTGGGAGAATGGCAAAAAGATCAAGGGTGACACAAACCCAAGCCTTATAACCAGTCGCTGGAAGAGCACTGATGAATTTCTCTTACCTTTTTCTTTCATCTTTTAAGTTGTAAGTTTTTCATTTTGACTAACTGATGTTTCTTCCCAGTTCTTCCGAAAAACTTTTTGGGCTGTCTAGAGGCAGGGCAGAATACTTGCGCTAAGATAAATGCTTGGGTTGCGGAGCAATGGGGGAATGCCTTCCATAATTGCTTCAAATCAGAAAATTTTATAAGGTCTCACATGTGGAACACCATAGGTAGAAGAGATCTTTCATGGGAAGAGTTAACCACCCTTCCCCCTGCTGATGTGATCCTGAAGAGAACAAAAGCCAAGGATACTAAGTTGTATCTGCCTTCCAGGTCTAAAACCCCTAGCAAAATAAAGAATAAGAAGAAGAAAACCACAACAGACCTAGCCCAAACAACTATAGAGGGGACCAGTTTGGAGAACCAGGGAGGAATCAATGGGGCTTTGCTAAAAGCATTGGAGATAACTGCAAAGGAAGCTAGAGGGTCAAAGAACCCACCAAGGCCTCCTAAAAAAGATAAGAAATGCAAGGCCAGTACCGATAAGAAGGATGGCAAGAAATAAAAGGTCACTCTGGGAGTAGAGATAATCCTTCGCCAGTCATCCTCCCAGCTCCTACCGACCCCACCTTACAAGAGGAAATTCCAACTGATCTCCATTCCGGACAGGTTGATGGTGACGGCAATGATGACGTAGACCTTGAAGCCTTTCAAGACATTAGTATCTATTTTAATGATCTCAAGAAAAATGACTTTGCAGGTCATTACCGCCCTTCCAGTTCTTCCAAGATGGTAACTTATAACGGGAAGTCCTACTCTATATCTGGGGAACAAGATACCTTGAGCTATGCCCTCCTATGATATATCCGACCAGTACTCGATTTGGAGAGACAGGTAAAAACTCAAACAAGAACTATTAATTCTCTAACTACTGACAATCAAAACTTATCAGATAATCGTCTTAGTGCTCAACAAAGCATAGAGGTGCTGAAGAAGGAAAAAGAAGAGTTAGCGGCCAAGATGGTTGCATCAGAGGCGACCAACACTGAGCTTCAAACCAAATACTCCAACCTGGAGACCTCTTCTTCACAAAACCTCACAGCCTTGAAGGAGAAATTGAAACTACGGATGGTGTTATACAAACTTTATCCGATGAGAAGACTAAGTTGGAGAACACTGTTCAAGAGAAGATTAAAGAGAAAGAGGCCCTGGAACGTCAACAAAAAAGGTTGTCGTCATAGGTATAGAGAAGTATAATAATGAGATAGTGGATTCCCTAGAGAAGAGGGATGATAGGATCAAATCCGATATGGTGTTGTTGTTTCATGAGACCTTTCCTAAGAGGATCAAATCCCATTCCACAATCTAGCAGACGACGACAAACGCAACTACTCTAGTGGAATAGATTAGTAAACTTCTATTGGGACTTATATTGATTCGACTAGAGGGACTCCTAGCAGCAAACTTGTATGAAGGGGCCCCACGGAGACGCAGGAGATGCAGGAGCCGCTAGCTGACCAATAAAGAAATAATAGGCCAGAGGGATGGGCTCATTCGACTAATCAGAGATCCCTGGCCCTACCTAACACAGAGATGTCCCTGAAGGATTGGTTGATCGGAAAGTTCAGGCAGGAGTAGGACATTCTAACAAAATCTTTCTGATTCGCTAGCTCTCAAATCCTATTTTTTCGTCGGGTGAATTCTAAGGTCCCTTATTCCGGTTGTAAAGCGGAAGAAGAGGGAGAATGGGCACAGCCCCACTAGCAGCCCGTTCGACCCGAAAGGAATTGAAAATGAAAGAAGAATCTGTGTTCACTATCTGTGGAGTAACTATCCAACATCTCCTCTTCTTAGAGCCAATGCTTGCCATGGCTTGTGCTTCATCTCCATAGAAAGCGAACCGCACTTTCCAATCCGCCCTTCTGCCATTCATCAACTTCCTATCCAACCCAAAAACTCTTATTCGTGGTTGAGTGCTTCGAATAGGATCCGATCCCATCCCAACAGTCAAACTCTTTCCTGACTCGGCTCACCTCTGAAGCTGGAATGCCTTTATAGGGGAGGCTACCCGAGGAATCGAAATGTTTGAAGTGGGATGTGGAATGTGATTAGTGATGGATGGTGATTCTGAAATAAGTTCTGCATCAGATGAAGGAACGGGTGAGAGTTCAAGTGCTGAACTCAAAAATCCCAAAAAATATTATAGTGAAGAAAAATCTGAAGGGAACAAGCCCTAAGGTTTTATTATGTAATTTTTTATTTTTGAAATACTAAAGTCCTTAGATGGCCAAGGTATTTTCTGTACTATTAATCGGTTTGAGTCCGATCAGGTTTAATTATTCAATTTCCCTTTTGTATAATAATTTTTTTAAATCTTTCATGGCTAATGTTTAAGTAGCCCTTAAAATTTCAGAAGTGTTGAATCGAGAGTATCCAATATCTCCGATCACATGCGTTTAATAATTGTGACCAAGTGTTAAACATATCCGATCAACTCAAAAAAACTTGAGAGCCGGGGTGTTGAATAAGAAATTTATATTTGAATTGAATTGAAACAAAATCACACCAAACTTTTGAAGAAAGCATCATATATTATTGAAAAATTCGGACACCTCATTAAAACCCCCCCCGCGCCACCAGGGTAGGAAAGAGAATGCCATTTAATATTTACATTTGTATTTAACAAGTAAATATTTACAAAAGAACTTTATTCTAAATATAACCTGAGATGCTCAACAATCCATGGATTCTTTAGAGCTCTTCCTTCTTTGTTTTGGAGCATGTACATCCGTGATTTAACCGTTTTACAGACCACATAAGGGCCTTCCCAGTTCGGAGCCAACTTACCGAACTTCTTCTCCTTGGTATGTAAAAATACTTTTCTTAAAACTTTATCCCTTGTTTGAAAATCTCTTCTTTTGACTTTGGAAGCAAATCTACTCCTCATCAAATGCGCTTTAACCCTTTTTTTCTTTTATTAAATCCAACTGATTCCTAACTGTTATATCATTAGCCTGTTCGGAATAGTTTTGGACTCTGTGTGATGGTAAAGTAGCCTATATAAGAGTAATTGCATCCACCACATATACCAAAGCAAAAGGAGATTCTTCTGTTGCAGCCCGAGGAGTAGTTCGGTAGGCCCACAATACTTCTTGTAAATAACTTGGCTATTTTCCTGCAGCTCCTTCCAAATTATTCATTAATCCGGACAAGATAGTTCTAATTGCAACCTTGACTTGGCCATTTGCTTGAGGGTGGAAAGGAGAAGAAAAACAATGTTGAATCCCTCTAGAGGTACAGAAGGCTTCTATGTCTTTGTTATCAAATTGTGGCCCATTGTCTGTAGTAATCTTCTGAGGAACCCGAAACCTACAGCATATGTTGGATATGATAAATTTAATAACGACTTTCAAAGTTGTTCCAGCCAAAGGAGTTACCTCTATCCATTTAGATAAATAGTCAATGGCGACTATAATAGTTCTACACCCACCGGATGTCATAGGAAGAGGCCCAACTAAATCCATCCCCCACCTGGCAAAGGGTACTGGTTAAGAAAAAGACTTCATAGGTACTGATGGCACATGAATTTCATTCTCATATTTTTGACATGGATCACATTTCTTCACCATTTCTTTAGCATCTGCCATTATGGTTGGCCAATAGTATCCGGCTAACAAAAACTCTTCGGGTCACTCCCCTATAGCCATAGTGTGTTGACCCTTCCTCATCATGTAATTCGGATAATACAACCTTGAGATTCTTCAAACCCTAAACAGGGTAGGAGAGGCCTACTAAAAGACTTTTTGTAAAGAACCTCTCTTATTATTAAAAAACCACGAGCCTTGTACTTAATTTTCTTTGCCACAACTTTATCCGAAGAAAATATCCCATCAGAAATGTATTGGAAGAGAGTGTATCTCCAATATTTAGATTGAATAACAAGTATGGTCATATTATCTTCATCATTTTTCTTTTGATCTATCTGTATGGATGGACATTCTTGTACAAAAATCCAGGGGTAAGATTCAGAAGAGGCTATAGTTTCCAAGGAGTCTGCCAAAGTATTTTCCGATCTGGGAATATGCTCATAGCAAATACCTTTAGAGTTGGTTGCCACTTCTTTTAACATAAGAAAATACTTGACCAATTGTTCTTTCTGGACTTCAAACTACCCTTGAGCATGATGGATGAGTAAATGAGAGTCACTCATTAACCGGACTCTCTTAGCCCCACATAAAAGAGCTAGCTTAAGACCAGCTATGACTGCTTCATACTCAGACTCATTGTTGGTGGCCCTGAATTCAAAGCATATAGCTTGCTACATTTAATCACCATATGGGGAGGTTATACAAATTCCAGCTCCACAGTCCATAGTGCTTGATCCACCATCAGTTTGAACCACCCTTTTTTTGTAAAACCATTTTCTGATTCCTGTCTGGAAGATCTGTCAGCATGAAACTCTACCAAGAAGTCAGCCATTGATTGGGCTTTAATTGCTATTTTAGGGGTAAAGTCAATATCGTAATCACCCAATTCCACTGACCACTTGGTCATTCTGCTTGATATGTCAGCTTTTGAAGAATATTTTTCAAAGGGAAAGATGTTCGGACAACAATAGAATGAGCTTGGAAGTATGATCTCATTTTTCTTGCTGCAGTTACCAAAGCCAATGACAACTTCTCCAACCTTAAGTATTTTCTTTTAGCATCCAGTAAACTCTTACAAATGTCGTACACCGGACAGGCATAATTGTCCACTTCCCTTACTAGGACAACACTTATAGCGCATTCTGATACATCTGGATACACAAAAAGATTTTCTTCCCGAACAGGATTGAAAAGAGTTTTGGGTGAAGACAAATGTTTCTTTATTTCAATAAAAGCTTGGTCGCACTGTGGGGACCAATTGAAGTCTTTAGAATTTCTCAATACTTGGAAGAACGGAGCGCACTTGTCTGATGACCTTGAAATAAATATGTTCAATGCAGCCAACCTTCCTGTGAGCCTTTGAACTTCTTTAACATTTCGAGGAGGGTCCATTGCTAATAAGGCATTAGGCTGGTCTGGATCAGGATAGATTCCTTTCTCACTTATTACATAGCCCAAGAATTTTTCAGATCGGACCCCAAACACACACTTCTCAATGTTTAACTTCAAATTCACAGTTTCTAAATTGGAAAATGTATCTTGAAGGTCAGATATGTGTAAATCTTCCTCCAAGATTTTAACCATCATATCATCTATGTACACTTCTATATTCTTGCCAATCTGATTAGCAAAAGTTTTATTCACCAGCCTCTGATAAGTGGCCCTATAATTTTTCAACCCGGAGGGCATCAACTTATAAAAATGAAGACCTTTATCTGTGATGAAAGTAGTGTGATCGTGATCTTTCGGATCTACTTGTATGTGGTTATATCCTGGAAAGGCATCCATGAAGGACAATATTTTGTTTCTAGATGTGGAATCCACGAACTGATCTATCCGAGGAACGGGATAAAGATCCTTAGGGCATGCCCTATTGAGGTTAGTGAAATCAATACTCATATGCCATTTTCCATTCTTTTTCTTGACTAACACAAGGTTGGCAGTCCACAACGGGTACTGAGATTCTTTAATATGACCCATCTTGGTCAACTGATCAACTTCTTGAGCAATTACATCTGTTATTTCCTTGGAAAAAGCTCTCATCTTCTGTATAATGGGTGCAATATCACTCCGGATAGATAACTTGTGTGAAATAACATATGCTGGTACTCCGGTTACATTATTGTTGCACCATGCAAACACATGTTGATTATTCATAAAAAATACAAAAATTTATGCTTTAATTGTGGCTCCAATTTGGAACCAATCTTAACATTATTGCCCTTTACGAGGGAGTGTGTTTCAACCTCTTCAATAGGTATTATAATAATGGGAGCCTCTCTGGGATCATCAATCTCACTCTCCTCAGTAAAAGGCTCCGGTAGCTATTAATCTTTGTTAATCCGGACTGCCCCTCAAGTTTTAGGAGCAAGAGCTGTTGCATAGCACTCCTTGGCAATCTTTTGATTACTCCGGACAACGCCTACTTGTCCCTGAACTGCATACTTCAAGCACTGATGGAATGTAGAGGCCACATCATGCATTCTGGAAAGCCAAAACCACCCAAAATTTGCATTATACGATGTGGGGTAATCCACCACAACAAATAGTACTCTTACCATCTTTTTAAAAGGCCCCTTGCCCAACAACACTTCCTCTTCGAACTCCCCAATTACATCTGTATAACTCCCCGTGAAGCCTATAATGGTTTTGTTTGAACGTTGGATAACTGTTGGATTCTTCATTTGCTTGTAGGAGCTTAAAAATAGGATGTTTGTCTAACTGCATGTATTAATCAAAATTCAGCGTATATCATTTCCCCTTAAAAAAGCCCATATGACCACTGCATCCTCATGAGGTCCTACAATGTCCCTCAAGTCGTCTTCATCAAAGACTATAAAATGGGAATCGGGATTGACACTGATGGGAAGATATTCCATATTCTAACTGAGTGGCCAAATTATGGACATGCCTCTTCCTTGATGGAGTGGTAGGTGCAGTCACAGTATCTCCTCCAAAAATGGTTAATGAGTCGAAGAAGCTGATCAGTCTGGAAACTGTCTTAGTTTTCTCTGCTATCACCCCACCTTGTTTTAATTTGGATATAGATCCAGATACTCAGAGTCTACATCAAATCTTTCAAGAATCATCATCGCACCGTCTTGAGTAGATGTCCTATGATTGTTTGAAGGACCCGTCCGGGGAGCATTATGTTGTGCATTATCCAGTATGTTTCCACTTTGCTTTTTAACAGAGGCTCCCAACTTGCCCTTCTCAATAAAATTTTATACCTCTTGTTTCAATGTTATGCAATGAGTATCATGGCCTATATCATTGTGATACTGGAAAAAATGTGTGTTCGGGTTCTCCCTGGGGACTGCAATACTTTCGATTTTGAGAATTGCACTTCATTCTTGGTCTTATCATAGATTATGGCTACATTCTACCCCAATTCAGCGAACCACTCGGGTTGGACCCAGGGACCCCTCTTACTTCTGGTTTGTTGGCTCTGGGTCTGGTTGGATTGATTCTGCTTGGACCGGTTAGACCCTTGTCCGGTCTCATTTTCCTTGTAACTGGATTGGTTAGTGGCTAGAGAAGCTGATGTTGTAGTTGTGGACCTCACCTGACGGTGCACCCTTATTTTCTTTGTTTCTTCTACATTGATCTGTTTTCCCACTTGGTTCAATAAACCACCCCAGGTCATAGCCTTCTTCCGAGTCACAGAATCAGCTAAATTCCCAGGATTTAAACCTTACCTAAGGGAAGCAATTGCCACATGTTCAAAGCAATCTGTTAGCCCATTTTTTGTATTCATAAAACGACTTATATAATCTTTCAAGGACTCATTTGGTTCCTGAGCGCAATGGATAATGGGTTCCCTATTACCCTTTAGCTCCTTACTCCCAATAAATTGCCTCCCGAAGGCAACCCACAATGTATCAAAGTTTCTAATACACCCCTCAGGTAAACTGTTATATCATTTAAGAGCACTCTCCGTAAAAGTTTGGCAGAGAGCTCTACACAAAAGCTTATCATTGTCGTCAAAGTTCATCATGAAATTTTTGAATTGTTCCAGATGGTTGTCCGGATCTCGACTCCCATCGTATTTCTCCATCTTGCAGCTATCAAATCTTTTAGGAAGGCGCCCGGAGATTATTTTTGCAGAAAAAGGCGATTGCCTCCAATTCTTACTGCGACTGAAAACAGTATCTTCATTCGGGGTTGTAAAAATACCTGGTTCGGACTGAAAGGTAAAAGGATCAATCAGTAACTGGTCAACATGCTTATGAGATGATCCTTTACATAGATTCCTTTTGAGTCTACCATGGTTATCCCTCTTCCTCGAATTATTTTTAGTTAACCTTATCTTTTTTTAGATCTCCCTTCATCACTGCTTGAAGATAGTGATTCTTCAAGTTCTGTCTCATTTGAAGAACTGCTAGAGGACTCAGATCCAGAACTCTCAACAGGCTTAGACCGGTGTGTTTTTTTTAGCTGATGTGAGTCTTCAAAGACTGCACATTTTCTCCAGGATTGTCAGCGTGGTGAAGTACTGACGCTCCGGATTTTTCCTTGATACATTTTTCTGCTTGTTTTATAGCTCTTAACGCCTCTATTTCAACCCTCAACTGGTCTCGCTCCTAAATAATTTACTCCTTATTTTCCTTTGCACCCTCCACCTCTGGGGTGGAGTATTTGGCCCATTTGGATCCATCCGATCTGCTTTACTTGCTGGTTTTGAATGTAAAATTCAGACACCGTCACCTCCCACTGTGGTCGCCAATTTGGTGTGGTTTATTTCGGGCTGAGGGTAAATTGGTAAAGTGTTTAAAAAATGTTTTGGTAATTTTGTGGTGTTTTGTGTTTAGTGTGTAGAGTAGAGAGATAATTAAGTTGCCTACTAGTATTAAATTTGGATCAGGCTCATTAATGAAAGTAGTTTGAATATTTATACTTAATTATTGACCCATGGGCTTATTGGGTCGGGTTGTGAAACCGGGTCGAGTTTAAGGACTCATTAGTCATATATTTTTAAGTTGATTAACAAATACCTTAGTCAAAAGTTAGTGCATTTGTCATGTTCGGCTATTTGATGTAGTACTTTAGTCTGAATTGTCCTTCAGATTTAATTATGGCACAATGACTGAAAAATCTGAACTCATCAATATCCTCGAACTATTTAATTGTATGTATATAAAATAACTTGAAATATAAAAAAACAAATTACCAAATATAAAATATTCTAATAAAAAATAGAAGAAATATTAATTACAAGTATTGTACCCCCCGGTAAACGGTCAATAACGAGATGTTTTATCTAAAGATGTCCAATGAAGAATTTACGTGGGTATTTAGTAGCTATGTAGCCCACATAAAAATATACGAAATATATATGGCATAATCCCGCTAGGTTTCTGGTTTGAAACAGCCAAATGGTCGTATATTCATCATCCAAACAAGGTAATAAAGTTGTATATCTTCTTTGTACCATGTATGTAAGCTGAATGTAACATATTAAATTTTTCTGCCAATATATGAACACCTATGTGTATTAATCTAATAGATTTAAGTCATTGAGAGAATACTACCAATCAACATCTATTGATATATCGCTCTTGTCTGAGAAAATGATGCAACTGAATAGAAATATGAGATGCATTCACCAGAAACGTCGTATATAAACAACTGACCTTCATCGGCCAAAATATTAATTGAAGGAGAAAGTGTATTTTGATTAAGACATTCTAAGCGCGCTCTATTTTCAAAGTTCAACCTCTTCTGTGGCTACTCTAAGCAAAATACCAAACAACATTGATATTATTGTAACCCTTATATCTCTGTCTTTATTGTCTGCTAGGTCGAAAAGTTTTTTATGTACTGGTAGACTTATAATATTGACCACATCGTCTAATTGGATTGTTATCTCTTTCAATAAAAACAATAAAGTTGTTGGTCTTTACATACCATCTTTCAATGAATACAGTAGCTAGTGAGATATTCAGGTGTTAATGAAGCAATCTGGCCCATCATTGGTTTGAAGATAATTTTATTGACAACTTCATGCACGTACTTTTGGATGGTCAAGTCTCAATAGAGCAACAAACTTCGTGTGTCGTAAAAGTGAAAGTTGTATCTTATATTTCTCCTACAAACCAACAAGTATATATTTTTGATATAATATAATACAATAAATGTTCATGAATTGAATTATAAAATTATATATATATATATCATTCTTATATGCTTACAATGTCGTGATAGACGTAGTATGTTATGTGATTTAAGAATCCGGTGTATAATTTTGGTATGTAAAAAAATCTTACTTAAAACTCTCTAGTTTTCTCCATATCTATGGTTGGTTCATCCTCCTCCAGATGTGAATCTTTAGCCTCTAGGTTTGGTATATGAAGTCATAAAGAATCCTTATCAACCCATCATCGGTTTTATCTAACCAACTGTTTTGTAGGTTCGATCGTTTCAATCCAATTGTGTAGTTGAGACTCATATTCACTCGTGAATATGAGCCTACACAACTCTTCACATCTTTATTAGTTGTATATTGTTACAACAATTTGAACATAATAAAAAAAATACATAAAATATATCCAAAACTGAATTAACATTGATTTATAGGGTTAAAATATATTACACTATAATTGTAGCAGATTTTGACTCCCCCGATCGAACTTTATTGTGTTGGAATTGCAATAAATTTCAAACTAAATGGTCAAAATCATGTGACATTTTACGTTATTTTAGTTGTATATAAATCATGTGATTTATTCTGGCTGCATGAGATTTATCTCCTTATATGGCAACGATGAGTATCTTTATTACTTATATAAAAAATACCTATAATTTTGTTTGTTTAATTTATTAATTTTACTTGATAATAATTTTTATATCTAATATATTATAGTTTTATTTGGTTTTCTATATATAAGTCCATTATTATTAATCATCTTCATATGATGTACAAAAAATATTGTTGTTCATGATTTAGTCAAAAGAACACCAATCGATTCTTTCGTCATTCATATTATCAGGCCAAATACTAACACTCCATTGACATAGGTTTTTATTTAACGATAATATCGAGAGACCAATATATTTCAGTTCATCTTTGCGAAGAGGGTTATCCTGTAACTCAACTCTATAAATTTGAGAATAAGATGAGTTTGGGATTGCTTATTAGGTATTATTCAATCCTCTCGCATATGTCATATAACTGATCCTGAAATCCAACACCATGGACAAAATTTAGCATACCTCTAGCAAGATTTGTATCCAATAATAAGTTTTGATGTCGACTAATGAGAAGTTGTTGTACCACAATAGAATGCAATCATAATTATTACTAAAATTAGTGTAACGATATTTTTATTGTTGGGTATGACAATACAACTAGATCTTCTGGTTTTGACCTTATGAATCTTAACCAATTGTGTCATTTCTTAAATTTCAATAATGTTTCACCTTCTTTTTTAATGACCAATCAATCTTTATATACTTTTTTTTCAAATGTTGTATAATTTTTTACCTTTTCTCATTGGTATAATTGTGTTTCTGATGGAATTGCATCATTTTCAAGTTGTTCAAGTTATTGTTTGTTAAGAAAATCCTAAACATATATAGGTTGGGGAAACCAAACAAGATATATGAAAATATAGAGTGGGTGCAATTAAATTAGATTTAAAATTACATTTAAATTACTACAAACATCAAACAACACAAATTTTATGTAATCGAAAGAATATGTAACATATCTGATTTATATATGAAAAATTACAAAAACAATACAAGAACACTAAATACAAGCCTACACACTCCGTATAAAACTTCGCAAGAATAAGGTACAATTTCAAATGTTTCTCTCACCTTTCAATATTTCTCTTGGTATCTATTAGTGATTTTTTGTCAAGATTTAATCAATTCTAAAATCACTCAATTCTTTCAGCTTTTGTTTACTTTATAAAATATCTAATATACAGGTGTTGTTACCTTATATATATATATATATATATATATATATAGGATCTTCAGTGGGATGCATTTAAACACAAGCATACACCATGATCACAATAACAAACCAAACTTGTATCTTTATCAATATCGACAATTATGACCAAATAATTAACACACATGTACCAACCTCATGATCAATGACTATAATCTAATAGTGAAATTAATCAATTATAATAAACGTGTACCATATTGACACATAAACTGTTATTCATAGTTTCAAGTTTTTTCCTAGAACAACTAAAGATTGGAGTTATCCAATGTCGAACCCTATTCTAAAACAAAACCCCAATTATAAGGTGGAACCTCTTTCTAAGGCAAAACCCCCTTCTAAAAATTATCCCAAATCGAGAACTAACTCATACACCTAACCTTAACCCAAACCGAGGCCAACCTTCCTACAGTGGACAAAACCTTCATGTCGAAGTGGATCCCCTTACGGAGGTTGAACTCATTTTCAGATGCCATAAATCGTGTCGCACCCGTGCTCCATTTTTAGTTACTTAAGATTAAATCTAAATCCACCTATATTTATAGTAAATTTATACATTGTCCCATGTCTAAACTACTCTTTATCAAATAAACTCAATTAATTTGCATCTCAAACATGAACAAGTCTCATACAATATGTGAATTTTAAAACCGGTAATACCTTTGTTAAAGCATCATAAGGAGATTATTTACTTATAAACCTGCAGTTTCTTTCTCTCCACCATATTTTTGGTGACGTGAATCTTTACATCTATATATTTTATCCTCTAATAGAACTTATGATTTCTCATCAAGTGAAGAACACTGATTTTATCATAGAATAATGTCACTTTTTTATACTAGTTATCTCACTTAACAATCTTTTTAACCATATGATTTCTTTACTTGAATCAGTTGCAATCGTATATTCAGCTTGTAGATAAGAAGACGACATACTTTTATAGACTATAACCATTACCCAAATACTATGAAAAAATCCCCATAATTTGACTTTTTGTATTAAGGAAACCTACAAAATCAGAGTCTACATGCCCTATCAACATTTCATCATCATTATGCTTCTAATTATAACACATTCAAATACCTAATGTACCTCTCAAGTATTTTATGAGATATTTAAGGCTATTTCAATGAGGTATCTCTTGATCTACCATAAATTTTCTCAAAATACCAATAAAGTATGCAAGATCAGGTTTGGTGCAAATCATAAGATACATAATACTTTCAGTGAAATTTGTATAGGGTATATTTTATATAAACTTATTATCTTGTACGTAAGTTGACTTTGTTATATCAAGATGAACTACATAATTATATTCCATATACTTTATCAATATATCACTATACTTCTAATTATAACAGACTTCAATACCTAATGTACCCCCCGAGTATCTCATGATCCATTAAAAGGCATGCTAGTGAGGCCTCTTTGAATCTACTATAAAAATTATCTTAGGATACCATAGAGTATGCAAGATCATGTTTGATGCAAATAATAGCATAATCTTTCAATAAATTTTGCATAGAGTATATTTTGTATAAACTTATTATCTTGTGCCTAAACTGATTTTGTTGTATCAAGGCAACCTACATAATTTGATTTTGTATACCTTATCAATATTTTATCAAAAAATAGACTTCTAATTATAACACACTATAATACTTAATGTAACCTTCAAGTATCTGATAAGAAATTTAAGGGCATGTCAGTGATGCCTCTATAAATCTACCATAATCTTCTCAAAGTACAAATAAAGTATGCAAAACTTCATGAGTTATAATAACTTTAAATTTAGCGCCAATACTAGTTTCTGAATTCTAAACTTCATGAGCATGTTTTGTATGTATTCCCCTTAAAATAAGAATATATAACCTCTTAATTTGTTTCTCTTAATGTGTATCCCAAAAATAATTTTAGTTTCTAGCATATCATTTATATCACTTATTTAATCTTAGTCTTCATATTTTTAATTTTCATCCGAAACTTTCCAACTATAAGTATGTTATGAACATAAAATACTAATAAAATTTGTATATCCATATGTGTGTTTCCTCATTGAAATATACACAACTATCATAACAATTTTTAAAATAATTTATGGACTTCATGAAGGATTCAAACCTCTTATTTCATTATCTCAGTGCCTGCTTCAGTCCATACAGAGGTCTTTTAACAAACACATATCAGTCTTCTGATATTTTTCAAACTCTTGAGGTTGTCTCATATATATGATATCCTCCAGTTATCTATGTAATAAGAAAATGGTAATATTTATATAATATAACTCAAGATCAAAACTTGCAACAATTACCAATAGAATTCTTATAGAGGTTTGTTTCATAACTGATGAGTTAATCTCATTAAATATAATATATTATTTTGTGTAAAGCCCTTAGCCACCAATCTAGCTTTGTATCCATGTAGTTCAACTTTAGGAATACATTTTTTATTTTTAATATATATTTACACTCACCAAGCTTCTAATTCTTTGGGTTTTTAAATAAGAAATCAAATTCTATTTTTTTAGATTAATTCGGTTCTTCCTTCGCGACCTTTTGTAATTTTAGTGTATCATTACTTTTAGTAGCGTCGCAATAACTCTCAGGTTCAAGAAAATTTTCTTATATTTCAATATATAAATACTAACATATAATGTTAGCATGGTAGTACCTCTGTATATGCATGATATGTATCCGATCTCTATCACTCACCATCTAATGATTATCAAAATATTATTATTTATCTTCAGTTTAATTATTTGAAGCATCCAAGTTATCAGAAGCTAAGCCAAGGTCGAACCTATAGAGGGTTTAGCTTCTTCTATAGAGACCGAACCTATATTGAGCATAAAACCAGCTCTTACAGAAGCACAATTAGCTTCACATTTTTATTCAAACTCCATCTCAACTTCAACTCCAACCTCGACAGTAGTACGTGTAGATTTAACCCTATTGACGAGTGGAATTTCAACTTCATTGAATATTTATTGTTGTTATTAAATCCTTCTCATTCACAAGTCTTATACACCACAACTTATACCCTTTAATCCTTACTGATAATCGATAAATATACATGTTAGTTCTCTTGGTTGAAGCTTGACATGCTTCACAAGTTCATAAAAAACATATCATAACACTCTCAAGTGGCTCGACACCAGTTTTAATCCAGTGTACCTCTCTTGAGGATATTTGAATTCAAGCTTTGAATAGGTTCTCTTGTTCATGATGTATGCAACTACTTTGATAGTTTTTCCTTAATACATCTTGTCCACTCCAGTTGTTGGAAGATTACACCTCACTCTCTCGAGTGAGTTTACGTTCATTCCCTCACTAAGACCATTTTGTTGAAGACTTTATTTCACGGTTCCATATCTAAAAATATCAATTTTAGAACATTAAACAATTATAACACATTTATATCACATCATGATCAGCGAGTATGATCAAATGATACACTCAATAAATTATTAAAAACTTGTATCATATTGATACATCATCTATTATTTAATAAATCCAAACCAATATATCAATCTTAGTTTCATATTGTTCACCAAAATAACCAAAACTTGGAGCTACCTGAGACAGAACCCCCTTCAGTGACTTATCATGAACCGAGACAAACTCATACTCTAAACTTTAACCCAAACCAACGTCGATCCTCATGCAGTGATTGAACCCTCCATATAAAATTTGATCCCCTATAATCATGAAACTATTTTTTTGAGGTCATAACTCATGTCGAGCTCGTGTACCATCTTCAGTCACTTTGAGCATAAACCTAACATTTTTCTTGTGAACTTTCATCATATTCCGCATTTGTGGGTTCTTATTTTTGTGGGCTCTCAGTAGATTTCATATCTTTGGCATTCACTACTTGTAGATTTATAGAACCGACGACTTCCTCCATTGTCATGATGTATGCCACCCTAATAAATGTTGACCAAATATTGTTTATATCTAATGGAACTCTTTTGAAGAAGACTCTTAATATCGAAACGTATTAAGAGTCTTATAATATCTAGTTCTTCCAAGAGTTGACATAGATTTTGTTATGAATAATCTTAGTCAGTCCTAGTAGTCTCCTATAATGATACATTAACGTAATTTAAAAAGGATGTTAAGATACTTATCTGGCACGCATTGGCTTGGTCTTCATATCAAACTTAACCCATATCTTCACTTGATAGAGTACTCCTACACAGACTGGGAAAGTTTTATTAATGATAAAAAAATATGTTAGAGGTTACCACGTTTGTTTTTGTGACACTCCTGTCTTGTGTCATTTAAGAATAAAAATATTATTGCTCACTCTAGCACAAAGTCAGAATAGTGAATTATTGTCAATCTTTATGTTGAAATGACGTGGCTTTGATCCATCCTTAGTGATTTCCATTTTCCACTAACAAGAACCCCAATTATCTCGTGTGATAATTTACGGGGTGAGTTTCCTAGCCTTGAATCCCATTTTTATGCTAAAAACATATGGTTCATCTAAGTTTAAATTTTTTATATTTTGCTTGAGATCAATTATGTGCCCTCACATGACTCGATAATTGTTTGTCTAACTAATTCATTATCGCACTCGTGTTTTGAGTTTATTCGATCCATACAGTTAGGCTCACACACTCGGTGCTCTATTTGAGGGAGAATGTAAATAGTAAAGTCTTAAAAGAGAAGATAATAAGTTTAGAGAAAATAAAATGATTGAAATGAAGAATTATAAATAAAGAAGCTTAGAGAAGGCACTCCAAAAGCTAGGGTAAAACTGAAACTAAAGTTCAGTTTTAACGTTAGTATCCTTTACCAAATGGTTCATTTTGTGGTTTAATGAAATGTTGAGTTTTATTTTTTATACTAAACAAGTCTTATTGGAAATTGGTTGCACCAAAGAAGACTTATGTTGTTATGTGCCTCTACAACTTGAGCACAAAATCTTAATAAAAAACAAACAAAATAATTAATAGTTAAGAAGCCGTTGCAGATAAGGTTTGTTATTATTACACAGGCTATATAAGGAAACATAACCATTAATGTAATATTGAAGAATTCGAATAATAAAATACTAAAACGTTGTCACCAACAATACTCTAAAATTATATTTTCTAACTTGGTATCATAACACTTCTTGCTTCATTATCCATGAAAGCAACCAATAACTCACAAATGCTTAGTACAATATCACCAACCTCTTAAAAGTCGCTAGTAGATCCTAACATCAATGACATAAAATTAGATATAAAAAATTACCTTTTATGGAAGACTATGATCCAGCATACCATTATAGGTCATAGAATAACAAACTTCATTATTGAATACAAGCAATGTCCTTCATCCAAAATCAATCAGATTGATGATGAAAATATCAAAAAGATTATAATGCTCAGTATAACTGTTGGATATTCATAGATCAGTTGCTACTAGGATGGTTATTCAGTATGATGACCCTTAGGTTGTATCTTAGTTAATAGAAGATGAGACTTCTAAGAACCTATGAGATGTAGCTACCAAGCTTGTTGGTTCACGGACAAGGTCATGAATCACTATCTTCAAGTTAAAGTTCTAGAGAGCCAAAAAAATAAACTATATCTACAGAATAATACCTCACTAAGATGAATAATATCGTTGATAATTGGAAATTGGTTGGTAATCTACTATAACTATAAATAATTTAGTAACTTATATCCTTGTTAGCTTGGATGTTGAGTATACTCCTATAAGTGTTGGCTAGTTGGAAAAAAGAGGTTGTTAACTGACTGGACCTTCAAACTACTATATTAACTTCTGAGAGCATATTTGGACAATTAAATAATCTACAAAACCCTTTTGCTAACCTCAATCTTGTCTTTGTTAATATTTTATCTATTAAACTTGAACATATAGACCATAATAACAAATAAAATGGCCAGATAAATGGTCAGTGTAGAATGAGAGAGTTGAAATGAAACATATGCACATTGTAAAATCTCGTCTCACTCTTGTGTTTCTAAGGTTTATTCCACAACAATATTTCTCATATTATGTTTCTACACTCTTGTTTTGATTCATTTAATACCCTATGAGAAGTTATATCACAAAAAAAAAACAGATTATTATTTTCTAAATACTTTCGTGTGCATACTTTTCATGCTTTAAACCATACCATAGTTATAAATTTTAGTTTCATTGTACCAAAATATGTTTTCTTATGTTACTTTGATACCCATAAGGGGTAAACAATGTTTGAGCTATAGTAGGAAGCTTATTTGTGGAAGTGTCATCTTTAATAAGTATAACTTTTTCTGTTCTGCATGGTTTCTAAATACTAAAATATATGAGTTTACTACTTATGTCTCCTATCATTCGTGGTTTTTTAGTTTTTATGTGTCTCTTGGTGAATCTAATTCTTCAACTCATGTTAAAAATACATATTGTTTCTCTACTAGCATGGAACTTGTACCTCTACCTAATCATTACTTTAGTAATGAAGCTCTACAACCTTATGTCTCCCTACCTATCAGTCTTTTAACACTTGACACTGGACTTATTGACCATTTACAAACCACAAACAAACATCATGCAATTAATGAAAACACTTTAGAGCAATCATAGTTAACCAAGAAATCACACACAACAAATATACTTCCTGATACTTCAAACGACTAAACAAAGATCATACATTATCAAAACATAGAACAAAAATCAATTGCATAGAAAACAAATTCACTTGCTGCCAAAGAATCTAACCATAACCTATCGCAGCAACCATACAATCCTAATCAAACAAGTATTCTATGAAAATCAGAGCTAATAGTGGAATTTTCAAACCTAAATATGTATGCACAAGACATACTAACACTACTTGGACCTAACCTATTGAACCTATAAAGTTTTCTATTATTGTTTCTCATTCAAAGTGGTTAAAAGCAATACGAACAAAGTATAATGTCATACAAAGCAAAAAAAAACATAGAATCTTGTACCTTGGTGCTCTACTATGAATGTAGTAGGTTGTAAGTGGGTATATATACTCAAACCAGGATGACGCAATACAACGGTATAAAGCAAGGTTAGTGGTAAAAGTTTTTCATTACAACCCTAGAATAGATTTTGAAACCTTTAGCCTAGTGGTCAATGGTTCAAAATACTAGATTGGTTCTCACACTAACTATTTCTAAAGGGTGGTCTCTAAGACAGTTGGACATAAATATTGTATTTCAAAATAATTTTCTGATATAAATTATTTATATTAATTAACCTTAGGGTTTTGAAGACTTTGTGAAGCATGAATTTTTTTTCAACTTCATAAATCCCAGTATGGTTTAAAACAATCTCTTACAACTTGATATGTAGGATTTTAGAGACACACTCTTATATTAGAAGTTTCAAAACTCTACAGCTACTTGCTTAATGTTTTTATTTTAACTTTAAGGGCGTTACACAGATTAAATTGGTATATGTTAATGATATAATCGTGACAAGAAATGACTCAGTTTGCCTTAACGGATTCATACACAAGCTAAATTCAGTTTTTCTCTTAAAATTATGGGTTCTTTACACTTTATTTTATGGATTGAAGTTTATAGAGACTCTCCCAGCCTATACTTGACTTAGTTGAAGTACGTTAGAGACTTACTAAAAGTAAGGTCATTTAAAGTTTCAAGTTGTGTGTTATATCGATGAGTATTGGAAAAAAACACAATATATTAGAAGCCTTACAATATCTAGCTCTTAGAAGACCTTACAAAACTTTTGTTATAAATAAGCTTACTCAATTCCAACAGTCTCCTACAATAATATATTGGCTAAAATTAAAAATGATCGTAAGATACTTATCTGGCACATATCAAACCTAGTGTCTCTCTTCACTTGATAGAGTACTAATACGCAGATTGGGCAAGCTCTGTTGATGATCAAAAATTTGTTAGGGACTACTACGTCTTTTTGGTGACACTCTTGTATTCTGGTCCTCCAAGAATTGAAATATTGTTGCTAATTCCAGCACGTAGTTAAAATACTGTCCTCTTGGTTTTTGTGTCCTGACAAATCATATAGATTTGGATATATACTTCATCCAAGACCAAGTTATTCATATTTCTCTTAAGATCCGCTACGTGCCCTCACATAACCAGATAATCGACTGTCTAACTAAGCCACTCTTTCACTCTTGTTTTGAGTTTATTTGAGCCAAACTTAATCTCACGCACTTGTTAATTTGTTTTGAGTAGGAATATCAAAATTAAAGTCTTAAAAAACAAGAGAATAATTTTACATAGAAAAATATGGTTGAGAGAAAAATTGTGAAGGAGACAGCTTAGAGAAGACATTTGAAGAGCTATGTAGAATTAAAATTGAAGCTCAGTTATACCCCTAATATAGTTTACCAAATGGTACATCTTCTGGCTTAATGAAATGTTGAGTTTCAAGTGTTATACTGAAGAAAGCTTATTGGTAATAGGTTGCACCAAAGAAGACTTGTGTTGTTATGGGTCTCTATAACTTGAGCCCAAACTCTTAATAACAAACAAACAAAATAATAGATAGTCAATAAGTAATTATATATAATTTTGCATAGAAATACAATGTTTTTACATAAATATTTTGAAATTACTTAGGTTATATAAGGTACCAAAGCCTTTGATGTAAAATTGAAGAATTTAATTAAATAAAATACTAATACAAAATCAGTAGCAACACTCTAAAATTATCTCCTCTAACTTGGTATCAAAGAACTTATTGCTTCCTTCTAGATAGAAACAACCCATAACTCACCAATGCTCAACACAACCTCAACAACCTCTCAGAGGTCTCCAATATATATTTAACTATGCAAATACCAGCCCAAAGTCGGATGAGCTACATCAATGGCATAACATTAAATAGAAATAACTATTTTTGTGTAAGGCTATGATCCTGCCTATCATTAGGGCTCATAAGCTAGCATGATTCATTACCAGAGGCAAGAAATGTTCTTTAACCATATATAATCAGATTGGTGGTGAAAATACTAAACAATTTGATAATGTTTAGTATGACTCATGGATAGCCACAAATCAGTTGCAACCAGGATGGTTATTCAGTATGATGAGCCCTAAGATCGTGACTCTATTAATGGAAGGGAAAACTTCCAAGAACCTATGTGATGTAGCTACCAAGCTTGCTGGTTCATAAAAAGGTCAAAACCACTACCTACAATTCAAAGTTCTAGAGAACTAGAAAATGGACTTTATTTATAGAAGAATACCTCACTAAGATGAAGAGCGTCACTGATAAAAATTAGTAGAGAGTTAAGAAATATGATGATTGAATCTTTGTTACAGTTTTGAAAGTATTGTTCCTTATCTTACATGTTTGCATCCAACTTCTTTCAATCTGACCAAACTCTCAATATGTTTTGCAATGGCCACTTAAAAAAATCTTGATTTCAAATCACGATTGGAATATGGAAGTTTGACAACTCGTTCGAATCGACCACGAACAAATGAATAAAAGATTTTTATATTTGAATTTTGTATGTTACAATGAATTAAGATGTCCTTAAATGTTATTGAAATCTTAAGGATATTTTGAGGTAATACATCACTTATTAGGTTCCTCTAACTATTTGGTGTGAGTTATGATATGAAAATCCTGACGTACTTTAAAATTTTGGTTATTAAATGGTGGAGTGGAAATTTTAGCCTATAATTAAAAGGATGAAGAAAGAACCACACTTCATCATCTTGCATATGATTAGAAAGCTTTCTACTTTTGAAAATTCTAATGCAAATAGACTCACGAATGCCTCACGTATAATGTAATTCTTTATTTTCAAGTTCGTCAAGGTATATAATTGAATTGGATAACGAGGAGAAACAATAATCTAAAAATGAAACCATACACAAGAAAATAAGTAAGCAAGTAATAAATATGAAGTTATACCTTTAATTTTTGAAAAGATGAGAAAATATGTCAAAATTTATAGGATGTAAGTAGGGAGATTGTAGAAGTTCGCACAAAAGAAAATTTTTGAGAGAAAAAGTATGACAAATGAGTTAAAAAGCCTTTTTATAGAAAGTACGTGTAAATTATAATCGTTAAATAAAGTTAATAATCAGTGACCAAGAATCTAAGTTAATATAAAACAAAGTGGGAAGATGAATAGTCAAAAGCTTTAATTATTTCAAATAAAATTTAAAAGTTATGAATTTACTATTTATTTTACAAAGTTAGTTACACATAAGTTTTTTAAGTTAATAATGTTTCATTGTTGAAAATGACTTTTACCTTGTCAAGTAGGTTAAATCAAGAGATAATCTCTCAACTATCTCGTTCTCTTTCATTTAGTCTCTCGATTTCAAAATCACCGATGAAGGTCCCTGGATTTGAAAAAATCTACAAATTTAGTCCGTGACTTATAAAATCTATAAATTTAGTCCCTCGACTTGGGAAAATCTATAAATTTACTCCTTGGCGAGTGGTTTTTTTCTTAAATTCATGGACTAAATTTATAGATTTTGACAAGTCGATGGACTAAATTTATTGTTTTGTAAAGTCAATGACTAAATTTATAGATTTAGTCAAGTCTAGGAACCCTCATCAATGATGTAAAATTTGAGGGACTAAATGAAAGAAAACGGGATAGTATATTGACTATTTATAGATTTAGCCAAGTCTAGGGACCCTCTAGAATACTGAACAGGTTATACAATCGAGTAAGTTAATATGGTCGTGGCATGATTGGTATAAATATTAGGCTTAACTATTATTTGACAGTAAAGTGTTTTCTATTTTGAATCTAATTTTTTGTTCTAGTATTTTAGCGGCTAACTATACATTCAAATAAAATTCCAATTATATATTCTTTCGCTTATCATGATTACTAGTTTCCTAATTATTTTTGTTCTCCCAACTATAATAATTTTCTTTTCTTACCTCAAACAGACCTATTTGGTTTATAAGTGTTTACGAGATATTTGTTTGTATTTTTCTCCTGAATAAATTTTAACCATGTAATAATATATTTATAACTTGTAAATTGTAAACTAAATTAATAAAATATTTTAGATTCAAGTCAATATAAATTATATTGAAATTTAATGGATCATATTATGCCTCTAAAATATCGAATTCTACCTTATAATGATCAGATTATGTTTCAGAATAATCGGGGTCTGCCTTAGAAGGATCGGATTCAACTTCAAAATGATCGGATCCTGTCTCATAATGATAGGATTTAGCTTCACAATATGAGTCTAGCATGGTTTTACCAACAAGATATAAGTTGTCTACTACACATTAAAGGTCTTTGGTCTCTCTAAAAGGCATAATTTGAGAAGATCAATCCAAAATCTCTCTAGAATACTGAACAGGTTATACAGTCGAGTAAGTTAATATAGTCAAGGGATGATGTGTACAAATATTAGGGTTACCTAGTCCTTGACGGTAAAGTTTTTCCTATTTTGTATCCACTTTTATATTCTATACAATTTGCGACTAATTATCATGAAAATAAAATTCCAATTATATATTATTACACTTATCATGATTACTAGTTTCCTAATTAGTTTTATTCTCCCAGCTATAATAATTTTCTTTTCCCACCTCAAACGGACCCATCTGGTTTAGAAATATTTACGAGACATTTGTTTGTATTTGTGTCCTCTATCAATTTCAACAATGTAATAATGTACTTATAAATATTAAATTCTAAATTTAATGAATGAAATAATTTAGATTCAAGTAGATATAAATTATATTTAAATTCAACGGATCAGATTTTACTTGAGAAGGATCAAAGTATATTTCAGAACGATCAGATGTGGCTTCAAAATAATTGTATTATGCCTCATAATGATCGGATGTTGCCTCATAATTATCATATTTTGCTTTAGAATGATCCAATTTGGCCTTAGCAAGATCATATTTGAGTTCATAATGATCGGATTCTGCCTCATAATAAACAAATTCTACTTCAGAAAGATAAGATTCCGCCTTATAAGGATTAGGTACTTCCTCAGAAGAAATAAAACTTGCTTCAGCTTCAAAATTTTGGTATGCCTTCATATTAGACACAAGAGATCTGCCGCGTAATGATCATATTCTGTCTCAGAAGAAACAAGACGTGATTTAGCTTCATAATATGGGTCTGGCTTTGTTTTAGAAATGAGACAGAAGTAGTTTGTTACAGATTCAAGGTCTCCGGTCATTCTAGAAGGCATTGTTTTAGAAGCTCGGTCTAGAATTGCTCTAGAATACCTAACATGTTATAAAGGTGGGTAAGTTAATATAATCGAGAGAGGATAGGTATAAATATTTGGATTACCTAGTACTTGGCACTAAAGTGTTTCCTATTTTGTATCCACTTTTATCTTCCAATTATTTTACGGCTAATTATACTTTCAAGTAAAATTCCAATTATATATTTTTACAATTATAATGATTGCTAGTTTCCTAATTAGTTTTATTCTCCTAACTATAATAAATGTATTGTCTCGCCTCAAACGGGCCCATCTGGTTTAGAAGTGTTTACGAGATATTAATTTGTATTTGTCTTCTTTATAAATTTTAACCATGTAAAAATATACTTATAAATATAAATTCTAAATTTTAAATTGAATGAATAAAATATATTAGATTTAATTAAATATAAATTATATTTAATTTTAACAAATCAGATTCTGCCTTTAGAGGACTGGATTATGCCTAATAATGATGGATATTGCTTAAGAATGATCGAGGTCTGTCGTAGAAGCATCAAATTTTGGATTCAAAATGACCGGCTACTGCTTCATAATGATTGGATTCTACTTTATAATGATCGAATTGTGCCTCATAATCATATTCTTCTTCAGATAATCAAATTCGGCCTTAGAAGGATCAGATTCGGCTTCAAAAGAACCAGAATTTACCTCACAATGAACGGATTCCGCTTCCGAAGGATATGATTCTGACTCAGAAGAAACAAAACGTGCTTCAGCTCCATAATATGGGTTTGGCATTGTTTTACAAACAACAGATTATGCCTCATAATGATCAAATTCTGCCTCATAAGAAATTAACGTGATTTAACTTCAAAATTTGTGTTTGGCATGGTTTTATTAACAAGATGGAAGTTTTCTGCTGCAGATTCAAGGTCTCCGGTCTCTCTAGAAGGCATGGTTTGACAAGCTCGATCCAAAGCATCTCTAGAATATTGAACTTGTTATACAGTCGAGTAAGTTAATATAGCCATGGGAGGATTGGTATAAATATCAGGGTTACCTAGTACTTAGCGATAAGATGTTTCCTATTTTGTATCCACTTTTATCATCCGGGTATTTTGTGATAATTATACATTCAAATAAAATTCCAATTATATACTCTTACACTCATCATGATTACTAGTTTTCTAATTAGTTTTATTCTCCCAACTATAATAAAAAAATCTTGTCTAAGATGGACCAATCTGGTGTAGTATGTTTGCAAGATATTTATTTATATTTGTCCCTGCTATAAATTTTAACCATGTAACAATATACTTATAAATTAGTAAATTCTAAATTTAAAGAATACAATATTTTAGATTCACGTATATATAATTTCATTTAAATTTTACAGATCATATTCTGCATTTGAAGGATCGGATTATGCCTAATAATGATCGGATTCTTCTTCAGAAGGATCGGGGTCTTCCTCAGAAGGATCATCTTCGACTAAAAATGAGCGGACACTGACTCATAATGATCAGATTATACTTCATAATGATCGGATTCTGCCTTGTGATAATCAGATTCTACTTCAGAAGGATCTAATTTAGCCTCAGAATGATCAGATTCAACTTCAAAATGATCAAACTTTTACATTATGATGAATGACTTCTGTCTCAGAAGGATAGGATTCTCCCTAATAAGGATCAGATTCTGCCTCAGAAGAAACAATACGTGCTTTAGCTTTACAATATAGGTCTGGCATGGTTTTAGAAACAACGGATTATGCCTCACAATGATCTGATTCTTCCTGAGAAGAAACAAGACGTGATTAAACTTCATAATATGGGTCTGGCATGGTTTTGAAAAACAAGATTGAGGTTTTCTGCTACAGTTTCAAGGTTTTCGATCTCTCTAGAAGGCATAGTTTGAGAAGCTCGATCTAAAACCTCTTTAGAATACTGAAAAGGTTATATAGTCAAGTAAGTTAATATAGCAAATTAGGATGGGTATAAATATTGGGGTTACATTAGTACTCAGCGCTAAAGGGTTCCTATTTTGTATCCACTTTTGTATTCTCGTACCTTTATGGCTAATTATACATTCAAATAAAATTCCATGTATATACTTTTTCACTTATCGTTATTACTAGTTTCCTAATGAATTTTATTCTCTCAAATATAATAATTTTATTTTCCCGCCTCAAATTGACCCATCTGGTTTATAAGTGTTTACGAGAAATTTGTTTGTATTTGTCTACGTTATAAATTTCAACCATGTTATAATGTACTTATAAATATTAAATTTTGAATTTAATAAATAAAATATTTTGGAGGATTCAAGTAAATTTAAATCATATTTAAATTTAAAGGATCGGATTATGTCTTTGAAGGATCATATTCTACCTCATAATGATCGAAGTCTACTTTCAAATGATTGAGGTCTTCTTCAGAAGGATCATATTCGGCTTCAAATGATCGGATTCTGCCTCATAATGATCCAGTTATAATTCGTAATGATCGAAACGTGCCACATAATGATTATATAATTTTTCAGAAGGATCTGTTTCGGCTTATAAAGGACCGGACTCTGCCCCATAATAAACGGATTATGCTTCTAAAGGATATCATTCTGTCTTATAAGGATCAGTTTTTGCTTCAGAATAAACAATACATGCTTTAGATCCATAATATAAGTCTTGCATGGTTTTAGAAACAGTGGATTCTACCTCATAATGATAAAATTCTATGTCAGAAGAAACAAGACATGATTCTGCTTCATAATATGGATCTTGTATGGTTTTAGAAACAAGATGGAAGTTGTCTCTTACAGATTCAATGTCTCTGGTCTCTCTAGAAGGCATGGTTGAAGAAGCTCGATCTTAAACCTCTCTAGAATACATGAACATGTTATACAGCCGAGTAAGTTAATATAGCCGAGGGATGATGGGTATAAATATTTGGGTTACCTAGTACTTGGGGGTAAAGTGTTTCCTATTTTGTATCCACTTTAATATCTGCTTGATTTTTTGACGAATTATATATTCAAATAAAATTCTAATTTTATATTCTTACACTTATCATGATTACTAGTTTTCTAATTAGTTTTATTCTCTCACCTCTAATATTTTTCTTTTCATGCCTCAAATTGACCCATATAGTTTAGAATTGTTTACGATATATTTGTTTGTATATTTCTCCTTTAGGAATTTCAACCATGTAATAATATACTTATAAATATTTAATAAATAAAATGTTTTTTATTCAAGTAAATATAATTCATATTTAAATTCAACGGATCGGATTCTACCTAGGATAAGATTTTGTTTCAAAAGATCGGATTATGTCTCAAATTGATCAGACTATACTTCATAATGATTGAATTCTGCCTCATAGTAATCAGATTCTTCTTTAAAAGGATCTGATTCGGCCTCAGAAGGATCAAATTCAGCTTCAAAAATACCGGATTCCGCCTCATATTGAACGGATTCCGCTTCAGAAATATAAGATTCTTCCTTATAAATATCATATTATACCTCAAAATAAACAAGATGTGCTTCAACTTCATTATGTGGGTCTAGGATGGAATTCGAAAAAACGGATTTTGCCTTATAATGATCAGATATTCAGCCTCAAAATAAACAAGACGTAATTCAGCTTCATAATATGGGTCTCACTTGGTTCTATAAACAAGATGAAAGTTGACTTCTACAGATTCAAGGCCTCCAGTTTCTCTATAAGGTATATTTTGAGAAGTTCGATCTAAAACCTCTCTAGAATACAGAACATGTTGTACGGTTGAGTAAGTTAATATAGCTGAGGAAGGATGGGTATTAATATTAGGGTTACGTAGTACTTTGCGGTAAAATATTTCTTATTTTGTATCCACTTTAATCTTCCAGTGATTTTGCGGCTAATTATATGTTCAAATAAAATTCCAATTATATATTATTACACTTATCATGATTACTAGTTTCCTAATTAGTTTTAGTCTCCAAACTATAATAATTTTATTTTCCCGCCTCAAATGGACCCATTTGGTTTAGAAGTGTTTACGAGACATTTGTTTGGATTTGTCTCTTTTATGAATTTCAGCCATGTAATTATATACTTACAAATACTAAACTTTAAATTTGACGAATAAGATATATCTTAGATTTAAGTAAATATAATTCATATTTAGAGCGGATCGGATTCTGCCTTTGAAGGATCAGATTTTGCCTCATAATAATCGGATTCTACTTTAGAAGGATTGGGTTCTGAATTAGAAGGATCATATTCGGCTTCAAATGATCGGAATATGCCTCATAATGATCAGATTTTGCTTTAAAAGCATCCGATTTGGCATCAGAAGGATCAGATTCAGCTTAAAAAACTGATGTGACCTTATAATGAATGGATTCCTCTTCAGAAGGATATGATTCTTCTATATAAGGATCTGATTCTGCCTCAGAAGAAACAAGATGTGCTTCAACTTCATAATATTGGTCTGGCATGGTTTTGGAAACAACGGATTTTGCCTCATAATGATCAGATTCTGCCTCAGAAGAAACAAGACGTGATTCAGCTTCATAATATGGGTCTGGCATGGATTTAGAAACAAAATGAAAGTTTTCTGCTACAGATTAAAGGTCTTCGGTCTCTCTAGAAGTCATGGTTTGAGAAGCTCGATCTAAAACCTTTATAGAATACTAAACAGGTTATACAGTCCAGTAAGTTAATATAGCCGAGGGAGGATGTGTATAAATATTAGGGTTACCTAGTACTTTGCGATAAAGTGTTTCCTATTTTGTATCCACTTTTATCTTCCCGTGATTTTTCAGCTAACTATACATTCAAAAAATTATAATTATATATTCTTATACTTATCATGATTACTAGTTTTCTAATTAGTTTTATTCTTCCAACTATAATAATTTTCTTTACCTACCTTAACGGACTCATCTGGTTTAGAAGTGTTTACGAGATATTTGTTTAGTCTTCTTTATAAATTTCAACCATATAATAATATACTTATAAATATTATATGTTAAATTAAATGAATAAAATATTTTATACTCAATAAATATAAATTATATTTAAATTTAACGAATCAGATTATGTCACTTAAGGATCGGATTTTTCCTCATAATGATCGTATTCTGCTTCCAAACGATCGAGGTCTGCCTTAGAAGGATCATATTTGGCTTCAAATGATTGGGATGATGCCTCATAATGATCAGATTATCCTTCAGAATGATCGAATTCAGCCTTAGAAGGATCAGATTCGGGTTCAAAACGATTGGATTTTGCCTCATAATGAACAGATTCTGCATCAGAAGGATATGACTCTCCTTATAAGGATCAAATTATGCCTTAAAAGAAACAAAATCTGTTTTGGCTTCATAATATGGGTCTTGCATGGTTTTGGAAACAAAGGATTATGCCTCATAATGATTGGATTTTGCCTCGGAAGAAACAAAACGTGATTCAGCTTCATAATATGGTTCTGGCATGGTTTTAAAAACAAGATGAAAATTGTCTGCTACTGACTCAAGGTCTCCGGTCTCTCCAGAATGCATGGTTTGAGAATCTTGGTCTAAATTCTCTCTAGAATACTGGAACAGGTTATACAGTTGAGTAAGTTAATATAGCTGTGGGAGGATGGCTATAGATATTAGGGTTACCAAGTACATGGCGGTAAAGTGTTTCCTATTTTGTATGCATTTTTATCGTCTAGTGATTTTGCAGCTAACTATACATTCAAATAAACTTCCAATTATATATTTTTACCCTTATCATGATTAATAGTTTTCTAATTAGTTTTATTCTCCAAACTATAATAAATTTATTTTTCCGCCTCAAACGGATCCATCTGGTTCGTTTGTATTTGTCTCCTTTATAAATTTCAAACATGTAATAATATATTTATAAGTAATAAATTCTAAAAAAATATTCATTTTTATTTAACTTGTACAACTTAAAATAAATTAATATAAACAATTAATAATAATAAATATTTTATCTTATGAAAATAAAATAAAATATATAATAAATTAAATATATTATATTAAAGTATATATAAATAATATTTAAAAATTGTAAAGACTAGTCTAGGTTTAGTTGGTATATTTTGGAGCGTTTATATTTTGGAGCATATACTAGATTAGTTTATTGAATAAATATTTGGTAGATAAGAGAAACAATCCTAAAATAAATGATGTCTTTTTTGTATAGTTATAATTGTTCGTCCATCTTTAGTGGGGTGATATATTTTATTTATAGTGACCATCATAGATTCTATTAACAAAGATGATAAATACATAAAAGACCGATCCAGATGCCAACCCATAAAACTACAAAATCATTCTTGTATTAATAGTCTTCATATTCTTTAAGAGCTTATCTAAGCAGGAATACATTAGGCCAAAATGATTACGTTGAAGAAATCCTCTGACATGGGTAATTGTAAGACGCTTGAACGAGCTGAAAAAGATGCTTCAATAATTGACAAGGTTTCATCTCAAACTCTTCGTGTCATGCTATTTTTTGAAGGACGTTGAACGATCATGCCCTAACTTAAACTATTTCGGTCCATGGTATACCGTGTCATGCTATTTTTTGAAGGACGTTGAACGATCATGCCCTAACTTAAATTATTTCGGTCCATGGTATACCAAACCACTTCCTTGAAACGTCGAAAGCAAACAAGTTATAACAAGACTAGTAGAGGTCTGGATATGGTTCCTATCAAAAAATAAAAATTCATTATTGTGTGAATGAGATTTGTCTTTTTTCCACGTCCACTACCTGACTCCCATGCGTCACTTTTTATGCAAATTTAGGGACTTTGGCGTGTGTGAGTCTCCAATCCTTTTGCTACGCTCGAGACAGCCATCGCACTTGTCTGCAGAAGAGGTGAAACATCATGACCCAGCTGTTAAAGCTCTATAAATAAGAGTTCGATATCCCTTATTGTATTGTCTTTAGAGATAGAAACCATTTAGAGAGATAAGCTTCAGCCATAAGTCCAACTTCCGTCGTCGTAGAATCTTTTCTGATGAGTACAACTCATCATCAAACATCGTCTAACGCACTCAACTTGTATCCTCTGAATCTCTAACCATAGCTTCAAACACTTATTTCGGTTGCACCCTCCAGCTATCCAACCACACGTTCGATCACAGTCCTCTTGCGAGGTACATTCTTTTCCAATAAATTTCCTTTAGTAACTCAATAGGTGGCAAGAATTTTGAACCATGAAAAATATTGGGGATCAAACAATTTCTCGCTTCAAATTGAAAGTGAGGAGGTTCGCCCCAATCCTCGTTCGTCGAACGAGAAAAGAAAAAATACTAACACCCTCAAATTGTCTCGGTAGTTGACAAACCATCCGCCTTTTGGACCTAGGCGTGGCTCGACCAGCATCTTTGTAATGCCCAAATGCACTCATAGCGTGACCTTTTTTATGAGTCTCTGAACCTTGATTATATCTGTTGAGACCCATGCTACCAGTTCCTTTTATGGAGAAACCAATGCTCCGAAGGCTCGGGCCCATCCTTTAACTGTTGATTCCCAACTGAGAGGTTCTTCTCATGAGGAGTCCACAACCCTTGATTTGAAAGGTAAACTGGCCCTTGAGTTAGACGAGATCAAAAATCCCTCTAAACATAAGAATAAATGGGTTAAAGGAAAACCTAATGTACTTTTCTAGTTGAAATATTATTTTCATACATATTTTCACAAATTCGATAAAATCGAACTCGTTGTGGTATACAAAATGTCATACTTGTATGAAGATCCATATAAGGTCTCCAATATGCGCATCAAGTGAGTCATCCCCTACAAGGTCTTTATTCTTCTACTTAAATCGATGGAAACCTTTTCTCATTGCTGATGATAAAGAGTTAGTAGTCTTCCACGAGTGGTTTGACGAAGGACTTAGGTTTCCACTTCATCCCAACATAAAATTCTTCCAGTTACTTGACATGTACCCTAGCCAAGCTAGTCTGAATATATGGAGCACCTTGTTGCCATGTATCATCAATTTGAAGCTATCAAGGATTAGGTTCAAGATGAACGATCATTTGTCGTTGTGTATTGTAACCCCTAACTCAATCGACCCCGCATACTTCCTAACTCTTTCGAACAAGTAAAAGGTCGACCTATTTGAGTCTGAACGAGAGTGAAAGTGCTACTTCTTCTTTGTCACTAGTGCCTGAGAAAATGGTAAGCCGATCTGAACAAAACCTGAGCTATTTGAGGAGTTCCTAAAAGAGATAGTAAGGATTTGACGCTCGCTACCCCGACCTTGGCCTTTAACTAATTGTTTAACTTAGTGTCACTTTTTTCATTAAAACACTTTCCATTTGCAGAGTACAACAATCTCTTCTCCTCATCTGCTTTTAGTGTTGAAGTCATGTTTTCTAGAGCTTTCTGTTTGGCTGAACCAACTTAGAAATGAGGTTTCAGCACTGTTTTAGTGCGCATAACTTTTCCCGAACCAAGTTGTAGATCATGACTGACCAGAAGCACAACCTCTAGCTGTATTGTGTCGGCCTCTTTCCATTTTTCACTATTAAGGTAACCAAGAAAATTCTCAGATTGAACCCCGAATGGGAACTTCTCTAGTATGAGAATCAGGTTGACGACCCTTAGGTTTCCAAATGTATGAATTAGATTGATAGTGCATTTGGAATCTTCAAAAATCTTAACAAGTCTGCCATCAATGTATACCTCAATATATCTACCAATCGGACCAAAAAAACCTTATTAACCAACCTCTCATAATTGTCCCCGTAATTTTTGCATGACTTTATAACAATGTAAATGTCGGTCAGTTACGAACATAGGGCTTTCTTAATCTTATTGTAGAATTTAGATTTAATTATAGCTGAAGTACTCATCCATAAGCGACATAACTTTATTACCCAGAGGGGAGTCCACAAATTCATTAACTCTTGGGACTAGAAATGGATCTTTAGGAGATATCTTGTTTAACTTTGTGAAATCGACACGCATTCTACATTTCACATTCTTCTTAATGACCAGAACCGGGTAACTGTCCACAATGAATATTGGGACATTCTAATATGGCCTACAGTGGAAAATCGATATACTCCGCAACTATCACTTCAGATTTCTCAACTATCATTTTTAAATTTCTTTAGGCAGCACCCACTTTGAACCTTACTATATACTGGAAAAATTGATGGATTTTTTACATAATGGCGTGCATTCGGTCTTAATAAGGGAAGGAAAATATAGGTGTTTGGCATGTAATTTAGCCTACTAATAAGGTTAAGAACAATGTGTTAAGTGGCTAAGGACCAAAGTAAAGCATACATAAGAAGTGAGGGACTTGAGTGATAGTCCCCTAGAACTTGTTTGTAAATAGTAAGTTAGTGGGGTAAGAAATCCATTTTTATAATGGTAAACATGTAATTTCACCCCCTACCCTTTTTACTATATAAAGGAAATTCCCTTTTTGGGAAAAGGGCCAATGATTGAGTAATAATTACAACATACATTCCTTTTGTCTTGTTTATTTCTAGTAATTCACTGTTCACAGTCACGTCATACGAACATTCTCTAGTCCGACCCCTTCATACGAACATCTTCGCTCCTAAGCCTCACCAAAGAATCTCTGAGCGCATCATTGGCGCCGTCTGTGGGAACCGTTCGGTACCCAAAATTAATTTTCTAAAACCTTAAAAACTAAAAAAAATGGATATAGAAATGCGTGGGGACATTGAGGCTAATCTGACCCAAAACTTAGTCGGTATCGAGTCTGGAGATCATCTGACGGAGGAGCAGGTCACAAAAGATGTAATGCTACAGATCGGCGGGCAGAAGAACTTTTAGAGGAATCGGTTTTGGTCGCCAGGCGGAGAGAGCTGTTGGAAGACATCGAAAGACTAAATGTTGAAAGAGACGCTATGGTGGCAAGCACAAAAAGGGTCAGATCCGAGGTCCGGCAAGAAAAGGTCGAGGCCGACCAGATCCAGGATGCGGGGCTACCCAAAGAAAACCGATGTCGAAAAATCCATCAACATTCTAAAAGACGATCAAGATCCGAGCAAAAGTACGAGCCGTCCGATTTGAGCGAATAGTCTTCACTAAGCTCCGACAATTCCTCTTCTTCGGAGACTGACTCAAGATATAAGGCGGATCGCAAGCACAAATATCTGAGGAAACATAAGCACACTCATCGCGCAAGCAGGAAAAGGAGTGGTTCGAGGAGGAAAGATGATGCTGGTAAAAGAAAAATGCATTCCGAGGACCCTGCTACTACTCGGAGGCCTACTCAGTCCGACAACTATCAACAAGATTTTAGAGTCAGCAACCATTTCACTTCTCCAACCACAAATGATGGTCCGGGGGGGAGCACTTACAAATTTGGAGACAATTGGAGGTCGTCACCTCTCTCTTCGGAAATTCTTTCTGGACACCTTCCTAATTGGTTCGATATTTCTAAGCTAGAGAAGTTCGATGGGACCCAGGACCCAGACAACCACATCGAACAGTTCAAGAACTTCATGATCAACTATGATGATGACGATAAGTTGTTGTACAGAGCCTTCTCACGGACATTCAAAAACGCTGCCTCCACTTGGTATAACCAACTGCCTCAAGGGTGTATAAAGAATTTTGACATGTTCTGGAGCATGTTCCGACAGCACTTCGTCGGAAGCAAGAAGTTCCGTGCTAATGGAGACACCATCATTTACTGCCGGCAAAATATTGGAGAAAGTTTGAAGGAATACACCAAGAGATTCATCCAAGTAAAGACATATGCGGAGTACTGTGAAGATAAGGTAGCGTTGGCTGCCTTCCGGATGGGTCTACTTCCGGGGGTGATGAAAGACAATGCAGCAGAAACGCAAGCGATAACGTTTGGAGCTCTATTGGATCAGATAGAAAAAATAATTCTAGTCGAGGAAAGCAGGGCATCTGAGATAGAGTCCATGTCTCAATTCTATCAAGATCCGAACCTACCCGACCCCAAGCTTCTCAACCAATCACGATTGTCCGACCGCGCGCTCAGACAGTTCAAGCAACAACTCAAACCCCTCAATGGGTGACTCATAACCAGCAGTACCATCAGGTGGGTGTGACAGCTCAGTAATATGTACGACCAACCTTGAATAGATGGGTCCGACCAGCTCACTACGCTGAGTTAACTGAGTGTGTTTCTACAATCTTTGAAAAAACACGGGAAAATGTGCATTTCCGCAAACCCTTCCCTCTACAAACTCCGAGGGAGCACAGGAAGAACAAGTACTGCCAATTTCATGAAGATATTAGGCATCACACTAAGGATTGTATGGCTTTGAAGAAAGAGGTTCAATACTTGATAGAAAACGGTAAGTCAGTGGATTTTGTCAAGAAGAACATTAATTTGGCTCCCAAACAAGAAGTCGCCCCAAGACAAGATGGTACCATGGTTATTTCTGATGCAATCGAAGAAGAGTTTTTGGATGCTTTTGATGTGGCAACAGAGTACCTTGATCCGAAGCCATGCAGAAATGGCGTAAACATAGTAGAGAAAATGATCCCTAGAGGGAAGGTCGGTGATTTATGTTCATTTTTTGAATCGTTAACCATTTTTGGGGGAGATACAGTGGCAGGAATATCCAACTACTCAAGGAAGAGACATATCGTCAGCCTCGCAACACAACTGGAGGCAGGAGCGTCATCACACCTTTATCGGAACTCGTCACCAATCATTTGTTTCGAGGACGACGACATGAGGGAAATCGTTGGCCTACATGAAGACATCGTAATAATCGGAGCGGAGATAGCCGGAAACGAGATAAGAAAGATTCTGATTGACACGGGCAGTTCCGCCAATATCATGTTCATGACCACCTACAGTAAGATAACCAACCCTGCAACTATTCAACGATCCGACAAGACGATAGTAGGGTTCACCGATGCAACCGTGAATGTAGTCGGAGAATTCGAAGGCGTGGTGGAGCTAGGCAGGGGACCATTCAAGAAAATAGTGACGGTACTCTTCATTGTAGTGGATGCACCCATATCGTATAATGCTATCTTTGGAAGATCTTGGTTGTCTAAAATGCACACTATACCATCCACGATCCACCAATGTTTGAAATACGTAGTGGGAAGCAACATTAGAACTGTAAGATCAAGTCAGAAAATGGCTAGAGAGTGCTACAAGGAAGCATTGGCCCCTAAGCAGTTGATGGGGGCAGGATGGAGAAAAGAATAGCAATCAGAGGGGCCTCCTTTGGATTCTGATCATGTTTGATGATCTGAGGGAGTCCCCTAGATTCATGGTCCCCGATGAAGGTTTTGAGGATCATGTATTTGTCCCTGGGAAGAGTCTCAAGATAGGAACAACGTTATCGCTTGAGGTAAAAGAAAGCTTAGTCAGGTTACTTTCAACCAAATTACATTTGTTTGCGTGGTGTATAGAGGACGTCACAGGAGTGCCAGAGGAATTCATTTGTCACAGATTAGCTATTCGGAACAGTGTACGCCCAATCATTCAGAAGCGAAGATATTTTCCCAAGAAAAAACAGAAGCGGTAATGACAGAAGTAGACCGTCTAATAAAAGTAGGCCACATCTGTGAATCACAATATCCGTTATGGACTGCTAACCCGGTCTTGGTAAAAAAGAAAAATGGCAAATGGCGGATGTCTGTCGACTTTACTGATTTAAATAGGGCTTGCCCTAAAGATCATTTCCCGGTCCTTCGTATAGACCAGCTTGTGGACTCCACATCCGGAAATCGTTTATTGACGTTTATGGACGCATATGCTGGATACAATCAAATCTGGATGGATCCAAGGGATCAGGAGAGCACAACTTTTATAACCAGAATAGGTCTAAATTGTTATCGAGTCAAGCCATTCGGACTAAAAAATGCGGGGGCGACGTACCAACGGCTCGTGAACAAAGCATTCGAAAGTCAGATTGGCAGAAACGTGGAAGTTTATATCGATGACATGTTAGTCAAAATCTTAAGAGATGAAGATCATTTGGCTGACCTAGAAGAAAATTTTGCTAATTTGGCTAAAATAAATCTCAAGTTGAACCCGGAAAAATGCACATTCTGAGTAAGATCTGTAAAGGTTTTAGGCTGCATAGTCAGTGAGCAGGGCATCGAAGAAGATCCTTTGCACCTAAACGCCCTATGTACTATGGATCCACCTAGAACCATCAAGGAAGTGCAAATTTTAACTGGAAGATTGGCTGCTTTAAACAGATTCATATCAAGGTCGTCTGACAAGGGTGCTTCTTTCTTCCAGGTGTTAAGGAAAACAAACCACTTCGATTGGACTCAAGAATGTTCCGATGCTTTCAATCAAATCAAGCAACATCTGTCCTCCCTAGAGATACTGACAAAGCCGAATCCGGGGGAAAAATTATTTATATACCTGGCAGTGTTTGACTTTACTGTCAGCTCAGTTTTAGTCCGAGAAGAGGCAGACCTTCCTAAACTGGTTTATTATGTAAGCAAAAGCCTCCTAGATGCAGAAAAAAGATACCTTAGGTTGGAAAACCTAGCCCTCGCCCTGGTAACATCGGTTCGAAAAATGAGGCCATACTTCCAAGCACATACTATAGTGGTACGAGCATCTTTTCCTTTGAAAAGCATGCTACAAAGACCCGGCGTATCTGGAAGGATGACCAAGTGGTCGGTAGAGCTGGGGGATTTCGATATTGAGTTCGAACCGCGAATAGCAATCAAAGCGCAGGCACTGGCAGATTTTTTAGTAGATTTTCATTCGGATAGAGACATTGTGGACATGGAAGAAGAAAAATCCGACTTCGAGTGGCTAGTCCAAACCGATGGGGGTTCTAGCTCATTGGGATGTGGAGCAGGTGTGCAACTAACGTCACCGGATGGCATCGCACTGTATCGGACAATTTGATTACGACTAGCAAAGGTTTGTGGGGCCAAGCGGGTTAAATTGATCAGTCATTCTCAACTCCTAGTGAACCACGCCCTCGGACGTTCGGAGGCAAGAAAAGACCATTTGGTAAAATATCTGGGAGTGTTGAAAGAGCTAGCTTTGGAGTTCGAAGACATCCAATTTGAGCATGTCCACAGGGCAGGAAACTCAGTGGCTGATTCTTTGGCTAAGGCATCCTACTCGGAAGGGTACCCGTGGATAGTGACTCAAGAAAATCTATCTATAGTCAAATGATCTGAAGCAAAGGAAGATATCATTGAAGCGTTCCAGATATCTACGGCTTTAACGAAAGACTGGAGAAGAGAAATACAAGATTTTCTAGTCTATGACATGTTGCCTATTGACAAAGTCAGAGCTAAGAGAATACGTTTCAAGGCCTACGGATACATCTTCCTTGGAGATGTCCTGTATAAGCAATCTTTTAGTCGACCCTTACTTCGCTGTTTAGGGAAGGATTGGTCGCAGTTGATACTCTCAGAGTTACACGATGGGGAAGGCTCTGCTCATTGTGGATACAAGACATTGATACGAAGGGTTTTTCTGGCAGGATAATTGTGGATACAAGACATTGATATGAAGGGTTATCTGGCAGGATACTATTGGCCGACCCTCTCAACGGACACCAAAGAACTAGTGCAGAAATGTGACACATGCCAACGATTTGGGAACTCGATCCACCTACCTGGGTACCTCTAGAATCAATATCGGAGTCTCTCCCTTTCGACCGATGGGGGATAGATCTGGTCGGACCACTTCCTATGGCTTCAGAGGAACGTCAAACCATCATCGTTGCCGTGGATTATTTTCCTAAGTGGGTGGAAGAAGAACCATTAGCAGGAACAAGGGCAAAAGATGTAATTAAGTTTATCACTTCTAACATCTGTTTCCGCTTTGGCATACCCATAAAGATAACAATGGATAATGGCCCCCAATTTGATAACAATGAGATGAGAGATTTATACGCCTCTAAGGGGATACAACAATGTTTTTCGACCCCATTTCACCCCCAAGAAAACGGACAGGTCGAAGTAACCAATCGGACGATCTTGGACGGACTAAGAAAAAATTTAGAAGACAAAGCACAGAAATGGCCAGACTATTTACAAGAAGTGTTATGGGCATATAGAACCACTCTTTGGACAGCAACACATGAGTCACCCTTCGCGCTCGTATATGGAATGGACGCAGTAGTGCCATCGGAAACAATGTTCACATCTTTCCGATTGAGTGAATATTCCGAGGAGGGGAATGACAAAGGAAAACGAACAGAACTCGATCTGATAGAAGAAAAGAGAAGAAAGGCTCAACTAAATTCCTTACACTATCACACGTTGATGAGAAGTCGTTATTCGTCGAAGGTCAAGAAAAGAGAGTTCGAGGTGGGGGACAAGGTACTAAGAAAAGTTTTCCTGCACACAAAAGACAAGAAACTCGGGAAAGTCGCCCCAAATTGGGAAGGGCCATACACAATCACAAGGAAGTTAAAACCGGGGACATACCGATTGAAAGATAAAGAAGGAAGAGATCTTCCCTATCCATGGAACATTGAGCATCTAAAGGCTTATCTAGTTTGATTAAGTGATTTGTAAATATTTTCTTTAACAGTTTATGTAAGTTTCGGTGGCATACTCTTTCCTACCCTAGTGGCGCAGGAAGGTTTTAATGAGGTGCCTAAATAGCTGGCTTAATATCAAGTTTTATTGCCCTCTTAAAAACATGAGTAAGTTAATATTTTTGGACTCAAAACACCTTCCAAAGAAGTTTGGACAAGTAAGTTCGTCTTTTTGGAACTCAAAACACACTCCAAAGAAGTTTGGACAAGAAAGTTCATCTTTTTTGACTCAAAACACACTACAAACAAGTTTAGATAAACAAGTTCATCTTTTTGAACTCAAAACACATCTCAGGAATATCTCAACACATGAATAAAATACCATGATAAGAAAAAATCGTTAAAAAGTTCCAATTACAAAAAAGAAAGTACTACACTAAAAGTTTTTTGTCACAGCGATCATACAACAAAAAGTTAACAAGATAAAGGCTACCCAACATAACCTACTCGGAAGCTGAATTCCATTTGCTGCCAGCAGGAGAATCCGAGTCTGACGAAGAACTCTCTGAGTCTTCACTAGATTCAGGATCTTCCATGGAGACTCCAGGGGGGCGATGTTGTTCGATGACTCGAGTCCAGAGGCTGCCTAGGTATAGGTCTGCGAACCTCTCATGCATTTCCATTATCATGCCTGATCTCAGCTTAGCATCTCGCTCCTCCAGACAAACGACAACATTGGCAGCATACTCATCAAGAAATTCCTTCTTCTTAGCCTCAAAGTTTGTCTTCAAACTCTCATAGGCTGTAGTTATATTTTCAAGGTCTTGAACACAATTCTCGAAGTACACCTTGGCTTTGCAATAACCTTGGAGAAGACCATCAACGGTGGTATCGCGCTTGGCATCTTTAGTCATAAACTTCTCCATTTCATCATCAAACTTTGTTTTCTCCTCGAAAAGCTTAGCCTCAAGGGAAGTAATAGTAGCCAAAAGCTCATCGGAGGTCTTTTTCTCCTTATTCAATTCGTTATTTAGCTCTTTGACCTTTTTCTTCAGCTCTTCGGACTCGGAAGATAGGGACTCCACCTTGGCAGTAACTTCCGATGTTTTGGCTAACTCATCCTTTAGCTCTTTGATTTCTTTTTTTAGGTTGTCGGACTCGGCAACTAAGCCTTCTACCTTTGAAGATATCTCGGTTTGTTCAATTACTTGATCGGTCAAGTCTTTTACTTTGCTCTTTAACTCAGAAACCTCCGATGATAAAGTTGTTACTTCTGCCCTCCTCGCAATAACTTCTTCTTTATAGCGATCCTTCTGATTCGCCTTGCGTTCGAGTAGAGAAGCATCATGCGGTAGCTTGTTTATTTCGTTCACCACTCAGTCGTTACCATAAACGTCAAAGTAAGGAGAGTCCGGGGAACAATACCTTTCTACGTCGAAACCACCTTCTTGACCTTTCCCCCGGTTGGAAACATACTCTCCACCCGAGTCGGAATCAATAATCACAAGTTTTTGGGGTGGTGGCTGACTCGGGCGATTGATATCGTCACTCTCCCCCTCACTCTCAGCAATCTATTTTTTTCTCCTCAGCTGTAAATTTTCGTGGTCTGGTGGCACCAGCACGACCTTGAGGCCTAACCTCAATCTGATAATCAGCATCATCTGGTTGAGTGTCAGGTTGAAAGGAGGGAGAAAATACTTGAGGATTGGGCGGGGCTGCTGGTTGAGGATCCGATGGTATCACAACCGGAGGCAAATTTACTTGGGTATCATCATGATCACCCAGAGTCCGTGAGGGAGGACTGACTTGCACTTTTTCTTGGAAATCATCTTGAGGGTCGGGTGCATCACCGTCGGATTCAGTATCATCTTCAGTGTCTGCTTCTGCACCCTCCTCGATTTCGTCTGCATCTTGATGACTCGGATCTCAAGCCCGAGTAGGGAGGTAGACGGCGTTATCCAAACGTTCCAACCGTGCAAGGACGCCATCACCTGGAGGAGCCATCATAAACTCCGAGGGGGTCTTCTTTTGGTTAAGGTTGAATCGCCACATGTTACTTTTAGCGAAGTTCATCGGCATAAAACTTTGATGGAACTTGTGGTCCCAGTGCTCACCAGCCCAGAGGCTCAGTTTCTCAAAAATATCTTTACCGGATTTAGCGTGATGCTTAAAAGATTTGGCGATCCCTTTCATAGCTGAAAAACCAAACAGTCAGAATTTACCGAAAGCATCATGTCGGAAACTAATTAGGTAAAAGCACTTACCTCGACCAGTCCACTGTAGAGTAAGTCGATAAGGAAGGTCCTCGGAATTCTCGAACCCGCTCTCCCGCAGCCCAGAGATGAACTGAAACTGTTGCTTCCATTTTTGGTCAGCCTCTAAAAAATCTTTTATCACCTTAAGGTTTCTGGCAAAACCGAGTGAATAAAAGGGGTAGTGAGAGTTCTTAGCTATTCCGAAAACGGCAATAAGTTGTTCCATGGTAAAAGCATGTCCGGAGAGACGTGATGCCATGATGCAAGCCATTTGGGTGTACCACATGTTGGCCCCAACTTGAGAAGGACAAAGGTTGACCAAGTGAAAGCAATCAGCCAGAAGAGGGTCAAGGGGCAGTCGGAGACCCCACTTCATCAATTCGGTGTAAAGCGCCAACTCATTAGGGCGGACCAACAAAAGAGTCTCTCCGACTGTGGGGAATCGGATTGTAATATTGGTAGGGATTCCTCATCGGTCCCTTAACTTAGTCTCATCGGTCGGGTGGAAATATTTGTACGTCACTTTGTATAAAGCTAAGAGATGTTTGGATTCGAGATTACGAAGGTGATCGCTCAGGAAATCTTCCACATTCGAAGGCAGGCCCGTCGAACGCGTTTTCTTATTCTTTTTCTTCTTTTTTACCAGGTAATTTTCACCTGGATGAGTGGAATGGTCAATTATAGGTTCCGAGGGGATAGCATCGGTAAGGACTACCTGAAGAGGCTCTGCCTCAATCACTGCAACGTTTCCAAGGCCATCGGATAAAGATTTTTCCTGAACTTCTGGAATAGAAGATAGGGATGGTTCTACCCGGGTCCCCCTAGACGAAGTTCTTCGAGGACTAACGTCTGGCGTTGTTTGAGGAGAGCCCTGGGGAGTGGTAGAGGGAGTCTGCTCCGAGGAGGAAATCCTCATTCGAACTGATTTAGCGGCCGGATCCGACGATCTTTTTCTTTTAGGCCGGTCTTGATGTTCTTTAGTCGGTGTTCTTTTTCTTTCCTCGTCCATTATGACGAAAGGGGAGGATCGGGAAGGAATATTTGAAGGAGTTAGAGAAGTCGAAAGATCAACCTCACCACTTGAAAGGTGCGTTTGACCAGGGGAGGTTGCAGAAAGCCGGGCAGAATATTTGCGAGCAAGTCGAGATGAGCGTTCGCGGATCGAAGCCCAGTTATCTTGAAAGTTGGCTTCCCAAATATCGGCAGAAGAGGGATATTCTCTTGCAATAGAAGGCCTAGCACCAGTAAACCGATTAGAGTTACGATACCACCTCCAAAGTTTATACTTTCCAATATAACGAGACTCTTCTGCCATGAAAATGTGAATTCAAAGTGTTTGCTTGACACAGCTTCTCTCTCTAGAATGAAATTTCTATTAAGGAAATCAAAAACCTTCTTTTAGAAACTAAGTGGGCTATATATAGGCAAAGGAAGCAGAATTTGAACAGTTAGAGCGTAACGGTATCATGACACGTGTCATGACAGTTGCGTCGCCTAAAAACGTTTTTAACTCGATAGCAGTGAACCTAGCACATGCGTCTGACAATAAATGATTACTTAGGTGACATCAGCCTGATCAAAGGGTGAGGTCAGCAAGATCGAGTCAGATCCGGGACAGAAGACATCAAAGAATACGAGATCCGACCATGAGAAAATCCGACCTCTACAAAATTCGCTCAAAGAACAAAGTGCCCGAGCAGGGTAGTTTTGGTCCGATCCGAACAAAGGCAAATTGCAATTTAAGTCCACGTCCAGAGAACTGCACCTGGATTGGGGGGCTACTGATAAGGGAAGGAAAATATAGGTGTTTGACATGTAATTTAGCCTATTAATAAGGTTAAGAACAATGTGTTAAGTGGCTAAGGACCAAAGTATAGCACACATAAGAAGTGAGGGACTTGAGTGATAGTCCCCTAGAACTTGTTTGTAAATAGTAATTTATTGGGGTAAGAAATCCATTTTTATAATGGTAAACATGTAATTTCACCCCCTACCATTTTTCCTATATAAAGGACATTCCCTTTTGGGAAAAGGGCCAATGATTGAGTAATAATTACAACATACATTCCTTTTGTCTTGTCTATTTCTAGTAATTCATTGTTCACAGTCACGTCATACGAAAATTCTCTAGTCCAACCCCTTCATACGAACATCTTTGCTCCTAAGCCTCACTAAAGAATCTCTGAGCGCATCAGGTCTAACCAGGAAAAAGCAAAGATTATGTTGTAAAATGTTGGATTGTCTACAACCATAAAGAATATGCGAATTATTTTTTTGAATTATATTTTTTCTAAGACGACCTCGACCTCAAACTCTCTGAAAATAGCACTTGCTCATCTGAACCCAACCATTTTTTACCGAAGGGCGAATATCATTATGATTCTTTATTCTATCATAAATTGTTTTGAAAATTATATTTGTCGAGCTCCATGTATCTATTAAAACTCTACGAATATTTTCTCTCTCAAAAGTGGTGCTTACCAAGACATCATATTCCTGAGGGCCTGAAAAAAATCTCAAAGATCATCATCATAAAATATTATAGAAGGATAAGAAGCTTGGTGGAAATGGGCAGACGTTTTCTTCATAAATTCCAGTTCTAGACTTCCAGCATGTCTCTTTTTAAAAGATTTAGTTACTTTAGGATAGAAGTCTCCCTTGGATATTGTGAGAAGTCCAAAAGTTGAGCTTAAATCCCTATAAGAAGTGGTTCTAACTATATGACATTTTGGGTCGGGGTTTAGGTATCTATTGGACATATCAAAAACTTTGACTTCTTGTTCCACTACCATCATAGTCTTTTTGTATTAATGGATAGTCATCTGAGCACTTATCCTCCTCGACATGGGCTTGTTTATTCCTTGGATGTCTTTGTGCCATATCATTGTGATATTTCAAAAAATGAATCAACTTCTCATTATTTAATAGGATCTGGATTTCCTCTAGAAGAGCAATTAAATCTCTAATTATATGTCCAATATCATATGGTGCTTGCAAAATCAATTTATTCTTCTTTCACAAAGGTCTTGTTAAAATGAAGTTATGTCATATACGGGATATAGTTTCTAGTTTTTTCATAGAAATTTGCAACGCTTTTAGTCACTTTTGAGTAGTTTGCATGCCTTACTCACTTGTTTATGGGATCATCTTGGCCCCTAACCGAAGGTTCCTCTCAGACCGGGGTACTGTGATTCTGCATATGCCCGTTCAAAGCATGAGATTGTTGTACTCTGAATTGTGCAGGTATTGCGAGTGAAGGAGATAATGTATATCGAGTATGTTATTGTTGATGTTTATGTTGGTGCATTTGTGGCGCTTGGTAAACTACTATTGTTGTGATATGGATCGCGTTTGGTGGTCGATAATTTTGTCGAGTTTGTTGGCTCGGAATAATCCTAAGTTACAGCATATCCTCGACTTTAATATATGACTCTTTCTGAGCAAACAATGCTAGAATGATAATATTTTCCTTTTCATAACATCAGACGCCAAATTCCGCGAGATGATTCTTTGTATAAAAGATGCATAAGAAATATAATCACTAACATCTTCGAGGTTGCTTCTGGTATGCAAAAAATATTGGGTATAGTTTCTTAAACTTTCCCCAACCTCTTGCTTAAAAGGCCTGATGAAATATCTGTGACTCTTAATTTATTTTCTCCCAATAAAATGGTGCATGAACAAAGTTGACATGGTCTCAACAATTTTTATTGAAGTCTGAACTTTTTGATTAAATGTAGTGAAGGCACTTCCCTTGAATATCATTGACAAATATCGCATAAGTGCATTTTATCATCCTCAAAACTTAGCATAACATTCCTAAATTATTCAAGGTGGTGCTCGAGATCACCAGTCTTATAATACTTATCCATCCTAAAAAGATCAAATATTCGTGATAGCTCTTCGGCCAAAATACCTAGGGCTAAAGGGAATAATATCTGAACGTAGCTTTGGGTTTAAAAGAATCTTTATGCATCCCCTTCGAATATGGCTTACTAAATCATTTGAGAATGGGGTATGGCCTGGTAATAAGAAAATTGGTATTCATGGCCCAACCTTTGGCTTAGAGCCATTTTTGGAAAGTAATTTGGATAATTTGATTTAAAAATTTAAAGCTGGAACCCAACAAGTGTTGTCACGTGCAGGGGCAATGCTTGTTGTTGAAATCTACGAAAATATGTCGTTGAAGGAAATTGAACATGTTGTTGAGGTTCATGAAGCGCTCTATTTTTTTCAGTTTTACTGCGACCGGAGAGACCTCCACCTCCCCACCTCGGCCAGAACTTCGAGTTATTTCTAAATCTTTCTTATAAGCCCTAGCATGCCTGGATTTAGAGTTTGTATGTGCTTGGTGCACGTGATACTCATTCGATGATATATTATCCTATGAGAAGAAGCGTACTCATATCTATTATAAATTAGGTCATCAGTAGAAGTTGGGGTGTGGTAGAGACAACGTGTTTTGTATTCCCTACTTTTTTAATAATATGTTTCACGATTTTAGTAATAGTATGTTTTGTAGTTGATGGTTAGTTTTCGTAAGTCTTGGTTACTTTTATGTTTTAAACTTATTATGAACATATTTCATAGTCTTTGTTACCTCTATCCTTCACAACTTAATGATAAGGATGTTTTATAAGTCTTTGTTAAATCAATGTTTCGTACCTTACTATGAATATGTTTTATAATATTTATCAATTTTTTACAAGTTAAGTATCACAATATGCTTAACATGTTGTTTCTGAATTTTAACACAATCTATATATTTGTGTAGATGAAATATTTTGTTATAAAAAAACTAGTATTGGCGAAAGAATACAAGACCGGAGATGAATTTAAACAAATTAATATTGTTGACTGCAGCATAGTGTTGTGTGAGTACGCATATAATTTTTATACAAAATAATATACTCATCATCGCGCGTATTTATTACAATGATACTCAGCAAAGTTGTTTTAATTGATTTTTAATTGCACAAACACAATCATGTATTGATAGAATTTTATTTATATAAATTTAAAATGATTTATTTTTGTCGATAAAAAAACATTACAGTTCATCATTCCAACAAAGTTTATATTTCCCGAATAAAGACAATTCATATTTCGCAAATTTTACAAATTATATGTTTCATATATAAAAAAATTTAAAAGTTCGCAAATAGATGATCAATATATGTTTCATAAATTCAACACATTCTACATATCGCAAATTAAAAATGTATATATTTTTTTAATTAAAAAATACCTATATTTTACAATTTAAAAATACATCTATTTTACAATTTAAAAAATATATACATTTCCAACTTCAAACATGCTTAAATTTTAAAACTTCATATATATTTATATATATATATATATATATTAGAATTTCAAAAATACCTATGTTTTACAATTTCAAATATACCTACATTTTACAACTTCGAACAAACTAGATTTTACATAATCTTCGTTAGGTGTTTCTAAACTTCACCCAACTGATCGTAATATATGTCAGTACATAAACAACCTGTGCATATGGCCATAAATGAAAATTTATGCTACATAAATTCAATACATTGTACATTTCGCAAATAACAAAAATGTATATATTTTTCAATTTAAAAATGCCAACAATTTGTAACTTAAAAATACTTATATTATGTAATGTAATAAAAATTCAAATACTCCCAAATTAAAACGTGCTTAAATTTTACAACTTCAAATATGTATATATTTTGCAATTTCCAAAATGCTTACATTTTACAATTTCAAAAATGTCTACATTTGCAAATTCAAACAAGCCTAGATTTCAAATAGTCCTCATTAGACTGTTGCCCAAACTTCACCCAAATGATGGTGATATGGGCCTATACGTAAACACCTGATGCATCGGGCCATAAATCAGTAATGTCTTCGAGAAAGATTGCATACTTAGGTTTGCTTACCCAACAGATTGCATACTCTTCATACTTTACACCTAACAGATTGCTTACCCAAGTAAGAAGCTCAATTTTCAGGTATTATCCAAAACATTCACAATATTACTGGTGACCTACAACTCGGTTACAACATGCACTGAAATACCTTATCTCTATAAACACATTTTTAATAAGTGGTCATTTCATCAAATCAAAAATGAAATGTATTGGTCTCTGGATGTCATATCTCTATAAACATGCTTGTAATGAGTGGCTTCGCACTAAAATTAAACAAAGAGTTAATAAACCTCCCAAATGATGTTCGATTAAAATAGGCATGTACTAGCTTTTGATGTCTAATACTCTACGATCTCAAGTTGATATAATGGGTTTATAATACTCTTGACGGGTCATAACAATTCTGCAAATCTAGTATATCATATTTTACAAGTTTAATATATCATCTTTCACGAGAATAAATATCGTTTTGTTTCACAATTTTAACATACTACGTTTCACAAGTTTAACTTACCATGTTTTGTAAATTACAATTTCACATAAAGTAAAAATTCATATGTTTCGCAAGTTTAATATATTACATTTTGCAACTTAACATTTTGAAAGAAACAAATATTGATGTGTTAAGCGATTTTAACATACTTTATTTTGTAACTACATTTCATTTAAAAAAGTTTAAACGTCGTACTTAAAAATATATTGATATATAAGATATAGTATTTTTAGTACAATAAGATACATAAAAGCAAACATCGCATATGAAAACAAAAAATACTATAAACCTACTAATATTTGTCAAAAATATCACAATGATGAATATGATGTAGAGTTCATCATAATTGTCATGGAAATCTTGACGGGTCATAAAAATTGTTTGGTGCGCATCTCTCAATTATTGTGTCACCGTATTTTCTCGATCATCGTATACATACAAGTTGATGTTACGATTTCACGATTAACATCATTAACCCAACTCATTTTTTGTATCAAGTTGGCATAAGCAAGAGTGAAAAGATCTACCACTCGAAAACTAGAGAACATATATGCTCTCTTTTTTAAAACGTGCTTGCCAAACTTGGTCACTTCACTCATAGATAGTTGTCCTTATTCTCCATTTAGTTTTTTGGAGCTTCTTACAGAAAAGAACTCCTAAAATTCTTTGTATGTCTCTAAGCTTAAAAAGTACTTATTCCAGACAATATATTGATCTTTTATAACCTTCATATATTGTTTACTTTACAAAATATGTTTATACTTATATTGATTATGCAATAAATAAAAATTTATGTTTCATAAATTCAACATATTGTACATTTAGCAAATAACAATAAATGTATATATTTTACAACTTAAAAAATGCCTACAATTTGCAATCTAAAAATACTTATATTTTGCTATGTAAACAATGCTTACATTCTCAACTTTAAACATGCCTAAATTTTGCAACTTCAAATATGGCTATATTTTTCAATTTCAAAAATGGCTACATTTTACAATTTCAAAAACGTTTACATTTCGCCATTTCAAACAAACTTAGATTTCACATAGTCATCGTTAGGTATTTTGAAAATTTTCCCAAATGATGGTAATATGCGTCAGCACATAAGCACCTCATGCATACGACCATAAATCATTAATATCTCCGAGAAGGATCGCATACTTAGGTTTACTATACATGTTATTTTTGTCGGTAATATAGTGCATCCAAACATGTACAATAAATGCACATGTATTGTATTGGTTACATTATCATTGGTAGAGGTTAATGTCGTGATATTTAAGAATACTAAATGTTGTGCCGAGATAATCCAAAATTATTTGTACATTTTTATTTTTTTCAATATCCTCATATAACTCTTCGTAATTTACACCTAACAGATTGTTAACCCGAGTATGAAGCTCAGTTTTAGGGTATTATCCAAATTATTAATAATATTGTTGGTGGCCTACAATACACTAATAACATGCACATCATATGACGTGATAGTTATTTTCATAACATATAAAATTAAATGTATTGGTCTCCGGATGCAACATCTTTGTAAACACCTCTATTATGAGTGGGTTCACACTAAAGGTAAACAAAAAGTCAATAAGCCTTCAAATAATGTTGTATTATAATATACTTGTAGTAGCTTTTGATGTCTCATACTATATGATCTCAAGTTGGTAACATGAATGTATAAACGTATGCATCTCACCTAACATCAATAATACAAATATTTCATATGCTAGAAATAATTCTGTAAATTTATTAGATCATATTTTACAAGTTTAATATATCATGTTTCAGAAGAATAAATATTATTTTGTTTTAGAATGTTAACATACTACATTTCATAAGTTTAATGTATCATGTTTCATAAATTATTATTTCACAAAAATAAATATGACTATGTTTACTATGTTTTGAAACTTAACATTTTGTAAGAAATAAATATTGGTACATTTAGCAATTTTAACATACCTTTCGCAGAAGAAAAAAATGTTGTACTTAAAAATATAATGATACATAATTTGTAATACAAAAAAATATATAAAATAAAACACCACATACAAAGGCAAAAAAAAATTATGAATCTACAAATGTTCGTCGAAAACATTGCAATGATAAATGTGGTGTAGAGTTCATCATAATTTTCATGGAAATCGTGACGGTTCATAAATATTGTTTGGTGTGCACTATATAGGGACCTCAACCAGTGTCTGACGTATATAGGGACCCGGAGGGGTACCGGCCCCGCTTAGAGTAAAATATGGGTTATAATTTATATAGTTTAATTTGGAATAGTATGTATTTGTAAGGAAATTTTTAATTAAAAAAATTGCAATAATTATTATTTTTAATGAAAATTTTAATATAAAAGCATGAAATAATGGCTATTGTTAAAGAAAATCCTAAATTAAAATCTTGGATAATAACTGTTTTCATGAAAAATTGAAGTTAAGATATTTATAAATGGGAAGATGTAGTCCGCATCTACATCTCATTCTCTTCGACATTAGAACCACTAGTAAAACTCGATTGATTCTTTAAGTATTTTGTATTCATTTTTATTTGCAACAATTTGTTTTGATTTTATTTTGGTTTGATCTTTCAATCCCAAAATTATTTTTTTCTATATCTTTGGCTTCTTCAATTGTTTTACATTAGTGATTTGATTTAAAAGTTAATGAATCATTGTTTATCTTAGAGAGATTGTAATTAAATAAATTAAACAGATGGAGTAAAGGAAGAACATAAAAGAAGATGGAGATTTAAGTGAGATAGATTAAAGAAAATGAAGATTTTAATTAAATAAATTAAACATTATGGAGATTTCAAGGAAAAATCAAAGAATGTTGAGATTTTAATTAAATAAATTAAATCGGATGGAGAAAAAGAAGAATACGGCCTTAAATAAATAAATAACATTAATAACTCAAATTCAAAGTTACATATATAAAAAACTTACATAGTGAGTAAATTTACTTTATTACTTATTTTTTTAGTTAGCAAATTTGTATTTATTTCAATCATATCTTTTAAAATATTATTTAAAGTATATTTTAAATAATAATTTTTATTTTATTCCTTTATATTTGTTAAAATATTTTTAATTAGCAACATATTAGGATTTGTTTACACTTGAACAATATATATTGAAATTTTTTTAATTTTTTTCAATAAAATAATTTATTTATACTATAAATTATGTTTGATATTATTTGCATTTATTTTTATATAAAAAAATTGATTTAATTTCCATATATTTAAAAAAAATAACTTTTACATAACCAATTTATTTAATTTTCATATATTTTCAAAAATATCTTTTATATAATAAATTTGATTTTGTTATATTTTATTTTTTAAAATAACATATCAAAACATATTAAGATTTATTGTTAAGTATTATTTTTATATGTAATAAATAATTTATTAAGATGTATTAAAAATACTTCAAAGTAGTCGTATACAATGAGAGAAACATTTAAAATGATAATTTAAATTGATAATGAAACCATTTTACGAAGAGTGAATCCCCTTTTATTTTGATTCATGGGTCTGCCACTGCACCCAACCCATTTTGCGTATCAAGTTTTCATAATCCGTAATGAAAAAGATATATCCCCTTGGAAACTAGAGACCTCATATTCTCTTTTTGAAAAAGAAACAATTGTTATACTTGCCAAATTTGGTCACTTCATTTATACATAAATATCATTATTCTTCGTCTAGTTTTTCAGATCTTCTTACAGAAAGGAAGTTCTAAACTTTTTTGTATCTCTCCAAACTAGATTAGTTTTCATTCGAGACAATATGTTTACATATGATCCAATTTGACTATATTTCCACGATACCATGTTATTTCTTGAAAAACAAAAGTGTCGCGGATGACTAAATATGGTTGGATCGTAACTTGAAAATCAATAACAAAAATGAGACAATAAGCCTATTTTTGTAAATTTATTTCTTCTAATTTTATAATTTTCTTAGAGTTATGGTTTCGTATATGAGTGTATTCCAATTTTGCAAATAAATGCCTTTTAATGTTGCAAATTATGTTTTGCTAGTGAATGTATTTTAATTTCGTAAATTAACTATCTTTATTTCAAAAATTGCCCTCCTCTAATTTTGTAATAAGCTTACAAGCCTTGTTTTGCAAATATTTCCCATATTTTTACAAATTCATGTTTTAAAGTTTTGAAATTTCCAAACAATTATATTTTCATAAATTAGCCTCTTAATTTTGCATATTATGTTTGTACAATGTCGCATGTATGTTTACAAATCTAGTTTTAAAAATAAGTTTGTTCTTATTTCGCAAATTATGTTTCTCTAATTTTGAAAATACTCTTTTTCTAATTTTGTGATAAGCTTACCAGTCTTGTTTCGCAAGTATTCTTTCTTAATTTGTAAAAATTGGTTTTTAAAAATTTGTAATTTTCTGATAATCTTATTTTTTTTAAATATATTTCTTTTTATTTTGCAAATTATGTTTATGTGATTTTGCAATAAGTTTAACAACATATTTTTCCATCTATTTATTTTAATTTTTTACTTAATTGCAAATTTTTATTTCTCAAATGTGATTTAAAAATGGTGGAATTTACTTCAAAATCGCATGTGGCTCAAAATAATCTCCTATTTGTTTTTACACCTAATTTTAAAAGTCACATGAGTACTTTGCGAGTATAGTATGACATAAAGTAGAGAAATGGTTGATGATCTATTTATCTATCATAGCTAGAAAACCACACGTAATCTTTGTCAGGTGTTACAAAGCTTTGCCCAAATGATGGTAAGTATGTGTCAGTACGCATACACCTCATGCATATGACCCAATATCACAAATGTATTCGAGGAGGAGTGTATAATTAAATTTGATGTATATGTTGCTTTTTCAAAAATATAATGAATTTGAACAAGTAAAATAAATATGAAAACATCGAATGGGTTATGCCGTCATCGGTAAGGTTTGGGTTATTGTCGCGGTATCTAGGACTACTAAACGTTGTGTAAAGATAATTCAAATTGGTTCCAACACCTTTGCATCTTTGAATCGTATAAAATTCTTCGTATTCTACACCCAACATATTGTTAGCCCGAGTATGAATATCAATTTTGGAAGTACCATCCAAAATTCATAATATTATCAGTGACCTTGAACCTGGTAATAAAGTATATATTATATAACATGTGGTCATTTCACTTGAATGAAATATATTGATCGTTGGATTCGTTTTTTTATAAACATCTCTGTAGTGAGTGATTTTGTACTAAAGTTGGCCAGAGAGTCAACGACCCTCCTAAATGATGTTGTATCTAAATAGGCTCATGCTTGCTTCTAATGTCCGAGACTCCACGATATCAAACTAGTATAATTAGCGTATAGGAATATGCATATCTTGTACATCATAAATATAATAAATACTACACAGGATGAACAAATCCCAACTTAAAATGCATTATATTTTGCAATTTAAATTCAATTCTGTCTTTTAAAATTTTAATATACCATGTTTCGTAACTTATTGTTTCGTAAGGATAAATATTAATGTATTTCTTAATTTTAATGTATCATGCATCACAACTAAACATTTAGCCGGAATGTATAATAATATGTTTCACAAGTTCAATATATCATGTTTCACAACTTACCATTTCATCAAAATAAATATCACTATGTTTCGTAAGTTTAATATACCATATTTTACATCTTAACACTTTGCAAGAAAATATATTATTATGATTTGCAATTTTATCGTACAGTTTTTACAACTTTACATTTTGCATGAATATATAATACTATATTTGCAAGTTAATATATCATGTTTTACAATTTACTATTTTGAAAAAAAGAAAATTATATCTCACGCGTTTAATATATTGTGTTTCATAACACTAACTTTTATACAATTTTGCAATTATAAAAAATGATTTTGAAATTCTATTGTTTTCAAAACAATATGTACAATTATTTATATTCGTTTAATATATATATATATATAGCTTTAGTATTACATCGTAGTATGTCATATATATTTTTGGAACATCATAAGAACTAAGTTCTCCGATCATCACTTGTTTCATGACGTGTTACACGAGATGCTCACATGTTTGTCACAATTTTGACGTTTTAAATTCAAGAAGTTCAAAACAGCCAGCTTTTTCACCTTGCGTCCATATCAAGTTTTTTTGCTTGATCTGTATAGTATACGATCCCTTGACCTAATCCATAATATTGAAAAAATAATATTGAAACAACCAAATTAGCTAAAAATTTATCTTTGGTAATCCTTTCGCAATTTGTTCATAATTAATTTTGTGATTTTATTGGTTTAACATTTCATAACTTTGTTGTTTCAAAAAATCTAGATACATTATATTTCAGAAGTTACTTTGTTTACAATTTCCCAAATGTAACATTTTACGAATCGTAGTATGTCATGTTTTCCAACTCAAAAGTTCACAACTTAAGTGTATAGTGTTTCGCAACTATAATATAATGTGTTTCAAAACCTAAATATATCATATTTTGTAACTTAATTACATTATGTTTCAAAACTAATATAAACTAAATTTCACAAAAAATATAAATAAAATTAATTAAAGAATTTGCATGACTCAATTGAATTACACCATATTCTACGAAAATCACTAGATGCTGAGGATTCTGAAAATCTAGTTTGTTTTTGCCCAAATCTGATTCTATGGTTGGAATGGATTATGGCCAAACTTATTTGATCCGCATGCGAATCGGTAAAATATTGGACCAGAATTTATTTTGTATTAAAAACCCAACAAATATGTAATACTGATGGTATTTTATATAATAATGATAAATATGTTTAATATTAGTGAAATAATGAGGTAAAACAACCAAAAATAGGGTAACCATGTAAGCCAAATGGACCACCACCATAACTATATAATTTAATATACATTTTCAAGGAAAGGGTGAAGAATTGTTACTTTTTTCTACTTTTGAAAGTTTTTCTCTCTCTAGAATTTCTATTTTAGGTTATCTCTATAACATCTGTGTGACTCATCTCAAAATATTTTAGACATTTTTGTCCCTCGGATATTTTTTAGAGTCATCAGTAGTGACCACAATGGGAGTCTAAGTAGGTACTCGGATACAAACATCCAAAACCATTAGCATGATAGGCTTGTCTTCAGATTCTAATAAGAGATGAATTCTGAGGTACATGTGGATCCTACGGTAATTCCCGAATGAATAACAATTATAGAAAGTTCTAATTAATTAGCATGTGACGCTCAGTCCCAACATCAGTACAAATAACAACAAGATCAATTGATCCTACTAGAGCTTCGGGATCGATTGCGCGATGGAATTATTGCATTAAATGTGAAAAAAAACAATGGTTTTTTGACGAAGAAAGGTCCAATCAAAAATTTCTAAAGGTTGGAGGGGAACATATTTTTGAAAGAGATGAGGTTGAGTCTGATTCATTGCGAGATTATGAAAAGTACCCAAGAAATCACTTTCAATCAGGCAGAAGCCACCATTCCTTGAGAAACGAACGAAATAACATATATCATTACAATTCTTTAGAATCTAACAATTATTCGAGCTATAATTCTTATTAGTTTTTTTCTTCTCTAGAGAGGTATCACCACCATAGGAAAAAAAGAAGCTCTGGTGGTGGGCATTATTCGAATAGGCATTACAATTAGTACCAAGTTTCAAAGCGAGAGTGAGAATCAAAGAAACAACACGAGTCCTTGAATAAGAAGGAACCTTATGAGGTTAAAGATATGGTGGTTGCATGAGGTAAGGCATGACCACATCAAACTATAGTCCAGGTCTGAGAAATTCCTACACCGGCGCAAGGAGGTTCGGGGAAGCTAAGTTTTGACTATCAAGTAAATAGGCAATTTTTAAATCTATTCGAGCATAGTTCTTATGCGATGACTAACGCCAGTCATCAGTACGATCATATATAAAATTAAATGTAGTCTCCATTATTTTTGGAAATTCTTTCCAACCATCTACCAGAGCGCTTTGATATATCCAACATTGAGAAGTTTTATGAGAGTATGGATCTGGATAATCATACTAAGTAATTTAAGAACTTTATGATGAATTATGATGATGACGATAAATTGTTATGTCGTGCTTTCTCTTTAACCTTCAAGGATAATGCTTTAAAATCGTACAACCGGATTTGTCAAGGTTTTATCAAGAATTTTGATGTATTTTGGACAACGTTTAGACGATAGTTTGTGGAAAGTAAGGAGACTCGGGAGAATAAAGACACGATAATAGATAGTTGGTTAAAGAGAGTTTGAAAATATTATACCAAGTGTTTTGTTCTTATGAAGTATAGCATGGATGATTATTATGAGTAAGTTGTTATTGTTTCTTTTAGACAATGGCTTCCCCCCAAATAATTAGTTGATGAAGTGACTGTGAAGAAATCTCTGACTTTTGGTTCTTTACTAGCTCATATTGAAGAGCATATCAAGGTGGAAGAATTTAAGATACTAAAGCTGATTACCTCTTCAAAGATAGATTTAATAGTCACGTGTTCCAATTATCGACAACGAAGATACATCCCCCTTAAAGAAACCTTCATTTCTTAGCGAGAAAAAGAAAGGTTTTTCACATCAACAAGAACATAAACCCAATAGACCTAGAGGCGATTCGCACCCTTCATTTCCCAATGAACAATTAAACGCACTCGAAGAAGGTTATCGATTTCCTTAACGCCTTAGGTACTTTACCATATGATATTTCTTTGCTTCGGCCTGTTTGGATGCGTGGTTGATTAGAAACTTTGAATTGTTATCAAAGGAACTATATTGGTACCACAGATTTGTGAAAGTTGTAACCCTGCCATCATGGAGATATGTTCTTGTTGATAGAAAGAACCTCTCTTTTACTCCCGAGGTAATAAAGGTTTCTTTAAGATGATGTGTATTCGTTGTCGAATTGGCCCATCAGATAAAAACGCAGTTGACGCCCGTTCTCTTGAGAGCGAGTTGGTTTGGAGGTGTATGCGTTTTTTATCGAAATCTGGGTCAAAAGGATTGAAGAGGGCGATGGGTTAATAGATTTGTTTTGTTTTCTCCTGGATACGTTGTGTCCGTAATTGAATATCTCAATAATGCGAATTGGTCATTTTTCTACGTTCCCAACAATTTTTTTTGTTTCGGCTTGCTTAGAAACTGAGAATTAGTCTTCTAGAGCGTTGTCCGTACGAAACATATAAATCTAAAGAGACTGTATGGTGTAAGGAAATGAAAAATGCTACAGTTTGTACCGAAAAAGTGTTTGCGAAAACGATCAAACAAGAAAGTGGGTTTTATAGTGGCAAGAGCACAAGGGTTTCTCCTTGTATCTCTAGAAATAGTTTGAAATGAGAATTATGAGAAAAGGGATGGAAACTTTATATAGGAAATTTTGAAATCCATATCGGATATTTATCAAAAGCCCAACGGACACCCGGATTGGGGAGTGGAAAGGTCTTTTAGTTGTCATTTTACCCCACCAACGGTTATTCATGTGGAGAAGTGGAATAGTTTTTTCACCAAATTTTCATGCTTCACCGTTAAGGATCTATTGCATGGTCGAATACATTCGTGAAACGTATACATGAGTAAACATGTATGTGGTGGACAAAGGCTAATGACTTTTGCAGCAGTGATACTGAGAGGCAAGATTGTCTAAACGGAATCAATTAGGATCACATGGTTGTTTGCAGTTCGGAACGAGGGTATGAATGAAATTGAAGCAACGCAAAACTTAATCCTCCCAAAAAAAAATCGCAGGGATTAGTGGGCTACTGACAAAGACAGGATTTATCCGACCTGCATATCAAATCGGTAAAATATTGTACCAAAATTTACTTTGTAGTATAACCGAATAAATGTGTAATATTGATGGTATTTTATCTAATAAGAAATAAATATGTCTAATATTAAGGAATAAATATAGTGGAATATAAAAAAAACAGATTAATCATGTAAGTTCAATGATCCACCACCATTTATATAAGGCACTCTACTTTTTTTGGAAATGAAATTATTACTTTTTTTTTTTCTACTTTTTGCAGTTTCTCTTTCAAAAATTCTCATTTTAGTTTATCCCTTTAAAAAAATTTAAAACACTATGTCCTTTCGATATTTGGGGCCGTAAAAGTTACTCATATATAAAGTATAAAACATTTTTTATGATACCAAATGATATTTTATCTAACTTCAAATCTATCCATAAACTTACCCAAAACAAAACCAAAAGTCAATATAGAATTTTTTTCTAAAAATGATAACAAAAAATTTAGGTATAAATTATTTTAAAATGGTGGTTTGTGAAGAAACATAATTAAATATATGGAAAAATGTTTGTGACCGTTTTAAAATTGTTTAGTAACTTAATATATGGAGATTCCGTATAAATCGAATTTTTGTCTAAAATAATAATTTATTACTTTTGATTTTTACAAAATATTATTTTATTTTATAGTGATACATTTTTACCTTTCCCAGTAGCAATAAACTACTATTTAATGTACTTTTATCGTTCCAATTCTGAAAGCATTTCTCGACTAAAGATTCTAAAATTCAGTTTTAAGTTAAACGATTCAAAGTCAATAATCTGTCTCGTGTTCATTGTAGGCAGCTTGTGGGTGTCGGTCTTTAGGGGCTTGGCGCTGATCTTCCTGGGCGCAATGATACTCGTCTTTCCTTTTTTTGGTATGCGCAGACAAGAAACAATAACATTTGCTCTATGATATTATTATCTTGATGTTGCATCGAACTCTCTTATAGAAGAGAAATGAACCACCCTCTCTACTCCAAATGTAATGAGACATGTTGTAACTTTAAGACGGAAGTAAGTTACACTTGTTTTCTATATCCTAGACATTCTATTTCTTTATCCAGAATCCTAGATTTTAAGCAATTCAGCATTTGTTCATTACTAGAATTTAAAAAAGATACTATAGACACCAGAGGAAAAAAGCATTAGACATGAACATTAAACCTACAACAACTACAAAATAGTCTGTTGAATAATAGGCAGATTGCATCTTCAAATGCATCTAAGTTCAGCACAACAGAAATCAAAAGCATACACTTAATCCAAATCTGAGTTAGTCCTAAGTATCAATCCCCCACCATTTTCCACCCGTCTACAACAAGCTATCAGCTTTCGAAGGCAACCTCCTGAAAAAGCTAAGTGCTGGAGATGGCAACTTGCTCCTAAACCTTGGTGGTCTCAACACATACAATCCCCCAACTGTTATGACAGCCCGGATTGGAACAAAGTAAAAGCCAACAGCAGCAAACAGACAAAACATCACAAACAAGAACGTTGCCCGCGGATCTCTCCAACTCAACAAAGATCTAAACCTTTCCCCTTGCGTCGCTATATCACCAACCACTGTCTGAATCCTCCCGGCCACGCTCCGTAACCGATCATACCTCATCCTTACAATATCAGCACTCCTACTTGTAGGAAACGAGTCAAATTCTTCGTCCAGCTCGTCGGGATACACATTTTCGGCCTGAGACAACTTAGTATCCATGTGAGGAGGCTGACGTGCACGCGACCTGAACCGCCATAGTCCTATCATAGCCATGTTCACCAATGCGGAAGGGATTATTAGCTCGGGAAACCCAACCAAGAAAAGGAAGAACACGACAAACATACTAGAGTAGAAGGGCTTGTTCCAGCTCCTCATTGATTCTAACCACCGACCAGTTGCTATTACTACATAAACTACATCCATTAGTCTAAAAAAGTTAGTTTTGCTTCTCCTTGTGCTCCACATATGCGAATCATGGTCTAGCATGTACTCCACCACCTCTCTACCCAGCGGAGGCTCAGCGCGGCTGAGACGTGCTGCCACCACGTTCATTGCTTGGTGTCTTAAGCCCTCTAACTGATTCACACCCAAAGGGAGAACATAGTGCATTTTAGGAAGCAATGGTTGTGTGTACATATGAAACATGTTGGCCATATTAGCACATGAAAATCTCACTGCCAAATGAAGCTCACCCATTTTCTTCACACCGGTGCTGTGCAACACAAGGAGCGGATAAGAATGAGTGTAAACTCTATCTGTTTCCAGCGTTGATAAACGGATCCTAACTTTGCCAATTCGCGAATCACGCTGACCCGCATTACTATTGATCTCATCAATATGGCAATTATCGAAAACCCCAATTGTTATAACCGTGCAAGGATCAAAAACCTCCCATGTGTACTGTTCGTTCCATTTCGGATTTAAGCTATCCACCACAGTCCTGGTTCGAACCCATTTCTGGCCATACTTTGCTACACAATAAGGATCGGTCGTACTTCCTTTACCTTCTTTGATCTTCATAGGCATAAGCCCTGATGCTCCTAAAATCCCCATTTCAAGCACACCAATATGAGGTTTCCACAGCTGTTTAGCACTTGGCTTCACATCACTACTGTACATTGTAGCCTCGTCAAGCACATGATAACCTCCTTCAAGAGAAACTCTGAAATGGATTCGAGACCCAAATCTTGAAACCACTTTGGACTCTACTGAATGGGTATCGAGATTAAACCACCTTGAAGCCACTGGTTTGTTATCAGGTCGCCTCTCAATATTCCCAACAGGAAGCATAACTCTCCCCACAACCTCATCTCTACCAGAGGAGACATGATCCTCCACTGAAACAATTATGTAATCTTCAAATGGCTCTGCCACTACAAACATGAAATCCTCATTCCATAATGGATTAGACAAAGTTCTGTTAGGGGTAGGGGATGCAATTCTAGTCCTTAGAACTTGATTACCAACTTGTACTTTGGCAAAAAGTTCAGGAAATCGCATTCCTTTATCACAAGGAATGATATCTTGTGCTTCGATAACAGAAACCCTCAAGTACCAAAGTTTTGGAGAGAGATAAACCTTGGATTTGATAGAACTGAGTCCATCCAAATGAACATTTGCCGCTTTAGAATGCCATGCTTCTGAAAAGGCCTCGTCTGCTTGAGTACCAAACCATAAGGAAACCATAACCTCTCCTTTGGATAGCTTTTCGCCTTTCCGATCTTCCATTCTATACCACTGAGGTGCCAACTGACTGTCAGGAGGTACCCTTCTAGGGACTTCATTTAAATCAAACCAAACCCTTCCCAAAAAGTCATCTTTGTTACTTTCTTTGACAAAAATCTCTACAAAAGAGGACTGGATGCTGTCTTTGGAAAAAGCAAACACTTGGTTCCATTCCATGTTGCTTGAACTCATGATCTTCTTTGTCACTCCTCTGTAATTCCCTAACCTCACTTCACCCACTATCTCTCCATTACCAAACAAACAAACATCCTTAGCCTTCACAACCCTAACGTAAACATACTGCATTTGCTCCACGAGGTCATAAGTTGAACTTGTCTTGTTCTTGTTCAAAGAACCACCACCAAGATGAGGGTTTGTCTCTTTAAGCGAAAACTCACTCGACCCATTTGAGAACCCACGAAAACCACCTCCTCCGCCTACTCCTCCACCGTTACCACCTCCGCCGGCAGGGATGGTCGGACCAGGTCCTGCGGTGATAACAATAGGCTTGAACTGATGATCAATAGGGTTTGGCTCCATAGACTTCCCACGACCATTTTGACCCTGTTGCGGTTTTCCTTTGTTTTCATGAGCCAACACTTGCTTTTGATTCTGTTGTTGTTGCTGTTGCTGGTGTTGGACGGCCATCAGAGCATTTTGTTTCTTGGTTTTCTTGGAGAAAACAGAGTTACCGAAACCCGGTTCTCTATCGTCTTTTTTCCTATCCTCTGTTGTTGAAACATAAAGCTTCAAGCTAATCTCACCTCTAATGTGAGAAAAAAGACTCCTTTTATCGAGTGTGTGTAGCTGAGCGACCTCTTCCCCTTCCTTAGCAACCGTTGAACCCGAGACCCTAACTTTACCAAGAAAATTCCGACTGTTGCTCGACCTCTTCTCGTTGAAAACGTTAATCTCGATGGTTCTGTAAGGGAGGTCAGCGACGTCATTTACGTGAAAGACGAGTTTCTCGTTCCATATTGGGTTTAAGTCTTTGTACTTCACTTGTGTTCTCAGCCTCTGGTTTTCGAACTCAATTTCGACAAACGGTGATGACGATCCTTCTCCGTCTTTGGGCATTAAGTTGTGCGCTGCTACAACTTCTACAACAAGCTTCTCATTACCGGTTGAGGTTGTATTGTTCGTCATAGTTACCTCTCTAAAAAAAAAATAGAGAGAGAAAGTGCAGAGATGAAGTGTGATTAGGAGGAAGAACAGAAAAGACACTGCAGAAAGAAAAACTTAGAAAGAGAATCGACAGGGAGAGGACAATATACAGATTGAGAGGCTCAAGAAAGCTTTTAAGAAGCATGCTTTAGAGAGTGTACTCTGTTACCAGACATATTTCAATTTCAATGGAAGAGAGAGAATGTAAGGCTGTGTTTGCTCAAAAAAAATTCTGTTTTTTTTTGTAAAAAAAAAATCTGTTTATTTTCACTAAAATCGAAAACCTATTATAAAGATTTAAAAAATAAATAAACAACCACAAGTTTTGCTTTTTAAAATAAAATTAGAAATGAAAAATCTCATTAGCATACATTCATTAAGGTTGTTTATTTTTAAGAGAATTGGGACCATAAAATTAAATTGAATTTATATAAATTAGTGCAAATCCAAACACAGCATTATAGTTTTGTGTTGCAAAAAAGAACGTGAAAAAGTCTTTTTGTGAGAAGTCACTTTCCTCGTAGCGCGTGGAGAACCAATGGCAATGAAGATGTGGGGACCCACAACAAACTTAAACCTGAGTTATACCATGTTTAAACAATGAATTGTTTCGTAGGTAATGCTTTAAATTATATTCATTTAATTAATTTGAAATCTTGTTATAATTATGTATCTTAATTTACAATTGAATTTATGGGTGATTTTTAAGAGTATATCTAATTTTCTAAATACATCTTAGCTATATCAAATTGTTATAAATCTAACTACTCTATATGGTTTTTGAAATTACAACAAAAAATTGTCAAACATCACGTTAATCGAAGCTTTAATATTTACTAATCATTACGTTCGACTTTTAATTTTTATGGATTTATTAACTTTAAAAAAACTGATTCTATTTAAAATTTAAATTTTATAAAAATAAATTCACACCATCAGGATTCTTCAATCTCTGACATGTTTTGATTTGTATAAAAAAATTACTCTTTTAGTTTTCAATCCACGTTGAAAGTAATATTAATGGGCTTTCGATTTTCATCTTCTAATTGGTTTAGGGTTTCAATCGATTTTGACAAGTTTATAGTTTTGATTGTCTTGAGATTTATTAACACTTCTTTGGGTAAGTTTTCATTACCGCTTTTAATTTGATAGTTATGATACTGTTAATCTGGTCTACGATTTTCTTCTTAATCATGGGTTTTAATTTGTTACTAATAATTTGGTTTCATTGCAATTTAAAAAATTATTTTACATTCTTTCATCTTTCAATTTGATAGATATAATATCGTTAACATGTGTATAACTATATATTTCCTTGTCGGTGCTGAATTAATGTGATGGTTGATTTCATGTTTGTCTTAAATTGTTTGATTTGAAAGAGCTATTTTTTGTTATTATTCTTGCTTGGCACCGGTATTTTGGTTTTGTTTGTGGATTTTAAATTGGTGTTACAAACTTTCATCTTTTAATTTGATAGTTATACTATTATTAGTCTAGGTGTTGCTTTGTATTTTCTTGTTGATGTTGAATTAATGTGTATGTTGATTTCATCTTTCTTTTAGGTTGTTTAATTTAGCATAACTGGTTTTTTCATAATTCTTATTTGTCATTGGTATTTTGCTTTGTTCTTAGTTTTCAAACTTGTGCTACCTTTTTTCACCTTAGAACACGCACGGTGTGAATAACACGGTATGAATATTGTAGTTTCATATCATGAATTACAATGTAAGTAATGTTATTCATGGAATAATATCGTTATTTTTACTAAAAGTATCTATTTTTAAATGTTAATTTTTGTTAACAAATTTAAAAATAACGATGACCAAATTATGTGCTCCTAAGAGAACAAAAACCCTAAAAGAAAGAAAAAATAACTTGTCAACCCACAATATTTAGATCCAATCATAATCAATTTTAAAGTGGTCCGAAATTTTGGAATAAAACAAAAACAAATCAAGATAATAAAAAACATTGATTTCTACAATATGTTAAATCAGATACTTTGAATTGATGGTCATTTTAAGATTAAGAAATCGTGGGAGTTGAAGATAATATTTATTAAGAAGTATGAGAAAATTATATATGGTTTTATCTTTAGAGAAAGTTGTGCAATTGATAAAAAAACGAAGTCAAAGTAATATATGAGCTGAAATGTGGGGTAAAAAAAAAGATTCGCCAGGGTCATTTCATGTACATGCTTTTTAGTTTGTTTCAGACTCCAACTGCTGAATTTTCTTTTGAAATCTGCCTCAACACATTATCACTCGGATACAGAATAATCATTTTGTAAGCAGTTTCGAGCATTTCATGCTTCTTAATCTCATATAATATTTCAAGCAGCTTAGTCCCCCTTGCAAGGACTAAATAAACCTTTTATTGAATAAGGATTAATCACATTCATTATCATCGGGTTCCAAAATCTTATTTCTCGTTGAACCTTTTTAAATCAAACTTTGGTAGTCCCATTTCAGCTACAAGAATCCCTTCATAATCAAGCTCTTATACCAATCGTGACGCTTTATATAATCTCTATTCGATATGTGCGGGTCTCAAACAAATAGTTCCAAGAACTATGTCATGAAACACGTAGCAATTCTATTGAAAATTTAACAAAGTGATAACATAGTAGGAAAACACTTGAACACATAAATTTATAATGGTTTGTTAACTTGCATATGTCTACAATAGGTCATATCAAATAGAAATCTTATGGTTTTTCAACAGTAATCACAGATTACAATATAAAAATAATAGATAAAAGAGAGTATTTACAGAAACTCCAAATCCATAGCTCACACTCGATACTCTTCCAAGATTGTTCACATATCTACTAAGTATTTTCTCTCTCTATCTCTCTTGCATACTCAACCAAAATCCCATTATATTCTTCCAAGTCTAAATAGAATTATATATAGTTTTTTGTGATAATTTATATCTTCAACAGAATGTAACAAATTTTTTAATAGGAATAATCATTTTTATCGTAATAAAAAATAACTGATTCTGGGGTAACAGTAGATCGATCTAACCACTATAATTTATATGTTATACCATGTGTTAAATTTAATAGCTTAAGTCCAGATTTGCACTTACTTGGCTAGTGTAGATTTTACTTCATCCATAGTACTTTAAACTAAAGCATAACTTTTTCCTCACCCTAAAAACCAAAGCAACGCCTTTACCTCATCCTAAATAACCCTAGGCTCACTGACCTCTCTCAGCTTTACCAATTGTCTTTCTAACCAAAGAACCAAATGAATTTGCTTAAGCTTATTGCCAGATGAACCTGTTTGGTTTAACTAATAGCTTCCTACCTGAAACACTCAAAACTTTAGATAATATTAATATGGTATAAGTAGTTATTTTGGCTTAAACAAAAGTTTATAAGTTAAAGCAGCCAATACATTAACCAAAGCAACTGATGCTTTGACAATGCTTAGGCTTATACATTTATTGCCTTGATAATGCCTAAGCATACACGATCAAAGCACTCAGTCAGTTATGATTTCCTCTACCAAGTCAAAACAATACTTTCACATTTCTCCTCATTGGTTCTGACTTCTCAAAATAAAATACAGTTGTGGCTCTACATGCCCCCTATAAGGACCTCAAATGATTTGAATATGAACTATGTTAAAGCAGTGTTTGAACTTATTTGTTGTCTCCGGTTTAGTAAACATATTTGTTGGATTGTCATCCGTATGAACCTTTTCTAGCAAATATCTACATTCTCGAGAATATTGTGATATAATGGAGTTTAACATCAATGTTTTTAGTTCGTTCATAAATACATGATTCTTTGAAAATTATATTGGACTTTGATTATCATAGACCGTTTAAATTTCCTGCTTTACCCCAGGTACCCTCGGGATTCTTTTCAACCATATAACTTTCTTTATCGCTTAAGTAACAACAATATATTAAGGTCTTTCATCTCAAACTTGATCTTCAACATTAATTTCAATGACTTAATTTATGCCTTATTTTTGCTAACAATCAACATATAGGGATGGCAATTTAAACCGAAACCGTGGGTACCCGAACCGAACCGAACCGACGGGGTGGGTTACCCGAAAAAGAAAAACATAAACGGGGCGGGTTATGGTTTTTATTTTTACTATCCGTTCGGGTTCGGGTTCGGTTTCGGTTTTGAATATTAAACCACGGGTAACTGCCCCGAACCCGCCCCGTAAAAATACCTTCCATCTCTGTATATATAAATATTATTTACTGATTTTATTTTTAGCCCGTTATAAAGACTAAATATTCAACTTTAATAATATTATTATTAATTATAGCCCGTTATAAATATTATTTATTACCGTCTCTAATCTCTATGTAATCTAGCCCAATAATATTCCAAACCCTAAAAGAAAAAAAACCTTTCAATATCTAATCTGTCTCATTTTCACTATCACTTCTCTCGTTTTTATCTCCTCACATAGAACCATCACTATTGTACCGACCGCCACGATTTGTTGCTCCGTTCTTTGGTTTTTTGTTGCTCCGTTCTTTGGTTTTCAGTTGTCACTCGCTTCCTTCCTAATATTCAGGTTTCTTTCTTTATTTCGATGATTTTTTTTTCTTTTTTTTTCTATGTTTTTGAGACTAATCGGTTCTTTTTATTTTTTCTCTCTAAAAATCGTTCATGTTATCTAAAAAATGATTTTACAATAACTTATTTCTCTTTGTCTAATTTATTTATATATATATATATATATATATGTATATATATATATAGTATATATAAACTGTTTATGCATAGATTTGATATATAAACTTGCTATATAAACTTGTTGGATTTACGGTGCATTATTTAATCTTATGTTTAATAAAATTTATTTTTAAATAGGAATAATTGAAGCTTTTGCAATGGATGGTCGATTGTTGGTGCTTTAAGGACGGAAGCTAACGAAGACATTTATTTTTTACTTTAAAATATTTAAATGTTAAAAAAATTATTTAAATGTTTATTTTAATTTTATACGTTTGTTTTATTTAGAATATCAAGTCGATGAAGATTATAATTTATGGTAGTATTTTGTTAAATTTATTGTTAGATTTTTACTTTTATATTTTATTTTTTACATATTTTGTTTATGTTCGGTTCGGGTTCGGTTCGGGTATCTACAACGGGTTTCTTCCGCGGGTAGTTCGCGGGTACCCGTGTGGGTAACCCGAACCCACGGATTCGGATTTGGTATGAAAAAAAAAATACCCGTCGGATTTCGGGGCGGGTTCGGGTATCAGTTATTTACTGCGGGGCGGGTTGTGGATATATAGGTACCCGCCCCCGATCCGCCCCGTTGCCATCCCTATCAACATATAATGTATATACAAAGGTAAATACATATTGGCAGAACCAGTCTTATTCACATAAATACAACTATCATAACTACTTTTCTACAACCACTTTTGACTATAAAATCATCAAAATACTTATATCAGTGCCTAAGAGATTGCTTCATATTGTATAAATTTTTTTTCAAGAGACATACATGGTCGCTTATTTTCTTGTATACAAATCCTTCAAGTTGCTTCATATATATGGTTTCTTTAATAGTACCATGTAGAAAATCTGTTTTGATGTCCATCTAGTCTAACTCCATATAAAACTTGGTAATCATTGCAAGAAGGATCTTGACTAAACTATGTTTCATTATATGAGAGAAAATATCATTGTAATTTACATGATCTCATTGAATGAGTCTTCTAGCAACCAATCTAGATTTGTATCGAGCCACTTCAACCTCAAGAATTTCTTATTTTTTGTTTGAAATTCCACTTGTAATTAACCAATCTATAACATTCAGGTTTGTCTACCAGACCTCGTGTGTTATTTTTCTAAAAATACATTATTTCCTCCTTCATCACAACAAGTAATTTAGCTTTATCCTCACTTTTTATTGCCTTCATGAAGCACTCAGGTTCATAGTGAATCATTTCATATGCATCAGCCAATGTAAAAGACTTACCACGAGTATAGACTTGAATTGATGATCACTAGGGTCTGGCTCCATATAACAGCTATTCATAAGCAATTAAAAAACGTACGGTAATGAGATTCCATATAAAATACTACGACAAAACTTAATGAAATATAAAACTATTTAATATATATATATATAATCAACATAAATAAACATAAATAAAAAATATATTTTCTTACATAAAAATAAAAAAGGAAATACATAAAATGTGCGCAAGTATAGTATACCAAACAACAAACAAGTTATGAGAACACAAACAACAATATGATTACCACGTGCGCAAGTATAGTATACCAAATGTGCGACCATGGTTTGATTTAAAAACACTTCATAAACCATCAGGGACGATGATTGTAAATACATATATTGTCCTAACGCAATTTTCTCTATATACATTTTATCTATATTTGGATATAATTCACTCGTCAAACTTAACGATTTAGACTCATATTTAGACATTTGTATCATAAGAAAAATATGAATCTTGTCAAAGACTTTCATTATAGAAAGTGTACATATATATATATATATATATATATATATATTTAATTTTTGCATTAAAATCTCCTATAACATATGAACAAACATAACCATATCTTTTAACTTTGAAAAAATACATTTGAATGTTTTAAGAATATAGATTTTTAAAAACTTAACCACTATATTTCACATTCTTACATAAACTCATCTATAAAGTTAAAAAAGTAGTTATTCAGTATGAGCATAAGCACATTCTTTGAACTTTAATTAATCTATCTCACGCACCTTTAGGAAATTTATTAAGCAATTATCTTAAGGTATAAAGTATGCGATAAAGATAATACGAATGATAAACATCGAGAAATAAAGTTTGAATAAATGTGATAATTCCTATAAAAACTATATAAAATAAAAGTCAACTTTTAACCTAACAATGTCAAAAAAGCATAGCTAATTAGTTGATTTTTCTGAATTAACAATTGCAAATGCAAATGGAAACAACCATGTAAATAAAATAAGAATAACATAGACAAGTATAACAATGTAAAATCGATTTCCTATAATAATAAATTAAAAAACCTATCAAGTAAGTTTGTTACCTTAATTTTTATCATTGGAGGTTGCTGAAAGTAGAGTTCTTTCATATTCGGCATTTAAAGTGTCCCATTCAAATGAATAATGGGTATATATATATATTTCAAATCCTTTAAGGTAAGTATCAAATGCAACAAAACATATACTAAATGCAGACGTATCCTTATTATTATCCAATTGAAAATCACTACTATTATTGTATTGATATAGCCATTTAGAATACCATAACATGTATACATATTCCAAACACTTCACTCCTTTTTTTTAAAGTTTTCCAACTACTTTATAGGTAATATCCAGCCCATATATGTTTTTAGAATATTTTTTATAGTAGTAGCAAAAAACAAATTATTACTCTTCACCTTCGATAAAATTTCCTTAAATACAATATTAGACGTCAATATTTTATTTAGTTCCTTCTTCAAAATAACATCACGCGTATGCTCACTTTCATATTTCCTAACAACTATGTAACCATTAGCCCTATTAATAGAATCATATATCTTTCATGTATAATTTTTGGATTTCTTAAATTTACAAGAAGCACTAATTTGATGTTTTGTATTACGGCTATAATTAAATGTACAACAATTTTCTATCGCAAACTTCAAAAGTGAACGCATAAACTCAACATATTCATTGTTAAAGATATGACTAACACCTTTTATTTCATTACACCAAGACTTTTAGGAAATTTATTTAATCTTGCCACTAAAAAAGCAACATTCGAAGTATCACCGCTAAAAGGTAATACTTAAACATTATTACTTTGATGTGTAGTAGAAAATGAATATGTACATAAATTAACATGATTACTATTATTAAGAAAAATATGTATCTCCATTTAAAATTGTCTCAATTGTTGAACAATAGTCATTATTGACATAAAATCATATTCTCTTAACAAAATCGTGTTCTTAATGTTACCACAATAAAACTTAATAATAATATTATCTTTATTCAACTCAAACCATAAATTTAAAACATAATCAAACATACCTTCCAAATTATCAAAAAAGATAATGGTTTAATATCAAAGTATCTACTTATAAATTACAAATATAGTAGATATGTTAAAGTTATGCGACATTATAATTTAATAAAGCAAAATATTAATAATGTTATATTTCAAAAAATATATAAGAAAAGAAAAACTATATGCCAAAAGTTGAATATTAGTTATAATATACCTAGGTTTTATATATGTATATTATATAGCAGATCATATTCGGATAAAGTTATCAAACTGACTCATTGTAACAAAGATAAGTTTTAGGATCCATTAAAAAGTCACTGCCAAACAGAATTTTGTCAAATGACATCATTTGATAATAATAATAATAATATATTAGTATTGTTAAGTCAAATAATAACACCTACATTCTAAACCGAAAACCATACACTAAATAATCCTACAGTCTACCGTAATATTGCTTGTCTATATGAAACTTGAAGAATACCACAAACTTATCCTAATTAGTACAATATAAAAATAGTAGAATATTAACTAATCAATTTCATAAAGCATAATCCATTCAATAATAAAAAAGATAAACAAAATTTATATCATATATATGCACAATTTCATTATAATCAATAAGTTAGATCATTTAATAACCCAACATATACAGATTTATTAAAAAACAGAACAATAAACTTGGTTTGGAGTTAAGGAATATCCAATTGAAAATAAATCAGAGTTATAATCGATAATAATAAAAAGTTACATTTTGAAAGAAAACAAGACTAAAAATAGGCTCTTTTGAAGAACGAAACATATTTTGGATTAATAAAATAGGATTTAATCAAGAATGAGTGGTATATTTGTTTTTTTAAATAAAATATATAATTAGAATTTTGAAATTTTGATGTATATGATAAATATTGACACAATAAAATGAGCTAGGCTATATCTCTAACTATCTTTGTTGGATCTCCTACTGCTAGATCTTGGACCATTTTGTTAGATTTTTCACCAATTTTCAGACCCTTTTATCGTTTTCAGAAAAAACTACTTATAAATACTTTTTGATAGATCTCTCACATTTTTTTCTTTTTTTTTCAAAATATCTTTACAACACCATCTTCCAAATTACTTGTTTTTAATCAAACTTCACAAAAATGTTAAGGTATATCGTACAAGCTTAATGGTATAGTTTGCATTCTATTTTTTCATCTATTTGGTAGATATTTAGATTTGAAATTTTGCTTTTTGAAAATTTGGTTTCCATAAAGTCTAAGTTGTTTTATGTTGATTTGGTAGGTGACTATTGTTTGTGAGTAGAATATATACATTTAACATGTTTTTTATGTTGAATGGAGTATGATTTAGACACTTAGGGTTTTTTGGTTTGAAATTCTAAGTTTTTTGTTCGTTGCACGACTCGTGCAATTAGCAAGTTTTAAAACTTCAAAATTTTCAAATCCAACTCTAAAAATTTATCAAGGTATGTATTCTCTACTTATTGATATATTTTGTTTTCAATTTAGGTATGTATTTTTAGTGATATTTATAGTTGAATGTTCTGTTTGAAAAATCAAATGTTTATATGTTTTTAGTTGTTATTTTGAATTTTAGTTAGTAGGATTAGATCTTCGATTTGGTAGGCTATTTGCTTCATTTGGTGTAACATAGAGAGATTTCAAACTATTAAAAGGATGAAGGTTGTTCTTGCTTAATCGTGCATGTATCGCGCGCTGAATAACCGAATTCGCGCATCCTACATACTTGAATCCGGTTGATTTTCGCGCGATACATGTGCAATTTCAAAAACACAAACGTGAGAAATTGCGCATATTATATACACAATTTTACCTGAAATTGAGTATACAATGTGCGCGAAACCTACTTTTACATTGTTTTTTGTATGTAATACATTAAACTCACTAAATTATTAAGTAGTAATGTTTATATATTTCTTTTAATACATATCACATTGTTTGTGAATTCTTGTTATAATTTATGGTATAAACTAAAATATTTTTTATACCTTCAGTATTGCTCCTCGTCAAAAAATCTGGGTTGAGCGACGCAACCGTCTGCATGTCGTTCAACAACGACGTGCTACTCCAGATCAACTTTTCCGGAGGGTCAATCTGCATGTGTCGGATTTTTACACGGGCATGAACGAGTACAAACGTCATGAAGCGTATAATGTCTTTAATAATTATGTAAGTTATATTTTGTGAGCTAGAGTAAACTGATACCCGTTTTTTTAAATAAGACCCCGCTATATAAGGGTGTTTCATTTTGAGAAACATTTTTTTGCTTTGGAGGACTCATTCTAACAATATCAGGTCTTATTTAAGCCTAACCCATATTTGGTGGTTTCTCTTGTAGTTAATTATATCGTATATTTTTGGTTAATTTTTTTAACATTTTGTAGGCAAGACCATCATTATGCTGTTACGCGATGTACTCTATCAATCACGCTTGTGATTTTACTCGAGATAGTAGGATTAAAGATGAGGTGATGTGGACGTATTTTGGTTTGTTCCTTGACTATTTTACGCATTTGGCTACCGATGTGCATATTAGAGAGGTGTTTTTAGAGAGATGGCATATGAAGACCAACACGTTACATTTTGATTTTGGTAAGATGGCAGTGACCCTAGATGACGTCCACACTATCACTAGTCTTCCGATTACATATCAGGGTTTCGACCTAGTTATGTTTCCTAGCAAAGGTTAACAAATAGTGTGGTATGCTCGTTTACTACGTTTACATAATGATGGTCTTAGGAGGATCTTGAGCGTAACCAGACTGGTAGTAGGATACATGTACGTATCTCTTATTTACGTGAGAGATACATTATTGCTGAGTTTCAGGGTGATGTGATTTTAGATGATATGGTTTTATATGTGGCGATGGGTTATTTGCTCCATATGTTTAATTGTTGTATTATGACAAACAAGATGGTGAAAAATGTATCGCTCAATTATCAACAATTCATTAAGAACTATAGGAGCACATGTTGGTATATATAAGGCCAACTTATATTGGTTCAGTTATATTAACAGCTTGGCCGGGGCAGTTTACATGCGATATCGGGTTTCACTTGTTTCATTGCATACACATTCACTTTCCTATTATTCTGACTACGCCTCATAGTTCATATGTTATTTCTCAGTCGAGTATGTGTGGATACGTACCTCTTCCTTTCCGTTCAGACCAGGACACTCTGGATAATATTCGACATACCATTTATGTATTGAGGGAGCATGATGTAAGTTTTATCATGTATATTTTTAATACTTTATTTATTTTTACATAAATTATTGATTGCTTTGTAGGTATAATTCATGTCCTATGAGCATTTTTGTGATGTTAGACCCTTATGTGTTGTACTTTGGATAAATACTACATTGAGGTCTTGGGACATTGTCGAGGCTTATTATCCTCTCCACATCCCTCGATAATTGGGGCATGCTTGGGATATACCTGATACACTACGACCTATGTTGGAGGGTGGTAAAGCTCGACGTGCTAACACGTTCTACTTGTGTGATGCTTGTATATGGGCAACATGGGAGTCATACACAGTTGATCTCAGGATTTTGGGCGATCTTTACATAATAGACCTACATGGTACGGTCTCTGGATACACTGTATGGGTCGAGATACATTTATGGTATGTTTTAATCGATCCAGATTCTTAGCCAAACGATGCATATGTTATGGTCAACCTATCGACGAGCATTTACCATGCCATGTTATTTGGCTTGTCATATCATCTTATTGATTTAAATGTGAGGTCTTAGGAGATGAGTTTAGAGGAGTGTTTTAGATTGGCTCACAAATAACGAGAATATGACTGATTTTTTATTGTGTATTCTATGATTATGTTACTGTTTTTTGGGTATGTATCACAACTAGTTTACACCGAATACTTTGTTACGTATAATTTTCTATCAAAACATTTTTATATTTTATGTTATGTTATCTTTGGTTATGTTACTTAATTTAATTTACTTTATGTTCATTATGATTAATTTATTTATATGTCAGATCCATATTAAATTTTGGTAGTTATATATATATATATATATATATATATATATATATATATATATATATATATATATATATATATATATTCAATTCATTACTATGTTATATCTCGACCTCTATTTGTTAGAACTCGATCCAATAATATATCTTTAAAGCACCAAGTGGGTTTATCCTAACACGCAAAGAGATTACGTTATCTAATAGGTGTCACAAACTGTTTGGTTTATGGGATTACGTTATCCTCAATTGACATATGTCGAATACTCATAGATCTATTTTGATTACGTTATCCAGGTATAAAAGCTCAATAAATAGAGGCTCTACTCTTGAAACGACACAACATAGAAAAATCAAATACAAAAAAAATACAAAAAAAAAACATATCTTCGTGGTCTCTTTTAGAAGATGAATATTTGAAGAAAGCATCCGTCAAAGTGGCAAAAACCTATAGTGAGGAATAGGATAAGGTTTGTTGGGAGGAAATGTGATGCCAATGATATATCATATACGACAGCGGTCGCGTCCAGCCGACTATGATATATAGATATTTGAACAAGGTTAAAACTAGGTGAACTTATCTAATGGAATATATTGTACACCTAGTTTTCCACTTTAACAGTGAAGACCGTCTTACTACGTTTAAATTATTCAACTAATTGGTCACCGATAGTTTAAGAGAGGATCAAATGGATACTGTCTGTGCCCAAATACTGACCAAGAGGGAGGAGGTAGAGCATGAGGCTGTGGTGGACTACAGGATTTGCAAAAGAAGAAACGAAGCTGATGACAAAACAAATTGGCCTTACAAATAAACTCCGAGGACAATGAGTTATCGTTAATTTATCGTTTTTTGAGTTTTATAATTCCTAAGATTTTGTTTGAATTTAAGAATTCCTAAGTTGTTGTTTGAGTTTTTGAATTCCTAAGTTGTTGTTTGACCTGTTTTTAGTGAATTTTAAGTTTTTTATTTTTCTCGTTCATCTTCACGCCATCTATTTCTAAGGACTAAAGTAGACTATTCATGAAAACATGTTTAAGTTTGAACTAGTAAAAGATAGAAGAAAATCAAATTTACCGAAGTTTCTAATGTTTGAGTTTGGCACTTAACACCCACAAAAATATGTAGTATCGCGCACATACGTACACAATTTTGCAAGAAATTGTGTCCTCCAGTTATGTAATTTTAACCATATTCATGCCCTATAAGCACGAAATTAAACATAATTCGTGCGTACGAGCTACTAAAATACTACTGGAAAGTTATGGATTGAACAATTTTTTAGTATATTTTGAAGAGTTTTGCTAAAAAAATAACATAGAGTAATTAAGATAATAATGTCAAACAATAACGAAAAATGAGTCTTATATTAAACTTAAATGTCCAAACGATAATTAAATAATACTAAATTATTCGTCGAAGCGATACTAAAAATAAGTAACACATGCAAGTAATCATAGATCTCCGGTCAAATCTTAAAAGTTTGTTGCTCCATCACACGTTGTAGATGTTTGGACGAGCTTGATTCAATGATCTTTGTTGAATCGTTTTTTGAGGGAATCGTCCAACCAGTTACGTACTCGTTAATGCGAAACGCGAACCAACTATGATATATTTCTGGCAATGGTCCATCCAAAACAACCTGTAAAATTAAAATTTGGTTAAATTATGTAACTATAAAATAAAATACTATAAATTAATTATATTGATTTACTTACTTTGACGTAGTGGTAACCATGTATGAAACTTAGACCAACTTTTTTAGTAGGACACGATCGAGGCGGCACACCATGTAAAGGTAGATACATATAGAAAATTTGGAGAGATATGTGGCATACAATACACCAGTATCGAGAATCTTTCACTAAGACACTTTCAAGTAACGTCATATAATGTCTATTACCACCAACGTACACTTGGAAAAATATAACATTTCTAATAGGTTCTCTACATATTTTGCACCATCAAATACTATCTGGCGTAAATCGAGTTGTCATTACAATTCGTACATTAAATTTTGTCTCACCTATCGCGATGAATCAGATTGATTGTATATAGACGAGGCTACGGTCCGATATACGCATTGACCATCAGGAGTAACGTCTTTGATGCTAATAATATAGTCATGTAAGTAGTTAGGAAACCAACTCTCTTAACTATTAAAATCATTGGTCTTACTTTATTTTTTTCTCAAGTAACTTTATCTGTCTTTGGTGGATCTTTGGATTTCACTTTGGGTACTAAGAATTCTTTGGCTACCGAGAAAATCGTGCTAGCTATCATACCGAGAGTGCTAGCGCTATTACCTTGACTACTGTCATATTCGAACAAAGATGGGTTATGTTTAGTAGATTTATCTTGGCTGACTTTTTTTCTACCATTAGTGATAACCGGCTTCTTAGGTTCCAATACATGACTTGTGATGAGATCTAGGATTTGTATCATTCTATTTATAATATGATATTGTATGTTTGGACCGTAAACGCGAATGGTAATATCTATTAAGGATATTTTTTCTTGTAAGCTCATCTTTCCTACCAACTTTATCACTAGGTACGATCTTTAAAGTCCTCTAATAAATATCATATTATTCATTAAGAATCGGCATACCTTCTCGTTTGGCTATAGCTAACTCGCATATACACGGTAACCCATGTGTTTTTATAGCAACACAACCACAAGCTACCGGATTGAAGCCTATTCGTCGAGCATTTTTAGACTTTGCTCAATAATTTCTAAGGCCATACATGATATTTTACCTTGTAATTTCTTATAAATGTGAAGTATATATACATTTTTTGGATGATACTTATTCCATTCGAATGATTTGAAAATTATAGAGTATTGAACGTGAAGCAAGACATGAATATTTTCCCAAAATTATTCAAATTTGCATAGACTTATACATATTATGCGTTTTAGGCTCGAGTGAGCACTTTCCATCCTATAACAAATGATTAAAAATTAGAATTTCAACATATAATCCCGCAAAACTAAAGTTTACAAATGAGAATAATTCTTACCAATTGCTAGCTTCGTTGCCCAAATGTTTATGCTCATTAGTGTGGATATTAATAATTTTTCTCCGTATTTGGTTATCTATTATTTCATGACATAATCGATAGCCATTGGGCAAAAAGAGTACACATAGTGTAACTCAGCAATCTTCGAGCGTTACCAATTTGGAAACCGCTTCATAAAAATTGACAAAATCCCCCGTCATGTCTGCTTTGGGCAAAACAAATTTAGCGTATGACAAAATGTTCTTGTTTATATGTCATTTGCATATCATATGAGTGGCATCCGGAAACACGTCCTTGGTAGAATACATCAACGCCAACTCCCTTTGGTGATGATATTATTAGGCAATTCAAAAATATTATTTGCCATCACGGTCCTTAGAACACTCAGTTCCCACGTGTAGTTTGATTGCTACGAAGCTCAGAAAAAACAAAAGCGATACAAAATGTCTTCTTTGTAGATGTTTGACCAACAATTTCGAGTAAATGCATCTTATACCTTATAGTCTTGTACGTGCTATCCATCACAAGAACTTAGGAAAATATATACAAAAGCTCGATGCTTGTAAGATGCGCGAAATATTTTTTGAGGATCTTGTCCGTTCCTTTATTTATTCATTTCTAAATGAAGTATTCGTGTTTTTTTATTTTATAGAATAAGTATTGCATTTGGACTTTGCCTGCTTTATTGACCAAACAATGTTTTTTACGCATATTGTAAATTGTACGCATACAAGATACATTTTCAGGGTTCATAAGCTTCAAACCACGGTATAGCTCTCTTGGCCGAGAACCGATTTTTGTGAGTTTAAGAACTTACTCCTCTTTGTCTGCTTTTAGTATAGCGGCTTGTGAATGACCATCCAAGTGTAAAAACGGTTGATGGTTGTGTTTCCCGTTTATCACTATCAATTTTCAATGACCGGGTACTTTTAGGACTGAACTTCCCCTTAACGTGAAGGGACAACCGAATTTTTTTGTTGAACATTGTCGACGTTTTTTTACAAACCTCGGTTTGGGGTTATGCTTATAAACACCTTGCCTCTCGCACTTAAAAAACATCATTTGAGTTTTCTCATTTTTACTATTGTCGTTATCTTTAACAATACAAGTAATGAATCCTTACCTGGTGCTTTCAGATTCAACTCATGCGTTCAAATCGAATTTGGTGTTATAACTATTGGTAGTAACAATCTATGTGTAATCGATCATCGAACATGACGATTATTCTGATTCCTACGATATACATGAAATTATATCAAAATCTGCGTAATTCACATTAATTATATCAAAATTTACATAAATTGTGCACAATCACGCATGGCGTTGAAATAGAACAAAAAATAACAAAACTGCACTTGAACAATACTCTAGTTTAGCCTAAAATCGCGCATGAACATTATCCTAGTTTAGACCCAAATTGTGCATGTTGGGTGTACAATTCATGCATAGATTTAGGCGATACATGCCAAAAAATACTGAACTTTAAAAAACTAAAAAACATAACTCGTCTTTCCATATGATCCGTTAATGGTTCCTTACAAAATCTTCAAAATTATAAAAACAAAACGTAATTTAAATCGTTTAAATCTATAATCTGCATGATTTAAAGTTTTCTTATAGTAACTTTAGTATTGGATATAAAAAAGGGGAGAAGAATTAAATTCTGAATATTTATGTCGAAATTAGAGTTCAAAGGTATTATGGTTAGGCATGGGTATCACTGGCGGAGCTGCAGCGGTGTCCTTGGGTAGGAACCCACGAAATTATAGTATATAGTATAATAAACATTCCAAAATTTTAAAATGCAACAGTGGAAAAACCTGAGGCAGGAACCCAAAGGTCTCGGGTTCGAACCTGAGGGTAAACTTCAACCTTTTATTTAAGGTTAAAATAGAAATATTCCATTTAATTTTTAATATATATTTAATTCCTTATTTTTAAATATATATTAAAAAATTTATTTTCAATAATATATATTTAATTCTTTATTTTTTTAAATTTATTTTTAATAATATACATTTAATTTTTTTTAAACTCTTATTTTCGATATATATTTTAAGATAATAAAATTATAATTTGGTGTGATGGAATGTTAAAACGAGGAAATGAATGACTACTCTAAAACATTTAAATAGAAAAGTAAGTTAATAAATATAAATAGAGTTAACTTAAACTGCTTCTGTCTTAGAAAATTTAAGGGATTGCTTTAAAAAAAATTCATGTACATTTTTTTTGCTAATAACAATAACCTAATTTCAACACTAGCTAAGTAAGTTAAATTCGAGTAAATTAAAATTCGAAGATCAAAAGAATTTTTTTTTAATCCAACACTTCCAAGAACATTGACTATATCATAGATTTGTCGTCTCTGGACTCCTACAGATCTTTAAAAAATCAAATACGTGTCAAGATACACACATTATACGAAGATAAGTAAAAAAAGACTAGGATAAAAAGACCTAAATGTGAGGCAGCATCGTCAAGCCCGATAACTTTGGTGTGGTCATGAATATAGATTGACAAAATACTAAAGAAAATAACTAATACATAAGGGATTCATGAATACAAAAAACACTAGTTAACCAAAAAAACAAAAAAAACATACTTAATGCAAAAAAAATTAAGATTTATATTGTCTCTATTTCGTTCTTGGACGATAACCAGGACCCCATAGCGATCAAATCCTGGTTACACCACTGATGGGTATTCGTTTCTTCCGTTCGATTCGATTTGGTTCTTTCGGTTTTCGGTTCTTCAAATTTTATACCCATTTAAGAACAAAATAAAATTCGGTTCGGTTCTTCTCGGTTCAGTTCGGTATGAGTATTTAATTCGGTTTCAATCGAATATTTTTGGATACTTCAAATTTTCTGCAATATCAATAGATATAAAACTCATTCTATAAATCAAAACGATAAAATTGTGTTAGATCGTAAGAAAACTTAATACTAAATATAGGAGAGATCCAAAATTAATATATATTAAATAAGAATGTTAGTAATATAAAAAAATGAGAGATGATATCAACATGTTAATATTTTGTTATTTTGTCTACCCCGTAATTGTTTATAGATATACTGCCAGTTTGAATTAACTATGTTGTCATTTATTAAAAAAAATATAATCATTGGTCAGTGATAGACAACTGTTTTAGAAAAAATTAATTAAAAAAAAAATATATTTGCAAATAATATTAAATTTAGGATCAATACATGTATTCGGAACGGATACCCACAATTTTTCGATTCGGTTCCAGTTTCGAACCGAAAACCGTGAATAATTAAAACCGAAACTATTTAGGTATTATGAAAGAACCGAATTTGATTCGGTTCAGTTCTTTCGGTTCCGATTAAAATGTCCTATCTAATTCCGGTACTTCTAAAAAGTTTTATTTTATAAATGAATATTTAAGCTAAAATTAGTGTTTTTATACGATTAAACTTATTTTGGTTCTTCTAAAAAGTTGTATTTTATAAATATATAAAGCTATCTATATCATTTTGTTATTTAATAGTAACTCAAAAAGTAGCTACCAAATATACAAACCTTTTATATAAAAAGGGTTTAGTTTTCACCTTCCGTGTAAAGTATGTGTTTGTAGTTTTAATAAACAAAATTAACATTATATTCAAAATACTAGAATTTTCTATAAAGTGAAATTATGATAGTATTACAAGAAAATTCAGAATTATTTGAAAAGAAAATATTAAAGAAGTAATTCCAAACGGAGATGAGGATGACCTGGAAGGAGATAACCCTAGCGTTTGTTGTGTTAAGATGTAGAGATAAAATTGAGAAGAGATTGAGCGTGATTGCGTGAAGCACAAACCCGGTTTGTTCATCGTAAGAAGCGAGGGTCAAGCATTTGAAAGAGCATAGACAAGTCAAAGACAAGAGAGCGTGCTAGAATCCAACAGAGAATCCCATTTTTGTTTCACTCTTTTGGTTTTGCTTCATTTTAGGTTTTATTTTTTATTTTATGGGATGTTGTTGGATGCTACTACAATCCTATCCATTTAAAATTTGTCACACGGGAAAAGGACAATAAAGATAAAATATTATAAACATTCGGGCTTAATTTTAATTATTTTCTTTGTTTAATGTTTATTTTAAAATATAAAATTATAATAATTCATTTTCGTCCATTTTCAACTAAACAGAATTTTATTTATTTATTCAATTGATTTTTGTTTTAAATATATATATATATATATATATATATATATAAAAATTGAAAATATTTTAATTAAAATAGTATTATATATATAACGATTAGATATGGGTATATAAAATTGTATTGTTCAATTTTATACAGTAATAAAACATATTTTTTCATTGTATAACATATCACGATGCTGATGTTGACCATATGTCTGAAATTTAATATTTTGAGATTATATATGCGGTTTAAAATGAGGTTTAAATTCGAAAATTCTAAAAGCTTCAAAGCTTCGCTTGTTTAGAAAATAATATAAAACTTAGTTTGATATATTAGTTCAAATTTAATTCAATAATATATTGTTGTAACCAATTAGGTGTATTGTTTCACATAATCATTGATCATTATGTTGGTACAAATTTATTCTGACCGTCTTGATCCGCTAATGAAGTGAAAAAACGGATTGGTGAATTTTTGAAAGAGAATTAGAATAAAAAAGTGACTGAGAGTTAAGAGAAAACTTTGGTTGTAAGACTGTTTTACACATCTGATCTATTTAATGGGAAGTTATCAATGATCAAGATAACTTCTCATAACTATCTTCCACTTTTAAGAAATCACCCACACATCCTATCAAATAACTACTTCCATGATAGCTAGAGTAATATAAATAAGGATAGACTAAATCTAAAAAAGTCACCAAATTCAATATCATCTAAGTTATATACACCATCTAAGAGTGAAAGGAGAGTTTGAAATCAAAATTCAGAAGATCTTTTGATTATATAAAAATACAATTTGATCACTCAAATGACAGTGGTTGGAGGTACACATGATCGATTTTGTTTATCGCTTCCATTTTCATTATTGTATATTCATATTATTGATTGAATATACATGAAGTAATTTAAATGTTTTTTACATCTGGTAACATAACTTGTAATTTCCTTTGCCTTGCTTGCTATATGTGCTCTTATATGAACACTTATTTTTCATATTCAGAATACAATATGTTTATTTGATCATAATGCATAATTATAGTATTATATACATATTTTATGGTTATGAATTTTGGGTCTAATATGTTATGTGTATTTCAAATTGGATGCGACATAAAGAGTATGATTAGCTTAATGTTTGTTTGCCTTAATTTCTTGACATGTACAAAGATTATAATAATTAGTTAAAAAAGTACTACGACCATAAGGATTGTACATCAATAAAAATTATTGAATTATGTCAAGTGATTTAATAATTTTAGTAATTGGAAAGTAGCCATATCATCTTTAGTTATTTAGAATGTCTTAAGAAATCATATGTGGAAACTAGACATACATTTTTAATTAATCATATGTAATATGATAAAATATGTCCACAAGAAATTTTGTTATACTTCTATGATTAATTATGTTGAAATATTAAATTATGTTTCTTAATTTACCCATAATAATTAAGAAATTAATATAAATTTAATAGTTTTATCATATAGATTTGAATCTAACTTGAGTAGGATTTTAGCCAACATGCAGGCTTTATGTCGCTAGATTCATATTATATGCATAATTTTCCTTGGTAAAGTGTGATTAAGTTTAAGTCTCAAATTTTGGTTTATAAGCATGTATATATATATATATATATATATATATATATATATATATATATATATATATCTTTGCAGTAATCTTAACTGGAAACATTTCTAATATCAGTAACAACATTCTTGAATTAAAGGGTGATAACTATAATGTATGGAAACAAGAAATTATTTTACAATTGGGGTGTCTGGATATCAACCATGCTATTCAGAAAGACAAACCACCTAACATAACTGAGGCTAGTACTCTAGATGCAGTTGATCTTTATGACAAACGGGAACGATCTAATCGTCTCTCAATTATGTTCATAAATACCAAAAATTGTGCTAGCATTCGGTATTATGTCGACCAACAAACTCATGTTAAATATATCTTTAAAGCTATTGATGAAAAATTTGTAACTAGTGACAAAGCTTTTGCTAGCATCTTAATTATGAAACTTTCGTTCTTTAGGAACAATAGGTTTAAAGGTTCCTGTGATTATAACATGCGTATGAGGGATATTACAGCAAAATTTAAGAGTTTGAAAGTTACTATGTCTGAATCTTTCCTAGTGCATTTCATTTTGTGCACTCTTCTTCCATAATATGCCCCATTTAAGATATCTTACAACACACATAAGGATAAAAGGGCAATTAATAAACTTATTACCATGTGTGTTAAATAAGAAGAAATATTGAAGATGGAAGAGGGCAAAAAAGGAAACTTACTACAATTTTTTTCTTCAAAGAAAAAAGAGATCACATTAATGGAAATGGAAATATTTTATCTGACCAAGGCATAAAGAAAGAGTCTACGCATTTATTTTGTAAAAAGAAAAGACATATGAAGAAATACTGCATTAAGTTTAAGACATGGTTTGAGAAGAAAGGTAATTTTCTAGAGTTTGTTTATAAATTTAATGGTGGATATATTATGGTACTACAATACATGTTTTGAATACCCTGCAGGGCATGACAAACCTAAGAAAACCAATAAGGGAGTGAACATTACATATATTCAGGCAGTCAGACGGGTTCACATGTGGAAGTTGTTGGGACATGCATTTTAATTTTAATTAGTAGTTTTAATTTGAATTTAAAAAAAAACACTTTATGTACCAGGTTTCACTAGAAACTTGATTTCAGTTTCAGGACTTGTAGTTTTAGGAATTTCTTTTAATTTTTTGGATACTAGTGTTAATATTCTCAAATATTCATAAATTATTGGTTATGGTATTTTGTATGATGGTTTATATTGCATTTATTTGCAAAAATATATCACTCGTAGTTCTATGCATGTTAACACTGAGTTAAAAAGACGTATTATGAATGAGGATTCTCTAATTTTGTGGTACCAGAGATTGGGACATATCTCCATTGATAGAGTTATGAGATTGGTAAATGATGGGTACTTGGTACTTTAGACTTTACTTATTTTGGTACTTACGTTGGTTGCATTAAGGGAAAACAAACTAACAAACACAAAATTGATGGGAAAAGAAGTTCAAACGTATTAGAGATCATACACACGAACATTTGTTGTCCCGAAATGAATGTTAATTATATGAAATACTTTATCACCTTCATAAATGATTACTCATGATATATGTATATTTACTCAATTTGTTCTAAAGATAAAGCTTTGGATGCTTTTAAATTGTTTAAGGCTCTAGTAAAGAAAATGTATTATAAGTATAATAAGATTGTGAGATCAGATAGAGGTGGAGAGTACTATGGTAGATACACTTAGAGCAGACAAGTACCAAGTCCATTTGTAAGATTTTTTTTAAGAATATAGGATTGTTTCCCAATACACCAAGCATGGTTCCCCATACCAGAATGCTGTGGCAGAAAGAAGAAATCAAACTTTAATGGACATGGTAAGTAGTATGAGAATTAATGTTAAATTTCCATCATTTTTATCGGTATAAGCTCTTAACACTCATGTTAGGGTTCACGCTCCCCCCTTGACATAAAATGTACATATTAAACCAGGTTCCTTCCAAAGTCGGCTCAAAAACACCTTTTGAGTTATTTAAAGGATAGAAACCGAGTTTGCAACATATACACATTTTGGGATGCCCATCTGAGGTGAGAGTGTAAAACTCACAAGAGAATAAACTAGACCCAAGGACCATAAGTGGACATTTTATTGGATATGCTGAAAGTATAAGGTTATAGATTCTATTATCCGTACATATCAATAGAATTATGGAAATAAAAAAATGTTAAATTTTCTTGAAAAAGACTTGAAGGGTGGGAGTGATCAATTTGAGGACATTGTTCATGAAAATGAAGATTATTAACTTCCATTTGTTGTTTCAAGTGACAAGTTAATATTCACTCACGCACCTCAAGCTAAATTATGTGTTAGACAACCAACTGTCGAAGTCCCACAAGTTGACAACAATATAATATATCATAATAATAATTAGGAACAATTTGTTCATCATGAAGATGAACAAGTTCCACTGATAAGATCCACTAAAGCAAGGAAATCAACTATTTCTAGTGACTACTTAGTGTTTCTACAAGAATTAGAGTCAGTAATGATCCCATGTAATTTTCATAATCCATACATTGTAGATACTCAAACTTATGAATGAATTTCATGAAAGAGGAGATAGACTCAATGACATCAAATTGAGTTTGGGATCTCGTCGAGTTGCCCAATGGTGTAAAATTTATTGGATGCAAGTGGGTCTTTAAAATAAATAAAGACTCACATGCAAACATCAAGAGACATAAGGCTAGACTCGTTGCCAAAGGGATCACTCAAAGGGAAGAAATCGACTACACATAAACTTTCTCTCATGTATTAAAGAAAGATTCTTTCAGAGTTGTGATGGCATTAGTAGCTCATTTTAGTTATGAGCTACATCAAATGGATGTAAAAATGATTTTTCTCAATAGAGATTTAGAGGAAGAGTTTTAAATGAAACAACCTGAATAATTCTTCTCTAAAGAGGGTGAACATTTAGTTTGTAAGCTTAATAATCCATACACGGGTTAAAACAAGCTTCCAGACAATGTATATGAAATTTTATAATATTATTACTTCATTTGGATTTGAAGAAAATGTTATGGATCAATGCATATACCTTACAGTTAGTGGGAGTACGATTTTTTCCTTGTACTATATGTGGATGATATTTTGCTAACAACCAATGATAACAAATTTCTACACTAGGTGAAACAATTTCTTTCAAGTAACTTTGATATGAAAGATATAAGAGATGCATCTTATTTCATTGGCATACAGATCCATAGAGATAGATCTCGATGCATTTTGGGTATATCTCGAGAATCTTATATCAACAAAGTATTAGAAACATTTGGTATGAAAGATTGTTCACCAGTTTAAGCACCCATTATGAAAGATTATCAGTTCAGCTTAGACCAATGTCCCATGAATGACATTAGGGAACAATGGAAAAATATTCCATATGCTTTAGATATTGGTAGAATTATATGTGCTCAGGTTTCTACCAGACCCAACATTTCATATTTTGTTGGAGTATTAGGTAGATATCAGAGTAATCCAAGCATCAATCACTAGAAGGCTACGAAGAAAGTGTTTAGGTAGCTTACGGGTACCAAGGGTTACATATTCATGTATAGATGAACAAACATTATTGAAGTGGTATGCTACTCCAGTTCCGATTTTGGAGTCTGCAATAAATCATGAAAATCCACATCAAGATATGTGTTCATGCTAGCTAACATGTCAATATCATGAAGGAGTGCCAAAATGGCATTGACGACCAATTCTACAATAGATGTTGAGTTCGCTTTTTTTCTTTTGAGGCTACCTCACATGGTGGATGGTTGAAAGATCTCGTATATAGGCTAAGATTTTTTGTAGGTTTGTTATCGGGTCAACCCAATCTTAAATATTTTGGGATTGGACCGTTTTTTTTATCGGACAAACCGAACTGTTAAAAAAGTTCAGTTTAAAAATTTGGACCGAAATCGGCTCGTTAATTTTTCAAACCGGACTAGTTTAGTCGGGCCGAGCCAAATCAAGCCAATTATAGGTTAAAAAAGAAAATGTCTAAAAATCATAGATTATCCAATTGTTATTATACTAGTAAAAACATAATCTATAATTCTTTATAAAGTAAAACCATAACTATTGATTTAATAAAATTATTATACATGTTATCTAGTTATACCAACAATATTCACAAAATAAAGTGCTAATAATTGTTTTTAAAACAGCTAAAAACAGTGGTCCAAAATAATCCCATTTATGCTACAAAATTACAAGTATAGAGGTTGATATCATTCTTACTACAAGATTACAAATACAAAGGTTCATCGAGTTTAAAATAAATATAAAACATAGATAACTTGATTAAGACCAACAAGGATCATCTTTTCACTTGAAGATTGAACTGATCCATAATCTATCTGCAGTTCTGACAACGGCCACGCCATGATGGCCATATTCTCAATATCACGAATACCATCTATATGAGTATTAAGATAGCTACCACCTATATTGCAAAACAATTCACAGCCAAATCACAACTATTAACATCTAAAACAAGTTAAAATATACAACAAACATATAAAATAACAACATTTTATCTTGTAACACAACACTTGGTCTATCTAACTATAATTATATTAATACGTGGGCGCAAATTCTATTCAGATGTTTAGGAAATAAATATTTAACTACTTATCAAACCTCGAATAACAACCATAAACAAGATGGATCACACCTATAAATAAGAAATCACTTAATTTTCAAGTTTTTTACCTTATAGAAACAATATCACATCATCCCCCCCAAAAAACACTTAATCTTCTACTCTTTCATGTTCCGGACGTCTCTCCAAAAATAAACCTTGCAGTAAATCCATCGTCTTCCTCAAGCTGTAAAAAGAAATTATATGCTTAAGTTGATATGATTTTAAAACTCAATGTAATATTCATGTTATCTCTCATGAGGACAAGGGTGAATACATTCATACTCCGATTCCTTGGACAGATGAAGCAAGCAAACAAAACAAAGCTAGGGTTCTAACTGATTTGGAATTTAAGTAAGATTTGAAAAATTCAAGTACTTAACCTAGATCAAACATCACAACAACATAAAATATCTGGAAACTCAATATCAGTTTATAAGAATTAAAAAACAATTTGAGACAGTAGTAGAAAAATATCTGAAAAGTTGGGTCTAGTTAAAATTTTAGCTATCATAAATATAGAATAATTAAATTAAATATAACACTAACAATTCTTATTCCATGTCTATTTTTAATACCATGGAACTTTTTTTCCTAATCACCTCTACACATTAGCTTATCTACGGTCTCAGTTTTTAATGAGGCTCGCTTGGGATTAATCACACTTCTTTTCCCAATCACCTCCACACATTAGCTTATCTACGGTCTCAATTTTTAATGAGGATCGCTTGGGATTAATCACACGTTTTCCAGCACTGAAGTTGCTTTTAAATCTAATATTATAACATGTATAGATAGTTTATCCGTAGCCATGATGCTCGAGATACGATATTTTGGCCCATTAGCCAACCACCCCTACAAAACATCAAACTTACCTCCACCTTCCGGAACTCTAAAAGGCTTTTCGTCCAAATAGTACTCAAGATCAGTCTTAGAACTACTTGATTCTTCTGTGGAATCGAGATATACAAAATAAGATTTCTTCCCCAACTCATAACAATTAGTTCCTGCAGTAGTGTTTCTCTCGATAGGAGCATCATTTTTTTGGTGTATTCATTCATAAACTGAAACCAAATTATTAAACTGGATTGACAAAGACTATTGTCAGTGCTCGACATCATTGGAATTAGTATACAAGAACTTGTAGATCCATTTAATCAACACTATTTATACCTATGTTTTTTCATATACAAAATTTAAAATACCAAAATAGTTAAAGAGTAAAATTGTCCAATAACTCTAATAAATGTACCTAATATATTAAAGATAGATAAATCTCATTCCTTTATTAAAAATAACTTCCTCGATAATAAAAAAGGGATGTTCATGCCTCAAGATAAATTGTATGGTGATCTTTCTAACTTTTTCATGCTTATATTTCTATGTACTAAAACATGGAGTACTATATTCTCCAATAACATTGGAATCGAGTAAAGTTTGGGTATCTGCCGGTTCTTTTAGGATTCATATTTAGTTTTTTTGAACACGTACCTATATGTTCTTTAGAACTAGAGGTACTTCCATCCTTAGTACGATAATGATACAAAGCACCACACCATTTACATTTTTTAAAAATTGTTTGGAAGTGTAATGACATCAAATTCAACCAGAATTGTGGATTTTTTAGTCCTAGTTTGGATTGAATTAGATGGAACTGCTTTAGGTTCATTTGTTACACCCACAACCGCGGTTGAGCCATCTGTTTGGATTTTATTATTCATCGTAAGACTAGTACCAAGAATGTTACCTACATCCCCTTCTACAGAGGAATCAATATCAACTTCATCATCATTCATCATAGTATTATCTTGAAATGACATATTGAATTCAAGATTAATGTATTAGTCACCATTAATGTATTATAATCAGTAAAATCAAACATATAAATTATGCATATAACACAGTCTTTCAAACCCATCATAAGTCTAAAACTACTTATAAACATGGAATTCATCGGCATCGCATATATTCAGATAGAAAGCGTATAGGTAATAAAATTTGGAGAAGACGAACATTTTGTCAAAACAAATAAAAGTTATGTACATAAGCAAAGACGAAGTTTGTAGTGACTACTGGTTTTGGTGAACAAGATAACATAAAGATCATAAAAAATAGAATCAAATAAAATATAAATGCAAATAGATATATGGAATCAGTATCAGATCATACATGAGTGTTGAAATAATTGATGCTTAGCTTAAATCAAAATGTCAATAGGTGTTTCGAAAAAAGAAAAAGAAAACAACAACAGAAAGATCATAAAAAATAGAATTGAATAAAACATAAACACAAATAGATATATGGAATCAATTTAGAGTCATACATGAGTGTTAAAACAACTAATGTTTAGCCTAAATCGGAACTTAATATCTCTTTAAAAAAAGACAACAAAGATATCATAAAAAAGTATCGAATAAACTACAAACGTAAATAGATATATAGAATTAGTATATATTCATACATAAGTGTTGAAACAGCTGTTGTTTATCCTAATTCGAAACTTTAATAGCTTTTTAGATTTTTTTTGAAATATAAGACAAAAGAAGAAAAGAGCGAAGAGAGAGGCGGTAGAAAGCTGAGAGACGAGAGTAAAAAGTGAACTAAAAAACCCTAATGTTTTAAGTATTTAAAAGTAAAACTAAAATAAATATAGTAATGGTTAAGGACCGAATAAATATATAAAAATTAGAGTTTATGTTGATAAATATAAATAGTAACATTCATAGTATCAAAAGATTGGTAAAAAGTAACATTACATATATTATCTATAATTTACAAATTCGGTAGGAAATGTATTAGGAAATGGATGCAGTGGGAAATATAATGAGAATTTGGTTGGAAATATAGTGGGAAATGGATGCTCTAATTTAGCAAAATCATTATGTATTAGGCTTAGTCTATTAATTTTGTAATTGAGTCAAGACATAAACCACTATGCCACACTGCCATAATGTTTACTACTTTGAGTATTAGTATATATTAATATATTTGTTTTTATTTTCATGTTTATCACACATGACACAAATACTTTAGACTTGTATAATTTATCATCTATTGTTTATAAATTAATATTAGTTGCTTTTTATTTGTGTATTAATTTATAATTAAAATTATATCTATTAAAAACAAAATATTAACCGGGGTTTTATTAGGTTTATTGGTCTGTACCGCTAATCGATATAGGTTCAAATCTCAACTCATTAACATCTCGATAACCTTATTGGGTCAGTCTCATATGGGTTTTATTGGGTCAGTCTCGGACGGGTTATCGGGTTACTAAGCCTAGAAATAGCCATAGTTATCTTTATGGCTAAGAATAACAAGAGTGTAAGTCAAAGTAAACACATCGACATTAAGTATCTAGCCGTGAAAGAAAGTGTATATGAAAATATAGTGATCATTGAACACATTAGCACTAAATTGATGATAGTTGACCCATTGACTAAATGCATGCATATTAAAGGATTCAAGGATCATGTAGACATGATGAGACTTAGTTCCATCATTTAGTACATTCATTATGTTTTCTTAGAAATTTTCATTTCGTCTGATTATTTATCATTTGAAATTATGTATATACATACTTTGGTTATTTTATGGAGAAATATCATTAAAGTTTGACATAGATTAAACATATGCTTTGCTCGTTAAGTTAAGTGCGAGTAATGAAATACTAAATATATTATGATACATAGAAAGTTAATCTTTGCTTGTAAAAATGATCAGTCGCTATGATTTGCATATGAAGTCTCTCTCGACAAATGGATTAAGTGGGAGAATGTAAGACTTTTTACATATGTGATCCATTTAATGGGAAGTTATCAATGATCAAGATTACTTCCCATAATTAAATTCTACTTTTGGGAAACCATCAATCATCCTATTAAATAACTACTTCTATGATGGCTAGATTAATATAAACAGGGATACACTAAATCTGAAAAAAGATCACCAACTTCACTTTGGAACCAAAATTGAGAACGATCGTTTGATTATACGGAAAGACAATTTAATCACTCAAATGACAATGGTTGGAGGTACACATAATTGATCTCGTTTATCGCTTCCGCTACTATTATTTTATATTTATATTATTGTTAGAATATACATGAAGTAATTTAATTGTTTTTTTACACCGACAACTTGTAGTATGTCTTTTAGAAGTTTTGTAAAGTGAGTAAGTTGTGTTTGTACTTTCTTAAAGTTATTCCATCAATAAAATTAGATTAATTGTTTGTGGATGTAGGATATCTTCATTAATCGAACCACATAAATATTGTATTGACTGCACTATTAATGAAATCATATATGTACTAACAATGATTCGTGAAAAAATAATATATTTAATTGTGTGTACAAATTATTATATAGGGTGGTATAATAGGATTGCTCTTGTAATATATGATGTTGTTTTGTATGTTCGTACTAAAACGTGTGCTAGTACAAGTTCATGGTAACAGTTTTGGTTTGCGATTGATGCATGTTTGTGCCAATATAACCCTATTTAAAATCTTATATATTAAAGGCCGTTGTAGAGTGAAAATGATTATTTTGGTACAAGTTTATTGTAACCGTTTTGGTTTACTATTGATGTATTTTATGCTAATAAATCCTCATTTTTAATTCCTAATATATGATGGAGTCGTTGTAAGGTGAAACACGAGATTAGTGAATTCTTGAGAGAGACTAAGAAAAATAACATTGACTGAGAGATGAGAGAAAACTCCAACAACTTGTATTATATTGTTTAGAAGTTTTATACAAAATGAATAAGTTGGTGCTTATATTTTTTAAAATTATTCCATCAGCAAAAACGATTAATTTTTTGTTGATATTTGATTTATCAATCACTCGAACTACATAAATCATTTGTTTGCTACACTATCAACAAAATCATACATATGTACTAACAATAATTCAATAAATAAAAACTAACATATTTATTTGTGTGTAGAAACAATTATATAACATGATATGATAGACTTACTCATATAGATTCTAGCAAACTAATAAAATATTGAGACATAACTATAAACTATAAAGTATGTCAATATGCTAAATATGAATTATACTTCAAATAAAATACAATTAAAAACCTAAAAAAGTGTTTAGAGTGTCTAAATTGTTAGACTCAATATACAACGATTTATATGATTTAAATGATATCCTAAATGTGATGTTAAATATATTTTATAAGCTTCATATATTGATTACTTTGTAAACATATTTATATCTACTTATTTAATTATAGAAATAAGGTATTTAATGTGTTTAAAATTTTCAAAACAAAAGTTTAAAATCAATTTTGACATAATAATTAAAAATTTACTTAGTAGAGAAATGTATAATAATTTTAAATAAACTTTGTTTTTTAATATTGTGAAGGGAATATAATATTCCACCAATGTTTAGTACTTTGTACATCACAACAAACTGGACTAGTAAAATATAAAACTCAACGTCAACTGATATATGATATATCATGTTTTATAAATATAGACTATACATAAATTTTTAGGGTGAAGTTTCATTAATAATGTATTATAATATAAATTGAATTCTTTTTTTTAAAAAAAACAAAAAAACAAATGAAAAATATCTTATTTTTATTTTTTTAAATTGTGTAGGTGTTTTGCCTTTTCCAAGATCCCGAGAATTAAGTAAACAATGTATCAAGTATGATTTTATTGGTCATCTAGTGAATAAAAAAAACTCATAAGCTATTTAACTTGAAGTTTAATATTGTGTTGAATCTAAAAAATCATGTTTTTAATCAAAATTATATAGTGATAGCAAAATTCAAAATACTACAAACAACATGGAACTAGTTGTGACATAAGCACATTTGGTATAAGATAAACCAAGTGAGCATCATAAGAGTTAAATTAGTAAAGTTTTAAGATCCGTTAGCTGAAATAAACTTGTGATAAAATTATTCAAAATATTATAATTTTATATTTTTATGAGACACAAATCTTACAACGAGGTAATATCGTATAAATATTTTGCAATTTGGAAAAACACCATAAATGATATGGTAGCTTTAGTTATGACAACCAAAATATGAAGATTAGTTTAATTTCAATTTTAAGATTAGTTAGATGTTAGTTAGTATTCCAAAAGAAATATCATACAAAACACAAACATTCAAATTTCAAAGTTATATTAGTTGCCAAATTTTTTTAATAAAATAAATAAATATTTGCATTGATATATATATATATATGTGTGTGTGTGCGCGCGCGCTTCTGTCGTGATAATCATAATCATATAATCGTACTTGTGATTTCATGGTATATAATCTTAAGACTCCTTAAATGAATTTCAAACAAAATTCTAACACATAGATCTCATTGATGAGGTATACACAAAACAATCTTACAAAACTATGCACATGTCTAATGAATCGAAAATATGTAGTATTGTTAAATAATTATGTGGTTCAAAACAAACACCTAATAAATAAATTTGATTTTTTTTATCATATCATTATATCGAGTGGGTTTGGATATTATAATACATGTAAATTTGGATACACGCATGTCCCCGATGACATAATCGTTATTGTATGTCTATATATATATATGATATATTTATCTTCAATTTTAACACAGATAAGAAAAAGTTTTTTGTCTTCTAATTTCAAGATTAAGGATATTAAAGAAGTATATATCATCCTAGAAGAAACGAATTTTGAATTTATAATGGTTATTTCATAAATCAATACTAATATGTTGAAAAAGTACTTGTAAATTTTAATCAATTTACAATCAATAAGTCAAATACATAATCCGATAATATAACTTATAAAAATAATAAAAGAGTGTTGGCTTAATTGGAATATGATAATGTCATAGTAAACCTCATGCATACAATTTTATATAATATATAAAATATTTTATTTATGATTAATAAATTGAGTCAATTTACGAAAATTTAAGTATGAAATATTATAATATTATTGGAAGTATTCTCAGATTCTTATGAAGTACCAATAACATTTATATTCAATATTCTAATGTTTTTTAGAGTTAATGAAGGTTACATAGATATAAGTTAGTTTACTAGTCTAATCGATAACATACAGACTATAAAATTGGTGTTTAACTTTGTAGATGATTGTATTATTTTGTTCAAAGAAATAAAATTGTATATTTCATTTGATTATAGAGTTATAGTTTATAATAATGGTCGTAAATTAAATAAGTTGGAGGATGTAAATATATATTTCTAAAAATATCATTTCTTAAATCAACTGGACCAGAATACATTATGATAGTAAAAAAACTATAACTATAGGGTACAGTGACACATATAATTGAAAGTTTTTATATATATAATACAAAATTACATAAGATAGCAAAATTAAGATCAAATCATATTGTTCTCCTATATATGTAGGTTTGAATGAGAACTTAGTGAGTCTGTTATCAAATCATTATCTCGAAAATTGGTATACTATATATTTAAATGAATGAGAATAAAATTTTTGTTACTAGTGGCAACCTAATTCGACTATAATAAACATTTAGACATCGATTTTTAATAAATAACAATAATTCATTAGATAAAAGGTTTCAATACACAATTAAACCTAGTTCTATCTAAAATGAAGTACATGTCGGTCACTATCGAATAAAATATTAAGGGTGTATAATTATTAATATAACTTAGTATAAGTGTAACACGTGCTATAAAAATAATAAAATATTGTAATAATCATATATATATATATATATATATATATATATATATATATAAATAAATTAAAAGTAATCATATCACAGAGTAAGATTTTTCTTTTAATAAAATTCTTAAATGTCTCCCTTCACGGCTGGTATGAATTTTATGTTAGTAAAACTCTTAAATGGATAAAAACGCAATCATAAAAATGTTAAGAGAAACTAAATATAAACAAATCATTAAAAAACTATTATGTGTCTGAGGTCACCGATTTTACCATATGAGATAAATGGTTCAAACTTGCGACTACCAAATAATTTGATAAAACTTGACTATTGGCATTAAAGTAAACTTTTTTTTATAAATATTATAATAAAGAGATTAGACATATCATTTAATTAAGTAGGGGGAAGGGGTTAGAATTTGATAAAATTAAATTATGAAAAGAGAAAATATGAAAACGAAACTGATAAAAAATAGGAGGATCATAGAAGAAACACACATATGGATATAATGTCAATTTGAGAGCGATTTGGTCTAGTATTAAACTCTATAAATATGTATTATGTATTTTAATTGTAAATAGTTTATGCGAGTAAGGATATTCTCTTATAAAAGACATTAAAATAATTATTAATGATATAAGAGAATCAAATTGATTTTTTAACTGGAAATGGGTGAACTATCATTATAACATCACTAAAGAATAGGTGATATAAAATTGAAATGAGAGAGAATTCCCGTACCATCTAGGTTAGTCGAAAGAATCTATACTAGTTATAAAAAACTAAAACCATTTAAATTTAAACACAAAACTCATCTAAATTGGTCCTAAAATCAATAATGGTTTCGTATAATTTTTTTTTGTTAAAGAGGATATCGTCTAAATTTTTTAAGAGATTGAAGTTTTAATTAAATATTTTTTAGACGTGAAATAATGTTAAACGTGTTTAATAATTATATTTACTTAATGACTTTTGGTTGGATGCCATTTTTATCAAAATAACAATAATATTTAATAAACGTGACTATTTTTTAATACCATTATTATTAGTAAAAACAATATTTTTTATAACCGGTCCAAAATTTTAGTTGTCATAATTAATTAATTATAAAAAGCTTCAACTCAAATACCAATTAATTTTTTAATAATAGTTTTGAAAAAATGTTTAAATAAAATATATTTTATATAAAACTAATAGTGTAAAATAAACTAATTGTTTCAAATACGGATTAGAAATCAAATTTTGATTCAATTTTTTTTGGTTTAATTATTTACGAATAAAATATTTGCATTTTTTGTAACTTTAAATTTGTAAGTGTTCAATCAATTTTTTATTATCATTGTTAACAATAAACTAATACTGTAAAATTAGAACCATAAACTGAACTTAGGTTTATTCATAAAAATAAAATTATTTCTTATAAAATACTAAATCTAGCACATTATAAAGGCCAAACGATTGACAGAAAAATGTCAAACTATAAAATTTACCAAAATATTAAATAAAAAAGTTAGTAAATTATTTTTTTGTTATATTGTCCATTACATTACTATAAGGGCTTTAAATAGTGAATCGTCCATAGACTATCGACTTTGGTGACAGATAGTCCCTGGACTTTCACAAGTCCGTTGGTCATCCCTTGACTATCCAATTTGGATAAAGTTAGTCCCCTTGCGTGTGTTGACTATCAATTTTTGTGACATATAGTCCATCAACTATTCATTCTCGATGCATCTAGTCATTTTACTTGATATATTTGATAAAGTTAGTCCACTTAATAAACATGCACATAAGACTAACTTTATCCAAAATGGATAATCCAGGTACCGATGGAATTTTGAAAGTCCAGGGACTATCTGCCACTAAAGTCGATAGTCTAGGGACGAGATACCTTTCAAAGCCTTACTATAAAATATAAGATCATTTTACTTCACCAAATTCGAGATACCATGAATATTTAAGTTGGTGATTTTCAAAACACAACTAACTTCTTCAACAAACCTAAATTCATATTCACCAAATCTGATATACGACTAGTGTATAAGTTGGCGATTTTTAAAACATAACTAATTTGTTCAAAAAACCTAAATTCATAGTGACCAATAAATGTTCTTTTAAAGAGTTATGATATATTGTATTTTTTGTCTTTTATGTATATCACTTCTCTCATATTTGAATGAAAAACACAATAGTTTGAGAGAGATTCAAAATATTTTAAACATAGCATCATTCTACATTGTCAATATTGATAAAACTTCTAAATATAAACTTGATATACAAATGTTATATCAATTTAAAAATTATTCTAAATACGTGCATTTGTCTCTATTATTTTTCCTATTTTATTCTATGGATTATAAACTTAGCCAATTAAATTACACTTGAATATTTATTTCTATAACCTTTGAGTTATTATTTTTAGAGAGGCCGTATTAGCCTAGCTATAAAGAGGTTTCAATAAAAATAGCTAATGAAAAGCATCCACACTAGACTAGACTTCTCATATTACGGTTTCATAAACAAAAACTAGCAGTTTTATAAATATATATTCTTACTAACTAACAAAAATTAATATATATTATAAATAAGAAGGTACATGATAAAGTGCCTCGAAGCTTAATAAAGTGTTTTTGTTCGATATAACTTCCGATTGACGAAGAAGAGATTTTCCAAAGGAGAGAAAGCGGACAACAACCTATAAATAGTAAAAAATAAAATTGGTCTCTTTCGGATGAGGCAACTTAGTTTATTTATAATGTCTCTTATTGGTTTAAATGACTATATTGGTCCAATAATACATGAATTTATTTTTTTGGCAAATAAATACATAATGACCCGACTCAATAAACGGTCCATTCATTTACCAAATTACCCCTTATCAGTTGCCCATATTCTCTGAGAGCCTATTAAAACCGGAATATATTTTTTTATGCACTTTTCTTGTTCGGGGCAAAGGTTTGAAGCGATGGTTATAAGGGCGACTTCTTAATGGATCATTTTGCCAGGCGTAAAAATTCAATCAATCGAGAATGAGTGACTTCTTCGAACTCATTTGGCAGAGGAGATATCTTATTTGTGATCGGTCGGTCGAATGAGATGCCTTATTCGTAATAGTTGGCTGGAGTGACATATCCTCTTCATAATTAGTTGGTCAGAGTCTCTTCATAATTAGTTGGTGGAACGACATATCCTTTTCATAATCTAGATTGGTCGATCGAGGAGTTGGGTGGAATGTGAGAAGAATCCTTCGATAAACCCAACACTTATGACACAACGTTAATTAATTAACACACCAATTTCCCTTACCTTACATATCAAAATACGAGGCATCTAATGGGCTTCTGCCAACACAATCAACTTAAGTGTTCAGAAGGCTCGAGATCGTGTCAACAACATGGGCTTCTATAAATAGATAAGTATTTTTAGGCTAAAAATTAATGTTAGTCCCCCACGTATACCCAGTTATCAAAGTAATCCCTCACCTTCACTTTTGTCTCTTACTCATCCATTTCTCTTGAAAAAATTTCAAGTTTAGCCCCCCCGCACATGTAAAACTTGAGAAACTCACACATGTCCCTTAGTTTTGTAGCGCTTTCGGTCCTCCAGAATTTTGCCCGATAATACCCTGCTTATGCCACTTCACATGCCAAGTAATCAACCACGTCGGATTTACCTTTTACCATTAAATTTTAACCACTTACCATTTACCCACATCCACCTAAGTTGAACCGGGTCGAACTTAAATTAACCAACCTAGCCCAATTTAATATAACCCAACCTAATATTACCCATACCCAATACCCATTTAATTACCCAAATACCCGATTTATAACCCAATTCAAACTAGTACAATTACTTAAACCAGAAGGTATTGAACCACTCAGTTTACTGAAATCTAGAATTAAGGTCCCTAGGGTTTGTATATACACCAACTCTTGTGGGATTTCCCCTTCAAGCTGATTTAACCAGAGCCTTAAATCACGGAGCTTCAACAGAGAACTACAACTAGCCGGAATTGTACCAGTTAAGTAATTCAATCCCAAATGAAGAGAAACAAGCTGTGTATAGTTACTTAGAGTAAAAGGAATATGACCTGTGAATTGATTATTATGCAAGAATAGTTGTTTCAAATTATGTTTAAGGTTTTGACACAAACTGATAGGGATTTTCCCCGACAAATTATTAGAGCTTAGATCTAATGTCTTCAGGTCAACGAAATCGGACAACGAATTAGGAAAATCACCGCTGAATTTTTTAAAAGAAGAAACTAGTTTAGAATCGATGCTTAGAGAGATTTAGCTTAAATCAATGGAACAAAATCTGTTTTCTTGGCAATTAACACCAGGGAAAAGACATGGGTTTTGGTTTGGGACCCACTTTTGTTGTAAAGTAGGGTTTGGTAAGGAAGTCTTGAAGTTAAACCAGATTCTATAAATCTGATGAGGAAGAAGCTTGGAAAGTGAAGAAAAGACAGAAGAATAGCAGAGGAACTTGAGGAATTAAACGAGTCATTTGTAGAAGTGGGTTTATTTTCAAGAAAAAGAATGAATAATATAGTTCAGGTTTTAAGTTGTGCCATTGGAGAACTTGAGCTCTGTTTTTCAGAGAGAGAAAATGCGTTCATTTATAACTTTTGAGGGAGAGAGAAGAGTCAAGGGTAACTTTTGGGGAGGGGGAGGAGAGAAGAGTCAATGGTATGTGATTAAATTGGGTATAAATTTGACGTGCCTGATTACTTGGCATGTGAAGTGGCATAAGCAAGGGTATTATCAGACAAAATTCTGGGGGACGGAAAGCGCTACAAAACTAAGGAACACGCTTCAGTTTCTCAGGCTTTATATGTGCAGGGGGACTAAACTTCCAAATTTCTGAAATGAAAAGGATGGGTGGGAGACAAAAGTAGAGGTGAGGGATTACTTTGATACACTGGATATACATGGGGGACTAACAATGAGTTTTAGCCGTATTTTACTAAGGCACTGTTATCTCTAGAGCTGTAACTAAGTTAGAGAGACAAGTTGTCCCATTTTCCAAATTGACCATCGCGGAACCCTTTCCGTCCATTATAACCGCCATACAAATTATTTCAGCCGAGCTTAAAACGGCATTTGTCACACTATTTTTCTCAGGTTGCTTGCATACATGGGAGGAGGTACAAATTTAATGGCCCTTTGGAGGGCATATGAAGTAGAGAATGACCCTATTGGTAGTGATGATGGCAATGGGTATAACCTGTTTCACTCTTTCTCTAGTGAATCAAATGAAGAACAAGTGAAATATCATTAAATTCAAGTGGTTAATCGGCCTTCCGAGGTTATAAAGAATCAGAAAGGCTCAACCTACATATTTGTTTAACCCGAAGGGTTCTTCCTATGGTTTACCAAAGTCTTCGGGTCATCCCCCAAACCTAAATATATCGAAGAAGGTAGACCTTGTGATTTTCGGTGTGCGTGATGCGGATACTGCTTCTTAGATGGAGTATGTTGAGCTGGATATGAAAGAGAAAAAAATCTTAGTTTTTTATGTAGAGGAGGCATAGGCTTCTTCCAAGAAGAAAAATAAAAAATGTAGAGTCAAAATGGCACATGGCATCTCATCTGTTACGATTGAGGTGTCTGACCATTTTGACTAGATCAGGAATTCCAAAGTCATGGCCCTGCACTTTATTTCCTATACCTATGACAAAACGGGGGAGGAAGTTGTCATGGGAAAAAAATGGGCCATTCCTTCGAAAGTCACTATACGTTTTCCTCAGGATGGTTAGACTCATCTTGGTGTTCTATGAGTGGTTCAATTATGGAGTCTCGTTATCTCTTTTCCCATTTCTCATCCGATTCTTCAAACCATTAGAAATGTAACATAGCCAAGCTAGTCCTAATACATGGCGAACACTTCTATCGGTTTTTATAGCATCAAAGTTGTTGAAATTAAAGTAAAGGTGTATGAGATTTTGTCCATGAGTACTATAACTTCTAACTTAACCTACCCAACGTACACTCTCCACGTTCTGGACCAATATATTGTTAATGACTTGCTTGAATCAGAAAAGGATTGGAAGTACTATTTCTTTTTTGTAAGTGGTATCTGAGAGAATGAGGAGCCTATCTTTGAGTCCAACCTGATTCGTCTGAGAAACTTTTAGAAAAGGATAAGTAAATGTAAGAATTTGTTCATCTAACCTTAATGAAATTTATGCGTTGCTTTAATGTTTTGTTTTCTTTCGTTTAATCTATTGTACTTCTCCCTTTGTAGGGTATTCAAATATTTTTTTTCGACTCCGCTCATGGGCCACGATATATTGGTAGGGCAGATTCCACCAGGCTTTACTACTCATAACTTTTCTCGAAACAAGCTTTGCATATTAGCAAATAAAAAATACGTTTCTTTCATACACGATCTTGCGTCAGACGAGGTTATGATGAAGGTTATGGCCTTTCTATCGGCCAACCTCTTTTTTACAAAATAAACGTGTGATAAGATCAAGATGGTTAAGGCTAAACCGATTGATATACCGAAGAGAAAAAATACACTCCATTGGTTATCAATGTTGTGAGGGTGATTCGCTTGTAATGGAATCTCCCAATGCCTCTTTCGAGAGAAAGACATATACTACCCGACCAAGTGAGTGTCTTTCTCTAAGCTTTTATAACTTGTTATGAGTATCCAAAACACATTTTGAAATAATTTTTGCATATATCAATAAACGTACAAATGGGTCTATAGTATACGTTCAACCCATTCCGTTAACATAATATCTTTGGTTTCAGGCTTTTGAAGTCTGAAATTTTAGATTTTCTTCAACGATAAAAATAATATTGTGTTCTAAAGGTAATTACACTGGTAATCGGACACCATGGCATGCCAAGAATGCACCAGAAATTTAAATAAACGTCGAGCACTTTCGAATGAGCATAAACATAAAAATTCAAACATCATATACATATAAAAATAATGAACGAATCTATTTTGTTTGAAATCGTATATTCAATTTTTAAAAATGTTTTAGAGAATTTACCATCAAACATGTATGGGGATCATGGCCAAATGACACACATAAACTCTGGACTATAAACTTTCTCATTATGTTATATAAAATTGGACCATTGATTATTTCAAGTATCTCCCGGATATTATTGGATATGTATATTACAGAAATGTGCATATACTTTATTTAGTTAGTGACAATAATATATGAAATTGTTGTACTTTTTTAACTCAATCGTACACACATCTACATGTATAAATTAACAATAATTTAATTTTGATAATGTTAAGTTATGACAACATATCTAAAAACATTAAAAATCTTACCAACAATGACACTACCAAAAGATTTTTCAAGTTTGATATATAGTATCATCTCATTTATGAGAGTAGCTATGTGACTAATTCTATACTAATTAATATTACATATAAGTGCAGTAACAAAGCTGAATTTCTAAAATGAAAATAAATGGTCAGTGCATCTTGATAATTATTGATCATATAAGCTGCAATTGTGGTATAAAATGATATAATAATAACTTGTTTACCCACATCTATTGCATCTCTATCTCTTTTTGTGATGATATCATTATTTTTTTTATATAGAATTGAATTCATAAACTTCATTCATTTAATCAAATATATGATATTCTTCAACCATAGCGTACGCATAAACTAATTTTTATAGAATTCACGAGCACATTTTAGTATAATTTCATAAGAGTTTGAACTATCCCATATTTGGTAGGCATAATATAATCACTTTAGTTGTCGTTTAGTTTTCTACTTTTCTGCTTTGTATTATAGTTCCACATGTATAATCTATAACCATCAGTGAATATAATTGGATATTGTAAAGTTGTAAAATTATGATATAATTTAGTTATCCTTTGAAGAGAAATTGATTTGTTGGAAATAATAATACCTCAGTCATAATCATTTAAGTTTATATTTCCGACTATTAATTTATCAACATCTTTTGTTGTACTGTTTTTCATCATTTGAATAACGAGTCAAAAGTCTTAGACAATAAAAACTTAACGAGCATTATAAAAATATATGTTGCATCATAATTTTTTTTAACGTTTTCTTTCTTTGTATCTAGCATTTATAGCAAACCATAAACGATATGTTTATCCAAGAAATGTTTTGAACTTGACGATCTCATCACGTGTATGTGATTTTCCAACTCGTGATCAATATCGTAAATATAGAGTTGATACACATGTGGATACTACCTGTTAATGGAAAACAAAGAACCTATAAAATAATAAACTAACCGTTTATTATAAAAATATATAAAGAGTTTTCAATATTAATGCTAGAGTCGACAATCTCACCCATTGAGGCGTATAAGAATATATAATTATAAGTTGTATGTTATTTTTAAAGTTTAAAATCAATGAACGGTCAAAATATCATCGAAAGAATAATAAGTAATTCATTTTCCTCATGGTTTGATTGTAGGAAAATGTTAGAAAATAGTAGTCCAAATTTTATAATTCTAAGTTTTTGTATAAGTCAACTATTTTCTTATTTCTAAGATGTTATATTGATCATTGATTTGAGGACCAACTCCTTATTTAAGATCCAACCAAGAATTCTAGTACGAGTTACTACTTATAAAAACATAAGTTATTAATAACTACATGGACAATAGTTCCTACAAACAACACCCTCATATACAAAAACATCAAACACATATACCTTCTCTCTTCTTTGTTTTTTTGTGATTTAATTTTTTAAAAGTCAGTATCTTTCAAACCATAACTCATAAAAAATAAATCGAAAAGTACTATTGGTTTTATTTTTTTAAATGAATAAAACAAGATCCATGAATGATACTTTTTTTTTCAGGAGCCGAGTTAATCTTGTTTTCGCATCTAACATATTCATTTTACTCCAATCTCATATCTAGCATATATCGTTTTTATTCTATCATGCTTTTGCATCTAGCATCTAGGTCTCACATCTAGCATCTAGCATTTTTATTTTATCTTGGTTCTGCACGAGATGCGAAACACAAGACATGAGACACATGACTTTATTTTCCTCACAAAGATGCAATAAACCTATACGAAACATATAATAATATTCTTTCTCCAAACAGTCTATAATCCTAAAGCTAAAAACACATTCCGATTCTAAAATATTATGTTTTATCCATCTGATTACAGTTTATTGATTTACAAGCCAATTCTATTACTCGACGAATCTACTCTTCGCAAACTTTCAATTTATCTCTAATCAAAATTTCACGTTCTTCATCGATTAAAGCTTTGTAAAAAAGAAGTTATGGTTTTAGTGTTGTACGTGAAAGCGTATTCGGAGAAAATGTGGATAAAAAAGAGTAATTCAATAAAAAATAGTTTTGATCCATAAAAAACATAAAAACATATTTAAAAAAAAAAAAATCAATTGATAATATAATATTAATAATCTTATATAAGTAAAAATGTTTATAATATTTTTAAAAAGTAGATACTAAATAACATTTAGAATTTATATGGGAATGAATAAAATTATGGTTATTGAAAATTATATTTATTTGGTTTTAGATAATTGTGAGCACAAATACGGGTCCGAATCTTATATAAAATATTTTGATCATTGATTTTATAAAAGAAAATGTTTTTTTTTTCCATAAAACTAATTATATTATAGATTTGTTTTACAATTATTTTTGTTATATTTAACAAATTTTTACAAATGCATATAATAGTACTTTATACTAGTATTATAGTCTTATATTAAATTTTAAATTCGTTGTAAAATATTTATCAAATTATTATTTTTAAATTATTATTTTTTATACTTTATTTATGTAAATAATTTACAATTTTATTTTATATACTTATATTCAAAGTTTATCAATATTTAAACAGTTGTAAAAAGTTTTTATTGAACCTTTTTTAAAACATTTTTTTAATTTAGTTTTTAAATTCATGTAACGAATAGATAACTGAGTTGAGTTTGAGGTGAAAATAACCATATTGTTTAAAAAATTATTTGTCACATTTTTCATAAAAGAAATTTTTATATATTTTTAATTTTCGCTTCACAAAACTTTATTTTTTAAATTGTTACGTGAATTCATTTTATTGATTTGCCGGATTTTTTTTTATATTAATCTGAATTTAATATCTGTTAAAAACAAAAAATAAAGATAGAATACAATTATGCGTGTAGATTGTTAGAAATGGTATTTGTTCTTGTTAGAACATTAATAAAAGTAGTTTACCCTACGCACAACATCAAATCCTACGTAATAAAAAATTTATATAGAAACCTTTTGAAAATTTTGTGACAAATAATATTGAGTGGGGTTCATAGTTATAGCAAAATAATATAAAAATCAATCATTATATTTATGCTCTCTTTTATAATATTCTGTAAAAAATATGAAAGTAATCGTGTTAGCAAACGGTTATAAATTTATCTACCCGCTACTAATCTAATTAAAATGACATAAATTTGTAATTTTTATGAATCAATATTTCATTATTTGCATGCATTATCACTATTGTTTTGGATAAACTGAACTTAATGTTTCAGTTGAATGAATTATGTTGGTTGGAATTGCATATTCTAACAATATTAAGGTTCATCCCATTTAAGTGAATTGGGCTACAAAATATATGGGCTGAACCTTATCACTAATTTCACTTAATTTGTGGGCGGGTCCTTAATTATTTTAAGGCTTAGCCCACAAATTTGTAGAACTCTCGATTTTATATGTCTATCAAAATTATGATATTCCGGATTTTTTCTAAACTAAACCCATATTTTTTTCGGCAAAAATAACAAAATTGCTAATTATTTAAATGAAAATTTATAATTTACAAATTATTAAACAGATTGGTTTTGAAATTTAATAGTTTAGGGATTGTCCTAAATTTTCTTTTCACGATATGGACTTGTCCCGAACTATAATCTAAAATAAGTGGAATCTTTGTCTTGCACCTATGAGAAAGTATGTTTGTTCCCAACTACGATTGGTTGGTTTAATTTTTCTCTCGAACCATTCAACTAACGAATTAAATATTTTTACGGATAGTTATATATTTTTAAATATTTATTTTAAACTATGATGGTAAGTGTTTTCTGTTTGTATCAAATTATTCTATATGTTCATTTTGTTTTATATTGTTTTTTTATGTTTTTTTTATATTTTAAAAATTTACATTATTAGTCATCCGTTGCATGAATTTATTGAGAAGTTGAAATGTGACAGTCCAAACATCAATATTTTATCTCACTATTGGTCTCTAAAAAATATAAAGAATGTGGTTTATGAATTAGGAATTTAGGAGGAAGATTGTGTGTTTCCCACTTTGATCTCTTTTTACATATAGTTATATATTTATTTTAAACTATGATGGTAGGTGTTTCGTGTTTGTATCAAATTATTCTATTATGTTCATTTTGTTTTATATTTTTTAGTCATCTGTTGCATGGAAGTATTGAGAAGTTGAAATGTGACAGTCTAAACAACAATATTTTATCTCACTATTGGTCCAAAAAATATAAAGAATGTGGTTTATGAATTAGGAATTTAGGAGGAAGATTGTGTGTTTCTCGAATTAGGGTTTTAGATTTTCGGGGGGACCAATAGTGAGACAAAATGTTGTTTGGACTACCACATGCCAACTTCTCAGTACTCACATGTGCGGAGGACCAATAATGCAAAATTTTAAAACATATGAGACAAGTGGGAGACAAAAGTGAACATAAAGAACTAGTTTGCTACAAATGCGAAACATGGAAGACCAATTGTGATTTTTAACCTAAAAAGTTCATTTAAATTCATTTAAGCCAACTAAATTTGAAAATAATAATAAAAAGTTCATTTAAATTTTAAAATTATTATATGATACTAAAATTGACGAAGGTGGAAGTGATCAAACCAAATAGATTGTATTTTATTTGTACATGAGGAATACCGAAGAAAATTTATTTATTTTGCAACGAAAAACTACATGAACAAAGAATTATTGATACATGATGTGTGTATTCATTAATAATTATTTCATAAGTTTGATCTATCTCATTCCAATAAATAGAAGATAACAATATTTAATACGCATCTTGGCAATAAAACTGATATAATGGACTCCCCAAAAAATACTCTAGAGGCAACCAAACCTTAAAGTGTTTTTACCAGTGATCCAACCCAGTTATCAACATGTTTCAACATTCCCGCTAGGGATACGACATGTTAATTTCAACAGTACACCACCCTTATAGCAGCTTTAGTAAAACTTTTCATCGATATACATGAATATGAACCATGGATATGCACATGCGCTGATCGTTAAAGAGATAATCCATCATAATATGTTAGCTCAAGCATACTGATCAACCGAACCACCATGGAGTCAACCATGTAGCTCAGCTGAATCTCTATTATGGGAACTACCGACCTACATTCCCCACATGAGTAGTGCAACACTTTTAACCAAACAATTACAAGGTCCAAGATATAAACACACTTACCATTTCCCTCGATAAGAATACAACGACAGAACCGATACTACCTACAATGATGATGAGGACCTGCATGAGAAATATTATCTTTTTGCTCCACACATCTTATATGAAAATCTGACACCTAACTTCCTCAATTACAAGATGAACAAGTAAAGTGGGAAATGAGATTTGGACTACCACATTGAGCAGTTCATAAGCGAGATGATATTATATAGGGAAACTGACAACATGAAATTTCGATCCTTCTCAATGACCTTTTGGGACAAGGCATTTACATGGTTCAGTAACCTCTCAATGACCTCTCTCTCATGCTATTATGAAGAAGCGTGCACTCAAATTCAGAATATTGTTAAAGCAGGTGGAAAATCACATAAAAGGAGAAAGGATCTTTAGAGCACGACTTGACGGAGATGCAACACTCCCACATACATGTACTTCGCACCATAAACTCAGATGGGTCAAGTAAACTCAAAACAACATCCAGATGCTTCCAATAGCGAGACTGACACCAGAGATCGTGGAACAACCAGAATAACAAATGAAGACAAAAAATTCTACTCGGAAACCGATACTATATACAATGATGATGAGGACCTGCATGGGAAATATTCCATTTTGGCTCCATACATCTTATATGAAAATCTTCCACCCAACTTCTTTAATTACAAGATGAACAAGTAAAGTGGGAAATGAGATTTGGACAACCACATTTAGCAGTTAAGAAGCGAGATGATATTATATGGGGAAAACTGACATCATGAAATTTCGAACCTTCTCAATGACCTTTTGGGCACCGTTTTGACATGGTTCAACAACCTCTCAATGACCTATCCGTGATGCCATTATGAAGAAGCGTGCACTTAAATTCAGAATATTGTTGAAGCAGGTGGAAAATCATATAAAAGTGAAATGATCTTTAGAGTACGACTTAATGGAGATTCAACGCTCTAAATACATATACCTCACACCATAGAGTCAAATGGAATATAACCCATTAGTGGTGGGTCAAATAAACTCAAAACAACATTCAGATGCCTCAAATAGAAATGAAGGCTGACAGCAAAGACCATGAAACAACTAAAATGACAAATAGAAGCCAAAAAATTGAACTAGAAAACCGATACCACCTACAATGATGATGAGGACCTCCATGAGAAATATTCCCTTTTGGCTCCACACATCTGATATGATATTTTTCCACCAAACTTCCTCATTACAAGAAGAACAAGTAAAGTGGGAAATGAGATTTGGACCACCACATTGAGCAGTTCATAAGCGAGATGATATTATATAAGGAAAAATGGAAACATGAAAATTTGAACATTCTCAATGACCTTTTGGAGCAGCGCACTGACATGGTTCAACAACCTCCCATACAAGGTGAATACTGATTTTCAAGATGATGATAACGAACTGCCAAAAAAATTTCACAAGATCCAAGGTGATCAAAATATATGAAGACTACATCATCAACTGCAAACAACGTCATAATGAGACGTTGATAGAATATACGTAGAGTTTCGTAGATATAAAGAGTAACATGCAGGACTGTCATTCCCTGGTACTAACTGTAGTTTATCGTCAAGACATATTTCCATGACCTCTTTCTGATGCTATCATGTTAAACCGTGCACTCAAATTCATAATATTGTTGAAGCAGGTAGAAAATCACATAAAAGTGGAAAAGATCTTTAGAGCACAAATTAATGGAGATAAAACACTCCTAAATACATATACCTCACACCATAAACTCAGATGGAATAATGATCCATTAACGGCGGGTCAAGTAAACTCAAAATAATATCCAGATTCCTTTAATAGCAATGAAGACTGACAACATAGACCATGGAACAACCAGTATGACAAATCGAGACCAAAGTTTTTTACTATTAAACCGATACTACCTACAATGATGATAAGAACCTGCATGAGTAATATTCTCTTTTGGCTCCACATATCGTATATGCAAATCTACCACCCCACTTCCTCAATTAAAGGATGCACAAGTAAAGTGGGAAAGGAGATTTGGACCACCATAATGAGTAGTTCATAAGCGATATACTATTATATGGGGAACAATGACAACATGCAATTTCAAAATTTCTCAATGACCTTTTGGGGCAACCCATTGACATGGTTTAACAACCTCCCATACAAGGTGAATACTGATTTTCAAGATGATGATAACAAACTTCCGCAACAATTTCACAGGATCCAAGGTGATCAAAATATATGAAGACTACATCATCAACTACAAACAACGTCATAATGAGACGTTGAGAGAATATACGTAGAGGTTCGTTAATATAAAGAGCAACCCGCAGGACTGCCATTACCTGGTATTAATTGTAGCTTATCGTCAAGACATATTATCATGACCTCTTTATGATACTATCATGAATAAGCGTGCACTCAAATTCAGAATATTGTTGAAGTAGGTGGAAAATCATATAAAAATGCAAAAGATCTTTAAAGCACGACTTGACAGAGATACAATGCTCCCAAATACATATACCTCGCACCATAGACTCAGATGGAATAATGATCCATTAACGATGGGTCAAGTAAACTCAAAACAACATCCATATGCCTCCAATAACAATGAAGACTGACGTCAGAGACCACTGAACAACCAGAATGAAAAATGGAGGCCAAAAAATTCGATTAGGAAATCAATACTACATACAATGATGATGAGGACCTGCATGAGAAATATTTCCTTTTGGCTCCACACATTTTATATGAAAACTACCACCAAACTTTCTCAATTACAAGATGAACAAGTAAAGAGGAAAATGAGATTTGGACCACCACATAGAGCAGTTCATAAGCGAGATGATATTATATGGGGAAAAATGGAAACATGCGATTTTGAACCTTCTCAATGACCTTTTGGGGCAGCGCATTAACATGGTTCAACAACTTCCCATACAAGGTGCATACAGATTTTCAAGATGATGATGACGACCTTCCACAATAATTTTACAGGATCCAAGATGATACAAATATATGAAGACTACATCATCAACTACAAACAACACCATAATGAGACGTTGAGAGAATATACTTAGAGGTTTGTAGATATAAAGAGCGACTTGCAAGACTGGCATGACCTGGTACCAATTATAGCTTATCGTTAAGACATATTTCCATGATCTCTCTCTGATGCTATCATGAAGAAGCATGCACTCAAATTCAGAATATTGTTGAAGCAAGTGGAAGATTAAATAAAAGTGGAAATGATCGCTAGAGCATGACTTGACAAAGATACAACGCTCCCAAATACATATACTTCGCACCATAGACTCAGATGGAATAACGATCCATTAATAGTGGGCCAAGCAAACTCAAAACAACATCCAGATTCCTCCAATAGAAATGAAGACTGAGATTAGAGACCATGGAATACCCAGAATGACAAATAGAGGTAAAAAAATTCGACTAGGAAATCGATACTACCTAAAATGATGATGAGGACCTACATGAGAAATATTCCCATTTGGCTCCATACATCTTATATGAATATATGCCATCCAACTTCCTCAATTACAAGATGAACAAGTAAAGTGGGAAAGAAGAATTTAAGATAAGTGATAAGGTTTTGAGCAAGTTATTCTTACAATAAAAGAAAGAAAGGCTTGGAAAGTTGGGGCCAAAATAAGAAAGTCTATATTCAGTAACCGAAAGTGTGAAGCCCGAAACTTATCGGTTGGAAGATCAGGAAGGGAAACCTCTTTAACATCTGTAGAACATTTAACAATTGAGATTATATCTGGAATATATATATAAAGATTCTATAGATCTGTAATTGATGTAATGACCAGTATCATACACTTTCCTATCCTAGTGGTGTGGGAAGGATTTAACGAGGTACTTACATAGCTGGCTGATAAATACGAGTAATTCTTGTTTCTTACATTAGATAATTCTTATTTTAGACCCGAGGGATCATTTACAACATCTTTTAGTCTACATTATATAATTATTATTTTTGATTCGAGAGATCATTTCAAACATCAGTCGGTCTACATTAGATAATTCATATTTTAGATCTAAGGAATCATTACCAACATCACTTGGTATACATTAGATAATTCTAATTTTTTATTCGAGGGATTATTTCCAACATCAGTTGGTCACATTAGATAATTGTTATTTTTTATTTGAGGGATCATTTCAAACATTAGTTGGTCAAAAATAGATAATTCATATTTTTGATTTGAGGGATCATGTCCAATATTAGTTGGTCTACATTAGAAAATTATTATTTTCTATCTAAGGGATCATTCCAATCTTAGTTGGTCCATATTAGAAATTTATTTAGTCTTGATCTGAGGGATCACTTCAGTAATTAGTTGGGGGTTGATCACCACTGATTAGGATAAATCCAGAAGACATAATTTTATACAGACAAAGTGTAAATAAGAGAAAAAGAGGATGGACAAAAAACGTTAAGTATGGGTTATATCTGAATAACAAAATTCCCTAGCCATATATGGGTTTGTTCAAAGATTATAACAAAAGAAGAAGAAGAGAAAGTTACAAAAAAAAAACAAATAAAATAGATTTAGTGGTATTTTGTACCAGTATTCTCGTTGTAGTCTCCTCTAGAGGAATTATCTAGAGGATATTCCTCCTTTAAAGTTCTCACTTGAATTTCCAGGCTCCTCAGATGAGCTTCCAATGCATGTTTCTTTATTGTTTCTGAGTGAAATATCCACGGGGCGATATTTCTCTGGAATCAAGCCATAACAACTGCCCAAGTTCAAATCTAGAAAATATCCGTGGAGATTAAAGATATGGGGGAACTTCATTCTGGCATCTCGAGCATTTGGATTTTGCTCATACAATTGGTAACATATGCAAAATAGCGGGTTTTTATCTACATGAGCTTCTTTTTTTCCTTTTCTCTAAATTCTAGACAACCCGATCATAAGTTTCCTCAACAATATCATACCTCTTTTTGAGAGTACATAAGAGAGTGTCTCTTTCCAGTGAGATCATTAAGAAATTATTTTGGTCTTCAACAAAGGATTGCTACCAGATCTCCATTTGTTCTTGAAAAGATTGACCATATTTTGATGCTCCTCGGTCACTTTCTCGAGTTTGATGAGCTCTCTCTCAATATGAGGGTCTCTTCCTTATGAAACACTTTTTATTGGGAAATTTGTTGTGCTTACCTCTCAAGTTTTATAATAGGAGCAACAGGTTGGTTTAGGTGAAGGTCTTTGTATAACTCGAAATGCTAGCTAGTAGGATCAGGCGATGCCTCATAATTCTCCAATGAAGGGCCTGGTTGATTCTCTCCCAAATGTTAATCATATAGCCTTTGGTCACTTTGGCTTGGGCCATTTTCCTTTGAAATAGAAAAGGGTTGATCATGTGTAGGATAAGGCCTATACTGATCTTCCAAAATAATAATGATGATTTTCTCTGAGGGAGGTAGATTACCCTCACCAAGTTCAAGGTTCTCTTGACGCGGATTTTCCTTCTCCATTTTTTTCGTGGGCGGCCGCTTTGAATTATCTTTCTTCTTCGATGAATTTTTCCACTATCTTTTATTCGACACTTTTATACAAATAACTTTGTTCACTTGATCGTCTGGAACCAGATTAGCAGAACCAAACAACTTTTTTTTTCATTTGATCCAACCATGGGTTTTTCTTTCGCTTCCTTCCCTTTTAGACTTCTTCCTTGGATCTTCAGAGTTTTCCTTCGAGACACGGTGATTTTGAGCCCTTAATATGAAAAAATAAAATAGTAGAGTATCTGAAGCCTCAAATCTTTACATCACCTCAGTTTCTTGAGAGAAAAAGTAATCTTCAGATCTACCCTCTAAAAATGGAATTTAACCAAGTTGGTACAAGTAAAGCACCATTGAAACTCATTCAACCAAATATTCTTAGCCCAAGCACTTAATCTGTTGAAAATCTCTTATGCAACCTCTTTTTGTTCTTCATGAGACCCATTCATCCTTGTAAAAGAAAGATGTATGAAAAGGGAAAGTGTTGAAACATATAGTTATTCTAAGAAATATTTTTGGAAGACAGCTAGATTACCTGTGTTTTTCCAACAATAAATGACAATGAGGATTATTTACAAAGGCTCCGCTCTATTTTCCCAAAGTCTCGAGACAAAAAAATAGTTGCTTCCATTTTTATTAGCTTTTAGGAGATCATCCACGAATTTTTATTTATTTCCTAGCATGGGAGAATAGAAGTGAACGTGAGGATTCGTTGAAATAATAATCAAGGCCAAAACCTGCTCCATCAAAAATCTGATCCCGGAAGCTATAATACATACCATAAGAGTGAATCAGAAGTTCAGGCTGGATTGGCTGTTTCATAGGTTCACCAATTCAAAGAAACTTACAACGATATGGTCTAAAGGGAACCGAATTTCCTAGTTCAGTATTTCTAGGTAGACTATTAGCTTATGATCCTTAACAGACAACCGGGGGTCTCTCCCTTTTTGGGAAGCGAATGTTGATAGACTCTAGGATACCCCAACGATCTCGAAGTTAACTTTCTTCGGAATCTGCAAAGTACTTGTACTTCACTCTATATCATGATAAAATATTTATTATCAGCTCTAAAAAGGTTATCTCTAAACCAGTTTTTAAGGTAAATTGGTTTTACGACGGTGGAAACAAATGAATGATTTATCTATATATCTGTAGAATATGTTGTATATGAACTATGAGAAGGATTCTCAATTTATAGAGGCCTTTAAGGGTCTAACGGTTACTTGTCTATGGAATTTGAAAGGTTTCACAACTGTCCTCTGCATTTCAACATACATGTGCATAGAAAAGTAGAAATGTTTCGTCTAACAAGTTTTTCAGACCTCACATTAAGGACCTATTGTATAAGTTCAGTGACCAGGCAACACGCATACAGAGAAAATCCACGCTTGACGCATGAGTTGCCAAACTAATAATTTTTTATAAAAAAATCTATCGAAGACGATGTGATTTGAATTGATCTATTTCAAATCTCAGGAACACTTGGAGGATAAGTTAATTGTTAGATAAAGGTCGAAGCCAACTCTGACCATTGTCTCACCACGCCAAGCTATGTTTGTTCCAATATGAACATGTGATTTTATTATAATGTTATGTTTGTTCGAAAAATTACATTTCCGATCAGACATATATTTTTTGTAAGGTTTTGATAAATCTTATAAATAGGTTACTCTGCAAAGATGAAAAAAATATAATTTAATTTTATGAAAACTTATTCTTCATTTACCAAAATTTGTCAATTGGAGTTTTGATTTATAGTTGCATGTATCGAATCCCAAAAATCTCATTACATCCCAATAAACTTTCCAAAGAATTTTAATCAATAAATATACGATAATAACTTTTTTAATAGTGAATTTAATATGTGCTCAATACAACTTTTTCGATAATTATCCAATAAAATTGTAACAAATTTGTTAAAGTTATTCACTATTTGCAACGAGAAGTATAACAAGTAATGTTCTCTCTTTCTCTCTCTCACACACATAGTAACATGTTTTTTACTACTATAATTTTCATTGTGGATATATTGTCTACAATAAGCTCGGAGTTTGAAGACCGTTTTGAATTGTGTTGATGAGCTTCTTTGCCAAATAACAATATTATCCCAAACACTATTGACAACAGTGCTTGAATATGCCTCATTCTAGCTAACAAAAACATAATATGTTGAGTATGTTAAATACAATGAATAAGCATTTTTCGAAATAATTCATGAAAACATGGTTCACTGATACAAGTATATTTAATTTTAAAAACTTAGATTTGGTTGTTTAAAAACTAAGACACCCAAACAATTATATATGATGTATCTGCAATATGAAAACCCTTAGTTATATGATTTGTTCCATAATTTGCGGAATATAAATACTGAAGAATCCCTTAGGTATTCTTGTTATTTGCTTCATTTTTATAGCTAATTTTTTGTCTTCGCAATCCCAACATATGATCTTTGGGATCATTTAATATGACCTTGAGCAACTCTAGATTATTTTAGTCATGTCTTGAACTAAACACTAATATCCTTTTATGTAGGATTGTAATTATGATTATAATATAACTCTAATTGCAAATTTTTTTTGTTAAGTTGTTTTGACCATGAACCATAACCATTGAATATTTGTTTCTTTATAAATTAGTCTTTAAATTTAAAATTTAGATTTAAGTGCTAGTATTTATATTCAATCATTCACAACATCCGAATTTGATATGGTATCTACATAATTATCTATATAAGATATTTTCATATATCATACTTCCAAAGATATCTGAAGGGTATTTATGTAAATTTAAAGCTTAAATCGCTGATTTGTCCCTCGACTATTACGTTTTCTGTCATTTAGTCCCTCGATAAAAAAATCACGTGAGGATCCTTTGACTATCAAAAATCTATAATTTCAATCTCCGCACGCGGTATTTTCCCTAATTCTGCCACGTGTCACCATTTAACTATGGAGACGGGGTATTCTGCCACGTCTCACAAATACTCCCTTAACTTTTAATTCCATTTTTACCTTCTAAATTTAATATTTTTATATTCTTTTTACATTTTGGAAACAAAGTATCGCACAATTCGCGATACTCTATTTAAAAAAATGCCCAAATGGTGACCTTTCTATTCTTCTCCACACCACCTCTCTCTGGTCCTCCATTTCCCTCTCTAAAGTTTCTCTCTCTAAACAACCTAACACCATACGCGACGACTTTAACGCATCTCAGACAAACCCAAAATCGAGCTTTCATGTTAAACGAAAACGTGCACATTACTAGTAGTTGAATTGAAGAGCGTTGCAGAGTCAAGATCTCCAGTTATCATGTTACCGGTCAAATAGCTAAAACAAAAGTATAAAATCATAGTTCGTTTATGAGGTTCTAAGAATTTGAACTTAAAATACATCAAACCTCAAAAGTGATCTATTTACGTGTATTTGGGAAGAAGCGTCAGCAGGAACCGTTCATTCTAAGTTGTTAAAAGATATATCCATGCCAACAAACAGCACATTTAAGTAAAACAAAGTTATTTCCTTCATTAATGATAGTTTCTTCTCACAGCATACTCAACATTTGGCCACTAAATATGAGTCTAGAAAACAACATTTACAACGGAGGAGATGTGACGGCAGCGGTTGCTGAGGATCAAGAAGCGGAGAAACATAAGAAAGATGTAACCGAAGAAGATGAAGAAGTCGGTGAGGATGAAGAAGAGGGAACGGTGCAGAGACCGTGGAATTTGAGGCCGAAAAAGGGACTCATGAAGCACGGAATGCTGACAATGGAGGTTAACGGTGGTGATTAGGGCTGTAGCCCTGATGCAAAGCTGAAAGGTATTAGCACTGAGCCGAAATCGATGCGACTAAGAGGTTTAGCTGCAGAATCGTCCGCAGTTGTCGCGGAGAAGAAAAAGGAGATACCCAGGTTTTGGATTTCGCTGTCGAAAAATGAGATTGAAGAAGACATCTTCATCATGACCGGTAACCGACTAGCTCGCAGGCCAAAGAAACGTCCCAAGAATGTGCAGAAACAGCTCGATAACCTTTTTCCTGGATTGTGGCTTAGGATTTCTTCCTGAAAAAAACATACTCATTTCAAACGAAAAAAAAAAATCAAGTGTTTTAGTGTAATCAAACGAACCCGTGAATGAAGAACATAATTAAACAAACCATAAGTAATGTAGTTCAATACAAAACAATAATAATGAAACTGTTAGAGGATTAAAACAAAATCATGTTAAAACCCACTTTTATGACATTAAACATGCTTAATGAGATCATGTAGAGAAAGAAACAAAGGGAAGGAAGAAAAAAAATATTAAATTCAAAGAAAAAATAGAATTAAAAGTCAAAAGGACTATCTATTAAACATAAACCATTTAACTATGGTGACACGTGGAAACATCAGGCCAAAAACCACGCGCATGGACTAAAATTATAGATTTTTGATAGTCAAGGGACCCTCACCCGTGATTTTTTTGTCGAGGGACTAAATGACAGAAAACGTGATACTCAAAGGACGAATCAGCGATTTAAGCCTAAATTTAATCATAAGCAAATTTAAAAAGATAAGTTTGAGTATTAAATTTATAGAGAGAGTTAGTTTGAGTGAAATGCAGTTAAAATGGAATATACTCTATCTTATTTAATTTTAGGCAAAAGGTTTTAGATAATAAATGATATTAGGCTTTTGGGCCATATAGTTTATGGGCCAACATGGGTAATTCATAATGGGCTATTCTACCATTTTAATATACTACCATTAAACATATCTATTTTTTATTACATAAATTACCATCAATATTACACATTTATTAAATTAGTAAATATAAAGTAAATTCCGATCCAATAACTTATTTGACTCACAAGACTGATAATTAGGTCCTTATCAGTAGCCCCATAGTCCTTGCGAAGGTCCTTCGGGAGGATAATTTTGTTACTGCTTCAAATTTAATCATACACGTATTTTGGATTTTGGTATGCACCATTTAATCAATACTCTGAACATCGCTAATCTCGCATACACCTGTCATGGAAGTATTTGATCCACGAACCAAATCTTTAGTGGGAAGTGTGACAAAGTGGCAAAAAAACCGTTCCACTTCCCAAGCAAATATCCGTTGGAGGTGGATTTTTCATTCCCCAACACTAGTATTCACTTGGTCTTAAAGAAGTTTTTGTTGGGATACACCCTATTTTCAGCCACCGTATTTTCTGCCCAATCTCCACCATAAAATTTTATTTAGTAGTAACATGAACTTTTTTGCTCCCTGATCTTATATATCCTCTTCAGAGTTATATGTTTTATATCAACAATTCTCTACGCAATTGGTTATCTATCTTTGAACAAGCTTAGGAAAAAAGGGAAGCCAAAATAGTTGCTGGGCTTCCACACTAAGCGCCCACTAATGTTGTTCAAGTATTCAATTACGAAGTCAAGTTTTCTTCAACGCTAAAATTTCACCCTTCCAGACCTACCCTATCACAAGGAAACGAGTGTAACGAACATCGAACATGTTTCATTGTGGTAGGATATTCAGGCAACGAAGAAAATTCCCATGTGAAGAAATCTGTGACGAATTTAGAGAAAGTGAAGCACTCTTTTGATCGTCAGGAAAATATAAAGAAATTGGTGAAAACAACTTTTGGATCCCGTGATGTACATATGGAGCAATCGACTAAGGGCGATATTGATATTACTGAATGAACACCTGCCCGTCACGCTACACTCCCATAGGGTCTCAAAACAGATTACTAACTTCTGAAGACAATATCATGCGATTGATAGATGAGCCTGAGGAGTGCACCAATATGGGGTCAAATGCTGGTGTATTTGGCTAAGTAAGAGGTGATGCTGAAAGAGAAGTTGATATCCCAAAAGAGAGACCATAAAAGCTTACGAAGCCAAAATGTGGCAATAACAAAGAGGCAAAAATCAAACTATAAATTGCAATAACCCGATTCATATGGCCCAAGTTTTACAATGATGAGAATAAATACTTGGTTGCTCTCTCTGAGATCAAGTACAACTATTATTCTGAAGAGGAAAAACCTAACTTTTCAGCACGCTGAGGAATTCCGAGCACAAAAAATATACGCGTACCAAAGATGGGAGAGTCACCCATTTCCACTGATCAGAAATAATTGGTTGTATACCCTAATATGCTGAACTGAGGTCTCCAGTTCCCACTAGAACCTACAATAATTTGGCACTTCAAGCTGGTGAACTTGTGCCCAAGTTAAGTAAGTCTTAAAACTTGGCTCACATTGATGTCGTGTATCATCGCTTCTAGACTGTCTAAAATTGAGATGATGAAGTAGTTTGTGGTGATCACCGCGCTGTTAAGGAAACCATGTATCTTCTTCAATATTATTACTCTAGGTAATGAGTATAAACTGGTGACCTACATTCTTGAGGCTGAGAAAACTTGGAAGTAGCAGTTCTTATTTGTCGGTGGCTACTCGGAGCACGACAAGAAGAATTTAAGGAAGAATAATCCGAGCCGAATTCCGAAGTATTAGAAAAACACAAGTAAGTTTATTTTTTTGTTGATCAAAAGCTGTAATTAATAGTATCGAATTCTACCAATTAAAGACTACATTCGCTTAATTATTTATAGTTATCTTTAAATTCCAGTAATAGTAGTTGAAGGCTGCCAAAGAGACATTTAGGAAGCTAAACTAATGAATTGAGGAGAACTAGTCAAATCGGTTCCACAGGTTCTTCACACCGACTAACTTGGTTCAAAGTCATCTCTGGCTCACACAATTAGATCTCAATCTATCACGTGAGCCCTTTGTAACTTTGCCTCGTGCCTCTAAGGTTTTCAAGTGACTAGAAGTTACAGATGGATAGGTTTTTCTTACGATCAAGAAAAAATATCCAAGTCATAAAGTTAAAAAAAAGGACGCCGATGGGTGAGGAAAAAATCGGCTACAAGTCCTGCAAAAGTAAAACAAAATGATGAGCCAACATATGGGTTTTCTAAGGTTGCGGCGAGTCAGACACAAGAAAAAACCCCGACCTTGAAAAGAAAGAAAGCATCACACACACCAAGGGATAACAAGGGGAAATAAAAGAGCGGTGAGAAAAATATAAAGTCAAAGACTGGCCATGAAATTTTTCTTGTCGTGGATCAAGCGACCATCCCTCACATGCTAGATCGTTACAATGCTCAAGCATCAGAAACTCAATCCTCTCATTTTATAGAGGAGTATCAACGAGTGCTTGAGGTTCAAAGTCATGAAGGTAGTCTACAACAGCTTGGTATTCAAACCAGAAATAATATTCTCCAGCTCCTTAGAGCTCTGCTAGTACTGGATCCTTCATGCTTTTGGAATCGGATGCATACACCCTTACTTATCACCATTTTGTGAAACCGATTTCCTGATTGGAAATAGAAGCAGCAGAGCCAAAAATCGACCATAACTTCTATTCGAGAAGAATGTGGGAGCCATTGGAAAGTTTCGGCAGAGTAGAGAGACCGTGCAGATAATCAAGAATGTTGGGTCAAATTTGTTGAAAAATAGTTCGCAGAGGAAAAATCTGTTCTTGAGACGAAAATCGCCACGCTAGAGTCCTCTTTGGAAGACCAACATATGATATACCAAGAGACAAAAATGAACATGGCCTTCAAGCAAATACCTTTCACAAGCTATTAGATGACCAAAATACGGCTACTAAGAGAACTAATGAGGATCTGATTTCAATCAAGAACAAGCCTGCAAAGGACCGAGTGGGTGTGGTTGATGCATACACTGATGATGCATAAGCTCTCTAGATAAGCGGGATGTTAAGGTAATATCTGAACTGGTTCTCAGCTTCCATAAAGCATTCCTAGAGCTAACCTTTGGCTCTTTTTTAGACATGGTCCGCAAGAGAGAAGATCCTGCTGACATCTTATCCAAAGATGAGCTAAAAGAAACATTAGGTTAAAAAAGCAAAGTTTAAGAGTTTGAGGATGAAGAATCCGAAGATGAAAGTTCCAGGAAGGATCACCAGTAAGATAATTCTAAGGATAGGCGAAAAAAACTGAGGACCAAGCCAATTAAGATGAATATGATGACGTTAAATAATATCCTCTTGCGATACTCCTTTTTTTTATCTCATCTTTTTTATCTTTTAGAATTCCAAGTCTCTGGTCGACCATGGTATTTTGTACTTGCATTTGGAACTTATACATATTATTTATTTTTATTCACTTTAGTTCGTGCCATCTTATAAATTTATTATTTTGCAACTATGTCTTTGGAATCTTCCAAGTTGACGGTGATCAATATCCAACCCACACTTTGAAGCACTCTTCGAACCTGACCAACTAGTATTAGAACCTTTTAATTGTGACTAACTAGTGTTGGAACCTTTACACCGACCAACTAGTGTTGGAACCTTTTAAATGCGACCAACTAGTGTTGGAACCTTTACACTTGACCAACTAGTGTTGGAACCTTTTAATTATGACCAACTAGTGTTGGAACCTTTATATGTGACCGATTAGTGTTGGAACCTTTTAGTTGTGACCATCTACTATTGGAACCTTTCTAAATATTAGGTTGGAAATATTTAAACCGATTCACTATGAGACAAAAATATATAAGGCAAAAATATATAAGTAATCGACTATGTGGATACCTCATTAAAACCTTCCCATGCCATGAGGGTAGGAAATAACATGCCACCGGACATTACATCATAAAAATAACTAGTACATAAACATATATTTTTACAATCATTCTAGGTACAATCTCAACTTCTCAATGTTCCACGGGTGACAAAGTGGGTTGCCTTCTAGACCTGTCAGTCGATAAGCTCCGGTTTTAACCATTTCAGTAACCGAATAAGGCCCTTCCCAATTTGGGGATAACTTTCCTAACCGTTTATTGTTAGTGTGCAATAAGATCTTTTTTTAGAACTTTATTTCCTACCTTGATTTATCTTCGTTGAATTAGGGATGCATGTCTGCTTCTCATCAAAGTTTGATAATGAAGGGATCTTAGATGTGCTTTTATTCTTTTTTCCTTAATTAACTTCAGTTCAGCTCTTCGGCCTTCATTATTACCCACTTTGGAGTAGTTAGTAATTCGAAAGGATAGGAGGGTGGCCTCAGATGGGGTTACTTTATCCATTCGATAAACCACTGCAAAGGGCGATTCTTGATAATATTTTTTGCTTTAGAATCAATAACTACGATGATGGTTTGACATCCCCAGGATTCCATAGGTAATGATCTGACTAGATATAAGCCCTTTCTGTCAAAAGGAAACGCTTTTGAAATTGATTCGAGTGATACCATTAGCACATGTATTACATTCGCAAATCGTTGACAGGTATTGCACCATCTGACTAATTCTTTAGCATCAGACATGATGGAAGATCAATAATAGTTTATTAACAAAACCCTTCTAGTCAATGTTTTAAAGCCACAATGAGTTGATCTATCTCTATCATGTAACTCAGATTGCATCATCTGTGATTTATTAGTCTTGAAGCATTGCAATAATGATTGGGTGAAGTAGTTTTTTGTTTTGTAAATTTTGGCTCCGAGGATGGTGAAACCATGTGTGTTGAACCTTAATCTTATGGCTAATGCTATATTGACCAAGAAATTCCTTATGATTATAAACTCTTTAAGCTTGTACTTCTAATTTTTCTCCAGGATAGTCAAAATTTGGAATTCTTCTTCGACGTCTAATTTATGTTTGGAAATTGGTGTTATCGAAGGGTAATTTTGTTCAAGTATCCATGGATACCCTTTCGTATATGCGGTAGTTCATAAGGCATATATTAGGTTATAATTACTTTAGACTTTTCAATGGCGAAAGCTATTAATTATTTAATGATAAGGCATATATTAGGTTGTACTGCAAGTTTATGAAAAATAAAACTCGTATGAAATCCTGTTGCGTCCTCGATATACCAGAAACAAATATGCAAATTCTTAGATAAAAAATATATTAGTTGTTCTCTTACGACTGGTAACTGGGCTCCAATATTTAAGCTTTTTCCGGTCGGAAATATATAAATTTAAAAATCCTCATCGGGTGTTACAAACTGGGTGTCTTCCTCGGATCATCTACAACATCTAACTTCGAAGTAGACTCTGGTAACTGCAATGCTTTCTTCGTTTTAGTAATTTTGATAGTATTAGGAGCTAGAGCAGTAATATAACATTATCTTTCCATTTTGGGCCATATGATTTCCGATTACATATTTCAGACATCGATGGAAAATTGAGGTAAAAAAGTGCATTCTTGACAATCACAACCTGCTAAAAATTACATCATATAAGGTCGATCCATCCACCGTTATAATAAGTACTTTTATCATTTTCTTGAGGGGTCCTCGGCCTAGAAATACACCCCCTCAAATTCTCTGATGACATCAAAATTGATCATAGTGAACCCCACTATTGATCTATCTGACCGAAGTATGACAAGAGGGTTTTCCATTTTCTTGTAAGTGGTTATGAACATGATATTTACCGAACTGCCTGGATCAATTAGGATCCTTTGGATTTCAATTCCCTCAATACTCTGATTACTACAACATTCTCGTGAGGTCAAACAACCTCCTTTAAATCATCATCATAAAAAATAATAAAAAATATCAGATCTTAGATTATATAAGATGACATTATTCCCACTATTGATTATCATCATTGTTATGCGGTGCATCGTATCGTGGCTTATATTGTTATAATACTTGCAAAAATGACTATTTCATCCTTTTCTTAGACTCTTAATCAGAAGTGGTTTCTTAAACTGAACAAATTTTCATTTCTTATAAAAAATAATAAGGACACTTTCCGTCAATTAATCATAATTATCGGGTCAGACATATTTCCTTGTTCTAGGCCTATGATACTTACCTTTGGGTTATTGATTTACCCTAGGTCAAGGCAGGATCTGATTTTTGCCTTTTAACAAAAAGTAGTTGCTGCATGGGGCTAAATGTTTTGGATTTGTTGTTGTTTATAATCTGAGGCAAAAGATTTTTGGTAAACCGGGGCAGAAGACTGTATGATCAATCTTAGTAGAGGGATCAACTTTAATTTTTTTTATTCTTCCACTTTGATATGCTCCTCGACCTGAGCTAGTATATCCTCAAATGTCAAGGTTTATTTCCAAGTTAACTCATCAAAAAAATATCCAGAGAGAATCCATTGCCTGAAAAAAGCAATAATTTTTTGCTCATAACAATCATCTAAGTCATTCTTCGCAATAACAAAGTGTTTGGTGTAATCTTTCAAACTCTCCACAACCAACTGGCAGCACTGGATTATCGTGTCTCTATTCGCCCGTTTCTCCTTACTTCTCACAAAATATCGTCTAAATATTATCATAAACTTATGAATTTCTTTGATAGAACCTTGCGGAGGCCAGTTGTACCACTTTAGAGCAATATCTTTGAAAGTTTGAGAGAAAGCTCGACAAAACAACTTATCGTCGTCGTCATCATCATCATCATCATCATCATAATTCATAATAAAGTTCTTAAACTACTCTATATGATTATTCAAATATCTATTCTCATGGAACTTTTATATTTTGAATATATTAAATCACTTCGGTAGGTATCAAGAGAGAATTTGAACAAGTAGTGGAGACTGCCTCTAGTTATGTCCCTGACTATACGAGCGGCTATCATTAGTTATTGTATAAAAACCTTAATAGGAAAAAATAATAAATTGACTGTTTGCTTTATAATCAAAACTCTGATTCTCCTAGCCCGATTGTAACAAAATAGTATTTTTCTAGATGTGTATCATAGTTTGATATTGTCTAACTCTTCCCTCGAATACCATTCTATTCTTTTCCTTATGAGGGTCTTCCTTATCCTAGGATACACGTCATTTTCCAACTCTTGCTCCCACTCCAAGCTTTGATATTGAATGGTACACCTCTTCGAATAAAGTTTAGCACCATAATTTATTTTGTGATGACGATCTATATTCGAAGAAGAAGGAAAACCCTTACGAATTGGAAACATAATACTCATTAGATTTTGAACGACTATATCGATATCTTACCCTTCATTCCTCTTTTAAAGGAGTGGTGGTTTTTTCTTGACTGAAGATATTTTCTTTATATTTTTTCATTGTTCTGCAAAGAATCAGACTTTACGCATTTTCCCTCAAAACTCTCTTCTTCCCCAAACTTTTAGAATATGAATGAACTTTTCTTTGTTGAATTTCCATTGTTTCTTTTTGTGAATTTAACAGAAAATTTTTCTCACGCAATCGATCCCGATGGTGTTTGATGGTACTCTGCTCTTGCTTCTCTTCGTATCAATGCTGAGGTTGGGCTTCACAAACCAACTGATCAGACCCTCTGATTGTGAGTCATTTGGTAACTATCGCATGGTCCACTTCCATCTCAGAATCTATGTTTTTCTTGATTCTAAAGACAAACCTAACACGCTGATGGTTTTGGATGTTTGTATCTGGGTACCTATCTAAGCTCCCGCTATGTGCACCCCTAATATTCCTAAAATATCTGAAGGGTACTTATGTGAATTTAAGAGAGGGGGAGAGAGAGAGAGAGAGTCGGTTTTAAAGAAAAGTAGTTGATATATCATTAACTTTGTCTTGCCAAATTTTAGGTAAAATGCTTTATATAATAATTGATATTAGGTATTTGGGCCCATATAGTTAATGAGCCTATATAGATAACCAATAATGATTATTTTATCATATTAATTCAGTAACATTAAATATCATTATTCTTAATTACATAAGGTACCTTCAATGTTACACATTTACTAAATTGGTAATACAAAGTAAATTTTAGTCCAATAATTTACATTTTGGTAATGAAAATATATCATCATATACTACTATAAGATCCATATATGTAATGAAAATTCTATAATTCTATTGTCCTTAAATAAACTTAACAATCTCGAGATGACTATTAACGAAAAATGATTAAAGACATCTTCATTACTTTAATATGTACAAATAAACATTACAGTAATCACATCATTGTTAATATTGACTATATAGACATATTACAGTGTAATATAAAAATGACATGAAATATAAGTGCACATGTATATTATTAACTAGTCCTAACTTAAGTGGAATCATATCTAACTTAAAACTTAAATGTGCTATATGCTGATATGCCGACTTTGCTTTTATTTAACAATTACCACCATAATTTATTTTCTTTTTGTGATGCTGATCTCTATTCGGAGAAGAAGAAAACCCTTCTGAATCGAAAATAGAATTTTTACTATATAATGAAGGACTATAACAATATATTTTCGTTCGTTCATTTCTTAAGAAATGGTGGTTTTTTTCTTGACTAAAGATGTTTTCTTTGTTATTTTACATGATTTTTTAAAAGAATCAGACTTGACGTATTCTTCCTCGAAACCATCTTCTTCCCCAAGCTTTTGGATTTATAAATGGATCTTTCTCGGTTGAATTTCCATTGTTTATTTATTTTTGAATTTAACACGATGATTTCCCCATACTATCGATCCTGATATTCTTTTAGGGTTAAGTGTTCTTACTGCTCTTCCTATCGATGCTTTGGTTGAGCTCCTCAAGCCAAATGATTAGACCATTCGATTGTGAGTCATTCGGTAACTATCACATGGTCTACCTCCATCTCAGAATACATGTTTTTCTAGATTCTAAATATTAACCTAACACGCCTATGATTATGAATGTTTGTACCCAGGTACCTATTTAGGCTCCTGTTGTGGTTGCTAGTGATCTTTCAAAGATATCCGAAGGTTACTTATGTAAATTTAACTATTAGTGAGTTTAAGGATTTAATCTTGAGTATTAAGTTTATATAGAGGGAGATAGAGAGTCAGTTTTAGAGAAAAGTAGTTGAAATGGCATTTACTCTGCCCTCGCTTAATTTTAGGTAAAATGTTTTATCGAATCAATGATATTAGCCTTTTGGTCCATATAGTTAATGGGCCTATATGGATAACCCATAATGGTTATTCTATCATATTAATTCACTAAAATAAAATATCATTATGCTTAATTACAAAAGGTACCTTCAATGCTACACATTTATTAAATTAGTAATACAATATAAATTTCAGTCCAATAGTTTATCGGTTCAACTTACCGATCAGATATTCACTTCTTATAAATAAATCCGTCTCACACTTATTATGTGATAACTTATTAATCAGACTATTATCGACAAGAACCAATGCATCAATAAGCATATGGATATATATTCTAATAAAGAAGTTCTACAATTTCCTATAATTATCATCATATACTACTATATGATTCCTCTACTTAATGAAACTTCTATAATTCTATTGTCCATAGATAAACTTAAAAATCTCGTACATGACAATTAACGATAAATGACTAAAGAATCTTCATTGTTTTAATATGCACAAATAAACACAACAATAATCACATCATTGTTAATATTCAACTATGTAGATCTATTACAGTGCAATATAAGAATAATATGAAATATAAGCACACATGTATATTCTTAACTGGTCTAAACTTAAATATATACACCTAAATGGCAAACATATATAAGGCAATATTATAATCTCTCACTAAAACCAATGATATTTAAAATAAACAACACACCATATGATTCTAAAAAAATTGTAGATACCAATGCTTTGGTAAGATGATATGGTAATATGAAGCTTGTCTCGATATGCTCTATGTTGATTTGACGACTCTATACCTTTTTAAAACATATTCTAACTTGTTATCTATATTTAGCCACAGATTCTGATTCAAATAATTTCACTTCTTCTTTTAGTAGTGATCATGGCCGTCAAAAGAAGAAAGAAAAGTTAACAAAGAAACATTATAAGAAGAGGGATAGAAAAGACAAAAGGGAAAAATAAAAAATACCAAGAAAAATTGAAAGGATCGGCATACCACTAAATTGATCATCCGTTAAGTAATCAGTTTGCTATCAAATCCGAACCATGTATTTTTGCAACTCCTGATGAAGATCACATGTTTAGCCATAGCCATAACTAGAGACAGTCACCTTTGTCATCCAAGATTCTCTCTGAACATTTGACTAGATGGTTTGATAATTCTAAAATGAAGAAATACGATGGTAGTAAAGACCCTGATAATCACCTTGAGCAGTTCAAAAATTTCATGATAAATTTTGATGATGATAAGTTGTTATGTCGGGCCTTCTCGCAGACTTTTAAAGAGAGTGCTCTAAAATAATATAAAAGTTTACCGCAAGGGTCTATTAAAAGCTTCGATATGTTCTGGATGACGTTCATGACACAATTTATGGGAAGTAAAGAACTTAAAGGAAACGGTGAGACTATCATTCACTCTGTACAAGAACCAAATGAATTTTTGAAAGACTACATTAGCCATTTTGTAAATACAAAAAATAGATTGGCTGATTGTTTCGAACTAGTAGTTATTTTTTTATTAAGGCAAGGTTTAATGCTGTATGAGCTGGCTGATTCAGTAAATCAGAAGAAAGCTATGACTTGGGGAGAATTATTAACCAGGTCAGAAAGAAAATCAGAGTGGAAGAAACTAAAAAGTCTAGAATACCGCGCCATAATAGGTCCAACAACTTCAATCTCTCAAGCTAGTATTCAATCATAAGTCACGGTCAACTACCGGCCTAAAGACTCCGAACATTGATTGTATCGGCCAATGCAAAATCAGTCGAATCAAGGCCAACCATCTAGACTAAGAAGAAGTCTGTGGGTCCAATGTGGATGGTTTGCGGAATTAGATGAAATTGTGTCCACCATTTATGATAGAACTAAGAATGCTGTGCATTTTCAAAGGCTGACCCAAATTCAACCCCCAAGGGAAAATCAGAATACTCGTTTATGTAAGTATCATAACGATGTGGGTCATGATACTCAATTTTGCATTGTCCTCAAACAAAAAGTACAAACTTTGATTGAAAAAGGAAAGTTGTCCGTCTTTGTTAAGAAACAATGAGACAACAGGCAGATCAACATTCATTCCCAGCCTAGTGCAAGCACATCACCAATAACATCATTAAACATTCTGGGGAAAAGTATGAGGGCATCTCGATAAGAAGATGTTATGATGATTGTGGAAAGATTTGATGTAGACCTGGAGTATTTAGACCCTGATCCAGATCGGAAACAAGTTGGAGTGATAGTGGAACAAACATCAACAGTATCCGATCTATGTAACTTCTTTGAATCTTTAACCATTTTTGGGGGAGATACCATGAATGCACCCTCAAGTAGCTCAAGAAAAAGGCATGTCAACATCCTGACTATTCAGTTAGAAGGGAAAATGTCTACACATCTTTATCAAATACCAGCTTCATTCATTGTCTATGATGAATATGACTTGAGAAATATTACAAGCCCACATGAAGATGTTGTGGTAATAGGAGCATCCATTGAGGGAATATTTGACAAATATTCTATTCATATCAACTTGAAAGAACATGAAGAATCACTCAATCATTCAACGTTCGAATAGAATCATTATAGGATTTACTGGTAACTCGGTCGTGTGATTGGGGAGTTTGAAGGATAGGTCTTATTGGGAAAAGAGCCATTCAAGAAGCTAGTAAGAGTTTTGTTTGTAGTAGTTGAATATCTGACGTTTTACAATGCTATATTTGGCAGGTCATGGTTATCTAGGATGCATGCAGTAGCATCCACAGTCCACCAATGTTTAAAATATGTTGTGGGAAGCCAAATAGGCGTCGTCCGATGTGGTAAAAAATAGCCCGAGAATTTTATGTCACTGTTTTTGCTCCGAAGTCGTTAGAAGTAGTGAATGATGACAAGGAATATCAATCAGTACAGTCATCCACCAAACCAAATAAGATAGATGATCCAAGGGAGGATCCTAGTGCAATAATCCCATTTTAAGAAGTTGAAATTCATTGCTTTCTTTCTTTCTTGATTTTTTTTGAGTGTAACCAGTGCAATCTGATGTCTTAAAAGGTGTATCGTCATCATTGTCATCCATCTTCTCTTGCATCATCCGTGGTCCCAATTATGTTGGATCAGTGACATGGTTACCATGATTATCTTCCTCAATATGAGGGAGTTCAACAGACAAGCTGTTAGAAGAGTCATAGTGATTTTCCCCCCCTCAATTGATCTTTGTTGGGAAAGATTGCTGATATCGGTGGAAACCTCTGATGGTTTCTTCACTTTTTTTTTCTTCAATGTAAAAGGCTTGTTCTTAGCTTTACAGTGTCTCGTAAGCCTACGAGTATTATTTATCCAATATCCGACCCCATAACAATAAAATGTGATGAAGGTTTACACTCGCTAACAACTTTTCTTAAAGTAGTCTCAACTGATTGAGTTGATTGGTTGAGGATTGTAGAAGATTGTACAATGAGACTAAGTTCAGAAATAAAGGGTTATTTACCAGATGAAGAACTTATGTTTGGTTCTGGAACTTGAATCATCAGAGAAGCGAATAATCCGGTAACAATTATGGCTTATTTTTTTTCTCTAGCTCAGAAAATTAAGTCAACCTCCTCTAATTAGTACATTCCCCGTTGTAAATATACAAAATTTAAAAGAAACAAGAAGAACAAGAGAAAAATCTAGGTAAAAGTTAGAGTTTTTATCTATCTAGAACTATGAAAATCAATTTGTTTCTCACTCAAGAAATAGAAAATAGTACAAGAGAGGCTAACGATAATAATTTATAAAAGCTATTAAATATAGTCGTTTATTTCCTTTCTTAGCAATGATACAATTTCCAAGAAAAAACCGTTCGGTTTCTCCAATGATTGCATGACATGCGTCATGGGGAAACTTATGGTACCACTTTTGAAAAGCATGTTCGAGCCAATATATGGATTTCTTAAGTTTATATACCATTGAATTTGTATTACCAATTACAAAGTTCTTAGGGTGCAGCGTATGGATCTTTTCTTCAATGTTACCATTAAGAAAAGATGAAGATCTAGGTGAGATATGCAACTAGTACTATGATTATCATAAAATATTTATTTGATGAAACTGGAGAAAATGAATATTAAAAGTCAATCCATTCACGATGAGTAAACCCGTTTGCCATCATGTTTTTTTTGTCTTTGTATTATCCTTCGAATCCTGTTTGGCTTTGTAAATTCACTTACAATCAGTCGACTTCTTTCTTCCAGGTAAGGGACAAGCTTCATATTCGTGTTATCTTGTATTGGCATATAGTTTTATTTTATAGCATTGGTCCACTACTAAGAACCATACATCTTCATCACTTCACGAAAACATGATAGATCATTTACCGTTACACCACATGAATCTTCATGTTTTTTGAAAATACACTGTATAATCTAAATATATAATGTTCTTATTATCTCTAGTGGACCTTCTTAAGAGCATTCTTTCTTCAGTTTTCACTTCTTAAGGATGTAAAATTTGATCTTTACAAAAAAATCATTTTGTTCCCTATGTGAAAGAAAAATATTATCTTGATTATCTTCATGCTCTTACATGACAAAAATAATTGATATTGAAACCAAATCATCTAATACCTGAGTATCTTTGTCAGAACCTTCATGAACCTTTGTGGATTCTTCCTTAATATGAACATTTGTTCCTAAATTCTTCTGAACAAACTGAACATCCTTAAAAACGTTTGTTGTTCATGTCTCAAATATATTTTTATTAGAAAGATCATAAAAATTAAAGCCGATTTAATATTTTTAATATCTAATTAAATAATAATTAAGCCTTTTTCCTTCGACGTATAACACATCATTTTAGAAGACATCCTCAAAGCATGCATATGCTTTAATCCAAACCTCATCTGGGATCGTAATGATTTTTTTTGTATAAATTATATTAAGAATGTATGAAAGGTATTGATGTGCTCATACCATAGTGATGATGGTAGAGTCGAATGACTAATCATATTTCTCACCATATCCTTAAGTATATGATGTCGTGTCTTATTTATGCCATTTATATTGGACAAACACGACATTATATACTGAGGAATTATATCGCACTACTCTATGTACTTTGCAATTAGTTTCTGACGTTATTCAACTGAACCATCGTATCTGACATTATATTCACCAACACGGTCAGATCAACGCACTTAATATTCTTACCAAATTGTTCTTCAACTGTGTTCCAAAAAGCCATGAACTTGTTTAGGTCTTTCTATTTCTCAATAATAAGGTATAAAAAATTGTATTGATATAAGTCATCCCTAAATGATACGAAATTGCATTGCTCTTTCTATGATTCATTTGGAAACGGTCCATATATATCGGTATGTATCAATTCAAATATTTAATCTGATAAGGTCAGATATTTTTGACACATCTACTTACCTCTATCTGAAGGGCAGTTCGGACAAAACCACTGCCACAATAAACCGAACAAGACAAATGTAGTGGAATATGACTAAACTATGTGTTGGTCTTTTCACACATTGAGAAATAGGTTCTTAAACTTAACCCGAGCCCACAGACTGACCCAAAAGGCCAATGGGTCATTAATTAAGTATAAATACCCCAACTACTTTCATTAATGAGGGTGATTAGAATTTAATACAAGCACACACCTTAATTATCTTACTACACTCTACCTTGAACATTAAATTCCGAAAATACTTTACAAAATTACCATTAATCCGAAATAATTCACACCAAATTGGCGACAACAGTGGGAAAACGACGGCGCCTGAATTTCATATTCAAAACCAGCATATAAAGTAGTTCGGATGGATCTGAATGCGCAGAATGTTCCACCTCTTGAGGTGGAAGTTGCGAAGGAAAACAATGATTACACTATTGAGGAGCGCGATCAATTGAGGGCTGAGATAGCAGCGTTGCGAGCGTTGAAACATGCAGAAAAAAGGGTTATAGAAAAATCCGGTACGTCGGTACTTCACCATACCGACAATCTTGGAGAGAACGAGTAGTATCTAAAGTCGCATCTTAGTTCCAAGAAAACGCACCAATCTAAACATGTGGAGAGTTATACTTCAGAATCCTCCAGCAGCTCATCTAATGAAGCAGAACTTTAAGAATTAGTGTCCTCAAGTAGTGATGAAGGGCGGTCGAAATAGAAAATGAGGCTAACTAAAAAACATTCAAGAAAAAGAGATTGACATGACAGGCTTAAGAGACACCATGGGAAGGGTAAGGGTACATCTAATCAGCATATTGACCAGTTGTTGATTGATCCTTTTGGTTTCCAATCCAAATCAGGTATTTTTTCTACTCCAAATGAAGATATTGTTTTCAGTCGCAACCAGAACTGGAGACAATTACCTTTATCTACGAAAATACTCTTTGGGCATCTTCCCATGAGGCTTAACAACTCTAAAATGGAGAAATATGATAGGAGTAGAGATCCGGACAACCATTTGGAGCAGTTTAATAACTTCATGATGAACTTCGATGACGACGACAAACTGTTGTGTAGGGCCTTCTCTCAAACTTTGACGAGAAGTGATCTCAAATGGTATAATAGTCTCCCTCAAAGATGTATAAATGGTGTTGATATATTTTGGGTTGCCTTCCGGAAGAAGTTTGTTGGAAGCAAGAAGCTCAAGGGTAATGGGGATACCGTTATCCATTGTGCTCAAGAGACAAATGAATCTCAGACGGAGTATATCCACCGGTTTGTGAATATAAAAAATGGGCTAGCAGATTGCTTTGAACAAGTTGCAATTTCTCCCCTTAGACAAGGATTAAATCCGGGTAATTTAGTCGAGTCAGTGACTCAGAAGAAGGCTATGACTTGGGGAGGATTGTTAAATCAAGTTAGAAAACAGATTAATGTTGATGAAACAAATAAAACCAAAGTACATCGCCAGATTAGGTCTACTACTACATCATCAACCCCTCAAGCTACCAATCAGTCCGGTTACAGGTCAAAGAAGACTGGACATGGGTCTAACCGATCAAGGCAGAATCAATCTAATCGAAGTCAGAATCAATAGGACAGAAACAAGAGGGGACCATGGGTTCAACCCGAGTGGTTTGCTAAATTAGGGGAAAGTGTGGCTATAATATATGACAAAACTAAAATGAAGTACACTTCAGAAAGCCAGCAACACTGCAGTCTCCTAGAGAAAACCGGAGTACCCGTTTCTACAAATTCCATAATGACATAGGGCATGATACCCATGATTATATAGCTTTGAAACAAGAGGTCCAGAATCTCATTAAGAGAGGAAAGTTGGGGGCCTATGTCAAAAAACGAGGAGGGAGCAGACCATATACACTACGCAATGCCAATGCTCCCCTAACTGTTCCTTCAAGCAACCCTGGAACGTCTACACATGAATATGCTATGGTGATCAGTGAAAGGTTTGATATAGATTTTGAGTACGTTGCTCCGGATTCAAGTCGGAATCGGGTAGGGGTAATAATAGACAAGACTAAAACTGTCTCCGGTTTGATTAAATTTTTTGAATCATTGACCATCTTTGGAGGGGATACTGTGACTGCACCTTCTAGTTCATCAAGGAAGAGGAATTTCCACAGTTCGACCACCCAGTTGGATGGAAGAATGTCCACACACTTTTATCAAACTCCATCTCTTTTTATAGTTTTCGATGAGGATGACCTAAGAAATATTGCACGGCCTCATGAAGACGTTGTGATAATAGAGGCGTCAATAGAGGAAATGATATACGTCGAATCCTAATTGACACAAGCAGTTCAGAAAACATCTTGTTTTTGAGATCCTACAAACAGATGAGAAACCCTTCAGTTATACAGCATTCAAACAGAACAATCGTGGGCTTCACATGAAGTTCTGCAGACGTGATTGGGGAATTTGAAGAAGAGGTGTTGCTGGGAAAAGAACCTTTTAAGAAAATGGCGAGAGTACTGTTTGTTGTGGTGGATTTCCCAACATCTTACAATGCAATATTTGGGAAGTCGTGGCTCTCCAGAATGCATGATGTGGCCTCTACAGTCCACCAATATTTGAAATATATTGTCCAGGGGAAAGTAAGTGTTGTCCATAGCAGTCAAAAGATAGCCAGGAAATGTTATGCAACGACCCTTGCCTCTAAGTATGAAGAGGTAGTCAAGATTAACAGAGATTAGCATCTACTGGAGCCTTCCACCAATGAGAATAAAATTGATGATCCAAGGGAGGCTCCCAGTATCATGATACCTGTAGAGGAGGTTGAAACCCATTCCCTAGCTAAGGGCAAGAATATTAAAATTGGTACCAAGTTGGCGCCAAGTTTGAAACACAAGGTGTTGTTTTTAATGAATAATCAACATATATTTGCTTGGTGCAATGATGATGTTACTGGAGTTCCAGCTGATATAATTTGCCACAAGTTATCTGTACGAATTGATGTTGCACCAGTTGTATAACGAAGAAGGGTTTTCTCTAAAAACAAGTAGATGTGATTGTTCAAGAAGTTGATCGTCTGACCAAGATAGGCCACATAAAAGAGTCTCAGTACCCTTTATGGACTACCAACCCTGTCTTAATCAAGAAAAAGAATGGCAAATGGCGCATGTGTATCGACTTTACTGATCTTAATAGAGCATGCCCCAAAGATCCTTATCCTGTTCCCCGGATAGATCATTTGGTGGATTCAACTTCTGGGAATAAGTTGTTATCTTTCATGGATCATTTTCGGGGTACAACCAGATACAGGTAGATCTGAAGGATCAATACCACACCACTTTTATCACAGACAGAGGTCTTCATTGTTATAAGGTGATTTCGTTTTGATTGAAAAATACTGGAGCTACTTATTAAAGATTGGTAAATAAAGCCTTCGCTAATCAGATTGGCAGAAACATGGAAGTTTATATAGATGATATGATGGTAAAGAGCTTGGAGGAAGATGCTAATATATAAGACCTTCAAGAAATATTTTCTAATTTAGAGGTTATGAACTTGAAGCTAAACCCTGAAAAGCGTGTTCCAATTTGGAAAATTTGTGGGCTGCATAATAAGCGAAAAATGAATTCAACCCGATTCAGATCAACTTAATGCCATACTAGCTATGGACCCTCCTCAGAACACCAAAGAAGTTCAAAGGCTGACTGGAATATTGGCTGCTTTAAACAGGTTCATTTCAAGATCATCAGACAAATGTGCTCCATTTTTCCAAGTATTAAGGAATGTCAAAGACTTTAATTGGTCGCCCCAGTGTGATCAAGCATTTATTGAAATCAAGAAGCATTTGTCTTCATCCAAGACTCTTTTAAACCTGTTCAGGGGAAATATCTACGTATATCTAGTTGTATCAGAGTATGCAATAAGTGTTGTGCTAGAAAGAGAGGTGGACAATTACCCTCGTCTGGTGTATTACATTAGTAAAAGTCTGTTGGATGCTGAAAGAATATATTTAAAGTTGGAAAAACTAGCATTGGCCTTGGTAATTGCAGCAAGAAAGATGAAACCATACTTCCAATCTCATTCTATTGTCGTTCAATATTTTCCTTTGAAGAGTGTTCTTCAGAAAGCTGATGTGTCAAGCAGAATGACCAAGTGGTCAGTTGAGCTGGGTGATTATAATATTGATTTTGCACCCCGAACGACGATTAAAGCCCAGTCAGTGGCCGATTTCTTGGTAGAATTTCATGTTGATAGATCCTCCGAATAGATACTAGAAAACCAGTCTAAGAAAGAATGGATAGTCCGAACTAATGGTGGATCAAGTACTATCGGTTGTGTGGCTGGAATTTGTTTAACTTCTCCCTATGGCTATATTATGTACCAAGCTATATGTTTTGGTTTCACGGCTTCTAATAATGAGTCTGAGTATGAAGCTGCTATAAATGGTCTTAATTTGGCTCTTATATGCAGGGCAAGAAGAATCCGATTAATGTGTGATTCCTAATTACTGATTCACCATTTCAAGGTCATACTGAAGCAAAGAAAGAACAATTGATTAAATACTTTCTTATGTTGAGGGAAGTTGCTGCAAGATTTAAGAGTATCCACTATGAACACATCCCTAAATCGGAGAATATTGTGGCATACTCTTTGGCAACTATAGTTTATTCTGAATCTTACCCTTGGAATCTGATGGTAGAATGTTCATCAATACAGACGGGCGAAGAAAAAGGTAAAGAGAATGAAAAAAGTATGAGCATAGTAACTATTCAACCAAGGACTGGAGGTATGATATTCTTCAGTTTATTTTTATGGGATTTTACCTCCGGATAAAGCCATGGCTAAGAAAATCAAGTATAAGGCTCGTGGTTTCTTGGTATTAAGGGAAGTTCTTTACAAGAAATCTTTCAGCAAACCTCTTTTGCGTTGCTTAGGATTTGAAGAATCCCAAGTTGTTTTGTCTGAGCTGCATGATGGAGAAGGTTCTACACATTATGGCTATAAAGCCCTAACCAGGATAGTTTTATTAGCAGGATACTACTAGCCAACCATAATGTCAGATGCTAAAGATATGATAAATAAGTGTGATCATTGCCAAAGATATGGAAATGAAATTCATGTTCCAGCAGTTCCTATGAAATCCATCTCTGAACGGATACCCTTCAATAAATGGGGTTGGATCTAGTTGGGCCTCTTCCTATGGCATCTAGTGGATGTAGAATAATCATAGTTGCTATTGACTATTTATCTAAGTGGATAGAGGTAGCTCATTTAGCTGGAACCACTACTAAGACAATCATTAAATTCATTTTTTCTAACATATGTTGAATATTTGGGATCCCCCGAAATATTACCACATATAATGGGCCACAGTTTGATAATAAAGACATGGAAATGTTTTGCACCTCCAGAGGAATTCAACACTGTTTTTCTTCTCCTTTCCACCCTTAAGCAAATGGACAAGTTGAAGTTGCTAAGGACAATCTTGTCATGGCTAAAGAAAATTTTGGAGGTAGCTGCAGGAAAATGGCCAAGTTATCTTCAAGAAATATTATGGGCTTACCGAACTACACCTCGAGTTGCTACACAAGAATCTCCGTTTGGCCTTGCCTATGGGATAGATGCAGTCACTCCCATAGAAAATACTTTACTGTCTTACAGAATCAAGAACTATTTCGAACAGGTAAATGATATGACAGTTAAGAATCAGTTGGATTTTATTGAACAAAGAAGAGTTAAAGCGCATTTAAGAATGACACATTACCAGGGTTTGATGAGAAGCATATTTACTTCTAAAGTTAAAAAAGAGATTTTCAACTGGGAAGGTCTTTATGTGGTGTGTGGGAAAGTCAAACCAGGAACATACAAACTTCAACACAAGAAAGGGAGAACATTAATTCTGATCTTATTTGTGAAAGAGATGATATTAGAATTATTCAACACACTTACTTAACATATCTGAAATATCATAGGCCATTTAAACACTGGCAGTAAAAAGTTAAACAAAATTTACGCAAAAGGAAATATGATATTAAAGTCTGATAAGAGTAGACCCGATCCATGGTTCACAAATGCCTTGACCATTAAAGGACTTTAAGTTTTAAGAACATAAATTAAAAAAAATGCAACAAGATGTCTTGGCCATCCAAGGACTTTAGTCTTTCAACAAAAAAAACACATAGCATAACATTAAAACCCTAGATCTTGGTCCTTTCGGTCTTTTCATCACCATCATCTTTTTTTAGAGTTTTGAGTTCAACACTTGAACTCTCACCAACTCCTTCGTTGTCCTCAGAATCTTCCCCACTTGAGTAGTTGTGTTTATCACCATCAGCCATCATATGAAAAAGAGGTCATCGTATTCCACAAATTTTAACAAAAGACCAAGATTCCTCTTAGGAAAAGTCTCATGAAATAGTAAGACCATGTCGGATTTGATTTCATCATCTATTTCCTTCAAAGAGTCCACCATTCAAGAGGCATACTTCTCTTTTCCAGCAGCTATCTTTTCGGCTTGTTTCTTTACTAGAGATATATTCTCCTCTGTCTTCTTTGTAAGAAGATCTTCCAAACTCACTTTATCTTCAAATAAAGTCTTGAAAGTTTTGTCTTTAGCTTCTAGCTGTTCTTTCAGATCTTTGATTTCATCAGAGGAAGTCGTTTCCAATCCAGAATATTTGGTTTGGAGATCTTTTTGAGCCTCTTATGACTTGAGCAACTTAGCAGCTAGATCCTCTTTTTCCTTCTTTAAGGATTCTATGCTTTGTTGAGCGGCGGAGAGACTGTTCGTTAAGCTTTGATTCTCTGAAGTCAGAGAATTTATAGTATTGGTTTGATTCCTCACTTGCCTTTCCAGGTTGACTACCGGACGGATGTAACCTAAGAGAGCATGACTCAGAGTGTCTTGTTCACTCGATATCACATATGTTTTACCATTGTGGGTCACAACATTAGATGAATTAACAGGATGATAAGGCCCTGCGAATTCATCCTTTTCCAACTCATTAAAATATATATTAGTGTTTAAAAATGCATCAAGGTTTACCTCTCTATTGGTAGTGGCTTGTTCAGAATAAAGTTTGGGTGGAATTTATTCTTGAAGAGTAGGATCAGCATGAACAGGAGGAGGAATTTCAGAACGACGTAGAATTATCTTTGATCCCAAAATGACTTTCTTCTTCTTTGCAGTTTATTCATCACTTCTTGCTTTGCGCTTCTTATCCTTCTTTGTAAACTTTGGTGGGTTGTCCGACCCACCAGCCTCCTTGACAGTAACTTCAACTGCTTTCAGCTGAACATCATTGATCCCTCATTGATTCTCTGAACTGGTCCATTTGATAGTTAGCTGAGGTGGGTCTGTTGTGGTTGTCTTCTTTCTTTTGTTCTTCATCTTGTCCAAATGGCTAGAGTCTTTGACCTTAGAAGACAGATAAACCTTGGCGTCCTTAGCCTCAATCCTCTTCAAGATGACATCTGCGGGAGGAGGAGTGGTCAGTTCTTCCCATGTGAGATCCCTTCTCCATGTAATATTCCAAAGGTGAGATCTCACAAATTTCACTGAGGTGAAACAGTTGTGGAGACCATTTTCCCATTTCTCCAAAGCCCATGCGTTTAACTTAGCACAAGTGTTTTGGCTAGCCTCTAGGTTGTCTGAGAACTTCTTCGGAAAAACCGAAAAGAGACACAAGTCCGTTTGGAATAACCACATATTATTTAAAAGACTAATAGAAATATAAATAACACTTACTTATACTCTTTCAACGACTAGTCAGTTGGCTTGGATCAGAGTCAAACTTTATCTTCTTCCCATTCTCTCAAGCCCCGCTGATGAACTGAAATTGTGTCCTCCAGGATTTTTCGGACTCCAGTAAGTCATTCACTACCTTATAATCATTCCCCATATTGTAGTGGTAAAATGGAATGTTGAAGTTTTTGTACAGATCGCCACGGCAGTGAATTGCTCCATTGGTAGTGGGATCTTTGACAGCCTTGAAGCCATTATACCGGCCATCAAAGTGTACCAAGCATTCAGACTCGGCTGACTTGGACATAACTTTATCAAGTGAAAGTACCAGACTATCTCTAGATCCAAAGGGAACCGGAGTCCCCAATTCAACACCTCGGTATATACTACCCGCTCATTAGACTTGCACTCAATCAGAGTCTCTCGGGTGATTGTGATTCTTACTTTGACGGAATCGGGGAAGCCCCACTTTGTTCGAATACGAACCAGCTCAGCAGTGTGGGTGTATACATACGCAATGTTCTGAAGGGATATCAGATACTTCACACTGACTTTCTGAAAATTGGGCCCCACCTTCCCTTCTAGACACTTCGGAAGTGCATCCGAATTGGACAGGCCCTCTTTAGTTTTTCCCCTCTGATCTGTTGCAATGTCCTACATCTGTCCAGATGCCTCAAAAATAGTATCTTCTATACAATCCTCTATATTTTCTTCCATTACGATGGACTGCTGTTCGGATGGATAGGTTTCTGCCAGGGGCTTTATTGTTTCCGAACTAGTATGTTTCAAAGAGCTAGGAGTGGACTTAGCCTTGGATTGGCGAGTTATTCGGCGAGGGGTGTTCTTCTCAGGAGACTTCTCAGTATCTGAACCCATAGCAATAGAGGGTGAAGGTTTCCTAACACTGGAAACTGCCTTTTCTTTATGGAGAGGGTTTTGAGATTCTTGAAAAGAGGATCCTGATTGAAGATGAGAAAGAGTTGGGGAAAAAGGCAATATTCTGACATTATATGTTTTTTATGACGATGAACTTTGGTTTGTGTTTGCTATTGGTTGATTGATTTCTTTACCAAGAGAAACAGGAAGACCAACAATAATTCTTTCGTCTCTTGCAACTTTTCTCGCTCTCTCCAATTCAGACAAATTTAGCCAACCTCCTTTTACTAGTGCGTTTCAGCTGTGAACATAAATTACTTGAGCACAATTTGAAAAGAGTACTAAGCTTTCTTTCTCTAGAAGTGTTTGTATTTTTTAAGACAATGAAACTGTAAAATCGAGTTAAATAACTGTGAAAATATAAGAGGTTACCTAGGGGAAGATAAACCGATCATAGCCATGATTAAGGGCTATTAAACTTAGGGGTTATACCCTAAGTAACTTTTTAGCCTAGTAGGTACGAGAATCTAGGAGAAAACGGCTGAGAGGTTGAACCAGAGCCTGACACGTGTCCCACGTTGAAAAAAGACTTAAAATTCTTAAAGGTAAAATCAGTCCCACCAAATTCCGATCGGGATAACTCTTGAAATTCTTAACAGAAAAAGATTATCTATTCAGTTCGCATACAAAGGTAGATCGGAAGAACAACATTTCACATTAGGAATATGTTGAATACTATTCTTATGAATTAGCTCTCCTAAAGATTCTTTGCAAGACTCAAAGGGGCTACTGATAAGGTCGTATATTTTTGACACAACTACTTACCTCTATCTGAAGGGTAGTTCGGACCAATCCATTGCCATAATAAACTGAACAAGACAAATGTAGTAAAATATGACTAAGCTAGGTGTTGGTCTTTTCACACCTTGAGAAATGGGTTTTTAAACTTAACCCGAGTCCACAATCTGACCCGAAAGGCCCATGGGTTATTAATTAAGTATAAATATCCCAACTACTTTCATTAATTAGGGTAATCAGAATTTAATACAACCGCACACCTTAATTATCTCACTATACTATACCGTAAACATTAAATTCCCAAAACACTTTACAAAATTACCCTCAATAAGAAATAATCCACACCATATTTAACTCTATATGCACATAATGTATTCACTTTGGAATGTTTTCCCTTGATACATTCAACACAAACACCAAAGTTTGTTAATCAAGAAAACCTAATAAACCTTCGGGAACAAGCTTATCTATTCATACCTTAGAGATGTTATATAAGTGCGTGTGCCAAAGATTTCCTAAATTTTAACCCTAGCAATTTGGTGTGTTAGATAGATATATGTTTATTGCTTCTTTGTGATGCTAAATATTATTTAATAAATATAACTTATCAGTCATTGTTAAATATCAAGTGTCTACCACATTATCATATATATATATATATATATATATATATATATATATATATATATATATATATATATATATATATATATATATAAACGAGTAATTTTATTATTCTTAAAAAGACATAAATGTCAAAAGATATCCTATATAGGAAAATATATAAAATTCATTCTAACATATTTGAAATAGAATAAATATCCACTAGAAAAGAGCAATTGAAAATCATAGATGCATAAACTAAGTACGAACTACCTGCTACTTTATAAATATATATTTCACCATTATTGGGGATTTAACTTTTATCGTACCACACGTAGATATATAAATGGGTGGTTGCATTCGTATCCACCCACCGTGTATTTCCTGTAAACAAAACTAAATTAACTTATGAACAAACCAAAATTGTGAGAATTCATTTCGCTTTCATATAAAATCAGTACTTTTTCATATTCTTTTTTTGAGATATCTCATCCTATTGAAAAAGAACATCAACAAAAAACATGGGATTCATTAGTTTTCTTTACTCATGAACTTGAAGCCTTATCAACTACTCCATCATTATTATTTTTCCCTGCAACAATTCATCATATACACATCAAGATGTTTTTGTTCCAGTCTCTCCTCCTCATGAGAAGTATGAGAAATCAGTTAACTAATTGTCCACTTCTCACACCGACTGTTATAAGAGGTTTTTAAGATCTTAAGTTGTTAAGAAAAATACTAAAATACAAACACAACCACAACTTTTTCAGGAAGGTCAATTTTAAGTAACTTTAACTTTGAGGTGATTATTGATATCGTAAGAATATGATGCATTGAAACTTAATGGTGAAGAGCTGCATCAGAAACATCTGAATATCCACCATATCATTATTGTCAAAATGTTTCAATTTCATTGAGAAACTACATTGCATGAATGTTATCAGTTGCGACAATCCCATGGAACGCCAAATGTATTCCATGTTTCAGGAATTCCAAACACAATTGATTTAAGTTGGTCCACGTCTCAGTTATTCTTCTCATGAGTATTATTTGTAGTGAGTGGTGTGGACTACTGAGTCTTTAATGTTAGTTCATAATTAGAGAAACTCAAATAAAATTTCATGTCCTATTTTTTATTAGAAAACAAACTGAATCATTTAAAGTAGGAGGGTTGTCGTCCAATGGGTCAAAAATATTTATTTTTGGACTAATAGCATACACAACAAACAACATATAATCATCACACTCATTAACATTAAAGTTAATTTGTTTAAAAAATATATAGATTCAAATCGTAAGACATAACAGTAGATCATTATTTAGATACCTAATGAGAAACAGGTTTCAATCGAAAATTGAATAGAGATTTATAATTAGAACGAGTAGTTGAAGTTATCCATGGTAAAAGAGGAGACACAAGGTGGATGTGGTGAGTACATCCAATTTTCGGTCATTAATGGTAAAAGATGAGACATATGATGGATATGGTGGCTGTTACAGGTATTATTTTAGTCGACAGGGTTTCAGTTACTCCATAAAACATATTCAATTGGCATGTTTTATATATGGGTCTTATGATTTGGACTAATTTTAAAAAACACACCGTCCACATAATATTCGCAAAATTACAATCTAATAAAAATATTTTTTTAATTTTTTAAAAATATTTATCAATCATATTTATCAGACTATTATCGAGGCTATTATCAACAACTAGCAATACATAAATAAACACATGAAAATTCATAAGATGACAAACCTATACAGGAGTTATGCTAATACTAAGGTAACATCATATTCGTAAATTTAATATAAATACTTCATGATGTTTCTGCTGACATGGATACTCAAAGCAAAAAAGGTACTTAATATTCATGCATATTCATGCTGAATTAAGACACCCTTTACACGCACAGGCGGAGCTGGAGTGGGGTCCGTGGGTTCCTAGGAACCCACAGAGTTATATTATATATTATAATAACCATACAAAAACAATTATTCTCTCCTATCCCAGTGGAAGAACCTGAGGTAGGAACCCAGTGGTCTCGGGTTCGAACCTCAGGTGGGGCATTAACACTTAAATTTTTTACTACTCTATGTATTCTTTAACTACATTAATATATCTAATATATCCAATGTTAAAATAGAAAATGAATAATTTAGTCTAAAACATTTAAATAGAAATATATAGCGTATTCTTTAACTACATTAATATAAGCGTATTCTTTAACTACATTAATATATTTAATATATCCAATGTTAAAATAGAAAATGAATAATTTAGTCTAAAACATTTAAATAGAAATACTCTTTTTAATATATATTTATTTTTTTATTTTTTAATATATATTTAAATTTTGATAATAATTTTATAATTTGGTACGATTGAATGTTAAGTCTAAAACACTTACACAATATGCCTTGGAAAATTCAAAGAATTGTTTTAAATATTTTCTATGTATACTGTTTTTTTGTTTTTAACAATAACCTAATTCCAACACTAGCTAAGTAAGTTAAATTCGAGTAAATTAAAATTCGAAAATCAAAAGAAGGAAAATTTTTTTACTCCAACACTTTCAAGAACATTGACTATAACATAGATTTGTCGTCTCTAGACTCCTACAGATCTCAAGACAATGAAAGACGTGTCAAGATACACACACAGTATACGAAGATAAATAAAAAAAGACTAACATAAAAAACCTAAATATGAGGCAGCATCGTCAAGCCGGATAACCTTGGTGTGCTCATGATTGTAGATTGACAAAGTACTGAAGAAAATAACCAATAAATAAAGGATTCATAAATATAAAAACACTAGTTAACCAAACAAACCAAAAAAAAAAATCATACATAGTGCAAAAAAACCTTAAAGATCTATATTGTCTACTATTTCGTTTTTAGACGATAACCAGGACCCCACAAGGATCAAATCCTGGCTACGCTTACACGACTATTTTTATTGAAACATCGTGACTCTTTTTCTGGATTTTTCTTAAAAAAGGACATCATAATCATATTGATTGCCCGCCTGACTGGATATCCTAAATCTATTTTTCTGAGTTATAGTTCGAGGAAAATGCATATTCCCATCGCCATTTTCTTTCCTAGCTGACGAGTCTGGAATGGTATTATATCTAGAGAAAGAAAGGGGACTATGTTATAAAATGAAGCGCAAATTAAACTTAAGGAAAACATATGTAAATACAAAATGCACAACTCGCAGAACTATTGTCCCGTTTCCTAAACCAAGCCCTGAACAAGGCCGGCCCAATTTCTTTTTTATCAGCCCAAATTATTGTTTTCTGCGATGATAGAATTTAGGCTCAGTAAAAGAGTTCAGCAATTTACTGTTCTTTTTTATTAAAACCGTCTCATCTTTTGTTGGTGCGGAAGAATAACGTTTTAAGATTATTACTTAAAACAAATAAATTTTATGACAAATAAGGTGAGTCTTTTTCTTTCTCGAAAATTCTTTTTTATATTAAAGTTTTTAGTTTTTTTCATGCGTCTTGCTGCTTTTGTTATTTCTCTCTTCTGATTATGATAGTTTCTTAATCATCTCATTGAAGTTTTTTTTAAAGGCTTGTTTTATGCGTCGAGGAGGAGCTATTTCCCCTCTTTTTTATCTTCTGGCCTTTATTGGTTGTTTGCCAATGTCTAATGGACAAAGAAATGTCAAGCAAAGACCGAACAAACAAGAACACACAACAATTATCATGACCCCGCTTTTAATCATAAAACCATAATTTCAATGGAAAATTATCAAAATAGAGTAATCACAGATTCTGGATTTCATGTTCGTCAACAATCCACACAACATAAAAATGCAACAAAACATGATACTACATTCACAAGTCCATATGCAGATCTGTTTAAACCTACACTCAAACCAAATGAATCCTTTCCACCTGAAATTCAACATAAAAGTGATCACATATCACTCAAATTCTCAAGACAGGACAAGGACAAGCTTATGGTCAAAACAAGATTCACTCTAATCGGAAAGTTTAAAAAATGTGTTCCTAAGAAAGATTTGCTAATAAATTTTTTTTCTAAACGATCGCAGGTTTAAAGGTGATTTCAATGTTTCAAACTTGGATGCTCATCATATACCTAATTGAATTTACACTAAAAGAAGACATCTGGAAACTTTAGATTTGAAATGTGTGGACTGTTGGTCAAGTTACTATGAGAATACTTATACAATGACTCAATGATCCAGACCATTGCTACTACAATAGATCATCTTATCAAGATCTGGGTTCCAGATACAAATAAAGCCTTATACAATGCATGTTTCGCTTGGATTGAACTGGATCTTACTAAAAAACTTAAGCATCAGCTAAATATATGCAAGAAACACCCTACAAAATGTAAGGAATTGATAGAAGAAAAGTTACATGGAAATCAGAAGTTTGAGGAAACGGAAACACCATTAATAGAGCCTCCCAAAGTCAAGTCTATAATCATCAATCCTCAACACGATATCAACAATCACAAGCATTATGGAATCAGATTGAATTATAAGAAAAATCAGATTAGAACAGCTTCATTTTTTACAACATTAGGCAATGTTAATAATAACCACCTTCAACTTACTGACAAAGATATGCAACACACAGCTAGTCCTAAAGAAACCCAAATCAATTCTGATAAGAATGATCCTATTGTCAATGATGAAGAGGTAATTTAAGTATTTAAGTCTCTATACTTTTACTACAATATGTCTCTCTCCACTGGAAAATGAAAGTCTTTCATCTGGTAATCACACCCTAACCAAAACAACATAGATAGTCTCTCTGCTACTCCCACACTAAAGAAAAAAGAGATTGATACTAGCTTCCAAAATATTCTCAAGAAAAAACTTAAACAAGAGAGAACCAAAAAGAAAAATATTTTCTTAGTTATCAATCTTTGCAGTTTGCAGAACCTAAAAGAACTACCTTCAAAAGCTCTTCATGATCAACATTCTCAATTAAACATTTCATGGGATTGGAAACAAGGTTTCTTTGCGTAGGGGTACTCTTAGACACATCTCTATATCAGCTAAATATTAGTTATATTCTCAGCTCTTCTTTTAAGCAATTTATTGGATTTTCATAGAGATTATTTTGGATCATCATATTTTAGCTACTTACCTAGTTTTGTGTCTCTAGCCTCTAGCCCTAATAAATTCAAACTATCTAAGTTTATCTGATATGATTTTGCGAGCAAGATGCTTCATGTTTCTTTACAAGATATGGTTTTTATCTACTTTGGTCGAGGTTGAGGATCCCCAGACTTCCACGCCTATTAAGTTCAAACACTAATTTCAGTATGAAGCATTCAAATCACCCTCTCCGGTGCCAGTAATTCCTCTATCGTTGGGAAGTTCATAATCTTTCCAATCACCCGATCACAACCGGAGTATTAGATTAGTTCAGGATATAGAGAAAGAGAAAGAGGAGATGCGGTGAATATAGCCAAAGATAGGAGACAAATTAATAAAGCAGAGCATCGTGTGGATAGTCCCTTCTGGAATCCGTAGAGAAGCTGAAAAACAAGTAATCTAAAGAATTAGTCATATCCAATTTTTGTCCTCCTATTAACAACAAGAAAGATGTAAGGTTTATAAGGAATATCTTGTGTGGAAAAATATACTACTTGCTTAAAAATGATTGAAATATGGAGGAGGATCAAACTTGTCTGTTTGACGATGTTGTTGAGTTCATTTCATCCAAAGATCCTCATTCTTTTGTCCTCAGTGTAATACTTCAAGGATTGAATCAGGGAGACGATAAAAAATCAAGCATGAAAATTCCGCAACCATGAGCACAAATTTAAATGGACAATGGAGCAGCTCAATTAGTGGGCAAGTAAATTAGTGAAAAGGCTCAAATTACAGTGTATGTGGTTCTTCTATTGTGGAGCATGGGTTATTTCTCAAATTGCAGTCTTCAGAAATATTAGTAGCTATGAATGAACAAATTATGCAGGTTTTAGAAGTAACAGACCTGGATATGATAATGTCATCCCTCCAAAGAAGCCTAATTGGATTTAACTCCAGAGATTATCGAATCAACTAAGAGGTTAATCTATCTCAAATACTTTTTTTGGGAGTTAGTACAATACTCATACGAAGTATGCCCACTGTCGGGATATATGGCTCATGGAAAACTTTTATTTTAGTTATTGTGATGAAAGGACATACATTAATAGCTATTGTTACCCCAAGATGCTTTACCATGACAATATGACAACATCAACGAATTCTTAGACAATGGAAAAATGGAGCATATTTGATACTTGCATCACTCAAACAAATAGAGTCTTCTGGATTTGGTTTGCACAATAGGTGGAACTCATTGAAAAATGCTTTTGTCGGGTATAACAATGTCGATACTGGTTTGGTTTATTTTGGGTTGAGGGTAGTTTTGTAAAGTGTTTTAGTAAGTTTAGGGTGTTTTGTATTTAGTGTGAGGAGTAGTGAGATAATTAAGCAGCCTGCTAGTATAAAATTCTGATCACTCTATTAATGAGAGTGGTTGGGGTATTTATACTTTAATTACTAACCCATGGGTTTACCGGGTCGGGTTGTGAAACCAGGTCGAATTTAAAGACTCATTAGTTTTTAAGTAGTTTAGTAAATAGCTTAGTCAAAATTTATTTACATTTGTCCTGTTCGGATTTATAGTGGTGTGATATGGTCTGAATTACCCCTATTCGAATTAATAAGCTGGTTGTGACTATAAGATCTGACCTCATCAGTAGCCTCTTTTTTAAGCCTTGCAAAGTATCTTTAGAAGGGTTAAAAAATCTACCAAGTCAATATCAATTTCGTCCGATCTGCTTGCGTCGTCCGAACTGTTGGCACATGAATTTCATTCTCATACCTTTGACATATATTACATTTCTTTAGCTTTTCTTTAGCATCTACCATTATGGTTGGCCAATAATATCCAACTAATAAGAGTCTCCGGGTTAGTGCCCTGTATCCACAATGTGTTGAGCCCTCCCCATCATGCAGTTTGGACAAAACAACTTGGGATTATTCAAACCCCAAACAACGTAAGAGAGGTCTATTGAAAGATTTTTTGTAGAGAATTCCCCTTATCATCAAAAAACCACGTGTCTTGTACTTCATCTTTTTGTCACAGCTTTATCCGAAGGCAATGTCCTATCCGAAATATATTGAAGGAGGGTATATTTCCAGTCTTTAGGTTGGATCACGTGTATGCTCATACTTTCCCCATCTTCTTTGTTCTGACCTAGCTGTATAGACGGGCCTTCTTGTATGTGAATCCAAGGGTAGGATTCAGAATATGTTATAGTTGCTAGAGAATCTGCCAGTGTATCTCTGATATGGGAATATGTTCATAGCAAACACTTTTGAAGTCTGATGCCACTTCTTTCAAAATGAGTAAATACTTGACTAATTGTTCTTTCTTGGCCTCAGAATAGCCTTGAGCATGGTGGATGAGCAATTGAGAGTCACTCATTAACCGAACTCTCTTAGCTCCACATAGGAGAGCTAATTTAAGACCAGCTATAGCTGCTTCATATTCGGACTCATTGTTAGAAGACCTGAACCCAAAGCATATAGATTGATACATTTTATCACCATACGGAGAGGTTAAGCAAATTCCAACTCCACAACCCATAGTGCTCGATCCACGATCAGTTCAGACCACCCACTCTTTCTTGGATTTATCTTCTGACGTTTTTTTAGATATCATGTCCGCATGGAATGCCACTAAGAAATCAGCTATTGATTGAGCTTTAATAGCTGTTTGGGGGGCAAAATCAATGTCGTAATCGCCCAATTCTACTGACTATTTGGTCATCATGCTTGATATATCTGCCTTTAACATTTTTTAGCGAGAAAGATGTCCGGACAATAATAGAATGAGATGGATTATACGGCCTTATCTTTCTTGATGCAATCACTAAGGCTAGTGCCAAATTTTCCAGCTTTAAATACCTCATTTCAGCATCTAACAAACTCTTACTGATGTAGTACACCGGACGAGGATAATTGTCCACTTCTCTTACCAAGACAACACTTATAGCACATTCTGATACAACCAGGTGTACATAAAGCTTTTCTCCTTGAATGGGCTTGAAAAGAGTCTTTGGTGAGGACAAGTGTTTCTTTATCTCAACAAAGGCATGGTTGCACTGTGGGGACCAATTGAAGTCTTTAGCATTTTTCAATATTTGAAAAACGGAGCACACTTGTCCGATGACCTTGAAATAAACCTGTTTAAGGCAGCAAACCTTTTAGTGAGCCTTTGAACTTCTTTAATATTTCGAGGAGGATCATTTTCTGATAGTGCATTAAGCTGATCCGGATCAAGCTAGATACCTTTCTCACTTATTATGTAACCCATAAAGTTTCCAGATCGGACCCCAAACACACATTTCTATGGATTCAATTTCAAATTCACATCGGCTAAATTAGCAAATGTTTCTTGAAGATCAGTTATGTGCAAATCCTCCTCCAGGATTTTAACCATCGTGTCATCTATGTATACTTCCATATTTCTGCCAATTTGATTAGCAAATGTTTTGTTCACTAACATCTGATAAGTAGCCTCAACATTCTTTAACCCGAAGGGCATTACCGTGTAGCAATTGAGACCTCTATCTGTAACAAAATTAGTATGATCTTGATCTTTCAGATCCACTTATATCCGAGTATACCCCGAGAAGCCATCCATGAAGGACAATAACTTATTCTAGATGTAGAGTCTACTAGCTGATCTATCCGAGGGACAGGATAAAGATTCTTTGGGCAAGCTCTGTTAAAGTCAGTGAAATCAATACACATACGCCATTTTCCACTCTTTTTCTTGACTAACCCTAGATTAGCAGTCCATAGAGGATATTGGGATTCTTTAATGTGCCCCATCTTGGTCAGCCGATCAACCTCTTGAACTATCACATATGCTGTTTCCTTAGACCCAGCTCTTCTCTTCTGTACAATAGGTGCAACATCGCTCCAGATGGACAACTTGTATGAAATAACACTTGCTGGTACCCCGATTACATCACTATTGCACCAAGAAAACACATGTTGATTGTTTAGCAAAAAACAACAACTTCTTCTTTAATTATAGTGCATCTTGTAATCATTCTTGACATTCTTACCCTCTGCAAGAGAGTGAGTTTTAACTTCTTCAATGGGTATTATAACACTGGGAGCTTCTTTGGGGTCATCAATCTCACTTTCCCTAACAGAAGACTCCAGTAACTGCTAATCTTCATTAATTCGAACTTCCCCCAATGTCTTAGGAGCAAGAGTTGTTGCATAGCACTCTCTGGCTATCTTCTGACTACTTCAGACAATGCCTACTTGTCCTCGAACGACATAGTTTAAAAACTGATGGATTGTTGATGCCACATCATGCATTCTGGAAAGCCAAGACCTCCTAAAAATTGTGTTATATGATGTGGGAAAATCTACCACAACAAATAGCACCCTCACGATTTTTTAAAAGGCCCTTTGCCCAACAACACTTTTTCTTCAAACTCCCCAATTACATCCGTGTACTACCTGTGAAACCCACAATAGTTCTGTTCGAACGTTGAATAACGGTCGAATTCCTCACCTGTTTGTAGGAGCTTAAGAACATGATGTTTTCCGAAGTTCCTGTGTCTATGAGAATTCAGCGTATATCATTCCCTCCAATAGATGCTCATATAACCACCGCATCCTCATAAGGTCTAGCAATATTCCGTAGATCATCCTCACCAAAAACTATGAATAGAAAAGGGGATTTGGACTGATGGGAAGATATTCCTCCTTCCAATTGAGTAGCCAAACTATGGACATGCCTCTTCCTTGATGAAGGAGTAAGTGCACTTACAGTATCCCCTCCAAAGATAGTTAATGACTAAAAGAAATTGACCAGTCCGGATATTGTCTTGGTTTGTTCTGTTATTACTCCCACCTTATTTCGAGTTGGATCAGGATCCGGATACTCATAGTCCATGTCGAACCTCTCAAGGATGACCATTGCCCCTTCTTGAGCAGACGTTCCAGGATTTTTTGTAGGACCTGTCCGAGGAGCATTGTCAGGTCTATTTCCACTTTGTCTTCTAACATATGCTCCCAATTTGGCCCTTTCAATAAGGTTCCGAAATTCTTGTTTCAATGCTATGCAGTCTTGAGTATTATGGCATATATCATTGTGATATTGGCAAAAACAAGTATTTCGGTTTTCTCTGGGGGACTACAACGTCGCCGGCTTTCGGAAGTGTACTTCATCTTTAGTTTTATCATAGATTGTAACTACATTTTCTCTTAACTTTGCGAACCACTCTGGCTGGATCCAAGGACCCTCTTACCCCTTGATTGTTATCTTTGGGTCTGGTTCTCGTTGGATTGAGTATGCTTAGACCGGTTAGATCATTTTCCGGTCTTCTTAGCCTTGTATTCGGACTGGTTAGCGGCTGGAGGAGCTGTTATGGTAGACCTCACTTGACGGGGCACCCTGGTTTTCTTTGTTTCCTCCACATTAATCTCCTTCCCCACTTGGTTTAACAAGCCACCCAGGTCATAGCTTTCTTCCGAGTTACAGAATCAGCTAAGTTCCCAAAATTCAATCCCTGCCTTAGAGGAGCAATTGCCACATGCTCAAAACAATATGCTAATCCGTTCTTTGTATTCAAAAATTGACTTATATAGTCTTTCAAAATTTTGTTTGGTTCTTGGGCACAATGGATAATGGTATCCCCATTACCCTTCAATTCTTTACTCCCAACAAATTGCCTCCGGAAGGCAACCCAGAATGTATCAAAGTTTCTAATACATTCCTGAGGTAAGCTATTATACCACTTAAGAGCACTCCCTTTAAAAGCTTGGGAGAAGGCTCTACAAAAAAGCTTATCATCGTCATCAAAATTCATCATGAAGTTCTTGAACTACTCCAAATGGTTGTCTGGATCCCGATTTCCATCATACTTTTCCATTTTGGAGCTATCAAACCTTTTGGGAATGTGTCCGGACAATATTTTTGCAGACAAAGATGATTGCCTCCAGTTTTTATTGCGACTAAAGACTGTATCTTCATTAGGAGTTGCAAAAATACATAGTTTGGTCTGAAAAACAAAAGGATCTATCACCAACTGATCAACATGCCTATGGGGCGATCCTTTGCCTAAATGTCTTTTGAGACTACCATGCCTATCCCTATTTTTTAGTGTTTTTTGGTCAGTTTTATCTTTTTTCTAGATCTTCCCTCTTCACTGCTTGATGACAAAGATTCTTCAAGCTCAGCCTTATTTGAAGAGCTACTGGAGGACTTAGACCCAGAACTTTCAACAGGTTTGGACCGATGTGTCTTCTTCGAGCTGAGATGAGTCTTTTTTGAACTGAGATGAGTCTTTAGTGATGGCTCATTCTCCCCATGATTGTCAGTATGGTGAAGGACTGACGCTCCAAATTTCTCTTTGATACCTTTCTTTACTTGTTTTATGGCCCTTAGTGCCTCTATCTCTGTCCTCAACTGATTTCCATCCTCAACGGTGTATTCCTTATTTTCCCTCCCTATTTCCACCTCAGGAGGTGGAGTACTTTACTCATTCAGATTCATTCAAACTGTTTTTCTCACTGGTTTTGAATATAAAATTGAGGTACCGTCGCCCTCTCACTGTGGTCGCAGGGGCGGATTTAGAGGGGGTATGGGTATGCCCGGGACAACCCTAAATCAGTGAAATAAATTTAATATAGTGGTAAAGATCTCTTCTAAAATACTAGAGGTCTTGAGTTCAAATCTTACTAGATACCCAAATATATTTTTTTACTTCTTTTGATTCTGTTTTCATTCTCTTTCCTAACTTATCTCAAACAAAAGGAAAACTGTAACTCGATTCACCTAATATTTTTTCATTGGATTTTCTTTCGATTTTCATTCAATAAAACAATATAAGATTTATTGGGTTTTATTTCAGGTCTGATTTCTGTCTCTGATTTTCTTTTGATTCCGTTTCCATTTTCTTTCTCGATTTTTATTCAATAAAACAATATAAGATTTATTGGGTTTTATTTCAGGTCTGATTTCTGTCTGTGATTTTTTTTTATTCCGTTTCCATTCTCTTTCCTAATTATCTCAATCAAAAGGACTGTAAGTCGATTTGGATTTCTTTTTACTTCTTTTGATTATGTTTCCATTCTCTTTCCTAACTTATCTCAAACAAAGGGAAAACTATAAGTCGAACTGTGAGTCGATTTGGATTTCTTTTTACTTCTTTTGATTCGTTTCCATTCTCTTTCCTAACTTATCTCAAACTAAGGGAAAACTGTTTCCTAACTTATCTCAAACAATGGGAAAACTGTAAGTCGATAATATAAGATTTATTGGGTTTTATTTCAGGTCTGATTTCTGTCTCTGATTCAACAAAACACTAAACAACTAGGGACTTTTCTCAACCTAATTGAATTCTATCACCGACAAAGGAAAATTGTAATTCGATTCAGCTAATGATATTTCATTGGATTTTGTTTCGATTTTCATTCAATAAAGCAATATAAGATTTATTGGATTTTATTTCAGGTATGATTGTCTCTGATTCAACAAAATACTAAATTATGGACTTTTCTCAGCCTAATTGGATTCTATCAATGGCAAAGGAAAACTGTAAACCGATTCATCTAATGATTTTTCATTAGATTTTTCTTCGATTTTAGTAGTATAAGAATTATTGGATTTTATTTCAATTTTGATTTTTTGTCTCTAATTCAACGAAACACTTAAAAATTAGGGACTTTTCTCAGCCTAATTGGATTCTATCAAGGTTTGCTTTATAGTTCTTTCATTCTCAGGTAAAGATTTACACAAATGACTTGACAAATTTTTAAAATTAAGCAGGTAATATTATTTTACTACACTAATTTTAAGGACTAATTTGAAGGATTTGATATTTTCTGTCAAGTTATTTCTAATATTTACCAATTTTCAAAATTAAGCAGGTAATATTACTACACTAATTTAAAGGATTTGATATTTTCTTTCAAGTTATTTCTAATATTTACAAATTTTCAAAATTAAGCTAGTAATATTATTTTACTAGACTAATTTAAAGGATTTGATATTTTCTTTCCATTTATTTGTAATATTTTGTATGGAAACAACAATATTTTGTATTTTAAAAAATATTTTATTGATTTTTTAAAGCAAATTACTGTACTGAATAATTTGACAAAATTTATAATTATCATATATTATTGTACTGATTCTTTTTAAGCAAATTAATGTCTTAAATGTATTTAATCAAATTATTGTATAATTTTTTTTCTCCATGAATATTTTCTTTTGATGATCTAAAAATTATTAAACTCATTCAAGGTATGAGTAAGAGAATAATGCATTTACGTTTGGACTAGACTATATTTTCATTTTGAGTTATAGTAGAATATTTACATATTTTTAATATGCGATATTAAGATATTTATCTTTTATGGATTTTTTTTCATAATATTTTACCCTACATTTTGGTTATGGACAGTGGTCGCCAACTTGGTTTGGTTTATTTTGGGATGAGGGTAGTTTTGTAAAGTGTTTTAGTAAGTTTATGGTGTTTTGTGTTTAGTGTGAGGAGTATTGAGATAATTAAGCAGCCCGCTAGTATTAATTTCTGATCACCCTCATTAATGAGAGTGGTTGGGGTATTTATACTTTAATTATTGACCCATGGGCTTACCGGATCGGGTTGTGAAACCGGGTCGAATTCAAAGACCCATTAGTTTTTAAGTAGATTAGCAAATAGCTTAGTCAAAAGTTATTTACATTTGTCATTTGTCATGTTCGGATTTATAGTGGTGTGATATGGTCCAAATTACCGCTATTCAGATTACCGGGTCGGGTTGTGAAACCGGATCGAATTCAAATACCCATTAGTTTTTAAGTAGATTAGCAAATAGCTTAGTCAAAAGTTATTTACATTTGTCATTTGTCATGTTCGGATTTATAGTGGTGTGATATGGTCCAAATTACCCCTATTCAGATTAATGGACGGGTTATGACTGTAAGATCTAAACTCATCATATACTACCACTACTATCAAAGAACATCAACCTTTTGAAAGATATCTGTCCGCTACAAAGATGAAAACTTTCTTGAAACTGGACTATTGAGAACATGGACTTCTTCTTATTTATAAAGTTAGCCACCATGGTAGCTCTTCACTTTGCAACTTCATCAAATTAGGTCCAGATATGATTCGAAACATAAGCTCAGCATATGTTATTCGAACGGATAGCTGTGAGTGTAGCCAATACCGGAACCATGGCGAAAGTGAGAGAATGGTACTGCTTATGCGGCTAGGTTTTTAGATCGTTTCAAATGGTTATTCAAGTCTAGGTTTTAATATTTGGTCCTTTTGTTTGGGCTAGTCTTGACAGGGTTAATAGCCCTGTAGTTCTCAAATAGGTGTAATTTTTATACTTTTTAATAAAAGTAGTTTTGACTAAAAAAACTTAAAGCATGCAAAGATTAATCGTTGATGTGTTTTGATAAATTTTCTCATACAAATTGTTCCGAGTATCTCTCAAGATGTAATATTCTTAAAGATAAATTTTTCTCTATGTAAAATATTCTAAAATTTTGTTTTCTTATGGCGTGGTCATCCTTTTTTTTAAATTATTTTAATGGGTTTTGTGTATTTCTCTTTTTAACTACAAATTTTTTATGATTATTTTAGTTTTGATTTAGTTTTTTCTTAATTCTTTTTTCTACCTAGTTTTGTATTAAGGGAAAAATTTTAATTTTCCTCCATCTTTTTTACTTAGTTTGTACTGAAGGGAGTTTTCAAAAAATTCGAGTTTTCCTTCATCGATGTTTCCGATCTATTTTAGAGAAAGCTTTGAATTATTCTCTAACAAGTCTTGGTTTGTTCTGCTCCAGAATGTTCTCTAGATATGAAATTATTATTTTTTCATTTATTACTGATTCTTCTTTAAATATGGTTTTATATGTAATTTGTCTAGAGTTTTATAAGGTTTTTTTTAAACTAGTTGTCTAACCCCTTCTTTGTTCTTTTTTCTAGCGAATCCATTAAGTTATTCGAAGTATATTTTAGATTTCAATTGTGTACATTCAAATAAATATTTTTCATTTCTCTAGATTTTTGGTAAAGACTATTGTTTATACGTTTCATTTATCTACTGTATTTTTCTAAGCTCCGGTGCGTTTCTTTTCTAATAATATATCTTTTTGGTTGTGTGGATCTAAATCTGGAGATATTTTTTATTTTAGATTTTTTATGATATTTGTTGTATTCCGATTTGTCATTATAATAGGAATATTCTATATATTTCGGTTGTAATGTCTATATTGTTTTCCTATTGTATTTAAATGAATGAACGTTAGGTGCATCTGTTGTATTTATATGTAACTTTATTTATTTTATATTTTATATTTTTGAATCGCCCATTAATTGGTTCTAAATTGCTATCGTCCTGATGTACTTGTCATTGTAGGTAATCATAACCTTTATCGGATTTTTAGAGCCCATTAACTATAAAATAGATTTGATCGACCCTCTATTAAGATCCACATCACAACTAGTATCCACATTATGAAGTTCCATGAAACTTATCATTATATATAGGTGTAGTATATATATATATTTATTTATTTGATTGTACATATAAAAACATGCTTCAAAACTCTTAATCTACATGCTATGAGACATTCCAAACTCATGATTTCTTACAATATCCTACGTGGATCATTCACATATACTGAAATATATTCATCCAAACTGTGAACTATGTAACATTTTTGTTTACCTATGCATGTCTTATCACGTTAGAAGAGAACCAACAATGTACTAAAGAGGGTCCGCCATGACTTATCAATGTGCAATTGATCGTACGATAAATATATTACAACTATCACCTTAATGAACCCTAACTTGTCATGGAGTGCAACATGAAAATGACATGACCTCATAATTACTATATGCCAACTTCTAACCAGTCCTATTGAACTGAATTGAGATCGTTTATATTCAAGGAATAATAGCAAACTGAACTAAAATTGAAACAATACTCCAATTGAATCTTATTATCATCTAGACTAAGAACGCCCACACGAATATTGTTTTTCTTGAAAAAATCTGAGCGTTGGATCTAAGTAAATGGAGAAACATGATTCTTTCTTTTGAATGAAGTGAGTATATTTTATTTCCTTGGCCATACGGAACCAAATTTATTTTCTTTATTGAATATTATTAAGTGTGTTGTAAATTTTATTATCATAAACTATGCAGGTATGAATCACACTGTTTTATTTAACATCCATTTAACCTATAAAAACATGCACTTAAATGATCTCCTTAATTTCCTGATTTTTATATGTCATCATGTGATGCTGAACATTGAATAATATATATCCCATAATATAATGGTCTTATCACTATATTTAAGTATTTACTTAAGATTTGTATAATGAATTGTATATCTTATCTTGAATTAACCTAACCATACATCAAGAATTCAGTTATCAAAACATGTGAAATCTTTTATATCTCTTAAATATTCAAATTAGTCTTGAGATGTTAACTAAGAAAACTTATCCTACATCATCTTATGTAAATGAAAGGTTTTTCATTCTTATACCATATATTTTAGCATGTTATTAATGCATGTCCTTTACGATAAACTCACATAACTATCAAGAGTAACCCTGATGATTATTGGGTTTCTAATATAAAGGACACCCAATCTAGAAATTTTAGATTTAATTTCTTGAATAATGTTTTACTAGCAGGCAACCTGAAACTGCAACTTATGGTAATTAAAATGACAGGTAACTCTAAATATAAATCAACTCCTACTGAATTTAGAGCTTATATTATACTAAGTTAATCTCAAAATGATAGTATACTTTTACTTTGATATATTATAATATAATTAATGAGACACTTAAACTGAAATATCATAAATAAATTTCCTTTGAAAATCTAAACTAAAAGTTATTTTAAGAGGTCAGTATTTTCACATTGAATGAACCTATTTGGTGTAAGATATTTTGTATATCTTACTTTAATTATCTTACATCAATTGTTTTTATTCTTGTTATGGTAGCCCATAATTAAACATTGAAAATCTGAATGTGATGGTATGGAAGCTTAAACTAAACTCTTCATTTACATTGCATTATTTTTTAATATTATTATAGAACTTTTTATAGTGTTACAGAAACTTAATCTAGATTTGTTTTGTTTTACCACAAATGATATTAATGTTCTTTGAAACTTTACAAAATTTGAAAGTTAGATTTTAAGTTGGTTATAAAGAATGTTAATGCTCTTTTGGAACTCTGTATAACAGTATTGTAGTTGAAATTGGATTATGTTATATGCTAATATGCACAATTTTTCGAGGATGTTGAGTTTGTCATTCATGAACAACTATGAGTGTTTAATCTTGAGTGAGAATTTGAATAATGATTCCTTGAGGGAAATAATGAGATGATCAATAATGAATGATAAGATCCTTATCGTGTGAATCTAAACAAATCATTTATAATTCTTACCCCAAAATTAAGGTTGTTCACTGAATATTACTCCAAGACTAAATATCCTAAAAAATTATAGTATTGCCTCAAATATGAAATTAGGTGGTTGGTTTTTAAATTAACTGTTATAGATTAGAATTTATTTCAAGTGAAGATACTTATTACTGTATCAGACTCTAGTATCCAACGATGGCCACTATGGCTTCACATGAACTGGATATCTCCAAATGTACAAGATTCTTATAAAGTGCTTTGATTATGTTTAATGTTTAATGTACTTTCTAATAAGTGTTCTTAATAAGTAATCATTTCATATCTTAACTATATAAACCAAAAAAATGGATCATAACATTGTTCATTAAACGGTCATACCTCCCATTAGTGGCAACCACCAGGGTCAGATATGGAAAAAAAAATTATTTATTAAAGTAGTTACCTTATTTCATACTTAAAATACCTAAACGTATCAATAAACTCCATCTATATTAAAATATGTGCATAGTAGGGCCAAAATATATCTATGAATAAAATGTATATGTAAACTTATCTATGAATATGAACGTCTTCTTGATAACTTTATGATTTTGTTCAAAAATTTCATTGCTCTGTATGCACCTAATTTCATTTATTTGGTTTGTTCCTCTTTGATGTATTCAACACATGTATGAATAGTCAAAATAGTTAAGGAATTATAAGGTATTTAATCAACTATTTTTCTACCTCTTTTTACAGTTATAACATGAATACTTGTGATAAATATATACTTATTTGTCCTATTTATTTTAATTTATTTTATTGTACAATAAATAAATATGTATAATATTTTTTCAAAATTAAGTATAATCCTCAGCATAGATGGTAGGCATAATTGTGTTCAACAAATTATTTTAAAAATCATATATACACAAATCACCATCATTTGTAAAGATATTTTACCATCATTTATTTTTAAAATTTTAATGTAATTTCTGATTAAGAGAATGGATGATGGTTAAAAGTGTATCAATTTATTAAAGATCTATAAGAAGTGTAAGATAACAACAAATCACCAATATTTATAAAGATTTATACCATCACTTAATTTTGGTAATTTAATGTATCTTTTAAATGAAGAGAAAGTATCAAGGTTGGATCTGCATCAATCCGGCATAGATCTCTAATTCAATATAAATTAAAATATGGAGTACACCTATTTCTGAAACTTTGTGCAACATAATTATCCTTCATACTTCATATATTTTATTTAGATAATTTTAGTTTGTAAGTATCTTTCGTGTTCATTGCTAAATTATCCAACATTTAATATTAATAACACTTAATAATCTCATCATAACTTTGATGGAGTCAAACAAATTTAGGGTGTTTTGTAATAAAAGAGAAAATAATTAGACTTTGGGTAAGCTGTAAAGAGATAGTTGAGCAGTTGGGTATAAATTTAGAGAAAAAGGCTTTGACAAGGTAGTTGGATAGTATAAATAATGTAAACAAGGTTATATATAGTGAAATAGGCTTAGTGGTATTACATGGTCCATAGGCCCATTTCGGTAACCCAAACCCAAATACAACCAAAGCCCATTATTATTATTTAAAAACACCTTTTAATTACTACAATTTATTACATCAACATTATAAAATAAAATTTCATTTGATAACTCATTTGTCTGATTTTTTCCCCCGGATATTTTGGTCCTTATCAGTAGCCTGTTTAGTCCTTGTGAACATCCTTCGGAATGACTTATGTATGGTAATATTTAACACTTTTTACCAGTTCTGATTGATCCAAACACGCATGTATGGTAATATTTAACATCCTTCGGAATGACTTATGTATGGTAATATTTTCCAGTTTTTAGTCCAGTAGCCACCGTAAAATACTTTTCCGGTGATACTTTTAGATATTCATGTTCGCATCTACCGACACTTTGATCGATTGGTTGTGTTTGTCGAATAAAGCCAAAGCAGATAAAAAATATAGAAACGTTGTTAGGCTCCCAGAAACCGATGAGCCAATAATCATTGGTCAAAACTTCTACTACAAATGCAAATTCCTTAACAATAGACACTCTATTTCAGCTCATCCTCTACCACTTATTTTTTTTGCTTTAAAAACTCATTATTTCAGACCGACACAGTCTGAAGAAGAAATTTTCATCAAAAATCGATCACACTTCATAGAAATGAATTCTGATATTTAGGATATGTCACATGTAAATAAATATACATCCACGGTAGTAACAAAGGTCCACCGAGCTTCCGATTATTACAAAAAAAAAGAGGGAACATGCCAAACATGTTCCAACATCTCTAAGCGTATCCTCAGAGCAGTGGGTTAGAGGCCACATTCATGTCACTAATAGGTTAGTTATCCCTCAACAGATAAAACCCTACAATGAAATATTTTCCTATAGATATAAATCGATGCAGTTAGTTGATGAAACCAAAGTCCTTACTGACTTGGGTCATTATTTCGGGTATCAGAGCAATCCAAAGGTGATGCCTAAGTCCCACATGAGAAGAAGGAGAAAGCTCTGAAAGCGAAAGGTGGCAAAAACAAAAAACTAGATGTAGAGTTACCACATTGTGTGGTCGGGTGTGTGGGGCTCAATTTTCAAAACAGCCGAAACAAATACTTGATATATCTCCATGAAATCTCATATAATTATTATTTAAAGAATGAAATAGACTCGTTTAGGGAAAAATAGGGAATCTCAGAGGTGATAGATATCATTTGATTGTGAATTAAAAGAACTAGTCATCTACTCTGATGTGCTGAATTGGGGGTTTCGGTTTTCACTGGACCCTAAAATAGTTAGGTACTTTGATCTGGTTGGCCTATGTCTGAGCAAAGTCATACCAAATTCTTGTTTTACCTTGATGTCGTGTATCATAGAATTTAGGTTATCAAAAATTAAAATAACAATGGATCAATTTGTTGCTATTACCAGGCTGTCGAGGAATCCTCAGATCCCATTCTACTTTTTTTACTTTTGGGATAAGTATGGAATCTTCAATTCTTCTTTGTGAGTGGTTGTTAGGAGAACGGTAACGAGATCTCCCAAAAGAGCAATCTGAGCAGCATCCAAAGGGTGTGGCGAAACTCAGGTAATTTCTTGAATGTTACTTTTAACGTCGACTTATTTTATCCTTATATATTTGAAATTTACTTTTATTCTTTTTGAAGTTATACTGAAGTCTTAAAAACATGTCTTAGAAGTTACAAAGTGACCTTCAAAATATTACATCAGTGGGCCGCAGACAACTCGTCAAACATTTTTCATAATTTCTTTACACCGAACAATCTGGTTCGAATTCACCTTTGGAAGCAAAACTTAACTTATCATGGGAGGAGCTCACTACCCCACCATATTTCTCAGATATTATTGAATGAATAGAAACTAATGATGGAAAAGTTTACCTTCCGGCTAGGAAGAGGGCTCCAAGCCACAAGGTAGAGAAGGATGACACTAGTGGCTCAGGTTCAAAGAAAGTGACGGTTGTTGTTGTTGAAATGAATCAGCCCGATTAGCCGTTAAAAAATACTGCTAGGGCTAACGTTGAAGTTATCAAAATACACGAAGAGCCCATAATCCTGAAAAAGAAAAAACATTGAGCGCATCAAAAGTACATAAGAGGTAAAAACATAGTAGTGGAAAAAAGAGAAAGAATATAAAGAAGAAGACACAAACTAGCTCGGAAATTGTCCATGTCATAACTCAAGCTACACTTACTTCAATACTTGAAAAGCATACCTTTTTCATTCTGGCGGCAAATGAACAAGCTGGTGAAGGTCAGAGTCCGACATGTAGTATGAAAATGCTGGGTATTGAGAGCTTCAGGCAGCAGTCCCCAAATCCGGATGATTTTGTTGACGTTGCGCCCTTTTAGCTTGAGGGTGGGAAATCCTTGCTGATATGCTGTTGGGTTTCGTCAAGCCTATTGATGAGCTGGAAAGAAAGGTATCAATACATAAAGAATCCATCATCCTCCTCCAAGAATAATGTGAGCTTCATAAAAAAAATCTTTTGAATAGCAAAAGAAGTGTGATGACAGTTAAGAAAGCCAAGTTGTGCAGGCTGACAAAGAGCTCAAAAATAAAAATATTGTTGATGAAGCCAAAGTTGCTGAGCTGCAGGGAAACCGGAGCAGAAGAAGTCCAGAAATACAAAGAGCAAGAAAAAAACATAAGAATGCGGAGAGATATTTTTCACAAAACTCTAGACGATCAGAAGGCAGCTACTAATAAAGCCGATGAGAAGTTATCTATATTTAAAATTCAAATGGTAAAGGACATCAAGATGCGGCGAACACATATGCTAATTCTTTTTTAAAGTCCTTATCGAAGTGATACGCTTCGATCAAATATGACATGGTCATGGATTTCCATAAAGCGTTCCCAAATCTGAACCTCATATCTTTTTGGGACATCGTACCTGAAAAGGTAAGGCCTGCTGATATGGCATTTGCAGATAAACTAGACCTTAATTTAGATACATAGGGTGATGATAACACATTTAAAAATGAAGACGAAGACTCCTAACTTGGAAGCTTTGAGGATGATCACCAATGCTGAAGGAAATTAGTCTGTAGGCAGTTGAATTTATTTTTATCTTCTAAGTTTTTTGTATTATCATCCTCTTTTTTTGAAGTCTTTGGTATGGCCCAACTATTCCATATTTATATTTAGAATATATGAATGAATAAATTCTTTTTTATTCCTTATCTTTAATTATTATTATTATTATTATTATTATTATTATTATTATTATTATTATTTATAATATAGCGTAATGAGAGTCTTTTTAGTTAAATATCAACCCTCAAATACTCTTCCAACTCCAGACCAGACCATTATTACCTCAAAGATATAAATCTTGATGGATCCTCCTTCAAAATTCATATCATACCAAACCGATATCCACACTTTCATACTTATTATTATTTATAGATCAAATATATATCTATATTAATTGAACTTATAATTTAGTATATTAATTGAACTTATAATACGAAGTTTGGATATTTTGACTCTACATCAAATTTTAAAAAACTCTTATATCAAAATCAATAATTTTAGTGTAATAGAAACAACTAACAGTAAATGAAACATACAAAGCATATATATTTGAATAGTCTATACAGTCTTGTCTTCTCTTTATCTCTGGATTTATAGAATATAATTTTCATCTTTTTAATCTTTTTACTTAAATCATAGATACGTTGTTTTTAAATAGACAAGACCATGTAACTATCTTTTAGTTTTGCATTTGCTTCTCAACAATAGTTTTCGGATTTTCGAATTTGTTTGTTTGTTTTTCAAACCAATACTATTTTGTTTGGTAGTTTATGTTTTAATTTCGATTTTTTATTTGTTTGTTATATTTTCTTTATAAAATATTTTTTTATCTAACTTATATTATTGTATTTGTTTAAAAAAATGTTTAGAAAAAACCAATTTTACTTTTACAATAATAATAAAAAAATTGAATTATATTTTTATAGTAGTAATTTCTAATTATTTTATTTCTAAAGTAAGAATTATCATATTTAAACTATTTTTCATCATAATTTTCGGTATATTATTTCAAAAATTTACTTTTAATTTTTTTCTCTATCCAATTTGAAAGCAAAGACCATATGTTTTCTATCAATCAATCGTCTTTAACATATTTCAGGTAATCTTTACTTCTGTTTTTTAAGAGAATTGCTAAAAAAAATCAAAAATATTATGCGAGATCGTTTTTATTTTTTTCTAAAACTATTCCGCGAAGTTATATTTGTTGTCGATTTCAACCTTTCGAAATTTTATAAATAGTCAAATTTATTCCGTAAAGTTACCATAATTTCCTAAAAAAATCGATTTCTCTACCTTCTCTCTTCTCTCTAAAAGACTACATACTCTATAAAAAAAACTTTTTTTTAAACACTAATGGAAACCTAATACAAATACACAACCAAAATATAAACTAAACTAAAAGTTAATTAAAACTAAACTAACACTATAAATAAACTAAGTTATAAATTAAATTTAAATTAAACTTAAAAATAAAAAAACTCTCTTACTGATCCCTCTCCCTCACCCACTACAACAAAACCCACGGCCACCAAAACCCTTAATCATGATACCATCACCTCACTCAATCACAGCCACAACCACTGCCACCGGCAGATCCGCCGCACCCACCCCACCGGAACCAAATCGAAAATCGGCTAGAAGATTCATCCACCAGATTCAACAAAAATTAACCGTAAGTTGATTTTTTTGTTTGTTTTTGGGTTAGTTAGGCTTAAGGTATGGTTTAGTATGTTTGGTGGCCGTTATTCAGCTTCGTTTTGCTTGTATAGATGGATGAAGCTATTGTCATGGCGGTTTGTATTCTTCGCCACACGGGGCGAAGAACACAAGCAGTACGCCATGGCAATAGCGTAGATCGTTCCGATCACCGGAATCTACCGGGACCGGTTTAATATTGTTTGTTGGTGTCTATTATATGTATTTATGCTATTTTTGTTAGAAAAACATATTTCCAAGTGAGTTTCAGTATTTTCAAGTACACTTTCACATTTGTGTTTCTATTTTCAGGTTATGAAGTTAGGTATGGACTTTTGTTTGAACGAAGACCACCGGCTGCTTCAGGTTGTGAAGTTTTTTAAGTTAACAATGTCCGATGATACGACCGATTTTTTTTCGATCGAGTGCTTTGTAAGATGTTTTATAATTATGGCCGATTGGACTTTCCAAATCCAACTACGCGCAGCCGTGAAGAAGTCAAAAGCAGGTACAATCATGTGAAATCTGAACCACTGCAGATTTTGTCCAAATTGCCTTACAAAATTCAACAAGTAGCACTTGTTGAGTAGAAACTGTTCAGGACAGATTTCGTTACTGGAGATATGTTAGAATATCTCGAAAGTAGGGTTGCTGAGATAAAAGATGACATTACGAACTTCGGACCTATTCAAGACAACATAATATACGATTGCGATTAGAAATTATTTTGCACTATATAATGTTGTTGTTAATCTCACCTTGCCGTGAGATTTTTTTATTTATATTATGTATCAAACATATCCTTTTGAAAATTCTTAAACGAGGTGGTGTTCTTCGCCACTATAATGGTGTAGGACACATGACCGACGCCATTGTATGACGAATAACATAAAAATGAGGTTTTTTAAAAAAAAAATCTATTTTTCATAAAAATGAAAGGGGGGAATGCAATGTACCTCCTCGACGTCCATGCTAGTCTGCATGAGAAGTGATTCCGACTCTGTTCCGATCATGTTTTGAAGGTTTTGAAGTTTTTGGAAAAAAATGGATAAATAGATTGTTGAGTTTTTATATTTTTGGTAGTTTGGAGAAGATGAATTATGGTTGGTGTTTGAAATTGTGTTGGCAACTTCATGAAATAGTTTGGAGTCCTTAATGACATGGGTTGTAATTTATTATAATAATAAAAAATCAAAGTTCGGATAATAGATAACGTACTAGAAAATATGAAATACATCTGGTGTATCTGGTAGGTATATAACCTATTGACACGAGTGTAGATTCACCTCTTTCGATGGAATTTATTCTACTGACTATTGTGCAACAACAACCATATGCTTAATGATAAGCTCAACATGTTGCATCCTGTAAGTGGTTACCTCTATTGTTTGGTGTAATTTAAAAAATATTATGTCCACCAATTATGGAATGATAATGTAATATTTTAAGTTCAATAATTAACCTACATCTTATATAAGTTAATTAAAATAATATTTTGTATTATTAACATAAAAAATGTTTTTTATATTGTAAAAAAAGGTTATGTTTTTGTATGTGCATTTTTTTAGCCTTAAATTTTGGAGTTTGAGATTCTTGAGTTAAGTGTGAGCATTCAGTGTGCTTATCGAATTGTTTTCGAATTTACAATCAAACTTCATGATTAAGGAGATGGTTATCGAGTGATGGCATCCAAAAGCTAACGATTTCCACTTCAAATTTGATTATATGATTATCACCATAAATGATATCCAAACAGTGGGTGTAAGGTTACATGTGATATTGTAGATTTTTCGGTTACCATGGAGATGAGATAGATGACATGATTTTTGAGTCTAGCAGACTCTTAGGCGTAAATGTTAATGAATTAAGTGTCGAGATTGAATGGTGCAATGGAGGGGTTACATTGTTGTACAATACTTGGATAATGGACCACTCTCTCTTATTTATCCAGTTATATGTTCAGATTACACGTACTTAAATTTGTCCATAGCGAGGTGGGATGATGGTCAGCTATGATGAGGATATATATATATATGAAGAGTAAAAATAATTATTTTAAATTAGGTAAAGCAATAAACAAATAATATATAAGGGGGTTTGGTGTAAAATATAAGGATAAAAGACTAGATGTGTAATTTGTAAGAAATATGTATGTACAAATTAATAAAGTTAGGTGAGATATCCACGTAATAAACAATAACATGTTACTTGTAACCAAAACAACTATAAATAGGTGTAATTTTCTTGGAAAGAGGATGAGCCTTGAAACTTTTGACACTTGACAACTTTCTCTCTTTAAACATTCTTTAACAACTTTATCTCTCTAAAACTCCTTAAATCGAAATATAAATCTCGTTAGACCTCTCTTTCACTCATGAAAATATTTAGACTTATCATTGGCGACCACATTGAGAGGTACGCTTGGTACCTGGATTTGAGATCTAAATCCAAAGAGACGAATGATTGGATAAAAAAACGTTATGGATCTTGAAGTCCAAATCAATCTAGCGAAATTTATGAAATGAGATGTGACAGAGTCAGTGTGAGCATAGAAGAAAATCAGGATGGTATGCAAGCGAATAATCAACACGATCAGTCAAATTTAGAGGATCAAATAAATTAGGTACTTGAGCGGATAACTTATTTGAATGACCAGGTAGAGAAGAGAGAACAAGTGGATAAGTCTGGTTAGCTACGACGAGATGTACAACGAATAAATAAGAAAACGGATATAGGATACCGTTTCCGACGAGTCTCACAATGTTCATCGAGAAAGAATAGTCGTCGGGAGGTACAATTTCAGTTAGATAAGGGATATCACTCTTCTAGAAACGAGAAGAAAGATAAGCATCGGTATATTCCTTCTGATATTAGTGAGTCTCCTAGGTCAGATTCTGAGAGGTGTTCTCAAAATCTTGAAATATGTGATTCTTACAGAAGGAAAAAAAACATGTATTATTCGAAGATGCATGATAGTCGGCGTCTGGAATATCAAAATGAGAATAAATCTGAAAAAGCTAGCTAAAACTAGATATGTGATTGAGAATCCATTCTTCGAATAGAATATGGCTCATCAGTATACCAATCCTTTAAATCAAGGCTTATATGCACTCATGGGAAGTGGCGCAAGAGGTAACTAATACATGAAAAGAGTAGATTAGAAGACTTCTTATTTATCAGTTCAAATAAGACCGATAGCTTTTGAAGCGCTTCGACATCCCTAAAGTTAAAAACAATTTAATGGCACATAAGATCCCAATGACCATATAGAGCAATTTAAAAATTACATAATGAATTTTGATGATAACGACATGTTAGGGTGTATGGAATTTTCACAGACGTTCCACGGTACAGACTTGAATCGATACAATAGGATTCTGATGAGATCCATAACCAATTTTGGGGCATTTTGCACAGCTTTACGGAGCCAATTTATGGGGAGCGAAGAAATGTGGGCTAATAAGGACAACGTAATTCAATGTAAGCAAGAAATTGAAGAAACGTTTAAAGATCTAGACGTTTTTTGTTGACCAAACCTGAATTAGATTACTATGACGAACATGTGGCATGCGCAGCCTGTAGAGAAGGGTTGCTCCCTTGATATCTAGCTAATAAAACTACAAGGATGGCGATACTTACTTTTGAGGCTCTAATGGCTTAAGTAGAAGAACTGATTAAAGTAGATGAATCAACGAGGGTCCGGATATGGCCTAATCTATCTTAGATGCACTCGAGTCAAACAAATGTTCCCTTGACTAGTCCAACCTATCAGGGTAGCACTTTGAATTTCCAAGGACCTTCTCGACCAAGGGTATCAACTAATTTACCCCCTCGATTTGGACCGTCTCAAGTGTTTGCTTCTAATTAAAAACCATCTCGTATAATATTGAACCAATGATGAGACCAAATTATTTTGTAGGATTAACTGCGAATATGATTTATTTTTTGAAATAGCTAATAACCATGTTCATTTTTTAAACCTCCTCCTATAACTAGACTCAAGGAGGAGTGAAGTAATAAATTTTGTAATACCACAATGACATCGGGCATGGCACTGCAGACTGCATAGCTCTAAAGAAATAAATTCATATTCTGACAGAAAATTGTAAACTGACTACCTTTCTTAAAAGGAAATGAGGTGGTCAACATATTCCGAACACCAATCTGTAGGCACAATAGATTGTAAATTTATCCTCAAAACAAGAAAACACACTGTTAATTACTAGGTATAGGGTTGGATTTAATGTGTCTTCGTAATATGTTGATCCTCATCCGGATCAGAGGATGGTGTTAGTTGTTAATGAACCAATGGTACAAAGAAAAGTACGAAGCATATGTGAATCTCTAGCAATTTTTGGGGGCGACATTGTGGCTGGAAATACTACTAGTTCTAGAAAAAAAACATGTGGTGAGTTTCACTACTCAATTGGAATGAGTAATTTCTAATCATCTTTATGGAAAGAATGTTATACCTTTTATATTATTTAATTAAGATAATTTAAAAGGCATAGTTGTTCCTCATGAACATGCGATAGTAATTGGAGCAGAGATCACAGGCAATGAGGTTCAAAGGATACTCATAGATACTGACAGTTTGGCCAATGTGTTATTTCTAACAACGTATAGAACGATGCATAATACTTTGTAATTATTCAATCGAATGAACAATAGTTGGATTTACCAGGGTAATAGCACAAGTTATTGGATAATTCGAAGGTGAGGTTTTGTTAGGACGTGGTCTAAGAAAAAAATGCAAGTATTGTTTATGGTAGTTGATTGTCCGATAAGCTATAATGCTATTTTGGGGATATCTTATTTATCCAAAATGTATGTTGTAGCTTCTAAAGTTTATGAATACTTGAAATTTCTAATTTGGAATCGTGTAGGGGTAGTTTGAAATAGTCAACAAGTGTCTAGGAAGTGTATACAACAACTTTACACACTAGTAAATGTGTTAGTATTGATAGAATGATAAAATAACAATTAGATGGGCCTTCTTCGGATGAGGGACGGGTGGATGATTCGAGGGAGACTCGGGTTCATTAGTTACCGATGGGAATGTGGAGGTTTATGTTTTTTCTAATGGAGAGAGTTTGTGGATAAGAACACTATTATCATCATCATTACGTTATCAAATATTATAATACTTGACCAAAAATTTAAAGATGTTTGCTTGGAAAACTGAAAATTTTGTAGGGGTTCCCTCCGAGGTAATTTTTTATAGCTTGGTAATTAACAAAAATATTAAACCTATGATAAAAAAACAATTGACTTTTTCGGTATAAAAATCTGAAGCGATAGTGGCAGAAGTAGATCGGTTATCTAAGGTAGGTCAAATTCGAGAGGCACACTATCTGTCGTGGACTGCAAATTTTATTCTGGTGAAGAAGAAAAACATAAAATGGAGGATGTTTGTTGACTTTACTGATCTCAATCAAGCATGTCTAAATGATCTATTTCATGTCCCAATAATAGACCAACTTGTTGAATCAACATAAGTTAATAATATTGTTTTATTCATGATGATTTTATGGGGTATAATCAGATCAAAATGAATTTGGGGGATCAAGAGAGTACTATGTTTATTACTGATAGAGGATTGTATTGTTATTGAGTTATGCCTTTTGGTCTCAAGAATGTTGGAGCTACGTATTAAAGATTAGTGAACAAAGCCTTTGCACCTCAAATTGGGAGAAATATGGAAGTGCATATAGACGAGTTGTTGGTTAAAAGTTCTACGGATGAAGGACACCTATGTGATTTTAAAATAATATTTTTGAATTTAAGAGCCATTCGTTTAAAAATCAAACCCTGAGAAACGTACCTTTGGAATCAAATCAGGAAAATTCTTGGGATACATCATAAGTGAAAAAATGATAGAAGTTGATGTAGAGCAGTTGAAAGCTTTGATTACCATGACTCCGCCTCGGTCAAATAAAGAAGTGTAAATTTTGACGGGCAGATTGACAGCTCTAAATAGATTCATATCTAGGTCTTTAGATAAATGTAATCCATTTTTCAAGTGTTGAGATAGGGAAAGGAATTTTCATGGACACAAGAGTGTGTTATAGGAGTTTAAAAAATTAAAGAACATTTGTTATACCATGAAGTTTTGTCTAAACTGCTTTTAGGTTAGCAATTATTCGTGTATATAACTGTCTCATTCAATATTGTAAGCACAATCTTTGTAATGAAAGTATAGGGATATCCACGACCGATATATTATGTGAGAAAAATGTTGCTTGGCTCGGGAAAAAACATATTTGAAGCTAGCGAAATTAGCTCTGGCTTTGATTATAGTTTCTCGAAAGATGCGTCCTTATTTCCAAGCCCATTCTATTATTATTATTATAACAATATTGCATTGAAGAATGTTTTACAAAGACTAGATGTTTCAAGGATAATGAAAAAAGTGGTCTATGAAATTAGAATATTATGATATCGACTTTACTCCTCGAACAACTATCAAGGCCAAAACCTTGACAATGTTTTTTGTCAAATTTCATTCAGAGCATTCTGATAAAGGGAGAAATGATACAAATGCATTAACTTCGACGTATGAATAGGTAGTTAGAATTAATGGTCGTTCGAGTATTTTGGGATCAAAAGAATGAGTTCAACTAATAGCCACATATGGGGAAGTGATGTATCAAGCAACACGTTTCGGATTTTGAACTTTGAATAATGAAGTAGAATACAAGGCCGCGCTGACTCGATTAAGGCTTTCACATATTTGTGGAGCTAAGAAAGTTCTTTTGGAAACTGATTTGCAGCTTGTAGTGAACCATATGCTGGGAATATATGAGGCTAGGATAGATCATCTTATCAAATATTTACAAGAATTATTCGCAGTCTTGTTTGATAATTTGACGATTGAGAATATTAACCGAAGAGAAAACATTGTGGAGGATTCTTTGGCAACCACTGCTTATTCTGAAGGTGTGTAATTGGATTTTAATACAAGAGAGTCCATTTATAATGATGGAATCCGAGAAGTTCCAATATTCTGAAGAGGTGTTTATGGCCACCGAGTAAGAGCAAAGAGATTGAAGGTTTGATCTAAATGATTTTTTACTCAAATGTGTGTTACCACTTGATAAAACGTTCGCCCAACGATTGAGGGTTAGGCCACATGGGTATACAGTTCTTGCAGGAGTGTTGTATAAGAAATATTTGGGTCGATCATTGCTGAGATGTTTGGTAAAATACGAATCTCAAACAATCTTGTCTTACTACATGACAGAGAAGGCTCAGCTTGTTGTGGTTTTAAAACTTTAACTGGAAGAGTGTTTTTAGCAGGGTATTATTGGGCTACCATAATGAGTGATGCTAAAAATTAGTTCTTAGTTGTGATACTTGTCAAAGATTCGCAAATTCCATTCGTATGTCAGTTGTGCTGTTAAATTCAATATCTAAGGCGCTTCATTTTGATAGATGAAGAATAAATTTAGTTAGGCCACTACCCATGGCTTCTGGAGGAAAATAAACAATTATTGTTGCAGTAAATTACTTTTCAAAGTGGGCAGAAAGAAGAGTCTTTATCATGAACAAAAGCTAGAGATGTCATCAAATTTATTTTATCAAATATTTGTTATCGATTTGGGGTTCTTGAGATAATTACAACGGATAATGGACTTCAAGTCAATGACAAAGAGATAACATTGTTTTTTACTTTGAAAGGAATCAAACAATGTTTTTCAACACCTTTCCACCCACAAGAAAAGTAAGAAGTATGAAGAAAAAGAAACCTTATTAGTGCTCTTCCATTTCAAAGACACTCTTTGTTGGTGCTTTGTGGATATTTATTTGCCATTCTCTCAGAAACCATATATAAAGAATAATTTTTGTTTCCATATCTTATCTGCCTCGAGAAGGTAATCAATTATCTTCGAGGAACTTTTGAGGATAAGATAGTAAAAATGAAGAACTGGATTTTCGGAGACACATGTCTTGGTTATAAACTGCTCGATAGGAAATTTTGGCAAGTCTCGAAGCTATAATACAAGATAGCAATCTGAACCAGAGGTCATGATTTTCTTGGCTTGGGAATAGGTTAATAACTTTGCAGTAGTTTACAATTACTGGATCCAACGGGAACCGAAGATCCAAGTTTAAAATTTTGAGATGGTCTACCAATTCATTTCACCACATAAAAGAGGAATGTTTCCTATAAAAGGTAGCTGAAGAGAGACGTTCTCTGGAATTCCCCATTGTTTACAAAGGGAAGTTGATTCATATTGGTCAAAATATTCATATTGCACATATTTAAATGCAATAAGATATTCAAGTAGAATGTATTTGAGATTTACGCTCATAGTGGCAGCTATTTTTGAAGGCAATATGACAACTTTATCTGTGTTTTTATTTTTCTTTGACTTAGGTATATATTTCACAAAATTCTCATCATAATTAGATAGGGTGTGTTGTCAATTATATGAATTTCTGAATCACTATCAGTTCTTGATTCAAAGTCATCTACTTCCTCGAATGGTTTATCTTAAATCTGGAGAGGTACACTTAAGTTAGTGGGTCGGTTTTGAATTTGAGAAGACAACTTCGAAGCAACATGGGCATCTTGTGGATTATAAGGTATCTTCGAAACAGTTTTGTTGGTGATTTCCAAATAAATTACTTGTGACTTTTTGCTCATCCTAGTTGTTTCCTTAGAGGAATGAGCTTTTGGGTTTCTTTGTTGATTGGTGATGGTGATTTTTTGGTTTAGGATGTGAGGAATGATATTTTTTTCTTTGAAATTTTAAGATCATCAGATTCTTCTATGACGATGAATTGACTTCTGCTAGCTGGTTTATCTTGACTTGTTCGAGGCAACTGACCTTGTCTTGTTCCAGACGGCTTTTGCGAACAAGTTGTGGAGGTCAGATCAGAAGGATTTTTTGAGGATATTCCGAAGTCGGTAGAGGGTGATTGTTTTTTTGGTAGGAGGCCAAGGACCGTACGTGAATGTTTGGACAACTTGAAAGGGTTTATTAGAAACTATACCAGCAACGTTTCTTGTAGCGGTCCGTTTTACGATGGTAAGCCAGTCCCAAAAGTTTTTAGACCAAGCATAAACAAAGTGGAAGCAAATCAGATAGAACCTCAGGGACAAAATATGGTAGCGATGGTACATGAGTTATTTGAACGATAAGCTTTCTCTTTTTATCTCTAGAATTAAATGGTGCTAGGTGAGATGTGATATGGAAAAGTATTTATACGAAAGGTTGTGAAAATAGGTAATAGACTTTTTTGAAGTAGAAGTTTAAGAGTTTAGAAAATGTCTATTGGATAGCATTAATTTGATGTTTAACGGGAACCTAATTATGGAAATTTGAATAGTTTGATAGGTGTAAGACGTGTCAAAACAGAACTGTACAATTGCCCATCAATTTCTATTAGCTTGTACATTTTTCTGAAATCAAATACACCAAATGAATTCTGAGGAGTTGTAATTTTTTAATTGTCTTAATTGTGGAAAAATGATCTGGTCAGTTTATGTCTGAGGAGAGACAGAGTTGTCCATAAAAAAAGCATCGTTAATGTTACTTCGAACTTCTCCGCCCATATATTGGTTTTGAGCATCTCCGACGAGGAAATATAAATTGACCCACAAACAACAATTTTTAATGTTTCCTCAAGTTTCTTCACAAAGACTAGGAGGGGGGCTACTCATGAGGATATAAAGAAATGAAGAGTAAATATAATTATTTTACATTAGGTAAAATAATAAACAAATAATGTATAAGGAAAGTTTGGTGTAAAATATAAGGATAAAAGACTAGATGTGAAATTTTAAGAAATATATGTGTACAAAATATCAAAGTGGAGTGAGATATCCATGTAACAAACAATAGTTTGTTACTTGTAATCAAAACACCTATAAATAAGTGCACTTTTGTTAAAAAGAGGATGGGACTTGACATTTTTTACACTTGGTGACTCTCTTTCTCTAAAGACTTTTTAACAACTTTATCTCTCTATTAACTTCTTAAATCGAAGTATAAATCTATTTAGACCTCTTTTTCACTCATGAATATATTTAGACTTATTAGGCTAAATTTCGATATTCATTCCAGACTAGACTAGTCGATTATATGTAGCTTGGAGTAGGGTTGTTAAAAAAATCCGAAAAATTTGATTTCTGACCGAAATATTCGATATCGAATCTGAAGAAAAAGGATAATATCTGTATTCGAAAGAAAACATATAATATTTATATCCGAATTCTTATCCAAAAATAGCGGATACAGATATAGTCATTCGAAATATCCGATATCCGAAATTTTATATATAATTTTTTTTATTTAAGCATGTTTTTTAGCTATCCCACATTGTAAAAAGCAAAAAAATCTTCAACAAAGTTGTTCATAAATATGGAGGGTTGTTTCTTTTAAAATTGCATCTTATCCCACATCTAAAGTTGGAAAAAGAGTTGCTTCCAAGTTGTTTATAAAACATATGGTGGATTTTCTTAACAAGTATATCTTTTTTAGTCTTATGACTCTTATCCCAAATTTAAAATGTGGAAAAAAACTTCTACCAAACTTTATATAAAAGACATGGTGGCTTTTGAAAATAAGTATATTTTTCTTAGCCTTATCCCACATCTAAAATGAGAATATGGATTTCTACTAATGTGCCTATAAAAGTAGCCCATCCAATATTACAAATAGTTAAAAAATTTAGTGGAAATTCAGATATTCGGATTCGGATATTATCTGCATTCGGATACTATCGTCGGATACGGATTCAGAATTCGAATTCGAATCTGGATTGAAAATTCGAATTCGAATCTGGATTCGAATAGTGACTTCGAATTTCGGATTCGAATTCGGACATAGGCAGATTTGTATCCAAAATATCTGTTCGACAACCCTAGCTTGGAGGAGGAAGTTTATGTAAGTATTATCTTAAGCATTTATCGATCATTTTTTATTCTAGGATGTAGCTAGATATCGTATTAGTATTTTCTGCGTAAATCATGTCCAAATGTATTGTTCGAACCGAGCATTGCGTCAGACACATACAGAGCATTCCAACATCCCCTACACAAGACACATACAGAGCATTCCAACATCCCCTACACAAAAAGTTGGCCACAACTAAACGACAAAAAAAACAGTTTTGTATGACTTTTGTGATGGTATGTGTATGAATTTATAAGCATTTATAATTAAGCCTCCACTTATGGAGTTAAGATATACAAATGATATGGATTCAATGTGTACTTCATAGTATATTGAGTATGTTCATGAATGCATTAGTTTGATTTGTAAACCTTTCCATTTACAACCTAGATGAGTATGAGCATGACAGTCGCGAGATTGTAATTACACAACAGTTACATGTTGGCGTACACAACATTTCAGCAGCATTGGGGTTCGAAGCCATCTATAAGTATTTTGACTATATCGTCACTTTATATAGGAATGTGAAGTTTATTGTGAACCATTTTTTAGTCATTTTGTACTTGGTCTATTTTTTTATAATCTATGTATGTATTTTATTTTGAACTAATCATATTGTTCGGATTGGTTTGTATTTTATTTTGAATTAAATGTAATGCTAGATTTTATGTTTTCATTTATATTTTAGATTTAATTTTCGTAATTGTATTTTATATTATACTAATTTTATATTAAAAAAGTCAAAAATTAAAAATAAGTTCTTTAATATTTAAAAAAAATGAATTTAGTTTTATTTCGAATTATTTTTTTTGAAATAGATTTCAGTTTTGATCTTTAATATTAAACTAAGCACGAAAGTACGTGCTTTAAGTAATTCACTTATCGTTATATAAATATTTTTGAGTTTGTAAATTTATCATCTGTAACATTTACGAAAAGCCCAATATAAAACTTATAACCAACTTATATACACTAGTTTTTCTCTTAATTTGGATCATTTTTTTTAAATATTCAAAACCCAAATAGTTATTAAAAATCATAATAAACTAAAATTAATCGCAATTTGCGATTATTATATAATTAATCACAAGTTATTAAAAATTAAGAAACTAATACTTTTAATAGTGAAGCTTCCAACACCAAATTTAACTTAGCACTGTGTCATTTTATTAAAATGTATTTCAATTAACTTTCTTTATATATATCAAATTAAAAAATTGATAGTATTGGTAGTAATTGTTTTTTAAAGTATGTACTTTTTTAATCGTAGAAAAATAATAAACGTTGATTTAATTTTAATCTTATGTAACTACACATAATTTGTGATTGTGATAATCACGCGCTCAGTAAGGAATAAGGAGCATGCTCTTTAAATATTTGGTTTCTGACATCAAAGAAATAAAATCCAATCATTTTTTAATATTTAAGTTGCTGGTTTCTTATCTTCTTCCCACTGAATTCCCAGTCATCATTGGCTTCTTACCAACTGGTTATGGATTCAATTCCAACAAAAGAAGTACCCATAGGATCTCCTCAATTCATAAGAAATCCTGAATTTAAGGAAGTTCGATCTAAAAGAGGAGAGTCATTCATTTTGATGACAAATATAAGATGAAGGAGATTCAGGTACACCAAACTCCAACTCTCAATTCAAGACAAGCTGGACATTTGGGCCATTAGACATTTGAAAATCACAGTAAGACTCAATCGTTAAATATAATCAACATAAAGAACAAAATCAGACACGATTCAAAACAGATTTAGCTCAATGATATAGATTTCCAGCGATTATATCACTTAAAGCAGTGCCTAATAATCAAGATCCATCTACATCGTCAAGGAGCAACACCCAAAAAACGATTTATGCAGATGTTCTCAACAAAAAAAACATAATGAAGAAGAATTCATTCATGTAGATGTAATCAAGAACTCAGATCATTACTTCATCAAATTTAACAGTAAAGATAAAAAAAGATTGTTATCATCTCCTAAGTTCACGCTATTTGGAAAGTTCTCAAAAGGTACTCCTAAACTCTCATTCATTAACAAATTCATGGATTCACTTAATATTTTTGTGGCAATGTTGATGTCTCCAACTGTATAAAATTAATTTAAATTCATGGATACACAGGATCAAATCAATAGTTGTTAATAATAACACTATTGATCATGATCAAGCCATATAGAAAGAGAACTTTCACAAACATGCCTTAATTAATTCTAAACCATCTGAAGCAAAGTTAAATAATCAGCAAAATAACAAAGTCTCTGTAAATCCTGATATAACTAAAACCATTATTGAAACAAAGAGACTCAATCTGACATGATCACCAAAAAATCCTAAAAAAAACCTCTTACCCTGAAGAAGTTGAGGTTATGGAAGCGAGTTAATCTCTTGAGACTGTATTTAACTACACCAGCTTGTCTGATTATGTTAATCTGGACTTAGAGCATCACACCCACAACAAGAAGAATATAGGAAGCATGCCCCCATCACATACAAGGAAAATAATAAAGATTGATGCAGCCGTTAAAAACCTATTAAACAAGAAGCTTAAATAAGTTAAGAAAAAAAGGCACAAGGACTCTTGTAGTTAAGGCTTTGAAAAACAATTAGCCAAATATATCTCCCACCAACACCAATAAATGACTATGAATATTCGTGGGATAACTAATAAAGCCTCTAAGAGTAGGCTCAGGTCTCTAAAAAATAAAAATAGAATTGATATCATTGCTCTTTAAGAGCCCCTAATTGATAATTCTCTCCTTGTTAATATTGTTGTCTCTTTAGGTTTCCCTAATTATTTCTCTAACTCCAACAACAAGATCTAAATCTTGTTGAGAGAAGAATTTAATCTTCACATAATTAAGGATGGTGTGGATGATTTATAATCGGAGGGTATTTTGGGTAGTTTATTAGTAGAGTATTAAATTTCTAAGTAGAAGGTATAGAGATAAAATAGGTGTGTGCTTGTATTTAATATTTCTAGAAAAATTTTAACCCTTTTAATGATGTTTGTTGGGGTATTTATAGTTTTTTTTCTTTGACCCATGGGCGTTATCGGTCAAACCTCCTAATTGGGTCATTCTTATGAGCTAAAGGCCCGATAGAATAACTACTAGGCATGCAGGTGAGTCTTATTCCATTCAAAATTTTGTCACACGTGTCAGCTTTCAGTTGGATCTACTAGCTGTTTTTTCCAGGAATTTGTAGCTATTCCTTCAAAATTATAGGGGGTTACAATTAATAGACTTTAATTATTACCTAGTCTATCTATTTCTCCTAGGAGAAACACTCAAGTATACCTTTTAGTATATAATTATGTTTTTTTTACTGTTGCAACTCTTAAATCTAGAGAGAAAAAACTTCAACGTCTTTAATATTTTCCAAGGTTTTATGTTCACAACAAGAACTGCCTTAATCAACGAATGCTAGTTTAACTTGTCTGAGTTAGAGAGAGAGAGAAAAGAGAGGCCAGAACCGCAACCCGACTGCCAGCCTCTCCTGGTGGATTGATCATTGAAGAAGTATTAAAACCAGACAAAAGTTCAACTTCTTGCAGACCAACAACATTTCCCAAGAAAAAATTATCTACTTCATCTTTAATAAATCTCGAACCATCAGAGCAATCAAAATCACCAGTTCACCGATCAAAACGACCACAGACACGAGTTCACCAAGCAAAACAACCAGAAACACTTTTTTTAGAGCTAAAGCCGTTACCAGCCGCAACACTCCATCCCCTTTCATTCCTATAGGTTCAGATATATGAGATAGCCCACCTCGAAGGGTTACTAGCCTATCCAAAGCCAAAATTGTAACTCTACATGTCAAAGAGCCAAATAATCCCAAGGAAGGTCCTTCAGTGGTAAAGTCTCGAAAACTGCCAATTTTGGATCCACACTCATCGACTTCTCCCATGAGATCTTCTCATAATGGGAAGGAAGATATTGAGCATACATCGGCAAATCAAGCGCCCAAAAATAATGGAAGAGGGATAGAAGACAGTGGGCCAGACACCACTATAGAGACCTCCGGATATACTAGGAACACCATAACATTTTAGGAAAGGAAAAAAACAGTGGAAAAAACTAACGACGAACCACTTTTTGAGTGCCTTGTTGGGAGAGTTGGGCCCCACTTCTCCAATGTTAGTGTTAAGTACTTGCTAGAACTTCAACAAATTTGTTATGTGTACACCCATACTGTTGAGTTGTATAGGATAAGGAAAAAATGGTGCTTTCCAGAGTTTATCAAGGTGAGAATTCCCATCCCTGATGAGACTTCAATGGATTATAAAATTGGGGAGCTAGTAGTATACACTGAAGTGCTCAACTGGGGCCTTCCGTTTCCTCTGGTCCCAAAGATAGTTAGATACTTTTATTTAATAAATCTATGTCTGATTCAGTTAAGCCCCAACACTTGTTATACCATATTAGTCATCATCATTGCTTCAAGGCTTTCCAAAATCCCAATGCATATAGAGCATTTTGTAGTTGTGGCCGGATTATGTGGAAATCATAATATTCCTTTCTACTATTTCAACATGGGGAATCACTACAAGGTGGTCAATAACCTGCTAGAAGCTGACAAGCCTTGGAGGATTCGATTTCTTTATATCAATGGCGCTTGGAAGAATGGTATAAAACTCAGAAACAAGGAAAATTCAATCTTGCTAACCAGATACTAGGAAAGCTCATGTAAACGTTTAATGATTATTTTCAGTGTGCATTAATATCGAACTCGTATATCGGATAATTTCAACATGAACTCGTAATTCAGATTTGTTTTTTCAGTGTTTTCCAAAATGTTCTTAGAGCATTTTGAAGAGGGTCAGACCACATTTACTAAACTGAATCAATGGGCCATGGAAAATTGGGAAGCTGGTTTCCACAACTACTTCACTGCAGCTAACATTGTGAGGACTCATTTATGGAGAACTAACTCAAGTATGGATCTTTCTTGAGAAGAATTCACCAACCCTCCCGAAGTTGCTGAAATCGGCAAACGTATTGGACAAAAAGATGGTAAGCTCTTCTTACCAGCTAAGAATAAGGTTCCTAGTCACCTTGACAAAATGCAGAAGAAAAATAAGAAAAGTTGAGACTCCTCTCAGGAACTTCCTGGTGCGGGTAGTTCGGGGTTGCCAAGAAAGTTAATGTTGCACTATTGGAGATTGTGGCAGTAAAAGTCGGTGAGGCAAAAAGGCCGTCACCATATTCCCCAACAATCAAAAATAAAAAAGGAGTCACGAGACACCAGGCAGGTAGTGATGACAGGGAAGACAAGAAAAAGAAAGTAGCAATCGGTTCAGAGATCATACTCTGATCCGAGAACATTCCTCCGGAAACTCCTACTGAAGTTCATACCGAAGAAGAGGTTCGTGCTAATCCTTCATCTCTAGTGGACCGTACTGCTGACCAACCTCCTGATGAAGTCGAGGTTAACTTAGATGATATTGGGAACTTATAATTCAGCGAGTTTGACAAAGACTATTTTCACTGAACCTTTCCTCAATCATCAAACATAGCCAACACAGTGATTCATGACAGTGAATATTTTGAAGTGTCCGATGAGCACGACACCTTGGGCTATGCAGTCTTAGGTTATATCAGGACCATAGTCGACTTAGAAAGACAAGTCAGATCCGAAACAAAATGTATCACATCCCTCTAAACTGATAATCAAAGCTTAAATGTCTCCCTTACATCTAAACAAAGCAAGGTAGAGACTTTAATTAATGACAAAGAGAAACTGAACACTGATTTAATATAAACCAACGATGATCGAGAGAAAACACAATCCAATTATATCAAACTGCAAACCTTTACCTCTCAGAAAGTTAAAAACTCGAATGAAGCATTGACCAAGGAGAATGCTACCAAGGAAAATGCTATCAATGAACAATTGTCTAAAGAGAATAATGAACTACAAGATCTTCTCAAGAAAAGAGACGATGAAATCACCGCTTTGAATGACTCGAGGGTTCAAGATATAGCTGCTTTCATAAACGAATATGCCAAGGGGTGCTGAAATCCATGGAACGAAAGGAAGAATCTGTTAAATCTGATATGATCATTTTGTTCCATGAAGTTTTCCCTAAACAGTATCTTGGGAAGCTGTGGGCCTATGTGCTAGATGATGAAGCCCTATCATAGTTTAGCACAAAGTGATAAATACAATATGACTTCAGATGATTCTGACCATGATAACGAGATTGAGGAGGGCTCAAGTGATGATAAAGAAGAGAAAGAAAAAAAAGTAGGTTGAGAAGACAACCGAAGGGAATGAGCCCTAAGGTTAATTTATTTTTTGCGTTTATGTTTTGAACTAAAGTCCTTGGATGGCCAAGGCATTTTATTGTTTTATTTGGTTTTCCTTTTGTGAACTGAAGTCCTTGGATGGCCAAGGAATTTTTGGTAAAATGGGTAGGATGTCTTCGATAATCCGTCCAGAATTTCATGTCATTTTTCATTTTGTACTTCACCTTATCTTTTTTATGTTTATATTAGAATATGATCATCCTTAAAAGATGGTAAACATTAATCCTATATGAACCCAATCAAGTATGTCAAACGTTTAGTCATTCTGTAATATTTTTGAGGTATTCAAAAGGTATTCCATCCGAAAACTAAAAGTATTTAATCGGTGTTTAATTTATCCGAACCATTCCCAAATATTTCGAGTTTAATAGGTGTTAAATTTATTAGATCCATTAACAAGTATTTCAATGAGTTTATACATTCTTTGTTTGACGTTTTTACATACTGTGTATGGGCCTTCCCAATTCAAAGCCAGCTTTCCAAATTGTTTCTCCTTCGTATGTAAGAATACTTTTCTTAACACTTTTTTCCCTTCTTAAAAATCTCTTCTTTTAACTTTAGAGGCAAACCTGCTTCTCATCAAACCCTAGTAGTGTGTTGTTGTCAAGTGTAATTTTACCCTTCTTTCTTCAATTAGGTCCAACTGACTTCTCACAATCATGTCGTTTCCTTGTTCAGAATAATTTTGTACTCTGCATGAAGGCAAAGTATCTTCTATAGGTGTGATTGGATCCAGTCCGTAAACAAGAGTAAAAAGTGTCTCCTGAGTAGCTGCACGAGAAGTGGTTCGGTAGGCCCATAACACTGCTTGCAAATGACTTGGCCATTTTCTCGTTGCTCCTTCCAAATTATTTTTCAAACCCTCTAAAATTGTTCGATTAGAAACTTCGACATGTCCATTATCCTGAGGGTGAAAAGGAGAAGAGAATGAGTGTTGAATTCTTCTTGCGATACAAAATGCTTCAATAGCCTTGTTGTCGAACTAAGGACCATTATTTTTAGTAATGCGTTTGGGAATTTCAAATTTGCAGCATATATTGGATAGGATAAATATTATCACTGCCTTTGACGTTGTTCCAGATAAGGGTGCAGCTTATATCCACTTAAAAAAATAGTCTATGGCCACAATTATAGTTCGGCAACCACCAGAGGCCATAAGAAGGGGCCCAACTAAATCTAGTCCTCGTCTGTCAAAGGGTATTGGTTCAGATAGTGATTCTATAGGAACTGCCGGGACATGTATTTCATTTCTATATCTTTGACAAAGATTGTATTTTCTGACCAAATACTTAGCATCTGCCATTATGGTGGGCCAGTAGTATCCTACTAACAAAACTCTCATGGTTAAAGCTTTGTAACCATATTGTGTTGACCCCTCTCCATCATGTAATTCAGATAAAATATTTTGAGATTATTCAAAACCAAGGTAGCGCAAAAAAAACATGCTGAAAGAATTTTTATAAAGAACTTTTCTCAACATCAGGAAACCAAGAGTCTTGTATTTTAATTTCTTGGAAAAAATCTTATCCAAAGGTTTTTTGGTAATAAACCGTTGGACTTCATATCTCCAATCTTTGGATGGTATGTCGAATATGTTCATACTCTATTTAACTTCGCCCTTCTTTACTTGAATTGAGTTAATAGAAGGATATTCTTGCATAAAGATTCAAGATGATGCTTTAGAGTAAGCTATGGTGGCCAAGGAATCTTCCATAATGTTTTCAGATCTGAGGATATGTTTATATCGGATGTCTATAAAACTTGTGGTAATTTCCTTTAGCACTTATAGATACTTTATCAAATGATATTTTTTTTGTTTCGGACTGCCCTTTAGCCTTATGAATAAGTAATTGAGAATCACTTATTAACCTGATTCTTTTTGCTCAACTTAATTGAGCTAACCTCAAACCAGCTATGGCTACTTCGTATTCTGACTCATTATTGGATGCTCTGAAACAAAATCATATAGCTTGGTACATGATGTCATCATTGGTGAGGATAATAATTGCCTGAGGGTAGGCTAGTAATTTCAAGTGGAGTTTCAAGGTGGTGTATGGGTGTTTAACGGTGGTGTATGGGTGTAGAGAGATGATTAAGCAGCTTGATAGCAGTTAATTCTCATTACCCATAGTTAATGCTGGTGGTTGGGTATTTATAGTATGATGTTTGGGCCCTTATGGGCTTTCGGGTCATGTTTAATGGACCCGGGTCATGATTAAAGACCCATGAGCTCTATGCAGGAGAGCAAGTAGCTTAGTCAGAAAGTGTTTAGGTTTTTTAGTACTTTAGTCATAGGTCGAACAGTCTTAAGTTTATAGTGTCCAAGGTAATCTGTCCGGAAGTAATCTATCCGATTTATGTCCTTGTAGTCTGTCCGGTGTTCGGAGAGACTTAGACTGATTTACCCTTCAGGGGAGTCATGCTGAATTCAGACTCATCAATCATAAGGGGAATTTAAATAGACCCCAGCTCCACATCGCATCGTACTAGATCTGCCATATGTCCGGACTACCCAATCTTTATGAAACTTATTACCTTGAGCTTCCTCATAAGGTCTCTCAGCATGAAATTCTACTAAAAAATCAGCTACAACTTGAGCCTTGATTGCAGTTCAAGGTGCAAAGTCGATATCATAGTCTCCAAACTCAACTGACCATTTAGTCATTACTCCTGATATATCAGCCTTTGTTGTACATTCTTTGAAGGAAAAGATGTCTGAACCGTGATAGAGTATGCTTGAAAGTAAGGTCTCATTTTCTTAGCTGCTATCACCAGTGTCAAGGCCAATTTTTCTAACTTCAAATACTTTTTCTCAACTTTGAATAAACTCTTGCTTATATAGTATATCGAACGGGGGTAATTATCCACTTCTCTTACCAGTACAATACTTACTGTATACTCTGATACAACCAGATATATATGAATTATTTATCCTTAAATAGGCTTGAGTAATGTCTTAGGAAAAGACAAAAGTTTTTTTATTTTAAGGAAAGCTTAATCACACTGTGGGGACCAATTGAAGTTTTTAGCATTCCTTAACACTTGGAAAAACTTGGAGCACTTGTATGATGATCTAGAAATGAACCAATTTAAAGCAGCTAATCTTCTTGTTAGTATATGGACTTTTTTAGTATTCTGAGTTGGATCCATGGCTAATAAAGCATTTTACTGATCCAGATCAGCTGAATCTTTTTTTCACTTATAATGTATCCTTGAAACTTACCAAATCGGACTCTGAACGTACACTTCTTTGGTTTTAACTTCAAGTTGATAGCCTCTAGGTTACAAAACGCTTCTTGGAGATTAGATATGTGATCTTCCTCCTTAGGGCTTTTCACCATCATGTCATCTATGTACACGTCTATATTTCTGCCAATTTGGTTGGTAAATTCCTTATTCACCAACCGTTGATAAGTGGCTCCAGCATTCTTTAATCCAAACGGCATCACCTTATAGAAATGAATCCCCCTATCAATAATAAAAGTAGTATGATCTTGATCATTGTCGGATCCATTTGTATCTGATTATACCGAGAGAAAGCATCCATAAAAGATAATAACTTATTTCATGATGTAAAGTCTAGCGGCTGGTGTATCCGGGGCACTAGGAAAGGATCTATGGGGCAATCTCTATTAAGATCTGTGAAGTCAATACACATACTCCATTTCCCATTCTTTTTCTTGACTAATATTGGATTAGTTGTCTAAAGAGGATATTGAGATTCCTTAATATGCCCCATTTTGGTTAATCGATCTACTTGTTGCACAATCACTTCAGATTTTTCTCTAGATAAACCCTTCTTCTCTGTACTACTGGCTCAACATCATATCAGACTGATAGCTTGTGACTAATCACATCGGCTGACACTCCTATCACATCTTTATTACACCATGCAAATACATGTAAATTGTTAGATAAGAAGGATAATAATTTTGTTATAACTTTAATGGTAATTAACCCTGATATTTTTGCCTTCTGTCAGGCAATGCATTTCAACTTCTTCAACCGGAATTACAGTGTTGAGGGCCTCCCTCGGATCATCTCTTTCATTTTTATTGGTTGAAGGATCTACTAACTGCTATTCTTTGTTAATTTTCTTTACTGTCTCTAATGTTTTTGAGGCAAGAGCAGTGGCATAGCATTCACGAGCTACTTTCTAGCTGCTTCGGACAACACCCACTTGACCTTCCCCAGCATATTTTAAACATTGGTGGATAGTGGAAGCCACCACATGCATCTTGGAAAGCCAAGATCTACCGAATATGGCGATGTAAGACGTTCGACAATCAACCACAACGAACAACACCCTTGCCATTTTTTAAATAGTCTTTTACCCAATAATACGTCCTCTTCAAATCCCTGATGACATCGCCGGAACTTCCCGTAACGCCTACAATGGTTTTGTTCGAACCTTGGAGGATCGAAGGGTTTTTCATTTGTCTATAAGTAGTAAAAAACAATATATTTTCCCAACTACCTGTATCGACCCAAATCCGACATATGTTATTGCCCGTAATAGATGCACTGATCACAACAACATCTTCATGTGGGCCTGCAATATTTATTAAATCATCTTTATCAAAGAAAATGAATGGAGCAGGGTCTTGGTAAAGATGTGTGGACGTTTTGCCCTCTATCTGAGTTGTCAAACTAAAAACATGTCTTTTTCTTAAAAAACTTAAGGGTGTTATTGCAGTGTCTCCACCAAAAATGGTCAATGATTCAAAAACATTGCGCAGATTGAACAACTGCAGCCTTATCTAATATTACCCCAACTTGATTCTGATTTGGATCAAGATCGAGATATTTAGTGTCTACATCGAATCTTTCCACAATCTTCATGTTGTCTTCTTGTCTGGATGCCCACATACTTTGCCCTGGACCACTTGGTGAGGTTGTTCAGGGTGCATTGTTATTAGGTTGAGGTTTGGTATTATCTTGTCTAATGCACCCTTATTTTTTTAACAAAGGCACCCAATTTTCCTCTCTCAATCATATTTTTTACTTCTTTCTTTAAAGCTATATAGTCGTGTGTATCATGACCCACATCATTATGGTATTTATGGAAACGAGTACTCTGACTTCCTGTAGGAGACTAAATTGGGGTTGGCCTTCTAAAATGCACAACATTCCTGGTTTTATCATATATCGTGGCCACACTTTCACCCAGTTTGACAAACCATTCAGGTTGAACCCATTGGCCCCTCTAGGGTCTAGCTTGTTGGTTTTGGTTAGATTGATTTTTTTGGGCCGATGTGATCTAATTCAAAATATTTTGGCCTATAATTAACAGTAGCTTGAGATTGGCTAGTAGCTTGGGGAATTGATGTTGTAGCAGCATACCTGTTCTAGTGCGGTACTCTAGAATTCTTACTTTCTTCAACCGTAATTTGTTTTCCAACTTAATTTAACAATCCTCCCCAAGTAATCGCCTTCTTCCGAGTTACTACATTGGCCAACATGCCCGGATATAATCCTTGTCTTAAAGAGGTGATAGCCATTTATTCAAAACAATTAGCTAACCCATTTTTTGTATTCACAAATCGACTGATATATTCTTTTAATGACTCGTTCGGATCTTGGACACAATGGATAATAATGTCACTATTCCCTTTGAGCTCCTTGTTTCCCACAAATTTCCTTTTAAAAGCCACCCAGAACATATCAAAAACATTTATAGATCCTTGCTGGAGACCGTTATACCATTTTAGGGAACTTTCTTTAAAGGTTTGTGAGAGATCCCGACATAACAACTTGTCATCATCATCCAAGTTCATCATAAAGAATTGAAATTGCTCGAGGTGGTTATCTGGATCTTTACTTCCATCATACTTCTCCATTTTAGAACTATCAAATCGTCTGGGAAGATATCCGGAGATTTGTTTTGAGGACAATGGGGATTACCTCCAGTCATGACTTCGGCTAAATATTGTATCTTCATCAGGAGTAGCAAAAATACATGGTTCGCATTAAATTGCAAATTTATCACTCAATAGATGATTAATGTCGTCATCTGCTAAATCCTTTACTTTTTCTTGACTTTTATTCCTTTTTATTTTGCATTTCCTGTCTCTTTTTCTTGTATTCTTCTTAGTTAACCTCAATTTCTTTATTTTGACAGCCTTCGTCACTACTGGATGAAAGAGTCTCATCAGATTCAGAATCAGTGGACGAACCATCAGAAGAATCTGATGCACTCATAACTCGTTTAGCCCGATACATCTTTTTAGATTTAATATGCGCATATAGGGACTGTTCACTTTCACCATGCTCATCAACAGACACACCACATGCATCGACATTTCTTTCACTTCTTTTTTAGCTCGCTTTTGGGCCCTTAGAGCTTCAATTTCAGCCTTTAATTGATCACGTTCATCCTACATGAAATGTCTTTCATCTGTGTTGTGATTGACATGAGACACACACGTGTGCTCATTATTATCTCTTACACCTTCATCTTCAGGAGGCGAAATATCCTGCATGTTAAGATTCATGCTTTGATGATGTCCAAACTACGATTTCTACTTGCTGGTTTTGAATAAAGCTATTCAGGCACCTTCTACTTCCATTGTGGTCGCCAATCTTGTGTGGATCATTGATAATCGGAGGGTATTTTGGGTAGTTTATTAGTAGAGTATTATATTTCTAAGTAAGAGGTAGAGAGATAAAAGAGGTGTGTGCTTGTATTTAATATTCCTAGAAAAAGTCCAACCCTCTTAATGATGTTTGTTGGGATTTATAGTTGTTTTTTCATTGACCCATGGGCCTTATGGGTCAAACCTTGTAACTAGGTCATTGGTATGAGCCCCCCAAGGCCCAATAGACTAACTACTAGGCATGCAGCTGAGTCATGGTTCCACTCCAACTATTGTTCCTCTATCAATCTTTTATTTGGATTGTCTGGAAATCCCTTCGGATATTATTAGGATTAGTAGAGATATGCTTCCAACAATATCCGAACTAATCAAAGGATAACCCCCAATTCATCCACGTTGAATTTAACTACAAAAATATGACAAAAACGTTCCATGTAACCATAGCATATGCCAAATGTCAAAGGTATCTTAGAATGGACTTATGGAATAACCTTAGATACCTTGGTATATCTTCTAAAGAATGTTTGGTCATGGGGGACTTTAACACTATGTCTTCTTCTCATGAGCAGCTCAACTGCTCTACCTTGTCTTTGAGAAGTCAAGATGACTTTAATGAGGCTTTAAGAGACTGAAACTTAAAAGATGCTATCTATTCAGGTTCTAAATTCACTTGGACCAATAAATCCAAGTAGAAAAAGCTTGATTGGGGTTTATTCAATCAAACCTTGACTGATTTCTTTATAGAAATAAAAATAGTTCACTTAGCTAGAAGTTTCTCCAATCACACTCCTATTAGCACCACTATCACCAATGATCTTCCTAAAACCAAAACTCTTTTCCAGGAATTTTTGTCTATTTTTTACCAAAGTTAGTCTCAAGATATAATTGTTAATCGTAGTAATATTTTTGGTATAAATGTAAAAAACTCAAAACTATTCTTAAATTATGGAATAAAGATTGTTTGGGCAATATTTTTTATGCCATAATTGTTGCTAAAAACTCTGTTAATTCTCTTGAGGCCATCTATCAAATCTCCCAATCTATTGAAGACAAGAACAAATAAGACAAATATAAGATCACCCACCTCCACTATCTTGCAAAGATGAAGCCTATTGGCTTGTAAGAAGCCACACTAACTGGATTATAGATGTTATTTCAAAACTATGTTAAAATAAAAAACAGAAAAAATAAAATCAATATCATCTATGATCAGGGTGTGTGGTTAACTGACCCAAATCAAATTTGTGATTGGTCTGAATTGTATTACAAAACCTCCCTTACTGACCTCCCAAGTAACGTAGATCTTAACTTTCTTCAAAAATTTATATTCTAAGTTAATCAGGGATGATGACAACGAAAATCTTATGTATACTCATAATCTGGATGAAATTCACGAGGTTGTTTTGAATCTCAGTAGTTCCAGTGTTGTTGGTATTGATGGGTACAATAGCACATTCTTTAAAACCTGCTGACACATTATAAAGATAGATCTTTGTGCGACTATCCAGTCTTACTTCCATGGTCACAATCTTCCTCATGTTACCCTAACTACGTTAATTTGTCTTATTCCCAAATCCAACAATCGTAGCTCTTGGAAAGAGTTTAGACCCAACAGTCTATTCACTTATCTAAACCGAATCATTTCGAAAATCCTCAATAATAGACTTGTTATTCTTCTTTTAAAAATTAATTCAAAAGTCCAAGGGGGTTTTATCCTTGAAAGAGACATTCAAGACAACATTCTCTTAGCCAAAGAATTGGTTCATGATAGTAATCATAAAACTAAAGGTGTTAACATTATCATCAAGGTTGACATGAGTAAAGCCTTGATAAAATATCCCATATCTTTATCCTAAGAATCCTAACACTTTTTGGTTTCTCAAATGAATTTATTAACATGATTTCTAGAATGATTAATAATGTGTCCATTTCTATTTTGATTAATGGTGAATCTATAACCTATTTTGAAACTAAGAGAGTGAAAAGACAGAAGGATCCACTGTCATGTAGTCTTTTTATCATTACCGAAAAGTATCTAATTCGAGGCCTTAACAATTCGTTTAATGAGAATAAATCTTTCACTTACAAGACTAGAAGCCCCGTCATCATTCCTTACCTTGCCTTTGCGGATGACCTTCTCATCTTCACCAATGGCCTTCCCTTTTCAATTGACTCTTTAGCCTACTTTTTGCATCACTACCAACCGTTTTTTGGTCAATTTATTAATAAAAAAAAGACCAAAATTATATCTTCTGTTAGACTTGATCAAAACAGAAGAAATAACATTAAAATCAAATCTGGTTTCTCCATGAGTACCCTTAAATCTACATACATTAGTGTTTATCTTCATTCTAATAACAAGTCTATTGATTTTGATCCTCTTGTCACTAAAATAAGAGATAGATTTAATGATTGGGCTGGTAATCACCTATCATATGGTGTAGATTAATTCTTATTAAATCTGTTCTTATGGCTCTTCCATTGTATTAGATTCAAAATAGTATAATTCCTAATAATGTTATCTCTGGAATTTAAAGGTTTTGTTACTAAATTTTTGCGGAATCCTTCTCTCGAAAACATATCTATTCACTAGACATCATAAACTAACATTACTAAACCCTTTGATGAGGGAGGATTGAATATTAGATATCTAAATGACTTACGAGACACTTATTTTTTTCAATGAGTTAACTACATGTCCAGCATTTATTGTAAGAAATATCACCATTTACAAGCGAGCTATGCTAATCACCTTTTCGTTACCTTGAAAAAACTTATCAAAATAAGGTATATTGTTGATAATTTCATGTACTGGAGGTTTGGCACTGGTGATGTGGACTTTTGGCTCAAAAATTAGTGCAAATATTCTCATTTTATCAAGCTGGCCTACAATAGAGACAACTATTGGTATAACAAAAGTTCTATTAGTTCATTTTGGAATAGAGAAAACTGGAATTTTCAAATGCTTAGAGATCAGGTCACTCCTATGATAATCAGAAACATAAATAAGCTTACTATCAATGAGCAGATTGAAGAAATATCTATTTGGTTACTCTCTAAGTACGGTCAATTTAAAACTAAAGATACTTGGCACTATATAAGGCTTAAGAATAATAAGTCTAAATTATTCAGTAGCCTTTGGAACAATATATATCTCAAGAAGTGTTATTTTTTATGTTAGATGTTACTTAATTGATGGATTTCAACTGTCAGTGTTACTAAAAAAGATATATTCATCTTGTCTTTAAGTGTCAGCATTGTGATAACATCGAAAGTATCAATCATATTTTTGTGGGCTGCTTAAACTCGTGGCTAATCTGGTCTTATTATACTAACCTATTTGATATAAACAATGGGAGTCACATGACTTATTCTCAATTGTTAAGGTGGTGGTTTTGGTGCATCAACAAATAAATCTATATCAAAACTATTGTGTCTGTTATTATAAGTAGGGTCATTTGGGAGTTTAAAATGATGCTAAACACAAGGATATCAAGCACTCCACTATCAATGTCATCATTTATACTAACCAAATGATCATTAATCGTGATTAGGCTAATCTTCTTAAGAGATCCCACTAGAGGCATGATGGAATTTTTTAACTATTATTATTGGATGTTACAATCATCTAAACATCACCAAGAAAGTATATATTATGAATTGGACTTATCTTGCTTCCAAAAGATTCAATTGAATCTTGATGGTTCATGCTTGCCTAATGGTGAAGCCAGTGATAACGGTATTTTACGGGGCAATAAAAGTAACATAATTAAGGGCTTTGGTAGGCTCTATGGTATAACTACTACAATTGTGGGTAAAGTCAGATCAATTTTAGATTGTCTCATCATATGTAACAGTTTGAATATTAACCATGTTGATATCGAAACTGATTCGAAAATCCTGGTTGATTTATTCTCTTTCGACAATCATCTTTGGACTCTCAAACGTTGCCTAGCATATTGCAAAAGTCTTATGGCCCCTAACATGGCTCTATTGCACATCTATAGGGATCAAAACAAAGCGGCTCACCAAGTGGATCCTTAAATGTAAAATAAAGCTTGATTTCAGTCAACCTCAAGCTCATATTCTCTTAAGAGCTATAACATTTATGGAGAACTTGGGTTTAGACTACATTAGACTCACTAACTAATCATTTGACTTTCAATTTTCTTAAACTAAATTTATTATCCTAATGTTTCAGGTTTTGAACAATTTTAGCAAGTTATTCCTCACTAGTCTTATTGTTTATTTTCAGTTCTATAATAAATATGCAGGTAAATCTAAGAAGAATATACTTGAGATGTCATGATTCATTGTTAGCTGAAAAGAAATGAAACTGGAGTTATCTTATAAATTTATTAAGATCTCTCATTTGAAGCAATTCCTTCTCATAATCTGCAAAATTGAGCATTGCCTATCTTCCCCTTCCAATTAAGCCGTTAATTGATTAATTTGAAGTTTTCTAATGAGATCCCAAAGATGATGTGATCTCTTAAAGCTTCCAATTATTGTAGCTTGATCTCTGAGTCATCCTTTCTTACTACTTTCCAGCTCAAGATTCTATCTGAAATCATATCTTGTTAATCAAGCAAAAGGTCTGCTTTATTTTGGTTGAAGCTTCGCAAATTGAGATCCTTAAGCTCTTTAGACTTTATGATGTTCAATATTATTTCTTCATCTGGAGCAAAAAAAACCTTCCTAATCGACATGCAATTCTCTTTCGGTCTTCATAATGCCTTGATCTAAACAGTCCCTTCAACCTATAGCTGAGAATTTTGAAACCCTTGATTTTTCATAAACCCTTTCTCCATTTTTAAAGTTCCTTTCCTAATCAATTTCACTCTTCTGTGGAAGTCATCAGTTCTTTAAATTTTCATTTCCCCTCCAGCCGAAGTCTTGAGACTATGGAGCATCTTGTAATTTTCCCTTGAAATGAGTTTTTCAGGTCTTTGTATCTTATTTTTATCTTTTGGCGCATTTATCTTCTAAAATATCGTATACCTTTCTTTTAATTAATAAAATTCTAATTTTCTCGAAAAAAAAATAGTCATAAATTGGGAAAACTATTCCAATATATTATATGATTCTTTGCTATTTATTTATCTCTTACAATTAAATTTATCTAAGAACATCAAAAAAGAACACACACGATAGTATCTTTAAAAAAACATCAATCAATAGTATTTAAACTTCAATTGGTCAGCAAAACACCAAATCAGATTGACAATATAACCTCAAAAAGCCAATAAATGATCAACCTAATTAGAGAAATATTAAAATTACAATTAACCAGCATTATTTTTCTTTTTTCAATGATACAATAATCCTCACTCATTCTAATGGTAACCACAATCGATTCTTGAAAGAATTCTAATTTTAACAAATAAAAATTCGATTATAATCTTGACAATCTAGATTTAATATACACTTATTCGGAATATTTAGTCAGAAATTATAAAAAAAAAGATATAAAAAAATCATACATAGATCGAGAAATAAAAAAAATAGATGTTAGAAATAAAAAACGAAGACGAAGTTGGATATGATTTTATAGAGAAAATAATTTAAAACGATGAAGATGAAAATTTGTGGTAAAAAATCTATGATATTATATAATTAGTACGAATATTTAGAATATAAAAAAAAACTGAATAATTAAATGATATTTGGCTATCATATTTAAATAGTACGTTGGATGATTAAGTAACTTTAGTTTTGTGTATATTTTGATATTTCTTTTACTTTTAACCTGGTTAAAGTTTGTCTTATCAAATATTAAATCACTCTAAATGTATCAAAATAAATATCTTTCATGATCCAGTTAAAAAAATCAACTTATATATTTGAGATGAGTGAAGTTATCGAGGGTCTAAGAAATCCAAGAAATGTATTTTCTATCCTCTAAGAATTCTTATACATGTCTAGGTTCGACTTCTTCTTTGAAGTCTTTTTTAGAAGAAAATAAGTATAAGGATATCGTGGGTTGGAACTACTTATTCATAAGGAGATTCATCGTGTTACATTTGAAGATTGGAAATAAGGATTCAACATTTAGGGTTCAAGAACAGAAGATCCTTAAATCAATATCTGGGTGAGGTGATTCGTTTAAGTAGAAAAAAGGATATGCAATTCGTATCTGGATTTCATCAAATTCGAAAGACTCAAATCTTACTCAAGCTTTGTTAATCAAGACTTGATGAAGAATTAGGATTTCAACAATTGGGGTTTTACCCCAATCGTCATAAACAGTCTCGCAGAATTTGAGAAGGATAAAGAAAATGAGCTCAATGGTGGAAGTAGATTCAGCAAAACAACAAAAATTTGGTAAATAATGAAAATCAGTTAGATTATCAAGGAAAATCTTGCAGACGAGATAAAAATATTGGTGTGTTGCCTCTGTACAAGGATATGAACATCAATTCCATCCTCTCAACAATAATCTTTCGAGCACTCAGATTCTCAGTAGCAAAACGATATCTTACAATGAAGTTGTTTGGCTTAATATAATCAACAAGATAATCATTCATGAAGAGGTTGTCATCCGCAATAAAGAGACTTTAAGGCAATTAGCTAACTGCAAAAGATAAGTTTTTTTTACTAAACGTTAGTGTGTATACTTTGGTTGCTAAATTTTCAGTAGGTAGACCAAATTTAAATGTTATAAAATAATTTTTAAACAAACTGAAACTGAAAGGTGAAGTCAATCTTTCTATACTTGACAAATGACATGTTTTTATTAAATTAATAAATGTAAAAGACTTAAAAATTCTCTGAAAAATGAATGTCCAGTATTTTGACCACGTTTCATGAGATTAATTAAATAAGAACTAAACTTTAGCACTAAAAAGGAATTCCTAGTTATCCTTGTGTGGATAACTTTTCCAAAACTTCCTATTTATCTTTACAGCATAGATACTATAAAACAAATATAACCAAAGTATTAGGTACTCCATTGGACAATGGATACCCAATAAAAACTTTGTCAGACATAACTATTGTCATGCTTGGATATAACTATATATATCCAAGCCTACCAATAAAAAATTATGGATAAAATTTAGTGACCATGAGGGTTAATGGATAGAGATTATATATGGGGACATCCCAGTATATTGTCTAGACTGTTACCACATGGGTCAGCAATCAACAATGTTAAAAAACATTTAAAAAATCTAAAGCAATTAAATATTATAATTCAGTTAATTCAGAGGACCAAATGATGAAAAAGATATATGTAAAAAATACTGAGGTTAGGGTTCATAAACTAAAATCTATAGTTATGAAAGAAACTAATATAGAACACCCTAAAGAAAAGATAGCAGAAATGGTTTCTAATAATATCACCAGTAACAAAATAAATAAATTCATGAAAGCATGAAACAAAACTCTAAATTTATTTATCTCAATAACAAATTATTGGTTGAGCATAATTTACAAAATAATTGGTTCTCTCTAATCCATAGAAATTGGAAAAAGATTTTAGTGTTTAAATGACTCATCTGATGATGAGGATCACTCAAACTCTCTACATTACACTTCAACTGAAAGTCTTCCAGTTTCACCTAACAAACAAAGGAATATGGATAATGTCATCAAGCAGAAATTCAACATGTTCAAACCTAAACAGTTGTTTCGTACGAGCAAAATAATTGATTCCAAAGAGTCAAAATCACCCCCCCCCATCTTCTAATATAAATGACGGTTAAAATACTAAATTGGAATATTAGAGGATTAGGAAATACAAACTCAATTAGAAGATTAAAATATTTTACCTAAAATTGAGAAGATATAGTTCATGGTTATCCAATAAACTATGAGCGCAAAGCTTAGATTTGATCAAACTCTGAAAAAACTTGGTTGTCACCATCAAATTACTGACACGAATAATAATATATGGGTATTGTGGAAGAATCTATTTAAGGTTAATGTAGTTTTTGATGAATATCAACTTAAGCACCGTAAAGTCTCTTATTTAAACATGAATCAAGACTTTAATGTATCTATTATATATGCAAATGTTCTAGAATCAAAAGAATCCCTCCTTGGGATGGTTTGAGAGATTTATCTAGCAATCCATTGGAGTGGATTGTCATGGGTGACTTTAATTATATAACAAACTCAACTAAGCAATTTCCATGCTCAACTTTGTATTTACGAAGTCTTAATGTCTTCAAACATACAATTTTAGACTTTTCCTTTGATGATGATGGTTTTATTGGCTCTTTTTCACTTGGACTAACAATATTTCTTATGAACGATACAATCAAAACTTATTTTGACTTAATCCAAATAAAACACTTAGCAAAAACATGCTCCTGATAATACTCTTTTGTGGATAACATTAGCCAACAATTCTTGGAAACCAAAATCCTCATTCAAGTTCCTAAATATGTGGATTCAACACCCTGAATTCTACAAAACCATTAAAAAAACTTAAGTTATCCTTTAAATCTTTGGAAACATTTTTAATATTGACGCCAAAGCTGATGAGGAAGTTAGTTTTTATAAAAATAAGTATCAAATTTCACAAAACATTGAAGATAAGTCAAAGTTGTCTAAATCTAAAGCCAATCACCTTTTTCTCTTGGCAAGAGAATAAGCTTATTGGGAGCAAAAGAGCTGCATTAGCTGGTTAAAACAGGGTGACAAAAACACAACTCTCTTCTATAATTTTGTAAAGATAGACAAATGAATAATATAATAAATAGTATCCGACATGAGAATATTTGGATTGATGATCATAACTAAATGAGTGAATTATATGTAGAATATTTCAAAAATATTCTTGCAAATAATAACTGTGTTAATAAATATGGTGATTCACTTGAAATCATTCTCAATCTAATATTAGAATATGACAACACTACTCGATTGGCCATTCCATCATCTGATGAAATATACAATGTTGTTAAGATAATGGAAACTAATAGTGTTGTTGGTCCATGTGGATTTAACGTAACATTTTATCAAACATGCTGGTATATTATTAAAAATGACATTTGTTTAGCAATTAGAGAATATTTTAAAGGTAATATTGGTCCTAATGGATTTTTTGCTACTACCATATGCATGATTTCCAAAATTGTCAACCCAAAATAGTGGAAAAACTTCAGATCTATAAGTATTTTCACTATTTTTACCAAAATCTTGTCTAAAATTATTAATGATAGACTTTCTTTAATTATTCAAAAATCATCTCGCATGAACAAGGTGTTTGTTCATGGGAGAAACATCCATGAACAAATCTTGCTTTCTCATGAGATTATTCATTATATAAATAAAAAAATCAAGAGGTAATAATATTGTTCTTAAAATAAATATGACAAAAGCATTTGATAAAATCTCTCATAGATTCATTCTGGATATTATGAAAGCTTTTGGTTTTCAAAATAACTTTGTAAATCTAATAAAAAACAACATTAATTCTATGTTTCTCTATGTTTTACTTAAATGGATAAATATATGGATACTTTCAAAGATTGAATGAAATTAAACTGGAGGATCCAATCTCCTTAAGCTATTTATAATAGTTGAAGAATTTATCATAAGAGGAATTAATAATCTATTCGATAAGCATCAGGAGATGCTATACAAAACAACAGGTCAAATGAATATTAATTATTTGACTTATGTCGGGGACTTTGACATCAATGTAAATGAATCAAAGAATAATGTCATTAGATTGAATCATTTCTTAAATTTTAATTAAAATATATATGGTCAAAGTATCAACATTGACAAATCGAGTTTAATCACTTCTCCTAAGTTAAGCTCCCACATAATTAGAGTCTTTGAAGAAATCACTTGTTTCAAGTATAAAGCTTTACCAATTAAATACCTTGGTATATACATTGATAACAATAATAAGATCAATAAATATGATGATTTGGTCCATAAAGTAGGCTTAAACCAATGAATGAGATTTTGTATCCCTGTCCTTTGGTGGCAGACTAGTACTGACTCAATCAGTACTAATGGCCCTGCCCAATTATTATATAAAATATTGTACCCTCCCTAAAATTATGATTAACAGAATTGGAAATCTATTAAATATATTTCTTTGTGGCTCAAAAGAGCTAACTAATACAATCCACTGGTCTCAATGGGATACTGTTTGCCTCCAATTTAAGGAGGGTGGATTGAATGTGAGAAAGATCAGTGATTTACAGGATAGTTATGCTTGTAAACTCGGGTTTAACTTCAGGGAAAACAAAACCCTTTAGGCTAAGTATACGAACTATGTTTCTTGTAAAACCATACATTCTTTACAACTCAAAACCACAATTCAAGGTTCTATAACTTAGAGAAGATTAATTAGAATTAAAAAAATCGTTAAACCAAATATCCTATGGATTTTAGGAAATGGAAAAATAGACTTTTGGTTAGATAAGTGGTTTAAAAAGATGTCTTTAATTCAATTATCTAGATTTCTGAAAATAATGGCAGGTATAACTCTGATAGTGTGAACATCTTTTGGGAGAATAACGCTTGGAATATGAATAAACTAAGAACAAACGTCACCCTATAGACATAAGCAAGATCCAAACTCTCAAAATACATAATGATATAGAAGGTAAATTAATTTGGGCTTTAGGATCTTCTAGAAAATTTGAAACTAAGTCTATATGGAACCACATTAGACAAAAAAACCTCAATCTCAGTTCTGTTTACAAAACATTAGCACAATTATACCTCCGCTAAGTTTTCATTTCTGCTTTGGAAAGCCTTAAAGGTTGGATATATGTCGATGCCAACCTTCAAAAGAAAATGTTCACCTTAGTTTCTAAATGTTTATTCTGTAACAATGTTGATACAATTAACCATTTATTTGTTATCGAGAAATCAGATCATTACTAGAACAAACTATATTATTAGCACAAACTATTTTCAAAATTGTTATTTGTATAAATATATCAAGATCCTTGGAGAACAATGCATGATATCCATAATAGTAAAAGAATCTATTATTAGCACAAACTATTTTCTTTTTTTATCTATTTATCACACACAATCGAAAATCCCCTTATCACCATACAGCTTCGATACTACGTTACAGCCTTTGATATCAAGTCAAGCCTTCGACGGTGATCTTGCCGTCGTCACTTTGAGCCTATAATTAATAAGTTTTCGCTTAAGCTCATAGTTGATGAGTCCGAATTCAGCATGCTCCCCGAACAAGGGCAAATCGGTCTAGTCTCTCCGGATACCGGACAGGTTGCATGGACAGGGATCGAACAGGTTATTTGGACCGGACAGAATCCTGTGAACATTGTGAACTTAAGGCTGTTCGAACTATGACAAAAGTACTAAAAAACCTAAACACTTCTTGACTAAGCTACTTGCTCTCCTACTTAGAGCTCATGGGTCTTTGAACATGACCTGGGTCCATTAAACATGACCCGAAAGCCCATAAGGGCCCAAACATTATACTATAAATACCTAACCACCCGCATTAACTAGGGGTAATGAGAATGAACTGCTACCAAGCTGCTTAATCATCTCTCTACTCTCTACTCCAACCGTTAAACACCCACACACCACCGTTAAACACCCACACACCACCGTTAAACACCCGCACACCACCTTAAAACTCCACTTGAAATTACCGGCCTACCCTCAGGAAATTATTATCCACACCAAATTGGCGACCACAGTGGGAGGAGAAAGGTGCCTGAATCAAGCATTCAAAACCTGCCAAGAAATTCTGTCCGTATGAATCCGGACAATCCAGAGCTTCCACCGGCTTTGCTTGAAGTGGTGAAAGAGAATGATGAGTACACTGTCGAAGAGCGTGACAGACTAAAGTGTGAAATAGAAGCTCTGAGGGCTGAGAAGGCCAAGATGGGCGTGAAAAAAAAATCCAAAGCATCGGTTGCTCATCATACCGATAACCCCAGAGAGCATGAGGCTTCTAAAACTCATGTGAGCACCAAAAAGACTCATGCTAGTTCCAAAAAGTCTCACCGGTCCAAGCCTGTGGAGAGTTCTGACTCGAGCTCAGAATCTTCAGGTAGCTCTTCGGACAGCGAGGGAAATGAAAAATCCTTGTCCTCTAGCAGCGATGAGGGTTGAACCAGGAAAAAGCAAAAGCAGGTTAAGAAATACTCAAGAAAAAGAGACCACCATGGAAGAATGAAAAGGCATATTGGTAAGGGATCATCTCATAGCCGGAGGCATGTGGACCGGATGCTGATGGATCCCTTTGCTTTCCACGATGAGCCATGTATCTTTGCAACTCCCAATGAGGATACTATGTTCAGTCGTGGAAGGAATTGGAGGCAGTCTCCACTGTCTTCTAAAATCATGTCCGGAAACCTCCCCAAGAGGTTTGACAGCACTAAAATGGAGAAGTACGATGGCAGTACTGATCTGGACAACCATCTGGAGCAATTCAAGAACTTCATGATGAACTTTGATGACGATGATAAACTACTGTGTAGGGCATTCTTCCAGTCATTTACGGGGAGTGCTCTGAAATGGTACAACAGCCTGCCTCAGGGTTGTATTAAAGATTTTGATACGTTTTGGGTGGCCTTCCGAAGGCAGTTCGTAGGGAGTAAGGAGCTGAAGGGCAATGGAGACACCATAATCCATTGTGCCCAGGAGCCAAATGAATCCTTAAAAGAATACATAAGCCGCTTTGTGAACACAAAGAATGGGTTGGCTGATTGCTTTGAACAGGTAGCAATAGCATCCCTGAGACAGGGTTTGAACCCAGGCAATCTAGCTGATTCGGTAACCAGAAAGAAGGCTATGACATGGGGAGGGTTGCTGAATCAGGTTGGCAAACAAATAAACGTCGATGAAACAAAGAAAACCAGGGTGCACCGGCAGGTAAGATCCACCCCAGTGGCACCAACTCCAAATCAAAACCAGTCCGGGAACAAAGCAAGAGAAACCGGACAGGGGCATGGTAGGGCAAAAGCTCAGTCTCAGCCAGCTGCTCCTGCTCAAAGTCAACAATCTAGAAACAAGAGAGGGCCATGGGTCCAACCGGAGTGGTTCGCAGAGTTAAAAGAAAGTGTGGCCACTATCTTTGATAAAACAAAATATAAGGTACATTACCGGAGACCAGCAACTTTGCAGTCTCCTAGAGAGCATCGTAACAACTCCTTTTTCCAATATCACAATGATATTGGCCATACCACTGATGATTGCATTGAAACAAGAGGTTCAAAACCTGATTGAAAGGGGGAAGTTGGGAGCATACGTTAAAAGAAGAGGAGGCAACAAGCCTGACAACACTCACCGGGTTGGTCCAAGTAATGCTGCCCCGGAGGGGGCCATGGTTATAGTTGAAAGGTTTGATGTGGAATCTGAATACTTGGATCCTGATCCAACTCGAAACAGAGTGGGTGCTATTGAGGAGTGTTCTAGATCGGTCTCCGGGCTTATTAAGTTTTTTGAGTCGCTTACAATTTTTGGAGGGGACACTATGACGGCTCCTACTGCTTCTTCGAGAAAGAGGCATGTTCATAATTTAGCCTCCCAGCTAGAAGGAGGCATGACATCTTATCAGTCACTGAACTCATTCCCCTTCATTGTCTTTGATGAGGATGATTTGAGAGACATTGCTGGCCCTCATGAGGATGCTGTTGTCATAGGAGCGTCTATAGGGGGCAATGAAATAAGGCCAATCCTGGTGGATACTGGAAGCTCAGCCAATATCCTTTTCCTAACCACTTATAAGAAAATGAAAAATCCAGTAGTGATTCAAAAGTCGGACAGGTCAATCGTGGGCTTCACGGGCAGCTCAGCCGATGTGATCGGAGAATTCGAAGAAGAGGTGTTATTGGGCAGGGGCCCTTTCAAGAAAATGGTTAGAATACTCTTTATTGTGGTGGATTGTCCCACTTGCTATAATGCTATTCTAGGGAGGTCTTGGCTCTCTAGGATGCATGCAGTGGCTTCAACAGTCCACCAGTGCTTAAAGTATGTTGTTCAGGGACAGGTTGGGGTTGTCCGGAGCAGCCAAAAGATTGCAAGAGAATGCTATGCCACTGCACTGGCTCCTCGAACGCTGGGGGCAGTCCGTATAAATGATCAATAGCAGTTTGAGGGCCTTTCTGGGGGTGAGGGTCAAATTGATGACCCCAGAGAGACCCCTGGGGTATTGATTCCAATCGAAGAGGTTGAAACGCACTGTTTGGAAGAAGGCAAGAGTGTCAAGATAGGGTCCAAGATGCCACCAATGTTGAAAAAAGAAATGTTGAAATTTTTGAAAGACCATCAGCACGTTTTTGCTTGGTGCAATGCTGATGTTACTGGAGTTCCATCAGAAGTGATATCCCATCACCTATCTGTCCGGAGAGATGTAGCACCAGTGGTTCAAAAGAGAAGAACTTTCTCAAAAGAAAAGGCTGATGTCATTGTACAAGAGGTTGACAGACTCACAAAGATGGGGCACATTAAAGAATCTCAATACCCTTTGTGGACTGCCAATCCCGTCCTGGTGAAAAAGAAGAATGGCAAGTGGCGCATGTGCATTGACTTCACAGACCTCAATAGAGCTTGCCCAAAAGACTTGTATCCGGTCCCCCGGATAGATCAGTTAGTAGACTTTACCTCTGGGAACAAACTGCTTTCCTTTATGGACGCCTTCTCCGGGTACAATCAGATTCAAGTAGATCCAAAGGATCAAGAGCATACTACGTTTGTCACTGACAGGGGTCTACATTGCTACAAGGTGATGCCATTTGGTTTGAAAAATGTTGGGGATACTTATCAAAGGTTAGTCAACAAGGCATTTGCTGATCAAATTGGAAGGAATATGGAGGTTTACATTGACGATATGATGGTGAAAAGTATGGATGAGCAGCTACACTTGTCCGATCTCCAAGAAACTTTTGCCAACTTGGTAAAAGTAAATTTAAAGTTAAACTCTGAAAAGTGTGTCTTCGGAGTGCAGTCCGGGAAGTTTCTAGGCTATATCATAAGTGAGCATGGAATACAGCCCGATCCGGACCAGCTGAATGCTCTTTTCCAGATGGAACCTCCTCGAAACGTCAAAGAAGTACATCGGTTAACGGGGAGGTCAGCAGCCTTAAACAGATTTATCTCTAGGTCTTCGGACAGGTGTGCTCCTTTCTTTCAAACTTTGAAGGGTGCAAAGGGTTTTGAGTGGACCCCACAGTGTGATGAGGCTTTCAATGAGATCAAGAAACACTTGTCCTCCCCCAAAACTTTGTTTAAGCCAGTTGATGGGGAGACACTCTTCGTATATTTGGCAGTTTCAAGTTGTGCCATCAGTGCTGTGTTGGTAAGAGAGATCGATGGTCATCCCCATCCAGTGTACTACATCAGCAAAAGCTTGATAGATGCAGAAAGGCGTTACTTGAAACTTGAAAAATTGGCATTAGCCCTAGTGATAGCTGCCAGGAAGATGAGGCCTTATTTCCAGGCTCATCCTATCATCGTCCGGACCTCTTTTCCCCTGAAGAATGTCCTCCAAAAAGCAGACATTTCGAGCAGGATGACTAAGCGGTCAGTAGAGTTGGGGGACTTCGATATAGACTTTGCTCCCCATACAGCAGTCAAGGCCCAAGCTGTGGCTGATTTTCTGGTTGAATTTCACTCCGACAGGGATTCGGAGCAAACTACTGACATAAAAGATAAAAAGGTATGGGTCGTCCGAACAGATGGTGGATCTAGCACTATGGGATGTGGTGCAGGAGTATGTTTAACTTCCCCATATGGAGACAAAATGTACCAGGCTATTTGTTTTGCTTTCAGAGCATCTAATAACGAGTCCGAATACGAAGCAACTATAGCTGGGTTAAAGTTAGCCTACATTTGTGGGGCTAAGAGGGTCAAGCTGCTAAGTGACTCCCAACTGCTTATCCACCATGCCCAAGGCTAATCTGAGGCTAAGAAGGAGCAGCTTGTGAAGTATTTACTCCTCCTCAAAAATGAAGCACTTAAGTTTAAAGGTGTTGTTTACGAACACATTCCCCGGGCAGAAAATGAGCTAGCAGACTCATTGGCAACAATAGCATATACGGAGTCTTACCCCTGGATCCATGTGCTTGAAAGCCCTTCTATTCAACTTAGTAAGGGTGAAGAAGAGGAAGTTTTTGAAATATAGGTGAAACAGCCTCAAGACTGGAGATCTCCTCTCATACAATATCTGTTCGATGGTATTGTACCTTCAGATAAATCACAAGCCAGAACATTGAAACACAAGGCTCGTGGTTTCATTATATTGAGAGAAGTGTTGTACAAAAAATCCTATAGTAAACCTATTATGCGTTGTTTGGGGGATGATGAGTCACAAGTGGTCCTCTCCTAATTGCATGATGGTGAGGGATCAGCCCATTGTGGGTTTAGAGCTTTAACAAGAAGAGTATTACTCTCCGGATATTATTGGCCATCAATTATGAAAGATGCTAAGGAATTGGTGAGGAGGTGTGACCCATGCCAGAGGTACAGCAATGAAATTCATGTACCAGCCACTCCTTTGGAGTCAATTTCTGAGCCCATCCCTTTTGCTCGATGGGGGTTGGACTTAGTAGGGCCTCTCCCTGTGGCGTCCGGAGGGCGTAGAACTATAATTGTGGCCATTGATTACTTCTCAAAGTGGATAGAAGCAGCTCCCCTGGCAGGGACAACATCAAAAGCTGTCATAAAATTCATTATGTCCAACATATGTTGCAGATTTGGTGTCCCACAGAAAATAACAACAGACAATGGGCCACAGTTTGACAATAGAGAAATGGAAAGCTTCTGTGCCTCAAGGGGTATACAGCATTGTTTTTCTTCACCTTTCCACCCACAAGCTAATGGGCAAGTTGAAGTGGCTAATACGACTATACTGTCCGGTTTAAGGAAGAATCTGGAAGGGGCTGCTGGGAAGTGGACTAGTTATTTACAAGAAGTCTCGTGGGCCTACCGGACAACACCTGGGGCTGCAGCACAAGAATCACCATTCGCCTTGGTCTATGGAATGGATTCAGTAGCCCCCATAGAGAAGACACTCCCTTCCTTTCGTGTTCACAACTTCTCCGGACACGCTAATGAGATGGCCATCAGAAATCAACTTGATTTGATAGAAGAAAGACGGGTTAAAGCTCACCTTAGAGTTGCACACTATCAGGACTTGATGAGAAGCAGGTTTGCTTCTAAAGTTAAAAGAAGAGATTTCCAACCAGGGGACAAAGTATTAAGGAAAGTCTTCTTACACACTAAAGAAAAGCTCTTCGGAAAGCTGGCCCCTACCTGGGAGGGTCCGTATATTGTGGTTGAAAGAATCAAGCCTGGAACTTATTGGTTGGAAGACAAAGATGGCAGGGTTCTAACTCATCCTTGGAATAATGAGCATCTTCGGATGTACTTGGAATAACACTTGTGTAAATATTTACTTGTTTGAACTTCCATGTAAATATTTGGGGGCATACTCTTTCCTCCCTGGTGGCACGGGGAGGTTTTAGTGAGGTGTCCGGATGGTTGAATAAAATTCGATGCCTTCTTCAAAATTTTCTAAGTATTTTCAAAGTTCTATCTCTTGTTATACTACCCGGACTGAAAGATCTAAGGGCTATTTAAACTCTAGCCGGAGAATTTAAACACTCTCACAATGCAATAACTAAAAGCTACTTAAACTCTAGCTATCTAAACTAAAACAAACAATGAAAGAGGATGATGGTTGTGCAAGACAGAAATATTCATTGAACAACTTAAAATTGCCTTGGCCTTCCAAGGACTTTCGAATAAGTCAGGATACAGCACAAAAAACCTGTCCGAACAAATACCGGACACCACAACAAAAAGAGTGCCTTGGCCTTCCAAGGACTTTAGTTTAAATCAAAGATAAACCAAGTAAACCATAAATTAAGGTTGAGCCTTTGAAGATGGCTCCCCTTCATCTGCTTTCTTACCCTTAGAGTCGCTCCCCCCTTCAACTACTTTCTTGCCCTTGGGATCATTCTCTTCACCAGGGCTCTCTTCGGTCCTCTCTTCATCATCAGATGAAGACCCACTGGGAATTCCATCCTCCTCGACCATTGTATAATATGGAAGGTCATCATCATCCACATAGAGCCATAAGTCCCCCAGGGTCCTTTTCGGAAATGTTTCATGAAAAAGGAGAACCATATCAGACTTTACCCTTTGAATCATTAACTCTTCGCTTTTAATCATCTCCCTGGCATAGGCGTTGATCTTGGCATTGATTGTGGCCTCTTGGTCCCTTAACAGAGCATTTTTCTCATCAGCAGCCTGGGTCACTGCATTTTCTAGAGCAATCTTGTCAGTAGTCAAGTTGGTGATAATCTTCTCCTTTGTAGTAGTTTCTCCCCTTGAGGCAGTAAGGTCCTTCTCCATACCGGACAGCTTCTCCTGAAGATCTTTTATGGTTTCTTCTAGGGTGGCAACTTTTGTGTCGCTTTCATCTTGATTCCTCTTCAGCTCCTCATTTGCTTCCTTAAGCAAATCAGCATTGGTAGTAGTAGTGCGGAGGTCTTCGGACAACTTTTCCTTCTCAGACTTGAGGTCTTTGATGGTGTCTGCCTGACTCCGGACTTGGCTCTCCAATGTAAGAACTGGCTGCACATTACTAAGCAAGGAATGGGCTATAGTGTCCTTTTCACTAGAAACCATGAAAGTCTTACCATTGAAATTGACCGTATTGGAGCTGCTTGGAGGAACGTAGGGCCCTACGAATTCATCTCTGGGGAGGCCAAGGAAATACTCACCAAGCCCAGCTAGACCAGTGATGTCCACTCCATCGAGGTTGAGATCTCTCCCCTCTACCTCATCGGTATGAAAGTCCCTTGGGATCTCTTCAGCCAGTGTTGGGTCAGAGGGGTCAGTGGGGAAAGAGGGCTCTGGATCCCGGAGAGCAAGCTCCTCTCCTTGTGAAGTCTTTTTCTTCTTGGCTTCCCGGTCAGCACCTTCACCTACTTGCTTGCGAGTCCTTTTGGGAGCCCTTGGAGGTTTTGGAAGGTCTGCTTCTTGCCTTTCGGTCTCCTGCTCCACTACTTGCAAGAGGGCTGCATCAATTTGAACTTGGGCCGGCCCCTCCAGGTCTGTTGGGGCATCCTTCTCAGCATCGCTCGCCACCTTTTTGCATTTTCTCCTGCCTTTCATTTTGCTTGGGGCTTTGGCCCGGGCAGGCAGGTAGAGTGTCCCATCTAGTTCGTTAGACCTTCTAAGCACAATGTCTTCAGGAGGCTGGGTGGTGAGCTCCTCCCAAGATAGGTCTCTCCGGCCTGTGGTGTTCCACAGGTGAGACCTTGCCAGATTTCCAGGGGTGAAGGCTTTGTGGAATCGATTTTCCCAGTTCTCTGCGGCCCAAGCATTGATTTTGCCACAGGTAACCTGTCCGGCCTTCAAATAATCCCCAAACTCCTTTGGCAGTTCTATTAAAACAAAAGAGAGATCAGTTAATTTAAACCAACTTAAAGAAAGAGAAATGGACAGAAATTTAAAGTAAGGAACTTACGGTCACTCCTCCACCTACTCCTGAGGAGGCTTGGGTTCTCTCCGGCCTTGATCTTCTTACCATTTTCCCAAGCGCCACTGACGAACAGAAATCGGCTCCTCCATTTGCTCTTTGACTCTAAAAGATCATCAACATCCATGAGATCGTTCCCCATATTGAAGTGATAGAAGGGGAATTGGTGATGCTTGCAAAGGTTGGCCACCGCTGCGAACTCTTCCATAGGGAGAGGGATCCTGGACAGCCTGGATGCCATGATACATGACATCAAAGTAAACCAGCCATTGGAGCTCAGCTGGCTCGGGCAGAGCTTCACCAGGTGGAAGTATCGAACGATCTCCGGGTCCAGTGGGAACCTGAGTCCCCAATTAAATAGCTATGTAAAGAAGACTATTTCGTTCCTCTTGCAATCCATAGGGGTCTCCGGATCGATGGGGATCCTTATCTTTACGTTTTCTGGGATCCCCCATTTTGTGCGCATTCGCCCCAGGTCAGAAGTATGGATGAATGCATACTTGGTCTTTTGTAAGGCCAAGAGATATTTGAGCTCAACTCTGTGGAAACATGGCCCCACCTTCTCTTCAAGGCACTCCGGCAGGTCCGGATGCCTCAAGTACAGTTTTTCCTTGCCTTTTTTGGCAGCAGCAGCATTTTCAGTCTGGCCGGAGGACTCAGACTCAAAAGGGACCTCTTCAGCAGAGTCCTCCATTCTTTCCTCCATAATTGTTGGGGGAATGTCTGTGGTAGTGGTCCGGGGAGGGTCAAAGATTGGCTCAGCCTGGCTACCGGACTGCTGGCCTTCTGTGTTTCTTTGACTCCTTATCTCAGGTTGGGGCTCAGAGGCAGAAGTTTATTTTGGAGCTACCGGACTGCTGGCATCCGGACCAGATGGCCTTTCCCGGGGAGCACTTATGGGCACTCCAGACCCAGAGCCACTGTTTTTTGCCCCCGATTTGGAGGGAGTATTCTTGGAGGCTAGCCCTTTGACTAGCCGACTTGTCCTTATAACCACCAGCTTCTCCGGAGAGTGCTCTGTGTCAGACCCCATTGCAATAAACGGCGAAGGTTTCCTAACACTTGTAACTGTGACTCCTGGCTCAACAGCACGTACTGACTCCTGAACTGAGGAACCATAGACTATGGGTGAAAGGGTGGATTGAAAGATTTTTTTGGGCTTAGTACCTTTGGAGGAAGATGAGCCTCGATCTGACTCAGTAACAGAGGCGACTGGTTTATTAACAGGTGATGAAGGTAGCCCTGCTGCTATTCGTCTCTCCTTCTTAACTTTTTGTGCTCTTTCCAACTCCGAAAGATTGAGCCACCCACCTTTGATCAGTGTTGTTCTTGCCGTAAACATAAACTACCCAGAAACCTTTGCTTTAGAGAGAGAAAGCTCTGAGTAAATTTGCAGAGTGAATGTGAAAGAGATGGTAAAACAGTGGAAAATGAGTTTGAATTTATAGTAAATCTGAAAAAAAGGAGTTGATTCCTAGGAGAATTCGAAAAGTTTGGCAATGATTAAAAGGCGGCGCTGATGTCACTACTTATAATTAAAGAGGTTACTTGTTGAAGAAGGTGGTGCGAAATTCAAGGTGAAAAAACGGCTGGAGTGACCAATCAGAGAACGACACGTGTCCCACTAACTCTGGCAAGAACCGTTTTGAATTCGTGAAAGCTTAAGCTGTCCGGGTATACCCATAGATCTGTCCGGGTTGAAAACCGCTTCTGATGTCGGACTATTTTTCAGTTCTTTGACAAGAATACTTGCTCAAACACCTAAAAAGGGGGCTCCTGATGAGTCCGAATTCAGCATGCTCCCCGAACAAGGGCAAATCGGTCTAGTCTCTCCGAATACCGGACAGGTTGCATGGAGAGGGATCGAACAGGTCATTTGGACCGGACAGAATCCTGTGAACACTGTGAACTTAAGGCTGTTCGAACTATGACAAAAGTACTAAAAAACCTAAACACTTCTTGACTAAGCTACTTGCTCTCCTACTTAGAGCTCATGGGTCTTTGAACATGACCCGGGTCCATTAAACATGACCCAAAATCCCATAAGGGCCCAAACATTATACTATAAATACCTAACCACCCGCATTAACTAGGGGTAATGAGAATTAACTGCTACCAAGCTGCTTAATCATCTCTCTACTCTCTACTCTAACCGTTAAACACACACACACCACCGTTAAACACCCACACACCACCGTTAAACACCCACACACCACCGTTAAACACCCGCACAACACCTTAAAAATCCACTTGAAATTACCGGCCTACCCTCAGGAAATTATTATCCACACCAATAGTGACACCAATATTCATTCCTCGATGCTCCAACTACTTACTGAAGATAAACTATCCACTTGCACACTTCGAGTGATTGATTCTTATACCTTTTGTGAACTCTATTAAGGATATCCTCTCTAACAGACTAGTCTCCCAACCTATTATATCCAGAAATACGGTAATAATATTTATCTGGCATAACTCAATATCAGACCGAGAAACACCTAATAGCCCGCTGTCAAATTCTTCTTGCTGCTCCAAAGTTTGAACATTCGAAGCTTTTGGCCCATCAAACTTTAGGTCAAGATCCAAAACCAACAATGGTTGAACTTCTTTTGCAAATGCCAAACGTGAACTCATCTTTAAAACGGATTTGGTATATGCATTCATATCTCCATCCTTATTTTCAAACTTTATCTCAACTTCACCTCCACCTTCGGCACCTTCGGCACCTATTACATCTTCATGATGAACAAAGTCCATGGGCTCCCGCTGAAGATGATATTTGTCCCAACAACTCTTTCGGTAGCCTTTATAATAAAATGCGAGTCTTAAAAGACCCAAAATCTGCCATCTCTACTCTTTATACTCAAAACCTTCCCCATCTAACATACCTATATACATAAGATTATGTTTAAGTTTAGGATCATAAATAAAATTTGTGAAATATTTCTAGAGTCCAATAGACAACTTGAATCTAATACTCCACATTACCTTAACAGTAAAACACACACAATTCCCCAACATGACCTTACCACCTCAAACACTATCAAGTTTTCAAACCACTGCTCATCGAAAGTCATATGGAATAATGGTTTGGAATATAAAACCCACTTGTTATTGTTCATAAAAGAAGAGACCACTAAACCATCAACATATTCATAGTCATTTGAGACCATCCCAACATTTCCAACTTCAACATTCATATTGTTATCTTCTTTCATTTTCTCGGGCAATTCCTGCTAATATGACCCTTTTTCTGACAACACCAACATTTCATCCTAGAACCAACATATTTCTTGATTGAATTTCTCCATTAATTCCATTCACTTACACTCAGTCTGACACATCCAAAGTCACCATTCATAAATGTATTTCGTTGAAGATCTTTCGAGTTCAATGCATTATTCACTCCATCCATCGTAAGATACTCTTCCATAGAGTATGGTGTCAACAAAGTGCTCATACACTTCAAGTAGAGAGATTAAGAGGATAATTAATTGATCCTCATTTTCTACCTTGACTCCAACTGCATTCGAATCAAGAATAATTTTATTCAAATCGTCCAAGTGTATTTGGATCTCCCTCATGCCATCCATTTGCAATGTGTAAAGCTACATCTTCAGGTACAACATTTTTTCCAAGTATTTTTTTATATAAATAACTTTCAGCTCATTTCATATCCTCATGGCCGAAGAATCTTCACATACCTCTAGAAGCACCTCGTCTTCCAAACTCAAAATCAGCACATTATGGGCCCTGGAAAATACGTCAACAATGATGAGTCTGAATTCAGCATGCTCCCCGAACAAGGGCAAATCGTTCTAGTCTCTCCGGATACCGGACAGGTTGCATGGACAGGGATCGAACAGGTCATTTGGACCGGACAGAATCCTGTGAACACTGTGAACTTAAGGCTGTTCGAACTATGACAAAAGTACTAAAAAACCTAAACACTTCTTGACTAAGCTACTTGCTCTCCTACTTAGAGCTCATGGGTCTTTGAACATGACCCGGGTCCATTAAACATGACCCGAAAGCCCATAAGGGCCCAAACATTATACTATAAATACCTAACCACCCGCATTAACTAGGGGTAATGAGAATTAACTGCTACCAAGCTACTTAATCATCTCTCTACTCTCTACTCTAACTGTTAAACACACACACACCACCGTTAAACACCCACACACCACCGTTAAACACCCACACACCACCGTTAAACACCCACACACCACCTTAAAACTCCACTTGAAATTACCGGCCTACCCTCAGGCAATTATTATCCACACCAAATTGGCGACCACAGTGGGAGGAGAAAGGTGCCTGAATCAAGCATTCAAAACCTGCCAAGAAATTCTGTCCGTATGAATCCGGACAATCCAGAGCTTCCACCGGCTTTTCTTGAAGTGGTGGAAGAGAACGATGAGTACACTGTCGAAGAGCATGACAGGCTAAAGTGTGAAATAGAAGCTCTGAGGGCTGAGAAGGCCAAGATGGGCGTGAAAGAAAAATCCAAAGCATCGGTTGCTCATCATACTGATAACCCCAGAGAGCATGAGGCTTCTAAAACTCATGTGAGCACCAAAAAGACTCATGCTAGTTCCAAAAAGTCTCACCGGTCCAAGCCTGTGGAGAGTTCTGACTCGAGCTCAGAATCTTCAGGTAGCTCTTCGGACAGCGAAGGAAATGAAAAATCCTTGTCCTCTAGCAGCGATGAGGGTCGAACCAGGAAAAAGTAAAAGCAGGCTAAGAAATACTCAAGAAAAAGAGACCACCATAGAAGAATGAAAAGGCATATTGGTAAGGGATCATCTCATAGCCGGAGGCATGTGGACCGGATGCTGATGGATCCCTTTGCTTTCCACGATGAGCCAGGTATTTTTTCATCTCCCAATGAGGATACTGGGTTCAGTCGTGGAAGGAATTGGAGGTAGTCTCCACTGCCTTCTAAAATCCTGTCCGGAAACCTCCCCAAGAGGTTTGACAGCACTAAAATGGAGAAGTACGATGGCAGTACTGATTTGGACAACCATCTGGAGCAATTCAAGAACTTCATGATGAAATTTGATGACGATGATAAACTACTGTGTAGGGCATTCTCCCAGTCATTTACGGGGAGTGCTCTGAAATGGTACAACAGCCTGCCTCAGGGTTGCATTAAAGATTTCGATATGTTTTGGGTGGCCTTCCGAAGGCAGTTCGTAGGGAGTAAGGAGCTGAAGGGCAATGGAGACACCATAATCCATTGTGCCCAGGAGCCAAATGAATCCTTAAAAGAATACATAAGCTGCTTTGTGAACACAAAGAATGGGTTGGCTGATTGCTTTGAACAGGTAGCAATAGCATCCCTGAGACAGGGTTTGAACCCAGGCAACCTAGCTGATTCGGTAACCAGAAAGAAGGCTATGACATGGGGAGGGTTGCTGAATCAGGTTGGCAAACAAATAAACGTCGATGAAACAAAGAAAACCAGGGTGCACCGGCAGGTAAGATCCACCCCAGTGGCACCAACTCCAAATCAAAACTAGTCCGGGAACAAAGCAAGAGAAACCGGACAGGGGCATGGTAGGGAAAAAGCTCAGTCTCAACCAGCTGCTCCTGCTCAAAGTCAACAATCCAGAAACAAGAGAGGGCCATGGGTCCAACCGGAGTGGTTCGCAGAGTTAAAAGAAAGTGTGGCCACTATCTTTGATAAAACAAAAGATGAGGTACATTACCGGAGACCAGCAACTTTGCAGTCTCCTAGAGAGCATCGTAACAACTCCTTTTGCCAATATCACAATGATATTGGCCATACCACTGATGATTGCATAGCATTGAAACAAGAGGTTCAAAACCTGATTGAAATGGGGAAGTTGGGAGCATACGTTAAAAGAAGAGGAGGCAACAGGCCTGACAACACTCACCGGGTTGGTCCAAGTAATGTTACCCCGGAGGGGGCCATGGTTATAGTTGAAAGGTTTGATGTGGAATCTGAATACTTGGATCCTGATCCAACTCGAAACAGAGTGGGTGCTATTGAGGAGTGTTCTAGATCGGTCTTCGGGCTCATTAAGTTTTTTGAGCCGCTTACAATTTTCGGAGGGGACACTATGACGGCTCCTATTGCTTCTTTGAGAAAGAGGCATGTTCATAATTTAGCCTCCCAGCTAGAAGGAGGCATAACATCTTATCAGTCACCGAACTCATTCCCCTTCATTGTCTTTGATGAGGATGATTTGAGAGACATTGTTGGCCCTCATGAGGATGTTGTTGTCATAGGAGCGTCTATAGGGGGCAATGAAATAAGGCGAATCCTGGTGGATACTGGAAGCTCAGCCAATATCCTTTTCCTAACCACTTATAAGAAAATGAAAAATCCAGTTGTGATTCAAAAGTCGGACAGGTCAATCGTGGGCTTCACAGGCAGCTCAGCCGATGTGATCGGAGAATTTGAAGAAGAGGTGTTATTGGGCAGGGGCCCTTTCAAGAAAATGGTTAGAATACTCTTTATTGTGGTGGATTGTCCCACTTGCTATAATGCTATTCTAGGGAGGTCTTGGCTCTCTAGGATGCATGCAGTGGCTTCAACAGTCCACCAGTGCTTAAAGTATGCTGTTCAGGGACAGGTTGGGGTTGTCCGGAGCAGCCAAAAGATTGCAAGAGAATGCTATGCCACTGCACTGGCTCCTCGAACGCTGGGGGCAGTCCGTATAAATGATCAATAGCAGTTTGAGGGCCTTTCTGGGGGTGAGGGTGAAATTGATGACCCCAGAGAGACCCCTGGGGTATTGATTCCAATCGAAGAGGTTGAAACGCACTGTTTGGAAGAAGGCAAGAGTGTCAAGATAGGGTCCAAGATGCCACCAATGTTGAAAAAAGAAATGTTGAAATTTTTGAAAGACCATCAGCACGTTTTTGCTTGGTGCAATGCTGATGTTACTGGAGTTCCATCAGAAGTGATATCCCATCACCTATCTGTCCGGAGAGATGTAGCACCACTGGTTCAAAAGAGAAGAGCTTTCTCAAAAGAAAAGGCTGATGTCATTGTACAAGAGGTTGACAGACTCACAAAGATGGGGCACATTAAAGAATCTCAATACCCTTTGTGGACTGTCAATCCCGTCCTGGTGAAAAAGAAGAATGGCAAGTGGCGCATGTGCATTGACTTCACAGACCTCAATAGAGCTTGCCCAAAAGACTTGTATCCGGTCCCCCGGATAGATCAGTTAGTAGACTCTACCTCTGGGAACAAACTGCTTTCCTTTATGGACGCCTTCTCCGGGTACAATCAGATTCAAGTAGATCCAAAGGATCAAGAGCATACTACGTTTGTCACTGACAGGGGTCTACATTGCTACAAGGTGATGCCATTTGGTTTGAAAAATGTTGGGGCTACTTATCAAAGGTTAGTCAACAAGGCATTTGCTGATCAAATTGGAAGGAATATGGAGGTTTATATTGACGATATGATGGTGAAAAGTATGAATGAGCAGCTACACTTGTCCGATCTCCAAGAAACTTTTGCCAACTTGGTAAAAGTAAATTTAAAGTTAAACCCTGAAAAGTGTGTCTTCGGAGTGCAGTCCGGGAAGTTTTTAGGCTATATCATAAGTGAGCATGGAATACAGCCCGATCCGGACCAGCTGAATGCTCTTTTCCAGATGGAACCTCCTCGAAACGTCAAAGAAGTACAGCGGTTAACGGGGAGGTCAGCAGCCTTAAACAGATTTATCTCTAGGTCTTCGGACAGGTGTGCTCCTTTCTTTCAAACTTTGAAGGGTGCAAAGGGTTTCGAGTGGACCCCACAGTGTGATGAGGCTTTCAATGAAATCAAGAAACACCTATCCTCCCCCAAAACTTTGTTCAAACCAGTTGATGGGGAGACTCTCTTCGTATATTTGGCAGTTTCAAGTTGTGCCATCAGTGATGTGCTGGTAAGAGAGGTCGATAGATATCCCCACCCAGTGTACTACGTTAGCAAGAGCTTGATAGATGCTGAGAGACGTTACTTGAAACTTGAAAACTTGGCATTAGCTCTGGTAATAGCTGCAAGAAAGATGAGGTCTTATTTCCAGGCTCATCCTATCATCGTCCGGACATCTTTTCCCTTAAAGAATGTCCTTCAAAAAGCAGACATTTCGAGCAGAATAACTAAGTGGTCAGTAGAATTGGGGGACTTCGACATAGATTTTGCTCCCCGGACAGCAGCAAAAGCCCAAGCTGTGGCTGATTTCTTGGTTGAATTCCACTCCGATAGGGATTCGGAGCAAGCTACTAATACAAAAGACAAGAAAGTGTGGATCGTCCGAACAGATGGTGGATCTAGCACTATGGGATGTGGTGCAGGAATATGTTTAACTTCCCCATATGCAGATAATATGTACCAAGCTATTTGTTTTGCTTTCAGGGCATCTAATAACGAGTCCGAATACGAAGCAGCTATAGCTGGGTTAAAGTTAGCCTACATATGTGGGGCTAAGAGGGCCAAACTGCTAAGTGACTCCCAATTGCTTATCCACCATGCCTTAGGCCAATCTGAGGCTAGAAAGGAGCAACTAGTGAAATATTTACTCCTCCTCAAGAATGAAGCACTAAAATTTAAAGCTGTTGTCTACGAACACATTCCCCGGGCAGAAAATGAGCTAGCGGACTCATTGGCAACAATAGCATATACGGAGTCTTACCCCTGGATCCATGTGCTTGAAAGCCCTTCTATTCAACTTAGTAAGGGTGAAGAAGAGGAAGTTTTTGAAATACAGGTGAAACAACCTCAAGACTGGAGATCTCCTCTCATACAATATATGTCCGATGGTATTGTACCTTCAGATAAATCACAAGCCAGAACATTGAAACACAAGGCTCGTGGTTTCATTATATTGAGAGAAGTGTTGTACAAAAAATCCTATAGTAAACCTCTTCTGCGTTGTTTGGGGGATGATGAGTCACAAGTGGTCCTCTCCGAATTGCATGATGGTGAGGGATCAGCCCATTGTGGGTTTAGAGCTTTAACAAGAAGAGTATTACTCTCCGGATATTATTGGCCATCAATTATGAAAGATGCTAAGGAATTGGTGAGGAGGTGTGACCCATGCCAGAGGTACAGCAATGAAATTCATGTACCATCCATTCCTTTGGAGTCAATTTCTGAGCCCATCCCTTTTGCTCGATGGGGGTTGGACTTAGTAGGGCCTCTCCCTGTGGCGTCCGGAGGGCGTAGAACTATAATTGTGGCCATTGATTACTTCTCAAAGTGGATAGAAGCAGCTCCCCTGGCAGGGACAACATCAAAAGCTATCATAAAATTCATTATGTCCATCATATGTTGCAGATTTGGTGTCCCACAGAAAATAACAACAGACAATGGGCCACAGTTTGACAATAGAGAAATGGAAAGCTTCTGTGCCTCAAGGGGTATACAGCATTGTTTTTCTTCATCTTTCCACCCACAAGCTAATGGGCAAGTTGAAGTGGCTAATAGGACTATACTGTCCGGTTTAAGGAAGAATCTGGAAGGGGCTGCTGGGAAGTGGCCTAGTTATTTACAAGAAGTCTCGTGGGCCTACCGGACAACACCTGGGGCTGCAACACAAGAATCACCCTTCGCCTTGGTCTATGGAATGGATTCAGTAGCCCCCATAGAGAAGACACTCCCTTCCTTTCGTGTTCACAACTTCTCCGGACACGCTAATGAGATGGCCATCAGAAATCAACTTGATTTGATAGAAGAAAGACGGGTTAAAGCTCACCTTAGAGTTGCACACTATCAGGGCTTGATGAGAAGCAGGTTTGCTTCTAAAGTTAAAAGAAGAGATTTCCAACCAGGGGACAAAGTATTAAGGAAAGTCTTCTTACACACTAAAGAAAAGCTCTTCGGAAAGCTGGCCCCTACCTAGGAGGGTCCGTATATTGTGGTTGAAAGAATCAAGCCTGGAACTTATTGGTTGGAAGACAAAGATGGCAGGGTTCTAACTCATCCTTGGAATATTGAGCATCTTCGGATGTACTTGGAATAACACTTGTGTAAATATTTACTTGTTTGAACTTCCATGTAAATATTTGGGGGCATACTCTTTCCTCCCTGGTGGCACGGGGAGGTTTTAGTGAGGTGTCCGGATGGTTGAATAAAATTCGATGCCTTCTTCAAAATTTTCTAAGTATTTTCAAAGTTCTATCTCTTGTTATACTACCCGGACTGAAAGATCTAAGGGCTATTTAAACTCTAGCCGGAGAATTTAAACACTCTCACAATGCAATAACTAAAAGCTACTTAAACTCTAGCTATCTAAACTAAAACAAACAATGAAAGAGGATGATGGTTGTGCAAGACAGAAATATTCATTGAACAACTTAAAATTGCCTTGGCCTTCCAAGGACTTTCGAATAAGTCAGGATACAGCACAAAAAACCTGTCCGAACAAATACCGGACACCACAACAAAAAGAGTGCCTTGGCCTTCCAAGGACTTTAGTTTAAATCAAAGATAAACCAAGTAAACCATAAATTAAGGTTGAGCCTTTGAAGATGGCTCCCCTTCATCTGCTTTCTTACCCTTAGAGTCGCTCCCCCTTTCGACTACTTTCTTGCCCTTGGGATCATTCTCTTCACCAGGGCTCTCTCCGGTCCTCTCTTCATCATCAGATGAAGACCCACTGGGAATTCCATCCTCCTCGACTATTGTATAATATGGAAGGTCATCATCATCCACATAGAGCCATAAGTCCCCCAGGGTCCTCTTCGGGAATTTTTCATGAAAAAGGAGAACCATATCAGACTTTACCCTTTGAATCATTAACTCTTCGCTTTTAATCATCTCCCTGGCATAGGCGTTGATCTTGGCATTGATTGTGGCCTCTTGGTCCCTTAACAGAGGATTTTTCTCCTCAGCATCCTGGGTCACTGCATTTTCTAGAGCAATCTTGTCAGTAGTCAAGTTGGTGATAATCTTCTCATTTGCAGTAGTTTCTCCTCTTGAGGCAGTAAGGTCCTTCTCCATACCGGACAGCTTCTCCTGAAGATCTTTTATGGTTTCTTCTAGGGTGGCAACTTTTGTGTTGCTTTCATCTTGATTCCTCTTCAGCTCCTCATTTGCTTCCTTAAGCAAATCAGCATTGGTAGTAGCAGTGCGGAGGTCTTCGGATAACTTTTCCTTCTCAGACTTGAGGTCTTTGATGGTGTCTGCCTGACTCCGGACTTGCCTCTCCAATGTAAGAACTGGCTGCACATTACTAAGCAAGGAATGGGCTATGGTGTCCTTTTCACTAGAAACCATGAAAGTCTTACCATTGAAATTGACCGTATTGGAGCTGCTTGGAGGAACGTAGGGCCCTACGAATTCATCTCTGGGGAGGCCAAGGAAATACTCACCAAGCCCAGCTAGACCAGTGATGTCCACTCCATCGAGGTTGAGATCTCCCCCCTCTACCTCATCGGTATGAAAGTCCTTTGGGATCTCTTCAGCCAGTGTTGGGTCAGACGGGTCAGTGGGGAAAGAGGGCTCCGGATCCCGGAGAGCAAGCTCCTCTCCTTGTGAAGTCTTTTTCTTCTTGGCTTCCCGGTCAGCACCTTCACCTACTTGCTTGCGAGTCCTTTTGGGAGCCCTTGGAGGTTTTGGAAGGTCTGTTTCCTGCCTTTCGGTCTCATGCTCCACTACTTGCAAGAGGGCTGCATCAATTTGAACCTGGGCCGGCCCCTCCGGGTCAGTTGGGGCATCCTTCTCAGCATCGCTCGCCACCTTTTTTCCTTTTCTCCTGCCTTTCATTTTACTTGGGGCTTTGGCCCGGGCAGGCAGGTAGAGTGTCCCATCTAGTTCGTGAGACCTTCTAAGCACAATGTCTTCAGGAGGCTGGGTGGTGAGCTCCTCCCAAGATAGGTCTCTCCGGCCTGTGGTGTTCTACAGGTGAGACCTTGCCAGATTTCGAGGGGTGAAGGCTTTGTGGAATCGATTTTCCCAGTTCTTTGCGGCCCAAGCATTGATTTTGCCACAGGTAACCTGTCCGGCCTTCAAATAATCCCCGAACTCCTTTGGCAGTTCTATTAAAACAAAAGAGAGATCAGTTAATTTAAACCAACTTAAAGAAAGAGAAATGGATAGAAATTTAAAGTAAGGAACTTACGGTCACTCCTCCACCTACTCCTGAGGAGGGTTGGGTTCTCCCCGGCCTTGATCTTCTTGCCATTTTCCCAAGCGCCACTGACGAACAGAAATTGGCTCCTCCATTTGCTCTCTGACTCCAAGAGATCATCAACAGCCTTGAGATCGTTCCCCATATTGAAGTGATAGAAGGGGAATTGGTGATGCTTGCAAAGGTTGGCCACCGCTGCGAACTCTTCAATAGGGAGAGGGATCCCGGACAGCCTGGATGCCATGATACATGACATCAAAGTAAACCAGCCATTGGGGCTCAGCTGGCTCGGGCAGAGCTTCATCAGGTGGAAGTATCGAACGATCTCAGGGTCCAGTGGGAACCTGAGTCCCCAATTAAATAGCTCTGTAAAGAAGACTATTTCGTTCCTCTTGCAATCCATAGGGGTCTCTGGATCGATGGGGATCCTTGTCTTTACGTTTTCTGGGATCCCCCATTTTGTGCGCATTCGCCCCAGGTCAGAAGTATGGATGAATGCATACTTGGTCTTTTGTAAGGCCAAGAGATATTTGAGCTCAACTCTGTGGAACACATGGCCCCACCTTCTCTTCAAGGCACTCCGGCAGGTCCGGATGCCTCAAGTACAGGTTTTCCTTGCCTTTTTTGGCAGCAGCAGCATTTTCAGTCTGGCCGGAGGACTCGAACTCAAAAGGGACCTCTTCAGCAGAGTCCTCCATTCTTTCCTCCATAATTGTTGGGGGAATGTCTGTGGTAGTGGTCCGGGGAGGGTTAAAGATTGGCTCAGCCTGGCTACCGGACTGCTGGCCTTCTGTGTTTCTTTGACTCCTTATCTCAGGTTGGGGCTCAGAGGCAGAAGTTTCTTTTGGAGCTACCGGACTGCTGGCATCCGGACCAGATGGCCTTTCCCGGGGAGCACTTATGGGCACTCCAGACCCAGAGCCACTGTTTTTTGCCCCCGATTTGGAGGGAGTATTCTTGGAGGCTAGCCCTTTGACTAGCTGACTTGTCCTTTTAACCACCAGCTTCTCCGGTGAGTGCTCTGTGTCAGACCCTATTGCAATAAACGGCGAAGGTTTCCTAACACTTGTAACTGTGACTCCTGGCTCAACAGCAGGTACTGACTCCTGAATTGAGGAACCAGGGACTATGGGTGAAAGGGTGGATTGAAAGAGTTTTTTGGGCTTAGTACCTTTGGAGGAAGATGAGCCTCGATCTGACTCAGTAACAGAGGCGACTGGTTTATCAACAGGTGATGAAGGTAGCCCTGCTGCTATTCGTCTCTCCTTCTCAACGTTTTGTGCTCTTTCCAACTCCGAAAGATTGAGCCACCCACCTTTGATCAGTGCTGTTCTTGCTGTAAACATAAAATACCCAGAAACCTTTGCTTTAGAGAGAGAAAGTTCTGAGTAAATTTGCAGAGTGAATGTGAAAGAGATGGTAAAACAGTGGAAAATGAGTTTGAATTTATAGTAAATCTGAAAAAAAGGAGTTGATTCCTAGGAGAATTCGAAAAGTTTGGCAATGATTAAAAGGCGGCGCTGATGTCACTACTTGTAATTAAAGAGGTTACTTGTTGAAGAAGGTGGTGCGAAATTCAAGGTGAAAAAACGGCTGGAGTGACCAATCAGAGAACGACACGTGTCCCACTAACTCTGGCAAGAACCGTTTTGAATTCGTGAAAGCTTAATCTGTCCGGGTATACCCATAGATCTGTCCGGGTTGAAAACCACTTCTGATGTCGGACTATTTTTCAGTTCTTTGACAAGAATACTTGCTCAAACACCTAAAAAAGGGGCTCCTGATGAGTCCGAATTCAGCATGCTCCCCGAACAAGGTCATTTGGACCGGACAGAATCCTGTGAACACTGTGAACTTAAGGCTGTTCGAACTATGACAAAAGTACTAAAAAACCTAAACACTTCTTGACTAAGCTACTTGCTCTCCTACTTAGAGCTCATGAGTCTTTGAACATGACCCGGGTCCATTAATCATGACCCGAAAGCCCATAAGGGCCCAAACATTATACTATAAATACCTAACCACCCGCATTAACTAGGGGTAATGAGAATTAACTGCTACCAAGCTGCTTAATCATCTCTGTACTCTCTACTCTAACCGTTAAACACCCACACACCACCGTTAAACACCCAGACACCACCGTTAAACACCCACACACCACCGTTAAACACCCACACACCACCGTTAAACACCCGCACACCACCTTAAAACTCCACTTGAAATTACCGGCCTACCCTCAGGCAATTATTATCCACACCAAACAACAACCTCATTTGTACTTATTCTTGCCAATGGTAGCGAATACTCTCATATGTAAAATAAATGCTTTAACCTTATTATCTAAAGATTAAAATCAATATATCATGTGAATTTCTCAAGGTTAAACTTCATGGAATCCATCATTATTAATGTGATTGACTTTACTTTAAGATATGTGATCTTTATCCTTGTACTTTGTCTTCTTCACAAACACCGAATATTGATATTAGATCCCCATGTTCACCACATCAATTGTTAATTACCATTAATATTTGAATAATATTAGACCTAGACCGTACAAGATTCGCCAGGACGAATCTTAGCCACTCAATCGAAGTAATTGATGAACACCTGACGAGAGGCTGGAAGAGGTCATCAGAGCTTTGGCTCTTACTTTTAAAATAAATCTAACAAAAAAAGAACATAAATTGATCAATCGTACAACAAGAGATTTAATGGTTCAGATCGTGAAAACATGTTACATTTACGGGTAACGAATACAACTTATATATAGGAAGTTTCAAGAAAACTCTCGAACACTTAACACATAATCACTCAACTTTGCTAGAAAGCTCCATTATGGTCTTACAAAGAAACAGTGAATCTCAAAATACTTATTCAAATGGTTATCTTCTACCTCAATGCACTATCTATAAAAATAGACTCATCGATCTTCGATATCGTCGGCGATGATACTTCGTCTTGCTACAAGCTTCACCACACGTCATGCTTCTTCTAGTTATAGGCTTAGAGAAAACCATAATCCTTCAACATATGCTCCAGAATGAACCACATTAATCAACAGTTGTAGTATATCCCTGGTCATAAAATTTGAAATATAAATAGAAACCCTAATTGATTAAAAATCCTAATTAATATGCAATTTAATTAATATAGAAAGACCAAGGTATGAAATCATAATAAATATGAAACTTCATCAAATAGAATAAGGCCATTTCGATCATGAACTTAAGCTCAGCTTCATCAGATCAAAACGCAACGTTATAGTGGATTAGCACATGCCTTCGATAGCCTCAGCTAGGGGCATCCCCAGGGCATTGGCACAGGGGCATCAACACAGGATTTTGGCAGAATCGGACACGGGTCATCAACAACATGCATTGAACAAAGATCATCGACTGCAGTTTGGCCTAGTCTCTACACCATCGGCCAAGGTTTTCAGCCCATTCGGCTATGCTCAACTCTTAGGTTCTAGTAGACTTCTTATTCACCTAAGTTTGGATGAGCATACAATCACATAAAGAGTCAACAGTTCCAAACTAAACTACTATAATCACATTTCTGAAGTTACAGATAATGTAGAAGAGATACGTGATGAAGCATGAAAAGTTGTCCGATTAGATAATCAATATCATGTAATATTTGTATTTATTCATTGCTATCTCATATATCTGTTTTATCTTTGTTGGAAATATGAGCATCACATATTTTACCTCCGTGAAAATATGGGTATCGAATATTTTGCCTTTGTATTATTCACCTTGAGTATAAATGTTGTTCATCATGTTCGACATCCAAGAATTTCATCATCATCGTGTTTCGTCGAGGCCTAGACTCTGAAACTATTTGTTGGAAATATGGATACCGCATATTCTGCTTCCATGTAAAAGTACGAACAACCAATCTCCACACTAGTATGATATTTTTCTCTTTAGATCTGAAGACCCACACGACTTTATTTTTGGTCTATTTCAAAAAAACATCATACAATTTGAGATATGTTCTTACTCATATATCATTGATAATTTTTCATATTTAACCAATATATGATGTGGGACTTTAATCGCACATTGACAATCTTCTTCTTATAAATAAGATATATTAATATATAATACATATCTTCGACATAATATATAATTTCTACACTAAATTACAATATTTGACACCAAACCCAGCTTTCGACAATAATATTACTACTGTAAAAAATAACAATTTATATACCATAAAGAATAACATCTACCCAACTTAATTTTATATTCGTGGCACATGGATTCATGAAAAAGCAAAAAATAAAAAGGAACGTTGATTATTGAGCTTGGTTTAACATACCGACCATATATAAAACTCAAATAGAATAGCATAGTCAGATACAAATTTACAAATCAAGTAATAAGTTGAAAACAAATGGTTGCCCTTAATCTTTGGTATTCATCATGTTTTTGTTTTTAGCTTTCAGTATTGACTAATGTTTTCATTAATTGTTATAGATATACTTTCAATTTTATTTTATCATATCCTAACCTAACTTTTGTAACCGATATAATTTGATTTGGTTAAAATGAGACAAAACTAACGTACATAAAATTGGTTAATATGATTCACATAAATATTAAAAATACAAAACTAACTCGTAAAAAAATACCGACGAAAATTACCAACACCAAAGAGTAAAAACAAAATGTTTTTTTTTATTATTTATGATTCATAATGTAGAGTGTCTGATACTCAGGGTAACGGTAATATATCATGGGCAATATATTATCGGAAAACTCATTCTTCTGGTTTTGGTGGCGGTTTCCGATCTTTGGTCTGAAACCCAAGCCAATTCCATCTTCTCTTCTTTTTCTCTTATTTTCTCTCTTCTTACGTTAGTTTCATCTTCAAACAACGGTCGGTGAGATATTTTTGTTTTGGAATATCGATCGAGTGTGTTATGTCAGGAGTAGTGTATATCTTCTTCTGCCTTTTTCATTCTCAAAATGGATCTTGGTCGATGGTTATTCGTTTCAGTCCACGACCGATTTCAATCGGATTTTCAGTTACGATGCTCATTCGAAACACGAGTGTGTTATGTCGGGCGTCGTTCTCAGCCACTCCTAGATCTGAGTCGGCAGCCCATCTAAGCAGCCTTCTACGGGGACGACTCGAGTGGCCTCTGGCCCGTCTTGCTTGAATCTGACTGCTCAGGACGACGGTCGGAACAACAAGGTCATCGCTGATTCGGCGTTGGGTGACAGAAAGGGCTTGGCAGTTTTGAAAGCGATGGAGAGAAGATACCTGGTTGGTTCGATTACAGGTGAGGATTCTGTTGGACTGGACTTTGATCCAATGATGGCTGCTAAGGACGACGGCAGGAACAGAGAGGTGATCGCTGATTCGGCGTTAGGTGGCAGTAGGGGTTTGGCAGTTTCGAAACCGGTGGAGAGAAGGTGTCTGGCTGGTTCGATTACAGGAGAGGCTGCGAAATCGGTTTTCAGATCAGTGGAGATGGCTGCTAAGGACGTCGGTAGGAACAGAGAGGTGATCGTTGATTCGGCGTTGAGTGGGAGTAGGGTTTTGGCAGTTTCGAAATCGGTGGAGAGAAGGTGTCTGACTGGTTCGATTACTGGCGAGGCTTCAAAATCAGTTTTTAGATCAGGGTTTGAGGTTGGTAAATTGGGAGAGAAGATTGGTAGGGCTGGTTCGAATATACGTTCTACAGCTGGACTGGACTCTGACCCAATGAAGATGGTTGCTTCGATTCTGGACTATCCGTTTAGACTGGGCCAAGACCCGATGGCTGGGTCTGGTTCGCTTATGGGCTCAAAGAGCAAAGGCCCAACGAATTTATATCAGCACCCTAACAGCTCAAGGCTGAATTCTAAGGACTCTCTTCATGTGGGTCGGGTTTCTAAAACCCATGGACCCATTCAAATTCTATCAATTGATTGGCCCGGCCCAAATAAAAGTAAAGGTTTATTGGGGACTGGTGGGTCCAATGGGTTTCCCTCGTTGATTCGTAAATTCGGGAATGCGGGTAAAGGACCGAAATGGAGAAAATTCAAAATGGTCAATGCTAAGTCACCTTCCTTTAATTCTCATAAGGATTTTTCAAGAGGGTTTTCATCTTTGGAGGAAGAACCATCTGAAATTAAGCCAGAGAATGCTACTGGATCTCGTCTCCCTTCAATTAGCTAGGACAATGAGGTGGATCTTAGCGAGGAGGTGGACTCCCCCCCCCCCCAAAAAAAGGGCTTGCACGGATGAGGCAAAAGGCAAGGGTAATGGTAATATCCCCTGACAGAATTTTCGGCTGACTATCTGTAAGTATTTATTTATGAATATTGAATCATGGAACGTGAGAGGTCTAAACGACCCTGTTAGGCAAAAAGATGTCAATTATTTTATCCTCAGTAATCATATATCCTTGATAGTTCTTGTAGAAACCAAAGTTCAAATTCACAAAATTGATCAAACAATTATGAAGATTGTGCCCTTTTGGCATGTTGTTACTAATCATGAGACCCATCCTTTAGGTAGAATATGGATTCTCTGGAACCATAGTGTCATTAAAATTACTAGAATCTCCCAAACTCCCTAGTTAATCCACTGTATAGCTAAATGTCATAATTTCAGAGCCACCTTTAAGCTCACTGCTATTTATGCGTTTAACGATGCATCTGATCGTATTCCTCTTTGGAAGGATCTTTATAACATCTCCAAGGCGGATAACCACATTCCTTGGGCATCCCTTGGAGATTTTAACGCGATCCGTCACCCAGGTGAGCGTCTGGGATCCTCTAAGTCTTGGTCTCTAGCTATTGATGACTTCAACCGCTGCTGCTACCAATGCGAATTCAATGATCTTAGATTTACTGGATTTCCTTTCACTTGGATTAACAAGCAGCTTGCTCACCCTATCCTTTCTAAAATTGACCGAGTGCTTATCAACCCGGATTGGGATGACCTTTTCCCTATGTCCAGTGTCCATTTTGGGTACCTTCGTACGTCTGACCATACCACGATCACTCTTCATCTTGGTCCCCTCCCCCCCGTCCTCGGAGGAAAATACCTTTTCGTTACTTTAATATGTGGCAATCTCATCCCCTGTTTAAGGACATCGTTTCCTCAAGCTGGACCGCCCCTACCACCTCTGGAGGTATGAGGATGGTCTCGGAAAAAATTTATCGCCTTTAATCTGAGCTCGCTTCTCTTAATTGCAAGGAATTCAGCGACATTTCTTCCAGAGCCTCTGCTGCTCAATCAGCTATGTTTGAGGCTCAATCGATTCTAGCCTCTGATCCTCTTAACCCGCTCCTGGTTTTTGAAGAATCAGAGGCTTCTGATCGTTTTACCTTTTTCAGCCGAGTGGAAGAATCATTTCTTAAACAAAAATCTAGAGAAAATTGGATCAAGATGGGAGACCGGAACACAAAATTCTTTCATAATTGCATTAAAGCCTGGATTTTTCGTAATAAAATTATCTCGATTACCGATAATCAGGGAGGAACTATCACTTCCCCGATTAGGGTTTCTAACGTCTTCGTGAATGTTTTTGAGAAATCCTTAGGTACAAAGCATTCTACCTTCTATCCTGGACTTGAAAAAGTCTCGACCGTGATTTCTTCCTTTGTTTCTCCCACTGATAAAGAGTCTATTACCTGTGAGATCTCCAATGCTGAAATTAAATCGGCTCTGTACAGTATTGATAGTGACAAATCCCCTGGTCCTGATGGTTTCAATTCCATTTTTTTCAAAACCACTTGGAATATTGTTGGCCCTGACATTTGTAAAGGAGTCCAAGAGTTCGTTCTCACTGGAAGTCTGATCGAATCGTGGAATGCGACCTCGATTGCTCTTTTCCCAAAAAAGGCTTCTCCTTCGGGGCCAGTGGATTATAGACCAATTGCACTTTGCAATGTTGTCTATAAAATCATTTGTAAAATTCTGGCTAACAGAATCAAAATTGCCTTCCCTTACCTTATCGATACTTCCCAATCGGCTTTCATAACGGGAAGGAACATATCTGATAACATCCTTGTGTCTCAGGAACTCCTTAGGGGATATAATATTAGAGGTAGAAGAAAAAGGGTTGCCCTAAAAATAGATATAATGAAGGCCTTTGATAATGTTCGATGGCACCTCATTCTTGATATTTTAGTTGCAATGCAATTTCCTGAGAAGATGATCACTTGGATTATTAAGTGCATCTCTACTCCCTCTTACTCCATTAACATTAATGGAGATCTTCATGGAAATTTCAAAGGTAAAAAAGGACTTCGCCAGGGTGACCCTCTCCCCCCCCCCCTTTCTCTTTATGCTTGTTATGCAAGTACTTTCTGGCATTCTCAAAGAGAAAAGCCAGGACCTGACCTTCCGCTTTCATTGGAAATGTCATAAGTAGAAAATCATCAATCTCTATTTTGCAGATGACCTTATGATTTTCTGCCATGGTGACACTCAATCCCTCAGCCTTATCAAGGATGGTCTGGATGAATTCTACTCTCTTTCTGGTCTCAAAGTTAATCTCACGAAAAGTCACATCTTCTTCTCGGGCATTGACCACCACCTTTGGTCTAATCTTTTAACCATATTGAATTTCCCAGAAGGCTCCCTCCCGGTAAAGTACCTGGGAGTCCCTCGCATCACTTGTAGACTCACTCATTCGGATTGTCGCCCCCTCCTGCATAAAATAACCTCCCGAATTGAATCTTGGACTACCAATCACCTTTCTTATGCTGGTAGACTCCAACTTATCAAATCGGTCTTATTTGCGGGTCAGGTCTATTGGTCCTCGCTTTTTATTCTACCTTCTAGGATAACTAAAGAGTTAAACCAATATCTCCGTCGCTTTCTTTGGTCTAGTTCGGCTATGAAAATCTTTGGGGCCAAAGTTTCTTGGTCGACCGTTACCACTCCCTACAAAGAGGGCGGCCTTGGGTTCCTAGACCTAAAAATATGGAATCAGGCGGCCGTCCTTAAGCACCTCTGGTCTATCATTAGTAATAAGACTCAATCTATCTGGTGCGAGTGGATCAAAGCTGAAAAGATAAAAAATAAAAAAAATTGGGAAGTTACTTTGAGTCCCTCGTCCACTTGGATTTGGAGGAAAATCCTCCGGCTTCGGCCTTTGGCTCGTAATTTATACAGGGTGGCTACTGGAAATGGTCAGAACACTTCATTCTGGCATGATCCATGGCTCCTCTCCTCGTCTCTCACATCCCACTATGGAACTGAAGTCATCAGTGATTCCCGTTTGGGAAACAACTTAAAAGTGTCGGACATTATCAACGATGGTGAATGGAATTGGCCGGTAAATCTGAGATCGGCTCGAGCTCGCAGCCGATGCCATCTGGACAAAATCCAAAAGCTCATCCTTTCCCTTCCCCATCCGAACATTTTATCAAGGGATGTTCTATATTGGACGGCTAAGGCAGGATGTATCATCTTTACAATTAAGGATACGTATAATGCCCTTCGTGAGCCTGCCCCTGAAAAGGGATGGGCGAGGTTAGTTTGGAATAAATATAATATTTCGCGTCACTCCTTTGTTTCTTGGCTGGCTTTAAATGGTAAGCTTTCCACCAAGGACAAGCTTCGCAGTTGGGGTTATAATATCCCAGCCACTTGTACCCTTTGCCACTCTGAATCGGAAACTACATCTCATATCCTCTTTGAATGTAGTTACTCTCAGAGCATCTGGACTTACACCAGTGTTAAACTTGGTTTTCCTTTTCTCTCTTCTTGCTCGCTATCTTAGATTGACGAGGCTTCAAGATGGTCTAATTCTCGAAACCATAGTATTTGGCGTACTTGTTTCAATGCGATTATCTACCACATTTGGAAAGAGCGGAATTCAAGAATTTTTGGATCTGCCCCCGCTTTGGCCTCAGCAACATCATATCATATCTTATCGGATCTCCGATTTAGATTTCATGGTACCAAGATTAGCTGATAATTTAATTGTATTGAAATCTAACTTAGTCTTTTATGATATTCTCTATCTGGACTGGAGCGCGGATTTCGATTGGGATGATGGAGTTACGTCTCAGTCACCCCAGCTACCTAGTCATTTGCATGTTATGAGCTTATGTTGCTACCCGGATATTGTACTCTTCATTTTGGGCACTTCTATATTTGACCTTCTAGTACTTATTGTTTTATATGATTATTGTTGTAAGCTTGAGGGGTATGCCATAGGACCATGTATGAATTTTTCAAATTAATTTAAGTTTTCATTCACAAAAAAACAAAATGTTTTTAATCTATAAAAAATATAGAATAATATATCATATTGTGAACAAAACTTTTGGATATTGGATTAGTTTAATTAATATATAATATATTTATGTTATTTATGATGTTTGTAATGGTAGTAAAAATAATATATATTATCTTAATGAAATGTAATAGTAGGAAAATAAGAAATATATATATATATTATCTCAGTGAAGTTTTGATTTAAGAGCTATTCAAGATAATTTGAATCACAACCTAGTTTTTAGGATGAATAATTATCACTCATCCTACCGTGTTTTGGCGAATATGTTTGGGAGAGGCATCTCCATATCTCATCTATCATTGACATATATGTCCCGATTTAGTCTGGACTCTCATTAACCATAATTTCTCCAATGTTATGACTGGTCAAGCCTCGTCTCTATGTGATATTTTCTTTTATCTTTATTACTTTCAATCTTTCACGCAAAAAATAAATACGCAAAACAACAACAATAGAGTCATAAAAATACTTGATCTTATTCTCAATTCACTCACAACAATCCAATAACATCCAAAATAATATATCTAGTGTTTCACCATAAGGATAACCGACCAACAATTACTCTCAAAAAGACAAATAAAGCTTCATATCCAAGTCAAAACACACTTTGGTAGGCAAATTTTCACTTGGAAAACCTCAGGTGAAATCAATTTAGAACTTTTTATTCAATATTGGCTTTGTTAGTGATTATAATCTATCTTTTTGGAACTCCATACAAATCCTGATAGAATTCGACAATTTCGATGACAACTCAAAAATATGGAAAAAAAACAAACTGGTTTTGGTGTGGATAATAATCGCCTGAGGGTAGGCTAGTAATTTCAGTTGGTGTTTTAAGGAAATATGTGGGTGTTAAGTGTTTAAAGTAGAGAGTAGAGAGATAATTAAGCAGCTTGGTAGCAGTTACTTTTCATTACCTCTAGTTAATGCAGGTGGTTGGGTATTTATACCCTGATATTTGGGCCCTTATGGGCTTTCGGGTCATGTTTAATGGACCCGGGTCATGTTCAAAGACTTATGAGCTCTAAGTAGGAGAGCAAGTAGCTTAGTCAAGAAGTGTTTAGGTTTTTTAGTACTTTTGTCATAGTTCGAACAGTCCTATGGTCATAGTGTTCAAAGTGATCTGTCCGGTTCATGTGATCTGTCTGATATGTCCGGTTTGGAGGCCTTGGACTGATCTGTCCGTGTCCGGGGAGCATGCTGAATTCGGACTCATCAGGAGCCCCTTTTTTAGGTGTTTGAGTAAGTATTCTTGTCAGAGACCTGAAAAACAGTCCGACATTAGAAGTAGTTTTCAATCCGGACAGGTCTATGGGTTTACCCGGACAGATAAAGCTTCACGAATTCAAAACGGTTTTTGCCAGAGTTCGTGGGACACGTGTCACACTCTGACTAGTTGCTTTAGCCGTTTTTTCACCTTGAATTTCAAACCCACCTTCTTCGAAAAGCAACCTCTTTAATTACATATGGTGACATCAGCGCTGTCTTTTAATCATTGCCAAACTTTTTGAATTCTCCTAGGAATCAACTACTTTTTCAGATTTACTATAAATTCAGACTCACTTTCTACTGTTTTACTATCTCTTTCATATTTACTATGCATATTTTCTTAGAGCTTTCTCTCTCTAAAGCAAAGATTTACTTGATAGTTTATGTTTACAGCAAGGACTGCTTTGATCAAAGGCGGGTGGCTCAACCTCTCTGAGTTGGAGAAGGCACAAAAAGTCGAGAAGGAAAGACGAATCGCAGCAGGGTTACCTACTTCGCCTGTTGACAGACCAATCGCCTCTGCTGCAGAGTCAGATCGAGGATCTTCTTCCTCCAAAGGCACTAAGCCTAGAAAGTTATTCCAACCTAGCCTTTCCCCCATCATCTCTGGTTCCTCTGTTCAGGAATCAGAATCCATCGTTGAACCAGGAGTAACTGCCACTAGTTTCAAAAACTCCTCACCCTTCATAGCGATGGGATCAGATATAGAGAACTCCCCGGAGAAGTCAGTCGATCGAAGAAAGAGTCGGCTGGTTAAGGGGCAAGCCTCTAAGAACACTTCCTCAAAATCGGGGGCAAAAAATAGTAGTTCTGGGTCTGGAGTGCCTATCAGAGCTCCCCGGGAAAGACTACCCGGTCCGGAGGCTAGCAGCCCAGCACTTCAAAGAGAGACTTCTGCCTCAGAGCCCCAGCCTGAGACTAGAAGTCACGAAAACACAGAAAACCAGCAGTCTGGAAGCCAGGCTGAGCCAAGTTTGAATTCTCCCCGGGCCACTACCACTGATATTCCTCCTACGATCATGGAGGAAAGAATGGAGGACTCTGTTGAAGAAGTCCCTTTTGAGTCTGAGCCATCCGGTCAGACTAGTAACACTGCTGCTGCCAAAAAAGATAAGGGCAAAGAAAAACTATGCTTGAGGCATCCGGAGCTGCCGGAGTGTCTCGAAGGGAAGGTAGGGCCTTGTTTTCACAGGGTTGAACTTAAATACCTCTTGGCCTTACAGAAGACCAAGTATGCGTTCATCCATACGACTGAAATGGGTCGAATGCGCACAAAATGGGGGATCCCTGAAAATGTGAAGATAAGGATTCCCATAGATCCTGAAACTCCTATGGATTGCGAGCTGAATGAAATAGTCATCTTCACGGAGCCATTTAATTGGGGACTCAGATTCCCATTGGACCCAGAGATTGTCAGATATTTTCATCTGATCAAACTCTGTCCGAGCCAGTCGAGCCCCAACGCTTGGTATACTCTGATGTCATGCATCATGGCATCAAGGTTGTCCGGGATCCCTCTTCCTATGGAAGAGTTTGCTGCAGTGGCCAATCTTTGCAAACATCACCAATTCCCCTTCTACCACTTCAATATGGGGAATGATCTCAAAGCTGTTGATGATCTACTGGAGTCTGAGAGCAAATGGAGGAGCCAATTTTTGTTTGTCAGTGGCGCTTGGGAAAACGGAAAGAATATCAAGTCCGGAGAGAACCCAAGCCTCCTCAGAAGCAGGTGGATGAGTGATCGTAAGTCTCCCATTTTAAATCTTTGTCTACTTTTTCCTTCTTATAGTTGGTTTTAAATTAATTTATCTTTCTTTTGTCTTAACAGAACTGCCTAAGGAGTTCGGTGATTACTTGAAGGCCGGACAGGTCACTTGTGGCAAAATCAAAGCCTGGGCTGCAGAGAACTGGGGGAACCGATTCCACAATGCTTTCACTAGTGGAAATCTGGCAAGGTCTCACATGTGGAACACCACAGGTCGGAGAGACTTAACTTGGGAGGAGCGCACCACCCAACCTTCTCCGGACACAGTGCTCAAGAGGTCCCATGAAGCATATGGGACACCCAATCTGGCAAGGTCTCAGCTGAATTTCATTGTTGTACCTTCTTCGAAAAGCAACCATTTTAATTACAAATGGTGACATCAGCGCCGTCTTTTAATCATTGCCAAACTTTTCGAATTCTCCTAGGAATCAACTCCTCTTTTCAGATTTACTATAAATTCAAACTCACTTTCTACTGTTTTACTATCTCTTCCATATTAACTCTGCAAATTTACTCAGACCTTTCTCTCTCTAAAGCAAAGATTTTCTTGGTAGTTTATGTTTACAGCAAGGACTGCATTGATCAAAGGCGGGTGGATCAACCTTTCTGAGTTGGAGAAAGCACAAAAAGTTGAGAAGGAGAGACGAATCGCAGCAGGGCTTCCTTCATCCCCTGTTGACAGACCAGTCACCTCCACTACAGAGTCAGATCGAGGCTCTTCCTCTTCTAAAGGTACTAAGCCCAAGAAACTATTTCAGTCCACCCTTTCCCCTATAATCTCTGGTTCCTCAGTTCAGGAGTCAGTGCCCACTGTTGAGCCAGGAGCGACAGCCACTAGCTTTAGAAAACCTTCTCCTTTTCTTGCTATGGGATCAAACACAGAGCACTCTCCGGAGAAACTGGTAGTTAAGAGGACAAGCCGGCTGGTCAAAAGGGCAAGCCTCTAAGAACACTCCCTGGAAATCGGGGGCTAAAAATAGTAGTTCTGGGTCTGGAATGCCTATCAGAGCTCCCCGGGAAAGACCATCTGGTCCGGAGGCGAGCAACCCAGCACTCCCAAGAGAGACCTCTGCCTCAGAGCCCCAGCCTGAGGCTAGAAGTCAAAGAAACATCGAAATCCAGCAGTCCGGAAGCCAGGCTGAGCCAAGTTCGAACCCTCTCCGGGAACCTGCCACCGATATTCCTCCTATGATCATGGAGGAAAGAATGGAGGACTCAGTTGAAGAAGTCCCTTTTGAGTCTGAGCCATCCGGCCAGACTAGTAACACTGCTGCTGCCAAAAAAGATAAGGGTAAAGAAAAACTATGCTTGAGGCATCCGGAGCTGCCGGAGTGTCTCGAAGGGAAGGTAGGGCCCTGTTTTCATAGGGTCGAACTTAAATATCTTTTGGCCTTACAGAAGACCAAGTATGCTTTCATCCACACGGCCGAACTAGGTCGAATGCGCACAAAATGGGGGATCCCAGAAAATGTGAAGATAAGGATTCCCATAGATCCTGAAACTCCTATGGATTGCAAGCTGACCGAAATAGTCTTCTTCACGAAGCTATTTAACTGGGGACTCAGATTCCCATTGGACCCAGAGATTGTCAGATATTTTCATCTCGTCAAACTCTGTCCGAGCCAGCTGAGCCCCAACGGCTGGTACACTCTGATGTCATGCATCATGGCATCGAGGCTGTCCGGGATCCCTCTTCCTATGGAAGAATTTGCAGCAGTGGCCAATCTTTGCAAGCATCACCAATTCCCCTTCTACCACTTCAATATGGGAAATGATCTCAAAGCTGTTGATGATCTACTGGAGTCTGAGAGCAAATAGAGGAGCCAATTTTTGTTTGTCAGTGGCACTTGGGAAAACGGACAGAAGATCAAGTCCGGAGTAAACCCAAGCCTCCTCTGAAGCAGGTGGAGGAGTGACCGTAAGTTTCTTACTCTAAATCTTTGTCTACTTTTTCCTTCTTATAGTTGGTTTTAAATTAATCAATCTTTCTTTGTCTTAACAGAACTGCCTAAGGAGTTCGGTGATTACTTGAAGGCCGGACAGGTCACTTGTGGCAAAATCAACGCCTGGGCTGCAGAGAACTGGGGGAACCGATTCCACAATTCCTTCACAAGTGGAAATCTGGCAAGGTCTCACCTGTGAAACACCACAGGTCGGAGAGATTTAATTTGGGAGGAGCTCACCACCCAACCATCTCCGGACACAGTGCTCAAGAGGTCCCAGGAAGCAGATGGGACACTCTTCTTGCCAGGCCGGGCCAAAGCCCCAAGCAAAATGAAGGGCACGAAGAAAGGCAAAAAGGTGGTGAGCGATGCTAATCCTGCTGATGCTGAGAAGGATGCTCCAACTGACCCGGAGGGGCCGGCTCAGAGCCAAATTGATGCTGCTCTTTTGCAGGTAGTGGAGCAAGAGACCGAAAGGCAGGAAGCAGAACTCCCAAAATCTCCAAGGGCTTCCAAGAGGAATCGCAAGCAGGGGATTGAAGGGGAAGACCGGGCAGCCAAGAAGAAAAAGACTGCCAAGGGAGATGAGTTTGCTCTCCGGATCCGGAGCCTTCTTTTCAGGTTGACCCTTCTGACCCAACACATGCTGAAAAGATCCCAAATGACTTTCATACTGATGAAGTTGAGGGAGGAGAGCTCAACATGGATGAAGTAGACATCACCGGTCTTGGTGAACTTGGCGAATACTTCCTCAACCTCCCCAGAGACGACTTCGCAGGGCCTTACATTCCTCCGAGCAGCTCTAACACTGTCAACTTCAATGGTAAGACTTTCATCGTCTCTAGTGAAAAGAACACCATAGCCCACTCCTTGCTAAGCAATGTGCAGCCGGTACTTACACTGGAGAGACAAGTCCGGAGTCAAGCAGACACCATCAAAGACCTTAAGTCTGAGAAGGAAAAGCTGTCCGAAGACCTTTGCACAGCTACTGCCAATGCTGACATGCTAAAGGAAGCAAATGAGGAGTTAAAGAAGAATCGGGAAGAAAGCGACACAAAAGTTGCTACTCTAGAGGAAACCATCAAAGACCTCCGGGAAAAGCTGTCCGGGTGGAGAAAGACCTTACTGCCTCAAAAGAAGAGACCAAGGCAAAGGACAAGACCATCAGCAACCTAACTACTGATAAGATTGCCCTTGAGAATGCAGTGTCCAAGGCTGCCGAGGAGAAAAATACTTTGTTACAGGAGCAGGAGGCCAAGATCCAAGCCAGGATCAATAATTATGCCAACCAGATGATCAAGAGCGAAGAGCTATTGCTTGAGAAGGTGAGGTCTGACATGGTTCTACTCTTCCATAAAAAGTTTCCACAGAGGAACCTAGGGGAGTTGTGGCTTTATGTTGAGCCCGAAAACCTCCCATACCATACGATGGCCGAAGGTGACAGGTATGGCTACTCTAGTGGCTCTTCGGATGATGAAGAACATACTGGGGAGAGCCCATATGACAAGAAAGACGATCCCAAAGGCAAGAAGGTAGATGAAGGGAAAGATGACCCTAAGGGTAAGAAGGTAGTCGAAGGTGAGCCATCCTCAAAGGCTCAACCTTAACTTATGATCCACTTAGTTTATTTTTAATTCAGACTAAAGTCCTTGGAAGGCCAAGGCACTCTTTTTGTAATGGTGTCCGGAATTTGACCGGACGGGTTTTTTGTGTTCTACTTTGACTGTTTAAAAGTCCTTGGAAGGCCAAGGCAATTTTAAGTTGTTTATCTCAATGAATATCTTTGTTCTGTACAACCATCATCTTCTTTCATTGTTCATTTTAATTTTGATAGCCAGAGTTTAAGTAGCCTTTAGTTGTTGCATTGTGAGAGTGTTTAAATTCTCTGGCTAGAGTTTAAATAGCCCTTAGAAATTTCAGTCCGGATAGCATGATAAGGGATAGAACTTTAAAAACACTTAGAAAATTTTGAAGAAGGCATCGAATTTTATTTAACAACCCGGACACCTAATTAAAACCACTCCGTGCCACCGGGGAGGAAAGAGTATGCCCCCAAATATTTACATGGATGTTTAAACAAGTAAATATTTACACAAGTGCTATTCCAAGTACATCCGGAGATGCTCAATATTCAAAGGATGAGTTAGAACTCTGCCATCTTTGTCTTCCAACCAATAAGTCGCAGGCTTAATTCTTTCAACAACGATATACGGACCCTCCCAAGTTGGGGCCAGCTTTCCGAAGAGTTTCTCTTTAGTGTGCAAGAAGACCTTCCTTAATACTTTGTCCCCAGGTTGGAAATCTCTTCTTTTAACTTTAGAAGCAAACCTGCTTCTCATCAAACCTTCATAGTGTACAACTCTAAGGTGAGCTTTAACTCGTCTTTCTTCTACCAAATCAAGTTGACCTCTGATTGCCACCTCATTAGCATGTTCGGAGAAGTTGTGAACACGAAAAGAGGGGAGAGTTGCCTCTATGGGAGCTACTGCATACATCCCATAGACCAAGGCAAAGGGTGATTCTTGTGTGGCAGCCCCAGGTGTTGTCTGGTAGGCCGATAAGACTTCTTGCAAATAACTAGGCCACTTCCCAATAGCCCCTTCCAAATTCTTCTTTAAGCCGGACAGTATAGTTCTATTAGCCACTTCAACCTGCCCATTTGCTTGTGGGTAGAAAGGTGAAGAAAAACAATGATGTATACCCCTTGAGGCACAGAAGCTCTCCATTTCTCTATTGTCGAACTGTGGCCCGTTGTCTGTTGTTATTTTCTGTGGGACACCAAATCTGCAACATATGTTGGATAGAATGAATTTTATGACAGCTTTTGATGTTGTCCCTGCTAGAGGGGCTGCTTCTATCCACTTCGAGAAGTAGTCGATGGCCACAATTATAGTTTTGCGCCCTCCGGACGCTACAGGGAGAGGCCCTACTAAATCCAACCCCCATCATGCAAAAGGAATAGGCTCAGAAATTGATTCTAAAGGAATGGCTGGTACAAGAATTTCATTGTTGTACCTTTGGCATAGGTCACACCTTCTCACCAATTCCTTAGCATCTTTCATGATTGATGGCCAATAGTAACCGGAGAGTAAAAATCTTCTTGTTAAAGCTCTATACCCACAATGGGCTGATCCCTCACCATCATGCAATTCGGAGAGAACCATTTGTGATTCTTCATCTCCCAAACAGCGCAGGAGAGGTTTACTGTAAGATTTTTTGTATAACACTTCTCTCAATATGATGAAACCACGAGCCTTGTGTTTCAATGTTCTGGCCAGTGACTTATCCGGAGGCATAACACCATCGGAGAGGTATTGTATGAGAGGAATCCTCCAGTCTTGAGGTTGTTTCGCTTGTATTTCAAAAATTTCCTCTTCTTTACCCTTACAAAGTTAGATGGAGGGGCTTTCAAGCACATGGATCCATGGGTATGACTCCGTATAGGCTATGGTTGCCAGTGAGTCTGCCAGCTCATTTTCTGCCCGGGGAATGTGTTCATAGACAACACTTTTAAACTTAAGCGCTTCATTTTTTAGGAGGAGTAAATATTTTACAAGTTGCTCCTTCTTAGCCTCAGACTGGCCTTGGGCATGGTGGATAATCAGTTGGGAGTCGCTTAGCAGCTTGACCCTCTTAGCCCCACAAATGTAGGCCAATTTTAGCCCAGCTATAGCTGCTTCGTATTCGGACTCGTTATTAGATGCCCTGAAAGCAAAACAAATAGCCATGTACATTTTGTCTCCATATGGGGAAGTTAAGCATACGCCTACACCACATCCCATTGTGCTAGATCCACCATTTGTTCGGACGACCCATACTTTCTTATCTTTTATATCAGTAGCTTGCTCCGAATCCCTGTCGGAGTGGAATTCAACCAGAAAATCAGCCACAGCTTGGGCTTTGACTGCTGTTCGGGGAGCAAAGTCTATGTCAAAGTCCCCCAACTCTACTGACCACTTAGTCATTCTGCTCGAAATGTCTGCTTTTTGAAGGACATTCTTTAGGGGAAAGGAGGTCCGGACGATGATAGGATGAGCCTGGAAATAAGGCCTCATCTTCCTTGCAGCTATTACTAGGGCTAATGCCAATTTTTCTAGTTTTAAGTAACGCTTCTCTGCATCTATCAATCTTTTGCTGATGTAGTACACTGGATGGGGATGACTATCGACCTCTCTTACCAGTACGCACTGATGGCACAACTTGAAACTGCCAAGTACACAAAGAGAGTGTCCCCATCGACTGGCTTGAACAAAGTTTTGGGGGAGGACAGGTGTTTCTTGATCTCATTGAAAGCCTCATCGCACTGCGGGGTCCAATCAAAGCCCTTTGCACCCTTCAAAGTTTGAAAGAAAGGAGCACACCTGTCCGAAGATCTTGAGATAAATCTGTTTAAGGTAGCTAATCTCCCTGTTAACCGCTGTACTTCTTTGATGTTTCGAGGAGGCTCCATTTGAAACAGAGCATTAAGCTGGTCCGGATCAGGTTGTATTCCATGCTCACTTATGATATAGCCCAAAAACTTTCCGGACTGCACTCCGAACACACACTTTTCAGGGTTTAACTTCAAATTTACTTTCACCAAGTTGGCAAAAGTTTCTTGGAGATCGGACAAGTGCAACTGCTCATCCACACTCTTCACCATCATATCGTCAATGTATACCTCCATATTTCTTCCAATTTGATCAGCAAATGCCTTGTTGACTAATCTCTGATAAGTAGCCCCAGCATTTTTCAAACCAAATGGTATCACCTTGTAGCAATGAAGCCCTCTATCAGTTACAAATGTGGTATGCTCTTGATCCTTTGGATCCACTTGAATCTGATTGTATCCGGAGAAAGCATCCATAAAGGAAAGCAGCTTGTTTCCAGAGGTGGAGTCTACTAACTGATCAATCTGGGGGACCGGATACAAGTCTTTTGGGCAAGCTCTATTGAGGTCTGTGAAGTCAATGCACATGCGCCACTTGCCATTCTTCTTTTTTACTAAGACAGGATTGGCAGTCCACAAAGGGTATTGAGACTCCTTGATGTGCCCCATCTTTGTGAGCCTGTCAACCTCTTGCACAATGACATCAGCCTTTTCTTTGGATAAAGCTCTTCTTTTTTGGACTACTGGAGCTACATCTCTCCGGACGGATAAGTGGTGCGAAATCACATCTGATGGGACTCCAGTAACATCAGCATTGCACCAAGCAAAAACGTGCTGATGGTTCTTTAAAAACTTCAATATTTCATTCTTCAACATAGGTGGCATTTTAGACCCTATCTTGACACTTTTTCCATCTTCCAAACATTGTGTCTCCACTTCTTCAACCGGTATCAATACTCTGGGGGTCTCTCTGGGGTCATCAATTTCACCCTCACCCCCAGAAAGGCCCTCAAACTGCTATTGTTCATTGATGCGGACTGCCCCCAGCGTTCGAGGAGCCAAGACAGTGGCATAACATTCTCTTGCAATCTTTTGGCTGCTCCGGACAACTCCAACCTGCCCCTGAACAGCATACTTCAAGCATTGGTGGACTGTCGAAGCCACTGTATGCATCCTAGAGAGCCAAGACCTCCCTAGAATAGCATTATAGCAAGTGGGGCAATCCACCACAATAAAGAGTATTCTGACCATTTTCTTGAAAGGGCCCTTGCCCAATAACACCTCCTCTTCGAACTCCCCGATCACATCTGCTGAGCTGCCTGTGAAGCCCACGATTGACCTATCTGAATTCTGAATTACAGCTGGATTTTTCATTTTCTTGTAAGTGGTTAGGAAAAGGATATTGGCTGAGCTTCCAGTATCCACCAAGATTCGTCTTATGTCATTGCCCCCTATAGATGCTCCTATGACAACAGTATCCTCATGAGGGCCAGCAATGTTTCTTAAATCATCCTCATCAAACACAATGAAGGGAAATGAGTTTGGTGACTGGTAAGATGTCATTCCTCCTTCTAGCTGGGAGGCCAAAGTATGAACATGCCTCTTCCTCGAAGAAGCAGTAGGAGCTGTCATAGTGTCCCCTCCGAAAATTGTAAGCGACTCGAAAAACTTAATGAGCCCGGAGACCGACCTAGAACATTCCTCTATAGTACCCACTCTGTTCCGAGTTGGATCGGGATCCAAGTACTCAGATTCCACGTCAAACCTTTCAACTATAACCATGGCTCCCTCCGGAGCAGCATTACTTGGACCAACCCGGTGAGTGTTGTCAGGCCTGTTGCCTCCTCTTCTTTTAACGTAAGCTCCCAGCTTCCCCCTTTCAATCAAGTTTTGAACTTCCTGCTTCAATGCTATGCAGTCATCGGTGGTATGACCAATATCATTGTGATATTGACAAAAAGAGTTGTTGTGATGCTCCCTGGGAGACTGCAGTGTTGCCGGTCTCCGGTAATGTACCTCATCCTTTGTTTTATCAAAGATAGTGGCCACGCTTTCTTTTAACTCCGCGAACCACTCCGGTTGGACCCATGGTCCTCTCTTGTTTCTAGACTGTTGACTTTGAGCAGGAGCAGCTGGCTGGGACTGAGCTTTTGCCCTACCATGCCCCTGTCCGGTCTCCCTTGCTTTGTTCCCAGACTGGTTCTGATTGGGATTCGGTGTCACCGGGGTAGACCTCACCTGCCTGTGCACCCTGGTTTTCTTTGTTTCATCGACATTTATTTGTTTGCCAACCTGATTCAGTAACCCTCCCCATGTCATGGCCTTCTTTCTAGTTACTGAATCAGCTAGATTGCATGGGTTCAAACCTTGCCTTAGGGATGCTATTGCCACCTGTTCGAAGCAATCAGCCAATCAATTCTTTATTTTCATAAAATGGCTTATGTATTCTTTCAAGGACTCATTTGGCTCATGGGCACAATGGATTATTGTGTCTCCATTGCCTTTCAGGTCTTTACTCCCTGCGAACTGCCTTCGAAAGGCCACCCAAAACGTATCGAAATCTTTGATACAACCCTGAGGCAGGCTGTTGTACCATTTCAGAGCACTCCCTGTAAATGATTGGGAGAATGCCCTACAAAGTAGTTTATCATCGTCATCAAAGTTCATCATGAAGTTCTTGAATTGCTCCAGATGGTTGTCCGGATCAGTACTGCCATCGTACTTCTCTATTTTAGTGCTGTCAAACCTCTTGGGGAGGTTTCCGGACATAATTTTAGAAGACAGTGGAGACTGCCTCCAATTCCTTCCACGACTGAACACAGTATCCTCATTGGGAGTTGCAAAGATACCTGGTTCATCGTGGAAAGCAAAGGGATCCATCAGCATCTTGTCCACATGCCTCCGGTTGTGAGATGACCCCTTGCCAATATGTCTTTTCATCCTTCCATGTCTGTCTCTTTTTCTTGAATATTTTTTAACCTGCTTTTGCTTTTTCCTGGTTCGACCCTCATCGCTGCTAGAGGACAAGGATTTTTCAACTCCATCACTGTCCGAAGAGCTATCAGAAGATTCTGAGCTTGAGTCAGAACTCTCCACAGGCTTGGACCGGTGAGACTTTTTAGAACTGGCATGAGTCTTTTTGGTGCTCACATGAGTCTTTGAAGACTTATGCTCTTTGGGGTTATCGGTGTGATGAGCAACCGATGCTTTGGATTTTTCTTCCACGCCCATCTTGGCCTTCTCAGCCCTCAGAGCTTCTATTTCACACTTCAGCCTGTCACACTCCTCGACAGTGTATTCATCGTTCTCTTCCACCACTTTGAGCAAAGCTGGTGGAAGCTCTGGATTGTCCGAATGCATACGGACAGAGTTTCTTGGCAGGTTTTGAATACTTGATTCAGGCACCTTCGTGCTCCCACTGTGGTCGCCAATTTGGTGAGGATAATAATCGCCTAAGGTAGGCTGGTAATTTCAGTTGGTGTTTTATGGTGGTATGTAGGTGTTTAAGTGGTGGTGTGTGGGTGTTTTAAGCGTTTAGAGAGTAGAGAGATAATTAATTAGCTTGGTAGCAGTTAATTTTCATTACCCATAGTTAATGCAGGTGGTTGGGTATTTACAGTGTGATGTTTGGGCCCTTATAGGCTTTCGGGTCATGTTTAAAGGACCCGGGTCATGTTCAAAGACCCATGAGCTCTAAGTAGGAGAGCAAGTAGCTTAGTCAAGAAGTGTTTAGGTTTTTTAGTACTTTTGTCATAGTTCGAACTGCCCTATGGTCATTGTGTTCAAAGTGATATGTCCGGTCCATGTGACCTGTCCGATCTGTCCGGTCCGGAGGCTTTGGACTGATCTGTCCTTGTCCGGGGAGCATGCTGAATTCGGAATCATCACCAATAGTGTTTCAGGTGTTGATGGGACAACTCAAAATTCTATATTTTCTATTGCCCATCATCCACAAAGATTAATGCACTACAATAATATTATTCTTCAAAGATTCTTCGGCCTGTCATGGTGTCTATGCCACAGTCATCTTGTTAACTCTAAAGTATAATCGTCTAAAATATTGGGAGAATACAGACTATAAGTTTTTGTATTTTTTTTTAATAGAATCATCTCAAATATAGTCAATGATAGATTAGATATTATCCTTCTTAAACTATTTTCCGAATAACAAATAGGATTTTTAAAAGGAAGAAAAATTCAAGATAACTTCTTATTAACAGAAGAACTTACTCACGAGATCAATAGAAAAAGTCATAGGAGGACATGTTATGATTAAAATAGATATGACCAAAACATTTGAAAGAATTTCTTTTGAATTTATCTTTAACTAATTCAGGCTTCTAGATTGACTCCAGATGGGACAACTCAAAATTCTATATTTTCTATTGCCCATCATCCACAAAGACTAATGCACTACAATAATATTATTCTTCAAAGATTCTTCGGCCTGTCATGGTGTCTATGCCACAGTCATCTTGTTAACTCTAAAGTATAATCGTCTAAAATATTGGGAGAATACAGACTATAAGTTTTTGTATTGTTTTCAATAGACTCGTCTCAAATATAGTCAATGATAGATTAGATATTATCCTTCCTAAACTATTTTCAGAATAACAAATAGGATTTTTAAAAGGAAGAAACATTCAAGATAACTTCTGATTAACAGAAGAACTTACTCACGAGATCAATAGAAAAAGTCATAGGAGAACATGTTATGATTAAAATAGATATGACCAAAACATTTGAAAGAATTTCTTTTGAATTTATCTTTAACTAATTCAGGCTTCTAGATTGACTCCAGATGGATATGTTGGATTAAAATTAGCATCAATTCAGTAAGTTTCTATATCATTTTCAATGGTCAACTACATGGCTACTTTAAATCCTTAAAAATGTAAGAAAATAAGACATTTATCCCCTAGTATATTCATTATTTCTGAAGAAAACTTAATTATGGGGCTCAAAATGCTTTTTGAAAATGATAATGGCCCACACTACAAAACTGGAAGCAATATGAGCATACCTTACATTGCATATGCTGATAACTTCCATATCTTCACAAATGACTCATCAAATAAACTCAGTAAAATCATCAACTTCTTGACTCAGTATAAAGCATGTTTAGGACAAATCATAAATAAAGAGAAATCTGTTATTATCACTATAATAAAAATATCTCAAACAGTAGTTAATATCCTGATAAGAATGATTGAATTTAGACATAAAAATCTCTTATTTAAATATCTTAGGATTCTAATCCATTCTAAATAATAAATTCCACATATATGATCAAAATTTTAAAAGGTCAGATTAAAAATATATGATTGGGATGGCAAGACACTATCATTTGGGGGTAAGCTTATCCTAATTCAATCAGTGCTTATGGACATTTCAATATATTACCTCAAAATCTTATGATTATCTCAGGCTTCTAAAAAGGCTCGCTTCATGTGGAAAAATATATGGAAGTTCATGTCCTCACTTGACAATTCACCCATACTGATTGTCGTCCTCTTTTTCGTAAAATCACCTCACTAATTGACTCGTGGACTATTAAGCACCTCTCTTATGTGGGGCGGTTCCAGCTTATCAAATTTCTTCTTTGTATGAGTCAATTCTACTAGTTATTCAATATTACATCATTCCCTCTAGTGTCCTAAAAATGTTTCCTTATTATATGTGTCGTTTCCTTTTGTCAAGACCTAAGATGAATATCTCAAAGGCTTGTTTGGACTAAAGTTAATGCTCCCACACTGGAGGGAGGCTTTGGGATTTTATACCTAAAAATATGAAATCATGCAGTTGTCCTAAAACACATATGGTCTCTAATAAGTAATTTATACATGGTGGTATTGGGTAACGGGGTTGATACTGGTGTGGTTTATTTTTGTCTGAGGGTAAGTTCGTAATTTTTGTTTAGAGTTTGTGAAAATGTGTAGGTATTTAATATTTGAGTAGACAGTAAAGGGAGAATTAAGCAGTCTGGTTGTATTTAATTTTTCTTACCCCCATTTAATGTTGGTGGTTGGGTATTTATACCTTTACGTTTGGGCCTTATGGGCTGTCGGGTCATGTTTAATGGACTCGGGTCAAGTTTAAGGACCTATGAGCTCTTAGTAGGAGAGCAGGCAGCTTAGTCAAGAAGTGATTAGGTTTTCAAGTACTTTAGTCATTGTTCGAACAGTTAAATGGATGAGGTGTTCGAACTGCCCTGTCCGGTTAGACGGTCCTTGTCCGAACTGTCCCTGTCCGAAGAGGTAACAGAATCCGGACTCATCAGTAGCCCCTTTTTTAGGTGTTTGTTCAAATAACCTTTGTCAAAACCTGAAAAACAGTCTGTTGTCAGTGGCAGTTTTATCCGGACAGGTCTTCTGAATCGTATTATGGTTTTATCCGGAGTGAAAAAGTTCTTTGAATCTAAACGGTTTTTTGCCAAGGTTCATGGGACACGTGTCACTCTTTGATTGGTTGCTTTAGCCGTTTTTTCACCTTGGATTTCGCACCCACCTTCTCTGAAAAGCAACCCCTTCATTAATTTGGGTGACATCAGCGCCGTCTTTTAATCATTTCTAATCTTTTCGAATTCTCCTAGGAATAGAGACTTCTTTTTTAGGTTTACTATAAATTAAGATACTTTTCCACTCTTTTACCATCACTTTCATTTTTACTTTGACAATCTTTAGAGCTTTATCTCTCAAACATAAGTTCTTGCTTAGGTCGTTTATGTTCACGACAAGGAACGCTCTGATCAAATGTGGGTGGCTCAATCTATCTGAACTAGAAAAAGCACAAAAAGTCGAAAGGGAAAGGCGCATTACAGCAGGCTTACCCACTTCCCCCATCGACAAACCAGCATTCTCAGCTACAGAGTCTGACCAAGGTTCTTCCTCCACAAAGGGTGTCAAACCGAAGAGGTTGTTTCAAACCAATCTTTCCCCTATCATCTCAGGTTCTTCGGTTCAAGAGTCAGAACCCACAGTTGAGCCAGGTTTAACAGTTACCAGTTTTAAAAAACCCTCCCCATTCTTAGCCATGGGGTCAGATGCTGAAACTTCTCCTCACAAGCTGGTTGATCGAAGAAAAGGCCGGTTGGTCAAAGGGCAGGCTTCCAAGAGCACCCCTTCGAAATCGGGGGCTAAGGACAGCAGTACAGGGTCAGAGGTACCCATTAAAGCACCCAGGGACAGGTTGTCCGGTCCGGAGGCCACTTGCTCAAGTCCCCGAAGAGAAACGTCTACATCAGAGCCCCAAACGGAGGCTAGGATCCAGGAGAGTACTGAAGCTCATCAGTCCGGAAGTCAGGCTGATCCAACTCCAAACCTTCCCCTAACAACAACAACTGAAAATCCTTCCTCAATCATGGAGGAAATAATGGAGGACTCTATCGAAGAGGCTCCATTCGAGTCTGAACCTTCCGGACAGACTAGTGGTGTTGTTGCTGCCCAAAAGGATAAAGGCAAGGAAAAGCTATGCTTAAGGCATCCGGATCTGCCGGGGTGTCTTGAAGGAAAAGTGGGACCTTGTTTCCACAAGGTCAACGTTAAATATCTCCTTGCCCTGCAAAAGATCAATTACGCTTTCATCCATACAGATGAGTTGGGCCGGATACATACAAAGTGGGGGATTCCAGAGAATATGAAGATAAGAATCCCCATGAATCCTGAAACCCCCATGGATTGTAAACTTAGTGAAATAGTCATCTTCACTGAGCTCTTTAACTGGGGATTAAAATTCCCCTTGGATCCGGAAATAGTTAGGTATTTCCATCTCATCAAACTCTGTCCCAGTCAATTAAGTCCCAACGCCTGGTACACACTTATGGCCTGCATCATGGCCTCCAGGATCTCCGGGATTCCTCTACCAATGGAGGAGTTCGCAGCTGTGGCCAATCTCTGCAGAAACCACCACATTCCCTACTATCACTTCAACATGGGTGATGATTATAAAGCAGTGGATGATCTGCTTGAGTCGGAGAGGAATTGGAGGACTCAATTCCTGTTCGTAAGTGGTGCTTGGGAGAAGGGGAGGAAAATCAAAGTCGGAGTCAATCCAAGTCTCCTCACCAGCAGATGGAGGAGTGATCGTAAGGCTCATACTTTATATTCTTATATTTTCTTCTACCAAATTTGTTTAAACTAACTGGTCCTGTCTTTTTCTTAGCAGAACTGCCCAAGGACTTCAATGACTACTTAAAGTCCGGGCAGACCACTTGCACCAAGATCAACACTTGGGCTGCTGAAAAGTGGGGAAACCGGTTTCACGATGCTTTCACAGGAGGCAAATTAGCAAGGTATCACCTCTGGAACACTACTGGCCGGAGGGACTTGACCTGGGAAGAACTCACCACTCCACCCCTCCAGATGTAGTCCTCAAGAGAACACACGAACCAAATGGGACACTTTACTTGCCAGGCCGGGCCAAGGCCCCGAGTAAGATGAAAGGCAAGAAGAAGAAGGGCAAGAAAGTGGTAGGTGGAGCTAACCCTGCTGAGGTGGAGGAGGCTGCTTCAACAAATCCGGAGGGGCCAGCCCCAAGCCAGATTGATGCTGCTCTCTTAGAAGTGGTAGAGCAGGAGAGTGTTAGGCAAGAAGTTCAATCCCCAAAACCCCCAAGGGCTCGCAAAAGAGACCGAAAATGGGGAGCTGAAAGCAAGGACATGGAGGCTAAGAAGAAAAAGACCTCCAAGGGTGATGAACTTTCTCTCCGGCCTCCGGAGCCTCTCCTCCATGTTGATCCTACTGATCCAACACAAGCAGAGGAGATCCCTGGTGATTTTCAAACCGACGAGGTCGGAGGAGGAGACCTTAGCATTGATGGGGTTGACATCACCGGTCTCGATGGGCTTGGTGACTACTTTGCCAACCTCCCCATAGATGATTTTGCTGGGCCTTACCTCCCTCCGAGTACTTCGAACACCGTCACTTTTAATGGTAAGACTTTTACTGTTTCAAGTCAGAGGGATATTATAGCTCAATCTATATTAAGTAGTGTTCAGCCGGTGCTTGTGTTGGAGAAGCAAGTTCGAAGTCAGGCAGATACTATCAAAGATCTCAAGTCTGAAAAAGAGAGACTGTCCGATGATCTTCTTACTGCCACTCAACATGCTGACATTCTAAAGGGGGAAAACGAGGAGCTGAAAAAGAACCAAGATGGGTGGACCACAAAAGTTGCTACTCTTGAAGATACAATCAAGGAGCTCCAGGAGAAGTTGTCCGGAGTAGAGAAAGATCTCACCTCTTCAAAAGAGGAGGGGAAGGCCAAGGATCAAGTCATCCACAACTTAACAAATGACAAGATTGCGCTTGAGAACACAGTGTCCAAGGCTGCAGAGGAGAAAGCTGATCTGCTAAGGGAGCAGGAGGCCAAAATCCAGGCCAAGATCGATGCTTATGCCAACAACGTAATAGACACTCAAGAGCAAATGTATGCCAAGGTGAAGTCGGACATGGTCCTGCTCTTCCATGAGAAGTTCTCGAAGAGGAACCTGGGAGATTTGTGGCTTCACGTAGAGTACGAAGACCTTCTCTTCCACACCATGGCTGATGGAGACTTGCATGATTATTCTAGTGCTTCCTCCTCTGACGAAGAAGAAGAAAATACCGGGGAGGGCCCTCTCGAAGAGAAAGACGATCCCAAGGGGAAGAAGAAGATAAGTGAGGCTGAGCCATCTTCAAAGGCTCAGTCTTAAATTATGAATTATCTTTTCACTTTTATGTTATCTAAACTAAAGTCCTTGGAAGGCCAAGGCATTCTTTTTGTTATTGTGTCCGGTATATGACCGGATAGATCCTTTGCTTTGTTTGACAATTTAAAAGTCCTTGGAAGGCCAAGGCACTTAAGTTATTTTAATGAATATCTTTGTTTTGCACAATTCTCGCATCCTTTCATAGTTTGTTTCAATTTTGGTGGCTAGTGTTTAAATAGCCCTTAGTTATTTCATAAATAGTCTAAAGTGAGAGTGTTTAAATTCTCCGATGAAAAATGTTTAAGTGGTCATCATTCTTTTACTTCAATCCGGATGGTGTGATAAAAATACAAAGTAAGAACACTTCGAATTTTTTTAAGAAGGCATCAAATTTTATTAAAAATCCCGGACACCTCATTAAAACCTCCCTGTGCCACCAGGGTAGGAAAGAGTATGCCCCCAAATATTTACATAGATGTTACTCCAAGTACATCCGGAGATGTTCAATATTCCAAGGGTGGGTCAAAACCCTTCCAGTCTTGTCTTCTAGCCAATATGTTCCAGGTTTAAGCCTTTGAACGACCATATAAGGTCCTTCCCAAGTTGGGGCCAGTTTGCCTATCAGCTTCTCTTTAGTGTGTAAAAAGACTTTCCTTAATACCTTGTCCCCTGGCTGGAAATCCCTTCTTCTAATTCTAGAAGCAAACCTGCTTCTCATCAAACCTTGATAGTGTGCAGCTCTAAGGTGAGCCTTAACTCGTCTTTCCTCTATTAGGTCGAGTTGACCTCTGATTGCCACTTTGTTAGCGTGTTCGGGGAAGTTGTGAACCCGAAATGATGGGAGAGTTGCTTCTATGGGAGCTATTGCATCCATCCCATAGACCAAGGCAAAGGGTGACTCCTTTGTCGCAGCCCCATGTGTAGTCCGGTAGGCCCACAAGACCTCTTGTAAATAACTAGGCCACTTCCCAGCAGCCCCTTCCAAATTCTTCTTTAAACCGTACAGTATAGTTCTGTTTGCCACTTCAACTTGTCCATTTGCTTGTGGGTGGAAAGGTGAAGAGAAACAATGTTGTATACCCCTTGAGGCACAGAAACTCTCAATTTTCCTATTGTCGAACTATGGCCCGTTGTCTGTCGTTATTTTTTGTGGAACACCAAATCTGCAACAGATGTTGGATAAAATGAATTTTATGACAGCTTTTAGCTTTTGATGTTGTTCCTGCCAAGGGGGATGCTTCGATCCACTTCGAAAAGTAATCTATAGCAACAATTATTATTCTGCACCCTCTGGACGCCATGGGAAGAGGTCCCACCAAATCCAACCCCCATCGAGCAAAAGGTATGGGCTCAGAAATTGACTCTAAAGGGATGGTCGGGACATGAATTTCATTGCTATATCTTTGGCATGGATCACACCTTCTCACCAGCTCCTTAGCATCCTGCATTATAGAGGGCCAGTAATAGCCAGCCAGTAAAACTCTCCGTGTTAGAGCCTTGAATCCACAGTGAGTTGATCCCTCACCATCATGCAATTCGGAGATGACTACTTGAGACTCGTCATCTCCCAAACATCGCAAAAGAGGTTTACTGTAAGACTTTTTATACAGAACGTCTCTTAGTATGATAAAACCACGAGCTTTGTGCTTCATTTTTCTTGCTAGTGCTTTATCCGGAGGCAGGATGCCATCGGAGAGATACTGCAGGAGAGGAAATCTCCAGTCTTGGGTTGTTTTATATCTACATCGAAAATTTGTTCCTCTTTACCCATATTAAGTTGAATGGAAGGGCTCTCCAGTACATGGATCCAAGGATATGACTCAGTGTAAGCTATGGTTGCCAATGAATCTGCTAGTTCATTCTCTGCCTGGGGTATATGCTCATAAAGAACGCTTTTGAACTTAAGAGCCACATTTTTAAGAAGTTGTAAATACTTTACTAGTTGTTCCTTTTTGGCCTCAGATTGACCTTGTGCATGGTGGATAAGAAGTTGGGAGTCACTTATCAGCTTGACCCTTTTGGCCCCACAAATATAAGCTAACTTTAAACCAGCTATAGCTGCTTCGTATTCGGACTCATTGTTGGAAGCCCTGAAAGCAAAACATATAGCCTGATACATTTGGTCACCGTATGGAGAAGTCAAGCACACCCCTGCACCACATCCCATAGTACTAGATCCACCATCCGTCCGGACGACCCAGACCTATTTGTCTTTCATCTCAGTGGTCTGCTCTGAATCCCTATCAGAGTGGAATTCAACTAAAAAACCAGCCACAGCTTGGGCTTTGATTGCTGTTCGAGGAGCAAAATCAATATCGAAGTCCCCCAATTCTACCGACCACTTAGTCATTCTGCTTGAAATGTCTGCCTTTTGGAGAACATTCTTCAAGGGAAAAGATGTCCGGACGATAATAGGATGAGCTTGGAAATAAGGCCTCATCTTCCTTGCAGCTATTACCAAGACTAACGCTAATTTTTCGAGTTTCAAGTAGCGTTTTTCTGCATCTATCAAGCTCTTGCTGATGTAGTATACTGGATGGGGGTAGTTATCCACTTCTCTTACCAATACAGCACTAATGGCACAACTTGAAACTGCCAAGTATATGAAGAGTGTTTCTCCATCAATAGGTATAAACAAAGTCTTGGAGGAGGAAAAATGTTTCTTAATTTCATTGAAGGCCTCATCGCACTGTGAAGTCCAGTCAAATCCCTTTGCTCCCTTTAGAGTTTGAAAAAACGGGGCACATCTGTCCGAAGACCTTGATATGAATCGATTTAAAGCAGCCAACCTCCCAGTCAACCGTTGTACTTCTTTAACATTCCGAGGAGGATCCATTTGAAACAGAGCATTAAGCTGGTCCGGATCAGGTTGTATTCCATGCTCACTTATGATATAGCCCAGAACCTTTCCGGACTGCACTCCGAACACACACTTTTCAGGGTTTAACTTCAAATTTACTTTCACCAAGTTGGCAAAAGTTTCTTGGAGATCGGACAAGTGCAACTGCTCATCCACACTCTTCACCATCATATCGTCAATGTATACCTCCATATTTCTTCCAATTTGATCAGCAAATGCCTTGTTGACTAATCTCTGATAAGTAGCCCCAGCATTTTTCAATCCAAATAGCATCACTTTATAGCAATGAAAACCATGTCAGTTACAAACGTGGTATGCTCCTGATCATTTGGGTCTACTTGAATCTGATTGTACCCGGAGAAAGCATCCGTAAAAGATAGCAGCTTATTCCTAGAGGTGGAATCTACCAGCTGATCAATCCGGGAACTGGATATAAATATTTCGGGCAAGCCCTATTGAGATCTGTGAAGTCAATGCACATACGCCACTTGCCATTTTTCTTTTTCACCAAGACGGGGTTGGCAGTCCATAAAGGATATTGAGACTCCTTTATATGCCCTATTTTTGTGAGCTTGTTAACTTCTTGAACAATAACATCAGCCTTGAACAGCATATTTCAAATATTGGTGGACTGTCGAGGCCACTGCATGCATCCTAGAGAGCCAAGATCTCCCTAAAATAGAATTATAACAAGTGAGACAATCCACCACGATAAAAAGTATCCTGACCATTTTCTTGAAAGGGCCCTTGCCCAACAAAACTTCTTCTTCGAGCTCCCCGATCACATCTGCTGAGCTCCCAGTGAAGCCCACAATTGATCTGTCCGAACGCTGAATTACAGCTGGATTTTTCATCTTTTTGTAAGTGGTTAAGAAGAGGATATTGGCTGAGCTTCCAGTATCCACCAAGATTCGTCTTATGTCATTGCCCCCAATGGATGCTCATATGACGACAGCATCTTCATGAGGGCCAGCTATATCTCTTAAGTCATCTTCATCAAAAACAATGAAGGGAAATGGAATTTGTGATTGATAAGAGGTCATGCCTCCTTCTAGCTGGGTGGCTAAAGTATGAACGTGCCTCTTCCTTGAAGAAGCAGTAGGAGCTGTCATAGTATCCCCTCCGAAAATCGTAAGTGACTCAAAAAATTTAATTAGCCCGGAGACTGTTTTCCAACGTTCTTCAATGGCACCCACTCTATTTCGAGTTGGATCGGGATCCAGGTATTCGGATTCTACATCAAATCTTTCGATTATTACCATAGCCTCCTCCGGAGCAGCATTGCTCGGACCAACCCGGTGAGTATTGTCAGACCTATTTCCTCCTCTTCTTTTGACATATGCCCCCAGCTTTCCTCTTTCAATCAATTTCTGAACCTCTTGTTTCAAGGCTATACAATCGTCAGTGGTATGGCCAGTATCATTATGGTACTGGCAGAAAGAGTTGTTACGATGTTCCCTAGGGGATTGCAGTGCGGCCGGTCTTCAATAATGCACTTCTTCCTTTGTTTTATCATAGATGGTGGCCACGTTTTCTTTTAATTCTGCAAACCACTCCGGTTGGACCCAAGGCCCCCTCTTATTTCTAGATTGTTGACTCTGGGCAGGTGCAGCTGGCTGAGATTGAGTTTTGGCCCTGTTATACCCATGTCCGGTCTCTTTTGCCTTGTTTCCAGACTGATTTTGGTTGGATTTGGTGCAACCGGGGCAGACCTCCCCTGCCTATGCACCCTAGTTTTCTTTGTTTCATCAACATTGATCTACTTTTCGACCTGATTCAGTAAACCTCCCCAAGTCATGGCTTTCTTTCTGGTCACTGAATCAGCCAAATTTCCAGGGTTCAAGCCCTGTCTCAAGGATGCTATTGCTACTTGCTCGAAGCAATCAGCCAATCCATTTTTGGTGTTTACAAAACGACTTATGTATTCCTTCAATGATTCGTTTGGTTCTTGGGCACAATGGATTATTATGTCCCTATTGCCCTTCAACTCTTTACTCCTAACAAACTGCCTTCGAAAGGCCACCCAAAAGGTATCAAAATTCTTGATGCAGCCCTGAGGTAGGCTGTTATACCACTTCAGAGCACTCCCCGTAAAGGATTGGGAGAATGCTCTACAGAGTAACTTGTCGTCATCATCAAAGTTCATCATGAAGTTTTTAAATTGCTCCAAATGGTTGTCCGGATCAGTACTGTCATCGTACTTTTCCATTTTAGTGCTATCAAACCTCTTAGGGAGGTTCCTGGACAGAATCTTGGAAGACAATGGAGATTGTCTCCAATTCTGGCCACGACTGAACACAGTATCCTCATTGGGAGTTGCAAAGATACATGGTTCATCGTGGAAGGCAAAGGGATCCATAAGCATCCAGTCTACATGTCTCCGGCTGTGAGATGATCTTTTGCCTATATTTTTCTTCAATTTCCTATGTCTATCCCCTTTTCTTGAATATTTTTTAATCAACTTCTGCTTCTTTTTGGATCGATCCTCATCACTGCTGCAGGACAAGGACTCTTCAACTCTTTTCTCATCTGAGGAGCTACCAAAAGACTCTGAGTCTGAGTCAGAACTCTCCACTGGCTTAGACCGGTGAGACTTTTTAGAGCTGGCATGAGTCTTTTTGGTACTTACATGAGTCTTTGAAGGCTCATGCTCTCTAGGGTTATCGGTATGATGAGCAACTGACGCTTTTGACGTATCTTTCATGCCCATCTTAGCCTTTTCTGCCCTCAGAGCTTCTATTTCGCCCTTTAATCTATCACGCTCCTCGATGGTATACTCATCATTTTCACCCACCACTTCAAGCAAGACTGGTGGTACTTCCGGGGCGTCCGGATTCATTCGGACTGATTTTTCCTGTTGGTTTCGAATGCTTGATTCAGGCACCTTTCTCTCATACTGTGGTCGCCAATTTGGTGTGGTTTATTTTTGTTTGAGGGTAAGTTCGTAATTTTTATTTAGAGTTTGTGAAGTGTGTAGGTATTTAATATTTGAGTAGAGAGTAGAGGGAGAATTAAGCAGCCTTGTTGTATTTAATGTTGGTGGTTGGGTATTTATACCCTTATGTTTGGGCCTTATGGGCTGTCGGGTCATGTTTAATGGACTCGGGTCAAGTTTAAGGACCCATGAGCTCTTAGTAGGAGAGCAGGCAGCTTAGCCAAGAAGTGATTAGGTTTTTAAGTACTTTAGTCCTTGTTCGAACAGTCAAATGGATGAGGTGCTCGAACTGCCCTGTCCGGTTAGACGGTCTTTGTCCGAACTGTCCCTGTCCGAAGAGGTAACAGAATCCGGACTCATCAGATACCTCCTTTGTGTATGATCATTAACTTCTTTCTACCTCTTTGGTAAATCACTATGGGAAACAAATCATCAAATATTTTATGCTCGGGAAGAATCTTAAGGTTTCAGATATCATTTTGAATGGTCTCTAGAAGTGGCCATCTAACATCAGATCAACGCGTAGAATGAACCAAATCATTTTTCAGCATATTAAAAATCTCATAATCTCTCTTCCTTTGCCAAATATAAACTTTGTGGACATGCACTCCTGACCCGCCGAATGAGGGTATCCAAAATTCACTATCAAATACACCTACAACGCCATCTACATGTCCACCCTCTATGTCGGGTGAGCATGGTTAATTTTGAATATGTATAATATTCATCGTCATTGTTTCCTTCTTTGGCTTGAAATCCATGGCAAGTAATCTACTTGAGACAAGATTCTGCGTTCGGGCTTAAACACCCCACCAGATTGTGTTTCATGTAATTCGGATTCTAAGACGATCAATCGTATCCTTTATGACTCTATTTTCACTCAGAGTCTCTAGAGTTTTGCTAGCTTAAAATTGGGTTTCCACTTATTGCTCTTAAGTCTTAACTGTGACTTTTAGCTTAATGAGGCGTCAAATTGGCATTCAACTCAAAATAGTCATATTTTGTTTTCTTATTTTAGCGCGGTAATCTACATCTAGCAAAAAAGGAACGCAATAATTTGTTTTCCCATGCATTTGTTTCTATGGTCTCATATCATATCTTCTGTGACATTCAGTTCATATTTATTGGCACCAAGATTAGTTGGTCTTGGTAATTTTTAAAAATTATCACTACATTATTTATATTGTTGTTTGTTCTTTTTGCAACTATCTCATTCTCGTTTGATGGTTGTATTCGCGGCCATTTTTTCCAGTGCTTTACTTTTTTCATAGCAGCTTAGTCGATTTTAAATGGTTATAGGCTTTAGTATTTCGCTTAACCTATTTGTACGAACAAAATAACTTTATGTCATCATTTTTCTATTTAGTTATTCATATTTTTCTCCATAATATATCTTATCTTGTCATATTAACTTATGCCATCATTTTTCTATTTAGTTACTCACGTCTTTTTTTATGATGCATCTTCTATTGTTATATTAACATTTCACTTAATTCAATATTTGCTGCCACCAAAAAAATTCAAAATAATTTTAACAAATAGCATTTCATAAAAAAGTGTTATTTGTCTAGCATCAAACATTATGAATAAAAATCAATATAAAATTACTTTACATCTACCATTTTACTTTTGTTCAATTATATATTTATGTAAAGAAAATCATATATTTGATAATTAGTAAATATTTGGAAGGAAAAGATTAAAAAAAAAATATAGAGAAAGGAAAATATGCCAAACGGGTATCCAGCTGATTCCTTCTGTCAAGCGGTGATTCTGCTCACACGCAAACTAAATTATAAAGCATTCAAGTTGGTCCTGATCCAACGGCTGGCATAGCACCGTTAAGACACAGCCGTTAAGATTGAGGCTTGGATTGTTATTCTTTTCTTTGCACGTCCTGGCCAAGGTGTCAAAGATACACCACAACGTGCTCTCAGCCTCTCTCACTAACCTACCCGATATATAAATATCGCATCGAATCGAATATTGGAACGTCGAGACTTTGATAATATTGAAAGTGGTGAATATCTCGTGTGTGAACATCCAATCATTAAGGACGTCATTTTATCGGCGACGCGTGTTTTGTTCCAATTGGCAGTCGTCATCCTGCAACTAGCTATATAATTGAACTAAGAACCCTCTCGTTGATGCAATCTTGACTACGGTCTAAACCTAAGTTGCAAACAATTTAATATATATCAAATTCTAATGGTATATACAAAATCAAATAATCAACGCGTATAATCTATTATCTATATTTTCTTCTCGGATTTCGTTGGTTGCTCCATAATATCCATCAAAATATTCAAAAATATATCTAACAAATTTAGGTAAAATTTATTATTCAAAAAATATGAATTAATAATAGTTATTTGGAACATAATTTTTATTAAAAATATTACTTTATACCAATTATAAAACAAGTGTATGTTTTTCTAAGTTTATATATTTTAGAATATAATTCTGTTTTTTAAAATATAATTAGTTTTATTTTTAAAGACAAACAAAACTAATTCTAGGAATGATTTTTATATAATTCTCTTCACGCGTACAGGCTAGTCTCGTATCTATCTTCTAATATGTATTTTTTTTGTTTCACATTTGTTATGCTTTGCATACAGCAGTTTCATTTTACATTGGTCTCGTATATGACATTTAAAATCTAGGTTTGGTATTTACCATTTTAATTTTAACACGGTCTCCCATCTATCAAAACGATAGATGTGAGATGCGAAAGACGTGACACGAGACACATATTTCATATTCCTCAACAAAAATATATTAAAACTTATCTAAAAAATAAAGTCGTTCTCTTTCTTCGGGCAATCCTTAATCCTTAATCATAAACCTATAAACACATTCTAATTATAGTTGTAATTTAAAACGTCGAATTCAATTACAACTAATTTTTACAAACTTCCAGTTCTCGACTTCATTCAAATGTCATTTTCAATCCAATTCATAATTTCAACTTCATTTTCATTGTAACTCGTAATCAATTTTATGGATTTGAAGATAATAGAGGCAAAAATAAAAGAAGAAAAACACGAATATATATGATGAAAATACTTAATTTGGTAAAAACAAATAATCTTATATAGTTGGTAAATCTATTTGGGTATCGAAAATAAATTGATGAGCAAAAATCATTGAGTTTTAGCTATTGTCTGTTCTTTATTTAACAGGATATTTGAGCCAAGTTGGATCGCTGGAGTAATATGGTCGGAGAAACGTAACGATCCCCTATATTTTATGAATCGATTTGTTGTTATGCATTCTGTTTCAATTTGTTGTTTGGAAATTTTGGATTTATTTTTGTTAATTTGGATTACATATAGGTATTGGATTGAGTATTGGCATTGGTACTAGAAGTGTCTGGAAATTTTGGATATGCTTTTGTTAATTTGGATTGCGTATTTGTATTTGATCTGTTTGAAAACTTTGGATATGTTTGGAAATTTTGGATTATGTATTGCTATTGGATTTCGTATTAGTATTGGATTTGTTTGGAAATTTTGATCTTTGTTTTGTCAGTAGAGATATAGTTTTTGGTTTTCAGTTGTCTATGGTATTGATAGTGGAAAATATACTTTAGTGATATTGTTGTCTTTGGTGTTACTTTTTATTTGTTTCATTTGAATCATTCATCATCTGAGTTTTATCTTTAGCATTTTCGTGTGGGACATGTATATGTATCATGTTTGAAATTTTTAGTATCTACGAGTGCTTTAGATCAGTTAAACACTTCAAATATTTTGGATTGTAGTGGTTGTAAACTGGCAAAATTTTTGGCATTACCATTTAATAAAAGTGTCACTTCTTCTATTACTCCATTCGATATTATTCATCCAGATGTCTAGGGTCCATTTACTGCCTCCACAAAGGGTGGTTCGTCATATTATGTATTGTTTATTAATGATTATAATCGATACACATGGATTTATCTGATAAAATGAATGTCAGATTGCCTTGGAATTTATAGAGAATTTGGAGCACCAGTTAAGACCCAACATTCTGTTATGATAAAATTCTTCAGGTGTGACTTAGAGTGTGAATACGCCTCCAATGATTTCAAACATTTACTTGCATCTGATGGTACCATACATCAATTATTTTGTATTGATACTCCTCAGCAAAGTGGTGGTAGAAAGAAAAATCATCACCTTGTTGAGATTGTTCGTTCTTTTCTTTAATCAGCTGAAGTTCCAAATATTTTTTAGGGAGAAGCAATTTTGAATGTTTTTATGTGATTAATTGAATTCCCACTGCTCATAATGTAGGGATGTCTCTCTTTCAAAATTTATACGGATAACTTCCAGATGATTCTTCCTTACGAATGGTTGGATGTATATTTTTTATCATTCGTCCTCGTGTTTAACACAACAAATTGGGTCCTAAAAAAACTATATGTGTATTTCAAGGTTATGGTGTTACACATAAAGGTTATTGTTGTTATGATCCCATTAGTCACAAGCTATATGTATCTCGTCATGTCATATTTCTTGAGCATATCAAATTTTATTCAATTCCGACAAAATCACATGATGTAACAAATATAGACCTTCAGGTTATTAATCCATTTGAAACTGGTATATATATATATATATTAACATTGATATTACAGCTCATAAGAAATTTGTTTTGGGTGTTTCTGCTTCAGTTATGTTCTCCCCCAATGCCATCAATTTCAAATCTAGCCCATACATTTTAGCAACCTCACTCTATAACTTATAGTTCTCTCCTTAAATAATTTTTAATTGAACTCTCAAACGAGTTATATTATGTTGATTAACCATCTGAAGGTTAAGGTAAGTAATTGTTTCACTCTTATTTTTTTACCTTTGTCTCATAAACATCATTCGTGTGTTTAATGGAGGCTTTCATCAGATCTGAGAGATCACCAAGCTCCATGTCACGGTTATCAGCTATTTTTTGGATAATTTTAAATGTTTTCTACATGACATATATATGCAATGAATGCATGGGATGAGATTCATTTCACATAAAAATTAAGCTAAGAAAAATTACCTTCAGGTTAAGATAAATTTTCCATGCACATATGTCGACTAAATATTTGTTAGTAGAAAGGTCAGTGCTTTTTGAAGCATTGATGTATCGGGAAAAAACCTTACCTAAGATATGTGCCTCTATGATAATTTGTTTACATTTATCATTAGCCTATTTGATCTTCATACCTTTTTGGGAGCCTCAACTAGCTTCATAATTGGAGATTGGGACTTTTAGGTCTAAAGGGTTATCAACAATATTAGACCCAACATGTCCAATCGAACCTCTAACCCATATTTATGTTGAACATGTATCTACAATAATGCTTAAGTCTATTCCACTTTTAACTAAGCTTTCAAATCCAACAACCTTCTACCCGGATCTTTCGACATATATTTTGTTTTTCTTCATGTTAAGGGTGTCAGAGCTTTCATCTTCACCCGCTTATTTGATGTCGAGATTTCCTAGGTAGATATATGCTTCTTGAAGATAACATGATGCCAGTAACCATAAGATCCTCATCAAAAATAACTATTGGAAAATAGTTATTATTAGAGTTGAGAATCTTCTCAATTGGCCAAAAACTTGATTGGACACGATTTTTTTACGTGAAGCGGTAACGTAAGATTTTACCTTAATATTATGAAATAAATAAACTTAGTTTAAAAAATAGACACCCACATATATACTTTGATGAACTTAAAATCTTCTTATGGCCAACAAAAAGGGCAGTTTCAAATTAAACAAACATAATAATTTACCGGAAAAAATTAAAACAAGAAAGGTATTAAGCATATGAGGATGTTGGGGTAGCCTTTAGATCATTACTTGGGTTTTTCCACGGTTCAGGTTAGAAAAAAATTTCATCTGCTTGTGGGACCCTCATTCTGACATCCCCCGAACAAAGATAAAATGTTTTTTCTAATATTTCTCTAACTCTAGAAGGTCATCCACTGCTTTATATTTGTTCATCAAAGTAAGGTGAATAGAAATTATTAGTTTATGGAGATAATATAGAGCGATATAATCTTATGCATATCAAATTCTATATGTGATATCCATAAAAAAAATGATGCGAGATATTATTGTTTGTCATGTATTCAAGCTGACTTGGCTTTCCATAAATCCAATTGGTCAAAGAAACTGAAGAGCCCATGATGGAACAAAAACTGAAACCCTCATTTAAATATATCATTATATAATACCAGGTTATTGACCTGGGCCAAAGTAGGATTCTCCCATGGGTTATGTGGCCAAACAGTGATGTTCTTAGGGATACCCCACCTGGCCTGAATCTTGCTCAAATCCTCAGGGTTAGATTATTGTATTTGATTCTCTTAAGAGTAAATACTTGAAAATCCTTCACGTTTAAGATAACGAGAGAGGTCTCAAAAGGTTATGATTTCTTGCGTATCTTGACTACATTGGTCTTAGCTCGCCGAAAAACATCTTTAGCCTTAGCTTATCTAACAACACATTCGTTCTTACCAAACCTTTCACCAATTTTGGTGCACTCTTCCTGAATATCAAAATACTTCTTCTCAAAATCACACTTATTGTTTTTTGCCCCGAATCTGAATATTCCCCATGAGATAAGACCTCGACTACAAGGCATTGGCCTCTGATAGGCATAGGTAAATCCAAATATATAGCCAAATATATTATTCACATGCTTAGTAATGAGATACTTTGAGGCATCCCCTAAGGAGTTTGGCTTCAAGTAGAGATCTTTATATGCAAGAATCACGACTTACATATTTTAGCGGAATATCTCTTTACCCCCATGAAGTTCATGGTATTCTATCTTCTCTTCTGAAAAAGGTGAAGTGATGGAATGGGAAATCACTAGAATAATTATCTCTAAGTATTATCACCTTCAACTCTAGTAGATGCATTCGAGCCTATGACTTTCTTCAATCCATATATGTTGTTTTGGTTGATTAGTGATTTAAGAGAAAAAAAAGGAAATAGTTACCTTGATGGTTGTGGAATGGGGGAGGGCAGTTCGATTTTACAATAAAGCTTTAAGTCACATTGCAACTGATGAGTCCGAATTCAGCATGCTCCCCGGACAGGGACAGATCAGTCCAAAGCCTCAGGACCGGACAGATCGGACAGATCACATGGACCGGACAGATCACTTTGAACATAATGACCATAGGATAGTTCGAACTATGACAAAAGTACTAAAAAGCCTAAACACTTCTTGACTAAGCTACTTGCTCTCCTCCTTAGATCTCATGGGTCTTTAAACATGACCCGAAAGCCCATAAGGGCCCAAACATCACACTATAAATACCCAACCACCTGCATTAACTCTGGATAATGAAAATTAACTGCTACCAAGCTGCTTAATTATCTCTCTACTCTCTAAACATTTAAAACACCCACACACCACCTCTTAAACACCTACATACCACCATAAAACACCAACTGAAATTACCAGCCTACCCTCAGGCGATTATTATCCACACCAGCAACAATTTATTAAATGTAATAATATGACAGATAATATTTTTTATATATTGTTTAATTAAACTTATCTAATAAGTAATAAAATATGTGATGTGGTCTAAGTTATTCATTGCTTTTGATGAAAGATCGAATAATAGTTTAATCCAACACCATTAACAAATAGAAATCCATCCACAACTTTATCATGAGACGTACAATCTACAAGCAACATAGTGATATAAAATTGGCATAATTTAAAATAATATTGTATTTAGTTAAATACGAAATCAGTATTTTACAAAGAAATAATATTAATGACTATGTAACTACAGTTATTAAAATATAATATATTTTATAATCTGATTTGATAGTATGTTTCTTAATATTTTGTATTCATACTCATATAATAAATACCAATCAATCTCGAGCATAAAAAGTCAAGTAAATAATAATATATTTATACTCTATTTTATATGATAGAATTGTTTTATTATGATCGATAGTTATATACTTATTGATGCATTGAATATTTTCAATAATAGTATGATTAATAAGTAATCAAATTAATAGATGATAATCGTTTATGGTGATAACTGTATAGATATCGGGTCAAATTCAGATTATATTAAGGATTGAATTCGAACAATGGTACGTAAGTCTAAACTATAAATCTTAAATATTAATTTCTAAAGAAATAAATATGCAAGATTATGATCTCTGATCACATCAACTTAACTAAGGGATAATATTTTAATTAAAGTTAAATTAAAACTCTAATTTCAATCATGTAGAAAAGGATGATGCGATCATTCCTTTGTAACACGATTAAAATGAAGTTTGGGTTGTTATTGATTGGAAGATATGTCAATACCAAATCCTCACCAAGACAAAAGAAGAAACTATCAAGCTAGAAATATTAACATAGTTACTAATAATATGTATTCATGTGATAATGTTTACAACAAAAGTCATGTTAAAGGAGTGAGAATATAAAGGAACAAGAAAACTCAATCAATGAAACCATGTAAGATTTTTTTTTATTTTGCATTTAGGGAAGCTTTCAAACTTGAAATGAGTTTATATATAGAGTTATGGGGTATGCAACATGAATGTTAACGTATATATTTATTTATTTAATAATTTGTTCATAATTATTTAATTTGTGTTTTTTATAATTGTTATCAAAATTAGTCTACGTATAAGAGCGCAGATGTGAGGAAGCGGGAGAAATAAAACAAAAAAAAAGAGTTCTTGTCCTTCTACTTAAGGGAGTATAAGGGGCAAAGATAAGCGCTTTTGCTACTGAGAAAGGGAACGGTCAGCACGAAGGTTCAAGACTTTTCCGAGCAGTTAGATTCTCATAGCGAGGCGCTTCGACGTCAAACTTGTGAAAGAATACTTGTTGCGCAAATATGTAACTCGGCCTTGTATAAATCAACTCATGTCAATAAATATAACGATGAACCTATTTTAAAAAGTTTACATGTCTCACGTTTTGCATAACTATTCGCATTTATTGAATTTATTCCAATAATATGCCAAACGTGACGCTCATCATAAGCCAACATGAATTCTTCAACCACAATATGAGTATTATTAGCTTACAACTTACTAGCCGATATACTTAGTATAATAGTTATATATGCGATATATTTATTTAAAATAAACTATTGACTTTATATTTTTGGATCACATAACTCCATACTTATGATGGTGAATTATTACTAATACATTTTCTTATGATATGTGTATATGTGATCTAATATTTATAGGTATAAATTGTTAAAATATATTTTTTTAAATATTTTTTTTATTGTAGTCATTTATATAATTATTTTTCATTATAATTATTCAATGATATTTTCTAAAAAATACGTTTTAAAACATATAGATTTTTTTAAATCAAAGATAAATTAAATAAGTGTGCATATTTTTTCATAATTTTGTTATGAGTAAATAATTCACTTTATAACAATTCATTCATTCAGTTTCAAAATTTTATGGTTTTATTTACTTGCATGTGGACAACAATTGTGTTGGGCTTTCCGGATCCAGTAATTGAAATGCTAGATTGGGGGACTCTTTTTAAATCTACATAAATTCGACTTGGTATCTACGCTATAAATATTTACGATACTTTCTAATTTAAAAACAATATTTTATAATAAAAGAATTTATATGATAATATTGTTATATAGATCAAGTTGGTTGAGTATGGTATGCTTGTGACCAAAGGTCATGAGTTTGAGTCCCTCTACATACGCTTTCTTGGCTGAGCATGTCACCTTGTGTGGTTTACCTTCTGGCGTTGGTTTGCAGACTGTCGCGTCAGACCGAGGGTTTACCATGTGCGCACTCATTGTACTCTGAGTAGCGGCTACGGGTTCCCTCTAGAAAAAAGAAGAAGTTGTTATACGTAATGAACTTACGATTTATTGAAAATATTTATTACGTATTATAACTCGATCTATATAACAATATTATTATATAAATTCTTTTATTATAAAGTATTATTTGTAAATAATAATTTTTTAGATTTTAAATTTCACTAAAACATCCTTATAACTCAACAACGTATTAAATTATTATTATTAAAATTTCGTTATAACATAAAAATTTATTTGTTAAAAATATATATATATTATTTTATTATATCTATTTTGTAGACATAATTACATCTAATATATAAATTAAATAATGTTTTAAAATAAATTATTAGTATTACTGAATTTATATATTGTTTATTCAAATTATTATATAAAAATAAAATAAATACATTGAAAATTGTGCATAAATACATATTTATTAAAATAATTCATTTTAAATATACACGACAACCAAAAACTATAAAAATAGTGATACCAATTAGTCTATTAAATATATTAGTTTTAAACTTTAATTCTCATGCATTCAACACAATAGGATACATGGTTAAATTTTATAAAATAAGTCATTTCGTAATCGGTATACAATGGCATATTTTAATTTCTATTGATATATAATATAATTAAGCTTATAAATATTGAAAATGTTGAAATATTTGATTATAAAAATATCAAAAATTAATTAGATATATTAGATTAATAGCTACGTAGCTTAAATATTAGATAAAGATGAAATATAATAAGATGTTTAATTATATTTAATTTAGATAATATTTTTTATATGATTGACTACACTAGTTTTGTAAATATGTAAATATAGTATAATCAATTAGGTAAGTTTTTCTAAGATTATATTATATTATTTTTATAAATATGTAAATACAATATAATCGAAAACAATGTAAATAATTTATTTATTTATTTTTGATTTGGTATTAAAATTATTATTTTTGAATTCAGTTTTTATGTTCTACGGTTTTTTTATTGTCGGAAAATAAATAAACTATATTGGAATTTTTATGTTACGATTTTGATTTGATTTACGAATTAATCATTAGTTTTCTGCGACATACACAAATTAGTTTTTAGTTATCTGCGACGACGGAATGCATGAGTTGATATTCATTATTTTTTAGTGTATTGATTGAAAATTCAAAAAGTTATTTAGATTAATTATAATTAATTTTAAAAAGTAAATATAATTTTTAAACAAAATTTCACACTTATATGCTTTATATTTTACACTTGTAAATATTTGTAATTAGTTTTTATGCATTTAGACTTTAGAAATTATGAAATCCCAAACCCTTTAAAATTTAAGGTACTCATTACCGCATCTATTATCACATATAATTATGTGTAAATATCACTGCGTAAACGACTTAAAAGTGATTTTTTGTATGGTGTTAAACTGAAATGAAACACTTCGTGTGAGGTCTATAATGAACAACTTTATGAAATGATTGTAGATTTGATATGCTTATTATATTAAATCAGTTTTGTTCTCAGAGGATTTCATTAAAAGTATGTACACCTTTGTACATAAAATATATATTTTGAAATTTTAAGCAATATTTTGTTTATATTTTTTGATTTAGTTGTCACATAACATATTTTAAACTGTTTTTTTTATTTTGAAAAATAAAAGAGAATAATAATAATAATAATAATAATAATAATAATAAGTTGGTATTACATACAAAATGGAATCAACACATATTACTGGAACTTTTGAATGACTATCCAATCAACCCACTCAATACACGAACGCAATAAAAAAATGCAATCAATTTAAACCAACAACTTACAATGTACTACTCCATAATAAAAACCCCAGAAGTATTGTTAGATGTAGAAAAATATTAAATATAAAAAATATAAAAGGTAAACATAAATAATCCACAAAATAAACATACAAACATGGAGAACAATTTATTAACATCGGCAAAAATAGAGATATATAACTTTGAATGAACTTATTACTTTCATGATTTATCTATTAGTTTATCCATTTTTACAATATTTTCTAATGACATAATATGTTTAAATCTTGTTAAGTCAGATGTATTTAAATAAATCTTTTGAAGGCAAGACAACTTGTTTTGAACTAAGTACGGAAAAATATAAAATTGTAAGAATAACGAATCATTTTATAGGATGAAATGACCATAATTTTGGGAAATTGTGTTATTATGTTTTATTGTAAATAAATACTTAACAAATTATTTTATTTATTTTTTACCAAATAAGCTTGAACTTTAATGATTATATTCCAAGTTTGATGAGCTAATATTGAGGTATAATATCATCAAATGTGCACCATGTAATCTCTCGTTTTAGATTGAGCTTACTAAATATCACAATAATTAAAGCATAAATAGAAAAACAAAAGCGTTATCACATGAGAAACTTCGCATGCCATGGTATTATCTTTGTCATCATTTTAGTCAAATTTAAATTATGTTCCAACCTTACAACTTTGAGAACAAAAAAACTATATATCAAAAGATGTCAACACATTAGTATCACAATAATTTTATAAATAAATACCAAGATTTTGACAATTTTATTGTGATATCTCTTAAAGCATACGTATCAAAATGTGTTCACAACCACTATTAACGCAATAAAATACAATATATTTTGAAAAGAAGGTATAGAGAGAGAGAGAAATAGAAACAATAGATTATCAATAATGAGATAGAGCAAAATATAAATATTCACCCAATATAAAATTTTAATATGGACATTAGACCATTGTAACGACATTGAAGATTGTTGGTATTCTCAATAAAATCTAAACATTAAATGTAAAAGATTTATAAAATAATGGTCCAAAATAATATACTCTCCGCAATTATTGGTTGTAGTTATAGATAATCTTGTCAAACAATGCTTACCTAACAACTAAACAAATTATTAATGGTTTTGGTTCTTGACTACTATTTTGAAATTTCTCAATTTTATAAGACATTTGATGTATCTAAGATGGCAACTATTAACGTTAGAGACTATTAGATTGTACAACTATCAAATAAACAATGTCTAATATAATTATATTATTTATGAGTTAGTTTTTTGAAGAACTTTTGTCATATTATAGATATATATGTACAAAAAAATCATTTTGATATTCACAAACGATGTCTTAATTTTGTCTTACTATATCCAATTATTGTTACTCTAAAACAAACATGTTTTATAACAATAATTTAAATACATAATATAATTTAAATACATAATATGTAGTTTGAAGTTGTGAATATATATATATATATATATATTTATTAAGAAATTTAATAGTCGTTTTCACTTTATATTCAATCTGAAACATTTATTATCATTTACAAATACGAATAAAGATCCGTCTATAAGGATTTCAAAGTGGAAATTAAAAACGTGTTGATAATATTTATGTAATTTTTTTTAAATTGCAAGGACATCTCTAAAATATGATCTGTTTTGTTGAATATTTATTAAGTATTTTTTAATATTGTTTTAGCGTCATTTTCCCATTTTTAATGTATTATCCTTAACAAAGATAAAATATAGTAATGAAGCTAAAAACATATGTATGTATTTTTCTCATGTATTACTTTTGTTGGTAATAATATGCCCAGATATATAGCTTTATATATACCATATAACTCGATCAACATGGGCATTATTGGTATGCCACTTGTTTTCATTTACTTTCTCAACCCAAGCTTGCGATATGTCTTGTCTAGGTATGGATTAGGCTAACCAATATGTATAATCTATCTAATATTTTCATATTTTATCGTAACAAAATTTTCGTATGTTCTCATTTATCTTCTGCTATTGTTAAGACCATAACCTATATATTTATTTTCCGAAGAGCAAAACTAATATAAAAGACATGGGTTAGTTTACTTTGCAGCCTGATTGTGGGAGTTGTGTTGCAAAATTTTAGTTATACTTGTACCTTGTATGTTCATCGTAATTACTTTAAGGTCTTTATGATCCCATGTTAGGGTTTTAGTCAACGTGAATGGTTAAATTATCACCAATATAAGCAATTATTAAAGCTTTAAAAGATCAATATGGTATGATTGGACTATTAAATATCGTTTAAATTGTGCTTATTTGATATTGATGCATAATAATCAATTTATGATCATTTTTACACATAGTGTCATGTATAACTAAGGAAAATATAAAATCAAAAGATTCGTAGTCTCACCATACTTAGTTAACTAGTATTCACTAAATTTATAGTTTGGCAATGTCGTGGTGGAGATATAATCGTAAAAAAATTTTGCTTCACCCAAAGAGAGAATGACATCAAAATTATGATTATGATAATGATATTTATTAGAGTTTCATCACATATTTCATTGACAACAAATGAATATCGTTACATACTTTACTAATAATTTGCGAGTTCATAAAGAACTGTCGCTCAAGACTATAAAAAATCGATTACATCATCATTATACCATAGCAAAAAGTGATAAACTTATACTATATTTTATTATATATTAAATTTACATGATAAACTTATACTATATATACATTATCTCTAATTAGTAGCGAAATATTACAGTAAAGAAAGTTTGGTCTAAGGATTATAGAGAAAGGCCTAAAATATGTTATTTATTTTAGTGTAATTGGATCGACTAGTCGACCAATTTAATCATGATATATTATCAAACAAGTCGTAGAGTGCGGAGTGCACGCTTGTTAGATTATATCACGATTAGCGGGGTCAAGGGGCGGAGCCCCTGGCTGGGGTCATTTTGGTTAAATCGGCTATTGTTGCAAGTCAACAGAATTTCGAAATTGAAAATTTGACCGTTTTATTCAAATTTTAAATTATAGCCGTTTTATTACAAAACCAGTTAAGATACCCTAACTGCCCTAACTTCCAAACTGTTTTTGGTTGGTCGAATTTATAAATATGGGTTCTGTTGAAAAGAAGATCATATCATTTTCATCCTCTTTGTTCAAAGTATATATCTCTGATTTTATCCAATTGAAATTTTTGGAGAACCCCAAAAATATTTCAATAAGAAATTGTTTACAAGACTTCAGAGATTATCCGGAAACGAAACACTATTTTCTACAAAATACGTCGTCGCCATCATTACCTTGTAAGATAAGGGTACAACTAAGAAAATTAATATACTATATTACAAATAGTAGAGGTATAGCGTGCACAAACCAACGGCTAATACGTATGATGTGAATAAAATAAATTATAAAATAAAAAAGCGTGATTGTCCATTTTTTAAGATGGTTTTCAATTGAAGTGTGTCATGGTTATTGTCGGGAGCTACTAACATCATTATTGGATGGGCCGATCTAAACCGGATGAAAACGAGCTAGTTTGTGAGTTATATATAATTGGTTCTCGTCATATATATATATATATATATATATATTCGAAGAGTTATAACCGCTATAATGTATCTCACATGCAAACCGTATACAATGTTCGATAAAAACTTTAGATTATTGAAAGAAGCAGTCGAACTCAAATACAATATTGTTTATCAAAAATGAAGAAACACAATTATTATGTGAAGTATCAGACAACCAATGGATCTAACCTGATCACTTAAATGTTTTTCGTACATCCTGCAAGTATCGATTTGATGCGCACATTCTCATGAATAATTATAGTAGATGGTACTTACAAGACAACGAGGTACACAATTTTGTTGCTAAAAATAGTTGGTGTTATCTAATTATGTAACACGTTGTGAATATGTTATTTTTGTTGACAATCGATATTTTATGACATGGTAGGACTATGTTATTTTCTTGATAAAATTAATTATGTAACACGTTATGACTATGTTATTTATTTATTGTAATTAGGTTATTAATAATATTTTGATTAATTAATTTAATTCAGTATGTTTCAATTATTTCCATAGTATTGTTCTCGTCAATTACAATTTTTCACCAACTACTCATTTATTTATATATAAATAGTTACTTAAACATAGAACATGTATTTATCTACCAAATTTTATAACTAATCCAACTTTTAATTTTTGAGATATGGAATGAACTATGTAAGAAGACAACTATTTGCTGCAAATCATCAAGTATGTGAAAAGAACAAGGTCGAATGAGACTACCAATGACTTTTTAATGAAGTTTTGTATATAATATACTACATATACGAGCGTGGATGAGCATATTCGCCACTAGCATGCAGTCGTAAATATGTCTCTACCACGTACAATTATTTGAAATCAAAACCAGTGGTTTGGGTGTTTGAGCTCTCAGACAAAGTTATGTAAGAGTTGTCAACACGTTTCTTTTAAAAGTTCAACAATATAAGTACAAAAGATATGCTTGTTTATCTGGATGTGTTAATGAATTTATCACCCGTTGAAAGATACGACTTTAACTAAAATTACGTGTGTTGTCGTAGCTCAATTTCACCATTCATAAGTTATCGTTTTTTCCATTTCAGCATTCATAAATCATTGTTACTTTAATTTTGGCATTCCTAAGTTATTTTTATTTCAACTGGTTTTGTCTTTAAACCATTTTCTTGCATGAGAAACTATTTGAACTATAAGTTTTACTGAAAACAAGTGTGTGGAATGATAATTTAGTTTTACTAATTTTCAGTTGTTTACAGACTTAATGAAATATTTATTACTGAAGTCTGGCGAGTTGATCATACATTTATGTTTATCAAGAGCGAATGCATGCCTTTGTCTTACTTTCGAAGGATAATTTTGATTTTATAAATTCACCATAGTCGAGTGACTATACGTTGGTGTTTTGCTTATGTATGGTGAAAATAGGCATACCATTCGATATTGATAAGCGAATATATGTTGGAGTTTCACTAATTTTAAGAAAATATGGGCATGATATTCGTTAGTGGTGAGCGAATACATATATGATATTCATTATTGCATGGTGAATATCATTATGTATTACAAAAAAATCGAATCCTAATTAATTATAACATAATATAACACACACAACCATCCAATAACCCAATAATAGATAAAATCATTCAACAATATACAAATTTATAATAAAAATATGATAAGTTATCTAAATCATATTGGAAAAAAATGAAAACCATTCAACAATATACAAAACCATCCAACAAAAATAGATTATAACCTAACAATAACAATCCAACATAATTTAACATACACCAAACAACCAAAAAACAAAGTTATAATTTGAAAAATTAATTATCAACCAACCAACATAGCAATGTCATAAGCAAACTCACTCGATATGGTTTTTCTAAAGTTTCGTGTACTGTCGTAAACATTCGTGTAGCTCATTCATATTCAATGTATCAACAAATGACTTCATTTTACAAATCATGCACCAACCATGATCTGTCACAAAAATTCTTGTATGTGGGTTCTCTATAACATACATATGGGGATTGAGCAAGTGGCGATTATCAGTGGTGTACCGTAAGTTTATTTTAACCTAAAATGGATAATTATCATGTGTACTATATTGTCCACTTTCATATCAAACCTCTCATGATGGCATGAACAATTTAACGATTGCAATGCATCTAAACAAATCCATCCTATAAAAATAGAGCCCTGGTAAGTCTAGGTTTACGAGATAATACCTCTCATAATGGGTCTGAAACTATTTGAATGTACATTATCTATCTATTTGTGCCCATTAAATAATAAGCTAAGACGGTTTGAAACAATTTCATCGTTGCTTTGATCAAACGTATCTCCATAAACATGTGATGTCTTCGTGGATACTGAAACGGTATGAAGTTCACCTATAAAATATTAAAAATCAAATATTAGTGTTTTTAATTCAAATTAAAAACAAGTCAAACACAAATTGGTTGAAAACCAAGACTTACATTAGTATTTTGAAACAATGATAATGTGTGATAAATATTTTGCCTAATATGTCTTTGATGCGTCAAAGGAAAATTTAATGCATGTCTGTATATGTATGGTGATGTAATCGCATAATCAGTGAATTATGAAGTCGTGAAACATAAAAAATTATAAAATATTTACGCATCTACGAACCCAATAAAGCTAGATAAACCAATGGTACTATGAAGTAAAACATGACCAGGTGCACTATACAACTGGGTCACTATCATTTGAACTCAATTATACTTCCCCATCAATTGAGGATGCTCCATGAACTATAGATAATCAAGTGAGATAATGTTTATCGTTTCATTGGAAAATGTATAACAACCAAATATGAAGAGGAGACAAACCCGGATGACACGTAGGCTATAACGCTCAAAGGGATGTGATTCGTCCGGATACACATTACCAATATCTCAACCATACTAAAAAATAATATTCGGACTCATACTCTCATAATAGAGCTTATTCTGTAATATGATTGTCGGTATACCCAATTTTCTGACCATAAAACATATATTCTTCGTTTCATCAACAAGGTTAATAGTAGTTAACTACTCACAATCAATTGGAAGACTCGTGATCATATGAATATCATCTAATATGATTTTAATCTTGCTAAAACTAAAATAGAACAACAACGGTTATGCGTTCCATAGCTTGATGAATCCCTCGGTAAGAACAACATTTGTATACTAACATCATAGACAATTGATAAGTGAACCAAAAGGTGTATGCATAATTTGTTCTCTTTGAGTATCTAAATCTTGTGAAAGTAAGTTATTGTACTACGCATAAGTTTGTATGAAAACACGAGGCTGAATATATATATATATACTTACATCCTATTTAAATACGTGGTACACCTCGTGGTTAATATAGTATGGGTATAAAATTGGTACAAGAGGCAATATTGCACAAAAAAAACCGATGAGATATATAGTGAAAATATATTATTTCCGTTATAGGATAAATAGTTTTACCCTTTTGTTTTTAGGTTTGTGATTTATATTGATATTTTGATTTTTTTTACTAAAAACCTATAATGAAATCAATTTTGTAAGGATCGAAGTCCTTGTTTAACCTAAGGTCTCAACATATGCAATATATATTTTAATTTCTAACATGTATTTTTACTTAGTAAAATTAGGGTTGAATGTAAATCAATATATTGTTTTAATCTAGTTGCTCGATTTTAAACGAGATGCGTTTAGAAAAGTCCTAGAGGAAAAAAATGATTAGTTTGTTTATATGTGTTTTCACACATCAATGAGTAATGTGGAAGATCTTTTAACCATGTGGGTTGGTCTTTAGCATATTAATCAGTTCCAAAGATAGAGGTTTTGTGCTATAAATAAGAAACTTAATGCACAATTTGATGCAAGAGCTCAAGAGCTTGATGCATAGTTTAATGCATGAGCTCAAGAGCTTTATGCATAATTTTCAATTTGAAAAGAATAAATTAGTATTAAAATACGTGAAATAGTTAGCAAAAGTTTTGTATTAAAATAAAAGTGTCTCGTTAAAATCGTTGTTGACCAAAATATATGATGGTTTTGGGGAGTGTTGGTGTTTGGATAGTGACGGTAATTAGTTGTTCAACTATGTTATATGCAAGGTTATCAAAATGATAAACATTGAATCCTTATAGTAACGAGATGCGTATTATTCCATCTACTTTGATTTAGGCTTCCATATAGGCTATAATATTTCTAAAGCTCAAAGTTTTTATCTTTATGATATCTTCAGGTAGGAGATCGGAAAATATCCTATGAATGTAAGCAACACATGCGAAAATTTCGGATCAATTTTCCAAAACTATATAGTTCAAACAAATCATTCAACGTTCTTACGAAGGCTTTTATTTGCCTCGTGTCTGCAGTGGACAATATAATCATCATTATAAATTAATTTATTGGCAATAAATTGATCCTATAATAATGTTCATAGTGTTATATATATATATATATACTTTAGAGACAACCGATTAAATTAGGGAAGGTAAATGTCTTAAGAAGGTACTGAGAAGTTTAGCATAAAAGTCGATCATCTCCACCAAATCGTAGTTTGGCGGGGAGGTCTTCTTCAAGATTTTTTTGGAGCGGTAGGGATCTTGCCAGGTAATTGTAGTTAGGCTTTCTTTAGATTCAAGATTACATAATTTGGTGTTGTTTAAGTTATTTTAACCTAGATATGGAAACTTACTGCCATGTCGAGTGTTTTCTAAATTGTACGATATTTAGGCATATATCCTATGAATTCATATTAGGACCTGACTCATCATGTTGCTTCTTTATAATTATGATTCTCTCTTGTTAATAATTTTATTTTATTTTATGGGTGGTGAGGCTTGCATTTGTTGACCGATTTACGGTCAGAATAACCTCTTAATTTCATTTCTATTAAGACTTTGGTATGACAGTGGTGTATTCATTGGTCTCATATAATAATTAGTTTGAAGAATATTCATATCATTGTATCATACAGTTTGATGCGTCATTGCCTTTAGCGTTATATTCTGACTGAGAGAAACGATTAATGACTAATGCTCTTATCCAATATTTTGAGCATATGTTTGCTACCATATAAGCGATTATCATGAGCTCCATTAAATGTGTATAATACATATTTTCAATAACGGATGAATACCTTACATTTTATCTAATGGTGATCACTCATTGCATGACGTAGTTTCCGGATTCACACACACTATACTTATGCAAGTAATGTCCAATGTTAGATAGTTTGTTTAGTATACAATGAAATAGTCAAATACCACATCAATAAAACGTTTGACTATTTTCAGATATAACAATGAACTAACACTGTCTTCCTTAAATCTATCTCAAAAAGTGATGTCTATAGTATTTACCTGAACCGTCTTTACTATCGATCATGGCGAGCTAATACTTATGAATGCCTTTCAGAATTTAAAACTTGATAAATTTAGCTTATTTATGTTACTTATGTGATGATTACGATTAAATGTTGCGTGTTTAAAATATAGTTATACCTTTAGACAACCTATTCTAAATTATCCAGTTATAATTGAAACATGATATGTTTATTTGGTAAGTATACCAAAACATCTATCAGACTATGATTATGAACTATTATTCTTTTTACCATAAAAGTTAAGCGGGGTATATAATAAGCACATTAAAGAGGTTAAAATAATCCATATACAATTATAATAATCCATGATAAATTTTATAAACATATTATGACAAATTTCTACAAAGATATATTAAAACATTTACAAATTTCATTGTCAAAATTCAAATTTTCTGGTGCTTCATTTTTCCCGCTTCTTCCAAGTTGGCTGAATCCAGAAATAATATAAATTAAGACTTCGTTATGAATACATAAATAATTTACAAGTCTATTTACAAGCTCAAAGTTTAGATTTTTATATTTGAACGACACTAAAATAAGATCATCAATATTGGCTACATACTTCATATTTTTATTATCTCAATTTAGTTATGATGAGTTATTGAGTATTTTCAATATTCAAGGTCGAATAGTAATGATGAATAATGATAATCCAGTCTTTACAGCTAAAAAGACTTATAAATTAAAATTATATAAAACATATTTGTTAGTAAAGATGATAATGTTGCACAGAAGTTTCATATATGTTTTAGACCTAGTCCACATTTCAATTTATATTCAGTTATTAGATAGATTTGATGGATTATTACACTTTCAACCATAATAATTTATCTTTATTTATAAGATACATTAAATTATCAAAATAAGTGATAGTAAAACATATTTACAAATATTAGTTGTTATTATACATCACCTATATATCTTCAATGAACTAATACAGTTCCAACCATGATACTTTACGTCAAAATTAGGTGATGGTAAAACGTATGTACATATAGAGGAGTTTCAAATTAAATTAATTGTATGACGCGCTGAGGTCTACCGTATCAACTAAAGATTATAATTAATTTTTCAACAATGCTATACATATTTATGTATTATACACTAAAATAAATTAGAATACTACGACAAACAAATATATTTATCATAAATAATCATGTCATATCTCTCAAAAGAAGGATGACAAACTAGTTAATGAGATGCTTCAAATACCCTTAAATATCATGATCGTTCATACATGTGATGGATACATAAATAAGGGGATATACCAAGTAAGGAAAATTAGGTGCATACAAAACAATGGAACTTTTTTAACACAATTTAGAAAGTTATCAAGAAGATGCTTTTACTCATATATAGCTATACATTAGAAATTCTGTTCATAAACATCTTTTGGTCCTATTATGCACATGATTTCAATATGAATGTACTTCATTGACAAGTTTAAATCTCTTAAGTATAAAGTAATACACTACTTTAATAAAAAAATTAAGTTTGTCATATCTGACCCTGTTGGTTGCCACCAAAGAATGGTATGAAAGTTCAATGAATAATATCATGATCTATTCTTAGTTTATACCATTAAAATATATAATAGTCATTATTAAGAAAATTCATTATGAGGTTATTATTAAAATCTATACATTTAACATTAGATTGTGATTCTTTTTTTGTTACTCCATTTATGCCTATGATTTTTTATTTTTCAGAAACAATGAAGAAAAACCTAACAACCTTGAAGAATTACCATAACAAGTTCTCCGTTAAAGAATCATAAGTATCACTCTTTCGCTGTAGCAAGAGAGGTTTGTAAAATCGATGATGCAAAACAACAAGTTCTCCATATTTTATTATTGTTCATCTTTAAAATAAAGCTCGTAACACTGTTTAAACTTCTTAACCCCACTATGATTTATATTAACAAATTTATAATATTTATTTATTTATATATGTATAATAAGTTATTTTAAATTCTAAATTATGTATGAATTAAATTTTGAAATTGTAACTATGATTAACATATAACAACATAAACATGATATTAACTATAAAATATAAAGATATTTAGGGTTTTTATGAATACCGACTTATAACATATTTATATGTCGTATTCATATTAGATAGAATTTATAAAACTCGCAATCCAATCTAAATTTGATGGATAATATATATTTTAAAAATCACGAACTCCATGTAAAAAATAAGTTCGTATACCATATTTCATTAGATTAGTTTAGGTCGAGTACTTATGCGTACATAAAAAATTACAATCAATAAATATATAATATGTTTGTCTTTTCTATTGTTAAATCTTTCATACTAATTTTTACATTTAGATAGGTTGTTTAGCGATAAATGTTTCAATAGTAAGAACCACTATATCATAAGCACCCTTTATGAAAATCAAAAGAGACCCCTAAGTTTATTTTGGAAACCTTACTTAAAACAAAAACTAATCTTTTTTAACTTAGTTTTATGGATGATATGAGAACAACTAAATATGGTTTGAGTGAATGTTATGAACAACAAATGGCCAATGACAACTGATTTTGAAACTACAGTTGTTTTTTCATAATTTTTTTAGAACACACAATTCCAAGATATTAACCCAAAATTAGATGTGCATTTTCCGTAACTAAAAGAAGACAACTTATTCTAACCTTGGTCCGATTTTGTTAGTTTAAAATAAATATAAATTCCAAACTAGTATATTTGAATATTTGTTCACCTGATCAACAACAAATATATCGAAAATGTGAGAAATCAAAAATAAATTGAAAAAATTTAAAATCTAAATTTTTTAACATCTAAAAATGATAAAAACATATTTTAATTTAAAAAAATTGATTTTTTTTATTAATATAAAGATTTAGGAAAATTAATATTGCATTTATTTTATGTAACTGCGTAAAATAAAATAAAATAATGATTCTCATAAAATATCATTTCGAACAATAAATATGTATGATTAAATATTTAATTTAATAAAAAGATCACATTAGTAATTTTCACTTAAAGAGAAACTCAATCCATAATTAACTCAAAGTTAAGTCGCTTTCCCTTCAAATAAGTGAAATAGAAAATAAATGAAAATTATAAAATATATTGAAAAAAACATGAGAAGCATATTCTTTACACTTGAGACTTGACCATGTTTCGGTTGAATTGTCTCTCTTAAACTATACGTGTCGTAAATACTGAATAAAACTAGGGTCATTATTGGAACCCGGTATTAATCAACAGTTTTAATTACTTTCCTTAATTACAAAGTTAATACAACACTAATAAGACCAAAGCCCAAATCTGATGAGACGGAAACAGCTTAGAAAAGAAAAGAAAGAAAAAAAAAAGACAGCTTATTTTTTTTGTAAAGACAAGGAAAATTTGAAGAAAAGGCAAAGAACCTATTTTTCAAACCTTCTGTCCGAAAAGAAACAAGAGAGAAAGAGAGGCTTGAATCATTTGTTCGGTTTTTTTTTTTTCTTCTCAAAGGGTTCAAGCTTCTGGATTTGTTATTTGATTTGGTATGCTTGTTTCGTTTGCATTTAGTTAAATCCAGCCAAAGGAAGTTTAGTGTTGTTTCTGTTGATTCGAACAGTCTTCGTTGAAGCGTCTGCAACTAGATCGAGAACTGATCCGATTGGTTCTTTGTATAATAAATGGTAATAATCTTTTTTTTTTCATTTGTTTCAAAGAATTTCACAAACTGCCGCGACTGTCTGGATTTCGATTTGGACTCCTCATGTTTGTTTTTACTAAGTTGTTGACTGATCTATGGTGTAGTGAAATGGAAGTAGAATGTTATTGTTATTGTGTGCTTGCTGAAATCTAATGGCTACAAGACTCGAGCTCTTTAGCACATTGGTCGTTTTGATGTTTTGATTTTGTATTGATATTGGGTTGACCAAATAGAAAAAAGAGTCGATGTAATTCATGGGGTTTTGACATTGTTTTGAATGTATAGGCTGCTGGGTTCACTCCCGTTGTTGGTTCATATGTTTGGTTGGAAGATCCGGAGGAGGCCTGGTTAGATGGGGAAGTTGTGGAGGTCAAAGGTGATGACATCAAAGTCCTTTGCACCACAGGGAAGACGGTATGCTCGCAAGTTTAATCAATTGATTTTCGATGAATTTTTTGTAATGTAGATTTGTTTTTATGGCTTTTCTAATTTGTTTAAAACTAAAAAAAACACAGGTTGTTGTCAAGGCATCGAGTGTATACCCGAAAGATGTTGAAGCTCCACCTTCAGGAGTGGATGACATGACAAGACTAGCTTATTTGCACGAACCTGGAGTTTTACAGAATTTGAAATCAAGATATGATATTAATGAAATTTATGTGAGGCTACTCTTCATATATGATTTTTTAGTAATTTTGTTAGTGGCTTTTTCGAAAGAGTTCTTGGGGTTTCTTTAAGCTTTATGAGTTTATTTTAAAATTAATACATGGAATGAATGATGTTCCTCTCCCCAGACATATACAGGGAATATATTGATTGCTGTAAATCCTTTTAGAAGGTTGCCTCATCTCTACGACAGCCATATGATGGCACAATATAAAGGTGCAGCCCTCGGTGAGCTTAGTCCACATCCTTTTGCCGTTGCAGATGCAGCATACAGGTACTTACTAGACTAGGCATACGTATTTCTCTTGAACATTGTTCTCTAGTCTGTTGTCTGAAAGCAAGCATTTTTAATTTACAGACAAATGATCAATGAGGGAGTAAGTCAGGCGATTTTGGTTAGTGGAGAAAGTGGGGCGGGTAAAACCGAAAGCACGAAATTACTAATGCGTTATCTTGCACACATGGGAGGTAGAGCTGCTTCCGAGGGTAGGAGTGTAGAGCAGCAAGTGTTGGAGGTGAATTTAGAATCAAACTTTTAGAGAATATGATATGTTGAACTTCTATCTGAGACTTACTTGGTCCTCACTTACTTATATGCAGTCCAATCCTGTGCTAGAAGCATTTGGTAATGCAAAAACTGTGAGAAACAACAATTCAAGGTAAAATGCTTTTGAAAATGGTTTGCTGCTATTGTTACTTATTCGGCTAATCGCAGATTTGTCCAGCTGATTAACATGCTGTGCTCAATGTTGCAGTCGTTTTGGTAAGTTTGTGGAGCTTCAGTTTGACAACAATGGAAAAATTTCCGGAGCTGCAGTGAGAACTTATTTGCTAGAAAGATCGCGTGTATGTCAGGTGTCTGATCCGGAGAGAAACTATCACTGCTTTTACATGCTATGTGCTGCACCACCAGAGGTTATCAGTCTTTATTTGATTCTTAAATAGTTTGGCTTCGTGCATCATTATGGACAAACGAGATATTTCAAATTGTGTGCTCAAAGACTGACTGTTTTTTTAATTAAAGGATCGGAAGAGGTACAAATTAGAAGACCCTAGAACTTACCATTATCTTAACCAATCAAATTGCTTCGATTTGGATGGAATGGATGACTGTAAGGAGTACCTAGCAACAAGAGCAGCAATGGAAGTTGTTGGGATAACTTCAGAGGAACAGGTATTCTTCAGGAAACTTAAAGAAATGCAAAATTTTGACATTAAGTCTCAAGAGTCTCTTTCTTATACACTAGTCTCTTCTCAGGATGGGATATTCCTAATTGTGGCTGCTATTCTCCATCTCGGAAACATTGAATTTGCAAAAGGAAAGGAAATAGATTCGTCTATTCCCAAAGATGAAAAATCTCGGTTCCATCTAAAGACCGCAGCTGAGCTTCTCATGTAAATAACTTAAATTGATCGAACATCGCTCCCACGTTGCCAAAGAAGCACTAACTGAAATCTTTTGCCATTGTCAACAGCAAAGAAGTTCTTATTCTTAATTTGTCTGCAGGTGTGATGAGAAGCTGCTGGAAGATTCTCTATGTCAGCGTGTAATTGTTACTCGAGATGAAACCATTACAAAGTTGCTTGATCCGGAAGCTGCAGCTCAGAGCAGAGATGCTCTGGCCAAAACTGTGTACTCAAGGCTGTTTGATTGGTATAGAGAATTGTCACTTAGTTCTATATTAATGACTCTATGGCCGTATACCGCTCTGTAATTCCTCCTATAACTCATGCAGGCTGGTTGACAAGATCAACAGATCAATTGGTCAAGATCCTGACTCGAAGATTCTTATCGGTGTACTGGATATTTATGGATTTGAAAGCTTTAAGATAAACAGGTGCTTAACCGGTATGCCTTTGTTTTCATAGATGAAAAAATTGGTGTCCTGATGTCTGTAAAACACGTTATGTTTCTGGAGCAAGTCCTTGATAACTTGGCTTCTGTCTTTTGTAGTAAAAAGAAATAGTTGTCTAATTATCCAATGCTTTGACAAACTGCCATGATAGCCTTATGATGCATGATTTTCAGCTAAAAGTCAGATGTTTAATGTACTTAGGTTAGGTTGTTGAAGTCTACCGACTAGTGACTACAAACTATAAAGTGTAGTATCTATTAGGATTCGGGTGTGCAATATTGTTTTTCCTTAATCAGGTCGGACGCACTGGATGAGCCAAAAGATGATTGTTAGTTTTATAACATACATGCTATTCATCAATTGTAAGTCTTAGTATGATACTATGAACGATTTTTAATTGAAGCGATCATTTATTGCAGTTTTGAGCAATTTTGCATCAATTTGACAAATGAGAAACTTCAACAACATTTTAATCAGGTTTGTTTGCGAAAGGACATTCAACTAAATTTATCTTCTTGGTATTCTTTCAATCTGCCACCTTTAGCAATTTGTGATGCATGGGGTTTTGCTGTGCAGCATGTTTTTAAAATGGAGCAAGAGGAATATACGAAAGAAGAAATCAACTGGAGCTACATTGAATTTGTGGACAATCAGGATATTTTGGATCTTATTGAAAAGGTTGGTGGTGTCTATCTTGTCATATATTGGTTTGACATACTATGCTGTCTATATATATATTTGCTTTAAATGAAAACAACATAAAGTGTGTAAAAAATAAGATCAAATGGACTTGCATTTGGTAAATAGTTTTGTAGATAATCTCAAATAGACTTGAATTTAGTAAATAGTTTTCTATAAGTCTCGATCTTGAAGTGAAACCTTGTCTGTTGGGACTAATGAAGTAAATCTTTATATTTGAAAGGAACTTTGGTTGGGTGGGTTTAATATGATGTTTAATCAATTCTTTTTCCTTGAATTTTAGAAACCTGGTGGCATTATTGCTCTTCTCGATGAAGCTTGGTAGGTCCAGCGTGTTGTTTTCCATTTTGACCTTCTTTTCCATGCCAATATCAACCTAGGAAGACTTACTTTGTTGACTTGTGTATGCAGCATGTTTCCAAGATCGACGCACGAAACTTTTGCTCAAAAGCTTTACCAGACATTCAAAAACCATAAGCGCTTTACCAAGCCAAAATTAGCTCGCAGTGACTTTACCATTTGCCACTATGCTGGTGATGTGAGTATGACCCTTCTATGCCATTTGGCGGAGTTTCAAATATTTATTTCATGTAAAATATATTAAATAATGCTATTTAAGTTTCTGAAGATTGTAGAGTATGTTTTCAGGTTACTTACCAGACAGAACTGTTTCTGGATAAGAACAAGGATTATGTTGTTGCTGAGCATGAAGGACTTCTTCGTTCTTCGAATTGTCCCTTTGTAGTGGGCCTGTTTCCAGCTTTAGTTGCGGAATCCTCCAAACAAACAAAGTTCTCCTCGATAGGTACTCGTTTCAAGGTATGGTAGCAATTTCTGATTTTAGCAAATTGCTGCGACTTTATTTATTTATTTAAATGTTATTAAAATCCAGTTTTGTTTTTCTTTTACCAGCAACAATTGCAACAACTACTTGAAACACTCAGCACAACAGAGCCACATTATATTCGGTGTGTGAAGCCAAATAATGTCCTTAAACCTTCAATCTTCGAGAACGCTAATGTTTTGCAACAACTACGTTGCGGGGTGAGAATATTAGCATGCATGTGATTATTCATTTGACATTATTATACAAATTATTATATTTATTATGTATACTCCTCGTTGAAGGGTGTTATGGAGGCGATTAGAATCAGTTGTGCTGGATATCCTACTAGAAAAAATTTCGATGAATTCATTGACCGCTTCAGTCTCCTCGCACCCGAAGTGTTGGACAGAAAGTATGAACATCTCCTTCCTAGTGCTTGGATATTTTCTATCGGACTATGATCTTGATTTATAATTTCTCTTGTGTTAGTTCTGATGAAGTCACTGCTTGCAAGAAGCTTCTAGAGAAAGCAGGACTGGATGGCTATCAGGTAATCTCCGTGAGAGAACTTGGGTGACACGTTTCCCTAACTGCTGCTTTGCAAATATACATACATGTTTCGGTATTAATATTGTTTTTTGTTTTTTGCAGATTGGTAAGACAAAAATCTTTCTAAGGGCTGGACAGATGGCTGATCTAGATACTCGGAGGAATGAGGTCTTAGGAAGATCAGCTTGTATTATTCAGAGAAAACTCCGTTCTTATTTGTCTCGCAAAAGCTTTATCTTGGTTCGTCGGGCTGCAACACAAATTCAGGCTATATGCAGAGGTGATTTATTCTTATAATTTTATTTTTGTTTGTTGCCAAGAATGCTATATCAAGTATCAATATTATGTACTTTTATTTACTTTAATTAATTACTTTATAGGTCAATTCGCTCGAAAGCTGTACGAGTCTAAGCGTAGAGAAGCTGCTTCTTTGCGGATCCAGAAGGATCTGCGTATGTATCTTGCTAGGAAAGCTTATAAAGAGTTGTATGGTGTTGCTATTTCAATTCAGACCGGTATGCGTGGAATGGCTGCCCGCGACGAGTACAGGTTTAAAAGACAAACTAAAGCAGCAATTCTAATTCAGGTATATACTATTTGCTATTCAAAAACCGTAGCTATGGTTGAGTATCATTCCAAAGTTCTGTTATTAAGTTGTTTTCCAAACTTTTTGGTGTGCAGAGCCGCTATCGTGGACATACAGCTAGTTTGCATTATAGACAGGTGAAGAAAGCAGCACTTACAACACAATGTGCATGGAGAGGAAAGGTTGCTCGTAAAGAACTTAAGAAACTTAAGATGGTAATATTCTATCCCTCTATATCAATTTCTCAAGCTCCTTTTTCCTTCTTAGTTTGTTCTATGATATAATTGCGTGAAAATTCTAACGATGACCAAACTCTCCAAGATTATGCTACTCTTGACTTGATCCTTTTTAGCTTATAAACTTGAGAGAGCAGATCTTGCTTTGTGATACATCTAATATTTCTGCTATTCATGACAATGTGCACAGGCTGCAAAGGAAACTGGAGCGCTTCAAGCTGCGAAGAATAAGCTCGAAAAGCAAGTTGAAGAGTTGACATGGCGGTTGCAGCTAGAGAAACGTATTAGGGTACGTATGACATTGACTAAATTCCACTATTCGGACAGTAAGTAAGGCTAAGAGCTAGACATTCTCATTACACCCTCGCTACTTCTGCACAGCAAAATAAATTCTATTTTCTTTGTGCTACGATGGTGAACTAAAACAGTCACATTCATGCCAGTTCATGATACATAATCTTAGATTTGGTTTGTATTGCTTGAATATCGATTCTGTTCAGACGATACACAGCCCATGCGTCTTGTGCTTTACATACTTGATACACAGCCCATGCGTCTTGTGCTTTACATACTCTTACTTCATTTATCCGTTATTGCTGTTGTAGACTGACATGGAGGAAGCTAAGACACAAGAAAATGCCAAACTGCAGTCTACTTTGGAGGAAGTGCAGCTTCAGTTCAAAGAAACCAAAGAACTGCTTATAAAAGAACGCGAAGCTTTGAAAAAAGCAGCACAAATAGTTCCAGTTGTTCAGGAGGTTCCTGTAGTTGACAATGCATTAGTAGAGAAGCTTACCGGTGAAAATGAAAATCTCAAGGTAAGGTCATTAAGTCTAAGGTTTAACCATTCAAAAAATATTTATAATAGTTGCTAAGCCTGTTAAACTGTGGTATACTTTTTTGTAATGATATTTCTTGTGATATACAGGTGATGGTTAGTTCACTGGAAAAGAAAATTGATGAAACGGAGAAAAGATTTGCAGAGACGAACAAAGTTAGTCAAGAAAGACTGAAGCAAGCTTTAGATTCAGAATCAAAATTTTTAAATCTGAAGACTGCTATGGACAAGTAAATGAGATTTAGGGATCACTTTTATCACGAGTTACGATTGGCTGCCATCAGCGATTGTCAGGTTTAGTTTTTTTTTGTTAATCATTTTTTGTTTTCACTTGCAGGCTTGAAGAAAAAATCTCGAGCATGGAAACCGAGAACCAAATCTTGAGGCAGCAAGCTCTCTTGAAAACACCTGTTAAGACAACATCTGAGCTTCCACCTACTGCACCGGTGAAGGTAGACAAAGGATTCAAACTTGTATGCAGTCCATCTTCCATTGTTAATTCTTCTAATGTAAATACGTCATCTTTTATTTGCAGAATTTGGAAAATGGTCACCATACAAATGGAGAAAACAGAGTTTATGTAATTATGCTTTTATCTGATCGCATACCTCTATCTTTTGGATTCTTGATAATTGCTCGCTTATCTCGAAGTCTGTTTTTGCAGGAACCAGACACTGTAACACCAGTTAAAACGCCGGTGACCGAGTCCGATGGCAAGCCAACCAAATCCAATATTGAACGTCACCTTGTATGTACTTCAATTGTAACTTTGCATTTTATAATGAATATTCAAGATAGGGTAATTCTAATATTGCTTGCATTTTTGCTTTTAGGAGAATGTTGATTCACTTATAGAATGTGTTACGAAAAACCTCGGGTTTAGTCAAGGGAAGCCCATAGCAGCATTTACCATTTACAAATGTCTTCTTCACTGGAAATCTTTTGAAGCCGAAAGAACTAGTGTGTTTGACCGGCTCATTCAGATGATTGGTTCTGCTATTGAGGTATAGGATGCATTTGCTGTGCTGTTCCACAACTTGGAGTTCGTCTCCTGGTGAAGTATGGAAGTTTTTAACTAATATTGATCAATACAATTTCAGGACGAAGATGATAATGAGAACTTGTCATATTGGTTGTCCAATACATCAACCTTGCTCTTTTTACTCCAAAAAAGTTTGAAGGCTGGTGCAACTCCACAAAAAAAACCACCCGCTTCACCTTCCTTGTTCGGGAGGATGACTATGGTATGTGCTTTTTTTGTTGAGTTGATAATATTTTGGAAAAGTTTCATTTGTCTTGAAGATTGTGGATTGAAATCTTAATAAGCATTTTTTTCTCTTTTTTTACTAGGGATTCCGATCATCTTCTGCCACTGCTAGTATCAATGCGGCGGCTGCTGCAGCTGCAGCTGCAGTTATTCGTCCAGTAGAGGCAAAGTATCCAGCTTTGCTTTTTAAGCAGCAGCTTGCAGCTTACGTGGAAAAGATCTATGGAATCATTCGAGATAACTTAAAGAAAGAGTTATCACTTTTGGTTTCCTTATGCATCCAGGTATCGGAAGAGTCTTGATCTTATAAAGTTTTAGTAATAGAAATTTTTTTACTTAGTTTCAGCTAAACTTCATTTGAAATGGGCATATCTCTTATTACTGTGACTGCCTTTTCTAATACTGACTGCTGAATGTTAGGCTCCAAGGACATCTAAGGGAAGTGTGCTAAGGTCTGGACGCTCCTTTGGGAAAGAATCACCTTCAAATCACTGGCAGAGCATCATCGATGGCCTCAATTCTCTCCTCACCACATTGAAAGAAAATTTTGTAAGGAAAATTACCATGTTTGCCCACGTACTATTTCTTGTTAATGCATGGAGATTTTTGACTGTTCTTCTGGTTTCAGGTTCCTCCTGTCCTTGTCCAGAAGATTTTTACTCAAACTTTCTCATACATCAATGTCCAATTATTTAACAGGTATACCAAATTTTATAGTTATTTCATTTATCAAGCTATGTATAGCTCCTTACTTTACCAATTTGTATGATCGAGTTCATCTTTATATTCTGACAGCCTTCTTCTACGCCGCGAGTGTTGCACATTTAGCAACGGAGAATATGTGAAGTCTGGGTTAGCTGAATTAGAGCAATGGTGCTGTCAAGCTAAAGAAGAAGTAATTTATTCTTCGATGCTTACAGAAATTACTAAAGCAATGCTAAATTGAAGTTTATTTTATTTTATTAATTGTCTCTTACTGATTTTACCTACAAAACATTCCCACAAGTTTTAGTTTGAAAAAAGAGATGAGTTGTTTCTCGTATTAATACTCGTAAAATTTCCTTGCGCTGCAGTATGCAGGATCGTCCTGGGATGAGCTTAAGCACATCAGACAGTCAGTTGGGTTCTTGGTATGTTTGTTGCTTTTAATGTCGAAAACTATTCTAATTCGAAGTGAACAAATTGATTTGATGCAGGTTCTAATGACTTTACATCTAAAATATATTAACGAATATCTTTTGGCAATAAATGATTGCAAATGATCAAAAGTCTGAATGATATAAACCTCAAGGGTATCAACTGTTTATGTAGTTTGTTTTGTCAGACATAGTCAAACTCTGGCATAGTGTTACATCACTTAGTTAATATGAATCTGTGTTCTTTTCCTTAATTCTATCTGAATCCGTAATTCTTTTTTGTTACAGGTTATTCATCAGAAATACCGAATTTCTTACGATGAGATTGCAAATGATCTGTGCCCAGTAAGTCTCTTTTTCTGTAAATACGCGTGTTTGATATCTCTCCTTCTCTTGCTGACATGATTGTTTTATATGTCCAGATCCTGAGTGTTCAACAACTATATAGAATATGTACACTGTACTGGGATGACAGCTATAATACTCGAAGTGTCTCACAAGATGTAATCTTTTGTTCAATCTTTCTAAAAGCTATGCGGATGTGGCATTGACTGCTTAATGATATTTATTATTATCTATGTACAGGTCATTTCGAGCATGAGAGTACTTATGACAGAAGACTCCAACAATGCAGAGAGCAATTCTTTCTTGTTAGATGATGATTCCAGGTAAAGACATGCACTTGTTCTTAAATTTCTACAAAAAATGCCACTTTCGGATTTGCGAAAATCTTAGAAATAAAAAATTTCATTTTCACAAAATAATATTATGTATATTTTTGTCTTTTATTGTATACATACAAAAGAGCTAACTAGAAGAACAGCATGTGCTATGGTTACGTGTTTTTCTTTATTTCATTGAGATATATAATTAACCGAATCATCAATCATATGCACACAGCATTCCGTTCTCGGTCGATGATCTATCCGAATCGATAAAAGAAAAGGACTTTGTTGACGTGAAACCGGCGGAAGAACTACTTAGTAATTCAGGCTTCCATTTTCTACTATAGTCAATGCTCAGCCATACCATATCAGAAACCCTTCCTGTGTTTTTAGTCGATGGCGGGGTTCATTCAAGAAAAATATATAGTAGCAGCTGGAAAACAATACTGTAAATCTTTCTTTATTATAGTCCCCTGCATATTTTTTGCGACCATCTGTCGGGTAACCTTTTGTTTCATTGTTTTCTATTCATTTAATTATTTTCTTGGTCTGTCCCAAATAGTTATAAATGTTTTTGGATTCTCCAGGCATAGGGGATATGTTGTTTGGTGTGCAGGTCCTTTTGCTATAATAGGGTTACATATATTACAGTGTCATTGTAGAAATATTTTGTTGAATCACATTTTTTTTTTCGGTTGTACAAAGAAACTAACAAGGATATGAATTATGTATACTTATTTCCATAAGATGGTGATTGGTATGATCCCCTTGCCTTTATTTATTATTGTTTGATTTACTTGTTTCTGTTTTATTTGAAAATTAGAGATGGATTAAAGGTCTTATCGTAAATCCTTTTATTGTAAACCCATGGCTAAATTGGGGTCCAAGAAATGTAAACCATTCCCATTTATTTAGAATTTTTTTTGTATTTATACATTTTTTACGTGTTTATCTTTTGACCAAATTTTTTTCTTTTGGACTTTTAGTGGATTTTTGTATAGTTAACAAAAGTGAAAAAACATAAAATTTCAAAAAATTAAAAATTTCAAAAATTTCAAAACAATTTCCAAACCACTCTTGGACACACAAATTTTCTAAATAATTCAAATCAATGAAGAGTAGATTTAGGATAGGACATAAGAAGCTTGCTGAGCGACCAAGAAACTCCATTTCTCTCACCAATGTTTTCAAAAAAGTTTATTTTTTGGTTGATCTTTAAATTTTAGAAAGCTGAACCCGAGCTCTCCCGCCGGTGGAGGCCCTTTCAACCGGTGGAGATGATCCCCAACCGTTGGTAGAGGCCATGCCATACCACAAGCAGACATTAATCCTAACCGTCGGGGTTGCGCATCTGACCAGCCGGTTGGTAACCAAGTAAATTTGTTAGATGTAAATTTGTATTTGGTACTAGATCTCCGGCGGGAGAAAACCATACACCGCGGATGTGTAGTTTATTAACCGAGGGTCCAAGATATAAATTTGTATTTGGTACTAGATCTCCGGCGGGGGATAACCATACACCACCGATGTGTAGTTTATTAACCGACGGTCCAGATATTATAAACTAGTGGCTTCGGTTCCTTAATTTGGTCTACATATTTAAATACCATATGTTGGGCTCCTCTGTCGGGGTTGGAATTATCAACCGCCGGTTATGAAATTGTCAACCGACGGGTGATAACATCTCATGGGGTTGAACATTTTTCAACCGCCGAGTTGAGACAGAGGTTTTTTATTTTTAGTTAGATTGACATAATTTACACTTGTTTTATATAGGAGGAGAATGAAGAGTTAACAGGTGACTTGTATGATTCGTGCATGGTAAAAGAGGAGGTAATGCCGGAGCCTTGCTCCGTCGATTATAGCCACTTGTTCGACACCAAATTCACTACACTCAAGTGAAGTTGATTAAATGGGTTAAGCAAACCGTGTTAGACAGCGAGATTGTAGTTATATTACGTCCCTGCGATAGACTTGCTCGCAAAACTCCGAGAATAATTTTTGTGTGGGAAAGATTTGGAGTTTACACAAAATTGGTAGATCCGAAGCATCTAAAGGGGAAGCCTACCGGCACGAAAAAATGCGGAATACGGATGCCCTTTCACCCTCAAAGGAAAGAAGGTGGATGATGATTAGTGGGGATTAGAGGTCGAATGCGGCGTTCACAATCACGACACTACAATGTACAAAGAAGGTCATTCGTACTTGAGACGATTCACCAAAGAAGAGATGGATTTCGTAATTAGTTCTACGAAAATGGGATCCGGTCCTAAAGACATTGTTGGTGGAGTGAAGAAATTGAACCCTAAGAATTCGTTATTGTTGGTGGAGTGAAGTAATTGAACCTAAGAATTCGTCTTTAATGCGCACCGTATACAACGCTCAACTAAAACACCGCAAGATCGAGAAAGACGGTCGGTCGCAATTCTAATACTTGATGGGTGAACTAAAGAGGTTAAACTACTACGAATTCTATAGAATGTCCGAAGACGGAAGAGATATCATAGGGTAGATTTTCTTCGCGCACCCTGTTAGTTTGGATTTGTTACGAACATTTCCAAACGTCATTGAAATGGATAACACGTACAATGTAATTAAATACGATATGCCGTTGTACGAGTTTGTCGGAGCCACTTGTACCGGGAATATGTTCTACACTGGATTTGCATTTATGTCGGGAGGAAAAATCGAGAGCTACAAATGGATGTTAGAGTGGTTACATTCGTTGATGGTAACTTACTCCATCGAACCACCCTCCATTTTTTTGACGGATAAAGACTTAGCGCTTGTAAATGCGGTACATGAAGTGTTCCCCAATGCAACACACATGTTGTGTCGATGACACATCAACATGAACGTCCTGGGCAAAACGAAAAAAATCATAAAGGAGAAGAAAGTGTCCAACGCCATCTTGAAAGTGTGGAATCAAATGATGTTGGCGGAAGCGAAAGTAGCCTCAGCGATCATCAGTCCGAATTGTACCGTGACTTCAAAGATTATCCGAAAGCAATTGAGTATACCGAAAGTTGGTTAGGGGCTTATGGTGATAAGTTCAACTACATTCAACTACATATCTAGTAGTTCAACAACTCTATTTGGTGTGACTAAATAAAATTTGAGAAAATAAAAACAATAGGGCTTTAAGTCTAGGTTTTCCCCTTATTGGACTTGGAGGAAAGTTCTAACTCTTAGGTATTTGGCAAGCAATATGTACATGTTGGAAATTAATGATAAGGAGGCTACCTATTTTCGGTATGAACTTTGGCTTCTCCCTAATACAATATGGGCAAGGTATCATCCACGTTTCAAGGTTTGGTAAGAATCTAAAAAATTTAAACATGATTTAGAGTGGTCTATGAAACTTGCCATCTCATATTAGATCTGCAAGTGCTAGAAATCACATCAACCTCTAGGAGATCAACAAACTTCATTGTCAACTCAGCGATCTTCGTTGTCAACTTCTATTTACGATATCAATAGTTGTTGCTATCATTGTCAACTCAACGATCTTCGTGTTTTGGGTTACCCTGACTCGTGGCCTAACAAACAGTCTAGAGTTTTCATTGTCTCTAAAATAGATTGTGTTCTTGTTGACAATAATTAGGATGAGACGTTTCCAATATTTTTCACCCACTATGGCCATCCTTGCACTTTTGACCATACAATGACCACCTTCTATTTTGGAACCCCTAAACCCGTATAAAAAAAAACCTTTTAAGATTTTTAGCATGTGACAGTCTTACCTTAATTTTAAAACCACCATCTTCACCAGTTGGAACACCTCTCTCGCTTCCGATGTTATAATATTATACCACTCAAACTGAATCTACTACAAAAATACCTTTGTAGCCTGAATCATCGAGAATTTAGTGATATTAGTACACGAGTGTCCAACACCAAAAACAATATCTTCTCCGCCTAATCCAACTTATTCATCGACCATTTAAGCCCGATATTTGTCTTTGTGAATATTGAAGCCTCAGTAACCTTCATTTTCCTCAACATGGCCAAAAATTATTCTTTCATAAAAAGTCAAGAGAATCTTAGTTCAAGTTTGGATACCATAATACAAAAAAAAAACTCACAATAATAACAAAACCCAAATAATTCGTAACAAAATTATATATATCACTAATGCTTAGAACGAGCTCAAAACTCCCCCTCTAGTATTGTTAAAAATTTAGTAAAACTACTTATCCACCTTTTCGGGTTTCGCTAGTCCTTAAGGCTACCCGGAACTTTCTCGGGTTTCATCTCTCATTACCTCCAAACTTATTCCCACAAAAGAAACTCACATGACCCGTCACTTTCAAATGAGGAAATCAAAAACGCATTTTTAGTATTAACAGTAATAAGTACCTGGTTTTGATAGATATAATGCAGGATTATTTAAATCTTCATGAAATATTATGAGGAATGATATATATGACAGGAGACAAAAATTATTTAACTCTGATTCTCTTAGACTTTCATGGAATGAAACCACTATTTCCCTCATCCCTTAATGTGATACCCCTTTATGTACTGCAGACTCCATACCCATTAATTGTTGTAATGTTACTTATAAATTCATTTTTTTAAAAATAATCAAGGACTCATTCCCTAATATTTTCAAAAAATTGCAATATTCCTTTATATATGGGCGTGGTATCTCAAAAAATATCCTTCCATATCAAGAACTACTCATGGGATATCATAAGAATACAAAATGTATGATGATTTCACTTAAAATCTATCTTATAAAGGCTTTTGATGATGTTCGTTGGCATATCATCATTGACACCCTTGTTTTCATGGGTGACTCCTCCCCACCTCTCGAGTATCCCACTGCGGGTAAATTATTATTCATGACTCAAGACTCGATAGCAATTTTAAGGTTTCCCATATTATTTTAGATGGTAGTTGGGGTTTCCCATCCGAATCAAGTTAGGTAGCACCATAAACAACTATAAAATCTTAGATATCCTAGAGCATATTCTGTCCCCCTCATCTTTCCCGGACCGATGTGGATGATGCCAATTGTTTTTGTATCAAAAATGGAAATATCTACTTTACTATCAATGATACTTACCATACCATTCGTTAGTATGCTCCGTATGTCGAGTGAGTTGGGTTAGTATAACACAAATATAACATTCCTTATCATTCATTCATTCATTCTCTGACTCACCATACTTGCTAAGTTATCTACTCCGGATAATCTTATAAGTTAGGGCATCAACTCCCGTTTCGATTACCTCATTTGCAAGTTATGTGATGAATCCATCAATAATATCCTCTATGATTGTGTCTTCACTCGTTATATTGGAATATTACTAGCAACAAACTTGGATTAATCTTAAATAATTATGACTAGACAAGTTGACTTCTAGTGGTCGTGAACTCACCACCCTCCCCCTTTTTCACCTCTATCGCATTTGTTTTGGTGTTGCAATTTACTACATTTGGCTCAAGAGAAACACCAGAATATTCGACTCCCTACCTTCTTTTCCTTTACGGCATCACACGACACATTCTTTGACTCAAGGTAAGATTATTTGGAACCAAGGTCATCTGACTAAGGTAATCTTTATTTTTCTACTTCCTAACTTTTCTTTATTCCTGTAGTTCACTTTTATATTTGGCATTGCAACACTTGACGGGATTGATCACTTTGATTGGAGGCGTCACTGTGTTCACTATTGAGTGTCTTATTATGCAAATAATATTTGTTTAGGTGCCACTACATAAACATTATATTTATTTTACTATATATTCACATTAAATTACATACGTCGGATTAGTTGTTTGTGTTAAATGTTTAGTATTTCATCAGAAAATATCATACATATGTATACGAACCACTTATCTATTTATTTAATGTATATATTTATAAAAGACAAAACAAAACTAGTTCAACTCAAGTTGAAAATCCAAAAATAAATTTAACATACCAAAATATAATTAACATTTGAATAAATCTATATGAAATATTTTTTTACTGATTTATAATTATGTCAGGAAAAAATTCACAAGATTTGATTTGTTATCCAATAAACTAGTTTATTGATTCGATTCTGGTACATGTATTTTATAAATTACATTACTAACAGTAATTATTATTTTTATTAAAATATTAAGGAATTAAAATAAAAAATTATATAATTTTTTTAATATATACCTCGTCCTGGGCTGCGCAACGGAGGAGGATGCCATCTGAATCTCAGTGGAGGTCTGAGTATATTTTTCGTCTATGTACAAATTATACCTATCATATCAAGGCATACTTGAGTCTTTCTAAGTTTTTTGGTTAAATTATTTTTATCAACCTTGTTGGGTGCTTAACTAAAAAAAAATACTTAATTACCTTCTTCTTCTTCTAGAGATGAGAGAGAGAGTCTAGATGAGGGTTTAGAATAGCAGAGCAGAGAGAGGGTATGAAATAAGAGAAGAGATAGATCCATAACTAAAATTAAGGGTAAGCCAAACAACTTATAGATACAAAAAAATAACAAAAAAAAGTAAAAAATAAATAAATGTACAAGTATTTTGATGAAAAAATTGTAAGACATGTGTGCTACATTTGTGCTAAATTTGCACGGAACATGGAAATACTATAACGTATTAATCTATACCTAACTACATGGTTTAATCATCAATCTATACTAAACTATATTGTTCAAACGTAAACACACTTAAATAAGTGATAGGAACATGAAATACTTAATTGCATGATCAATTTACACCTAATTACATGGTTTAAGTAGCAAGCAACAGTTTAATAAGTAGTAAGTACAACAAACGTTAACTACATGATCAAATTAGATATAATTTTTATATGTTTTAGGGTAAGCCATAACATATATGACTACCCTCTTAATACGCCTCGGGACACCGTATTTTATTTTATTTTATTCAATTATAAGATGAATATCACGCAAAAAGAATAATTGTGATATATTTTACATCACCATATAATGTTAATTATGTGATTTGTTTATAATTGTGATATATCTTACATCTAATCGTGTGATTTGTTTATATAGACTAAAATAAAAAGAAGAAAAGAGACCAGAGTCGTCAAAAACTTTGAATGATCATATCCTTAACTGCGATCACGTGTTTTACTTTTTTAGTCAATAAATAACAAAAATATAAAAAAGATATAAAAAAGAATAAGAGACGTTGTCAATGATTTAGTTTACTAAATAATAAATATTGAAATAATAAAAATAAAATTTTAAAATAATTTAATAAAAAAACACTTAATAAAAATGGTAGATATGTGGTCTTATGCCCCCAAGGGGTAGCCGAGTTGGTTGAGTATGTCATTCTTATGACAAAAAGGTCATGAGTTCGAGTCCCTCTACATACGCTTTCTCGGCTGAGCCTGTCATCTTGTGTGGTTTATCTTCTGACGTTGGTTTGCAGGCTACCGCGTCAGACTGAGGGTTTACCCTGTGCGCACTCATTGCACTCTGAGTAGCGGCTGCGGATTCCCTCCAAAATGTGGTCTTATATATGACAACAATGTGGTCTTATATATGACAACAGTAGTTAGGGACCGCCAATTAATTTACTATCATATTCATGAATTTTATATTACTATAATAATAATAATAATAATAATAATAATAATAATAATATTATAGTATTATATTCGTGTTTATATAATTATATATAGTATTATATTAATGTTTATATATCAATAAAAGTAGTAATTAAGAAGTCTTTAATCAAGGTGTTAAAATTAGACTCTCCCATTTATTGAATTTCATATGATATTGCATACAAATTTGTTTTTTAAAATTTTGATAAAATTCAAAATTAATTTTATTTGTATATATATAGATTTTGATATATTATGATATTTTATGCCACATTTTTTAATGGTAATTATAACTTATATTTTATTGTTTTTCTCTCTACAACTAAATTATGTTTATTTTATTTAAATATTTTATAAGTAGAGAATTATATATATATATAACTCGTCCTAGAACTGCACAGTGGAGGAGGATGCCATCTAAATCTCAGTGGAAGTCTGAGTAGATTTCTTGTCTCTGTACAAATTAGTAATAATAATAGTAGAATCCTCAGCTCGGCTTAGCATAATAGACTCAAAGTTTTAACTGCACAATAAATATATATATATGATAAGGAAACATAATATTGAGGACTAAAATGTGATAAATGAAATCTTTAATATATATCTATAAAAATATAAGGAAGAGTTTAGATCACATTAAAAGATAATGACTAAAATAAAATTAGCTCATTCTTGTAACTTATTTTGTTATTCCAAATCTGATTGCATATAAATAAAGGCCGAGAAAACTAATATGGATGGATAATTTTAAAGAGTAAAAACTACTTTTTACTTTCTCTATTCTCTTAATCTTCTCTCTACAAATTATACCTATAAATATATATTATAAAAAACAAAGTTGTTTTTTTATATAACAATAGTATATATATTGTCAGTATAACAAAGGCAATAATTGCGTTAGAGTTCTGGTTTATTTCTCTCTCTACGATCTTTTTTTGGTGAAAGTAAAACGTTAAATTAATGGAAATAGTTCATACAAGATACCTGGGGCATACTCCGACGAGACATATAAATGAAAGATAGATAGATGAAGTAATACTACTTAGTTCATAGAAAGCGTAAGATCACTAAATGCTGACGTAGCAAAACAAGTCTCGGACTTCGGTTTGATCAGATCGACTGCAGGATTGTAAGGAGTCTTGGTGAGAGATAAACCTGCATAAAAAGAGGAGTAAGTAGATGAATCATTATAAAATTTATTATGGCCAGCTGATCTTGGTACCCTGGAATCTGAATCGTAGATCATCTACAATACGATGGAAAGTTAAAGATTCCGGGGCTGGAGCGGAACCAAAAATTCTTGCATTCCGCTCCTTCCAGACGTGGTAGGAGACCGCGCCAAAACAAGTACGCCAAATAAAATGTTCTCGAGAGATGGACCATTTGGACGCCTCGATGACCCAAGATTGCCAACACGAAGAAGATAACGGAAATCCTAACTTAGAGCTAGCATAGGACAAAATATTCTGAGTGTATCTACACTCATAGAGTAAATGAGGGATAGATTCTGTATCAGAATTGCAAAGGACACATTCAAGGGGGGGTGTTTAATCCCCAACCGAGAATCTTGTCCCTAGTTACAAGCTTGCCTAAAATAGCGAGCCAAAGAATAAAGGAGTGTCGAGGAATGTTATATTTGTGCCATACTAACCCGGCCCAACCCACTGCTGAGTTGGGAGATCGTATTGCATTATACGTATCTTTAATTGTGAACGCAGAATTCCCTGCTGATGCCGTCCAGAACGGGACATCAGAGGAGGCAATGTTAGGGGGGGGGGGGGAGAGATTCGATGAGGATGTTTATTTCCAGAAGTTGAGATCTGCTTCGGGATCTTGCTGGTCTGATATCGGCAGGCCAGTTCCAGGATCCGTTAAGAATGATATCCGATACCTTAAGATTTTTACCCAGTCGAGAGTCACTTATTATGTTTTCTCCATAGTGAGAAGCCAGGGATTTTGAAAGAAGCCAAGGGTCGTACCAGAAAGAAGTAATTTTACCATTTCCAATAGCCACCCAGTACAAATTACTTGCCAAAGGGCGCATACGGAGAATTTTCCTCCAAATCCACGAGGGATTGGAACCAGATTGGATGATCCAGAAGTTTTTTCCTTTCATTTTTTCCACTTTTATCCACTCACACGAGATGGAGTGATTAGTATTACTCACAATAGACCAAAGATGTTTGAGGATGACCGCCTGATTCCAAATCTTTAGATTCAAGATCCCAAGGCCACCCTCTTTTATGGGAGACGTTACAGAGTCCCATGATACTTTTGCCCCATGGATTTTCGTGATCGTACCTGACCAGAGGAAGCGACTAAGGTATTGATTAAGCTCTTTGATTATTCTAGAGGGGAGAATAAAAATAGAGGACCAGTAGACCTGACCAGCAAATAAGACAGACTTTATTAACTGAAGTCTTCCTACATAAGAGAGGGGTTTGGAGGTCCAAGACTCAATACGATTGGTGATCTTGTGAAGAAGTGGACGACAGTCCAAGTGGGTAAGTCTACTTGTAATAAGGGGGACTCCCAAATACTTTACTGGGAGAGAGCCTTCCGGGAAGCCCATGATGGGCAGAAGACTAGACTTAAGAGACTCGTCAATACCCGAAAGAAAAATATGACTTTTTAAAGGGTTGACTTTAAGACCAGAGAGCTTATAAAATTCGTCAAGGGCCTCTTTTATAAGATTTAGAGAGGTGGAGTCCCCATGGCTGAAGATCATCAGGTCATCTGCGAAGCAGAGATTGATGATTTTTAGCTTTTGGCACTTCCAGTGAAATCTAAAGTTTTTATTCTGGCTTTTTTCTTTAAGTAACCCAGAAAGAACTTGCATGATGAGTACGAAAAGGAAAGGAGATAAAGGATCACCTTGCCTCAAACCCTTTTTCCCAGGAAAATTCCCATAAGAGTCACCATTAATATTAAATGAGTAAGAGGTGGATGAGATACATTTGATTATCCAAGTAATCATTTTTTCAGGAAATCGCATTGCTACCAGGATGTCAAGGACTAGGTGCCAATGGACATTGTCAAAAACTTTCATTATGTCTATTTTGAGAGCAATCCTTTTGCCTGCAGCATTGGAATGGTACCCTCGCAGTAGTTCTTGGGACAATAGAATGTTATCTGAGATATTTCTTCCCGCCACAAAGGCCGATTGAGAAGGGTCGATAAGATAAGGGAAGGAGTCCTTAATTCTATTGGCAAGAATTTTGGAGATGATTTTATAGACAACGTTGCATAGGGCAATGGGTCTAAAATCTCCTGGAACAGAGGGGGATCCTGTTTTGGGAATAATAGCAATGGAAGTTGAGCTCCAAGACTTATCCAAGGATCCCGAATAAAAGAATTCTAATACACCATTACAAATATGTGGTCCAACTATATTCCAGGAAGATTTAAAGAAGGAAGAGTTATATCCGTCTGGCCCAGACGACTTATTACTGTCAATGCTGAATAATGCCGATTTTATTTCCTCGCAAGATATTTCACGCGTCATTAAATCCTTATCATTACTGTTGACAGTGGAGGTAATCAGAGAGGAGACTCTCTCCAGACCCGGGTAAGGGATGGAGTGATGAGTGCCCAACGAGTTTTCGAAGTACTTAACAATGACTTTAGAGATACCAGCTGGCGATGAGATGGTAACTCCGGAGTCATTATTAATAGAAACGATTTTATTATGGAAGAGACGGGACTTGATACTATTATGGAAGAATTTAATATTCTTGTCCCCGAGCTTAATCCAATTTTCTCGAGATTTCTATTTTAGAAATGACTCCACAGCACGAATATAAAATATATAGTCTTTGGAAGCCTCAATTTCTTCGCTAATGAGTCTCGGATTGAGGGGATCTAGACCTAGTCTTGATTGGGTCTCAAATAGCTTTGATTGAGCAGTACTAACTCTATTACTGATATCACTAAATTCTCTACGGTTGAGCTTAGCAAGATCGAGCTGGAGTCTATGAAGATTTTCAGTTACAAGCCGCATACCAGAGGAGGAGATAGGATATTTCCAACTATTCAGGACAATTTCCTTAAAAGAAGGATGAGATTGCCACATGTTGAAAAACCGGAAGGGCTTTTTTCTTCTAGGTCTAGGCATACCGAGGTTGAGAGTTACTGTGGTATGGTTCGACGTTCTAAGGTAGCCATAACGGGCATTTGACATTGGGAAAAGGTCATCCCAGTTTGGACTGACCATGACCCGATCAATTTTAGAGAGGATTGGTCGAGCAGGCTGTTTGTTAATCCAAGTGAAGTGAAACCCGGTGGATCGGAGATCACTAAGCTCACTTAGGTAACAACAGTTGTTAAACTCTTCAATAGCATAGGTCCAATTTTCAAAAGCACCAATTCTCTCGTCAGGATGACGAATTGCATTAAAGTCTCCTAGGGCGACCCAAGGGATATGTTTCTCATGGTTTGAAATAACCATTAGATCATTCCAAAGGGGAGAGCGATCAATTGCTTCGTTAAAAGCATAGATTGCTGTTAATCTAAATGCCGATTTATCATTATGGCATTTAACTCTGCAATGAATGAACTGGGGTGACTCAGAAAGCTTCGAGACTGTGATTACACTTGGGTTCCAAGTGACCCAAATTCGACCGAGGGGATGGGAGGAATAGTTATTTATGACATGCCAGAAGGGGACCATTTTACTTATGATAGCATCAACCTTAGCTATATTAACCTTAGTCTCGACTAGAATAATCAAGAAAATACTATTTCTAATAATAAAATCAGTTACGTCTTTTTGCCTAACAGGGTCATTAAGACCCCTAACGTTCCAGGAAGCAATATTCATTAAAAGAGAGACTTACAGTGCATCAGACGATGGACCTGTCGGAGGACATCTCCATTTTTCCCTTCCCCTTCGGGTCTACAGTGCGAAGCCTTTTAGGAGGAGATTCTGCCTCTTCTCCACTTTCCACTTCTGTCCCCTCGTTAATGGAAGAAAGGAGATGACCTGGGACTGCTTCGGGAATGAACTCGGAAGGATCTTCCTCGGATGATGAAGATGGAGCTGGGAAATGGGATAGCTTCAAGGGGCCTTTTTTGCAGATACGGGTAGGGTGCCCAAAAACCTTACAGTTGGCACACTGGGGAGGAAGGCCCTGGTATTCAAAAGATACGGAGATAGATTTTCCCCTTATCTTAAATGAGAGCTCGTAGCGGATAGGAGGTCCTACAGAGATCAAAATACAGATGCGAGCGAATCGGAGCTTTTCTTTTTTCTCCGTTTGGTGATCCACATATAAAGGAGTACCTAAGACTGAGCCAATGTTGCTAAATCCCTCCGCCGTCTAGAGTTCCAGGGGAAAATTGAAAACCTTAACCCATATGGGGATTTCTGTATGAGGATCTTTGATAAGAGGGGAGAGAGGTTCCCAAACTTCAGAATCATCAAATTGCCTACAAAATACCACGGGGCTCCCTCTAAGATCTTTTTCACCATACTTTCGGAACCAAATTGGAAAAGAAAATAGCCTTCAGGAAGGGGCTTAAACTGAATGAGGCCAAACCTTTTCCACATTGCCTCGACGTTAGCTTTGAGGAAGCTCAGATTGCTTGGTTGAGAAAGAAAGTATCCTGAAAGACAAGCTTTCCAGGATTCCGGAGAGCCCATAGCAGAATCTTTCATGATGAATTCATTGCCTATAAGTTCCATATGGTTGACACCAATCACCAAAGGAGACCGGTTATCGCTATGTCCCGAAACAATACTCGCATAAGAAGATGGTGCTGACGTATGTATACGAGAGTTTGAATTAGCAAATCCCAAAGAGCTAGGTTTTAAAGGAGGGGCTAGAGATAATTTTGACGGGATTTGGGCAAGCTTATTTTTTAATCTCCTTCCTTTTGGGCCTTTGCCCGCATTGCCAAAATTCCGGATCAAAGAATAAGGAACATAAGGAGCCGGACCACCAATAATACCTTGACCCTCATTTCTTTTCGGTCTATCAATAGAGAGAATTTGGGTTGACCCAATCGATTTATAAAATCTGCTTTGGCTAGAAGATCCCGACTGGAAAGAATTAATAATCCGGTTTGGAGGCCCACCAGAGCAAGGGCCCAATTGAGATCTTGGTGGATCCTTCTCCATTGGGCCCCCAGAACCATGAAGAGAGAAGATCTGGGCTTGATTAGTTAATGAATCCGTGAGGCCCACTTTCACCAACGGAGCCAAAGGCTCACTTTCCACTCCAAAACCCAACAAACCAGTACCATTCGACTTAGCCTCCATTCCCGAAATCGCCAACCCTAAGTCAGGTCTTCTGATCTTCACCCTGTCACCGGCGCCGACAGCGGCTTCTAAACCCTTCGAAACCCCTTTCTTTCCCGTTTTCTCCAAGTCGAAAGCAGGCCTACTGTTCTTCAACCGGTCAGCGACATCGACTTCATCTATACCGAATTCTACCCTTCTGTTCTTCACTCTATCGTCGACACCAGAATCTACTTCAATTGCCGATTCAAGCATCTTCCTTCCCTCTCTGGTTCGAATCCCCAACCCAGAGCAATCACCTGATCCCAAGATCGACTTCCCCTTGCTGGAATCGAAGGCGAACCCCACCGACCTTCCAGGCTCATATCCCAGGGAACCTAACCCAACCGGCGGTGCGTAAAACTGAGATGCCTGGGACGTGAGATAGATCCCTCGCGATGATGAGTCAGAGGCGTAACCAAATCGAGAAACCTCATATCACGCTCTAGAGCCTCCAGAGCCGATCGGAGGGATAAGAGTCGACGGGGAAGGGCATCTCTCGTAGATGGCGACAACAAGGTTATCATAAGCTCCCGAGGAGATTTGCGGCGCAGCTACTCCTTCTGATGGCTGGAGATCAGGACGGGGGAGGGCCTCAAACACCGAGGCAGAGGAGAATCTAATCTCAGGGAGGCTTCTAGGGTTCACCAAGGTAAGATGATTGATTGAAGGATGCTGGTTATGCACCGGGGTAATTTGCGGGATTGAAAGTTCTTGATTTTGCAGGGAGGAAGGAGAGCAGGGAGGTAGACGGAGTGCCCAGCTTCCATATGGCTTCTGGCCATGGCCAGGGCATCCCTCACGAAAGCTTCGTGGAGGGGAGAGATGGGGACAGGGAGGGGCGACAGAGAGCTGATCAGGAAAGTGTTCGGAGTACCAGAACAGAGCCCGAGTTCATCAGAGGAGACCAGAATAGAGGCAAGCTTGGACGAGAAATCCTGCGAACGAATCAGTGAGAAGGTATCAGCGAATTCGGAGGCAGATTTAGGGCGGGGGGAAGACATTGGAGGCTGAGAGAGGTAAGATGTTTTAAGAAGTAGTTTTAGTCTTAGATAGAAGTAAGTTGTTTTTTAGGGAGAAGTGATTATGAGATGAGCTTTATAATCTGAGAATGGATAGCTGGTCTTAGGGTTTATGCAAGAATAGGGTGGCCTCAAAGTACTGTCTACTGAACTCAAAAAATTGATAGACTGAGATGATGTAGGATTTACAGACAATAGGGTGAGGAGGTTAGTAGTCCTAGTGTTAAAGTTGAGAATAGAGCAATATAGCCAGTAATGCTCAATATAACTAACCGACTTTGGCAAAAGCAGGAGCTGGAGGAAAGAGAGTGTTGGAACTTCCCAAAATAGAGAGGAGGGAAACCAACAAGGCAGAGACTTCGAAGTGGGAGCTAACCAGGTTTGAAAGACTAGTTCGAGTAATGGTTTCTGCTTAGTTCGAAAGATAATCCCATTTACCTTTAGCCCAGAGGACAATAAGGAGGACAGTTTCAAAAACCAGGGTTTTGAATGGGGAATGACTTTTCTTGGATTAGACCTAGGAAGTGACATTTTGGAGATCCTACTTGCTCTGAAGTACTTGTTGTGAATTGAAAGCTGGATGGGAGGCTGAGGTTTTGACTTAAAGGGAATACAGAGGTACATGATGGGAGGGGTTTGGTACTTGTTGAGAAATGTAAGTTGGATGGGAGGCTGTGGTTTTGACGTAAAGGAAAGACAGAGATACATGATGAGAAGGGTTTGATAGGACTCTTCCTTCAAACTTGTCTCTTTTGAAGCTGACTTTGAGACTGATATCCAATGGGTTAAGAGGAAGAAAGGACCATAAGGGGATAAAAGATAGATGAAGAGGGACAATAAGATTTTGGAGCTTGAATATGAGATGCATACAGCCATATTCCAAGCAATGCAGCTTCGATCTAGACTTTGAATTCCCTAGCCATAAAGCCAGGAAAGCTTTGAAGACACCAGGAAGCTTAGTTACCGTTGAGAGATAGAGAGAGGGGAGAGCTTTCTCTCTCTACGATCTTCGATGGACTCAATTCTCAATTCTCAAGACAAACTCTAATCTTAAAATCAACCATGTCATCCAAGCAAGGAGGAAAATCTAAGCTTTTGAAGTAGTCCAAGGCTAATAAGAAACAGTATGACGAGGTCAACCTAGCTAAAGAAGAAGAGAATGCGTTGAAGGAGCTTAAAGCCGAGGCTTTATAAAAAGGCTCATTTGGAGGTGCTGGGCTCAAGAAGAGTGGCAATAAATGAATGATTAAAAATCACGTCTTTATATTTTAATTTCCGACTAATTAAAGACTCAAAATTAAGATTGTAATGCATATCATGACATACTTTTGTTTTTGAAAAAATAAGTCCGGTCTTAGTCTTAGAGGTAAAACATTAATCTTAAAGCTTATGAAAATATCGATCCTTCAAATCAATTTATGTAAACTAATTGAAAAAATGAAATAGATTACGAAACCTAAGTCGAAAGATGGTGATTAATTGATTGATAATTATGATACATCACTGATTTTGACTAAAATTACATCATAGGTTGCATAATCATAACACTATATAACAAAACTACTAGTAAAATACTATCATAAAACATCAAGAGGACGACACCATATATCTTGGTCTTAGAGAAACATAGAGGGCGAGAGAGAACAAGAAAGTGATTTTCAAATCAGGGCATATTTGAGTCTTTCTAAGTTTTTTGCTTAAACTATTTTATCAACTTTGTTGGGTGCTTAACAAAAAAATACTTAATTACTCAAGAAAAATAATTTTGATATATCTTACATTATCGTATCATGTTAATTATATGATTTGTTTATAATTGTGATATATCTTGCATGGCCATATCATGTTAATCATGTGATTTGTTTATATAGATCTTATCCTTAACTGCGATCACAAAGCTAAACCGATGTAATATTCTTTTATTCTTTAGTCAATAAATAAAAAATTAAAATAAAATAAGAGACGTTATTAGTGATTTAGTTTACTAAATAATAAATACGGAAATAATAAATAAAAATTAAAATTTTTTTAATAAAAAAAACCGTTAATAGAAATAGTAGATATGTGATCATATATATATATATATATATATATATATATATATATATATATATGACAATAGTAGTAGTTACAGACCACCAATTAATTTACTATCATATTCATCATTTTTATATTATTATAAAAATAGTAATAATAATAATAATATAATATTATATTTGTGTTTATATAATTATGTACGAGAGATTTACCAATAAAGACCCATTTGAACAATAAAGACCTAATTTTTTAAAGAGATTTTACACTTTAAATACTATTCTATATAAAATTCAGTAACCATTTTTTTTTTAATTTTTAAAGGTCCGTATCTTTTAAACCGTAACTCGGAAAAAAAATTCGAAAATACCATTGGTTTTGTTTTTTTTAAGACGAACAAAACTAGTACAATTCATGATATATTTTGATTTGTTTTAAAAAATATATATTTTACACACATTTCTCAGTTATATAGTTTCGCATCTTGTGACTGGTTTCACATATATCAAAATAAAGAAGGTTTCGCATCTATCAAAACAAAGAGGTTTCTCATCTAGCAAAATAAAGAAGGTTTCACATCTATCAAAATAAAAAAGGTTTCACATCTATCAAAATAAAGAAGGTTTTGCAACTAACAAAATAAAGAAGATTTAGCATCTATCAAAATAAAAAAGGTTTTGCATCTAGCATAACAAAACAGTTTCGCATCTATCATAACGAAGAAGGTCTCGTATCTTCTTCGCGAAACCCCTATAAATTTTAAAACTTTAAAAGTCTAACCGTATCTCGAAAAAAAATCCGAAAATACCGTTGGTTTTGTTTTTTTAAGACGAACAAACTAGTACCACTCATGATATGTTATGAATTAAAAATAATAATTTTTTAGAACAAATAACGTTTCGCATCTATCAAAAACATGTTTTTTGCATCTACCATTCCAAAAGAATTACACGTTTAGCAACTATCAGTTAGTACAAATACAAACGTTTCGCATCTTCTTCCTTGAACCGTTTTACTCGACACATTAATCTCAAAAACTCAAAACAGACTAAAATCGACAAAAAACTAACTAAAATACAACAAATAAACTATATTAGCATCGTAAAAACTAGATATATACCAATAATCGGAAACAAAAACATATTTTAGTATTTTAAAAACCGAATTTCGACTTACCATACACAAATTCACTTATCTAAACAGATATCCAAAATCAAACTTCGAAATCAACTAAAAACACAACAAAACACATATGAAAAGAAAAGAAAAACAAGAAAATTGAGTAAAAAAAGAAGAAGAATCACCTAACATTAGAGCTGTTCTATTCACGTGTGTGTATATATATATATATATATAGAGAGAGAGAGAGAGAGAGAGAGAATTGGGAAAAAAGGTGAAACAAGGGTATTTAAGGAATTAATGGGTCTTCAATGGTAAATATTCAACTAAAACAGATCTTCTCAGAGAATGATGAAAACATGGGTCTTAAGTGGATAATAGTTAGGGTTTTGGATCTTAAATGACACTTAACCTTTTATTATTCCTACTTTTATGGTAATATAAAAAACATGAATACGACAGTAAATTAATTGTGGATTTGTAATTACTAATTCTTTTTTTTGGTGTAATAAAGCATTAAATTAATTGAAAGAGGGTTCATACAATAATAACTAGGGCATACCCCGAGAAACACAATCACATCGAGTCAGGGGGATGAAATAAAATAACAGAAGATCAGATCAAAGTAGCAAACATAAGATCCAGTCTAGCAAAGAAGAAGTATACTGGTCCTACAAAATGGTCTTCACGACAGCTGCCGAACATCTCCAATAGAATCTATGTGATGTAGTGGAAAAAACTCGAGTTGCACTTACCAAGACGGGACCTCCAATAAATAAAAACCATTTAGTAAGATATTATACCAGCCAGCTAGTCTTGGTGCCTTGGAATCTATACCGTAGATATGATAGGATACGTAAAGAAACCATGGAGGCAGTGCCCGGAGGGGAAATAAATACTCTTGAATTCCTCTCTTTCCAGACGTGGTAAATTACCGCGACAAAGCAAGCATACCAAATTCTATGGTTACGAGATTGAGACCATGTTGACGCTTCAGAAATCTAAGACTGCCAGCTAATATTTGAAAAAGGGAAACCTAGTTTATTACTAGTGTTAGTCCAGATACTCTGGGCGAAACTGCACTCAGAGATAAGAGATAGTTTCAGATTCAGAGTTGCACATGGCACAATCAGTTGGGATACTGTAATCCCAACTGCTAAGCTTGTCTTTGGTGGCAAGATTGCCTAAAATAGCGAGCCAAGAAATAAAGTAATGACAAGGAATATTAAATTTATTCCAGACTAACCCGGCTCCACCCACTTTAGGGTTAGGCGGACAAATGTCAAGGTACGTATCTCTGATTGTAAAGGAATTGCATCCAGCCTTTGCCTTCCAGAAAGGGATGTCAGAGGATTCGAGGTTGGGAGGCGGGAGAGAGAGGATTAGGTTGTGGATCTCCAGCAGATTATCGCGGCTTCGAGATCTTGCCGATCTAATATTGGAAGGCCAATTCCATATTCCATTACAAATGATATCCGATACTTTTAGGTTCTTCCCAAGCCTGGAGTCAGTAATTGTGTTGTCGCTATAGTGAGATGCAAGTGAAGAGGATAAAATCCATGGGTCGTACCAGAAGGATGTGCTCGAGCCATTTCCGATGGCCGCCCTGTACAAATTACTAGCCAAATGGCGAAGATGAAGGATTTTCCTCAAGATCCAAGAGGAATAGGAGCCGATATGAAGGTTCAAAAAATTATCGTTTTTTTATTTTTTCCATTTTAATCTAATCACTCCAAATGGAATGATTATTATTACTTATGATATACCAAAGATGTTTGAGGACAGTCGCCTGATTCCATATTTTTAGGTCCAGAATCCCAAAGCCGCCCTCTATCGTGGGCAAGGTAACCATAGCCCAAGCAACTTTGGCACCATAGATTTTCATGGCAGTACCCGACCAAAGAAAACGACATAGGTTTTGGGACAGTTCTTTGAGAATTCTAGAGGGGAGAATAAAGATAAAAGACCAATAGACTTGACCAGCGAATAAAATAGACTTAATTTACTGAAGTCTACCGGTATACGAAAGATGGTTAGAGGTCCAATAATTAATACGAGAGGTAATTTTGTGGAGAAGTGGACGACAATTCGAGTAGGTGAGACGAAAAGTGAGAAGGGGGAATCCTAAGTATTTAACGAGCAGCGAGCCTTCCGGGAATCCCAAGATGGATAGAATATTTACTCGAAGGGATTCATCCATACCCAAAAAGAAGATATGACTTTTAGTCGGGTTGACTTTTAGACCAGAAAGGGAATAGAACGCGTCAAGAGACTCTTTAATAAGACTGATGGACTTAACATCACCATGGAAGAAAATCATGAGATCATATGCAAAGCAGAGATTAATGATCTTGAGCTTTTGACATTTCCAATGGAAACGAAACTGCTTATCCTTACTTTTCTCCTTAAGAATGCTGGAGAGAACTTGCATGACAAGAATAAAAAGAAAGGGGGAGAGAGGATCTCCTTGTCTCAATCCTTTATTATCTTTGAAGTTGCCATACAGATCTCCATTAATGTTAATAGAATACGACAGAGAGGATATGCATTTAATGATCCAGGTGATCATCTTCTCGGGGAAATTCATAGCAACAAGGATATCAAGAATGAGGTGCCATATGACATTATCAAATGCTTTCATTAAGTAGATTTTGAGAGAGATCCTTTTTTTGCTACGATTAGAATGGTATCCACGCAGAAGCTCTTGGGATAAAATATTATTATTCGAGATATTCCTTCCCGTCACAAAGGCCGATTGGGAATTATCAATAATATAGGGGAAATAATCCTTAATTCTATTGGCTAAGATTTTTGAGATGATCTTATAAAGGATATTACAAAAAGAAATAGGTCTAAAGTCGGAAGGCCCCAAGGGGGAGTCCTCTTTAGGGATAAGAGCAATGGAGGTGGAACTCCAAGAGGGGTCCAGAGAGGAGGTGCGGAAAAATTCGAAGACACCATTACAGATGTCATGGCCAACAACTCTCCAATTAGATTTAAAAAAGGAGGATTTGAAACCATCAAGACCCGAGGATTTATTGCTGTTAATACTGAAGAGAGCGGATTTGATCTCTTCACAAGAGATCTCTCGAATCATCAATTCCTGATCAGAAAGGGTAACTTTAGAAGAATGAAGGGAGGAGACAGTTTCCAGACCTGAATAACCATCACAGTGTCTCGTACCAAGAGAGTTTTCAAAGTATGTCACAAAAACATTGGCCACACAGGTCGGAGTTGAGACAGTAACTCCAAACTCATTGTTAGTAGAGATGATTTTATTTTGGAAAAGACGGGCCTTAATACTATTATGAAAATTTTTAGTATTTTTATCCCCGAGCTTTATCCAGTTTACTCTAGATTTTTTCTTAAGAAATGATTCTTTGGCTCGACTGAGAAAAATGAAAGAAACAGATGCTTCACATTCATCCGAGATAAGAATTGGGTTAAACGGATCAATAACCAGATTAGGCTGCGCCTGAAATAATATTTCTTGTGCAATCGAGACTCTGGAGCTAATGTCACTGAACTCTTTACGGTTAAGTCTTACAAGCTCAGACTGCAATCTTAAAAGTTTTTCAGTAACTAGACTCATCCCAGAATAAGAAATGGGATTATTCCAATTCGAAGAAACAATATTTTTAAATTGCGGATGAGCTTACCACATGTTAAAGAATTTGAAAGGTTTTTTTGCATTTTTGCCGAGGCATACCAAGGTTGAGCATAACCGTGGTATGGTCAGAGGTACGCAGGAAGCTAAAACGGGTAAAAGACATATGGAACAGATCATCCCAAACAGGGTTGACAAGAACTTTGTCAAGTTTGGACTGAATATGATGCTTTGGCTGCTTGTTAATCCACGTGAAATGGAATCCAGAAGATCTAAGGTCGCTTAGTTCACTACATAAGCAACAATTGTTAAAATCATCGATGGCAGAATTCTAATTTTCAGAGGAACCTAAGCGCTCATCCGGGTGCCGGATGGCATTGAAATCCCAGAGAGATACCCAAGGAATATGCTTATCTACCATGGATATTGTAAACAAGTCATTCCATAGTTTAACTCTCTCTGAAGCTTTATTAAAAGCATAAATAGTAATAAAACGAAAAGAGGCATCAGAATTGTGACATTTAGCTAAACAATGGATGAATTACAGGGATTGGGTAGAAATACTTATTACGCTTGGGTTCCAAACAATCCAAATTCTACCTAGCGGGTGATCAATGTGATTAGTAAGGACATGCCAATAGGGAATCATCTTCCTAGATATAGATTCTAATTTGGATAATTGGACTTTAGTTTCTAACAGGATTAACAATGATATACTATTACTAATAATAAAATCAGTGACATTTTTTTGTCTAACAGGGTCATTTAGGCCCCGAACATTCAAAGATGCTATATTCTTAAAAATAGAAAACTTACAGTGCACTAGTCGATGGTCCTGTCGGAGGACAAAACCAAAAATACCCTTGTCCTTAGCAAATGAGGGACAATGCATTTTAGGAGACGAATCAATCTCCTCACCACTTTCTACCTCCTCGACTTCTTCAAGAGAAGCAAGTCGTTGGCCACTCAAGCGCTCCGGCTCTATCTCTGAAGGATCTGATTCTTCCGATAAAGCCATCAAAGGACCTGAGTCATTTGCTCCAGCTAAACGAAGCCTCTTAGAAAGCAAGTCCACCGCTTCACCAGACTCACCATCTTTCACCTCTTTAAGGAAAGTCGAGGGGTGTCTAGAAACCGAGGACATATGCATCTCAAAAAGATCGGACTCCTCCGAAAACATTAATATGATTTTGACATACGCAAAATCGAAATTAACTAAAATAATAAATAATAAAAATAAATTAATTATAATAAATCGATGAAAAAAGAGGAAACAAATAAGGCTCGTTATTAGTGGTGAAATCCACTGAATAAACCACCTTTTTTTTAATCAAAAGAAACTCTTATTAATGAAAAGAATTACAAAATGAGAGGACCAGAGTGTAATTTGTTCATATTACAATGAGAATTAAAAAAGGCATAACCACTCCGCCTAAACCAAAAATTGAAAGCAAAGCGTTTCCCTCCACACACTTCAGCATGCAAACACCAAAGCATTTGTTCACAGGACTTTTATGAAACACTTTCGATAACAAACACAGCAACAAGCTTGCAAACTCCATCCACAATCTTCAGCATGCTTCAAAGACATCTATCTTCCTTGCAATGAAGAGCCATACTTCCAAGAACAGCTCCATATCCCGCACAAATAAACAAACCTAGCAGAACTCAAGGCAAATCAGTCCCAATGAAGATAACCTAAGCCAAGACTTTCCAAGAAAGTTATAGCTTGAAGTTGAGAAGGCAAATTTAGGTGATTAAACTGAAGCTTTAATTTGCATTCAAGGGTCCATTTGGCAAGCCAATCAGCTGTCTGATTCTGAACCCTTGAAATATGCAATAAATTCATGCTCTTGTGAACAAGATTTCGGCAAGAATTAACATTAGAGTCACCAAGGAAAGAACTCGAGCAAGTAGACAATTGCTTGATAAGCACTAAAGAATCGGATTCAACATCCACACAAGACCAGTTATTCTAAAAGCAAAAGATAAGACCTTGTAGCATAGCTTCGGTCTCAGCTTGAAGAGGAGAAGCCTTGCCAATAAGCTTTCCAAAAGCCCATATTATGTTGCCCTCGCTGTTTCTAAACAATATGCCAGTAGCAGCTTCCCCATTATGAGTACACGAAGCGTCCACATTCATTTTCAGACGATTGCTAGCAGGATGAATCCATCTAAGGTACCTTAACTTTCTATTCCTTTCAATAGAGCAACAACCAAGGTACACACCTGCACTTTCAGACCCTAACCAATGTTTATAGGTAAGCTCACAAGAAACTTCAACCCCCTTAACAATTCTAATAACCTGATCAATAGCCATTTTAACATTTATATTCAGATTTTTGTGCTTAATAGAATTCCTGGATTTCCAAATAACCCAGCAAATTGCTTGAGGAATGAGCCGAGTTATATGAAACTTAGATTTAGAAAACCAAAACCAAACCCTCAACACATGGCTGGGAATCATGTTTCTCCTGATTTTCACATTAAAAACACAAGCAAACCAATTCTAAAGCTGCCAAGAAAAATCACAGTTAACAAATAAATGATCTTTATCTTCATAGTTATCACTGAAAACACATTTAGAAGCCATGCTTACATGCTTCTTTTTCATGACGGAATCAAGAGGAATGAAATTATGTAAAAGTTTCCAAGATATGAAAGAAAACTTCCTAGGAACCTTAGCATTCCAAATCTTCTTATAAAGTGCAGAAAGGGTATGAGTGGTTCTTAAGCTGTCCCAAGTCAACTTCAAATTGAACTGATCACCCTTAGAATGCTTCCAACAGATAGCATCATCCTTATCAGAAACCATGGTTTTTTCAGTCAGATGCATTCTATTAGTACCAATAGCATCCTGCACATCATTCAACACCCAAGCATTATTTTTACAAAAAGATTTAACCTTTACATCAATGTACCAGTTGATATTATTCTCAGAAGCAATGGCAGGAAAACCATGCCAAGAATCCTTCCAAAAGTCAATTTCGCCTCTGCCCAACATCCAGGTAATATTAGAATCAGCTTGATGTCTAATACTACACAGCCTTTTCCAAACAGCAGAACCTTTTTTATTAGAGTATAAAGGATGAACATTTGAACAATATATATCGTTCATTACATTAGGCCAAAGACAACCATTTTCCTAAGCTTAAACCACAGTTTTTGAGAAAAAGCATTCTGAACATCAATGAGTTTTCGAACATGTAACCCCCCTCTTCAAAAGGTTTACAAATGAAAGACCACCCAGACCAGTGAATAGAATTTTGGTTAAAGTTTGTTCTCCAAAGAAATCTGTTGAAAATATTTTCAATTTTAGAAATAACAGTTTTAGGTAATTCACAGCACTGAATCCAATGCAAAGTCATAGGCATAAGAACATTATTAATAAGACATAGCCTACCACCATAAGACAACATCTTACTGTCCCACTCATCAATCTTGTCATTGATCTAATTAATGATAAGATTATAGATGTAAGATTTGTTATGATTCGAGATGGTGACACCCAAATAAGAGATAGGCAGATAGTCCACTTCAAAACCAGTCTGAAACTTTAGATTCTGCACATAAGAAGACTTAGAAGACACCACAAGTTTAGTTTTACTTTTGTTAATAGCCTGACCAGAGGTCTGCTGATAAAGATCAAGACAGTTACTAAGACTAACTATAGAACTAGGTAAGCTATTGACAAAGATTAGAACATCATGTGCAAACATAATGCAAGGAACAATAATAGAAGTTCTAGAAGAAAAACACATTTTAGAATTAGAAGTAAACAGATTATATAGACTTCTACTTAGAAATTCTTCACTAAGGATGAACAGGCTTGGGAAAATAGGATCCCATTGCCTTAACCCTCTATTCATCTTAAAATAATCATAAGAATCACCATTAACTAATAAAGAAACATGAACATTAGTGATCATTCTCTCAATCAGCTTAATAAATGGAATACTAAAACCAAAACACTGCAACACCTTAAGAACAAAAGGGTGAAAGACCCTGTCAAAAACCTTACTCATATCTAATTGGACCACCATATTACCCTTTTTAGGTCTTTTATTTATATCATAAAGAAGCTCTTTAGCCAACATAATGTTATCATGGATCAATCTCCCTTTAACAAAACCACACTGAGTAGGAGAGACAACTCTAGGCAAGATGATAGACAACCTACGATTAATGAGAGCAGAAAAAATTCTATTCATAAAAGTGCATAAGCCAATAGGCCTATAGCTATTCCACCAAACAGGATTAGAAGACTTAAGAACCAAACAAATTCCAGTAGCAAACATTCCAGTAGGAATGTAGCTACCCTGAATGAAAGCATTAAAAACAGCACACAAGTCTAACTTAATGATCAACCAACAGTGCTTAAGAAAATAGAGATTAAAACCATCTATACCAGGAGAGCTGTCATTCTTCATACTACAGATGATATCCCAAACTTCACTCTCAGTTACCCTTCCAAGAAGCATCATATTCTCTTCAAAAGAAACAATAGAAGGGATACAACTAAATTTTTTATTGTCCAGCAGCTTATCTTCATCATTCTTGTTATTATAAGGATCAACCATCAGGATATCTTTATAGAAATCAGCAGCTGACTTCCCAATCTCTTTTCTATCCATAATCCAAGAATCACCATCCTTGATGCTTTTAATTTCATTCCTCCTCCTTTTCTTAGCAGCATAGCTATAAAAAACCTTAGAATTGCCATCACCCTCATGCATCCAATTATTAAAACATTTCTGCTTTAAGTAGGAATCAGCATTTCTAAGGGCTTTCAAGTACATACTATTGGCTCTAGCTAACTCAGCAACAACATGGATGCTATTATTAGTATAATGAAGCATTTCCAAACTCTTCACTTTACATTCAGACTCCTTCACTTTATCAAACACGTTCCCAAAGTGATCCTTGTTCCAAATCTTTAGACAACCTTTAAGCCTTTTGAGCTTCTTCCAAAAGATAGTGCTAGGATGACTCTCAATAGGACGACTCCAATCCTGCTTAACTACACTTAAGAAAGAATCATCATTTGACCAGGCATTAAGATACCTAAACATCTTTTTTATAAACATTATCATTAACATTATGAAGGTTAGAAGAGATTAAGAGAGGGTCATGGTCAGAACACGTTCTGACCATGTAAAAGACCCGGGTTTCATTGAAAACAGCTAACCACTTATCATTAATAAGAGCCCAATCCAATCTTCTCCACTTGTTACTTCTAGACCAAGTAAACTTAGACCCACTGTAGCCAGCATCAATCAGATTACAACACCTCACAGCTTCATTGAAATTATCCATGCTAGCTTGACAAGAAGAAACACAGCCGAGCTGCTCATCATGAGACGAAATAACATTAAAATCTCCAACACACATCCAAGCCTTATCCTGACTACCAACAGATCTCAGATCATCCCAAAGAACCAACCTTTGAACTCGATTACATTTAGCATACACCATAGTAAGATGAATATCATCAGAGATACCAGGGTACTCCATCACCATATGAACACATTGATCAACATCAAGAGAAACATTAATAGCAACATTATCCATCCAGAACATCCAGATTTTATTTGAAACATTCGCAAAGCAGTTACCAAAACCAAGCTCCTCAGCAACAACAAAAATCTTATCACTCTTAGACATGGGCTCCTGAATAGCCAACACCTTAATATACTCAGAATGAACCATAATTTTAAGCCTTCTCAAAGTGGGTTTGTTATTAACCCCTCGAGCATTCCAACTAATCACTCTGATCATTTTTAGAGTAGGACTTGTACATTCTGTCCCTTGAACTAAGAGACTTAATAGTTAACTTACTAGAAGACCTTCGTTTCTTTGCAGATTTGAGCATGGAGGATATTATATCATTAAAACTTTGCTGAGGTGAAAGAGTTGGAGAAGGAGAACAACTACCAATGTTAGGATCTGGATCTTCATCAATCTTTTCAATGGCTTCGATAGCCTCCTTACTGTACTCTTTGATGAGTCTGAATTCTGCACGCTCCCCGGACAAGGACAGATCGGTCCAAGGCCTCCGGACCGGACAAATCACACGGACCAGACAGATCACTTCAAACACTATGACCATATGACTGTTCGAAGTATGACAAACATACTAAAAAACCTAAACACTTCTTGACTAAGCTACTTGCTCTCCTACTTAGAGCTCATGGGTCTTTGAACATGACCCAGATCCATTAAACATGACCCGAAAGCCCATAAGGGCCAAACATCAGGGTATATATACCCAACCACCTGCATTAAGTGTGGGTAATGAGAATTAACTGCTACCAAGCTGCTTAATTATCTATACTCTCTACTCTAAACACATAACACCCACACACTACTATAAAACACCAACCAAAATTACTAGCCTACCCTCAGGCGATTATTATCCACACCAAATTGGCGACCACAGTGGGAGGAGAAGGTGCCTGAATTAAGCATTCAAAACCAGCAAAGAAAGTCTGTCCGAATGAATCCGGACAATCCAGAAGTACCACCAGCTCTGCTCGAAGTGGTGGGAGAGAACGATGAGTACACTGTCGAAGAGCGTGATAGGCTAAAGGGTGAAATAGAAGCTCTGAGGGCAGAAAAGGCTAAGATGGGCCTAAAAGAAAAGTCCAAAGCATCAGTTACTCATCACACCGATAACCCCAGAGAGCATGAGTCTTCAAAGACTCATGTGAGCACCAAAAAGACTCATGCCAGTTCTAAAAAGTCTCACCGGTCCAAGCCAGTGGAGAGTTCTGACTCAAGCTCAGAATCTTCTGATAGCTCTTCGGACGATGAAGAAGTTGAAAAATCCTTATCCTCAAGAATCGATGAGGGTCGAACTAGAAAGAAACAAAAGCAGATAAAAAAGTATTCAAGAAAAAGGGATAGACATGGAAGGATGAAGAAGAATATTGGTAAAGGGTCATCACACAGCCGGAGGCATGTGGACCGGATGCTGATGAATCCCTTCGCTTTCCACGATGAACCAGGTATCTTTGCAACTCCCAATGAGGATACTGTGTTCAGTCATGGAATGAATTGGAGGCAATCTCCATTGTCTTCTAAAATTATATCCGGAAACCTCCCCAAGAGGTTTGACAGCACCAAAATAGAGAAGTACGATGGCAGTACTGATCCGGACAACCATCTGGAGCAATTTAAAAACTTCATGATGAACTTTGACGACGATGATAAACTACTCTGTAGGGAATTCTCCCAATCATTCACGGGGAGTGCTCTAAAATGGTACAATAGCCTGCCTCAGGGTTGTATTAAAGATTTCGATACTTTTTGGGTAGCCTTTCGAAGGCAGTTTGTAGGGAGTAAAGAGCTAAAAGGCAATGGAGACACAATAATCCATTGTTCCCAGGAACCAAATGAGTCATTGAAAGAATATATAAGCCGTTTTGTGAACACCAAGAATGGGTTGGCTGATTGCTTCGAACAGGTAGCAATAGCATCCCTGAGACAGGGTTTGAACCCATGCAATCTAGCTGATTCAGTGACCAAAAAGAAGGCCATGACATGGGGAGGGTTGCTGAATCAGGTTGGCAAACAAATAAATTTTGATGAAACGAAGAAAACCAGGGTGCACAGGCAGGTGAGGTCTACCCCAGTGGCACCAAATCCTAATCAGAATAAGTCCGGGAACAAAGCAAGAGAGACCGGACAGGGGCATGGTAGGGCAAAAGCTCAGTCTCAGCCAGCTGCTCCTGCTCAAAGTCAACAATCCAGAAACAAAAGAGGGCCATGGGTCCAACCGGAGTGGTTCGCAAAGTTAAAAGAAAGTGTGTCCACTATTTTTGAGAAAACAAAGGAAGAGGTGCATTACCGGAGACCGACAACACTGCAGTCTCCCAGAGAGCATCGCAATAACTCTTTTTTCCAATATCACAATGATATTGGTCATACCACTGATGACTGCATAACATTGAAACAAGAAGTTCAGAACTTGATTGAGAGGGGAAAGCTGGGGGCTTACGTCAAAAGAAGAGGAGGCAACGGGCCTGACAACACTCACCGGGTTGGTCCAAGTAATGCTGCTCCGGAGGGAGCCATGGTTATAATTGAAAGGTTTGACGTGGAATCTGAGTACTTGGATCCTGATCCAACTCGAAACAGAGTGGTTGCAATTGAGGAATGTTCTAGGTCGGTCTCCGGGCTCATTAAGTTTTTCGAGTCACTTACAATTTTCGGAGGGGACACTATGACAGCTCCTACTGATTCTTCGAGGAAGAGGCATGTTCATACTTTAGCCTCCCAGCTAGAAGGAGGCATGACTTCCTATCAGTCACAAAACTCATTCCCCTTCATTGTTTTTAATGAAGATGATTTAAGAGACATTGCTGGCCCTCATGAGGATGCTGTTGTCATAGGAGCATCTATAGGGGGCAATGACATAAGACGAATCCTGGTGGATACTGGAAGCTCAGCCAATATCCTTTTCCTAACCACATACAAGAGAATTAAAAATCCAGCTGTAATTCAGAGTTCGGACAGGTCAATCGTGGGATTTACAGGCAGCTCAACAGATGTGATCGGAGAGTTCGAAGAAGAAGTGTTATTGGGTAAGGTCCCTTTCAAGAAAATGGTCAGAATACTCTTTATTGTGGTGGATTGTCCCACTTGCTATAATGCTATTCTAGGGAGGTCTTGGCTCTCTAGGATGCATGCAGTGGCTTCAACAGTCCACCAGTGCTTGAAGTATGCTGTTCAGGGACAGGTTGGAGTCGTCCGGAGCAGCCAAAAGATTGCAAGAGAATGTTATGCCACTGGCCTGGCTCCTCGAACGCTGGGGGCAGTCCGTATTAATGAACAATAGCAGTTTGAGGGCCTTTCTGGGGGTGAGGGTGAAATTGATGACCCCAGAGAGACCCCTGGAGTATTGATAGCGATCGAAGAGGTAGAAACACACTGTTTGGAAGATGGGAAAAGTGTCAAGATAGGGTCTAAGATGCCACCTGTGTTGAAAGATGAAATGTTAAAGTTTTTGAAGAACCATCAGCACGTTTTTGCTTGGTGCAATGCTGATGTTACTGGAGTTCCATCACAAGTGATATCACATCACCTATCTGTCCGGAGAGACGTAGCACCGATGGTTCAAAAAAGAAGAGCTTTTTCTAAAGAGAAGGCTGATGTCATTGTGCAAGAAGTTGACAGGCTCACAAAGATGGGGCACATCAAGGAGTCTCAATACCCTTTGTGGACTGCTAATCCGGTATTGGTGAAAAAGAAAAATGGCAAGTAGCGCATGTGCATTGACTTCACAGATCTCAATAGAGCTTGCCCAAAAGATTTGTATCCGGTCCCCCGGATTGATCAGTTAGTAGACTCCACCTCTGGGAATAAGCTGCTTTCCTTTATGGATGCCTTCTCCGGATACAATCAGATTCAAGTGGATCCAAAGGATCAAGAGCATACCACATTTGTCACTGACAGAGGTCGTCATTGCTACAAGGTGATGCCATTTGGTTTGAAAAATGCTGGGGCTACTTATCAGAGATTTGTAAACAAGGCATTTGCCGATCAGATTGGAAGAAATATGGAAGTATACATTGATGACATACTGGTGAAGAGTGTGGATGAGCAGTTGCACTTGTCCGATCTCCAAGAAACTTTTGCCAACTTGGTAAAAGTGAATTTGAAATTAAACCCAGAAAAATGTATGTTCGGAGTGCAGTCCGGGAAGTTTCTAGGCTATATTATAAGTGAGCATGGAATACAGCCTGATCCGGACCAACTCAATGCTCTATTCCAAATGGAGCCTCCTCGAAACATTAAAGAAGTACAGCGGTTAACGGGGAGATTAGCTGCCTTAAACAGATTTATCTCAAGGTCTTCGGACATGTGTGCTTCTTTCTTTCAAACTTTAAAGGGTGCAAAGGGATTCGATTGGACCCCACAGTGTGATGAGGCTTTCAATGAGATCAAGAAACACATGTCCTCCCCTAAAACTTTGTTTAAGCCAGTTGATGGGGAGACACTCTTCGTATATTTGGCAGTTTCAAGTTGTGCCATCAGTGCTGTGTTGGTAAGAGAGGTCGATGGTCATCCCCATCCAGTGTACTACATCAGCAAAAGCTTGATAGATGCAGAAAGGCGTTACTTGAAACTTGAAAAATTGGCATTAGCCCTGGTGATAGCTGCCAGGAAGATGAGGTCTTATTTCCAGGCTCATCCTATCATCGTCCGGACCTCTTTTCCCCTGAAGAATGTCCTCCAAAAAGCAGACATTTCGAGCAGGATGACTAAGTGGTCAGTAGAGTTGGGGGACTTCGATATAGACTTTGCTCCCCGAACAGCAGTCAAGGCCCAAGCTGTGGCTGATTTTCTGGTTGAATTTCACTCCGACATGGATTCGGAGCAAACTACTGACATAAAAGATAAAAAGGTATGGGTCGTCCGAACAGATGGTGGATCTAGCACTATGGGATGTGGTGCAGGAGTATGTTTAACTTCCCCATATGGAGACAAAATGTACCAGGCTATTTGTTTTGCTTTCAGGGCATCTAATAACGAGTCCGAATACGAAGCAGCTATAGCTGGGTTAAAGTTAGCCTACATTTGTGGGGCTAAGAGGGTCAAGCTGCTAAGTGACTCCCAACTGCTTATCCACCATGCCCAAGGCCAATCTGAGGCTAAGAAGGAGCAGCTTGTGAAGTATTTACTCCTCCTCAAAAATGAAGCACTTAAGTTTAAAGGTGTTGTCTATGAGCACATTCCCCGGACAGAAAATGAGCTAGCAGACTCATTGGCAACCATAGCATATACAGAGTCATATCCATGGATCCATATGCTCGAAAGCCCCTCCATTCAACTTAGTAAGGGTAAAGAAGAGGAGATTTTTGAAGTACAAGTGAAACAACCTCAAGACTGGAGGTTTCCTCTCCTGCAATATCTCTCTGATGGTGTCGTGCCTCCGGATAAGTCACTAGACAGAACATTGAAACACAAGGCTCATAGTTTCATCATATTGAGAGAAGTGTTGTACAAAAAGTCCTACAGTAAACCTCTCCTGCGCTGTTTGGGGGATGAAGAGTCACAAGTGGTCCCCTCTGAATTGCATGATGGTGAGGGATCAGCCCATTGTGGGTTTAGAGCTTTAACAAGAAGAGTTTTACTCTCCGGTTATTATTGGCCATCAATCATGAAAGATGCTAAGGAATTGGTAAGAAGGTGTGACCCATGCCAGAGGTACATCAATGAAATTCATGTACCAGCCATTCCTTTAGAGTCAATTTCTGAGCCTATTCCTTTTTCTCGATGGGGATTGGATTTAGTAGGGCCTCTCCCTGTGGCGTCCAGAGGACGCAAAACTATAATTGTGGCCATAGACTACTTCTCGAAGTGAATAGAAGCAGCCCCTCTAGCAGGGACAACATCAAAAGCTGTTATAAAATTCATTCTATCCAACATCTGTTGCAGATTTGGTGTCCCACAGAAAATAACAACAGACAATGGGCCACAGTTCGACAATAGGGAAATAGAGAGCTTCTGTGCCTCAAGGGGTATACAACATTGTTTTTCTTCACCTTTCCACCCACAAGCAAATGGGAAAGTTGAAGTGGCTAATAGAACTATACTGTCCGGTTTAAAGAAGAATTTGGAAGGGGCTGCTGGGAAGTGGCCTAGTTATCTATAAGAGGTCTTGTGGGCCTACCAGACAACACCTGGGCCTGCAACACAAGAGTCACCCTTTGCCTTGGTCTATGGGATGGATGCAGTAGCTCCCATAGAAGCAAATCTCCCCTCCTTTCGTGTTCACAAATTCTCCGAACACGCTAACGAGGTGACAATCAGAGGTCAACTTGATTTGATAGAAGAAAGACGAGTTAAAGCTCACCTTAGATTTGCACACTATCAGGGCTTGATGAGAAGCAGGTTTGCTTCCAAAGTTAAAAGAAGAGATTTCCAACCGGGGGACAAAGTATTAAGGAAGGTCTTCTTACACACTAAAGAAAAGCTGTTCGGAAAGCTGGCCCCAACTTGGGAGGGTCCGTATATGGTTGTTGAAAGAATTAAACCTGGAACATATTGGTTGGAAGACAAAGATGGCAGAGTTCTAACTCATCCTTGGAATATCGAGCATCTCCGAATGTACTTGGAGTAGCACTTGTGTAAATATTTACTTGTTTAAACATCCATGTAAATATTTGGGGGCATACTCTTTCCTCCCTCGTGGCACGGGAAGGTGTTAATGAGGTGTCCGGGCTTTTGAATAAAATTCGATGCTACTCTTTCCTCCCTGGTGGCACGGGGAGGTTTTAATGAGGTGTCCGGGCTTTTGAATAAAATTTGATGCCTTCTTAAAAATTTTCTAAGTGTTTTTAAAGTTTTGTCCCTAGTCATACTATCCAGATTGAAATAACTAAGGGCTATTTAAACTCTAGCCGGAGAACTTAAACACTCTCACTATGAAATAACTAAGGGCTATTTAAACTCTAGCCGGAGAACTTAAACACTCTCACTATGAAACAACTAAAGGCTATTTAAACTCCGGCTATCAAAATTAGAACAAACAATGAAAGAAGATGATAGTTGCACAAAACATAAATATTCATTGAAATAAATAACTTAAACTTGCCTTGGCCTTCCAAGGACTTTTAAATGATCAAAGTAGAACACAAAAAACCTATCCGGTCAGATACCGGACACCATTACAAAAAGAGTGCCTTGGCCTTCCAAGGACTTTAGTCTGGTTAGAAAATAAACAAAGTAGATCATAAGTTAAGGTTGAGCCTTTGAAGATGGCTCACCTTCATCTACCTTCTTTCCCTTAGGATCGCCTTTCTCTTCGTCTGGGCTCTCCCCAGTATGTTCTTCATCACCTGAGGAATCACTAGAGTAGCCATACCTGTCGCCTTCGGCCATCGTGTGGTATGGGAGGTCTTCAGGCTCAACATGAAGCCATAAGTCCCCTAGGTTCTTCTTCGGAAACTTTTCATGGAAGAGTAGAACCATGTCAGACCTCAACTTGGCAAGCAGTTGCTCTTCGCTTTTGATCATCTGGTTGGCATAAGCATCAATCTTGGCCTGGATCTTAGCCTCTTGCTCCCTTAACAAAGTGGTTTTCTCCTCGGTAGCCTTGGATGCTGCATTCTCAAGAGCAATCTTGTCAGTGGTTAAGTTGGTGATGATTTTGTCCTTTGCCTTGGTTTCTTCCTTTGAGGTAGCAAGGTCTTTCTCCAGACCGGACAGTTTCTCCCGGAGTTCTTCAATGGTTTCCTCTAAAGAGGCGACTTTTGTGGAGCTTGTCTGTTGGCTTCTCTTCAACTCCTCATTTTCTTCTTCTAACATGGCAGCATTGGAGGCGGCAGTGCGAAGGTCTTCGGACAGCTTCTCCTTGTCAGACTTAAGGTCTTTAATGATGTCTGCCTGACTCCGAACTTGTCTGTCCAACATGAGTACAGGCTGCACATTGCTTAACAAGGAGTGGGCTATAGCATCCCTTTCACTAGATACAATAAAAGTCTTACCATTAAAGTTGACTGTGTTGGAGCTGCTCGGAGGAAGGTAAGGCCCTGCAAAGTCATCTCTGGGGAGATTGAGGAAGTATTCACCAAGCTCACCAAGGCCGGTGATGTCTACTCCATCAATGTTGATATCTCCCCCTTCAACCTCATCGGTGTGAAAGTCCCTCGAAATCTCTTCGGCTTGCATTGGGTCAGAAGGATCAGCTTGGAAAAAAGGCTCCGGAGCCCGGAGAGAAAACTCATCTCCCTTAGAAGTCTTTTTCTTCTTGGCCTCCCGGTCTGCGCCTTCGCTCCCCTGTTTGCGATTTCTCTTGGAAGCCCTTGGAGTTTTTGGGATATTTGCTTCCTGCCTTTCAGTCTCTTGCTCCACCACTTGCAAGAGAGCAACATCAATTTGGCTCTGAGCTGGCCCCTCCGGGTCTGTTGGAGCATCCTTCTCAGCATCAGGAGGGTTGGCATCACCCACCACCTTTTTGCCCTTCTTCTTCTTGCCTTTCATCTTGCTCGGGGCTTTGGCCCGGCATGGCAGGAAGATTGTCCCATCTGGTTCATGGGTCCTCTTAAGCACAACGTCCGGAGAAGGCTGGGTGGTGAGCTCCTCCCAAGTCAAGTCTCTCCGTCCTGTGGTGTTCCACAGGTGAGACCTTGCCAAGTTTCCACTGGTGAAGGCAGCGTGGAATCGGTTCCCCCATTCCTCAGCAGCCCAGGCATTAATCTTGCCACAAGTAACCTGCCCGGCTTTCTGATAGTCACCAAACTCCTTGGGCAGTACTGCTAAAACAAAAGTGAGACAAATTAGTATAAACTAAGTCAAAAAAGAAAAGAGAGAGAGAGAGACAAAAATATAAAGGCAAGATAATTACGGTCACTCCTCCATCTGCTTCTAAGGAGGCTTGGGTTCACTCCGGATTTTATCTTCCTGCCGTTCTCCCAAGCACCACTGACAAATAAGAACTGGGTCCTCCAATTCCTCTCTGCCTCCAGCAAATCATCCACCGCCTTGAAGTCATCCCCCATGTTAAAGTGGTAAAAGGGGATGTGATGGTTTCTACACAGGCTAGCCACTGCAGCAAACTCCTCCATGGGTAGAGGGATCCCGGACAGCTTTGATGCCATGATGCATGACATAAGGGTATACCAAGCGTTGGGGCTCAGTTGGCTCGGACAGAGTTTGATCAGATGGAAATATCTGACAATCTCTGGATCTAGTGGAAATCTGAGCCCCCAGTTGAATAGCTCCATGAACACGACCACTTCACTCAACTTGCAGTCCATAGGGGTCTCCGGGTGTATAGGAATCCTGATCTTTACATTTTCTGGAATGCCCCACTTCGTACGCATCCTGCCCATCTCAGCAGTGTGGATGAATGCGTAGTTGATTTTTTGTAAGGAGAGGAGGTAATTAACGCTGACCTTGTAAAAACAAGGCCCCACTCTTCCTTCCAGGCTCTCCGGCAGATCCGGATGCCTTAAGTACAATTTCTCCTTGCCCTTTTCCTTCTTGGCAACTATCTCTTTGCTGGTTTGACCGGAGGGCTCAGACTCAAATGGGCCTCTTCAACAGAGTCCTCCATCACTTCCTCCATGATTGTTGAAGGAATTTCAGCAGTTGTAGTGGGAGGAGGGTTCAAGCTTGACTCAGCCTTGTCTCCGGACTGATGGGCCTTAGTTCCCCTTTGATTTCTGCTCTCCGGTAGAGTGTCTGGAACAGAAGTTTCCTGTTGAAGATTTGGATTGGAGCCCTCCGGTCCGGACAGCCTGTCCTTGGGAGCTCTAATTGGCACCTCTGATCAGGTGCTGCTATCCTTTTCCCCCGACCTCGAGGGAGTGTTTCTAGTCCCCTGGCCTTTAACCAACCGTCCTTTCCTCCTGTCAACCAGCTTCTCAGGAGAGTGCTCCGTATCTGATCCCATTGCAATGAAGGGAGAAGGTTTTCTGAGGCTAGTGGCTGTAACTCCTGGCTCGACAGCAGGCACCGATTCCTGAACTGAGGAACCAGAGATTATGGGGGATAGGTTGGTTTGAAATAGTTTTCTAGGCTTAGTGCCTTTGGAAGAAGAAGAGCCTCGATCTGACTCAGAAGCAGAGATGATTGGTCTATCAACAGGCGAGGTGGGTAACCTTGCTGCGATCCGTCTCTCTCTTTCGACTTTTTGAGCCTTCTCTAACTCAGAAAGGTTGAGCCACCCGCCTTTGACAAGAGCGTTCCTCGCTGTAAACATAAACTATTGAACTAAACTTTTGCTTTAGAGAGAGAAAGCTTTGAGAGTTTTTGCAGAAGTAAATTTGAAGGAGATGGTAAAACAGTAGAAATGAGTTTATATTTATAGTAAATCTGAAAAAGGAAGTTGATTCCTAGGAGAATTCGAAAAGTTTGGCAATTATTAAAAGACGGCGCTGATGTCACCACCTGTAATTAAAGAGGTTGCTTTTCGAAGAAGGTGGGTTCGAAATTCAAGGTGAAAAAACGGCTGAAGCAACCAATCAGAGAGCGACACGTGTCCCACGAACTCTGGCAAAAATCGTTTTTAATTCGTAAAGCTTTATCTGTCCGGATAAACCTATAGCCCGAATTGACAGACCTGTCCGAATTAAAACTACCCCTGACGTCAGACTGTTTTTCAGGTCTTTGACAAGAATATTTGCACAAACACCTAAAAAAGGGGCTCCTGATGAGTCCGAATTCTGCACGCTCCCCGGACAAGGACAGATCGGTCCAAGGCCTCCGGACCGGACAGATCACACGGACCGGACAGATCACTTCGAACACTATGACCATAGGACTGTTCGAAGTATGACAAAAGTACTAAAAAACCTAAACACTTCTTGACTAAGCTACTTGCTCTCCTATTTAGAGCTCATGGGTCTTTGAACATGACTCGGGTCCATTAAACATGACCCGAAAGCCCATAAGGGCCCAAACATCAGGGTATAAATACCCAACCACCTGCATTAAGTGTGGGTAATGAGAATTAACTGTTATCAGGCTGCTTAATTATCTCTCTACTCTCTACTCTAAACACATAACACCCACACACTACTATAAAACACCAACCAAAATTACTAGCCTACCCTCAGGCGATTATTATCCACACCACTCTTGAGAACTAACTTTAATATGAACCTTTTCCTGATCTAAAGTTTTGCACAACTGTTCTTGAGAAGAACCATGCTGATTTTTAATTTCTTCATCTTCCTCTTTCCCTTTCATCTTTTCTTCCTGATCTTTTTGAGTAATTATCTATTTGAGCTTACGCCTGTAAACTTTAAGAATGTCCATGTTTCTTGATCCTAAAGAATTAACTGAAGGACCCATATTACTATCACCCTCTTTATCTTCTTTGGCAGCAACACCTTGAACTTTATCATTAACAGTTTTAGAAACTTCAACCTTCTCAGAAGATTTCTTGCACATTGACAAATCGTGACCAATATGCAAGCAACCAGAACAATACATTGACACATTCTTATAGCTCACAGACACCCAATATCCATCGTTACACCCAAAGCCGACCCACATCCTTCGTTGAAGCTTTTTGGAGATGTCAACCTCCACTTGGGCATAACAAGCATTTGTATGCACACGATTCTTATTAGGAACCACCACCCTATATGTAGGACCAATCGCAGAGGCCATATCACTAACTATACCCCTATCGTAAAGACACTCAGGCAGATTCTCAAAGCGAACCCAGGTCAGGACAGTAGGATTTTCGATTTTTTTATTAAAGTCTTGACTCCACCTCAAGATTCTCATCACAACATCGTCAAATTTCCACACATTACGCGACCAGAATCTTGCAACGTCCTCCTTTAATTCAAACTAAAAAAAGATATGGTGAGAATCCCATACTTCATAACAGTATGGACCTCTGAACTTCATTGTGGCCAAGAAACTCTCAAGCTTCACTTTCTTAGGGATACCGTTACTGAACTTGGCTATCAATGTAGTCCTAGCCTTCTTTATTAAAAGATCCTTAACATTAACACCATACTGCAACGTAAAGTGGTCCTCTGTTTTCTTGACGAAATCAGGGTTTAATGTTTCCAAATCTTCACATTTTTGAAATAAATCTACAAATTTTTTCGTCGATTGTTGTTGTTGAACTCCAGATGTTTGAAGAACGGGAAATTCTTCCATAGATTTAAGACCAGTGACAGAATTTATCATTAGAAATCAGAGAAATACTCTGTTCTTGAGAAATAAGAAAATGGGTTATTTAGAGAGAGAACCCATCCTAGGTTTAGTTTAATTTCCACTGAATAAACCACCTTGATAGTACTAATATTGTTAATTAAAACAAGACGAAGATAATGATTTAATAAAAACCAAAGGGTGACTGCCAACTTAATTAAGTCAAACAAATTCATGCAAGTATTAAGATTGACCATATTAATTAATAGAATACAAGCAAAAGGGGTAATAGAGCGTGTAAGCTTTAGTAGCCACACTAAACCATTACCATACGCGATGAATTTTATGTACGTTAAAGAGTACCAGTTACCGGACCAAATATTACCACGCGCGAATAAGATCCAACCACAATAGGACGGAATAATCCTCACGCCACGCTCAGTATCACGGACAACACCACCCATCTCTCTACTAGAAGCTTTACACGACACAACACTATGCCACGCACGGCAAGACCACGTACGACGGATCATCTCCCACGACTGTAAAAACGGGTTTTACAGTAGCCATCCGGAAAACTCCATGGAAACTGACTGTATCTTGATGCTCAAAAGAGGCCATCAAACTTATTGGCCGACTCCAAAAGAGGTCAGACGAGAAAATCTTGGTAAGATTCGCAACGACCCAAGACCAGATACAGAAGGACTTGGTGAGCTTGGCTATATCGTATGACAATACACGGAAAAATCTGGCCGACGATAAGATAAGAAAGCCGGCTCTAACGGAACAAAGCCTCAAGTGACGAGAAAAGGTCACGACAAGAAGAGTAGCATCGACGGAAGAAGGAGCAGATTTGGTAGACGCGAGCATGTTATACGAGAAGTCAAAATCAGATCTCTTACCTAGAATAGCAACAAGATCCACACTACCACCTAAGCTAGATTCGACTTTGGCCCATACTTGAGGAAAAACCCCATAAAGAGAGAGAAGAGGTTTAGTTTGATTATCGGAAAAGAACAAAGAAATAGAAAAAAATGGTTTGGTTGGAAAACCGAAAGAAGAGAAACACAACATCGACTAAACACCGGTCGACGAATAAAAACAGAAAATAGAAAGAAACAATTCGGAATGAACATTGGAAAAACTCAAAATATGGATATATACATCCACCACTCTTAAGTTGGCTTTTAGTTTAGGCCAAACCGCCTAAAACCACCGCAAACACTCAAATTTTAAAAAATGTTTTAAAATCTATAAACTAGCCGTTACAGAGAACGACATTCTCAAAGCATGGATATATACATCCACCGCAAATACTCAAATCAGAGAAAATATTTTAAAAACTATAAACTAGAACCACATTCTCTCTCTAACTTAGCTCACCTTAACCATGTAAAATAACTCTAAGTAGTTCACCAAGCACATAATTACTAGTTCAATATTTAAGACCACGAATCTACCATTTTTATTAACTATTTTGTTTATTTAAATTATTTTAAAAATGTATATTTATTATTTCCACATTTATTATTTAGTAAATTAAATCATTGGCAACGTTTACTTTTATATTTTTTTGGTTTATTGACTAAAAATTAGCAAAATATGTTTATACCATAGATATAGGTCAATTTTTTTTGTATTTCTAAAAAGTTAAAATCAATTTGAGTTGCATAGTAATATTTAGAATATCAAATTCCTCTACTTTTCCGTATTTTGATTTCCACAATCCCCTTATCACTTTTTTGGAACCATCTAGATGTTCATAAATAAAATTTGAAGATCTACTATTTCATTTTCATCGAGATAAAAAAACCACAAAAAAAATAGTTTTACAAAGAGATACTCTATATTTGAAATTAATAACAATACATTTTAGGGAAAAGTATCCATAAATAATTTTTCAAGTATCTAATCCCAAATAAGTATCCAAATATAAGTCCCTTAAACTAGTAGTAAGAGGACTATATTTTTACCAAAATAGCCCTAATACTAGAAGAAAGAGAAAATAGGTTACTATTTTTCTAATTTGTACTTTCCCCCTAAATTCCAAAAACTTTAAAATACCAAAAAGACAAAAAGACTTTAGAAGAAAGTCAGAAAACAATTAGAACCCAAAAAGAAACCTGTAAACGAACCGTCTCATTTTTTACCAAGATCCTCCGGCGAACGATTGACTAAACACTCCGGCGAAGGTAGAAGCAACATTGTGTAGAACCTGCTTCGATTTTTGGTCGTCCGAAGCATAAACCACCGGTGCACCGGATTTCGAACCCTCGTCAAAGGACATTCAAGGTTAATTTGTTTTCGTTTACAGTTTGATGATGTCGATACGTACTGTGTTAGTTTTTCCGGCCGGCGAGTGCCTCCGTTAGTCGAAGAAAGAGTGTGAGTCTCTTAACTGTAATCAGGTTGCTGCCTCGCGCGAGGTAGTAAACTGAGTGCTGTTGGAGTTGTTTTTCACAGAAATGGTGCTGTCTCTCGCGTTTGGATTAATTTTGGTAGCTTTGATTAGGGGCAGAGTAGTTCGTGGTTCTATTACGCGTATGTTATGTGAATGCTTTGTTAGGGCAGTAAATGGTTTTGAAATTCATATTGATGGAAATGGTTGCTTGGGAAACGTGAAATATGTGTTTGTACTGGGTTCATCGTATGACCTAATTCGCGTGTGGCAAGTCAGTTAGCAGGGTCTCCCTGCTATTTGGTTTCTGGTTAGCATGGCTCGCGCCTAAGTTGCGCGAGGTAAGAATGACTTACTGAATTTATGCCTCGCGCGAGTTTAGTTGATGTATCGCGTAAGAAGTAGTTATATGATCACTGGGAATTCCAACCTGGTAATGATACGCGCGTTGTGTATCTATTGTGTCGCTAGATATAGTATAAGTAGGCAGTGCAGTTGGGATTCTTACGTGTGTTTTGTTTTGTTCAAACAGGTTCTGCTATGGGCAAATGTACTTTTTACAGGTCTAGTCTGGTGAGCATATTGAATTTGCTGCAGAAAGATATAGTCACCGAGGAGCATATTGAGGCTACAAAGAACACGCCATTCTATACTTTGCTTAAAACTTCCTTTGCGACAAGGAACGAAGACCTGCCGAAGAAGCGGTTTAACAAGGTTCTAGAGGAGATTATAAAGAGATATTCTGTAAAGAATGGGTGTTTTAGAATAGGTTCAAAGCGGGTCAAGCTTACAACGAAGGATGTTAAAGCAATTTTTGGCCTTAAACATGGAACGGAGGAAATGCCTATGAACAGATTAGGGGCTTTCAGTGGAAGATTTGAAGATGGTGCGGAGAACGAGTTTGCACTGATGCAGAAATATTTCTTGCGTCCACGTGCTAGGAAAAGTGGACCGTCAAACCAAAAGACTATTTCAAATGCGTTGATAAAGGTACGAATAACATATTATTAGATCTACCGATGTTTTGGCATATAAAATGCAATAACTACCGTCTGTTTGGACACAGGAAGCAATAGAAATAGCGGCAAAGGATGGTAGTGGGGAATCCGTAACCGACGTTGCGAAGCTTTTATTACTATTCATTTGTTCAACCCTGTTCTATTCTGTGTCTGGAGATATCATGGGGTGGATGATGGTTTTCTACGTAGAAGACGTGATCAAAATTAATGATTATGATTGGTCTCGAGCCATTGTTGAGAAGCTAACAAAGTCGATGGTAAACTGTTTGGATAAAGGGACACCCGATCACGTCATTGGCTGCATAGCAGTATTGTTGGTTTGTATCGAACAATTAGTGTGTTATTTTGTTCTATTATGAAAGTGATACGAGTCTGGCTTTACCTTGCAGCCCTTCATAATGGAGCACACCACGCTAGGTGCAGATCTGGTGAGGCCAAACATGATACCTAGGTGCTACAAATGGTGGGGGCTGGAATGCAAGGAGGCGACTATAGCGGTTGTTAAAAGGGTGAGGAAGCTGGCAGATGATGAGGTAAGTTATCGCAGTTTTTATATGTTATCAAAGTATGTCGCGCGAAGTAGCGGTATTGTGACGCGATGTATGTGCGTCTAGGTTCATATTGCATCGCGTATATGTCGCGCGACATGTGGTTTGGGATGGTAAAATAACATGACCTAGTTATTAACTGACTGTGTCGCGTTAGAGACCCTTGTGGAGGGGCCTTGATACATGTGATTTACGTGACAATGGTGAGATGTAACCCGTCGCGCGACATGAGATATAATTAAACCAAGATTCGCGTTATGTTGGAACTTCTGTTTAGTGATGCGCGTCGTGTACGTGCGTGGGCTGTGTTAGATGAAACATTAACGTTTATTTGCAGGTGTTGGATGGGGAGCTCGAGCTGGCGGAAGCTGGACAATTGGCATTCAGGTCAGGGGAGGCCGGGACAGGGAGTGTAAGCAGGTCAGGGGAGGCCGCGACATGAGATAAGTAAGTCGTTCGATAGGTAATAAATTGTAATATTCCATTTTTATTAATGTGCCTAATACTTCTTGAATTTCACCACAGATTGAAGAACTCCAAAGGGAGGTTGCTTTGTTGACTTCGAAGCTTCAAGAACAAGCTTTTAAAGGTGACCAAGAAGATGAAGAAGCTGATGTTAATAAAGCACTAGAAAAGGTTTGTGTGCTACCGTTCTGTTCGGTAGAGGAGGAGTCCCCAATGAAAGGGGTCGATGTATCGGAAACAGGGGACGAGGTCCCTAAAACCATTGTTTATGTCTCAAGAAAACACGGGATGAAAAAGTTAGAAGAAGGAGAGAAAAAACTTGATAGAGAAGAAGTAATTGTAGAGGGTTCTACAACTAATGACAGTGAAGAAGACAAACACGAGTTGGTACAGGACGGAGGTGCGACGGTTGAGGAAGATAATGCATCTGAATCTCCGATCGATGCTAATGAGACATCGGGGGAGGGGCAGGTAAATACAAAAAGTTTGTATGTTTTTGGAGTTGACAAATGCAGGCTTGTCCCGTCCACGGTTGAGGTACAGATTAATGTCGGTGCAGTCAAATCCACGGTTGAGGCAGTAGGAGCGACTACTGAAGGGGAAATTGGTATTGTACCCAATGAAGAAGAACGAACTGTTCTTGTGGCTGAAATTGCACAATAGTTTGAAGACCAAGGTGTGCAGCACAAGCCAAAACCCATCGAAGCAGAAGCAATTGATGTAACCTCAGAAACTGCTAAAGGGTTTGAAGAGCAAGAAGTGCAAAATGCTATTGTGGCAGCCGCAACTGAACAAATACCAATAGATGCAGAACCTCTTGAGGTTGCAGTTGAAACCGCACAAGAGTTACAGGTAGATGTTGAGGGGAAGGAGACTGCGGGAGAACATAATCAGGCCGAACCTGCAGCTGATACAGTTTGTGTTGATGCTGGTTTAAAAGGAACAAAGGTAGATGTAGAAATTCCAAATGTTGGAGAGCAAAATACTGGGACGGAAATGAATAGAAGTGCTCCACATGAAACTCCCACAAGCGCGCCGAAGGCCGGGGAGCAAGGACATGAAGATGTAAGTGGATCTTAAGTTACTAAGATTCAACTTCTTATAGCTATGTTAAAGTACATTAGTTTTTAATTTGGCCACGCTGTTGTTTTCCAAACTTCGAATTTAAATAGTGGGTTTTAAATGTTGTTTAATACGATAGGGAATGTTTTTAACTAATGGAGGAGGATGTTGTAAGATCAAAATCCATCCTCGAACGAAGCTGTCTAAGTAATTTCTGATATATACAGAAACCCTATGGCATACCTAAAGTGCCCCATTGACAATTGTCTAATATGAGTCGCGTTATTGCACGCAGAGGTTAGCGTTGGGCCTCACGCGATTTATGTATTGCAACTGTACGAGTTGGGAAATGTAACTAGATTCATATGGATCCCGTATTGTACGACTCGCGCAAGTTTATGATCATTTGGCCTGTATCGCGCGACATTATGAGACGACCATGTTACCATGGATGAGTACCTCGCGCATCATGGAATCCCACAGAGGCATGTGCCAGTTTCGTCATGCGCGATATACAGCATCATGTGATTCATGCCGCGCGATTTAAGAGATCTGAATCAGGACGCGAGTCCCCTTATATAACGTAAACCCACGCCTTTGGTTGCATTTTTTAGAGGTCTATCATGTGAGAAAGAGAAGGCTACACAAAGGAAATATCCCTAGCACAACAACTGTTACTAGAGAACCCAAAACTGAAACAGGGGTGGAAGTGGGAACTGCTGCTGTAATATCAAATAACAAGTTGCAAACGAAGTTGGAAGCGCAACGCATCGCGAAGTTGGAAGTACTAACATAGCCGGAGACCAAAGAACCAGTACAACCAGCAGTGGAAGTGGAAGCGGATTGTTTTGATCTTCCAAACCTCGATGATGCATTCGTATTATGTACACAATCATTTTTTGACGAAATTGATAAGGCGACGGCCATACACTCGAGTGGAGGAAAGTCGGGGGACAGCAGTGCGTCGAAAAATCTGTTACGAGATGCACCTACAATGGTATGTTCTTAACTATGATAACAGTACTATACTGATTTGTAAGTTGGGGATGGTTATTTAACCAGGTTTATGTTGTTTCACAGTTAGTAGATAATATAAATCCAAATTGGGATTTACTTACACAGACGCAAGAGGCGGGAAGTAGTGAACAAACTTGGGAAAAAGAAACAGCTACTACGAACTTAATAGATGTTCGTCAATACCGCAAGGTCCTTCGAATACAACAAAACGAAGATCAACTAGACTCTGAGGTATGGTATTTGGCAGAGCATGAATTTTCATACCGGCTAAGTGTTAGCGTCACAGAACTAATGGCCGTAGCATACGAAGGAGAGCTAGATTTCAAGGTAAAGCTTAGAAACTTGATAGAACACAAATAATGAACAACTACTCTAGATATAACGATTATTTTTACGTCTGGCAGATCATCGATGCCTGGATATATAAGCTGCTTCAAGATTCAAACTGGACCGTACTTTTTAAAGGACTGAATAACGAGTACGATTGTAAACAAAATGCTATTCAGATATCAAGAGTGACAACGGTTGGTATCTTATTAATAAATACAGTTTTGAAGTGATGAGAAGTTTGATATTGTTATGGTGTACAATGGTTCTATTACAGACATTACTAGCCAAAAGATCAGATATTACAAACGTTATTGACGCAGTTTTTGAGAGCACAAAAGAAACGTTTATCGCATTTGTCCCGGTATGCACCATAAATAACAACGGTACTAACCATTGGACGTTGTTGGTAATAGACTTGGAGAATGGTTCGGCCAAAAACTACAATTCCCTGGCCCCTCTTAGCAAATTCACTCCAGACAACACTAGGAAAACGGGCGATGTTTTGGTAAGTAGTATGAAACATTATTCTGTGACGATGTATGTTCATTTTTTATAGGCTCCTTATACATCTCGCGTCAGTCTGTGTGCGAATCACGTGTAAAAGGATGGATCTCGCGTCCTAATGTAAAGTGATTCGCAGCATTAATAGTACACATTTAACTTCAAAAAACGAAACTAACATTTTTCTTATTTGACAAGCTCAACTATTGTATGAGGAAGAGATACATACCGCGTGTGAAGAATGGATACAAAGTTAAAGCAGCTATCGAAATCCCACAGCAAGAAAAAGATACGCTTGACTGTGGAGTGTTCGTCTGTCAATATGTGAAAGACATTATCCAGCACGACTTCGTAGGCAAGAAATATAGCAAGTGTATGCCAGCTAGAGCACGTGCAGAAATTTTCAACCATTTCTTGAACGAAAAGAACACTAATTTATGGGCATCCGATTTGTATCATTGTATTTCAAACGTGACTCGCGCCAGATAGTACTGTTTTGTAGGACTTGTAACCACAACTGTCTCGCGTATGAGGTGTAACGTAATTAGTGTATCATGTTTTTTGTAACTCGCGCGAAATGTTAAGCATAGGGGGTGGGGGTTGTTTTGAATTAGTACGCGTTGTATGTTGTATGGAATGCGCGATATAACTGTAACGAACCAAATATTTTAAAGATATTGATAGAGGGATTACCGAGCAACCCATGACTTTGTCTCGCGCAACATGAATGTTTGACACTAGATAACACGCGTTTTACTAATTACAACTACAACGATATATGTTACGTTGCGCGATTTAAGAATCCAATCCCGAAAGTAAATACGCCTGATGGGTGACATGTTATACTCCCGCCAAAAGTTATTGTTACACTTTAATTCTCCCGCCAAAAACTAAGCTAGAAAATATTACCCGCCTACTTACAACCCTAACATTTCTCCCTTATATATACCTCCACAAAACTACATATTGTATACTCTTAAACAATTTAAACACTTCAAATAGGAAATAGGTATGAGTTGGTGCGTAGATGAAGACCAACACTTGCTCCAAGCGGTGAAGTACGTGAAGACCACAAGCTCGGATGCAAAGAAAGACGATTTTTGGGACCAAGTTTTATGCAAGATGTACTTTGACTACGGGAGGCTTGGATTTGTCGGCCCCCATGTTCGAACACGAGAAAGCGTCGTTGCGAGGTACAAAGAACTGAAATCAGAACCCTTGCTACATGTTTCTGATCTTTGTTTAGATTTGCGCTTAGAGGCATGAAACGTATGGCGGTGGGAAGATAATGATTGGATATCGAGAGATATGATTATCTATCTAAAGGAATCCATCGCACAGAGAGAAGATGCAATTGCTAATTGCTCACCAACTGGTTTATTCGAAGATTAATGTACTCTTTAAATTGGATGTGAAGGAATGTATTCTGTAATGTTTTCAATGTACAACTTTTTTGGGTAGTGAACAACTTTGAATTTATTTGGTAATGTTATGAATGTTTGGATGTATTAAATATCGAACGTATCACGTCCTATCTACCCATCTCGCGCAATTGTTTAACATTGTTAAAATCAACTACCTAGCATCAAAAGAAACAAATACATCGCGCAATTGTTTTACTACAACTTCACATCTAGCTTCAGAAGACATTGACATATATTTTTATAAGACATACTATTCTAGTGTGAAAAGATAATCACAGCTACCGTCTGGTCACAGCCAGACCTACTTGAAAAAGTAGGCCTTAGAAGATGTAAGGTGGTATGAAGGTTTATTGGATTAACCGATACGTTAGTTCCTCGCGTCTGAGAAAGTGAACGTCTAGCATGGTGTCCGAATTGTATTTAGAATCGGAACAAAATCCCTAGCTGTGCGTGACACGTACGCAAGACTTTATTTAAACTCACGCGACTTAGTTAGATCAAAACGGACTGTGAAATGTCGCTTGGCACGTGCGCGAGACACGCTTCCCAGATACCAACTACCAATGGAAACCCAAAAATTAAAAATGCGTTAGTACCTCGCGTCCGAGGAAGTGAACGTATAGCGTGGTGTCCGAATTGTATTGAAGATCGTAACGGAACCTATAAAGTCGCATGACACGTACGCGAGACATTAGTAACACGTACGCGAATTATTAAGAACGTAAACGGAATCTAAATTGTCGCTTGGCTTGTACGCGAGAAACGATTCGGAGATACCCACTACTAAGGGAAACACAAAAATTTAAAAAGCGTTAGTACGTCGCGTTCGAGGAAGTGAACATCTAGCGTGGTGTCCGAATTGTATTGAAGATCGTAACGGATTCTCTAAAGTTGCTTGCCACATACGCGACACATTAGTAACACGTACGCGAATTAATAGAGATCGAAACGGTTTCTAGCACGACGCGTGACACGTATGAGATTCCCACATACCGGGTACATAGCAAGTCCAGAAAATTATGATTGCTGCCGCGAGATAAGTTCTACGTTAACAACGTGATACGCGACTGATAACGGGCCAGTACACATAATAATATTTCGTTAATGGTAAAATTAAAAAATCTGGAATTTAAATAGTTAATAATCAGAATTAATCAATGACAATGGAGAGTTGGCTTTGATTGTCGTGATTCAAATTCAAATTTAAATCGCGTCGTACTTAATAGCTAGTGAGACAATGTGATGTCTTTTCACTAATTGCATTGAGTTTATTAATGAAGGATGTGACTAGGGTAGATAAAGCACTCGTTGCATGTACATTAAATGTTACATAGGGTACGCGTTGTTCTAGAAATTATTTAAATAGGCGTATCGCATTTGCTTGCATGGTTATCCATTAGACTTTTCAAATTCTTAAAACTCTTTCTCTTCCATAGCAAACCAGAAGACGACGATGAGCAGTGGTGGCTCCTACGGCAATGAAGGGTCGGAAGGTTCGTATTCCGATGAGAGTTCTAGGCGCTCCGAGTTGAACTACAAGCGGGAGACGACTACGGAGTACTCCTCCAACGCGGAGTCGAATCCTTTCAGTCCGTCTCTTTCGTCGGCTGACTCTGAGTACTCTGAGTACTCCCTCTCATGGCCGGAAGAAGATTCCGACACCGAGTGGTATCCGAAAAGACGAAGGATAGTCAAGAACCTGAAGAAGAACTGGGGCAGGAGGAAGATAACTTCCCGGAAGTCTTCGAAGGACTCATCGGATGATGATTATTGGGGGGTACGAAACCGACGAGGAGTGGGACGAGGACGAGGATGAAGAGGATGAAGATGAAGGGACGGACGAGGACGAGGACGAAGAGGATGACGATGGGGAGGACACATCCGAGGAGGGTAACTCTTCGGATTATTAGATTATGGTTCTATTGTTTTAAACTGCTGTTGTTTTTTGTTGCTGTAATTTGTAAACCCTTTTTCTTTTTCCTGTGTTTTTGTTAGGGTTTAGTATCCGGGCACTTGTAGGCCCTCTATGATCGAATTGTATTTCACTTCTCTTTCTGCACTACTTATTTCCTGGACTACTTATTTCCTGTACTACTTTTGGAAGTTTTAAATTATCATTGGAACTCAGTCTTTGTTTCTATAGTTTGATGGAGTTTTAAATACTTGTCACGCGTACGATAATAGACATGATTCACGCGGGGCAACGAACAACATAGTGTAAACACTTAAAGTTTAGTGTGTAGTGAATCGCTTAAGATATCAATCATGATTCGCGCAAGGTGAGTGTAGAAACATAAAAACAAACACATTGGATTTTTCACCGCAGTGAATCGCTTAAGATATGAAACAGGATTCGCGCGTGTCGAAGGTAAAACAACCGAGTAAACTCATCAAAGTTTAGTGGGCAGAGAATCGCTTAGTATATCATGCATGAGTCGCGCGTGGCCAATGTGAAACGAACGAGTAAAGACGTCAAAGTTTTCGCTACATTGAGTCGCGTAAGATACCACACATGATTCATGCGGGGCGAATGTGAAACAAAGTGTGTACACACTAAAGTTTAGTGTGCAGTGAATCGCTTAAGATAGCAAGCACGATTCGCGCACGGGGAGTGTAAAAAAACAACCAAACACATTGGAGTTTTCTCCGCAGTGAATCGCTTAAGATATGAAACAGGATTCACGCGTGTCGAAGGCAAAACAAACGAGTAAACTCATCAAAGTTTAGTCTTCAATGAGTCGCTTAGGATATATGACTTGAGTCGCACGGGGCTAATGGGAAACAAACAAGTAAAGACGTAGAAGTTTTCACTGTATGGAATCTCGTAAGATACCATACATGAGTCGCGTGTGGAGAGTGTGAAACAAACAAGCATACACATTAAAGTTTAGTGTACAGTGAATCGCTAAGGATTTCAAGCATGCTTCGCGCGAGGTGAGTGCTAAAAAATAAAGGAAACACATTGAAGTTTAAAACGAAGTGAATCGCTTAAGAGATGAAACACCATTCGCGCGTGTCGATTGTAAAACAAAAGAGTAAACTCATCATAGTTTAGTCTGAAATGAATCGCTCAAGATATCATACAAGACTAGCGCGAGGGGAATGTAAAACAAACAAGCGTACACATTAAAGTTTAGTGGGTAGTGAATCGCGTTAACTATCATACATGATTCGCGCGGGGCGAATGTATCACAAACAAGGAAAAATTAAAATCTTAGTCTGCTGGGAATTGCTTAAGGTATCTAACATGATTCGCGCGTAGTACTTGTAAAACAAACAAACAAACAGTTTAGAGTTTAATATCCAGAGAATAACGTATCATATAAGACTATCAGGGATGCTGCCTGAAACAACTGAATTATACTATCATGTCACATGTTCTTCGGTTGTGCCTAAATTTAAAGCAACGGCCGCAGCGCAAGTGGGTAGATGATACTTCTCCTCTAGATGGAATCCTCTTCTTCCTTGGCCTTCCAGCTCACATTTTTACGTTCGGAGGTAGAACAACAGGTCCTTCAGATTCATTAGATGACGAACTTTCACCAAACTCGGTTATGGCAGGTATGCTAAACGAATAGGTGGATCTATAATTACTTACCCTGTAGAATGGTTCTACCAAAGTCATAGGATCTTCGTTCACTGATGATATTGCAGCCAATGAGTGAGCGCATGGAAAACACTCTTGCTGCCATGAACCACAGGAACACTTAAAATCAAGTATATTGACAACCATAACTGGGTTAGAATAAACTTCGAATGAACCTGCACAAGACTTAGATACCACCCAAGTTCGGCCAGTTTGAACATTCTCCTTTAATTGTTTCTCATATTCGGGGCATAAAAAACTGTTCCAGGTTAGCCCTTCTGAATAACGTCTGGAGATCTGAGTTATTAGCATAACTCTAATCTTGTCTATCATTTCAACAGTCGGTAAATTGCAAAACTTTTTAATCTGATTGTTAAAGGATTCGGCAGCAGATGATGCCATTGCTCCATAATGTTTGCCAATGACGAATGGTTGATCGTACTTATCGGGAGGCAGATTATCGATGAACGCCTTTACATTCTTACTAGCTCTACTTAAAAACTTGGAAAGTCTCTCGTTAAAAATTTCAACAGTTGGAGCGTAAGCACAACCTTTGAATCACTTCGACATTTTCTTCTTATACTCGCGGTTGGTGTTTTCAAGAGCTGATTTCAAATTATTAACCAAATGATATATACAATAAGCATGAAAGCAGCTTGGAAAAACAACGGAAACAGTATTGATAATACCAGAATGTCTGTCGGAAATAAAAGTGATTTGACGGTTCAACAAATGGGGTTTAAGACATTCCATAAACCACATCCAGTTATCCAAATCTTCTCCACCAAAAATACCAAAAACAACTGGAAAAATGCCTGCAATATGAAAATAGGTTTGGTAAGTGAATTATGCATCGATGTATGTAGAGGTTCATGCGCGTTTCATCTGATGTATCAACAAGTTACGCATGGTGTGTTGATATTGGGTCGCGCGATGGTCAGTATAATAGCAATTGCGTATAGCGTTATACGAAATAACTAAGTCGCGCAACAAGTGAGTTATATCTAGCCTAACATTAAATTTAATAAATCGCGATGTATTGAAGATCATATTAAGTATATAGCCTCGTATATAAACACTGTCGCGCGATACGGGAAATAGACTAACTAACTACGTGTCTAAACACTATCTCCACTCTCGCGCGTCAGTATATTCTCCAAAAAGTATTACGCTCGATACAACATATATCAAAATTGTATAGGGATAGAGTATGTCGTGTGATGTTGATTATAATAGCAATAATATAGATGTACACTAACTCTGGGCGCAGTTAAGTTAAACCTCGCGTAACATGACATGGTATCACGGGCGATACAAGACCCACACTAACTAACTAGGTGCCTAAACAATACCTCGACGCATGGGTTGTTAAAATATAATGGCGCGCGATACATGTTGTATCTGAATATTATAGATGTACATATAGAAGAAAGTAAAAAACACACCGTTATTGTCGTCCTTGGCCACTGCAGACAGCAAGACACCACCATGCTTGCTATTTAAATGGGTTCCGTCCACGTACAACAATGGTCGACATGAGTGAAAGCCTTGAATGCATGATCCGAAAGACACAAAACACCTCCTGAAGACATTTCCTAAACCAACCTCCAAATGACAATCGGTAGTAATATCCCTACTTTTTAATCTTCTAAAGTATGAATTCAGCAACCCGAACGAAGTATTACTGTCTCCGAAAACTTCCCTCCTAGCCTTATCTAACGCATTCCACGATAAACGGTATGAAATATCTAAACCATAGTCTTGTTTGACAGAAAACTGAATAGTTTTTGCTGTTAAAAAATGACTTGTCCTAATTGATTCGTGTATTTCATCCGCAATTAAATCGGACGTCAAATGCCTACTTTTTTTCTTGGAAAAAACCGGGCTAACGTACGCGATAGAGTGAACTTGCCTTAACTATAACTCGCGCAAGAATAATTAAAGATATCAATCGCGCAAGAAGATGTTATAACTTACGCGATAAAGATTGTACTAGTATAGGACTCGCGTTAGCTTCTCCAAGTGCAGACTACAATCGCGTTACACGTATACTCTGTTCAGCAATACAAACCAATGCGCGAGATATAATGTTATGAAAACAATGAATCGCGCACACTATCGAAAAGACCTAATTCGCGCGACAGTTACGGGCAGCTGAACGTAACAGTGTCGTCTTCAACAACAGAGGTAAAAAAACCAAGGTAGAGTTAAAACACCATTAAAGAAGCTGTAAACTTAATATCTTCGAAATCTACAAACACCAACTATCGAAGCTACTGTTTTTAACCACATCCAGAAGAAATATAAGACTGTAAACTTAAAATTTTCGAAAATCAAAACAACAAGGAAATAAGAAAAACCATGAAAAAACCCTTCAAAAACAGGTAAATTGCATAACAAAACTGATAAACACTTACCTTTACCTCTGATATGAAGAAGGAAATGAGTTTAAAGTAGAGAGATTGATTGAAAATGGTTTCTTCAGGTAGAAGTATAGGTTAATTTCTACTTTTCAAAATAGTAGAGTAGGCCGTACTATTGAAAATTCAAAATTTGAATTGTGGTTCGAAAATAATCTGACACATTTGAGGGTATTTGAGGAAGGAAAATATAAGCTGGGTATTAGAACAGAATTACTTTGGTGAGATGGGTTTTTAGTAGACATAGAAAATAGTTGGAGTACTAAATGACAATAAGTTTGGTGAGAAAGTATTTAGTGTGACATTTCTTTACTTTTTATATAGTTTGAAATGTTTATTGATATAAGTTAGAATCACGTGTATTTTTTCATTTATATATCATATATATATATATATATATATGCTTTCAAAATTATTCACTTCTAAAATAATATAAATATTTAATTAATAAGTAATTAATACGATAGTTTCACAAGTATAACTCAATAAGTTATTTATTTAATATTAGGTATAATTTACACTAAATTTAGAGTTAATATAGACTATTTATAAAGAAATTAGATGGATTCAGGTCCACCTACCTTAAGTATCCATTATACTAAAACCATTAAAGTTGATATTTGCCACCAAAGGCTAGCCGAGTTGGTGACCGAAAGATCATAAGTTCGAGTCCCTCGTTGGTTTGCAGGCTATCGCGTCAGATTGAAGGTTTACCCTTTGCGAACTCATTCCACTCTGAGTAGTGGCTGCGGGTTCTCTCCGGAAAAAAAAAGAAAAAAAAAGAAAAATTAAAGTTGATATATAAGTGACAAATATTTTTATGGAACATGGTACAGGCGCATTCGTCTGTGGAGGTTTCCTTTAGCGAGCCTTCAGCTCTTGGACCAGGGAATTCATGTACATCCCATCCTATTTCTGCGCAGCAGGCTCTGCATCCATCTGATCGTCAACTGCTACCTCTTATGTCCCATTTAGAGGGTGAGGTTCCTCCTGATAGATCTGATAGACCTATCAGGAGATTCCTTATGATCGCACTATATGTGACATTAGGAGCATCATTCATAGTAGTAGATTTTTTTTTGGAGTCTATTTCGGTTTTAAACCGGACATACCATACAATTGGTGACTCCATTGGATGGTATTTGTATCTGTGTCGATCTGGATGCCATAGAACAGTATTTTGTTGCTACTTCCAGTGACTTCACGATGGGATAAAAAACCCACTTCACATTTTACTCTTCATGCGGAGGGAGTATCTTCCGTATTCAGATATCGAGGGGTAGTTGTCGACACGAGTCTTCCGACATATTTTGATATACTATTCCGAGGTACATATCCGTTCATCGCTTTTGTATCTTCAGATCCACCTATGGATTCACATCGGTCTTCGACCACGAGCCCTATCTCATTTGAGGTGGAGATAGCATTTGAGGCACACTATAAAGGTTCGTCAGTGACGAGCTATAGCCCTAGAGTGTCTGTCTTATGTGCTTTCTCAGTAATGGGTATTACGAGTCCTTACATTAGTGGATCATGTAGATGATTATGAGGGAATTTATTATTATTATTATTTGAATATTATTTGTATGGATCGTAAGACTATTATTATTTAGTTAGAAGATATTTTATGGCAGATTAGTAATGTTAATCTTCTTACGAATGTATTTTTATGCGAAGAATAGTTTAGTATTTGCAAAATAAAAAATTGAAATTGAATATTTTGGTAAAAGTTTAATTAATTTTACAATGATATAGAAAATATTATTATACTTGTTTTTTTAATTGTATAAAAAATAAAAGAAATAATATTTGATTTGAGAATAATGTTGGTATTAAAGAAAATATTCTCGTTTATACTATTTTTTTTTGTGCTAGACTATAATGAGATTTGTCAGTTTTGTTAGGATGGGATTTCAAATCCAAAAAAATTCTCATTAATTTGAAATGACTAAAATACCCTTAACATATTAAAACCATAAATTCAGCTAGAAATCCAAAATTTAACTCATAACTATCTCTACCAATATCGCTAGAAATTCAAAATTTAACTCAATAACTGTCCCTACCAATATTGTCTTTTTTCTTTTTTTTTCGGAAGGAACCCGCAGCCGCTACTCAGAGTGCAATGAGTGCGCACAAAGTAAACCCTCAGTCTGACGCGATAGCCTGCAAACCAACGCCAGAAGGTAAACCACACAAGGTGACAGACTCAACCGAGAAAGCGTATGTAGAGGAACTCGAACTCATGACCTTTTGGTCATAAGAATGCCATACTCAACCAACTCGGCTACCCTAAGAAAGAATTGCGTGACATCATTGAAGTATAATACTAATGGATTCACTAAAGTTTATATTTTTTTCTCATATAATTAAAACTATTCTTCTTAAAAAATAATATTCCTTTACAAATGATAATGATTTAGTTTTAAGAGAGCAATCAAGGAAAATAAGTTTCCAGAAACCAGTCTTCAACTTTTTAACATTTTTCGGCTCCACTATTCTTTTTTCAAGAACCAAGCTAGTGAATGATATTGTACTTTGTGGTATTTTATGCCCGCTATATAGTTCATGTACAAAATTGCGCATGCATCAAGTAAAGAGCAGTCGAATTCATGCACCCAGGTTGCTTGAATCCAATTGTTTTGTCGGATGATGCGTGCGCGATTCCCCAAGAATAGCCTTCAACCCTTCAAACTTCCAAACTCCTTCATGTTATCCTACATCAAGCAAATAGTCTACCTAATCGAAGATTTAGACCTAACCTAACCTATATAACTAATTAAAATCAAAATAACAACTATAAATATATAAAAAAATCGTTTTTTCGAACAAAATATTCAACTCTAAATATCACTAAAAATACATATCTAAATTGGAAAAAATACATCAATAAGTAAAGATTACATACCGTAACAGAGTGGCTGAGTCAGATTTGGAAAACCTGAAGTTTTTAAATTTGCTAGTTATAGAAAGCTAGAGTTTTTAATAGAGTTGTGGTTGGTTTCTATAGAAAACAATTTTTATATTAGTTACAGTGTTGTAATTAATGGAGGTCTCGTTCTATTAAAACCGAGTCTCACTATAGTTGAGTCTTATTCTAACAAAATGAGGTCTCTAATTTTTTAGGATAACCATTATTCTTTCTTTAAATTCCTCGTAGGACGGTTGTATTGATATTCTTATTATATATTTATTGTTTGACTAATTTTCCTTTATTTTTTTTCAATTTTAGCAATTGTGGTGCGAAATTGATATTTTAATAATATTTTATTATATGTTTTAATTTATTTATGTTTGATTTAATAGCCGATAGAAATCTACGGAAAGGGATTAAATAACAAGATTTTGATTGACTTTGCGATGTTTATGATCGGTGATAAAAATAAAAAATGAAAAGAAAAATTAAGATAAAGTACCATAAATGTATTTATATTAAATACCTGATAAGAAAATAATATATATTTTATTAAATCTCATTATATATATATATATATTTGAAATTTTTGAAACGAGTGAGAGATCCATTATCTCTGCTTGCTAATGTTGATTGTTAATTAATTTGATAATAAAAAATTCAAATTACATATGATGAGAGTTAAATCCGGTTCTTGAGAGAGAAAGAGAGAGATTGATTTTAGAGAGAGAAAGTAAAAATAGAATTAGAGTATTGACTAATGAAATTGTCGTGTGTATTAATCTCAGCATTGTCCATTATATACAGGTGCCAAGACTTAGTGTAACAGAATTAGTTACACAAAAGGTTGAATTACATGTTAGTCCTTTATCTTTATATACAACCCAAATTTATCCCTTAATTATACAACTTGTCACATATGACTTTAATTATTATATATAAGCCCTTAACATTCTATATCTTTGTGAGTATCCCCCTTAGTTCTTATGAAAGACACCGAATGAGAACTAGTTGTCATCGAAAATCATGGCAATTGGAGAAATCCCTCTTCCCAAAGTCCGATCTACTTTGAGTTAGCTCATCTCTTTTCCTTGTCAAAATAATTTTTGACAACATATCTTGTTCTCGAATCAATACAATTCACAATACTGCTTCTAATGTATATTGCTTCAGGATTATTTAACAATATACTTTGCGTCATCGAATAGACCTCTATATATAACCAGCTCAAAATGAACTCAACCCTTTGTTAGTGCTTCAAATATTTTTATGTTGAAACATGAGCTGGCTTTCTCTCAACGGTGAAAAATGTTTGAAAGAGAGTGGAAAGTGTGATGATTCACTAGGCCCTAGGTCTGCTAATAGGCCTCACATTTACAAGGTGTCAAGTTCTCTTCTTCACGCAACCGTTTGGTATTCCACCCAATGGTTCCTTCCACCTTTTCCGCTTATCTGACTTCTCTATGTCTTCTTTCCCCTCTATAAATATTCTTGTGAGCCATTTTTTGTTTCACAAATGCCCTTTTAGTGAGATACCTTCATCTGAATCTCCAATTTCTTGGCTACCATCGCCAGAAAACTCATACTCTGCATCCAATCTTCAACTCAGTATATGAAAAAACATCCAAAAACCAAAAAACCCAAAAAAACCAATCTACCCAGAAGCAAAAAAACCAGTTTTTAGTGCTTACAGTTATCTGTGCATTAGTGAGAAAGCTGCTGAGTATAAGGCTGCTCGAGTTATATACAACTCAACCCAGTTTTCCACTCAGACCACCTTCTACAACAATTTCAATCTTGCTCAAATTTCTCATGGGCTTCATAATTCATTAATCCAAAAAAAAACTCATATTATCAAAATCTGCTCGAACTTCACCATTAGCACCTAAGTCACCATCTCGAAAACCTTCTACAACTCCCACTGCTTTTGTTACTTTGTCGCATTGAAAAAATTGTAAAGTAACTCAAAGCTCATCTACTTCAAGAATATAAGAAGAAACTCATCTCTTATGAGTTCTGATCAATCTTGAAAACTGCGCAAAGAGACTCTTCAAGTCCAGCTAAAAACTCGTCTCCCCCAAAGTCGTCCCAAAAAGCTAACTTTTATAGCTATGGAGAAATTCAGAGCATATAAGAACTTGTCAAACTACTGCAATCAACCCATCATTATCTTCTCCTCCTCCCTTGAGGAAAATTATTGAGACTATCTTAGAGTCTCAACAAAATCCCTCAAGTAATGACCAACAAAACCTAACCTTTACTGCAAGATCTCATCGATTTATATATGAATATTCTGACGAAGAAGTTGATTCAGAGGCAACTCAGTCGAACATCAAGGATGATACTGAGGATGATGCCTCAAAAGATTTTAGAACTGATACTGAGGAAAATACCTCGAAAACAAAAAAGCTCATAAAAAAGGGAAGAAATAGAAAGCTCCCACTAAATATCCTGAGGACGTTGCTGCCTCAGTTAGTGTAAACCTGAAGCCTCTCCACCCCAAATATATCATGACGCTGAAAAACATGCCTTACGTCTACTACAACGAGGCTCAAGCTGATGTTCTTAACAAATAATGGGGAATGACAGACGATATCACACTTCGACTGCCAAAAGAATGGTAGACTTCACTTGATTGTAGAAAAGATAAATTGGTGGTCTATCCAGACATCATTAACTAGGATCTTTCAATCCAATAATAGTGGAGTACTTAGAGATCCTGGACCTATACCTCACAAAAGAAACACCCAATTAGTGGTTCACTATCTAATCAATAATCATGGCTTCCATACTAAGCTGAATTCTCCTCTCCATCCAAGATTTCATCATCTTAACTAATTTTTCGAAGGGACCAGTATTGCCCTTCTACTACCTAACCCTTGACAATGATCTCAAAAGTTTCGACGAATTACTCGAGGCTGACAAATTTTGGAAACAAAAGTTTATCTTCATATTTGGGGCCTGGGAGAACGAGAAGAAAATATCTAAGGAGAACCCTTCAAGACTGAACCTCGTCTGGAGGAGCAGCAGTAAGCCTTTTTTATATATATTTTATACTTTTCTTTGAGTAACTTGTTTTGAATTTCCATTTATTTTTGTGTTGTTCCCAAGAATTTTGAGGCGATACAAACTTCGTCAAAAGAACGCAAAAGACATTTTCCCAAGTTGATTGCTTGTGCAGAAAATGAGTGGGGCAATGGGTTTCACTCAGTTTTTCTGCCTATTAACTTATAAATAGCCACTTTTGGAAGATCATTTTGGGAGCTAACCTCTCCGGAAATCTGATGGAGCCACCAAATCCAATCCTTGTTGTGAATAGACTTGTGGCACCTGATGGTAAGGTGCATATTCCAGTACGAAATAGATTAGACAGCCACTTTCCCTTGAAGAAGAAAGGGGAAATAAAAAACAGCTAGCACATCTAGTGCTAGCCCCTCAGACAACCCGATGTCGCAGACAAAGGCAAAGAGGAAGGCAACATAAAAAACCTTCCTACTATTAAAGAAGAAGTGGAGGTTGCGCCTTCTCCGAATAGGAAGAAGACTGATTCTTCGAAGAAAAAGAAGAGCACCTCCAAAACACCACGCAGAGAATATTGCGAAGGATTGGATTAAAAAATAAACAATATAATAAATAATAAGGTCATACCCCTCGACCAAGGAATACTCTTTATACCTGGCGAAGTAAGAAAAAACTGAAAGCGAGTGAATGACGAATTAAAGGCAAAATGAAGGGAAGTTTATTGATCAGATGGCAAGACCATGCCCCTCGGGAATTCACGCTCCTTGTTCTCAACGAGGTCAAACCAATCCGGAAAGTAAGTAACGGTCAACTAGAGGTAGTAAGTAATCAAGCCTACCAGCCATGTAGGATGGTAAGGGAACAATAATAGTACAAGACAATAAAGTTTCTGAGCGGGAAGAGCTTCATGTTGGGGCCAGTCGTCGGCGAATGAGTGATGACTCACCCTTTCAATAGGTGACACTAACGAGCGTGCGTAATAATGATGAAAGTAGTGCACCATGTATTAAATGACACTAAGGCATGTTTAAATAAGTAATTATATAATTAATAGTGGAAAGAATGAAGAAAGAAAATCTATGTTGTGAATTTTTATAAATAATGCTAAAATGGCTAAGAAAAAAAGACACTAAACTTGATTACAATTTTTTTCAATCAAAATAGTTTATCAGTTTGTCACATATTTGTGAGGAGTTTTCTCTAACAATGAAGTTTTGAGATTATTTTGTAAAACAGAATATACCGGCATATAGTTCGTAAAAGTGATAATTTAATAAGGTGTGGTATCCAATAAATAATACGGGAGCCACTCATAAAATTAATTCCTAATTCATGAGATTCGAAATTTAAATTACATAATATGAACTATTTGAAGTAAACATAAATAAAAAATTTAATTTCAAAAATTTTAATATGTTTTTTGGAATAAAAATCCAAAATCTTAGTTACAAATTACATAATAAATAATTGTTATCTAATTCTATACCTATACATTAGAATAATTATTTGAAGTAGAAAACGTATATGAAACCCTTGACGTTAACATTTAAGAAGATATTTTTTAGGACCAAGAATCCAAAATTTTACATATTACATAATAAATAATTATTATTTAATTCTATACCTATGGGTACATTACTAAAATTCTGCGTGGTTATCTCACTAGTGTAATTTGGGTACATTAATATCTCTGATAATATCCTTCTCTCCCAAGTGCTTCTGCGTGGTTATTACACTAGTTGTAGAGGTAAAAGAATTGCCCTCAAAATAGATCTTATGAAAGCCTTTCATAATGTCCGTTGACATCTCATCCTTGACATTCTTGTTGTGATGAACTTCCCGGAAAGGATGATTCATTGGATCATCAATTGCATTTCCTTTCCCTCTTACTCCATCATTATCAATGGAAATCCTTTCCGTAACTTCAAAGGTAATAAAAGGTCTCAGGCCAGGTTTATTGGTCCACCATCTTTATTCTAACCTCTAGGATCATTAAAGAACTGACCCAATATCTTCGTCGTTTCCTCTGGTCGGGTTCCGCTATAAAAATTTATGGGGCCAAAGTGGCATGAAATAATATCACCTCTCCCAGAAAGGAGTGCGACCTTGGGATCTTAGATCTAAAAATCTGGAATCAGGCGGCTGTCCTTAAGCATCTTTGGTCTATTATCAGTAATAAAATTCTCTCAATCTGGTGTGAATGGATAAAACTTGAAAAAATAAAAAATAAAATAATAACTTTTGGGATCTTTCTATTGACTCCTCCCCATCTTGGATCTGGAGGAAAATTCTTCATCTTCTCCCGTTGGCTAGTAATTTGTACAGGCTGACGATTGGAAATGGCTCGAGTACTTCTTTCTGGTACGACCCATGGCTCCTCCCTAGCTCTCTTGCTTCGCACTATGGCTCCAATATCATCAAGGATTCCCGGCTTGGAAAAAACCTCAAGGTTTCAGATATCATTCTTGATGTTCATTGGCACTGGCTTTCTAACATTCGATCGACAAGGGCTAGAAATCATACCAATCTCCTGGAGATTAATAACCTCATCCTCACTTTTCTCCCTCCTAACACCAACTCCAATGATGTTCCTTTTTGGATTGCGAAGGCTGGCTGCAACAACTTCTCAATCAAGGACACATATAAGGCGATTTGTATGCTTACCTCTACCGTGGGGTGGGCTGGGTTAATATAAGATAAATTCAATATTCTCCGTCACTCCTTTATTACTTGGCTCGCTATCCTGAGCAAACTTTCTATCAGAGATAAGCTTCTCAATTGGGGTATCAACACCCCACCTGAATGTGCCTTATGCAAATCTGACTCTGAAACTATTCCTCATATTCTCTTTGACTCTAGTTTCATCCAGAGTCTTTGGACTAATGCTAGCTCCAATTTTGGATTCTCTTTTACCGCCTCGTGCTGTCAGTCTTGGGTATGCGAGGCGTCAATTTGGTCTTACTCTCAAAACCGTCATATTTGGCGCACTTACTTTGGCGCGGTTATATACCACGTCTGGAAGGAGAGGAACTCAAGAATTTTTGGTTCCCTTCCGGTCATTGCCTCTCTGATTTTGCACCGAATCTTCTCTGATCTTCGGTTCAGATTCCATGACACCAAGATTTGTTGGCCTATGTAACTCGCTATTATTTACTTACTTTATTCTTTATTCGGAGGTTCCATCTCCTAACTTTACTCATTCTTTTCATTTGTTGCGGATGTTCTGGGAGTTTTCATTTGTCGACTCGATTAACTTTTGTGGTGATTTTTAGTACTCCTGTTTATCTCTTCCGCTTACTCTTTTATCCATGTTATATCCTCTCGGAATATACTTCAAGTATTCGCATGAACATATTTTATTTAATTTAATGAAATTCTATTTAGTGTAATAAAAAAGTTACATACGTGAATCATTAGATTAATAGCCATTCTTATTAATATTGGTGAGTTACTTTTCAATTTGTATGGATTTCAGTGTCAAATGTATCTGTGGTTCCCAACTCATGTTGTGCCTTTATGCAGTTTAAAGCATTCGAATCTTAAAGAGACGAGAGAATTCATTTATCAAATAATTGCTATTACATTTCCCATGAAAGTTTTAAAATATCAGCTGTATTTTATCAAAACAGTGAATTAAGAGCCTCTCAACCGTCTAGTAATGTAAATTTGCACGAGGTTTTGTTCAAAGAGATTTTGTATATTAAAAAGGGTTATTAATTCATTAAAACAATATAATAATAACTATAAGCTTTAAATAATGGATAACGGCTAAAGATAAATAATTTTATACATTATTTGTTTGTGATGTTCGGACGCTAATAGTATCATAATGATTTATAAATTAGATATAAATAAATCAAATTAATTATATAAAACGGACGAACAAGGGATGCTAACGATTATTATTTTTTAATCATATTATATAATAAAAAATACTACGCATATAGTTTAGACACCGATTGATTTTCAGTGCCTAAACGATATGTAGTTTAGAGGGATTTATCCTATCATCTTATTAACTTTTAAGAAAGTTAATTGTGAAAATAAATGCAGATACATGGAGTAGGGGTAAGAAACAATTCTTGTATTCAATCTTCAATCAATTCTTACACATTGACTCTGTTTGTCAATCCATATCTTACTGATTACAGCATGCAAATTTTAAAGAATCAAAACTTACACGAACAATTTAACAAAGATTATCCTCTATTATAGCCTTCTTCTTCCCAAAATCTTCAAGAAATATACATGAGTTTCGTTCCACAACAAGCCAGAATGCAAAGATTTTTTGTAGACATGGTAAGAAATGTAAAGACTCAAGACTTCCAGCCCACCCCACCTGTATACAACATATGAAAGATCACATTTCAATTCAGTCTAAGGAAGATTTTTAATGATTATCTGAAGTTATCTACAACTTATACGTTAGTAGGTAAATTTAGCAAATGTTTTCCAAAAACCAAACCTTGAATAAATTTTTCAAGGCTAGAAAGTTTGAAGGTGACTTCAACTATGCAAATCGGGATTGTAGGCACCTTTTCCTTAAGTTTTTTTTTAAATCATACCTATGTAAAATATGGTCTCGACCTTTGTGGATAGTAGGAGATTACTCAATGAGAGTACTAAAGTGGACATCAAGATTCAACCCAAAAGTTGAAAGCCCTATTGTCCCTGCGTAGATAAGACTGGAGAATTTACCTGAACATTTATACAATGAATCCTTCATACATTATGTAGCATCTTCATTTGGCTTCCCGATTAAAACCTGGATTTCTCCAAAGAATCGTGCATTGTATAGTGCATGTTACGCCTGGATAAAGATTGATATCTCAAAAGATCTACAACACCACGTCTGAGCAGTTTTTATGAGAAATGATGGTGCTTGGATTCATATTAGTTACAAATATGTGCCAAAATATTGCACTCGTTGTTCTCATGTGGGATACGAAAACACAGTCTCCAAGAAAACCAAGAAAGAAATTTATAAACAACCTAGCAAAGCAGGCCTGTTAGGAGAAAAGTTAACAACTCACAGGCAGGAGAGCACTCCTCCAGTTATTCAGCATGAAAATCAACCAAACAGGATACAATCTATCATCATAGATCCTAGCAATAAGGCTAAGATGATTAATACAAAAAATACAAAAAAATAAGGACAAAAAGAGATAAAGGTAAGAACTTATCTGCAAATGGTGAAAAAGAAATAATTTCTGAAGACAATCCTTTTGAGATGGTCACACCAAGAAGCAAGGATTCCTCGAGCAAAGCTGCAAGTAAAACATCCTACAAACATCAAGACACAAACAAACATGAAGATTGTAATAAAGATAAGAAAGATACATGTGATGAGGAAATCAATGAATCCATAATATCACTTGACTTTGATCATAATTTAACAACATTGGCCAACTCTATTGACTTTTTTTCCTCAGGATATCAAACTCCAAATAAGGCTAATATGGGGAGTCTGCCCTCAACTCCCTAGAGAAGAAGATACAGATCCAGATTTTCAAAAGGTTTTAAATAAAAAATTGAAGCTGGTCAGAAACAACATAAGAATAAAATCATTGGTAATCAAATCCCTGCAGTTCCCTGAGGCCAAAAGAACTTACTTTTAGAGCCCTCAATGATCAAATCACTAAGTTGGAACATTATGGTATTGGAAATAAATCTTCGGTCAGAGGACCAAAGTCTATTATAAGGAAAGAAAATATTAAGCTCTTATTCATTCAAGAGCATATGGTAAACTCTACTTAATTAGCTAATATTGCTCTTATTTTTAAGTTTTCAATAATATTTTGCTAACACATCTAATAAGATATGGATGCTATGGGATGATGAATTAGCTATAAACATTATTATGGACAGTGTTCAACTTATACATGTGAATATTAATCATCCTAACTCTAATTTAGATAAAGTATTTTATGTTACCTGTATCCATGCTAAATGTCAGAGAAAGGAGCATCTTGAACTGTGGGACAATCTTCGTGGAATATCTGCATCAACAAAATAATGGTTATTAGTTGGAGATTTTAACATTATCAGATCTCCCTTAAAGAAAACAGGATATGTAATCTATTGTAATCAAAGTTCTAATGAATTCAATGATACATGATGCAGGATTTGCAAGAACAAAATACACGTGGACTGACAAAACTAAATGGAAACGTCTTGACTGTGTGTTATACAATCAAGAGTTGACAGACTACTTTGCTGAAACTAAAGTTTTGCATATGGCACACACTTGTTCAGGCCATACACCTATATGCATATCACTCACAAATGACATAATCAAACAAGCCAATAGCTTCAAGTTCTTAAATATTTGGACTATGGATTCTTACCTTTGTGGAAGCCAACTGGAATGAAGTGTTAGATGGTTATCCTCTATTTGTGTTCTGGAATAAGATTAAAAAACTAAAGTTAGCACTGGAAGATTGGAATGAAACTCATTTTGCAAACATATTTGAGAAAGTAGCACAAACTGAAGAAGAAGTAAAAGCTTGTGAAGTAAACTACCTTATATCCAACAATGTTGATAACAAAGCAAAACTCTCTAAAGCTACTGCATAACACCTCTTAGCTCTAACAATGGAGGAGGAGTATTGGAGACAGAAATTCTATGCAACATGGCTGCAAGATGGAAACAAAAATACAAGAATTATCACAATTATATAAAAAAGAAAAGGAGGAAAAGTAAAATCTCAAGTATAAAAATCAATAACAGCTGGATTACTGATGAAGAATATATAATTAAATCTGCAGAATCCTACTTTAAAAACAATATTAATTCCTTTTCTAACTCTAACTCAGATCATGATCTTAATTATATCTTTAATATCATACCTAATGTTATTACTGATGTAGATAACAATCATCTTCTTGCTATTCCTACTGAACAAGAGCTGTAGAATATAATTTGGAATCTAAAATCAACTAGTACAGCTGGTATGAGTGGATTTAACAAGTGTTTCTTTACTACTTGCTAGAACATTATTAAAACAGACCTATGTGGAGAATTAACCTCTTTTATTAAGGACAATCCATTCCAAAAGGTATCAAATCCACTGCTGTATGCCTTATTCCTAAAGTAGATAATCCATCTACTTGGAATCAATATAAATCTATTAGCTTGTGTACTATGTTGAATAGGATTATATCTAAGCTATTAAATAAAATATTATTTATCCTATTATGTAAACTAACATCTGAAGTTCAGAGAGCATTTGTTAAGGATAGACTAATACAAGATAATATTCTTATTACCAAAGAACTTGTACATGATCTAAATAGGAAAATAAAAGCAGACAATATTAATATAATAGTTGATGTGTCAAAGGCTTTTAACAACCTTTCACATGACTATATAATTAAAGTACTTAAAGCTTATGGCTTTAATCAGAAGGTACTTAACATAATAAACAATCTAATTAGGTCAGTATTTGTCTCAATAATCATCAATAGCAAAACATTTGGGTTTTTCAAAACAATTAAAGGTATTAGGCAATATGACCCTTTGTCCTCGAGCCTTTTTATACTAGCCGAAGAGATTCTTATAAGAGGGGTAAGTCACATATTTACTTCTAATAACTCTCTTAAGTTTTCTAACAGAACTAAAATTATAATACCATTTTTATCATTCGCGGATGATCTATTAATTTTTACTAATGGCCTAGCTTCATCTATGGAGACAATTGCCAAATTTTTGCAGGATTATCAGTTTATATCAAGTCAAGTACTTAATAAGGACAAAACGATGATTATTACCTCTTCTAAACTTCCTCAAGAAAGAATAAAATCCTTAGGAATTCAATCAAGCTTTAAAACAAGCTATCTTCCAACTACCTACTTGGGAATCACACTAAGTCATCATAATAAGTCTGTAAACTACCTACCTCTCTTGAAGAAAATTAGAGATAACATCTCTGATTAAGAATATAAAAAACTCTCATATGGAGGAAGAATTATCATAATAAGAGCTGTCATAATGTCAATACCCTCTTACTGCCTTCAAAGTTGTTGGCTTCCAAATTCCATAATATCTAAGATTGAAAGGCTTTTTAATCGATTTCTATAAGGATCTAGCAGTGAATCAAATAAATTTCATTGGTAATCTTGGGCTGCTATATGTAAACCCTTGGGTAATGGTGGTTTAAACATAAGAAATTTACATGACATTCAAAAAGACTACTCTTGTAAACTTTGGATTACGTTTAGAGAGAATAATTCTCTCTGGGATAATCTCTTACACAACATTTATTTCAAAGAAGGGCACCCACTACATCTAAACTACTCAAAAAGGGTTCTCAATCCTGGAAAATGGTAGCCAACATTAAAGATTTTGGTGAGGAAAATATGAAATGGATCCTAGGTAAGCGTGATGTGGATCTATGGTTGGATAACTAGTTTGATAACCCCCCCCCCCCCCTCCCCCCCCTTATCTCTCTAAACTTTAATCAAAATAACTCATAATTTAAAGGTTTGAAAGCCAAGTCTTTATGGGATGATAATATTTAGAATTTAGGAAAATTAAAGCCTCTTTTATGTGATGCTAATATTAGTCTTGTCTCTAAACAAAGTATTAAGAAACTGGTAGATGATTTTATACATTAGATTCCTTCTAAAAGAGGTAAATTTAATTTTAAAGAAACCTTGGATTATATAAATCCTAGATCTAACAAATCTTCTCTATATGAGAAGATTTGGAATATGATTGCACCTACCAAATGCTCTTCTCTAGTGTGGAGGTTGATTCAGGATAAACAACGTTTAGGTTCAATTATGTAGAGTAAGTACCTAATAACAGTCTCTAAGTGTCAATTTTGCTATAATCTGGAAACTAAAGATCACCTATTTGTTTCTTATTCTTTTGCGGGGAAGATTTAATCTCATTTTGCAGGTATTCTAAAGGTCAACATTAGTAGTTGTATGACTATTAAACACCTATTATGTTGCTGGCTATGGTCTGCACCAAATAAAATACACATTAACACTATTCTACCTATCATCACTAGCTGGGAAATCTGGCGGCAAATGAATAAAACAAAGATGCAAGGACAATCATATTCAGCTAATGCTACTATAAACTATATTACTAACATCCTATCTAGCATGGATCACTCTAATAAATTCAAGCATAAACACTGGGAAATTATGGAAGATGCAGCAATCAAACTTGGCTGTATTAATCATCTAAAAGTAAAGAATAAAATCACATACTTTTCCTGGACTCCCCCGTCACTAGGAAAAGTCAAGCTCAATACAAATGTTTGTTTCCTTCCTTCAAGAGAAACGAGTTGAGCCATTATTATCAGGAACACTCAAGGTTCTATCATCGATAGATATGAAAATATATATGGCATGATCTCCCCTATAAAGGAAGAAGCCTGAGCTCTCCATGATGGCCTGCAAATTTACAAAATACATGGATTAAGGGAAGTTGACATTGTAACTGATTGTGAAACATTAATACATTTAATTGCTTCTAGAAATTATCCTAGTAACTTATTTTTTTTTTTGAAAAGTATAAAAAGCTTAATAAAGCCAAATATGACCCTTCATCACATCTTCAGAGAACATAATCGAGAAACAGATTGACTTTCTTGATGGATTCTGAGATGTAAAATGAAGATCGACTTTAAAATATTCAAAGCACCACCTTATATAGAAGTAATTTTATTTTTAGAAAGCCTTCAATTAGGCTACATCTGAACATAATGACGTTGAGTTTTGGTGAATTTCAGGAATTCTGGAAGCTATGAGAATTTTACCTAATGAAGTAGCTCTAGACCCCTTGTTGGATCCTCCCTGAAGTAATGAACTCTCTTAACTGAATTGGCAACATCGTGATAGAATTTGGGCACATAAAGTATTATTATACTTTAGGCCCAAATACTGCTAACATATAGGTATCTTTCTCTCTACTTGAAGGAAACTGAATCCATAAGTATTTCACCTATTAAGAACCAGATGCTCAAATAAAGAATTCAAAATGTGCCAATCTCCAAATACAGAATTTAGATCCCTCAACCATTATGAAAGGAAACCGTGCCCATATATCTCTTATCAATCAAAACAAGTGCAACAGTAACTCTCAAGAAAGATAAATTGGGGGTGTCATCTTCTAATAGTGAGAAATTCTTCTCTGAAAGTAAATTATCAGAGAAACGTTTCTCAACTATTGTAGGAAACCAAGCCTAGTTATCACCAATTATCAAGATTTCTTGATCAGAATCCATTAAGAAATATTTCTGAGGGTGCCATCCCAAATACAGTATTCAGATACCTCCACCACTATTGGAGGAATTCGATGTTGGAATATATTTATTTAATATATTTATAGACTAATAATAATTTGGACCGATATGCTAAATAAACATATTCGGTTATTGTCTTAAGGAAGTCCAAATTAAAAGTAGTCGAGTTAATTATTTAATTAACTAAATTGGACTTATGGGTAAAAAGGCGTTATGGGCTCAAGTGTGGTAACCGGGTTGAATTTGGGCACTGTGATGAAGAGGGCCCAAATCTCAACACTTAAGCCTGAATTAATAAATCAGGGATATAAATTGAATTATCAATTTATTGGGTTATGGTCCCGGACACAAGGAAGTAACATAGGATGGGCTTTACAATGTTGGGCTTCACATTGTAAAATCTATAAATAAGGGGCTAGGTTTAGGTATTTCATCACTCTAAACCCTAATCAGAAATACGGCCGCTTCCTTAGTGTCTGGAAACCTTTTCCTTCTTCTCTAACCTGATTCTACAGGTCTCTTAGTTTCATAAACGGAATCGCCAGAGAACGTGGAATCGCTAAAGAACGCAAAAGAACGCTAGAGAATACTAGATGGATAGCAGCAGGCAAACCCGTAAGTATTCTTAATTTTTGTTTCTTCTATAGATGAATCTAACAAAAAGGGTTTTATTATTATTTTCCGCGATTTGTTATATATTATCTGATGCGATTTCGGATTATATATAACAATTGGTATCAGAGCCAAATAAACCCTTTTTGGATTCAGTAGAATAATCAAATTGAGATAGACAAACATGCATATTTTTCTTAATCGTAAAGAATCCATGTCATTGGGATTATGTGTTAATTGAATTGGTAGGGCATGGATTTAGGGATTGTATGAAAAGCATGTTATGTGATTTATTGAAATTGCAATTTTTATAGTTTGGGGATTTTTTTTTTATTTCGGGTAAAATTAGGGTTTATTGATGTCTGGAATTTTTCTCCCAAAATTAGCATCAAATCAACCCTAAAATAACGAATAAAATCAAAATTATTGGGACAGTGGCTCATCGACAGCTTAACCCCTGATGTTAACGCTGATCGAAGACTGTCCGCTGATTATCACGGTAACCGAAAAAAAAAAAAAAAAAAAAAAACTGCTGCAGCAATTTGCAGCTCGTTAGAAATTGCAGGGGCCTGCTGGAAATTATAGCAGGGACCTACTGCAATTTCAACAAGGGTCTGCTGAAAATTACAGCAGGGGCCCGCTGGAAATAACAGCAAGTGTCTGCACTGCACTGCTGTGATTTTTTTTGTTTTTTTTTTTTTTTTTTTTAAAAAAAAATTAATTATTTTTTTTTTTTTCGAAAGTACATATTTTGTTCGGAAATATATATATTGTATGTAAATTATTTCACAAGTATGTTGTGTTTGGCATGCAATTTTTTTTGTATGTTTATTTGTGAATTAAATTGTGTGTGTGTGAATGATTAAATGACGATGCATGATTAAGGTTTCGTAGACCGGTAGGTGAAACTAAGAAATTAATTTAATCGGCCCTCCGGAAGGTTAAAATTAATTTTCTTAAGGATCCTAGGCTTCGAAAAGTTCGGGGATTAATTTAAATTCAAATATTATCGGCCCTCCGGAAGGTTCACGTTTGGGTTTAAATTAATCATGAACGGGAGAAAATTATTGAAAATGGTCTTGGTGCTGATTTTAATTTTAATTAGATGAAATCGGCCCTCCGGAAGGTTTCATCGGTAGTTATGATAAATTAAATTCAGCCTTACAATTTTTTGATTTTAAGTAGGTGAAATCGGCCCTCCGGAAGGTTTCATCGGTACTTAAGAAAATCAAATTATGGTTATTTTAATATATGTAAATGACATCGGCCCTCCGGAAGGTCTCATTGGCAATTAGAAAATTAAAATAATGATCATAGTATTTTTCTCAAACTCATAAAATTTCATGTTAATTTGATTTGCCCTCCGGTATCTATTATCAATGAATTTTATGTTTTACATGTATTTGTCATGTTTATGCACATGTTTTCAGTTATATGTCAAAATGCTAGATGTGCTTTGTGTTGTTTGTTCCTATTATAGTATCCATGGGTTACAATTTTTTGGGGAATCATCCACCGACGTTGGATTGTTCGGATTTCCAATTGTGGAAGCAAGAAATGTTGCTGTTTTTATCTGTACATGATTACGACTATGCACTAATAACTCCCAAACCATCTCCCCTTAGTCCGGAAAGTACACCGGATGAAACTAAGGCTGATGAAAAGTGAGAAATGTCAAATAAGTTATGCATGGCGCTCTTGTTACAGGGAATAGCAGTAGCATTGCGTGGGGCTGTCCCTAAAGGTGTTACCACTGCCTCGGTCTTTCTCACGGAGATTGAGAAAGCCTTTGCAAAAAAAAAAAAAAAAAAAAAAAAAAAAAAAAGTATAATGGCAAAGGTAAAATCCGGGAGCACGTTCTGGGAATGTTGATGATTTGCCAAAAGTTAAAGGCAATCGGTTTAGACTTACCTGAGGAATGCATAGTGGGATTCACATTTCATTCGCTGCCAGACCGGTTTAAGTATTTCCAGTCCACCTATAACTGCATGCGAGAAAAGTGGAATATCAATGAATTGATTTCCCACGCTGCACAGGAGGAGGAAAGACTTAAAGGCACATCGCTTGAGGCTAATGTGATTACATCACCAAATAAGGCAGGACCTAAGCGGAAGGCATATGGCAAATGACCGGGTCAAGGTTCGGTCAACAAGAAAGGTATAAGGCCCTGGACAAGTTCATAACTTTTAAGACCGAGATTGAGAAACAACTTGGTAAAAGCATTAAGACCGTTAGATCTGACCGTGGTGGTGAATACTATGGTAGATATGACGGATCGGGTGAACAACGTCCAGGTTCCTTTGCACAGTACCTAGAGAAGTGTGGAATAGTCCCTCAATACACTATGCCTGGTTCACCTCGCATGAACGGTGTATCTGAGAGACGGAACCGAACACTAAAAGATATGGTTAGAAGCATGATAAGTCACTCATCTCTACCATTATCTCTCTGGGGGGAAGCCATCAAATGTGCCGCTTATATACTCAATCGAGTACCCACAAAGGCTACTGTTAGGACTCCATATGAGCTTTGGAACGGGCGTAAACCTAATTTAAAGCATCTGCATGTGTGGGGTTGTCCAGCTGAGGTGAGGCCTTACAAACCTCAAGAAAAGAAACTGGACCCAAAAACAGTTAGTTGTTTCTTCATAGGTTATTCCGAACATTCTAGAGGGTTTAAGTTTTATGATTCTCTCACTGGTACAATATTTGAGACAGGAACGGTCAAGTTTCTAGAGGATGTTGAGTTTGGGGGGAAGAATAAGGGAACATATGTTGATTTTGAGGAAGAATCCATAAAGATTCATGAAGGTTTTAATAGGGATACTGAGATATCTGAAGATTGGGCGGTAATGCCAATCATTTCGATCCCATTAGAACAAGGTAATCCTCAGATTAACACTGATGCTCCACTTGAGGGTTCTAACCAGGATACATAGATTCGGATAGAACAAGAGGAACCTCAAGATAATCTTCCACAAGGGAATCAAAATGACATCGTTCATAATGATCAAACTCTACCTCCTCAAGAAGTGCAACAAGAGGAAATAATGCCATTAAGAAGGTCCACTAGAGAAAGGAAGAGTATTATAGGTCCAGAATTTATAGTATATCTTCAGGAGCATGATGAGTTATGTGCTGGAACTGTAGATGATCCCTCATCCTACAAACAGGCCATGGCAAGCTCTGAATCTCAAAAGTGGATTGACGCTATGAAAGAAGAGTATAAATCAATGCAGGATAATGCGGTATGGGATCTTGTCCCATTACCTGAAGGGAAAAAGGCAATTGGTTGTAAATGGGTTTACAAAACCAAACGCGATTCCCTGGGTAATGTGGAAAGACATAAAGCACGTCTTGTAGCGAAAGGTTATACTCAGCGTGAAGGGATTGATTTTAAAGAAACTTTCGTTCCAGTATCGACGAAGGATTCCTTTAGAACAATCATGGCATTAGTTGCACATTTTGACCTTGAGCTTCATCAGATGGATGTTAAGACCGCTTTTCTCAATGGTAATATTGAGGAAACGATCTACATGATGTAACCAGAACACTTTGTAGAAAGTAACTCAAAAGATCTGGTTTGCAGACTTAAGAAATCCATTTATGGGCTTAAACAAGCTTCTCGTCAATGGTATCACAAATTCCTTGAGGTGATAGTCGGTTATGACTTTGAGATCAACTCGGTTGAGGATTGTGTTTATCACAAGTTCAGTGGGAGTAATTTTATATTTCTTATATTATATGTGGATGACATATTGCTTGCCTCGAACAATAAGGAATTGTTACACACTACAAAAAGATTTCTATCAGACAAGTTTGATATGAAGGATCTTGGTGATGCCAGTTTTGTGTTAGGAATCCAGATACATCGAGATCGTTCTCGTGGTATTCTTGGATTATCACAAAAAGCATACATTAAAAGTGTGTTACAACGTTACGGATTGGCAGATTGCAAACCCCTAAGTACCCCTATAGCAAAGGGTGACAGACTTAGTCCGAGTCAATGTCCTAAGACAAAACTTGAGATTGAGGAAATGAAAACGGTCCCTTATGCTTCTGCAGTTGGGAGTTTAATGTATGCTCAAGTTTGTACTAGGCTGGACATTGTCTTTGCTGTAAACATGTTGGGGAGATATGTTAGTAACCCAGGAATGGATTACTGGAAAGCAGTTAAAAGAGTACTCCGATATCTGCAAGGAACAAAGGGGCACATGTTGACATATAGGAAGTCGGATAAACTGGAGATCATCGGGTATTCCGACTCAGATTTTGGTGGATGCGCAGACACATTAAAAGTATGTCAGGCAACATATTCTTATTGGCTGGAGGTGCAATATCCTGGAAAAGTGTAAAGCAAACACTTATTGCATCGTCCACCATGGAAGCAGAATTTGTTGCATGCTTTAAGGCATCAAACCATGCACTATGGCTGCGGAATTTTGTTACTGGATTACGCATTGTATAAGGGATAGAAATCCCTATGAGGTTATATTGCGATAACAATTCCGCAGTGCAGTACTCTAACATCAACAGGAGCGCATCTAAATCCAAACACATAGACATAAAGTTTCTGTCTGTTAAAGAAAGAGTACAGATGGGTCAGATAAGTATAGAGCACATCAGTACAAACTCCATGATAGCAGATCCTCTAACAAAGGCGGTTTTGCCTAAGGTTTTCCAGGGACACACCATCAGTATGGGTGTAGTTGATTTAGAGGATTTTTAGTTTCAGTGGGAGAGTTTGTAATAGGATCTGATGTTGTATTTTGCAGTATTGTGCACATTAAAGTTTATTGCAATATATATGCTTGGAAATATTTATTGATATCTGTACTGTATTGGATCTCCAAAAGTAGGAACCATTTAAGAGTAGATATGTACGATTACAAGCCATATTACTCTTAGACCACCCTCCATAATTGGCCCAAGTAATTGATTGATTATGGTAATGTGATTACTGTTGCATCCTATTGTTCACATTACGAGAAAGAGGTCTTTAGTCCTTTATTATTATCAATCATGTACGGGGTTGTACCGTTTGCCCATTGACAATGAATATAGGGATCCCATTAAAGTTGAATATGTATTCTTGAGTAGCATATGACGGTCCAAGTGGGAGATTGTTGGAATATATTTATTTAATATATTTATAGACTAATAATAATTTGGACCGATATGCTAAATAAACATATTCGGTTATTGTCTTAAGGAAGTCCAAATTAAAAGTAGTCGAGTTAATTATTTAATTAACTAAATTGGACTTATGGGTAAAAAGGCGTTATGGGCTCAAGTGTGGTAACCGGGTTGAATTTGGGCACTGTGATGAAGAGGGCCCAAATCTCAACACTTAAGCCTGAATTAATAAATCAGGGATATAAATTGAATTATCAATTTATTGGGTTATGGTCCCGGACACAAGGAAGTAACATAGGATGGGCTTTACAATGTTGGGCTTCACATTGTAAAATCTATAAATAAGGGGCTAGGTTTAGGTATTTCATCACTCTAAACCCTAATCAGAAATACGGCCGCTTCCTTAGTGTCTGGAAACCTTTTCCTTCTTCTCTAACCTGATTCTACAGGTCTCTTAGTTTCATAAACGGAATCGCCAGAGAACGTGGAATCGCTAAAGAACGCAAAAGAACGCTAGAGAATACTAGATGGATAGCAGCAGGCAAACCCGTAAGTATTCTTAATTTTTGTTTCTTCTATAGATGAATCTAACAAAAAGGGTTTTATTATTATTTTCCGCGATTTGTTATATATTATCTGATGCGATTTCGGATTATATATAACATTCGAGCCCAAATATCTCTTATCTATCAAGCTCAGTGCAACAACAAATCTCAAGAAATATTAAATAAGGGTGTCATCTTCTAATAGTGAGAAATTTTCTCTAAACATAAGTTTTCAGAGAAATTCTTCTCAGTTATTGAAGGAAACCGAGCCCATTTGTCTCCAACTTTTAAGCTCTATCGGCTCCAAAACCATAAAAGGATGATAAAAAATCTCTTCAATCTTCTTGCCTACAAAGCAGTCAAATGGATTAATGAAAATGGAAAAACAAGGTATTTAAGCTTGTGAAGAATTCTAGGTTACTTTACTATAATTGAGGTTTTTTTAATCTACCCTTAGCTTGAATTCGCACTTAAAGAGATGAAAACTAACATTATCACTCTAATTAGTGCTTAATTAGAGTATTCTGAGGTAGCAAACTTCGAAATCAAAACTTCAGTATATTCTCTAGTTATTGCAAATCATCTCTGGATTTCTATAGAAGATAAACTCACCAAGGTGTTAGGATTCGTTGAAGAAGAATGAATTACTCTTGCTTTAGAATGAATGGAATCTGCTCTTAAGTAATTGCAAATGTCGGGTTTGTCTTCTGTTAAGAGTAAGGAATTAAAACGACACAAAGAATTAAGGTTTGTCTCTTGATTGTCCGTAAACACAAGTTGGGTCTGTTCCATGGCCCAAATGTAAACAAATATAAGGCCAATTCTTTGAGCCTCTTTTATCTTAATAACAAGTCCCATTAATTTCAAAAATAAAAGTTTTAACAAATTTATATATATATAAAATAATTATATTATAATATATATAATAAAAATTATCTTATAATAGTTATAATAAAAATTATATTATAATATATAATAAAAATTATAATATATTAAAATATCATATAACTAAATATATTAATTTGATTTGATTGAATTTATATATAGATTACTAACCGTTTGAGCCTAAAATAAATATGGCATGTTTTAAATTGTTCAAATTTAGATAAAAAATTTAGTGAACCAATATATAACCAAAGTGATCCCTATATGTGAATTGAATTATTGTAGAGTTTTAAAAAATATGTGAACTTTAATCGGTTCAAATGAAGTTTAAGGGTTGTCATAGTTATACTTGGGCACGGGTTAATTATTTATGAATTGATAATTAAGAAAATTAAACAAGAAAAATTGGTCCAAAAAGAGATTTTCTTAATTAAGTGAATTAGTTGGCAAACTCATACATATAGTTTTTGATATTCTTGCCCAAAAGTATCTTATTATTGTTGTAAGAGACAATAAACATCATCAGGTCGGTTCTTGTTTAAAGAGGCTATAATGAAGAATCAAACATCTCGCAACAACTGTTCTAGTTTTGTTCTTTTTCATTTCTGCATGTGCACCTTATTTGGGAGGATTTCCAGGAGCCGAAGCCAAATTTTGCATTCAGCCCAGCAGCTGCTGTGACTATAAGTGTAGCGAAGATAAATCTCCGTTCTGTCTTGTGTTTGTGTGCGTATGTTATCCCGGAAAAGATAGCTACCAATGTTGAAACCCTACTACACAAGCATCCATTTGATTTCATATTTTAAGAGTTAGAATGGATTTCACATTCACAATTGAATAATTATTAATTTTGGTTTTGGTTAATTTTTTTTTTTATTGTTGTAAGAGTATGTTTTATTATGCTATGTTTATTTGTTAAATACTATATATATATATATATATATATATATATATTACATATTAAGTGATGTTGTGATTATTTGTTGATTGTTGTTTGTTATGTTAGCAAATTCGTATATCTACAAGCCCTAAGGCCAAAACAAACCCATACTTGATGGGAGAAACTTTGAACTATAAAAATAAGATGTGTTATTGCACTTCATGTGACATGATTACAATTTAGCATTAAGGGTCCATGAGCCTAAACCTATGATTGATGTTAGTTCTCATACATAGAAGATATAGTCAAAGGTTTGTAAAAAGTCAAACATGATAAGTTTAGGGATCATGAAGTAAACAATTTCATTCGCATTATGTGGTACAGTTCCTCCTGATATGAGCAATGCAAAATTGTTTGTCGAAGAGGTAGAGAATGTTTTTGCCAAGAAAAATAAAGTAGATATTAAGACATTTCTTATTGAGCTAGCGTCTATGAAGTATCGTGGAAAGTGTATTATTTGTGAGGATATCTTGGAAATGTCAAACATCGCTTCTAAACTGCAAGCACTTAAGATTGACCTTCCGGAAGATATTATGGTAAGCTTTGCTTATTTCCCTCATTTGTATAAGAACTTTAAAACTTCTTATAACTGTCAGCACGGGAAATTAACTCTTAACAAGCTCATATCTCAAGCAAGGCAATAGGTGGAAAATGTGAAATAAGAATGTCTAGAAGTGTAATGAAAGCCAAAGATATTTTTCCTCCTTTATAGTGAAGTGTGCATGCATCCGATTCGGGTCAAAAGAAGCATAAGGGTACATCTCATAAAGGGGGTTGCTTCCATTGTAAGAAATCGAGGCACTTTCAGAAAGCATGTTCAAAATAAAAGGGCTACGATGAAAGCCAAAGGTATTTTCCTTTTATATTTTGTTCTCATATTAATTTAGTTTTAGCGTTGATAAATACTTTATGGGTTCATACAACAGTACTCACTCATGTTTGTATTTCTTTGCAGGATATGATAAGAAACCAAAGCCTGACTGATCGTGAAACATCCATCTATAAAGTTGATGGCATTACATGTTTAGTTTATTCTATTTTTTTATCGCTTACCGGTGGATATTTTTTTTATATAAAATAAGTTTTGTATGTACCTTATTTTAAAGGGAACCTTATTTTTCTTCGTTCTTTGACAAATTAAATTACTTATGTTGTTGGTTTTGAAAAGTTAATAAAAAATGATAACCTGTATTTGTTGGATACTATAAAGGATAAAAAAAGAGATAATGAATGTAGATGCACCTTGAAAACTAAATTGTAAACTAGAAAATTTAGAAAAATCTTGGCACAAACGATTGGGTCACATTTCTAGAAATAGAATTGAAAAGCTTGTTTCGAAAGGTTTATTAATTGGGCTGTATTTTTCGAACTTCAGTGTGTGCGTCAAATTTATAAAATGAAACATACCAAGGTGAAAAGATTAGATGCACAAAGAGAGAAATGAGTCTCGGACTTAATACATACAGACATCCGCAGGTCGTTCCCTACAATATCATGGAATGGCTTATGATATTTCATATTGGTCATTAACAATTTTTCTTGTTACATGTATATTTTTATTCACGGAAAGTCATAGGCCATTGAAAGGTTCAAATTATTTAAGACTGAGGGTGAAAACAGCTTGGTAAAGATATTAAGTGCGTCAGACCGGACGGTGGTGGTGAATACTATGAGAGATACGACGGTTTATGTGAATAACATCATGGTCCCTCAATATATGATGTCGGATTCGTCTAGCATGAATGGAGTATAAGATATACAAAACCATACGTTGAAAGATATGGTAAAAATTATGATTAGTCACTAAACATTACATATATTACTCTAGAGAGATGCAATAAATGTGCAACTTACCTTCTTAATAAAGTTTCAACGAAAGAAACTAATAAGACACTATATGAACTTTGGGTTGGGTGTAAACCTAGTTCAAAATATTTACATGTTTGGGGATGTGCGGGTAAAGTGAAGCCTTATAGGCCGAATGAAAATAAATTAGACTTCAAAATGGTTAGTAATTATTTCATCGGATATCCCAAACACACTAGGGGTTTTAAGGTTTATAATCAATCCTACTAAGAATATATTTAGGACACGTAAAACAAAATTCTTTGAGGATATAGAGTTTGGGGAAGAGTGTAGAAAAAAATATTCATTATAACGAAGAATTTGTAGAGATTAATTAAGGTTTTAAGAATAATACTTCTGTATGAGATGATGATATGGTATTTAGAAGACCAATCGTCACTTCAGATTCGTTGGAACATATAGATACTCAATATGATGTTAATCTTCTACCTGTAGATGTTATTTCGATCGAACAAAATGACGTTGTTCCAATGAAGCAAAATGAAGTTGTTCAAGAATATCAAACTTCACCTCATCAAGAAGTTTAAGCAAACTGAAGAAATAATACATTTGCAGAAATCTACTAGATAAATGAAAAGCGTTATATCTTCAGAATATATAATGTATCTTCAAGAGAATGGGGGATTTTATGGCATAATATAAAATGATCCTTGAAGTGTTCTTGAAGCCATGAAAAAATATGATTCTTAGTTGTGGATTAAAGCAATGAAAAAAGAGTTTAAATTGATGTAAGATAATACAGTATGGGAGCTTGTTCCATTACCTGAAGAAAAGAAGCCAATTGGTTGTAAATTGATATTTAAAACCAAATGATATTTTAAGGGTAATGTTGAAAAGTATAAAACATGTCTTGTAGCTAAGGGTTTTACTCAACATGAAAGGATTGACTTTAAAGAAACCTTCTATTCGGTTTAATCGAAGGAGTATTTACGAATAATCAAAGTATTAGTTGCACATTTCGACCTTGAGCTCCATCAAATGGATGTAAATATCGTTTTTATTAATGGATAAATTGAGGAAATGATCTATATAGTGCAACCTAAAAACTTGTCTCCGGTGATCCGACTAGATATACAAACTAAAAAAACGTTAAAGTTATTGTTTTATTTGGTTTCGAGATAAACTTAATAGGGGATTATGTGTATCAAACGTTTAGTGGGATTAAATTCATGTTTTTAATGTTGTATGTTGATGACATATTATTGACCATAAATGATAAGAAATTGTTACATACGATAAAATAATTTATTCTGAATAAATTTGATATGAAAGATCTTGGTGATGTATATTTCTTTATAAGAATTCAAATTCATAGCAATCGATCTCGTGAAGTTTTGAGTTTATCACAAAAAGAGTATATTGAGAGTATGTTGCAAAATTATGGGATGATTAACTGTATCGAAAGGTGCAAAGTTTAGCCTTAAGCAATGTTCAAAGAAATAATGTTTAGATTGAGGATGCAAAATATTCCATATGATTATGTTGTTGGAATTCTAATGAATGCTCAAGTCTGTGTATGAAAAAATATTACTTTGGTGGTGAGTGTGTTAGGGAGATACGTATATAATCCGAGGATGGAACATTGAAAAGCTTTCAAAAAATTTCTTCGATATTTGCAACAAATAAAGCATCATATGATAATCGCACAATTAAGATTATAATGCAAACATACTTATATACAAGTATTCAATATGCACCATGATAGATCCACATAATTGCTTATTGCAATATCGTGATTGCTGATGCATTTATTTGCAGTTTTTAATGCATTGACGATGAATTTAGTCATATGTTCTTAAGGGACATTTACGAGAGTATTAAGGCTATCTAAGTGATGATATAAATTAAGAACGTTCATTAAGTTGATACAACATATAGTAGCATATGATGATCCACGTGGGAGATTGGTAGAATTTCTCCTTGAACTGGACCGTCACATGTTTTATCCATGTACCAGACAATCATCAATATTAGACCAATAAAAGTAATCATAACAGAATAACGTAGTTGTAGATAAAATATGTATTATAGAGGTAATTGTATAGATACCAGTTTTAATTCCGAATACTATGAAGGATTGAATTCAAAAATAAACAAATTAACCAAAACGTAAAGTTTTAAGATTATTTTGTAAGACAAAATAATACCGAATTATGGTTCATATGAGTGAAAATTTAATAACGGTTTATCTTCATTTAATTTATAAGTTTCAATTTTGAATTTGAAATTCAAAATTCATAATCTATAATATTAAGTAATTTTTGTGTAAGTACTTACAATTTATAAAATGAAAAACCGTTTTTTTAATTTTCAATTTAAGAAATGAGTTTCTAACTTTTGAAGGATTAATGTCTCAAATACATAGAGAAAAACACCTTCAACAAATATATATTGATTTTTCCTTCGCAATCAATTATAAGAAAAATGGTTTTGGTTATCATTTCTTAGAAAGCCAATAACTAGTAGCAAATGATCAACGATTAGCTTCGTAAAGTTTAAAAATATGAAAATCAAAACACAGCTTCATCATGTAAGTCATTTCAACATTGTTATATGATTAATTAAACTCATGGATTTTTTTAAGTTGAATTAGAAATCTGAAAGAAATATCTAACGGTTGGATTATATCTTTTGAGTCATTTGTTAAGAAAGGATAAATGATAGATTGGAGGTGTTCATTATACATTAGAGCAGTAACTGGGTGGCCATACCTTGAACCCAAGCAATCCTCTTTACTTTTTATATTTTTTGAATTTTTTTAGGATTCAGGTTAGATGATTTATTGAACTTTTATTTTGAAAGTTGACGAAACAACGCTGTTTAATGTTTTGTATAGAAAAACAAATAGTACTCTTATAAAAAAAAAAGCTAAACTGCAAAAACTTATGTTTGGATATTAATTTTTCAGAAGTATCCTTACGGTAAATTGTATTTGGAGTGTGAGTAACTGTGAGAACCTCTTTCACGAGATTTGAGGGAGAGGGTTAACAATGATAGTAATCTATAATTTTAACAGAAACCATGGTGGAGACTTTGTTTGATAGTTGGAGTGAAAAGGTTGAATACTTCCAAAAGTTGAGTTTTGCTTGAGGAAAGAAGGGATACCATTTTTTGTGGATATGTGCCCAATATGTTTTATCAGCTAGAACGACCTAGTATAAAGTAAGACTTCAATTTGATGATTAAAGAAAAAACACAAAAGCAATGAACCAATATAAAATGTATCCCGTTTGTTATCTAATATTTTCATAATATCTCAAATATCCTGCTTCATCACCAACCACGGGTTATTACCGTTCGAAAAGATTTCAGTATTTTCAAAATAACCCGTGGGATCGTAAAATAAACATAAACATAAAATACAAAAACTGAAATTTGTTGAGACCTCGGCTTACCAGCTTGTGTTGACCAACCGAAAAAAATATAAAAACTTACAAGAAAACCACAACCGCAGAAGATGGAAAATAATATTTCTCGACTTAAAGACGCTGATCGAAATACAACCCATAATCTACCGGAAAATAGACAATAAAAAAATAGGAAAATGAATAAAAATAAATAAGAAAACTGGAAGGGCATGGTTAAAATCGAGATAAAGATCATAAAGCTTTTAGTGTGGATTTGGAAGTGAAAAAAACAATAACAACAAAAAGAACTTATAACGGCTTCAAAATCATTATTTTTTAAAATGGTTCTAACTTTTGTACGTGCAAATGCAAAAAAAAAAATTATAATAATCGATGAAAAAAATAAATTAATTTTGATCGATGATAGCTTATATAACACCACTAGCAATATTTCGAGTATAATGTTTGTCCATCGCTTTAACAATCGAAGTTTCACATTTTACTCATATGATTTTTTCTCATGTATGTGTTTGCTTTATCTTGTGACTCTCGTTAAATTAGGGTCCATAAAGATAAGTAATCCTAAAATTTTGACCAAATTTAAAGCTTATCAAAAAGTATATTTTTATCCCTGCTAGGGTGGATCTTCTCAACCGTTGGGGGTTCTTTATCAGATGAATATAGGTAGACCGATGGGTGAGAATGTTTCATCCGACGGATGAAAAAACGGCCCCAAAAGTAAAATAAAAAAAAGTTTAAAAATGCTCTAATTTTGGAGATGGTTAACATTTTTTTACTGTAATTAGTCAAAGATTTATCTTGCAAAATTTATATATGTCACTTTTTAATATTATTAGATTAAACGCGTTTTGTAAAGAACAAACAAAAAATAAAAATAAAAATAAAAAGTAAATAAAGACTAATAAATAAAAAAGAAAAGTACCCATAAATACCTATTCAAGTATGTGATATCAAAGTGGTACCCACTTTTAGCCTAGTTTCATAAAATACCTAGAATATTAATTTGGAAAAAAATACCCTCTAGGGTATAAAAGGGCCAATTTGGTTAGAACCCACTTTTTTCATCTCATAAGCCTGACTTTTGGGTTACCATTCCCTCCATTTTCACTTTTCTAATTTTGAAGAGAGAGAAACACGAAACCTAAGATTGAACCAGAAACCCACCTTCAACACAACCGTGAACTAAGCTTTTCGGCGATGATAACACTTTCTGACTCCGATCATCGGTGAGAAGACGACGTTGTCGGCATCATCTACATTCCAATATACTTTTTGACGCCGTTTTACTCTTACAGGTTAGTTTTCTTCTCCGGTGGTGCTTTTCTGGCCGGACGAGACACTGTAACGTCGATAAGTACTGTTTTGAGTGTTATTTGGGTTTCGAAAACACATAATGGACAGTAATCCTCTCTCATGTACATGTTTTCTTGATTTCGGCAATTCTATATAGTTCAGTTTGTATATATTTGAGATATCGTTGTTTTTTTAAAATTTCCTGTGTTAATGAAGGGTTGAAGATGTTTGTGTGAGACTGTAGGTGTTATGTTAGTGTCGATGTTGATATCGGAGCAGGCCGACAGAGCAGAATGTCGTTAATTGATGGTTTTACATGAATCTCTACCACGCCGTGATATGTTGGCCATATCTAGCAATGTCTGCAGTTCAGCAAGTATTGGCAGAATATGTACAGCAATGCATGCAATGTTGTACATTTCTAGCAATGTATGCAATATGTGTTGCAATGTCTAGAAATGTTTGTATTATGTCTACACTAACATGCAATATGTCTAGCAATGTTTGCACTGAATGTGTAATATGTCTAGCAATATGTGTAAGTTTGTTGATGTTTTTGTTTGGTTAGTGAAACCCGATGAGTGATTGGTTGGTAATGTCTAGGATTGTGGAAAGTTGTTTATGTTATGTTGGGGTGATTGCGATATATGTTACTACTGCGATATAAGGATTATGATTAAATTGACTAGAAATTGTGATATATGCAAGCAACCATGACTGCTAAGACGAAATATACTAACATCAGAACACATAGAAGTTGCGAGAGACACCATGTTCTATACGTTTTTGAAAACATCGTTCGACGTAAGGAACGAGAATCTGAAGCTGAAAAAGTTTGGTGAGACTAAAAAATCATAAAGGAGAAGAAAATGTCCAATGTCATCTTGAAAGTGTGGAATCAAATGATGTTGGCAAAAACAGAAGTAGCATTCAACGATTATCGGTCTGAATTGCACCGTGACTTCAAAGATTATCCGAAAGTAATTGAGTATATCGAAAGTTGGTTAGGGCCTTATAATGATAAGTTCAACTACATTCAACTACATATCTACACAGAATTAGTCAAAAATAAAATCAACTACATATCTAGTAGTTAAAGAAATGTCATCTATTATCCTCTAATATCAGTGATATATTTATTGTACCAAATAATATGTATAAAGGTCTAACATTCATCAATAAAACTAACATATTTTTCACTATTACTATTGTTATTGCTATTGCTTTCTACTTTACTTTATTCGTCTCCAATATTGTTCCATATTTAACCTAATTTATTCATAGTTCCTTACCGCTTCAGCTAAGCGTAGAAATCTAAATTTATCGACCATAATTGGCGTCACTTGTGGGAATCTAATTTTTTTGTTCCTGTTAAGCTCAAAACAATTCCAAAAACCAGAAGAAAAAATATGTTGAATATTATTGAAAGCAATGATCTATCATTCGATGAGGATATTTAGATGGGGCATCCACCTAATGAACTACCAAATACCCCCATGTTTGAGGCCCCAACAATAAAAAAGGATTTGACAGTACCTCTAACTGAGATCCAGTTTCTAGCTCAGCAATTGAGGAATAAATAAGAATTTTTTTTACAATTGCAGGAACGTCTGCTGTCGCAAGCTCCCAAACTAAATTCTGTCATATAGACAGTCGACACAATGAATGAAAAAAAATGAGATTATCCTACCCAAATAATACTGCATGGAAAATTTGAAAAAGAAACTCGGGAAAATGAGAAGAACTACATGGGAGCACAGAAAGGAGAAAAATAAATTATGATCGAGAATCCAATGTTAAAGATCACAGGGAATAAAATGTTGCATGAACAAAAGAATAAGAAGAACTCTAATGTCTAATTATGACAGAAATGAGAGGAGTGGATTAGAGCCCTTGGGGAAAAGGAAAAATAAGACCTAATATTGCAATAAATCACGAATACGGGGACAATACCAATGATGGGAACAACGTCGGGATGCGTTCCGCTACCACCTAGATTTATGCCTCTAGCGGGCTATCCTCCATACCTAGACTACATAGCAGTTAATTATCAAAGCCAAGGTGTTGCACCAGGTATGCCAAAAGCAGTAAAGAATTTCCACCATGATATCCGTAAAATCCTACCTAAGGAAAATAACAATATTAGATACATGGATTGAGGTGTGACATCCTACAATGACAACCAGAGTACATAACCCTAGATCCATAAAACTAGGCGAACATGCCAAAACAAAATACTAAATCTATGGGCACAAAATGGGAAGGGTTAGGGTTCCAACATGTTTACCCGTTCATGCATGGTCTAAATGACTATTGTGATAGAAAAATCACCTCTAGAAGAAAATTGTCTCCATCAGCCCAAGAAATATTATTTTGAGTCATGCCACCACTCTATGATAACTACAAAATGGAAAAATATAATGGCAAACAAAATCTAGAGTACCACATGCATCAATTTAACAACGAAGTGCTAAAATATGAAGCTGACGATGAAATAAAGTGTTAATCCATTGTCATGACCCTAAGGGGGACGCCAATGCAAGGGTTCAATAATCTCTCGACATATTGTGAATCGTATTTAAGAATCACCTTATGGGCTAAAATATATTAAAAGAGATGATTCCATTGGAAATAAAGGACTATACTAAAATATTTGTTGAAATAAAATTACATTTATAATATTATCACGATTTAGTAGTTGTAACAGCATTTAGACAATGAGCAAGAGAAGGAAACTATCTGATGTAATTATGAAAAATAAGGAACTAAACTTTGGAGATCTATTGGTTCAGTCGAAACGATTCATTAATAGGAATGAAGTGGCTAGAGCAAATAAACTAGAAAATACTAAAATCCAACCTAAGGTGTTTTGGCAAGCAAAATATCTATTGTGGAGCAAATAATCATAAAATGTGAAAAGTTGAGAAGCAATTATGCTCGTCTTCAATGAGGAAAAGATTGAATCAGTCACAAAGAGGAAATTCAAAAGTTACCTACAAGGATGGAAGCAACAAAAGAACAAATCGGCCATCACGGGGACCATTTACATAATAAACATATTCACCATCAACTGTCTATAAAAAAACAAAAGATTCTATAAAATACAGTATAGCTGGAAATTTGTTCGGACCAAAGATTGTTGGGTTTTGCAAGACCGAACCCAAGTCTTGATAGACGAAGGAAAATTGAATGGATTCATAAAAAAAACAAAGGTGGAACTAGGACATGATTCTAGGCATGCCACAAAACGAGAATTATATATAAATGCGAGTACCGTGGCCACACCAGAACACGAAGAGGACTAAATGGACCTAGATCCTAACATAAAAACAATTAGAGTGATTGTCGGAGGAGACCCATTCTCTGGAATAACAAAAAGATCAACGAAAAAGTATGATGTGAAATTAAAATAGTATGTTAAGAGAAAACATCCCCACACTTGTATAAAAAATTGTACCCAGACATATACTTCATAGATGATGATTTAAGAGGAATTCGATCTCCCCATAGTGATATAGTACTAATAACAGTAGAGTTGGCCGACATGAAGATCAAAAGGTAGTGATTGATACTGACATATCGACTAATATCTTATATCAAGAAACATGCGACAGAATGAGAGGGACACCGATGCTAATCCAAAGTCAGAGAGTCTTGAGAAGGTACACGGTTCAAACATTGTATTCCTAATAAATTAACGTTGGATGTGGCCCTTGGAAAATAAGAATTCCGGAAAAAAAGGTAACATGTCTTTTTATGGTGGTAGATGCACTATATTCATATGAAATAATATTAGGCCGACCTTGGTTAGACAAATGCATGTTTTACGGTATACAATCCATAAATGTATAAAATATAACATCAACGGTAAAGTGGCCATAATAAGAGAAAACCAAAACAATAAGCAAGGAATATTATGCAGTATTCTTGGCTCTCAAATCATAAGAACAAAATAACGAGGTGGTATTCTTGGGGGAGGCAGATGGCCTCATAGAAGGTCCTCAGCTAGTGCAGCTAGGAGAAAAAGCAGAAGAAGTTATCATGGAACAAGGGAAAATCCTGAAGATTGGAAGAAACATATCCATTGATCTCAAGTACAATTTTTTTTAAAAATATTATTTAGATATGTTTGTGTAGAGTACATTATATATAACATGAGTCCCATTTAAACTTATATTTCACTAATTTAATATCAATAATAATTTTCTACCAAGATTATAAAAACAATATGCTCAACAAAACAATGAGGCAATAATCACTTAGAGAGATAGATTGATAGATGCAATACATATAAGAGAGTCTCATTATCCACACAATACATATAAGAGAGTCTCATTACCCAATGTGGATAATGAGAAATGAAGAATGTGCATGGACTTTACAGACTTAAACAAGGCATACCTGAATGACCCATTTCCACTTTTAAGAATTGATCATCTTGTAGATCTAACATTAGGAAAAAATATTATCTATTATGGATGCTTTCGTATGATACAATCAAATCCAGATAAAAAAAATAAGACCAAGAACATACAACGTTCATTATTAAAAGAGGACTACATTTCTATAAAGTAATGATTTCAGATTAAAATTATGAGAAAAACCTATCAAATGTTGTTAAATAAAATCGTCGCAACTCGGATTAGTGGAAATATGCAAGTTTATATTGACGACATATTGGTAACGAGCCTAGATCAAGAAGACCATCTGGCACACCTTGTCAAAAAATTCGGCAACCTCAAACGTATGAATCTAAAATTGAATCCATAAGAAAGAAATTTTCAGTGTTTGATCCGGAATATTCCTAGGATATATGGTGAACAAAAAGGAATTAAAGCAGATCAAATCCATCTTGCCAACGTAACATTGATAGAGGCTCCAAGAAATATAATATGAGTTGAAATTGTAACGGGAATGTTAGAACCACTTAATAGGTTCTTGTCACAGTCTTCGAATAAATGTTGATCGTTCTTCCAAGTGATAAAAGAAGCATGGAAATTTCAATAAACTCCAAAATGAGATGAGGAATTTAATAACATTAAAAATTATGGGTCTCTCAGAAAATATTAACGAAGCCAAAGCAAGAAGAAAGCTTGTACTTGTACATGAAAGTCTTAGATTATGTATTTAGTGCAATGCTAATTAGGGAGGAAAGAAGGGAGTCCAAATTCATATACTATGTAGTAAATCTTTACTACCAATAGAAACAAGATAATTACAATTATAAAAAATAGCTCTAGCATTGGTAGTAGCAGCTAGGAAAATGAGACCATATTTCCAAACACACACTATAATTTTACAAACGGATTCCTCTTATAAATTATATATCAAAATCTCGATGCCTCCGAAAGATTGACCAAATGGTCAATAGTACTAGGGAATTAAAATACAAATTTTGAACCTAGAAAGACAATAAAGGCCAATACATTAGACGACTTTTTAACAGAGTTTTGAATCGAGTGACCAATCACAATAAATGACGAGTCAGAAAACTATTTGAGAGTCAGGATCGAGTGAGGAAGTAATAATCAAGGTTCATTAGTAATAATCCAACTTATTTACCTAGCTAGATATATCTTAAACTAATCCATTTGGTTCGGATTCCCAACATCAAATAATAAAGCAGAATACAAAGTTACCATCGCATGACTTCTATTAGCAAAAAAGACATTATTTATGACCGACATTTAAGTAGTAGTTAGTCAAATAACAAGACATGCCGAAGTAAAAAGGAATAATATAATCCAATATCTAAAACTACAGCGCTTCGCTTCTCAATTTGATCATGTCGAATTTAAAGAAGTGTCAAGAGCACAAAATGTAATCATCGATGCACTTTTTTTCAACATGTGCATCTTCAGCATCATGAGTAATATTATAAGAAAAACCCTCAAACACACTGCCGAATTATTTATTGTCAACCTTCATATCCGAATGAGTAATAATAATCGAAGGAGATGAAGAAGGAGATGAAGAGGAAGAAGATTGTCGAACACCAATAAAATGGTATTTCATACAAGGAATACTACCCAAAAAGAAGAAGGGATGGTAGAAAAAAATATATACGCAAGGTACGTAACATTGTACAAAAGATGATTATCATAAATCTTACTAAGGTGTCTAGGTATTTACAAAAAAAACTTCGTAATTAAAGAATTACATGAGGGAGAAGGCGACACTCATTGCAGGTAGAAAGCCTTATACAAAATAATATTACTTCAAGGCTATTATTGGCTAATAATGATGAAGAATATACATTAAAAATTAAAGACATGTGACACACGCCATGAATTTTTCAATTCAATCCAACTTCCAATAGTATTATTAGAAACAGTAGCATAGACATTTCTATTCGATATATGAGGTATGAATATCATGGGACTATTCCTGATGGTGCCTAGAGGAAGAATATATCTAATCTTTTTCATAAACTATTTTTCCAAATAAGTGGAAGCACAAGCAGTGGAAAATATCACGACACCAGATGTAATAATGTTTTTAAAAGTGAGTATATATTGCAGGTACGGGGTTCCGAGATTTATCACTATTGATAATGGAACACAATTTCAACATGATAGCATCACAAATACTATAAAAAAATTAAACAAATATTTATTTCTTTTTTCCACCCTCAAACCAATAGAAAAGTCAAAGTGACTAATAGAACAATAATCGAGGGTATCAAAAAGATATTGGAAGAAACACCACGAAATTGGCCAGATACCTTACAGTAAGTGTTATGGTTATACCGAACAACACTTAAAACTGCATCAGAAGAAAAATCATTTGTCATAATATATGGAATGGAGACAGTAATGCCAATAGAAATATGCATGCCATCATACAAGATTCCAATATATGATGAATCAAATAATTATCAAAACAGAATTGCGATAGTAGATCTCATTGTAGAAAGAAGGTTCAAAGCATACCTATTTTCCGAACATCACAAGGCACCAATCAGTAATATATATAATTAGAAAGTTCGGTTAAGAATTTTTCAACTAGGAGACAGAGTGTTAAGAAAAATATTTTGACATATATAAGAAAAGAGAGTTGGAAAACTATGCCCAACATGGGAATGACTATTTACGGTCGAAGCAAAAATAAATCCATGAGCTTATATGTTGTTGGATGAAACTAGAAACTAAGTCAGGTACCGCTGAGGTATAGAACATTTGGAACTCTACCATAATCATGGGACTAAAAAGGCTTATAACTTACTACTCATGTAAATCACATTTATTTAACTATGTAGATGTAATCTTTCCTCTCTTGGTGGTACGATAAGGTTTTAAGGAGGTATTTAACATTAATACACTTTTAATGCCAAAAATATAGTTTTTTTATTATTTATGGTGTGGATAAAAGTAGCCTGAGGGTAGGCTGGTAATTTCAAGTGGAGTTTCAAAACGGTGTAAGGGTGTTTCAGGATGGTGTGAAGGTGTTTCAAGGTGTTTCAAGGTGGAGAGAGAATTGAGAAGCTTGGCAGCAGTAAATTTTGTTACCCATAGTTAATGCTGGTGGTTGGGTATTTATAGTGTGATATTTGGGCCCTTATGGGCTTTCGGGTCATGTTTAATGGACCCGGGTCATGTTTAAAGACCCATGAGTTTTAAGCAGATGGGCAGGTAGCTTAGTCAGATAGTGTTTAGGTTTTTTAGTACTTTAGTCATAGTTCGAACTGCCTTAGGCTTGCAGTGTTCGAAGTCATCTGCCCGGTTCAAAAGTCCTGTCCGAATTAAGTTCTTGGAGCCTGTCCGGTTCACAGAGAGATTTACTTTGGGCTGCCCTTCCGGGGAGCACTTCGAATTCGGACTCATCAATTTATATAACATAAAGTAACATACGAATCATCAATCCAAAAATAGATAACAAAACAAAAGATAACCACGAGTCATCAATCTAGAAAAATAGATAGTAAAAAAATCTCACTAGGAGTCATAAATCCAAAGTGCATAATAAAAAAAGACGGATGACCAGGAGTCCATACGCAGAAATAAGCTACATATTCTTACAAAGAAAGGAAAATCCATACGAGAGAGTCATGCATCTTAACACACTTGACAAATTCGAAAAAAAAATCTAAATACATAAGTAAAGTGTTATACAAACAATTCTCAGTCGCAAAATATGTCATAGATACAACGACTCATTTATGATACTCGCAAAAATAGAATAAAAAAGTCTAACAAGAATATATTATTAAAACTAGCAATTACAAAAAAAAACTTGAAAAAAAGTTACAATTTGTACAAAACTTCAAAGGGAGCAATAATTTATGAAGTAACAGTCGTGGACACAGTTCCACGCTCAGTTATAGCGTCAATAATTGAGGTAAATCTGCTTCAGACACGTCTTTATTTACACCACTCCATGTGCCATCTTCTCCATAGTCAGAAATAATATAATATGTACTCCTCTTTTTCTTAATATCTTCAAGCACATCACAAAGTTTCTTCCCCTTGTCAATTTATCCTAAAAAATAAGAATAAAGTCAGAAGATTTATCAGTCCAAATAACATCATTTGGCCACCGTTCTTCAAGAATGTTATACCAAAAAATAATCAAGATTTATCTCGGGATGATCCTCGTGCATATCTAATACTAATCTGGAACGACCTTCCGTAACAGTCCATTGGACAGGGGAAATCATAACATATTTATACTTATCAAAATCAATAAAATAAGCTTTATGCTGAGCCGCAAGTTACTTCAGCACAATAATATACGTAGCTGATATAGAATCCAACTGATTTTGCATTTCTTGCAACTTTAAAGTAGCAATACTTACCTCGGGTCTTGCATTCAGAAGCATCTTTTGAAAATCCTCTCACATATTCTAAAAAGTAGAAACCTTATCTTGCAGGGTTGACAAATCGTTTTTATATTGTGACAACACAAGAGAATTATCTTTTTAAACAATACCTTAAGATTCCAACTATAGGATAAAAACTTTTACTTCTCTTGGTTGTCATTCAACATCGCTTGTAATTACTTCTCCCTCTCGACACTAGATTCATGAGCAACTTTCAAGTTAGTTCATTCATCAATAAGATGGAAAGCACCATTGAGAAGGGTACGAATAACTGATAACTGAGCCGAATGGGTCATTTGGGCATGATAATACATAGTCAAACAATTAAAAGTGAGTTGTAAAAAAATATATAATATAAATCTAAAAGACAAGATATAAGCAAAATAGATGATGAAAAATAATTACCTTAAAGTCAAGGCCCAAATGACACACGACTAAATCCAAAGAAGAAAGTTGAACAAGCAAAGATTTGTGGTCCACCAAAGAACCAAACTGAGTAACCATCTCAAGAATCTGATTAATCAGAAAATTTAAAGAAGAGAAAGCAGAAGCTTCACCAAAAAAAACTTGAATAAAAAGGAATGCTTGGAAACAAGTCACCAACATAAGTGACACTACCATTAGATGTCAATGGAAGAACAATATGAAACGGAAAGGAAGAATTGCCACAAAGAAGCAAACAATCAAATGTCACTACTAAACAATCACCATCACATTACGAGAGTATATAAACATCTTCATTCACAACAATCTCATGTTCAGTTTTTTCGGTGAACAAAGTATTGTAGGTTCGTTTCTATTATTATCGTTATCTTTGGAAACAACAATAGTTTTTCTATTACCAGCTTCCGTCGAATATAAGATAGAAGATTCATTATCAACAAGAGGAACTCATTTAGAAGCAGGCTTAACTACTCAGTATTTGTCGCATTTAGAACGTAAGAAAAACTATGAATGTTTATTAACAAGAAACTTAGGGTTGGAAACTCTCATGCCCAAAGCATCAGATGACCCAAAACTATCACATGGGCATACGACTTTCCTTAAACCATTGTCAAAAGATGAAGAATAATAAAAAATAGATGCGAATGTTATAGGAGATAACATAGGGATGGCTGGAGGAGTTGAAGAAACCAAGGGAGTAGAATAAATGTCTAGCTTATTCACTGAATAGTGCAAATGTACACAATTTCAAAAATAAAGCTACATTAATAATAGAGGAATATGGTATAAAATACATGAAATACCTAAGTGTTTACGCCTCTTAGGAGGAAGACAACTTTTTTTCTCATCATATTTATCTTTTTTGCAAATAGAAGCCAACACATTGGCCTCCAGAAATAATATTGGAAAAACCAGGTGATGCTTTCTCCAAATTATGCACTTTAGATTGGAAAACCTTTTCTCTTAATAGACTTGAAAACTTCTCTTTCTTTGGGAAAGAAACAACATAAATATTTCCCTTGGCATCCTTGATGGGCCATAATTTGGCCAATACAAAGTGTTCGAACACCATTATGGAAGAACATAAAAATGAAAACTTCCTTGCTTATTTCGTCATTTCACCATATCTCCAACATATAGCCTCTAGTAGCAGATCATCAAAGAGGAGATTGATAGTAGGAGCTGAAATACAAAAACAGACTTACCAATAGTCACCAAATTTATATTCCTTAAATAAAAGAGATTTGGGGAAATTAGTACTCATAATTAGCATTCCAAAAAAGGTTAATAGGTTCTTGGTTATTCTCAAGCTAGGTGGCCCAACTTTCCGTCTAATTTTTCATGACTCTGGGAAGATCACTAATGACCTGGGAGAACAAAAAAGCACCAACATAAAATAAAAGACTCTTCTCTCGACCCAAAACGAAATAGCGATCAAGGTTTCCTTAATAAAAAAGAATTTAAATATATTTCTCGACAAAATAAGAGTCGAAAGAGACAAGGACCAAAATTATAGACTCAATTCACTTGAGAAAATTTTGCTCAACTAAAAAATTTAACAATATCACTGTCTAGGGGAAATAGATCCCATGATCAACAAAATAAAAAAAAACCTCATCTTCATGAGCACAGGCGGAGCTGCAGTGGGCTCTGCGGGTGCCCAGGAACCCACAGAGTTATATTATATATTATAATAGCCATACCAAAACACTAAAGTTCTCCTATCTCAGTGGAAAAACCTGAGGTAGATACGCAGTGGTCTTGTGTTCCACCCTCAGGTGGAACGCAAATAAGTTTAATATATATTTATTTTTTTACTCTTTAATATATTATATATTTAATTCTTTACTCTTTAATATATTATATATTTAACTTTTTACTTTTTAATATATTATATATTTAACTTTTTACTCTTTAATATATATTTAATTCTTTAATATATATTTAATTTATATTTTGCAAATAAGTTTAATATATATTTATTTTTTTACTCTTTAATATATTATATATTTAATTCTTTACTCTTTAATATATTATATATTTAACTTTTTACTTTTTAATATATTATATATTTAACTTTTTACTCTTTAATATATATTTAATTCTTTAATATATATTTTTTTTATATTTTTTTTAATATATTATATATTTAACTCTTTACTCTTTAATATATATTTAAACATATATTTAATTCTTTACTCTTTAATATATTATATATTTAACTTTTTACTCTTTAATATATATTTAATTCTTTACTCTTTAATTTTTTACTAGGTACCATTGATAAAATGAGCGTATTCTTTAACTAGATTAATATATCTAATATATCCAATGTTAAAATAGAAAATGAATAATTTAGTCTAAAACATTTAAATGGAAATACTCTTTTTAATATATATTTAATTTTGTATTTTTTAATATATATTTAAATTTTGATAATAATCTTATAATTTGGTACGATTGAATGTTAAGTCTAAAACACTTAGACAATATATGCCTTGGAAAATTCAAAGAATTGTTTTTAATTTTTTATATGTATACTGTTTTTTTGCTTTTAACAATAACCTAATTCCAACACTAGCTAAGTAAGTTAAATTCGAGTAAATTAAAATTCGAAAATCAAAGGAAGGAATTTTTTTTTACTCCAACACTTTCAAGAACATTGACTATAGCATAGATTTGTCGTCTCTAGACTCCTACAGATCTTAAGACAATGAAATACGTGTCAAGATACACACACAGTATACGAAGATAAATAAAAAAAACTAACATAAAAAACCTAAATATGAGGCAGCATCGTCAAGCCGGATAACCTTGGTGTGCTCATTATTATAGATTGACAAAATACCGAAGAAAATAACCAATAAATAAGGGATTCATAAATATAAAAACAGTAGTTAACCAAACAAACCAAAAAAAATCATACATAGTGCAAAAAAAACCTTAAAGATCTATATGGTCTACCATTTCATTTTTGGACGATAACCAGGACCCCACAAGGATCAAATCCTGGCTACGCCACTGTTCATGAGTGTCAATAGGTGTTCCCCCTTGTTTAAGAAATTGGAGACGACATACATATGAATACACTAGTCTTCAAATTTATGGTAAAGCTCACTTTATGATATTAATGTATTACACATTCTCAAATCAAACTTTTTGTTTTAATTTTGGCCACCAACAACTGATTTCGATTCATAATTAAGGCAAACAAAGTTACCGTCACAAGTAACTTGAGCATTAGAAGAAGCCATATATGAGTATAAAATAATAAAAAAAACAGGACTTTTTATATAAAATTTTTTTAAAAAAAAGTTTGTTAATTTAATATAAAAAATAACAAATAAATCAAAGCTCAAAGAAAAGACAAAGAACAAAGAAATAAAAAAAATCGACAGGTAAAAGAAAAGGTATTTTACCCAAATAAAAATGAAAATTCAAGTGCACATCTTTTCATAAATTAATAGCACATATTATGAGAGAAAATATATAGTTTAGATAAAACCAAGAAAAAATGTAATGATTGAGGAAGCACAAACACATGCACACACGTAACAGTGAACATATTACCGTCACGTGTAAAAACATTCAATCAACTTGCACATTTAAGTGTAAAAAAAAAAAGATCCTTCAATTCCAAGAGTATAATTACATGGAAGCAAAACCAATTGCACTTTTTCGATGAGATACACAAAAATTACTTCAACTGAATGGATAAGGAATACAAATGATTAGCCTTTAGGTGTAATTTTTCATTTTAAAAGTAATTAAAAATTCAAAGACCAAGCGTCGTTCGAACAAGAAAATTAATAAAAAGATAAATGATGCCTAGAAACAGATGAAAGATATTACGGAGAAGCGATAGGTGCCTCAACAAAGTCCAAAAAACGCTTCAGCCAATAACAAGAACGTTTCGGGCAACACTGGGTTACTCTTTCTTCGTTACTCTCACCAAGACTAAGGGAGCTATTGATAAAAGTGTAATTAGTCAAGCCTAACAATCAGCCTACCAACTTATCCAAATGTGTAAATATCTACATATAATTATTCAATGATACACTAAACTATATATCTTAGTAGTTAGAGAAATATCATCTATTATTCCCTAATATCATGAAGATATTTATTGTAACACAATCTATATATAAAGATCTAACATCAATCAATAAAACTAACGTATATTTTACTATTTTTTTGTTTTCTACTTTATGTTGTTCGTTTCCATTACTGTTCCATCTTTAACTCAATTCACTCTTAATATGCTTACCGTTTCAGCTAACGTAACGATCCATATTTATCGATGTCAAATTGTTTTTTAAAACATATGTTATAGTTTATTAATTTTTTTAAATCTATTTACTTATAAATAGAAAAAATATATAGTCTTGATCTCATCCATACGTTTCTTAGTTTTGATTAATTTCACGTTTTGAATTCATAATTAACAAAAAAAAAATCCAATGTTGACTAGACTTTAAGATTTTATTAGATCTTTTACCTTTTGTGTTTAATTTTTTTCATTAAAACATAAAATTAAGATTGTGTCTACGATATCCCCTAACTATCTTTACTCTTAGCCTCTAAAAACACATTTACTCCATAAACCAAAAGTATAAATCACCAACTCATAACAAAATACTAAATTCAACTCACAAAACACTAACCCTATCACTAAACCAAAAGTTTAAACCAATAAAAACGTCACTGAAGTTAGAACTATGGATTCAAGCTTTAAAATATAATTTGGCTACAAATCTCATAATCGTAGGTTATCGTACAATGCATAATTATGTATCTAAACACAAAGCTGAAAACATATATAAATAACGCTAAATTAAAAATATATATATATATATATGCGCTTATTTTGCCTTTAAAACATGGTATTGCCTCAGGGTTATTATAATTCAAATATATATTTGGTACATAAAATAATGGATAGGGTAGGGGTTATTATAACTCAAATATATATTTGGTATATAAAATAATGGATAGGGTATGCGCCATACTATTAGACCTTTCTCCCATATATTTATTTTTTTATCTGCATCGGTTTCCAAAGCCTCCCTAATAAGTGCGCCCTTACATCCATACACCAAAAGAGAAGTCATCTCATAATTAATCAGTCTCCAAAGCCTCCTTAATAAATGCGCACTTACAAACATGCACCAAAAATCATCGCATAATTAATCTGGCGGTCATTGAAATCATCATTACTAGACGAACTAGCAAAAACCGGTTGACAGAGAGATATCCTACAAAATAGTTAAAACAAATTAGTTTCACTCAAGCAAACGAGTTACTAAAAGCCCAAAAGTCTTGAAGACACTTAAACACCACTATAAATTACGTAAACACAAGTAAATCAAGTTTTGTGGTTGTTTCATGCAATCAGGTAAATAATATGGTTGGAGCTACTAAATTCACTAATCAATAATGATTTTCGACAATGTAGTCGCCAGTTTACAACGATAATCGTTCATTTTTTTATATTCAATCGAGACAATAATATTTCTGTTTGTTGGTTGGTAATAAAAAAAATTAATATGTTCACTAGTCTCTGGCAACCTAGACATCTAGACATCGATATTCGCCAAGATCCAGTGATGAACATCACCCCTGATTGCTCACCATAGCGGATTTCGTTGTTGCTTGCAACTTCAACCCAAATCCTAAACCTATCAAGTTACCCCTGAATTCAACAAACATCCACATTATAGATAAACATTAAAACTATATTAGACAACCAATCAAATATTAAAGAAAACCTAAATATCTAAAGAATCAAATCAAATATCGAATTATAATATAGAGTTTAAAATACTTACTTTCGATTATAAAATATGATTTGGTGAGAGGTTTTGGGATGAATATAAAAAAAAAGATTTATGCCCGTAAAAGTGGTTAGGAATATATAAAAAAAAATTAAGAGGACAAAAGTAGAAAAATTGGATAAAAAATCTAACAAAATATCTGATACTTACGCTGATATAGTATAACCTTGATTGATATATATATACATAAAAGTGATATATGAGCAAAGAATTTGGTGGGTTCTTAACTATCTATGTAAATAGTATACAACCATTAGTAATTCCGATTTTTTTATAGAATTTATTTATCTGTAAATAGGATAGACTATTCGTCCTGATCTCATCAGTATTGATTTTCAGTTTTGTTTTCAATCGTTGTTTTGAATTTGAATCAATGTAAAACCAAAATAGATGCAAAAGATTGAAAATGAATTATTGTGGGAGATGCATTTTACAATTTTATAACTGTAATTAATAATGAGTAATATCTATAGAGTATGGCTGGTTTTTTAATATTTTTGTAAATATTAGAAATTTATTAGTAACTCCAATATTTTCTGCAATTATTATCTCCAACTATGAAAACAACTGTTGGCTATTACAAAACAACTCTAGATTTATTTTTAATGTTCACTCAATGTTTAATAAAATTATATATATACACACACTAACACTATTGAATCGGATTTAGATTCTTGTTCGCCCATAACATAATGTAGAATAAAGATTCATACGTTAAAGGTACAGCTAAAGATTGAACTAGCTCCAATCATTGAGCTCAAGCCTACAAAATCCACAGAACTCCAGTATGGTGTTTATTATCTGTTCAGCTAACAAAGAATTGATCAAGCGCATCAGTATATGCCTAAGATTGTATATCCATGGGGAGATATATTATTAACTATACGTTTGCTTATAAATACAAACATATTTGTATCTTATCTACATTGTGAAGCGGAAAGTGAGGATTCTGATTGATCTCTGTAGAAGAATCCCACAAAAGGGACACAGAGGTTTGATACAAGGTTCTTCTGACAGAGATTTGAAATCCGAAGGATACATAAGCATCTTGAAAAAGGATCCGGGTGTAAGATTTGAAACAGATCGGTGACAACAATTACAAAACCACAAGGGAGTAGTAGGTGGGCAAACAGCTTGCATGGATGCAGCACATCTTTGTAGTTTGTGCTTTCCTCGACAACAACCTACTGATGCCGACTCAAAAGGAACTGAAGCTGAACAATACCCACATTTCTCTTCCACCATAAGCTCCTTCCTGTAAGGAAGGTAAACAGAAATCATTATATGGATGAGCACAAGTTCTGCTTCAACTACCACAAGCATAAACATTTGAAAATTTAGAACTTAATAGTTGACTAGTGCATAATAAAAATAATAAAAATAACAATTAAATAAAAATAATAAAAATTAATATTTTTTATATATAATAACAATAATACATATAAAAAATAAATTAATATATTTAAAATTAAATTAAAAATATTAAAATTAATGTCCGCGGGTTGAGCCAGGTTGGCCGATGTACATGCACGGACAGGTTCGGTGTTGAAAATTTAAATCCGGGAGCGGGTCAGACCGGGTTCGGACTCGAGTGTCAAAAAACAGGCTCGGACAGACCATGCCGAACCCAGCCCGCAAACGGCCCATTGCCATCCCTAGATCCGCCAGGCCAAACATGCTTGGTTACCAAAAAACCTTATACTTTATAATAAATAGCTAACTTTTTATTTGCCATTTTTAAGCTATCTGTTTTGGTTATAGGCTGTTGGCCAAACAACAATTAGTTTAAGGCAACATCACATTCGAGATGCTACTATATTTATTGATGAATAAAAAGTACCATCCATTTTACCAATAGAAAAAATATATGTCATTTAAAGTAAAAATTAAAAACTAAAAAATAAGAATGAAAACAGAATTACCATATTCGTGTAAAATAAAAATAACAAAAATATAATATAGATACGGAAAGACTGAGCAAGTAAGTAGGTTGTTAAAAAGTGACTAGTCATACAATTTTCTTTCATGAATAAAGGATCTTCATGTTATTGAGATTTTATAGCCAAAAGGACATAAATCTTTATAGATAGGATAAAATTTATAATTTTTTTTGTAATTATAATATTGAATAAAGAGTTGGAATTCCTCTAAGTTAAGATAAGACAAAACAATAAAATTTAGAATACTTACAACCGGTTAGGCTTTGAAGCGTCTATAAATCGTTTTTACACATAACACATCATGTTGATATGAATAAATACAATAAATAAAATCTACAAAATTGTCTACATGATTATTATTTGTACCTCAACATTATAATTTTATAAACTATAGGTGAATATAATTAATAAAATATAAAAGGTTCTCTATATCATAGTTGTTTATATCCCAACATTATAATTTTATAGATTATAAGTGAACATAATTATAAAATATACAATGTTATCTTATACTTGTTTATATCCAACATTATAATTTTTAGACTATAAGTGAACATAATTAATAAAATATACAATGTTATCTTATAGTGTATAGGTGAATATAATTAAGATAAAAAATACAATTGTAAGAAAAAAATACGTTACATATTTATTATACTTCAAATAGTATAAAAGAACTTAATCCTAGTTAGGTATATTTATATTTTTGGATAAGTGTTACTTGTTGTATCTTAACCCACCATGTTCACTCATAAATCTAATAAAATTATATATATGTCTGAACCGGTTAAATCGTGACAATAATAAATATGTCTAAACAAGAATAGAACGGTAGATCTGTCTCACTACTGCTTTACCCACTGCGCTAAATGCGTGCACGGTATTTTGGTTCATACATTACTTACATATTATAATTCTTCCAAAATATGATTCAATACTATATATATTAATAAAATAATATGTTATATTTATATAATATACTAAATATATTAATTAAATATTATACGTAGTAATTTTATATTTCCACAACTGTGTAACTATCTGATAACTGATGTATACATATACTATATGTTAATTAAATATTATATGTAGTAATATGTTATATTATAATTTATTATATTATTATAAAAAAAATTAATAATATGAATATATGTAGTTTAATAACTAGATATTAATTGATATAAAATAAAACTAAAATTATATATATTGTAACAAACTAAAACCCTTTTACCTGGCCTGGTACATTTGATCCAATAAACTGACATTAAGACTCCTGACCTGCCAAATAAATAGAAATCTTAGCATTTGGCATCGTTTTAGTAAGAAATTAAATTTCTAACTAGACCAAATTGAACTTCTTCATTTAGAGTGCTATACTTTTTTTTCGTTTCTTTCTTAATAGATGGACTTCTGTTACCGGTAGCTATTTTATGAGTTATCACATGATTTATCTTTATAAAAAAGTTATGAGACAACCATGCCTACTACATTCTTTAAACAGTCCAACACTAGCGCCTTTTATTTAATGGAAACAATCGTTGAACTATATACCATAGCAAGAACAAGGTTTCCAGGAGAGACTGCTACGCCAAGGCATGAAAGAACTGCAGCTGGATGCTGCAAAGAAAATCTCAGCAAGAGTCAGGCTAAAAGGCGAAATGCGCCAATAATTGAGACAAAAAAAAGCAAACATCTTACATCAACCGCGCTTCTCAGCCCCGGAGTACTCGAGGGAATAGGTACTTCAGAAAGAGAGGTACCCTTTAAAATCCAACTGCGCACACAATTATCCTACCAAAGGAAAAGAAATGGTAAATTAACCGTCCACTGCCCTTCTAGCAATCCAAGAGCATATGCCCGTATAGGAGAAGTTGAATTTCGAACCAAATGAGTTACCGAAAGATCATCTACCTTAATTTCAACAACTTAAAGACATAAAATGTGAATAGATCTGTAGTATCTTATAATGTCAAAGAAGTTTGTACATTTTTCGCACCAAGGAAATTACTTTTTTCCATATAAATAACAATAATAGAGACGGGAGTAGGATACCTGGCTGCAGCTGTACAAACAAAATCCATCAAAAGCCCAAGCAAAACCTGTAACCTGACAAATATTCAGGACAGATGAAAATTTAAGTGATATATAATAGAACATTGACCAACAAGTGGATACTTACAGCATGGTTAGCATCATATGAACCCATTTGATGTAACTTTTGGCCGGATTTACTGAATGTCCACAATTCAAATGATCCAGATGTTTTGCCAATTGCTATGAGCATTGTTTGGGGAGACCGAGTAGGCACAATGATTGAAAGTACTGAGACCGGGACATGGTTAGCAGCTACAACCTGTTTGGAGATCCTAACAGTCTTAATTATTGGATAACAAAATACAAGTTAAATTTGTACTTCGATTACATTTACCTCTTTTAACAGAAAAAATGTAGACATTTTAACCTCCATCGACTTCAGCAATTCCTTACTGTATCCTTGCCAAATCCTCACACTGCAAAATGTCAGGAAAAGCTTTTGGATATGCAAAATCAACCAAATGAACTTGACCCAATTTTCTTCATCAGAACTTAAACTGAGACGCATTGTGATTTTTAAATAAAAGATGAAATTTTGGAGTAATAAACTAGTTACAAAGTTGATAAGATGTATAACATAACTCACCTCCCATCAGAACTTCCAGTAGCCAATAAAACTCGAGGACCTGACGTATCAGAGCCAAGAAACACCCAGCTCAGTGAACATAATTATAAAATATACAATGTTATCTTATAGTTGTTTATATCCAACATTATAATTTTTAGACTATAAGTGAATATAATTAATAAAATATACAATGTTATCTTATAGTGTATAGGTGAATATAATTAAGATAAAAAATACAATTGTAAGAAAAAAAAATACGTAACATATTTATTACATATTTATTATATTTCAAGACTAATTATAAAAGAACTTAATCCTAGTTAGGTATATTTATATTTATTATATTTCAAGACTAATTATAAAAGAACTGTATATTTATATTTTTGGATAAGTGTAGTTGTTACTTGTTGTATTTAAAGGTGGCCTGAATTGTACTCACTTGAGATCAGACGATTGTAACCTTGTATATATATATATATATATACACCCACCATGTTCACTTATAAATCTAATAAAATTATATACATACACACACTAACACTATTGAATCACTCATAAATCTAATAAAATTATATACATACACACACTAACACTATTGAATCGGATTTAAATTCTTGTGTGCCCTTAATATAATGTAGAATAAAGATTCATACGTTAAAGGTACAGCTAAAGCTTGAACTAGCTCCAATCATTGAGCTCAAGCCTACAAAATCCACAGAACTCCAGTATGGTGTTTATTATCTGTTCAGCTAACAAAGAATAGATTTAGCGCATCAGTATATGCCTAAGATTGTATATCCATGGGGAGATATATTATTAACTATACGTTTGCTTATAAATACAAACATATTTGTATCTTATTTACACTGGTGAAGCGGAAAGTGAGGATTCTGATTGCGCCGATCTCTGTAGAAGAATCCCACAAAAGGGACACAGAGGTTTGACACAAGGTTCTTCTGACAAAGATTTGAAATCCGAAGGATACATAAGCATCTTGAAAAAGGATCCGGGTGCAAGATTTGAAACAGATCGGTGACAACACTTACAAAACCACAAGGGAGTAGTAGGTGGGCAAACAACTTGCATGGATGCAGCACATCTTTGTAGTTTGTGCTTTCCTCGACAACAACCTACTGATGCCGACTCAAAAGGAACTGAAGCTGAACAATACCCACATTTCTCTTCCACCATAAGCTCCTTCCTGTAAGGAAGGTAAACAGAAATCATTAAGAACCCAGAACAAAACTGGATTAAAACTGGATTAAAAACGCCACTTGCAGTTAAAACACTTTAAGAACAAAACTGGATTAAAAACGCCACTTGCAGTTAAAACCCAGAATTTTCTTCGCATCCTCTAAAATTATTGTATCATGTATACACATAGTACAGAGTAGAATTACCTTTTTACAGATATAACTTCTGAAGTAAGGGACTTCAGTTGATCTTGTACAACCTCATGCTTGAGCGTGACCCACTGTTTCATTTGTGCTAATCCAACAGAATACCGGTTCCCTCGAGGACAATCAGCTTCAACAGACTCCCTTAGCGCAAATGAAATTCTAGAACCAACAAGTCTTTCACGTAGTTCTCTTTCACTTCTGAAAAGTAACTTCAACCAAAAGGTCAACCGTATATCTTTATCGTGACATGGCCATTTGAAGTTCTCTAATTTTCCATTGATCTGCTCAGCATTGAGCTCTGATAGCATTAAACATCTGCAGATGATATTGAAAAGGTGCAGCTGGCGACAGGTCATTTTGGTGAAAGCATCTTCATTGTCCGGGTCAATTTTTGACCTCAGCCACTTAGCCGTAATATATTCCACATATTTTGGTATGGAAGACTTGAAACCCAACAAAGCTGCTATTATATCCCACATGACCAGAGGCTTATCCACATTTTCATAGTGCTTTAAAGACCACAAAATGCTTGACTCCCAGTATGCCAGATCTTTGCCAGAGAACCCAGCAAACGATTTAATGTCAAGTTCTACAGAAACATTTGATAAAGTATCATGAACTTGGGCACCAATCCAGAAAAAATCCAGAATAGCCTTCCGATACCTGACCATGTTTTAAAAAGTTGTAAGCTTTTAGATATGTGAGAGGTATCTAAGAAAAGACAGTATTGGACAGGTCTGGGACGGATAACATTATTGGACAGGTCTGGGACGGATTTTATCGGACCGGTCTCAGACGGGTTACCGGGTTGATAAGCCCAATAACAGCCCTACTTCCATCCAAGGATGCATAAAATTACAAACACGGATCTAAAACCCTTTTACCTGGCCTGGTACATTTGATCCAATAAACTGACATTAAAACTCCGGACCTGCCAAATAAATAGAAATCTTAGCAGTTGGAATCGTTTTAGTAAGAAATTAAATTTCTAACTAAAACAAATTGAACTTCTTCATTTAGAGTGCTATACTTTTTTCGTTTCTTTCTTAATAGATGGACTTCTGTTACCAGTAGCTATTTTATGAGTTATAACATGATTTATCTTTATAAAAGAGTTATGAGACAACCATGCCTACTACATTCTTTAAACAGTCCAACACTAGCGCCTTTTATTTAATGGAAACAATCGTTGAACTATATACCATAGCAAGAACAAGGTTTCCAGGAGAGACTGCTACGCCAAGGCATGAAAGAACTGCATCTGGATGCTGCAAAGAAAATCTCAGCAAGAGTCAGGCTAAAAGGCGAAATGCGCCAATAACTGAGACAAAAAAAAGAAGCAAACATCTTACATCAACCGCGCTTCTCAGCCCCGGAGTACTCGAGGGAATAGGTACTTCAGAAAGAGAGGTACCCTTTAAAATCCAACTGCGCACACAATTATCCTACCAAAGGAAAAGAAATGGTAAATTAACCGTCCACTGCCCTTCTAGCAATCCAAGAGCATATGCCCGTATAGGAGAAGTTGAATTTTGAACCAAATGAGTTACTGAAAGATCATCTACCTTAATTTCAACAACTTAAAGACATAAAATGTGAATGGATCTGTAGTATCTTATAATGTCAAAGAAGTTTGTACATTTTTCGCACCAAGGAAATTACTATTTTCCATATAAATAACAATAATAGAGACGGCAGTAGGATACCTGGCTGCAGCTGTACAAACAAAATCCATCAAAAGCCCAAGCAAAACCTGTAACCTGACAAATATTCAGGACAGATGAAAATTTAAGTGATATATAATAGAACATTGACCAACAAGTGGATACTTACAACATGGTCATGAGCATCATATGAACCCATTTGATGTAACTTTTGGCCGGATTTACTGAATGTCCACAATTCAAATGATCCAGATGTTTTGCCAATTGCTATGAGCATTGTTTGGGGAGACCGAGTAGGCACAATGATTGAAAGTACTGAGACCGGGACATGGTTAGCAGCTACAACCTGTTTGGAGATCCTAACAGTCTCAATTATTTGATAACAAAATACAAGTTAAATTTATACTTGGATTACATTTACCTCTTTTAACAGAAAAAATGTAGACATTTTAACCTCCATCGACTTCAGCAATTCCTTACTGTATCCTTGCCAAATCCTCACACTGCAAAATGTCAGGAAAAACTTTTGGATATGCAAAATCAACCAAATGAACTTGACCCAATTTTCTTCATCAGAACTTCAACTGAGACGCATTGTGATTTTTAAATAAAAGATGAAATTTTGGAGGAATAAACTAGTTACAAAGTTGATAAGATGTATAACATAACTCACCTCCCATCAGAACTTCCAGTAGCCAATAAAACTCGAGGACCTGACGTATCAGAGCCAAGAAACACCCAGCTCAGTGTTGTGATCCATGCATCGTGCGCCTGAAGAAGACAAATAAGAGTCGCATTGGTAGCAACATTACTGTGCCTGATGGAGTAACAATCTGGTGCCTGAATTCTCCATACAGATACGGCACCGGACTTTGACCCAACCGCGAGGAATGAAAAGCAGTTTGTTGAACTATTTTGAGCAACTAAAGATACTTTATTTGATACAGTTAGCATTGGCGACCAGGCAACCTGAACTGCAGATAACATAGCCCTGCAGAAGGCGTATCTATCTGCAGTTATCAGTGGGAGATTGCAATTTTCAGACATCTTTTTGACCAACCTCCGTTTGGCTTCAGAAGAACATACGACCATTTGAAGTGATAATTGATCCCTAGAAGTTTTGGGACACTTACTGCAGAAAGAAAAAAAAACCTTAAAAGTAAACTATGGGCACTTAACAGTTGCGTAGTATGCTGCATTGCTGCTAGTTATAGACTATAGTATATCCAAAACTCACTTAAGTCCCAGATAATATTAATGTGTATTTTACAAGAAATATAGACCCGCCTTCACAAAGAAACCACAATGCCATCATATAAAGGTCACGTGGCAGCCTAGTCACCAAGTGCCTAACAGGCAAGTCTAGTCTTAATATTGTAATTGGGTAACCGAATCTGGGTTTATCTGATAAAAAATTGTACGTTCTTGCGTATAGTAGAGTACTCTTATATCCTAAATCCTTAGTGTTATACGAGATACATTTTTGTGTTACAAAACCCAAAAATGTGCCGCTGGTATGCTATATCAAAAACATAGAGGGATCCACATATTTAAGCCTATAACTCTTCTTTAAATTAATAACTTCAACTGAAAATTGTTTACTTGTCCTTATTCAAAGGTAAGAAGCCATGCACAAATTCTGAATGCTTGTCATTCTGATATTTAAGTAATATGTTGGAGACGAGCTACAAGATGAACAAGAAGCTACTTACTTGGGGAAAGATCCCTTTATTCTTCTTCGTTTGTGCCCCTTTTTGTAATTAATAATTAGTTCATCATCTGAACATCCACCGACTGTTTCTGGATCCTAGAAAGCAAAGAAAGATTTCATCCGCGCATTCAATTACATGGCTAAAGTAGCATAAGAAAATAAAAATCACAAAAGTTACCTCACACGAGCGTGGCGCCAGAATGTCTGATACCTCAAAATTTATACTAGAGAGATAATCATAAAGCATATCTGTTATATCCATTATCTACATAAAACAAAATGATGCTTAGCTTTCAACTCTTTAATTAAATCTTGTGAAACTACTATGTTCATCAATGTCCAGCATTCTTATTACTAAAAATGCATATTTACAGATCAATAACAAAAAATATAAGAAACTTTTCAAATGAACTTTTGCATCACTCCCTTTTCAAAATATTTGGTTAATAGAAATATATCAAGTAGTCCTGCTATTTTTCTAATGATTATGACAACTGCATCTAAACAAATGGAAAAATTGAGGTTTTAAAATCAAGGTCAGTTCACCCAAATCATGATAATGATTGTACATGTTCCATTACCTCTACCCACTTAGTATCGTAATATGAAGGATGATAGACTTTCATACGCCCTTCTCCGGTGCAAACAGCCAGTAAACAACTGCATGTTGCAATCAAAGTAGCATCATTATAAGTGAAAAAAATAATATTCCACTGAAAAAAATAATAAATCTAAACCCTTTCGTAAGAGATTACCCCGAATTCGATGCCATTCCTAAATCAGACCATGAGAGTGAGCGGACATACGGAGAAGTGTCACGATCCATACATATGGGCAACATACTGCTACCCAACAAATCTGCATAAGGTTCCGTTCCAATTCCAAGTGACACGTAAATAATTGTTTAAACAAGAAATAACCACTTTGACAGACAATATAACAAATGCACCTTCTCCTTTAACTATTCCAATCGGAAAGGGCTTGCTACTCGGAATAGTAATTATGCCTCGTGGTCCAGAAAGAAATGCTGGATTCTGACAGAGTTATAGTACAAGCAATTAATATATGAGGCAATCTTATCTATTTTAATCACAGTGGCCATCAGCTACTCGTCAATTGTAGTAGAAAGTACAAAAAAAGATGACAGTTTAGGGTTGTTATATAAGTTTTTTTACCAGAATGTGGACTTGGTGACCAGTTGCAACGGCGATAAGATTCTCTTGGGACCAGACAACAGCATTAGGGTATGATGGTGAAGCCATCAGCCCTAATGTCTGGAAAGCCAAGGACATCCCCCCTTAAACTCTTATTAACCTGACAAAGAATAGCCTTCATCGTAAACTTCTATAAGCAAACAAACAAAGAAAATTATTACCAAAAATTGACTTTTTTTTCTACCTTAACCCTGTTGTAGCATCACTTTCATTAAATGAAGATGTTTTCCTATCTATCTGAAAATCCACCTAAATATATTTGGCATTAAGGTGTACTTGAATAATCCTACGTCGTTAGCCTATATAAGCACAAAGGGTTAAAACCTAACCTAACGTAGTAGACAATGCAAGCTCAAGCAACAATGTGTAGGAGTATAACTATTTCACCAGTTGCTATTATTCATGAGTATAACCTCGAATTTCCGATCGACTAAACAAGAAAATTGTACTCAATTAACGAAGGAGAAAATAAGAGAAAGAAGAAGAATTGCCAGAAAACCTACATTCACCGCCGAAGGCTGATCCGCAAAGAGAGAAAATTTACTAACTCCTTTGGTTTTGAATGTTTGTGCTTAATTATGAAGATGGAGAACGAAAATCCTGAGCTATCCGAGAAGGGGACACACCGACAATGCAATGGATATCGGCGTCCCAGTTCTCCGGTCGAAATTGAAATCCTCAAGCCGGGTTCTACGTTTGAGCGTATGAATATCTCCGGCGAGACAGAAGAGCAGTTTCCGATGAGCCAGTTCTTCACTCGAAGGTCGGTCTTTATTCAACAAGGAGTAGCAGGGACAGGGACTATACAGGAGCGCATTGTTTAGATTTATGAATATATAACTTAAATGGGCCTATTGTTTAGGGCACTTTAAACTATAGAATCTGAATTTTGGATCTTTTAACTCAAGTGTCAACTGTTCAAACTTTAAACCCCAACCCCAATGCATGGATTAAATTATAGTTTTCTAAAAAGAACCGGAAGGAAATAGTTTCTTTAAGTTTTTAAATTCCTAACCAAAAGAAATTGATTTTAAAAAAAAATGGTGAATGAAAACAACAGAAATAAAATTTTGATAAATCATCCAAAACAACGATATTTAATTTAAAAAATTCAAAATCACAATATTTTATTTAAAAATATATATTTTAAAACAAAAATAATTCCAATTCAAATCTTTAAAAAAATATAAATAGAAAATAACAACTTTATTCAAGCGATTGCGATTAAGACTAAAAATAGATATTCCACTAAACTTAACTTATCAAGATCTAATTGATTTCTTCGAGTATTTCTTAAAATAAATTGCGATGTGTGTATCCGTGATACGGAGTGTTTATGTTGTTGGTACCTTATTTTGTACTATGATGTTCATTTGCAATTTGACACCAACGGTATAGTAGCAGCATACCACCGGTTTTGGTAGGGTGTACTGACGTTCTAGTAAAGTTTATCTTTAGTTTTCTGTTCCACTTTTATAGTTTCTTTTTCTGTGCGAACGATTTGAAAATATCATACTTAAGTCGATAAACATGTCGAACATGAAATTCAAAGATATCATAAGCAAATACATTAAACCGAAACATGAAAAATAATAACACAACACCTTACGATGAGTTATCCTTACATATTTATTTATAAAGTTTTAGCATCCGATTTCATTTGTTCGAGTCTATTGCCAACGAGGTCCAACTCAATCGTGAGGTCACTAACCTAAATATTTGGAACCGACTCCAAATATTGTAACCTGATAGATGCATTTAAAACTAATACAATAGATAAATAACTTACAAAAATGGAATTCAACATAAATAAAACATACATAGCAGTAAGTACAGACATCAAACGAACGTAAAACAACATCAAATGAACATAAAACAACACATAATATTAGATCAAGTTTGATCCTCCGTTGTCGTAAAAGACAATTATTTCGAAATTCTTTCCGGCATCCTCTCTTTCAACGATTTTCTCCTCCATATAACGTAGCATAAATCAATTATTTGCAGGTTGAACGAGTTGAACGCCTCTTGCCTAAGTTTGTACGAGAGGTCGAACACTTAAAGTATTGGTTGCAATTTCAAATGAATGTACCTACTAGAGACTTTTTCACCAATGCAAAGATTCAACATAGTTTTGTTTCACATCTGTACATGTAATCGTACATATACATCTTTATACACAACACTTCATTACAAAACCCATTGGTAGTCTCATCCGACCTCGTTCTCTTCACGAACTTGACGGCTTGTAACAAGTGATTGTCTTTGTTGACATGTTATTCCATGTCATAAAAATACAGAGTTTTGGTTTGAATTTGATTGTTTATGCCATTTTGGTAGATGAATTAATATGGTAGATTTGGATAGTATTTTATAGACAAGTGAATTATAAAATGTGCGGAAATGCTGTAATTGGTTGGAGTTTTTTATTGGCGGGAGATATATTTGGTAGGAGTTTTTAGGTTTAAAAGGCCTTTATTGTTAGTACCAACGATATAGAATTATTATATCGTCAATAGCCTTCGTAAAAATAAAAGAACATATTTGCTTTATAGAAATTCGGACTAAACCAAGTGTGATAAAAAAAAATTATATCGCAGTTCTGGATTATGCATTGAGTGTGGTTTTATTCAGAGAACATGAAAGTTATCATGCCCGGTCTACTATGTGAGAAAAAGCATGTTAAAAGCCAAAAACAGATACTTGAAGTTAGAAAAGTTAGGATTGGTTTTGGTTGTAACAGCCCAAAAAAATAAAACCATATTTCCAACCACACTCAATTGTGTTTCATACTTCATTTCCATTGAAAATCGTTCTTCAGAGGTCTATTATTTCTGGGCGTATGACAAAATGACCAGTGGATTTGGGAGATTATAACATATATTTTGAGCCAGAAACAACAATTAAAGCTTAAGTTTTGGCCGAATTTCTTATAGAGTTTCATTCGGAAAAACCTGATCTGGAAGAAAAATTGGAACAACTTAAAGATGAGTGGGTCATTCGGATTGATTGGGGTTCAAGAGGTTTAGGGTGTGGAACAGTGGTTGAGCTTATAGTTTTGACCGATAAAGCAATGTGCCAAGCGATACGCTTTGGTTTCCAAGCATCTAACAACTTAGCAAAGTATGAGGTTGCATTGGCAGGATTGCAACTCAAATTTGTGGTGCTAAAAAAGTCTGCTTGATAAGTGATTCCCGACCATGCATCAAGAAATCTGAAACACAGAAGATCATCTGGTAAAGTACTTAAAGGCATTGAAAAAGTTTACAATTTGTTTGATAACATTCAACATGAGCATGTTCACATAACCAAAAATTTAGTTGTTGACTTTCTGGCCACAATAGCATATTCCAAAGGGTACACATAGATCATTGAACAAAAAAGCTGGGGCCAAACTAGAAAGGACCTTATTTGGTAACTGAGAGAGTAAAGCCAAAAACTTATGGATTGGAATACCGCGATGGGAAGTCACTTCGACACCCTTTGAATATTGAATATTTTAAATTGTACTTAGAGTGAATCTATCAAATGTCTACCTAAAAAGTGTACAGTTTTTCAATTTGTAGTGTCTGATGGTATGTTCTTTCCTACCATGGTAGCGCATGAAGGTTTTAACAAGGTACCTACATAGTAGGCTAAATAGATAAAAATCATTTTGCCTATTATAATGTAATTTCCGACCAATATATTTACTAGTTATATCCATGTTTTTCAAAATCTTAGAATTTATGACTGCACTTATGCTTAAAAAATTATAATACCGGCGAAGCCTTGTCTGTTTTCTTTCAAAATCTTGTAATTTTTTTCCATGTTATTTGTTTAAAGGTTCCAATGCTAGTTGACCGACATAATATTCAATACATTTAATATATGCGAACCCTTAGGGTTTTCTTCTTATTGAGGATCGATCACCCTCCAGCAGAAAAAAAAACCCCAAAACTAGGTTTAAAGATAAACGTGAGCAAAATATGACGAAAAGAGTATATATATATATATATATATATATAAATTTCTGAGTACAAAATACCCTGATTAAATAGGGACTTCTGATACAAAACAAAAAAATGTATAGGGAAAAATCCTTTCGAGTCTAAATGTTCTATGGAGTATTATTCTTCAGACTCCCCATCCGACGTTCCCTCATCTTCACCATCTTTAACATATTCATCTTTATCATTTTCATGTGAAATGTTCAAATGACGAACCTCTTCCAGAACCAGTTGCTAGTATGAGCTCAAGTTTAAGTCCAAAAATATTTAATGAATACTATGAATCAATATTGATTTGACTTCAACTTCATGGTCAGATAATATATCCATACACTCTCGAGCATAAGCTCAAAAGAAGTTTCTTTATTTTTTTCGCTTGAAGTTTGAGAACAGCGAGCACAACCGCCTCGTCTTTTTTTTTTCTTTAGATTTGAAGGAAACAAGCTCTTGAATGGCTCTATCTTTTTTTTTTTGGTTCTCTTGGTGGTTGTCTTTAGCTCTCATTCTTTTTTTATAGAAAATATATATATATATAAAGGTTGTATTTCACCTTCTTTTCTAGTAACAACGAGCTGCACTTAACAAGATATTCCTCATGAGTCACCTTCAGTTGTTCAAGTTCTCATGAAATAGAGGGAGGCTATCTTTTGGCTTTGATGAAAAGGTATTTATGGTCCAAGACTGCTTATTGAAGTTTATCGCACTGTTGTTCGAGAGCCGTATTTTCTATTACAAGCTCCAAAATCTGATATTTTGCTTTAGACTGTTCCTCTCTCACTTTCTTCGCATTCCTTTCAAGTAAAGCAATGAGGGCTACAAGGTAGTTAAGAGAGACATCATGAGATTATTGATGAGAAGTTGAAATGACATAGAAGGAACATAATTATCAAATGAGAATTATCCACATAGCCGTTGTGGAACTTTGTCCAAATAATAAGATGGTTCATCGTGTATATTTTAGATTGGTAAGACAATCCTATTTTCATTCAAACAAATTAATAGAGCTTCACCCATGGGAAATTGTATGTCTAAGTCTAAACACATCTCACCCAAACGGCTTTGAACGTTAAAATCTGGTTGTTTTTAGCCCGGATAGCTCGATACTTGATCCTCGATAGGGTGATTGTTATATTTTCTGATTGATCCTCTTATGAGGGGATGTCGTCTACTTTTCTTGACCATGAGAATTGTATTGTTTGAGAAAATAGGGGATGGTGGATTAGTCCTCAACATGGACAATGCATTGTTTTCAGTATTGGTTGCACTTTGAACCGAAGGTTTTCTCTTTCCACCACTGTTACATTTCCTCTTTATATATTTTGATGCGTGTGCTGATTTATTCTTTTTCAAGTCTTGGAAATATTTCCCTCTCTTATTTGTCACCAGCTCAAAAACCTCAACCCCCTCGGTCGCCCCTTCCACTTTTGGAGCATTTTTCATAGGTTTATTCTTAGTTAGTCCATTAAGAGCTCAATTCTTGACCTATTACTAGGAGCCCTCTTCTTATTCAGAAGGTAAACTTGTACATAAAGGGCTCTAAGTTGTTTCATTATTTTGGTTGTACTAGAAGATGCCATTAGTTAGTATACAGAGATAGTACCTTTGGACGAGCACCATAAGTGCCTCGTGACCAAATTAAATTGAGTGAAATACTTGTCGAATTTGTTCGACCACTATTCACTAACCCATTTGCTCAACTTATCGAATGTCTTTTCCGTAGCCTTTAGGTGTTGCTGCCTTAAGTACTATTATTGGATTTGGATATCACTACAATAAATATCTGAAGAAGATAGTTAGAATTGAGATATAAAATAGGTAATAAATAACAAGTAACAAATAAAAAAGGGTAGATTTACCTATACACTTCTACCTCTTCATAAGACATTTCAGGTTCTTTTTTTTTAATATGGCTTGTCGTTTTCCCAGTCTTCGCTGATAAGGAAACTATTTTTGCATGTTTTCTCTGCTTTGAGAAGGTCATTCACCATTTTATATTTGTTTACGAGGGTGATGAAGTAGAATGGAAGTCATGGGTTCTTCGATAGTGTAGTAATCGCTAAGAACTCCTCCATAGGCAACACAATTCTAAAAAGATGCAATGCCATGATGCAAGACATCATAGTAAACCAAGCGTTGGGACTGCACTTACTGCGATAAAGTCCTACTAGCTTGAAATATCAAACTATAACAAGGGAAATTGAAGCCCTTACTTCAGGACACTCGGATAGACTACCAGCTCCCGCTTCTTCATAGAAAATGGCATTTCTTCAACTTTTGAAGGTGTTTTATAACAGACTTTGGGATCCCTCAATGCACCTTCAGCTTCAGAGTATCCTCCTTGGAATAATAATTGTATTTTACATTATACAAGGTAACCATATATCAGGTGTCGAGGTTACGAAGATTTCTCCCCAACACCTCGGATATCTCCAAATTAAATATTTCATCGAATTTGGTATTCTTTGGGTTGTTTGGCCCAACAACTAACTGTTTGCCTCGTTTATGGATTTCAACAACCTTTTGGCATCACCTCTCAAATCCTTCTCAGTCTCATCTTGATTTTCAGATTCAACACCGGCTCATCGACCAATTATATCGGTATCCTATAGACAAACTTTTTATTCTGAAGCACAGTAGACGCCTTAGGGATTGTTAGTCGAGAAAAAGAAATTACTTTGAATCTTGTATGAGCTACCCATTTGGATCTCACTAATTCATATAGGGGAGTTTGATGATCCCGATACTCTACTTTGGCCCGCTTCTATTTTTGAATTTCGATACTCAGGGAGATAAATCCTTTTATAGAGGTACCTTTAGAAGGTGCATCAGAGTCTGACTGAACCATTTCTATAAAGTGTAATTTATGAGTATCTTTTTTAGAATGAAATTGATGAGAGGGGCGAGCGGTCTTCGGTAAGGGATTAACGTCCTTCGACGGAAGATTCGTCGGTTTCTAATGAAATATTTATTTGAAGATTACGATATGTTGGGATGGTAAGTTCGGGTAATTTCTTAGTTGGGTCAAAACGAATGTAGGTGAACATATGTTTAATAAGCTTTAGCTCCTTGTCTATTATCCCTGAAGCTTTTCTCGTTTTTGGTCGCTTGGCTATCGAAAACCAGTCTAAAGTGTTGAACTTGGTTTACATATAAGGTCACTATCTAAGAGGTTTGAAGAATTATTTTAGTAAGTACATTAGAGTAAGTTTTGCGGAAGTAATTTGGCCACAAAATAGTTTTTGTGGGAGTAAAATTATGAGTTTCTCTCTCTTAAGGATTATGAATGGAAAAAATAGTGTATTTAAAGAGTATATGCTGAAGACATAGTGGTCAACCGCTTGAGGGGAGTGGAAAATATACCCAGTTTTAATTTAACACTCCAACAAGTATTAGCATTGGAAATAGGAACAACTCAACATTATTTCCTCAAGAAACATCATAAATGTATGGAAACCTAGACTGAATGTCACTATGACACGTGTATATGAGTAAAATACACACGGCGAGTATAACGCGTTGTTATTGAAATTATCCAACCTATCATTCCAAAATTCTTGCTTGGTAAGGTCAATTGTCTCGTTTATCCAAAGAGATGTCATCTCTGGATAAACTGTAGTTCGAAGCAACTCTACCTCCGGTTGGGCTGCAATCCAAAGATGCATTACAACTAATCCTCCCTCAGAAGTCTTTGCAACGATTAGGGGGCTACTGATGATGTTAGGATTTATCCAAACCGTGGGATGAAATAATTGAATTTTAGGCTAATTTGGTTCAATATATGTTTTGTAAAATAGGCTTAACAAATGTGTAATATTGAAGGTTATCATATAATAAGGAGTAAGTATGTTTAAAATTAGTAAATAATGAGGTGGATTATCCAAAAATAGACCAACCATGTGTTTTTTGGCCTTGCTATCATTACTATATAAAACAATATATCTTTTTTCGGGAAAAGGTGAACGATCATTATTCTATTACTACTTTTGGCAACTTGTCTCTCTCTATAATTCACACGTTTATCTCTCTAAATATCTGTGTGACGTAATATTCTTAGACCACTTTTCTCTTCAAATAATTCTAAAATCAAATACAATCTATTTAATATTTTTATTTTCACATTCATTTATTCAAAATAATATTGTTTAAGTTTTATATCAAATAATTAACTTATATTTAAGATCATCTTTGAGCATAAAAACTAAACTTTTTTTAATAACTTCTTTTTATATATATTAAAATTTATTATATGGTAATATTGATAATAATCAACAAATAATATATAATGTTTTGATATTATTATATTTTTAAATACTATAAAACAATTAGACTTTTTTGCTATCAAATACATCAAAAGTTTTAAAAGTTATTGGCTATATCTTATTATACTTAATTCTTAATTTATAAAAAAAATCAAAATTCTAATTATATTTTTTTAAAGACAAAAATACATTTTTAGGATAAAACCCGTAAAATATTATAATCACAATCTTCAACTTTGTTCGATAACTACTTTCATATTTGTTAAACCACTCTATATCGCAAGTGTTATATAAAACCAAAAATATCAGCTCAACGAAGCGTTCCAACACAAAAATAGAGGTAAATTATCCACAATAAGTCTTCACTTCAATATCCAATAACAAAATGGACCATATGCAATGGTCATTACTACATAATATCACTTTTGAGTCATTATATCTCTTTTGGACCGTCCGAAAAAATTCGTTGATAAGAAAAACAATGTCGAGTCTTCTTTATTTTATCCCACTCTCGAGCTAAACTCTTGCAAAATCACTAGTAAGTCTCATTTTTTTTACTTAATTCGGTTGATAGAATTTTGTCGAGTTCAATCTTAAATGAACTATTATATTCAATAAATATAGTATTTATTTGAGACATTAAAATTTGATTGCATCTTGAACGTGCAATTGTTTTAAGTAGTATGAATATGTTGGTTTATCTTTCAAAAAAAGTTCATTAAAGTTTATATAGAGTAGATTAGTCATGTCATATATTCTAAAAACTAATTCAAGAGAATTCTTGAATTTTATGTGTACTAAAATCATTTGCAACAAATATGGTCTCATTTTTTATATTAAGGTTGAGGCTAATTAGTATGCTTTAGAAATAATGATAGACTTTACACTTATGCGATTTTTTTAGTCTGACTACTAAAAGTTAATACCATTACATTTAGTTGTGTTTTTTTACGTACAAAAAAAGCTTTTGAATATATACTTGCGATTGCAGTTGATTCTAATCAGATACGTGAATTGCGAAATGTTTATGTGCTAATTAATTCTAGGGAATTCAAGATTTAATATTCAACTAAGATGCAAGATGTTAAATAACAAATAGAGAAGTAGCCGCAGGAGGCGGCTAGGATTTTGTGTTTATTAGAAAATGTTCCTTTTTGTATTGAACTGTTTTTTTTTATAATGCAAACCCAAGTAAGACTCTCAATATATAAAGAACTTAGAGGCCTATACAAGGAAACTTAATACACTGAATATTCCAACACTCCCCCTCAAGTTGTGTAGTGGGATCACCAATACCCAACTTGGATAAAACTGATTCGAATGTTCTTGCAGCAACCGCTTTTATCAGGATGTCTGCCAGTTGGTCTTCGGATCTGACAAATGGAAGTTCGACTGTCCCATCTTCAATATTTTCTTTTATGAAGTTCCTATCTATTTCAACGTGCTTTGTTCTATCGTGCTATACCGGGTTCTCTGAAATATTAATCGCAGCTTTATTATCCTACATTAACTGAGTTGGACACTTGAGGGGGGATCCGATTTCTTTCATTATCTTCTTTAACCAAAGTATCTCGGTAATCCCCTTAACGATTCCTCTAAGTTCTGATTCAGCATTTGACAATGTACTACTTTCTGTTTCTTACTCCTCCAAGTCACCAAGTTACCTCTAAAAAGAGTAAAGTAGCCAGCAGTTGATCGCTTGTCGTTAGGATTCCCTCCCCAATCAGCATTTGTGAATACTTCAACATCAAGGTGTCCATTTTTCTTAAAAATTATGCCGGTGTGCCTTTGAGATATCGAATAATCCTCATTACTGCCTCCATATGGTGTTCCTGAGGATGATGCGTGAACTGGCTAACTACTCCCACCGCGTATGCAATGTCGGGTTGAGTGTGAGCCAGGTAAATCAATTTTTTCACCAACCTTTGGTACCTTTCTTTACTCGTTGGTCTGACCCTTTCAATCATCTTTAGTTTGTGATTCACAACCATAGGAGTGTCATTTGGTTTGCAATCCACCATGCCAACTTCAGCTAATAAATCCAATATATATTTCCGTTGGGAGATATAAATCCCTTATCTTGACCTAAGAACCTCGATTCCTAGGAAATACTTCAATCCTCCAAGGTCTTTCATTTCGAACTCCTTGAAGAGGTTTTTCCTAAGAGAGTTAATTTCTTCTTCGTCATTCCCCGTTATAATCATATCGTCGACATATATTATAAGACAAGTGACTAATTCTCCTCTCTTTTTGTAAAACAAGGTATGATCCCCACTACTCTGTTTGTAGTTATCCTGCTTCATTGCCATTGTAATCCTCCCAAACCAAGCACAATGAGACTGTTTGAGCCCATATAATTCCTTTTTCAGTTTACATACCTCATTTTCTTGAAAACCATCAGAGAACCCTGGTGGGGGGTCCATATATACCTCTTATTCCAAGTATCCATGTAAGAAAGCATTCTCTACATCAAACTGATGAAGAGGCCAATCTTTATTCGTGGCTATTGAAAGTAAAACTCTGATAGTGTCAATATTTGCAACCAGAGAGAACGTTTCAGAGTAGTCTATACCATATGTTTGTGTATATCCTTTGGCAACCAATATTGCCTGGTGTCACTCAATGGTGCCATCAAATTCATATTTTATATTAAACACCCATCTACACCCGATTGCTTTCTTCCCTTGTGGTAACACACAATTTTCCCATGTACCATTCCTTTTTAGAGCTTCCATTTCGGTATTCATTGCCTCATGTCATTCAGTCATCTTCTTAGCTTCTTGAGTTGTTTTAGGTATTTGTTCAGAGAGAATAGTAGCTGAAAATGCCTTTGCAATCTTCGTCATTCCTTTCCTGTCTATTTTTACCGGATATGTAGAAGCACAAGGAACGTGTTCTGGTGAATACCGGTCAGGAGAACCCCTCTATTTTTTTTTGGGAAGAACCAGAGTTTGAGTTTCAACAAATGAACTTCCTGAAATGTTATGGTCAGTAGCATTTTGTGAATTATGACATTGTAAATTGTTTACCTCTTGATGGACATTTTCTTCGGCTGATTCGCTAGTAGTAGCCATGACATTTATTTCTTGTTGGAAATTGTCTTCGGGAGAATCATTGATGGTAAGAACTACCTCGTCAGTCTCCTTTATGTTGGAAGAGGCGTGTTCGGTGGCGCCATCTACCGACTCTGTCGGCACATCCTCAAAGTAACTTTCATATAGCAACTAGTCGAGTGATTCACTTACTTTCTCCCCCTGAGCACGAGATTGGTGGTCAAAAAAATAATCGGATTTTAAAAAGTCACAGTCCATGGTGACATGGATTCGACCAGTAACCGGATTGTAACACCGATAGCCCATTTGATGGACACCGTACCCAACGAATACACACTTTTCAACACACGTATTAAGTTTTTTTCGACTAGTTTTAGGGATATGAACAAACACCGAACAACCAAAGACACGAGGTGGTAAGGTCATAACAGATGGAATTGTAACTTGGGTGGCAAGCACTTGTAATGGAGTTTTATTTCCTAGACATCGGGTTGGTAGACGATTTGCAAGATACGTGGCTGTAGTAAGAGCTTCTGGACAAAGAGAATGAGGAACTCTAGATTCAATCATAATAGCACGAGTTTTTTCAAGTAAAGTACGATTTTTTCATTCTGAAGTACCGTTTTGTTGAGGTGTGTTTGGACAAGTGGTCTGATGGATAAGACCATTTGTTTTGAAAAAATTATGCATTGTTTGGTTGAGAAACTCTGTTCCATTATCAGAACGAAGAATCTGTATTTTTTTTCCAAATTGAGTCAAAATCATTTTGTAAAAACACAAAAATATTTCTGGTAGTTCCGATTTATGTTTCATGAAGTATATCCAAGTCATTCTTGAGAAATCATCCACAAATAAAACAAAGTATCTGATTAGCAAAAAAGCATAATCAACTCTAGTATTACTTTGATGAAATGAGACCCTACGATTTTTTGCAAGAATCCAGGTTTCACATTTCTCATGAATGGAATTATTCAAAAAAAGACTAGGAAACAAACTTTTAAGATAGCTAAAAGAAGGATGACCAAGTCGCCGGTGCCATAACTAAAGTTGCATTTCGGTTGTTCTGTGAGCAAGCATGGCATGTCCCTTATGAACTACCTCATCAACATAATAGAGACCTCCTTGTTCAGTACCACGCCCAATGATCTCCTTCGTACGAATGTCCTATAAAATGCAAAAAATGGATACATAAGAACCACACAGTTGAGTTGTTTTGTCACTTGACTAACAGATAATAACTTTAAGGATAGTGAAGGACTGTAGAGGCAGTTTTTAATTTCCATTTTTTCCGAAAAAATAATTGAGCCTCCCCTTTCACTTCACAAATGTCACCAAAATCTTTTGGATCATAAGACATGGTGTCCGTAGCCCCGCAATCAAAGATCCAATTCATTGATTTCTCAAACCCTTTACCTCTAAGGTTTTCATAGGAGTTCGCCGCCCTTCTTTCAAAACCAGTGCCACTTCCTTGCTCATTTTTAGTTGGATCTTCACCGCCACTTGTAGACGAAGCCCGTCTGACATTAGATCTGAAAAACTGGTTATATTTCTCCTTATGACCGTCCTCCTACCATTCTGGATAGCCAACCAGCTGGAAACATGTCTCTCTAGTGTGTTTCTTCATCCCACAATGAGTGCAATACAACTTGGATTTATCTTCTTTCTCTTTAGATTAGAATTTAAACCTCTGTGCAGAATCTTTAGGAGTCAAACCCATTCCAATTTCAATCGAGTCACTATGAGAAGAACTTGATATATTAAGCCTGGCGACTTCCCTTCGTATGGTAGCATATGCTGTTTCCACGGAGGGAAGAGGATCCTTTTTCAGGATATCTCTCTTGGCTGGTTCCAGCTTGTCATTAATCACCATTAGCAATTGATAGAGTCTTTGTTCTTGAGTCTTCTTATTGTGGATATGAATGTCTTATAGGTCTTTCATAGGGTTCAGATCTCGCCTATCTATAGACATCCAGATGTTGTGCAGTTCGTTCCACAAGTCTTCTAGTGTATCAGACCCTTGCCTTAATGAATTAGCCCTCTTATGAAGGTCAAACACCTCTAACGAATCTGTACCAGAACCGTATGTGGTGGATAACCTATCATAGAGGGCTTTTGCATTGGGATATTGCGAGACATTATTCACCAAGCTGGATTCAAGATTCTGGATAATCCATGTGAAAACACATTGATCATCTTGTTCCCACCTTGTATATGTGTTGTCAGTTTTGGATGGACGTGTCGGCTCCCCTATAATGTGAGAACTTCTCCCCCTTCTCCCAATTATTTTTTTCATCAGGTTTGCCCACAGGGCATAGTTGTCACCACCGAGTTTAATCCCTAGGGATAAATTCTCAGGGTTAGTTGTTTGTTGTTGTGTTCCAAGACCATTTCTCAGAATGACAGCAATCTGCATTGTTAATTCATCAGGGATTTGACTGACCACGACTTCATTGCCAGCCATCTTTGTTGAGGATGTTCATAATTCTCAGAATCACACGTGCTCTGATACCATGTTATATAACAAAGAGAAAAGTAGTCGCAGGAGGCGGCTAGGATTTTGTGTTCATTAGAAAATGTTCCTTTTTGTATTGAACTATTCTTTTTATAATGCAAACCCAAGTAAAGTTCTCAATATATAGAGAACTTAGAGTCCTATACAAGGAAACTTAATACACTGAATATTCTAACACAAGAAAATAATGTATATTTGTACCTTTTGTTGTGGTATTGCTCCATGGAATGAAGAGTTCACACCACTGGTATTGAGGACGCTAAAGAAATGCTGAATATATTTATGAAAGAACGGTTTAAAAAATGAAACCAATACTAATGTGAGCGATGATGAGTGGGTGAAAGTTAAAACTGTCAATAATTTTGTTATTATTTGCTGCAAACTATCATCACTATTGAAATATACGATGCAAAAAACATAGTTGGAATTCTTTTTGGCTATCGTGGATTTTCTAACTAAACAATTTACCAAAATATTGCTAACTATTTTTCAACAATGTCTAATTACTAAAAATCTATTAATCTTAAAGGTTGAAAAATAATTTATTACCATGTATATTATTTATCAACTATCATGGAAAGTGGTTTAAAATATTCATCTTTTAGGTGGAAGTTGGTTAGGAGTTTCACGTGAATGACCTAGTGTTCACAAAATTTTGGATAGTTTAGAGGTTGTCTTAAAATAACTTTGTGCTTAGATTACTTAATTGTGCTCTTTAAGGAATCACTGATTTTGAATTTTGTCAATTTCTTATTTTAAAGATCGTTAAATTTGAATTTTGTCAATTTCTTATCTTAAAAATCGTTGAATTTGAATTTTGTCAATTTGTGATCTTCAAGAAAGAGATATCAAAATGATTTTTGCATTTGGTGGAAATAACACACATGATGGTGCCAATGCGATAAACGATGAGGTAACATGCCAATCTTACATGAACATGATGTAGTTTGCCTTAAACTCTATCTTACTTTGCAACTTTCTTATGTCTGTTCGTAAAGCAAAACATGAATCAATTTTATCAACATTTTTTAATTTGTGACTCAATACTTGTTCTACTTTTCCAAAGATTGATTTATCCTTTTGTGTGATTTTTCTCTCTAAATCAAGTGTAATATAAAATGTAAGTACATATTGGTGTATATATATATATATGACTGAATAATGAATATTTTTTCAATTATGTATCTCTCTTATTAGCGTTGGTGTAGATTATTTTTGTCTGAGGGTAATTTGGTCAGGTGTTTTGTGGTGTTTCAAAAGTATTTAATGTTTAAGTGGTTTGTAGTGAGAGATTTGAGCTGTCTGGTTGTATTAAATGTTTATTACCCTCATTATTGAAGGTGGCTGGGTATTTATACCCTTAGTTATGGGCCACGTGGGCTTTCGGGTCATACTTATGAAACCAGGTCGAGTTCAAAAACCCGTTAGTTTATTAAGCAGATTAGCAATTAGCTTAGTGAGAATGTGATTAGCTTTTAATACTTTAGTCCTGTTTGGATGGTTCAGTGGGTGGTTTTTGTCCGAATTTCCCCTGTTCAGTTTCTTGAGTGAGTAGTGAGAAAATACGGACTCATCAGTAGCCCATTTTTTAGGTTATGCTCGAAGGCCTTTGGCAAGACCTAAAAAATCGCTCTTGAGCACATGTGACAATGTCCGGACCGATTTCGATTTGTGTAAATGACTTATCCGGACTGACAAAACTCTCAGAAGCTCAAAGGTTTTGCCATGGATTGTGGGACACGTGTCCCTTTCTGATTTGCCTCACCAGCCATTTTTCTCCTAGAATAATGCTCCCACTCATTTCAAAAGTAACCTCTTCAATTAATGCTTGTGACATCAGCGTCGTCTTTAATCATTACTTCTATTTTTTCGTATTCTCCTAGGTTTCAAGGTATCTTTTGTTTCTTTAGTATAAATCAACTCATTTTTCACTGTTTTACCATCTTCATCATCTTTTCACTCATAATCTTCAAAGTTTTTATCTCTCTTTCATGTACCCTTTTTGGTGTAAGTTTAAGTTTACAGTAAGAAACGCACTGGTAAAAGGTGGGTGGCTTAATCTTTCGGAGTTAGAGAAAGCACAAAGAGTCGAATGAGAAAGACGCATTGCTGCAGGCCTCCCAGTTTCTCCTATCGACAAACTTGAAACACTAAGCTCAGAGCCTGATCGAGGTTCATCTTCTGCCAGAAGCTCTAAACCTAGAAGGTTATTTGAACCTAGTCTTTCACCAATAATCTCAGGCTCATCGGTCTAGGAGTCAGAGCCTATTGTCGAACGAGAGCAAGCAGTTACAAGTACCAAGAGACCCTCCCCATTTATAGCAATGGGATCGGATGCTGACATCTTCCCAGAAAAGCTAACGCTCCGACAAAGAGGTCGCTTAGTAAAAGGCCAGGCTGTTGCTCCATAGTCTAAATCTCCAAAATCAGTGCCTTCTAAGTCTGGGGCTAAAGAAAAAATGACAGGGTCAGAAGCACCCATTGGAGTTCCCAAGGATAAGTTATCTGATCCGGAGGCTACTGGAACAAGCTTTCGAAAAGAACCCTCCGGATCTGAGCCCCAACCAGACACCAGACCACAAAGGGAAACTGAAGCTCATCCATCCGGACAGCCCACAGAGTCGACCACCAGTGCTGTCCCACCAACGATAACTGACAATCCTTCCAGAGTGATGGAAGAAGTGATGGCAGACAGTGTTGAAGAAGCCCCTTTTGAGACCGACGTCTCCGGGCAGACGAATGAGACTGCTATTGTTAAGAAAAATAAGAGTAAAGAGAAGCTATGTTTAAAACACCCGGACCTGCCGGAGTGCCTTGAAGGGAGAGTAAGATCTTGCTTCCATAAAGTGAGTGTAAAGTATCTGTTAGCCATGCAGAACATTAACTATACTTTCATTCACACTGCTGAGCTTGGCCGGATCCGGATGAAGTGGGGGATCCAGAATCTTTTAAAGTAAGGATACCGGTTGATCCGGAGACGCCAATGGACTGCAAGCTAAGTGAAATAGGTTTTTACACAGAGTTGTTCAACTGGGGGCTTAGATTCCCTTTGGACCCAGAGATCGTCATATATTTCCATCTGATAAAGCTCTGTCCAAGCCAACTGAGCCTCAATGCTTGGTTCACCCTCATGTCCTGTATCATGGCTTCCAAGCTCTCCAGAATCCCGCTTCCGATGGAACAATTTACCGCTGTTTCCAGCCTTTGCAAAAATCATGTTATCCCCTTCTACCATTACAATATGGGTGACAACTTTAAGGTGGTAGATGACTTTCTTGAATCAGAGAAAAACTGGAAGACTCAATTCTTGTTTATCAGCGGTGCTTGGGAAAATGAGAGGAAGATTAAAGCTGATGCCAACCCAAGCATGCTTACAAGTAGATGGAAAAGCACAGGTAAATATTTCATCACGTCTATCTACCTTTTCTTATAACAAGTTTGTTTGTTTAATTTCTCTTCTTCTTTTTTGGGTAGTGCTGCTGAAGGAGTTTACTGACTACTTGGAGGAAGGGCGTGCCAAGCTGAATGCTTGGGCTGCTGAAAAGTGGGAAAATTGCTTCCACAACTGTTTTACCGGTGGCAACTTGGTGAGATCCCATCTCTGGAACACAACCGGCCGGAGAGACTTGTATTGGGAGGAATTAACCACTCTGCCCCCTCCGGAGGTCATTCTTCAGAAGACAGACGCAAAGGATGGAAAGCTAGCATTACCGGGCAAAGCTAAAGCCCCAAGCAAAATGAAGGGCAAGAAAGGCAAGGCTAAGCCAGACGTAGCTGAGGTCAACCCAGGTGGTGTTGATGAGACTGTCCCAGCAAACCAAGAGGGGCAGGACCAAGGAAGGATTGTTGCTACTTTGCTTCAAGTGGTAGAAAACGAAAGTACCAAAGAGGCAGTTGGATCTCCAAAGCCCCAAAAAGCTACCAGGAAAGATCGAAAATGGGGAGTAGAAGGTGGAGATAGGGAAGCTAAGAAGAAGAAAACCTCAAAGGGAGATGAAGTTGCTCTCCGGCCTCCGGAGTCTCTTCCTCCGGTCGACCCAACATACCCAACTCAAGCAGAAGAAATCCCAAGTGACTGTCACACTGGAGAGGGCGCCGGAGGGGACATCAACATTGATGGAGTAGACATCAGTGGGCTTCAAGGGATTGGCCTTTACTTTGAAGACCTTGAGAAGGACGACTTCGCTGGCCCTTACCTCCCCCCAAGCTCTTCAAACATTGTCACTTTCAACGGTAAATTTTTTTCTGTTTCAGGAGAGAAGGACGTGGTAACCCATTCCTTGTTGAGCAATATTCAGCCGCTGCTCAACCTGGAGAAGTAGGTGCAAAATCAATCAGCCATCATCAACACACTCACCTCTGATAAATAGAGTTTGTCTAACAACCTCCTTACTGCCAACCAGAACGTTGAGGCATTAAAGAGAGAGAACGAGGAGTTGAAGAGGGGGAAAGAAGATTTGGCCACCAAGCTGGCCACTTCGGAGGGAGTTATCAAAGAACTTCAATCCAAGTATTCTGACTTGGAGAAGAATCTTTCCACTTCAAAAGATGAGGTGAAGGCCAAAGAGAACGTCATTCAGACCGTGACCAGTGACAAAACTTCGCTCGAAGATGTTGTGTCTAAGGCTAAACAAGAAAAAGATGACTTGTTAAAGGAGCAGGAGAATACAATTCAAGCCAGGATTGATGCATACACCAACAAGGTGATAGACTCCCAAGAGGAAAGGTATGTTGAAGTCAAATCAGACATGGTCTTGCTTTTTCATCAAAAATTTCCGAAGAGGACACTAGGAGATCTATGGCGATTTATGGAGTATGATGACATCCCATTTCACACGATGGTGGATGGTGATAAGAAAAACTATTCCAATGGTTGGGATGACACAACTGATGAAGATGAAAGGACCGGAGAGAGTCCAGATGAGGAAACCAATGATCCCAAGAAGAAACCAAGTGAAGCTGGGCCATCTAAGAAAGCTCAGCCTTAAAGTATCAACTATCTTTCAATTTTTGTGTTTGAACTAAAGTCCTTGGATGGCCAAGGCATTTTTGTAATCGTGTCCGGCCCTTGTCCGGATAAACCTTTTCCTTTAAAACTTCAAAGTCCTTGGATGGCCAAGATATTTTACATATTTTAATAGGCAACTTTATCTTACACAACTCTTACATTTTTTTATGGTTTCCCAACTTTGATGGCTAATGTTTAAACAGCCGTTAGTTATTTTACAAGTATTTTAAAGTGAGAGTTTTTAAATTATCCGATGACAAATGTTTAAGTAGTCATCACTCTACCAATTCAAACCGGTCTGACATTGATATACTTTAAAAAATTTCAAAGAAGCTATCAATCGAAACACTCCGAATTTTTCAAGAAGGCATCGAATTTCATTAAAAAGCCCGGACACCTCACTAAAACCTCCCCGCGCCACCAGGGTAGGAAAGAGTATGCCCCCTAATATTTACATGGACTTTAAACAAGTAAATATTTACATAGTTTTCATTCTGAATACAACCGGAGGTGTTCAATATTCCAAGGGTGATTCAAAATTCTTCCATCTTTATCTTGAAGCTTGTATGTCCCAAGCTTAAGATTTTCAGTGACCACATAGGGTCCTTCCCAAGTTGGAGCTAGCTTGCCGAACTGCTTCTCCTTGGTATGCAAGAAGACTTTCTTGAACACTTTATCTCCTAGTTGAAAATCCCTCCTTTTCAATTTTTAAGCAAACCTGCTTCTCATCAAACCCTGATAGTGTGTGGCTCTGAGGTGAGCCTTAACTCTTTTTTCTTCTATTAAGTCAAGTTGGCTTCTGATTGCCACTTTGTTAGCTTGTTTGGAAAAATTGTGGATTCAAAATGAAGGGAGAGTGGCCTCTATGGGAGCTATTGCATATATGCCATATACCAAGGCAAATGGGGATTCTTGTGTTGCAGCTCCGGGAGTAGTCTGGTAGGCCCATAATACTTCTTGTAGATAACTTGGCCATTTTTCAGTAGCCCCCTTTAGATCTTTTTAAGACCGGACAAGATGGTCCTGTTAGCTACTTCAACTTGACCATTTGCCTGTGGGTGGAAAGGAGAAGAGAAGCAGTGTTGAATGCCTCTAGAAGCACAAAAATTCTCTATATCCTTGTTATCAAACTGTAGCCCATTGTCTGTAGTTATCTTTTGAGGAACTCCAAACCTGCAGGAAATATTAGACAGGATGAATTTTATAACAACTTTCGAAGTAGTTCCTGCCAGTGGGGCTGCTTCTACCCATTTTGGGAAGTAATCAATAGCAACAATTATAGTTCTGCATCCCCCGGATGTCATAGGTAGAGTTCTCACCAAATCCAGCCCCCATCGAGCAAAAAGGATTGGCTCAGAAATTGACTCTAAAGGGACAGCTGGGATATGAATTTCATTACTGTATCTCTGGCATGGATCACACTTCTTCACCAATTCCTTGGCATTTGTGCATTATAGAGGGCCAGTAATACCCAACTAACAAGACTCTTCTGGTTAGAGCCCTGAATCCATAGTGTGCTGATCCCTCGCCATCGTGCAATTCAGAGAGTTCTATTTGGGACTCTTCGATCCCCAAACATCGTAAGAGAGGTCTACTAAAGGTTTTTTTTTGTAAAGAACGTCTCTTAAGATGAAAAAACCACGAGCATTATACTTTACTTTCCTTGCTACTGCTTTTTCCGGAGGCAAGATGCCATTTGAGAGGTATTGGAAAAGAGGAAATCTCTAATCTTGAGGTTGATTTACTTGAATATTTAAACTTTCTTCTTCCTGGTTTTGACTGAATTAAATGGATGGGCACTCTTGCACATGAATCTATGGGTAGGACTCAGAATAGGCTATGGTTGCCAAGGAGTCTGCCAACGTATTTTCTGTTCGGGGTATGTGCTCATAGGTGATGTTTTTGAAATTAAGTGCCACTTCTTTAAGAACAAATAAATATTTAACCACTTGCTCCTTTTTTGCCTCAGATTGACCATGTGCATGATGGATAAGAACCTGAGAATCGCTCATTAAGCTGACCCTTTTGGCTCCACAAATTAGAGCTAATTTCAAGCCAACTATAGAAGCTTCATATTCGGACTCATTACTGGAAGCCCTGAAAGCAAAACATATAGCCTGGTACATCTTGTCGCCGTACAAAGAGGTCAAACATATCCCAGCACCACAAACAATGGTACTCGATCCACCATCAGTTCGGACAACCCATACTTTCTTAATTTTTTTCAACTGTTGCTTGCTTAGTGTCTCTGTCCGAATGAAATTCAACTAGGAAATCAGCAACAGTCTGAGCCTTGACTGCCATTTGAGGGGCAAAATTAATATCATAGTCTCCCAGCTCCACTGACCACTTGGTCATTCGGCTTGAAATGTCTGCCTTTTGAAGAACGTTTTTCAAGGGAAAAGACGTCCGGACAATGATAGAATGAGACTGAAAGTAGGGCCTCATTTTCCTAGCAACAATTACTAAGGCCAGTGCTAGTTTTTCAAGTTTTAAATATCTTTTTTCTGCATCAATCAAGCTTTTGCTGATATAGTACACCGGACGAGGATAATTATCCACCTCCCTTACTAGTACTGCACTTAAGGCACAATCAGAAACTGCCAAGTATATATAGAGTGTCTCTCCATCAACAGGTTTAAACAAAGTTTTAGGAGATGATAAGTGCTTTTTAATTTCATCGAACGCTTGGTCGCACTGTGGAGTCCAGTTAAATTAAGGTTTAAAAAAATGGGGCACACCTATCTGAAGACCTCGAGATAAAACAGTTTAGAGCAGCTAACCTCCCTGTCAATCTTTGTACTTCTTTAATATTCCGGGGAGGCTCCATCTGTAATAAAGCATTAAGCTGGTTTGCATCAGGCTGTATCCCTTTCTCACTTATCACATACCCTAAAAATTTCCCGGACTTTACTCCGAAGACACACTTTTCTGGATTGAGCTTTAAATTCACCCTCATCAAGTTGGTAAAAGTCTATTGAAGATCTATTAAGTGTAGCTCTTCTTCTATACTATTTACCATCATGTCATCGATGTAGAATTCCATGTTTCTTCCGATCTAATCAGCAAAAGCCTTGTTTACTAACCTCTGATAAGTAGCCCCAACATTTTTTAACCCGAACGGCATCACCTTATAACAATAGAGGGCCCTATCAGTAACAAATGTAGTGTGTTCCTGATCCTTCAGATCTACTTGAATCTGATTATACCCGGAGAAGGCATCCATAAAGAATAATAGCTTGTTCCCAGATGTGGAGTCCACCAATAGCTTAGTCAGAATGTGATTAGCTTTTAATACTTTAGTGCTGTTCTGATGGTTCAGTGGGTGGTTTTTTTCCAAATTGCCACTGTCCGGTTTCTTCAGTGAATAGTGAGAAAATCCGGACTCATCAAGTGTCATAAAAGAAAGAAGAAGATTGTTGTAGTTTGTGTGCCAAAAACTATTGATAAGGATGTTTTGTTGATGGATAAAACCTTTGGAATCTACAATTAAATTTAATAGGCCTAACAAGCAATAAATTCTGCATACATCGAGATCTATGAATGTTTTTATCACTTTTCATTTGGAATTTGTGTTCCATATGTATACTTATATTGTTTTGTAGTAGTTGATATTTTTCTTTCAAATCATTGTCTATCTTGTAGGTGCATAGTATTTACCATGATATTGGGGCCGTGAAACTGATGGGACTAAGTCTCATTTTTATGTTTTTCCATTTATGTATTTTTTACTATTTTTAACAATTCAAAACATTTTATTTTTTATTCATCTTTTTTCTTTTTGGTTTAAATTATATTTTTTGAGTATGTTTTTGTATCAAACTTCTCTAAATATAATTTATTTTAAAGTGTTTTCTTTGTTTAAGCTAACATTTTAGCCTATAACCAACTCATTAGTAATATCTCTAGTTTATGTTTTTGCAAGTAAGGTCAAACAACACGAGTTACAAAGAAAGTTTAACTGCCTTTGTAAAAACATTATGACCAACGACTATAGAGGAAGAAAACTACCGGATTTGTTAAAGACTGCATTATTATGTTAAGAATAGTAGTCTTACTACTATTATTCATGACACGAGTAACATTTTTATTATTGTTATTCTTGATAGAATTAACATGACTATTGTTTTTTAAAATGAATACCATGGATCATTTTTGTTCTTAATACAACTGAAAGAAATTCTTTATAAGAAAAATGAATAACATGATTATTTTCGTCAATCGAAATATATAGAAACAATAGTCTTACTAGTGTCATTTATAATATAGTAACAATTTTATTACTGTTATTCTTGATAGGGGTAGTAACATGATTATTTTTTTTTATTTTTAAATGAATAATAATATTTATTTTCATTAATCTAAAAATCTTTATATTGTCAATGTGTATCAAGTTTTTGGCGTCGTTGTTGGGGAATAAATTATTTATTTTTAGATCTATTAGTTTGATATATTTTTGTACTAATTAATTTTTATTTTTATTTTGGTTTGATTTTATTTTTATTTGTTGTTTTAGTTACTATTTCATTTTATTTTTATATATGTTGGTTTGATATATTTTTATAGTTTTATATTGATTGATTTTTATTTTATTTTTATTCATATTTTTATTTTTATTATATATATATATGTATATATTTAAAACAAATTAGGGAAAATCCGCCACTATGTATGCAATGGATAACAGAACGGTGTTAGAAGCTAAGTTAGATGTGCTTGAACAAGAATTGACCTTTATAAGGTTAACATCACTTGAACAAAAATTGGCCCATATGAGGATGAATGTGACAACCGTCAATTAGTGTGAAGCATACAATACAATAAACCAGTTCGCCCCAACGAATGTTTACATGTATAACTTCCGGCATGGCTCTGTACCATACTGTAATAATGATTATCAGGCTGGAGATTGGCATAACCAAAAACTTTTATGGGAGGATACAAATTATTTTTGGGAGCACGAGGATATGAATAGGGTAGAGAATAAGTAAAACCTAGAGGACTCTGTGAATAAAATTATCGAATCTTCAAGAAAGAATAAATCAAATGCAAAAAATCTGGAGATTTCGATTCAAAATCAAGAGGTTCATTTGAAAAACTTAGAATATACAATGGATAAATACATCAAGATTACTGAAAGAGTGTTTGAGCAATCCTAGATCTCCATCAAAGCTTCAAGATTCTACACAAATTCAGTATACATCAATCAAACATCTTGAAGTTCAAGATGACCAAAACCATGATATGTTGGTGGAGAAATATAATGAAAATTTGGTTAATGAATCTAAGCAAAATCATCAAGAACAACATAGTGATATGGCTTTTACATGTGTTATCAAACTAGAGAAAACTCAAGTAGAGAAAATTGAAGATGAAGAAAATATGAATATCATAATATCTAGCTCCGGCCAAGATATCCAATATCATGATTATATCATGGAAATAACTAATTTTCAAATTATTTTTCTCTTCAACGATCCGCCTCTCAACAAATTGTTTAAACACAATTTTATTCAAGCAACAAATTGGCAACCACAAACGAAGTCACTTGTTCGAGGCCTGCAACGATTATCATGGCAACGTGAACACGTGACTATTTTAAGAGATAGTTATCAACCACCTTGAAAAGAAGAGTTGACGAAAGGTCGAGCTACCGACTTAAAACGAAGCGCGGATTGAGAGGCAACCCAATGTAAGTTTTATTTATGTCTTATTTTATTTTATTATAATATTTTTATATTCAATTTTTTTATTAACTTTTTTTTGGGCGTGTTGACAATCTTCGTTTAGATTTTTTTTTCTTAGTTGTCTCTATCACTTGCTCTTTTCTTTTATTTTCTTTTACTTGTCATTTGGCAGACCAACTAGCTTCCACACTTTAAGATCCAACCCCACAATTTCAACCCCAAATATATTTATCAGGTACGATTGTTCTTTAATGTATTTCTTTATGTTCTTAATATTGTGGATAATATTAGATTTCATGTGTGGGATAGTAGAAAATTGTTGAATAAAAATATCATAAAAAGTAATAATTTATTGATCATTTAATATTTTATTGTATATTGTATATTTTAGGACCTCACAGATTAACTTAAACTTGTGAAGTGACTTTTAAGTTCAAAGAATTAATAATTGCATGTTTATATTTTTATTTATAAGGTCTTTAGATTTTTCTATGTCTAGAAGTTATTAAAATTAATTATATTACAAATTTACTCTCAGTGTTTTTTTCTTACATGGAAATTAATTTACTAATATAATAAATATTTTTTGAAAAACAGTTGTCATTATAAAAAAATCATATATTATTTATTAACTAAAAAGGTTGCATAATTCTTTAGTGTGTGGCCCGGTTTCTTCCTAATCTGGTCGAGATTCGCGTACAAAGGGAATAAATTTATATTAAATTTTCAAATGTGGCTTGTCTAGTTTTGTAGTTTAATTAGTATGAGTTAGTAAATCTTTAGGGGTACTTCATCACCTAATGCTCCTAACCTATTGGGAGGGATGTTACTGATCTAAAGATTGTTAAATAGATTAATTAGAAAACTTAAGTAGACATTGAACAAGTAACATGTATATATATATCATTCTTTTTCTAAGTCTATATGTCCTATGGGTATCTTATCACCTATTGACTTAGGCCAACTAGTTTGGGATTCATTGGCTATCATATAGAAAAAAGAATTATATTAATAAAAATATAAAAGTGAAAAAGAAAGTGAAAGAAAATACGATTGACAACTGTTAAAAATAAAATTGATATTATTTTTGTTTATTAATGAAATGTTTTAAAAAATGTATTCAAGTAAATAGTATATAATGAAAGTCTAATTTTTTTTGTATGCATGTGGAAGATTCTTTAGATTTCTTCAAATTTCTATCTATAACATGTGGTTATGAATTCTTCACTTGATTAATTAGTTTGTTTGAAATTAAGAAATTTGGTCTTAATTTATATCATTTGATCATGCATTAAATTGTGATATTTTATTTTTGCTCGGGACTAGAAAATTAAGTGTAGGATAATTTAATCAAGGATAAATATTCTTTGACTAGGTCTACCGTTTCTTTAATGATTTAGTGGTCAATCATTCAATCTCGTCTAATCAAATATTCAGGTTACACTTGTCTGGTAAGTAGATTACCTTGCAGTGGGTTTAATGCCCCAAATTCGATATGGACATAATTATATATATATATATATATATATATATATATATATATATAAACTTATAGATTGCAGTAAAAAATATATTATTTGCTAATTATTATTTATAGATAGGGGAACTTAAACAATTATACTATAAAAAGAAAGTACATGATGTTAAATGAGATGGATGTTAACTGCTTCCGAAAGATAGTTCCAAATGGTTCAACTGTTGTAAACTTCAGGAATAGAAAAAATATATACAAAACATGAGAAGATCAAACTCAAATTTAGAAAAATGATGTGCAATTAGTCTAGTTGTATCCCGAATCAACATCCATAAATTAAAGGAACTTGCTCCCTAATGCTGCGTCTACCAACCGATTAATTTGGGGAAGGGGAAAGTCTCTTTGGGGCAAGCATGATTGAGTTTGGTGAAATCAACGCACATATGTCATTGCCTACTTTTCTTCTTGACAAGGACTCGTTTGCCACCCATAATAGAGACTTCACCCTACAAATATGCCCTAAAAGGAGGAGTTTATCAACTTCATGAGAAACAGACTCCACCTTCTCGGAGGAAAAATCATATCGCTTATGGCGGATCAGCCTCGCCCTCCGGTCAATAGAGAGTTCATGGCAGATGACTGATTGGCGGACCCCGATGAAGTCTCTCATGCTCTAAGAAAATACATAATCATTTGAATACAATAAGGTGAGTAAATTTTGTTTAAATGTAAGGTCGATTTTGTTACCTATTCCCCAATTTTCTACCCTCGGGGAGAGTTTCCTACACCATCTCTTCATCAAGATGGATGAACTCATCCAATTCCCCAAGGTAATCCACCCCTTCTGGCAACGGGTCAAAATTTAGTTGTGGGTGTTCCTCCCCATTGTTAGTTAGTTTATATCTAGATAGTCTGACAAGATACACAAGGACAACATAACAAGTTCATGTTGTAATATTAACTGCGCCTGGCTATTTCGACCAAGTTACCGATCATGTACTTCAAGTAGTGTCAGAACGTACAAGGTGTCGCTTTTATAAGGTGTATGTAAGGTCTACCCATGATAGTGTGGTAGGAACTGGGGTATCATATATCATAAAGATCGCCAACACTTCCTTCTTCATGTTTCCTTGACCCAGAATTACCATCAACTCGACCTTGTACACACACTTAGAGGAAATTCCTGTAGCCTACTAGCGTTTGATGGGTCGGTTTGCACAAAGGTACCTGAAGTATTGTCTTACTTTCCTTTGAAAATTATATTGGCTGAACTGCCATCATCTATCAAGACTCGAGTCACCATAACGCCCCCGATATCTAGGTTGATTGTTAGAGCATCCTCATGAGGTTTCACGATACCCCGTAACCCACCGTTGTTAAACGTTAGCTCTGCGACCGGGTCTTTGTAGTTGTGTTAAGACAATCCAATCATCTACACCTCGAGGTTCTTTTTGTATCTTTTATGGGAGGTATGATCCACTCTCGCTAATGTCTCTCTCCCTGGAAATGGTGAACAACCCGCTAATGATCCTGCTTAAAAAACGGACTCCCCTCAGATTTCTCCTCAATTAGGTCGTCACCCCTCCAGTCACCTTGGCGATCTTTCTCTCATATATGCCTGACAAACTGGACGAGTTTGCCACTATCAATCAGTCGCTGGATTTCTTCTTAGAGTGGCTATTAGTCATTAGCTGGATGGTCGTGCTCGTTGTGATAAGAACAGAATTAGTGGGTGGATCTCTTATGACTTTGGGCGAACATGGTGCGGGGAAGCTAGTAACTGGATCAATTATTAGTTCTATCATAGATGACGAATATAGTTTCTGTCAAAGGTGTGAATTTCTATGCAGGATTAGTATAGTACGAGGTCTGTTGTATGTTGTTTTGGGTTCGTGATCTATCGATGCATCTGCCATTGTCCCTTCACCTCCCATTGTTTGTCGACACCTTGGGGTCCTACAACCTGATGTAGGATGAGTAGGCAGAATCCTCTTTTTCTATTATCGTTGGCTTTGATGAACTGGTGCACTTTCCGAAAAATGTCTACAACGTTTTTAACGGGGAAACACACTAGTTTGACATACAAAGGGCCTTTCCTATCCAGCCTCCACTTCGAGGATACAACTACCACAAGCTCTTCAAATTTTGGTAGGGTATTCATCGCGTGAAAGAACCTCTTAACATAACTCATTGAGCGATTTTCTCTACCTCAATACAGATCCATGATCAAGTTGATTTATTTTTTGGCTCCTTGTTACCGACAAACCGATCCCTGAAGGTGCCCTACTATCATGTAAAATTATGGATAGATACATTTGGTAATGCGTGAAACCAATCTATAGTGTTACCTTTTAGGGTCATGGAGATCATCATCATGTGGTTACACGCCATCATCATGTTCTGAAGTTGCTCAATGTGTCATTCGGGCTCGCTTATTCCATCGTAGCCTCCATCCTAAAAGGGTCGAATGTTTACGGGAGCTCGACTTACAATATTTTACCTATGAAGGATGATTCTTTCAGGATATAGGTGGCCATTCTTGGCCGCACCTTGCCATGCTGCACAAGCTCTACTTCCTTGGATCACTTTGTCGCTTCTCGTTCTGACTCGCTTTCGCATTCCTAGTTCTGAGACTGTTTTTCTTTGCTCTCGCCCCCTCTTCATCAGTTACTGCTTTCTCATTTCCCTTGTCAACCCGACTAGTTTTACTTGTTTCCCTAGGTCCCCCTAATTATGTTTATCACCATTTAAAACGTTTGTGCTCAGTCGATGTAGCGCGTCAGATATTTTAGCGAGCGTGGCCTTTGCCTCATGATCCTTACCCTCTTTCAGCTGGAGCACCCTAAGTTTCTCATGTCTCATCTCCTTGATCTGTGACTCCAGCAGGTAAACAACATAGGGGATAGTATGCACACCTTTATTCCAGACGTTTCTCTTGTGAGGTATGATTTGGATAACCGACCGATAGATGTTCTCATAATCTTTGGGACCAATGAATATCTTTTATGCAGCATTTGGAGATGTTTCCTAAGCCAAATGATACCGCTTTATCAATCCCATTATTCACCTCTTTCTAATTTCTTGGGCAGACGAAGAAAACCTCATTCTACTCTTCAAGCAACATCCCATTGTGGTTAGGGGTTTAGCCCAATCCAACACAATATTAAAGCCGAGTTTCTTTTTCATGAGCGAAAATTGGTCATATTTCTCTGGTGGTTCTGTTTCCTCAGCCTTTGTTATTTCCAATATGGCTTGAGATGTGGGTTTTTACTGAAAATTGGTCATCTTTCTATGGCTGTGGCCATTGTGGAAGAATACTTCACCATTCGCTAGAATGCTAAAATTAGGGAAATATCGGCTCCCGATGATGTTCCTTACTTCGCACTCAGCCAACTTTGGCCATGCTTGGCTAACTTTGGCACTTAACGAATGAATGATCACTTAAGTCCAATAGGTCGCTGTGTTCGGTCATATTTTTTTAGGATGTACTTTGAGGATTCAAGCTTGGTTAGAGACTCATTTATTCCTTATCATCGAGGGATTTAGTTATATGACAAAAAAATTAAAAAAAAAATTCTAAAAAGAAATCAAAATGATGGATCAAATGGAACAATTTAGAATCCAAACAAAGCAAGAACAAAAAAAACGTTTACAAGCCAAGCTAGAGAGTAAACGTATGAAACTTAAAGCAAAATAAGAAAAAGAAAATATTCGACCGATCAAAAGAAATTATGATGACATGATGTTTTTAATTATTTTTTTATTTTATTAATAATGGTTGAGCTTATATTGTTTTATTTATATTATTGATAGTTAGAATTTAAATTTTTTAATTTAATTTGTTTAGAGCTCAATTATCTTAATAGCTTACATGTTAAACAGATTTTATTATTGAAATAAATTGAAATGTAGGTTTATATACGATGTCGGGTTGCCATATAAAAATCAAAATAATTGAAGTTTTATGAGAGGTGATGGTGGTAAAAAGAGGGAGTAAAGTCAAAACTCTAAAATTGTTCTTTACTCTTTTCATTTTCTCTCATGTTTTTAAGGAGAAAGAATGACAAGAAGTGAAAAAAATATATGGTTTCCAGCCTCATAAGAAAATGCCATACTTATTAAAAAGCCTTGAACATTTATAATATACTTGAGAGAAGAGATAATATTCAACTTCTTGTGGACAAAACTGTAACTATATAAGACGGTGCTTTTCATTTTTCAAAAAACAATTTAAACACCTTCGTATTGCTCTTTGAGTGAAAAATGTTAAGTTTTTGTAAGTGTTATCTGTTTGTTCTTGCATTATACATATTGATTTATTCTCAATAGATTTGTTGATACGAGATTATGTAAGGCAGAAGATTTGTGATTTTTATTTGTCTACTAGCAACTGAACGTTACCTTTGTACATTCATATATTTTCTTTGGGCACACCATTTAAGTGTATGAGCAAATAACCATTTGACCTTGATATAAAAGTTAAAAAATCAGATGTTGATTTGTATGTTATAGCTTTGATTTTAGGTTAAAGTTATAAATTTCTGAAACGATTTTATAAGTTTCTAAGATGATTGAGTTTTCTTTTACACTTGGCGATGGAGATTATTAGTTGATAATGATGTAGTAGATTTTAGGTTTTTTTATGTTTGTAATCTAGTGGTTGTCAAAATTTGATAAAAGTACGAAACATTTGAGATAAAAAAGCTTCTAGAGGTTTTAATTTTGTAACTTGAGAATTGAAGTTATAGAATCGTAATTGATGTTGCAGCTTGAGTAGTATGGTGGTTAAATTTTGTTTACTTTCATGCCATTCCAATAAAGGATCCAGACAATCAATACTCAAGTACCATATGAACCATTTCGCCTCCATTTGGTACAACCTAAATATAAATTCAAGCATTTTAATGGGGGTCGATAGTTGATTGTATCGAAAAATCCAATTATAGATAAAGTTAGTTATGCCGACTACGACTCTTGGTGACTATTGTTGGAGAGTAAAATTCATCCCATACTTGGTCCAAAATCCCACATTGTTAATATTTAAAAGAATAAAGTGCATATAAGTGTGACCCCCCTTAACTGGCAAGAGGCCTTTTGGAAGTGTACCAAAAGTAAACCCGTGAGGGCATTCAGGCCCAAACCGGATAATATCTTAATAGTATGTAAGGCACACTCATATATTATAACATGGTATCAGAGTGTACGTTTAGATCTTGAAGTTTTTGTGTCTTCCGCTGTGCCGACGGGCAGTTGTTTTCACTGATGTGTGTAGCCACAATTAACAGACCTGATCGAGAGGTAAATTTTTTTTAAATAAAGATTTTCTATTATATTTTTTCCTTCACTTGAGAAAATTTTAGGAGTTTTGACAATTTCATATCGAAAGAATACATATGGTATTAAAGCTCCAGGCCCATACAGAGCACGATGGTGGATGAAATTCTCATAGGCCGAACATGATGAACCAGAAGCCATATATCGTGCTCAAGATAAATAATCTGCTATAGAGATCCTAGTTAGGAGTGCCCGTGTCTCATCAAGAAGATGGCACTTGATTGGAGTGTGACGCTAAGAAATAAGACAGTATGGTCTAACAAAAGGTGAGCAACTTGAGAGGAGACTGGAGTGGTACTTTGTTCGAGAGGAGGATTTGTTAGAATGACGACCAAAGTCTCACATCCGACATCGGTTAAACATAGGAAGAATCAATGGTATATAAGTGAGAACATATCTCAACTAGTATGATGCCTTTCAGAAGTGTACCAAAAGCAAACCCGTGAGGGCATTTGGGCCCAAAGCAGATAATATTTTACTAGTATGTGATGCACACTCATATATTCTAACATGGTATCAGAGCGTAGTTTTAGATCTTGAAGTTTTTATGTCTTCCGCTGTGCTGGTGGGTAGTTGTTTTTGTTGTCCGTCAGAAGAAAAAAAGTGAAACTTTTCGGTTTCCAGATCTCGTGTGTAGCCACAATTAACATACCTGATCGAGAGGTAAACAGTGTCTTCTTTTTTAAAAAAAATAAAAAATTTATTCTTTTTTTGCATTCACTTGAGATAATCTTTGGAGTTTTGACAATTAATTATCGAAAGAATACACATTGTATCAGAGCTCCAGGCCTAGACAGAGCGCAATGGTGGATGAAATTCTCAGAGGCCGAACATGATGAACCAAAAGCCAGATGTCGTGCTTAAGGTAAATGATCTCTTATAGAGATCCTAGTTAGGAGTGCCCGTGTCTCATCAAGAAGATGGCACTTGATTGGAGTGTGGCTTTAAGGAATAAGGCAATATGGTCTAATAGAAGGTGAGCAGCTTGAGAGGAGACTAAAGTGGTACTTTGTTCGAGAAGAGGATTTGTTAGTCTCATATTCCAATCGGTTAAACATGGGAAGAATCAGTGGTATATAAGTGAGAACATATCTCAACTAGTATGAGGCCTTTTGGAAGTGGACCAAAATCAAACCCGTGCAGGCCTTCGGGTGCCAAAGCGGATAATATTATACTAGTGTGGAGATCGGTTGTTCTTACATATATACGGAGACAGAATATGTGATACTCATATTCCCAAACGCCATCCCATACTTGGTCGAAAATCCCACTTTTCTAATATTGAAAAGAATAGAGAGCTTATAAATGTGAACCCACCTCAACTAGCAAAAGACCTTTTGGAAGTGTACCAAAAGCAAACCCGTGAGGGCATTCAGGCCCAAAACGGACAATATTTTGCTAGTATGTGAGGCACACTTATATATTCTAACAACTATCATTCAAGAATTCACCGAGGACACTAAAAACAATAAACAATGATGATATGCATAAATTTATTAATTATAGTACCTAACCAGACCTTTTGTTATTCCCCACTTGATATGTAAAATACTGAATTCTCATTCAACATCTTTCAGATGAACTTTCTTTTTTGTAGCAAATAAGTTTTCTATCATTGGGTTTGGGTGTACAATTTTTTGGATCAAGGTTTCCAATATCGGATATATACCATCAGTTAAATGATAACCAAAACGGTATGAATTATTACTGACATTGTAATCAACGAATTTATTTTTTTATTAATGAGTTTATCAAACAAAGAGGAGTTATCAAGAACTTTTACATCATTATTTGCACCTGACATACCAAAAATGAATGCCAAATCCATAATTTTTGATGCAATAACTTCAAGTGTATGTGTAAGCTCGTGACAATGCCCTATGTGTGTCTCATGTCATGCAATAAGACAATGTTTCCTTTCTTAATGCATACAATCTAATGAGTGAAGCATACCTGGAAATCCTCGTTCCTTTACTTCGTATAAATGATGTTTACGGTATTTTTTATAGGATGAACGCATGTATTGCTCTTCATATAACATTATAATTTTACTACGAAATTGTTTTTTATACTTGGACCAATTTTAATGTAACCATCATAATGATCACGTGAAAATCCATATGCTAATACATTTATTGATGCTGTTAATTTTTTAATAACACAAATACCTAACTTACTGCAACAATTTTTATTATTATTATAAAATAATCATTTTGTTTTTGTATATTTTTTAAAAACTTTAAGATATAACTATTTTCGCATGCGGAAACATCTACAAAAATAATCATCTGGATAAATGCAATTCAAGGCGAAATAATAATTCCAAAATAATTTGATTGTTAATATCACGAGTTCTTATATATATTTTTATGTGATCTTTGTGATAAATGTGATATCATATGCAGAACTAAGAAAAAATTACAGTTTTGTGATTGTTTTCGTTGATGATATAAAACAATTTCGTGTACCTCATGCGTTGGAAATTATTCTATAAAAAATATTTTATACTTGGAATCAAAATAATATACTGGTGTGAGTGTTGGAAAGATATCCTCGCAGCATAAAGACCTTACAATGGCAGCAAAAAATTATGTTGCGACAAGATGGGTTAAAAAGACAATGACAAGATGGATGGAAGTCCTTTTAATGGGGCCGATGACAACACAACTAGTGTGCAGTGACAACGATATATTAATATGTTAGTGTAAGCAGATTGCCCTAACAATGAGATTTTCATTCATCTTGTCACTATTCACGCCAACTGGCTTACACTGCTAGTGTAATTCTTCGATGCCATCATATCTTCCAAACACTAAAACCGACGAAGAAGAATATATGCAAAACCCAACACAATGTTCTAACAAAAAACAAGCACAACAAACTAATAAATTATTATAAATTCGATTATAACCCTAGATTTAACTAATTTCACAATCTAAATGAAAATGTAGCAAAAATAAATACAAAACTAAAAAACCAAATCAAACTATTAAATATAAGATAAATTAATATTTTCCTTTGCCATTAATTAGAAAAGAGGTATGTTTGTTGTTTAGAGAAGAAATAATTTATTTTTTAAGAAGTTTTATATTTAAATTTATGTTCATGGAAGGTTATGAGGAAGAATGTGAAACCGAGAGGAATATGAATAGACTTGAACTTGGGCCGCCTGAGTATATTGTTTGGGAGAACTTGGTTTTTCGAGTGAATGTTTTTTTAAATAAAAAAGAACAATTTAGTTGTATTTTTAAAAGAATTTAATTTGGAATTCCTTAGGATTTTAAAATTAATAGAATAGCCAGAATTTTAAATTAATTTTAAAAAATATTAATTAATCTGTCAATTTTTTTATCAAGAATCTTATTCTTTTAGAAATAAAATATTATATTAGTGAATTATTTTTTTATTAATAAATATTATAGTTAAGAAAATATCATCTAACCTTTTCTTTATGTATTTGAAAAATATAATTTTATTTTATTTTATAATACTAATAAATAACAAATTATTTAAGATTTTACTAATTTTTATATATAAATATACTACGATTGATTTTGATAAAAAAACAACAACATTAGTTTGAGTTATTAATTAAACACATATATCAGTATATTTAAGATTGAATAAGATATAGTCAATAATTATTAAATTTTTATTAAAAATATTTAAGTGGTAAACTCAATAATTTATATTATATTATATTTTAAAAATATTTTGAAGTTCTACATAAATTTTAAATAATAAATTGAAAAAGATAAAAAAAATAAAGTTATTTGTGTACTTTAAAGAGTTTTGGTTACAATTTTTTAAAAATTAAAATTAGATTAATTTTTCTTATTTTTAAGCAAACAAATTTCTAATTAATGAGAAGGTTGATTACAAGCCCAATTTTGATGGGTTATAATAATCAAATAGGATTGGTTTATGACAAAAGAACTGAATTTTATTTTGTGATCTAAAAATATAATTTCCTTCCCGTTTTCTTTTAAATATTCAATTACGTTGATTAGTTTTTATTTTATAGTGTATTATAATTTCTTTTAAATACCACAAGCGTTAGTGTTTTTTTTATCTACCCATAAACATTTTATGAGGAACAACTTTTTTCAGTTTTTTTTTCATTTTCCATGTTCTTCCAAATTTTTTCGATAACTTTCTCATTTTCTTGCCATTTAGTATAATTCCAGACTTTTATTCAGCCCATGGAGCTTCAATGAAGAGGGAGAAGAGGTAGAGAGAGAAGGATTTGAACGTAGGATAAAAAAAACTTGAAAGAAGTGAGCTTTTTTGTACACATTGTTAGATTACTTGCAACAGAACAGTATAATATTATATAATTAGCAGTTCATAAGGTAGTCTCTAACTTATTTTAGAACATTGTAACTTGTTACAAAGAGATTAGTTTTTTTTTTAATTATAGTTGTTTATAGAGGAACATATTGTGATTTAGTTCACAACTCTATTTATCGATATCATTGTGCTTTCTTTTTTCTGTGGAAGAATCCTTTGTTCCATTAGATATTGAACCATCCTCAAACCATTCTAACCTCACTCGTGCTTATATTTTCTTTATCATTGCTGCTTTTATATTTCTATACTACATATTTAGTTTTCCTGGACTAGACTTGTATGGATTTATGTGTCGATGTTTTGAAAATCTCCCTCATTATTGAAATTTCAGACACAAATTTGCTTATCTCTTATTTTGATTTATCTTAGTTAGTTCCAGTTGTACCTATTTTTTTTTAATTTTTGATTTCATCCCCTGCATCATTGTGTTTATTAGATGCTTAGGGGTTTTTAACATATATCACGAATTGCAATTCTGTTTGTATCAATGATTTGTCTCCATCTCAAAGCTTTGTTTTTTGGTTTTTAAAAGATGGGGAAGATGATAAGGTTTTATAGGTGAATCACAATCCACCTCAATCATTAACCTTTACCCATAATTCCTTCTTCCTTCTTCCTTCCTTGATTCCCTTCTCCGATTGTAAAATAATATACATGATCCCCTTAATTTTGATTTGGATACTTTTATTCTCATTACTTAATTCATAAGTAGCTCACTTTTGTGGACATAAAAAAGATAGTTTTATGTATCTTTTCATGTATTCTGTGTATTTAATGAAGTTTTTTTATATCGGTATATATCAAGTATTTATGGAGTTGTTAAATTTATTCAAATTTAGGGAAAGACCAGTCATTGGAATATTCTAGCTTTGCTTGAAACTGAATTTTAGAATTTTGAATTGTAAACTGATATGACTATATTAGTATGAGAAGTTCTAATGGGGAATAAATAAAATGTTCAAAAACTTTGAGCATTATTTATTGAGTATGCATCAACATAAAATATTTAAGTACTAAAGTTATATATGATGTTAGAGAGTGGAAGACCTTCGTTGGTTGATCATTGCATAATGTTTTCCATTAGTATGTAAAATACCTTGGTGATAATTGTGAGTTAACTAAAACATAATTAAATTAATTTTATTTTTTTAGGAATTTTGGCAATGAGACTACAATTTCCTTTATATTCTGACCGCGTCATGGATACTGGATCCGAATCTCGCACCATTCTTGAAACTCCTATATGTGATGGATTGGTTTTGCCTGAAAAACAACCAGTTTTTGGTGCGCATCATAAGGTTTTATCTGCATATAGTGGACTTGCCAATTCACTCACATAGACAAAAAAACGTGGAAACTACCGTGCCCTTAGATTATCAAGAATAGTTTAAGATCCAAAATCACGTGTGGAATACAAGTATTCCAAGATTCATAAAGAAGTGTCAACCCAAGAATTGAACTATAATGTATCACATATCATTGAGATCATAGTCCGAACAAGATGTCCAATGATGACACTGTCATGAAAAGAAACTTTAGAAGATACCAAGATTTCAATGTATGAGTTGCTTCAAGTAATAAATTATGTTCGATTTAAATTTATATCAGTATGCTACAAGTATGTTAAAAAATATAATTTTTGCATATTTATTAATTGCTAATAAATGTTAGTTTCAATTTTTGTTTGAGAATGCTATCATAAAAATATTTAACGAAAGAAAACAGGCTTATAAATTTCGAGATAGCTAACTATATGATTATTTGATGTTTTTATAGGATATATTTGTTATTGATTTTGAGCATAACGATACTGCAAATAACATTAACCACTATTTTAGATCATGATATGCTTCATGCTCACTAAAAATTATGGAAAGATATGGAGGATGCAATAATCAAGCCACCAAAAGAGATGTTTGGTAATAATGTACCTCTGCGACCGTTTCAATTCTGATAAGTTTAAGGTAATAATGTTTTTTTTTCAAAATTGATTGTTTAAGGTTTTTTAGTACCATTAATTTGGCTTTGACATACTGCTTGCATTTTTTGTCCTGTTGCTATCTCACTAGGGAAATATAGAAATTCTTTTTAGTACGTGTAATTATTTTATATTTTGGATACTTGATTAAGTTTAAGAAAAAGAAATGGGGAAGATATATGAACTTCTCTATATCTTTAGTATTCTTATGCTTCTTCCTCTGATGAAAAAGACTTAACTTGATTGATATTTTTAGACATTTGTAAGGAACACTGCTTGAGTTGTTTATTTCTATGTAATTTCCCAGATATTTTTGGAGGTTTATAAGGAAACACTGCTTTAGTAGTTTTATTTCTACTTTATTTCCTAGCTTAGTGCTTATAGTTCTGCCCTCTCGTTATGTGGCCAGTCTATTGTTTGAGCAGTTTTTTATTTTATTTCCTAGCTTAGTGCTTCTAGTTCTGCACTTTTGTTATGTGGCTAATATGTTGTCTCTGTAGCTATTTAATTTTCGATTTCTGATCCTATTTGTTTTTATACTATGTCTTAACTTCAACTTATCTTGGAAGTTGTATGTTAAAAATTATCTAGTATAATTGGAGTTGTACAAAGTTTACTAATTAGTACATGGTTATTAATTCGTTAATAGTTTAATAATCATGGTTTATGTCACAATGTGCATTTATAACTTTATTGCTTACAACTCTTCTCTCTATACTCAGTTTTGCAGCATATATCGAGTATCAATAAAGTAAATTGCAACAAGAGAAAGATATATCATCACTATGGACTGACTCTCTTATCGAATTGCCAAAAGAAGAGCAGTGAGATCAAAATTTATTGAAGTTGAAAATTTCAAAGATCTTTATGTGCGTTCGAATAAACCTCTTTCCCAAGAATAATTTGTAAGTGTAGCTTGAAACTAATAGTTTCCTAATAATGATCTCAAAGTTGCTAATTTTGTTAACTTAGACATCATAATTTTGCTGAAAATTTTGTAATGCATGCTTCCTAATAGTTTCGTAATAATCATCTCAATTTTGTTGGAAATTCGAGATTGATAGTTTCTCACGAACTATACATTTAGTTGAACTTGAACTAACCTGCTTTTGTGGTTTATACTTATTGTCATATACTTATATGTGTTAGAAGTTTCAATATGGAATTCATGTTTGTGTATTATGGTTAGGTTAGAACTTATGTTTTTAATAAGGTCTTACACCTTGTAGTCATCATAATCGTTATCTTGCTCTCTTTTCTATTCTTTATATTATATTTCTTTATATTTTATTATTTAGGTGAATACGTTTATTTGAATAATGTTATATATTTAGTTTTATTTTTTAAAATTTTGTTAGAACAAAATGGAAAGGACGATGAAGACCATACTTACAAATTTAGAAGCATATCAAAGTGATTTTGTTGTTCGTTTATTTAATCCAGATACAGACGGTTTAATAAATATTTAAGAACTCGATTGGTACAAAACCAAGTAAAGTTATTCATGACCTTGGTAGATCTTATTCTTGGTTAAATAGTTCTGAGTCTTCTGCTCAGTCAAATATTAGAGAGGTTATGCATTTAAGAAATAAAGCGAACACGCTAATAAAACCAACCAATGATCCTGCAATATCATTCAGTGCGGTCTTGTTAAAAGTTAAGCCAATGTTCACAGTATTCTTAAGATACCGAAGTATCCATTTCACTGCCTGCCAGTGTTCTTTCCCAGGATATCCCATATACCTGCTAACTACACTAACCAGATGTGAAATATCACGACGTGTGCATACCATAGCATACATGATACTACCAACTACACTTGCATATGGAACCTTCGACATTTGTTCCAACTCAGCATCGTCCTTGGTTGCTCCTACTGCAGACAACTTGAAATGAGTAGCAAACGGAATGTTAACTGCCTTAACATCAAACACGTTTAATCGTTGTAACACTTTCTTAATATAGCTTCGTTGAGACAAGTGTAATGATCCTACACTTCTGTTCCTGATAATTTCCATACCAAGAATCTTCTTTGCTCTACCCAAATCCTTCATCTCAAACTCGACACTAAGCTGCTTATTTATCTACACAATGTGTGACATACTACAAGCAGCAATAAGCATATCATCCACATACAACAAGAAGTAAACATAAGAATTATCTTACATCTTTTGATGATAAACACAACTATCATATGGACTCCTCGTGAACCCTTTTGACACCATGAATGTATTAAAACGTTTGTACCATTGCCTAGGTGATTGTTTCAAACCATAAATTGATTTTTTTAGCATAAAAACTTTGTCCTCCATATTAGGTTCGATGAATCCCTCTGGTTATCTCATGTAGATTTGCTCCTCCAATTCACCATGTAGAAACACGGTCTTCACATCCAACTGCTCAAGCTCTAAATCTTGCAAAACTACTATGGCTAACAAAACTCGAATCGAACTATGCTTCACCACTGGAGAAAACACTTCATTGAAGTCGATTCTTTCCCTTTGAGTAAAACCTTTAGCGACCAGTCTTGCCTTGAATTGAGATACCTCAACCCCTGGATTACCTTACTTTTTCTTGAACACCCATTTACTGGATACTATATTTTGTCCTTTAGGTAAGTCAACAAGCTTCCGTGTTTGATTCTTATGAAGATATTCAATTTCTTCCCTCATAGCACTAATCCATCGATCTGCCTCTGAACTCGCTATAGCTTCTCTGTAGCTACTAGGTTCCTGCATCTCAACTTCTTCTGTAACTGACAGAGAATATGCAACTAGATTCGCATACCTTTTTGGAAGTCTAATATCTCTTCTTTCTCAACCGAATGATATGCTATAAGGTTGTTGTTCTGGTTCGGGCGCATCATCGTCACTATCATCCGATGTTGACGCTTCACATCCTGATTCTGGATCCACCTCATAACCACTTGAATTATTGGACCTACTAAGAACTGATTCTACTTCAAGCTCCACCTGTTTACTCACAAACGATCCTGATTCGACCATTTCTCATACTTCTTTTTTATTGTCTATTGAAGCAAAATCATTAAAAGAAACATCCATACTGATGAGAAAACCTGGAGACTTTGGAAAGGTAAACCATAACCTATATCCCTTCACTCCAGTAGCATATCATAGAAATATGCACATCTTTTCCCTCGGCTCAAGCTTACCATCTCTTACATGAGCATACGCAGGACAATTGAACACTCTTAAATGTTCATCATCAGCCGACGATCCAGACCAAATCTCAAAAGGAGTTTTACAATCAATAGCCGTTGATGGAGACCGATTCACTAAGTAACACGCTGTATTGATAGCTTCAGCCCAAAAATCCTTTCCCACACCGGAATGCAAGAGCATACTTTGTGCCTTGTCACAAAGCGTTCTGTTCATTATTTTTGAGATTCCATTATGTTGAGGTGTTCTAGAACAAGTGCGATGACGCACTATTCCCTCAGCTTTGCAGAACTCGTTGAACTCACGATTGCAATATTTTAACCAATTATCTGTCTTAAGATGTTTGATTTTTCTTCCGGTTTGCTTCTCAATCATCGTCTTCCATTTGACAAAGGTTGAATATGCCTCATATTTTGTTTTCAGAAAGTAAACCCACACCATCCTTGAATAATTATCAACCAAAATCATGTAGTATCTGCTCCACTCTTCGATGGAATTCTGTTTGGACCCCAAAGATCTGAGTGAATATAGTCCACTGTCCTTTTAGTCTTTCTTACAGCCAATTTTCTGAATTTGGCTCTAGTTTATTTACCAAATACACAGTTCTCACAAAACCCCAATGATTCTGCTTTATACGCTTTCAACAAATCTCTCTTTCCCAAAACAATTAATCTCATGTCACTCATGTGACCAATACGCCAATGCCACAACTTATTTTGATCCTGACTACTTTGTTTATTACTCTCTGATGATGCTACTGTAGCATCACCTATAACAACATTTCCCTAGAAAATGTAAAGACCATTCTGCAAACTGCCCTTCATGCATACCATTGAACCTTTTGTCACTTTGATTACACTGTCTTCTGCACGACACTTGTAACCCCGAAAGTCTAGAGTCCTAAGAGAAATCAGGTTTCTCTTTAACCCAGAAACATGCCAGCACATCAAGATTCTAACAACCCCGTCAAACATTCTGATTCTGACTTTACCGATACCACCAACAGTCAACGGGTGATTGTTCTTTAAATAGACATTCCCTATATTGTCTTGCAAGTATCGAACCACTACTTGAACTGAAACATGTGATATCTAGCGCCAATATCGAGTACCCAGAGTTTTTCCCAAAGTCTGAACTCATGGACAATATATCTTATCTACTACTGTTTTCAATATCGTCGGAATCGTTCACACCTTCAACAATGTTTGCTGCATTTTCATTTTGATTTCCCTTCTTACCATTTAGTTTTGGAAAATCTCTCATATAATAACCCTGCTCACCGCATTCATAACAGTTTGAGTGCTTTACCTTTGGCTTAGACCTCCAGTTCTTCCTACTTAAATAACTCGTTTTTCTTCTAGATCTTCCCCTAATCATAAGACCTTTACCTTCAGCTTGATTGTCTGGCTAAAACTTTCTCATATTCTTTGATTTCAGTGCCCCTTTGACATCTGCTAGCGATAACTTATCCTTATCATACATAATGGTATCTACGAAGTTTTCATAGGGAGCTGGTAGCGATCTCAATACGAACAAAGCGTGATCCTCATCATAAATATTGATATCTATGTTCTCCAAGTCCATTATAATTGATTTAAAATTATCTAAGTGCTCAATTATGGACATACTTTCTTTCAATTCGAAATCGTACAAACGTTTCTTCAAGTATAATCGGTTTACTACTATTTGCTCTGTGTAAAGATCTCCTAGCTTATTCCATGCACATGAAACAGTCTTCTCAACACTAATCTCTCGAAGCACATTGTCTTTCACACTTATTAAAATCCAGCACAAAGCCCTTTCTTGAAGATCTTGCTTCTTCTCTTCTTTCATCTCTTATGGTAACTTATTCTCCACAGCCTTCCACATCCCTTGCAGTACCAATAAATATTTCAGTTTAATCTTCCACAATGCAAAGCTGGATCCCACATCAATTTTTTTAATCATGTATTTTGTTGCTGTAGACGCCATTGTGAAACCCTAATTGCAAAAGCCCTAAATTCACCACGTGGATCTGATACCAATTTTATTATTAAATCACTATATAATTTATCATAAAATTCCTCAAGCACATAACCAAAATGAAACAAATAACAGTAAAGATAAAACACATGATTTAATGTGGTTCAATAATTTTCTACGTCCACAGGCGCCGCCAGAGAAAAGTGTTTCACTATGATAGAAAAGGGTTACAAATTTCAGATTATGTTTTGTGTAGCCATAGTAGTCTATTTATAGGGATTAAGTATACTTACTAGACAATGGGCCTAATTGGCTCATATACACAGATCTAATAAGAAAACCACCCATTACAGCTTACTGTCAATGAAATGAAACTGTACCGTCGAGCACGGTACATAATCAAGGAACTATTTGACTTATTCACAACTCATACTCATGCACAATTAGACTATAGTGTTGAATAATTTTGGTTAAGTATGCTATGAAATCGTCAAACCGGCCCAAAACATGTTTGATTGTTTTTCAAATTTGGTTGTGAAAAAAGTTGTTCTCCATAAGTAGTGTATAACGTGATCGCCCAAAAGTATTTACTAAAACGAGTCATTCTTATGAAGGTTTGTCTAAATTTAAAACTTAAAAACTTTGATCATTTGTATTACTTCATGAAATAAATAAGTTTAAATATCATGTATTTACTAATATGCCATTGTTTATTGACATTAAATATATTCTCTACTTATATTGGACGTTAATACGATTAGATCCTGACATTTTGCAGTATCTTAGAATGACAGAGCCTTAAAGTTAAGATTACCATTGGTGAGGTTTATTTTTGTCCGAGGGTAATTTTGTCCAGAGTTTTGTGGTATTTTGAAGGTATTTAATGTTTGGATAGAGCATAGAGGGAGAATTGAGCTGCTTGGTTGTATTTAATTTTCATTACCCCCATTTAATGTAGGTGGTTGGGTATTTATACCCTTATCTTTTGGGCCATATGGGCTTTTGGGTTGTGTTTAATGGATTCGGGTCGAGTTTAAAGACCCACTAGCTTTTAAGTAAGCAAGTAATTAGCTTAGTCATGAAGTGATTAAGTTTTTAATACTTTAGTTCTGTTCGGACAGTTTAGTAAGTGGAGGTTGTCTGAATCGTCCCTGTCTGGTTAGGTGGATGATGTCCGAATTGCCCCTGTCCGGTTCTTACAAAGAGTGGTGACAAAATCCGGACTCATCAACCATATATAACGCAAAATTTCTCTTCTAATTCCTTCTTGTCGGACCTTTTGATAACCACTTTCTAAATTATAATAATATTATTTAAGTATAATAAAAGCATGATATGATTTCTATTAAGAATGTCATGATATCTATTAGAGTATATAATTGGATAATTATGTCCTATTATTATGAAATTTAAACAAATAATAATAGGATTGTAATAAGAGCGGTAAGATCCAACCATGTAAGTTTGATAATAATCTACGAGGTATTCTTTAAGCATGTCATAGTAGATTTTATAAGGATATAATTAAAATACTTATACATTTGATTACCAAAATTCAGATTTTAAAATATTTAAAGTTTTACTTTCTAATATTTATCTTAGTTTGTTAAATCGGTAAAGAAAATGAGAGGATTAAAATGTTAGCACTATACTTCATTATAAATAAGGACAGTGGTGAAACTTATAGGATAATAAGTTATAGGGTTGAGTTTCAGAGTTCTGTTTATGGATCTTTTGGTAAGTCGTCATTATTAACTATAAACTTTACATTTTCCTATCCCAATACAGTTAAGATGAGATTATTTATTTGTTAATAATGTCAATGTTAAACAATAATAGCTGCAATATAACAGTTTTGACTAGTAAAGAGGTTTGTATAGTAACATTTCAAAAAAAAAACCCTTAGCAAGAACAATAATTTTGTTGCTGTAAATTTTAGATCTTAAAAAGACTAAGTAAAATTTACGTACCAAGAACTGAATTTCTTTTAAATGATCCGAGATAAATTCAGATGGATTGTGAGAAGTTTGAAACTTGTAAAAACTTGTTTTTGCACCTTTGGTCTAGTCTCAATTTCAATTTACTTTAATCTTTTAGAGACGTTTGATAGACTGGTATAACTACAACTATCATAGTTTCTTTATATTTTAAAGATACATAAAATTACCAAAACTTAAGTGATGGTAAAACATATTTCTAGGCAATGGTGATTCATACATAGAAGATTTGTAAAATAAATAAGTTGCATAATATATATATATATCATTACCTTTTGCAATGATGTTATACATATTTATATATCATATAGTAAAGTTAAACTAAAATCCTATGACAAATAGTTATATATTTACCACAGTAATTTAGGTTTTATATCTCAAAACGAGGTTGTCAAGTTAGTTAATTAGGTGTTATTGATAATACTTGACTAATATGGCTATTCATACAAGTGTCAGATATGTCAATGGTAAACAAATCAAGTAAAATAAATTGGATGCATATAAAGAAATAAAAGCATTAGAACAAATTCAAAAGGTTATGTGCAAACCTTTATTATGTAAAGATGTACGAGATTGCACATACTATTCATATATATATTGTTTGCCTTTATTATTATTTATTTCATCATAGTTTGAAGTTAGTGATAATATTAGTTTTTTAAGCCAGAGTATGATCTATTTTGGTAAAAAGTTAAATGAACCATATCTGAGAGCTTAGTTGTTTATACTAAAGAATGTATAATAGTTCATTAAATAATGTCATGATTCATTTAGTTAAAGTGTACAAAAGTTTATTCTTACACTAACACATTTGAAAGTAGTTAATAAAAGTGACACACTAATCTTAACTTAACAAATAATATATTGAAAACATTTGTACATTTAGGGATAATGATGGTAATAAGCCGAGATGGGTGTGCTATACCTTAACCCAAACCTGAACCCGTGTTTATCTTATCGAACCCAAACCCGCCGTGTAGTAATATTTTTTGGCATGTCCTAACCCGCTGGGTTAGTGTACCCATCTATGAGTATCCAGTTACTACCAATTCAGCTATAAATTATTTTATAAGAAATTATTATTTTTATATTAAATAGTAATAAATAGTATATTATTTTAAATGAATTAAATTAAAAAATATCCCTCGGGTATTACCGGGTGGGTCAGGTTCGTATTCGGGTTAAAAATCCACATTAAAATTCTAAAACTCAACACCATACCCTAGCTGAACCCGACTAGTAATTAATTTTTAAACCCATAATATATCCCACCAAAACAATATTGTTTAGATACATTAACCTATGGGTTCAAACCTATGACTTATATGCTTAGGAAAAGAAAACCGGAGTTCGATAAAATAATATTTCATTTTTTAAAAGGTTCTTTAAATTCTGTGGGTGGCGTAGCTACCGAGATTAATGCAGTTAATTATGTCTCTCCGAGAAGTTGGTTAGCTACCTCTCATTTTGCTTTAGGATTTTATTCCATTATGTAAAATTTTAGTTTCCTACAACCAGTAGATTTAATGCAAAATATAAAGTTTAAGCATATTCAGTTTAAGGATGAGTAATTAATTAACAACTTTTATTTCATGATCATTCAGATTGATTCGTTAATATTCAAATGATAATAGTTTTATCTTTTATATTGATCATCTCCTAATGTTACGAATGATCATATCTTTTATAAATCAATATTTAAATCTCAATGTAAATAATAAGTAGTTTTACTTGTTCATAGAGAAAAAAACTCAACATTCTCAATAAATTGTTCAAAGTGAAATTAGACAGTCATTTACAAAGGTCCACAAACATAGATACATGAAATGATTTGTATTGAGTATATGCAATTTATATCTATAAAATATTGAAAAAAAACATTACGATCCTTTATGATATAACCAAAAAAAATAGTTTCACCTTCCATAATGTCATAAAGTGAGAAATACTTTCTTGAAAAACTTTTTATAAAGGATTCAAAAATAACATTTTTGTAGAATACTTTATATAAATTAAATATATAATATCTCATATATTTATGTTTATAGATCTTTGTATGAAACTATACTAGATTTAGTTTTCACATAATTATATGGTTGTAACAACTTTTAACTTGTACACATTTTATCAAGTGATTTATTCAATTGGTTCCAATACAAGTTTTGATTTTATTAAGCTAAGTGTTGGATTTAATATAGTGGCCCAAATATTTATTGAGCTAAGTGTGGGCTTTGACGCGATCTAATAACCTTTTGTCTAACCATCAGGTTTGTTGTAGACAGTCATTGTTTCATCATCGTATCCAACTTCCAGCCTTCTCATAAACAACGCTTTCCTTCTCAAATATTTCATTCTTCCTTCAAATATCAAGTTAATATACTTAAATTCATATTAACGTTTTACTCTATCATCCCCCTAAATAGAGCGGAGCCCATGCTTGTCCCTCAAGAAGATAAATCAGGCGTGAGATAACAATTTAATGAATACATCTAATGTATGATCATGAGACGGGATAAAAAGTATCTCAAGAGCTCGCGAAAGAAATTAGTCACAAATAAAATGCATATTAATCTTGATATGTTTTGTTTGTACGTGAAAGATGTGATCGGTGCCAAAAGAAGGTTCGCCCAATTTATAAGACCAAACTACTAGAGAACAAGCTAAGGGTAATCATAGTTCATAAAAAATCGATTGAAGCTACATGATTTCAGAAGAAATGTTTGCAAGAATCATGTATTATGACTCAGTGTTGGATCGAGCAACGACTTGTTGCTTCTTAGATAACCAAGAATAAAAAAATCACCTAGAAAAAAATAGTACCCACCAATAGATTTACGATCATCCACTGAGCTTACTCAACCCGCATAGGAGAAACCAATGAGAGTGAGATATGTGAAAGTTAGAAATGAATACCTAGTTTCCTTGTACCAGATAAGTATCGAAAAAATATTTTATACTTTTTAAATGTACATCAGTAGGTCTTTTGCGCAATTGAGACAATTTGTCCACCGTAAAAACTATATATGGTCTTGTGTTTACCAGATACTAGAGTGACCATAATAAACTTATATACCCCGTAGGATATGGAAGAAAATTTCCATCATGCATAGACAAGGAGTTTCCAACAGCCATTCGTGTATCACATGGCTTGGATAGATTTATTCCAATTTTTATAAGTAAATTTTCAACATATTTATGTTAAGTAATGTATAGGTCAGTTTCATCTCTAGTAGCCTCTATTCTAAAAAATAAATAGAGGTTGCCCATATCTTTGACAGAGAATAATAAGTGTATCTTACTTATGAACCCTTAGAAGTCTTGTGATCAATTTCCAATAATAATAGTATCATCAACATATATTAGGATGATCAAAATAACTTTGCCTATGATATAGGGGAACATTAAGTTGTCACTCTTAGAATTTAAAACCCCCCAACCAAGTAGTACATCTCTCAATCTAGAATACCAAGATCTAGGGCTTGCTTTGAGTCTATAGATATCCGTATATAATTTTCACACATGGTGTGACTTGTGAAGATAAAAAAATCTTTGAGTTTTTACAATTAAACTGTTTCATGTAGAAAACCATTAAGAAAAGCATTGTTGATTTCCAACTGGCATATGCCCCAGTTTTTTGACATAACAATGCTCAAGACAAATCTAATTGTAGATGGCTTGACTATAAGACTGAAGGTTTTATTAAAGTCAATTCATGGTGATTGATGAAATCCTTGGCTATCAACCTAGCCTTATACCTTTGCAAAGACCTATCAGCACCATACTTCATTCTGTAAACCTATTCAGAGCCTACAACAGCCATGTTAGGAACCCAATGTATCAAATATCAAGTATAGGTGGACTGCAAAGCTTTGAATTCAACATGCATAGCCTTATGCTAGTTAGAATTAGAAAATACTTCTTTAAAACTTATTGGTTCTCTAATTGAGGTCTTATGAGCTAGGTTAGGCCAATATAGATGGTTTGGGCTTAGAAATACCAATCTCGGCCCTCGTACTCATAGGATGAGCACTGATAAGAATGCTGAGTTGACTTGGATGATCTAGTGACAAAGGATCTAAGAAATTACACCATGTAGATGTGACCTAACAGGGTATAACATGTTTAATTTGTAGTTGTATAGGTGTAAAATGGCTGGCTTTGGTAGGAAGTAACTATTGTGAGACAAAACACTGCTTAGTTAGGGAAAGAAAAAAATGTGTGGTCATAGGCTGTATAGTTGGTGATATTAATGAAACATTTGTGTTTTGTGTAGGTGAAGCTGGAAACGGAGTAAGATGACTTGGCTTTGCTTTAGGACAATAACCACCTACTGATTCTTCTTCAATAGAAGTACTTAATTTAGAATTATGCTGAAATGAACTTTTATGAGAGCTAAACACATTATGTAACTTAGAAAATGAAGAAAACCAATCATACCTTGACACATATACTAGATAATCAGACTATGTAGTGTTATAAAAAAAATCCTAACAAGGAAAATCCTCTTCATTAAACACAACATGTCTAGATACCAGAACCTTAGCAGCATGAGTAATTCATTTTAAGATTTCATCTCAAAGCTAGTGGAAAGAAATAATTGCTTCAATTGAACAAGTTAGACAAATTCAAGAATTATGCTTATCAAAATACATGTACCTACAAATTAGAGAAAAAAGAATAGTATGACAAGAGAATTGTACCATACAACTTTTATATGAGATAAAAATACTCATTTATAATTCATATATTTGACTTTTTATAAGAAAATTTCATTCAAGATGATCCAAATATTTTGTGATCGCTCAAATTTATCAACATGGAGAGATTGAAATTTCACATCCAGAGAAAGGGATATTTATGGTAAATGAACATCGACTCAAAACTAATTTTTTGAAGGGATCGTTGAATAAATCGGATCTGAATCCTTCTCGAAGTCTAAAATATAAATATAACATGTCGAGCATGCGACTTTAAATTAAACGTTTATTGGAATGGAATCTAATGTGAGACTTTTTATAGTTTCATTTTTTCATTTTTTATATTTTTTTATAAAATATTTTTTATAGAAAACATATAGAAAATAGATTATAGAAAAGATTAATAATTTTGAGTAGATTTTTTTATAGAAAATATTAGAATATAAAAAATTCAAAAAATATATTTTACCTTCGCATCAACTAGTAAGTTCGACGCGGCTACACCAGAACAAGCATGCTTTCACCCGAACGAAGCACATAGTTCATGCGACAATTGAGTTAGACAAAGAATTTTTCTTAACTTTTTGGTTATGTCGTGAAACCTATATTAACTTGTCACGATAATGGAAGGTCAATTTGAACTTCTAATGTATTACCCAATACATATATATTACCCAATATCAATATAGGGTTAAGTATGTAGAATTCAAACTTGTGATGTATTTTAGCTTCATTCACTATAAGATGATTCGTATTTGGAAGAAGTTGGTATTGATTAGGAGAAGGTTCCACAAGTGAATTCTAAAAGAATAAATTATTTGGATTGGTACCCCGACTAATCCCCTTTGTATTAAAAATAAAATACTAAATTTATTGGTTCGTATGTGGTTTACGTTTGTTATTGATCGTTTATACGAATAAAAAGTTAGAATTTTTACATGAGACATGACTGATTTGGTATACGTGATTATAACGGAAATATTTATTGATATAAGAAAGGCCTTCATTAAGAGATTCAAGTTATATGTACTTGTTTTATTTATATTCGATTATTACTAACCTTTTATTTCTTATGAGGTTTCATATATTGATATTAACAAGAAAATATATCCTCATAAAGCGATTGATACCTAGCGGTATAAAAACTGTCAAACCACATCCTTGACGAGACGTCATATTGATAATCAGGTTAGTATTGATTATTTTAATTTAATGCCACAACAATGTATTATGCATATATCAACATTTAGACTGCGTGAATTAGCATGCTGAGTCAATTTCTAATATGTTACATTACGACCATGTTTAGCGCGAAGGTTATTTAGACGCATATCCTAAGTTTGTTATCTGTTGTGTTTATCCAGATGTTGGTGGCCAAAGTGATGAGTTTATTTTTCTTTTTACTCATATGTTTTATTTATGTTTATACTTTTTTGTTTATTTTGCTTTTTTATTTATTTTTGCTTAAAGTTATATGTTTTGTATAATGCTTAACTACTCTTTACTTATTTATTTGGTATTTAAGCGTGTTTTTTTGTGACAATCATTAAACTCTCCATTCAGGTTACTTAGTTGTAAAAGAGTTAGCCTAAAAAACAAGGTACTATTGTTCCTTTACACTTAAACTATTTGTGTATCATTTAGAATCTTAGGGACCATGTTCAACATTAAGTATGGGGTATCAGAGATTATAGTTATATACTAAGTAATATAAAAAACAAAATCTTAATGATCTTGAATATTATAAATTGGCTTTAGTGAACTATTACTTAGCTAGAAAACTAATAATTATAGATTTAAATTTTTTTGGACTCAGTCTTTATCATACTCTCTCTATATAATTTATGGAAAATAAATATATGATTTTATTACGAACATAGTTTTTTTACATCTATTGGAAACCAATGGCCACAACTTCTACTTCGGCCCCTATTTTGTTATGCAGGAAAGACAAGAAAACGACTTACAACTCTGAATCCAAAAGGTTTGCAGAAAGTTTGCAATTCAACAATAGGACCCCTCGCGTGCTAATCTACCATTTCATTTCCCTACCGAATAGAAGTCGATCATCCATATGAGGCATAACTATGGCGTACTTCACAATCCCGAAAACATGAGTCTTTCACAACAGTAGGATACACCAATCATCAAGTATGATTGTAAGAGTTTCAGTTGACAGTAGCAAAAATCATGTCGTAAATTGAATCAGGACCGACTTTAAATAATGTCCCAAAAGCATGTCTCAACCTCTCTTTCATCCAATGTTTAAAGACTTATAGCTAGCATCTTCAATTCGTCCCAAACTTTTATGCTACATACCCCTCCCAGCTCCCACAACAACCATCATCTAATGGAAAATCCTACTATTTTTGTCGACTCAAGTACTTTGAAATTGTAATAACCAGTAGCTCCAATCTCTTTAAAATAATAATAAAATTCGAAGATTGTAGTTTTCACTTATCATATATGGAAAATATAATGGAAAAATAAAAAATATTTTTTATAAGTTTTTATCAAGTGATGGGATATAACATCTAATCAATATAGAAATTTGCATATACATATTTTTTTAATTGTTAATTTCTTATGCGATTTATTTAATTTTTAGCATAATTAATTTAAGTTATTAATTTGTTTTGGGTTCTTTATCACCTAAACTCAAAACCAACTAGGTCAGAAGATATTAATCCAATACTCACTACATAAATAAGTTAGAAAACTTAAAAAGACAGAATATCACACAAGTAAGATAAATTTGATTTAAAGTAATTATGTTTATTCTGAGTATATATATCATTGGGTGTGTCTTATCACCTAATAACTTGTGTCAAGTGACCTGGTATCTATTGATAGTCATATTAGATAAATAACAATGATGAAGAAGAGAAAAAAATTAATTGATGATTCATACTAAGAAAAAGTTAGATTATTTTGGTTTATTAACAAAAATATTTAAAATATTAAAATAAATAATTGTATTATGAAAAAAGAATTAAAGAACAAGTTGTTTGATTTATAAATTATTATTTTTATCTAATAACATGTAATTGTAAGATTTCACTAGGTTTTATTAACATTTTTTTAAATTTTTAAAAAAAATTCTCTTATTATACATATTTGATTAATATTAATTGATGATAGTTTTGTGGTAATAGTTTAGTTATCTTTTGATCAAGACTAGTGAAATAATAAGTCTGTAGCATTTTTATCAATTAATATCTATGTTTGATTTTTATATACTTTAAACTAATTTAAAAAATAAAAGAATAAAATGTTTTCACAATTATTTATTTTAAATGTAACAAATAATTACGAGTTATTTTGAAAAAAAAATTAAATTAAGAAATAAAGAAAAGCCAATAAACAAATAAAAAGGAAAGAAGATGAAAAATTAAACAAAAATCTCTTTGATTTTTATTTATATAGACATGACTTATTATTTTAGCTAAAATATATAAAATTAATTATTTAACTATAAATAATAGATACTATGGTAAAAAAAAATATTAATGAGACACTTGCACTAAATTATTTGTTTTACAAGTTTTACATCTATACAGAATTTAATATTGTTTTTACCTTAAAAAAGAAGGAAAAAATGAAGGCAACAACATACCATAGAGAAGTTTAATCTTTTTGTTACTTGATACTTTTGTGTTTTATTATGATTAATACTGACTAATATGTTTGTATATATGTTTATTAAATCAATGTCCAGATTTATAGTGTATAATTTGTAATATTTAATTTAATTAAAACTAATAGTTGTTCTTTAGTATTAGTACTGTGTCTAATGTTTTCAATTACTTATAAATTCAATTGTATGATTTATGATTTAGGTCGAGACTAAGTGGTAAATTTTATATTTGAACTAGTAATAATGCCCTAGGTTAAATGAATATTAGAGATACTTAATGATAAATAAACTAGGTTTTTAGTAATTATAATCTAATTGTATATGGTGGGGACTAAAGATATAACGAGCCATACAAATAAATAGTTTACTCACATCCAAAGATGATAATATCAAATTATAATAGAACATAATTTTAAAGAAATAATTCTTTTCTTAAATTAGATTAATATATAAAAGTTATATATATTAGACCTGGTGTATGCTCAATAACCATAAATTAGATTAATATAGAAAAGTTATAATATATATATATATATATATTATTGGATGCAAATAGATTCATAAAACGAAATAAGATTCTAAAGGTAATATGACATAAAACGCGACTAGTGGCAGGATATTATATTCACCATGATATGATTGACTTTAATTAGATTTTTCTCTAGTTTCATCGAAATATATTTTTATGACAATCATGCCAATAGCTGCACATTTTTTCCTAGAAATTTATCAAATAGATGTTAAGACTGGTTTTCGTAATAATAGTATCGAGAAAATGATCTATATAATTCATCTTAAGAACTTTGTTATTAGTGACTTGACGTCAATGGTATGCAAAATTAAGAGATTCGTCAACGAGCTCAAACAAACTTCTCAATAGTGATACTATAAGTTCTTAAATATAATTGTCTCCTTTATTTTTGAAATAAACACAGTTGAGGACAATGTGTGTCAAAAGTTCAGTGAGAGTAAGTTTTTACTTCTAGTATTGTATATTTATGATATATTTTTTACCACGAATGATAATAAATTGTTATATACTATAAAAATATTTTTTTCTAGATAAATTTGATTTAAAAGATCTTGGTGATGCATATTTTATATTATAAATCTAGATTCATTTTGATCCTTCTTGTGAGATCTATGGTATTGTCACAAAATATATATGTAAAACGTATATTACAACGTTAGGGAAGGAAAAATATTAAGACCGTGAATACCCTATTGCAAAAGAAGAAAAATAAGTCTAAATCAATGTTGAAAGATAACATCTAAGAATAAATAAATGTAAAAGATCCCATATGGTTTGGTAGTCGGGAGTCAGATGAATGTTTAAGTTTGTACAAGATCATATATCACCTTTTATTTCGGATTTTGGTGAAGGTATGTAAATAATCCAATAATGGACCATTATATACCTCTAATATAGGTTCTTTGATATTTACCACTCAAACAAAATGGTACATGTTGGTATATAAGAAGTCAGATAATTTGAAGATCGCTAGATATTCTGACTCAGATTTTGGCGTCTCTTTGGACACACTTTGAAGCACTTCCCATAATATATTCATAATAATTCAAGGTGCAATAAAAAAAAGTAAAGTAAACACTAATTACATCATCCATCGTGGTATCATAACTTGTTGCACGCTTTGAGGAATCTAATCATGCCTCATGGTTGCAGAATTTAATCACGATGTTGTGCATTATAGAAAGGGTAAATCTTTTGAGGATATAATATGATAACAATTTTGCAGTCATGTATTCAAACAGTAACTAGAGCTTGTCTAACTCTAATTATATATATATATATATCAATATTGCATTTTTTAAAAATAGAGTGCATAATTGTCATATCATTATAGAGCTCATCGATATAAACTCTATTGCGACAGATCTTCTTATTAGAGTATTAGTACCTACATATTTTAAATTTAAAGAACACACCATTATGATGGGTGTTGTTTATTTAGAGGATCATTGATTTGAGTGAAAGTTTGTAATAAGTCCGGAGGTATGTTTTTTTATTTAGTTGTATATACTTAAGTTTTGATTGTAAATATATATAATAAGTATGTTCATTTAAGTTTTATTTACTCTTATTACTCATTAAGTAAATCTCTACTTAAGATGAGACCAATTAAGAATCGATATGTGATTACAATTCATATTATTCTTATTTTACACATCAATAACTCTGTACATTTATCTTTAATAGTAGTGATGAGTAAGGCATGCGTGTTCGGCTGAGCCTGTCATCTTGTGTGGATTATCTTCTGGCGTTGGTTTGTCACCTTGTGTGGTTTATCTTCTGGCGTTGGTTTGCAAGCTATTGCGTCAGACTGAGGGTTTACCCTGTGCGTACTCATTGCACTCTGAGTAGCGGCTGCGGGCTCTCTCCTACATTTCTTATATTACTGTTCACTAATTACAAAGATTAACATTGGTTGATCTATATTTTATCTTAAGATAGAGAGATGTAAAGTTCAATTTCAAAGCAAATAGACCTCTATAAATCATAATTTTTATTTTGCTTTGTTAAGTTAAAATATTATTATTTATTGAGTTTTTATGTTTGTCATTATAGGATGCCATTGTTAAGTCAATATATGAACATTAGAATTATAGAAGCTTCATTAAATATATCAAAGTAAGAAATAGTTGGAACTTCTCTATTATGATGGATCATCATACGTTTATTGATGCATCAACTATTGTTGATAATAATCTGATTTATAGTAATCACACAAATAAGTTTACGACTAATAGATGGGAATCCTTTAAAGAAGTAATTGTGTAGATATCATGTAAATTTGAGATTATGCGAATGATTTAATATAAATATTATCCCTTAAGTCTAATTTAGAAGTTTATAAATTAAATTGTAAATAGAAAAATAATCAATGTTATGGTTTTTGGTTGTAAGTTGAGGATTACAATTAGAATTATAATAAAATCCTAACCTTGATTTTATATAAAAGAACAATAGTTTTTTTTTAAAAAAATAAAAAATAAATAAAAGAACAATAGTGTACCGTCCATTCAACACTTAGAGTAATCGAAATTCAAAGTTGTTGGTCAGAATATCAGATTTTAAAGATCAAATACAAATTAAAAAATCAAAAAATAAAAATAATTTTTTATAAATTTTTTTTATGTCAACATCTATATCAGTATTTTTAAAAAAAAATATATAGTTAAAGAGTTTCATACGTATTCAAAATATATACTTGTGATATTTAACTTTATTCGTAAAAGTGTATCCAATAAAATTATTATGCAGTTATTTATAAAAATAAAGTTGTGTTTATTTAAATATTTAAGTAATTTATTACGATAAGTCTAAAAATGATTCAAACTTGTCCGAATAGAATTTTTATTTAGAGTTAAATTAAATTATTTGTAACTTCTAAACTTTGTATTATCAATAATTTAAATTATTTTCAAAAATAATAGTTTCTATAATTTGTGTGTAACAGGGTGTTTTATTGGGGATGGATAAAATTTAAATTTTTTTCTTGTGAAATACATAGATTAATTAAAAAATTCTATTTAAATAGATTTGAGTTTTGGCTAATTCTAATAAATGTACGTAGATATTATTTGTTTAGTCTCTTGTATACGTATTATTTTCTCGACCATCGAAGATTTAACTATTTGAATTCAAAATCTCCTACATGTTATTCTTGCTTTCACCACCATCTCCGCAATCTCACTAACCCTAGAGGAAAAATAAAAAAGTTTCATATTTCTCTAAATTTTGCAAGAAACAAAATCAGACAACAAAAATTGCAAAAAAATCAAAAATTCAAAACCATACCACCACCAAAAAATCGGTTCATTCCCAAAAAATCAAAAGCCAGAACCAAACCCTACAACCACTCCGTCATCGACCATCCATAAAAAAACGAGACAGAGAAGCTCAAGAACCTGAAATCACTCAACACTATGTAATCTACTCTTTGCCGCTGCAGACGGTGCTGTATGCATCTATGACGTCGATCCTGTTGTTCTTATTAAGTCTTTCATCCAATGGGGAACCTCATGTTGACGGTTTTGACTGATAATTATTTTGGGATGTTGATTTTGCGGGAGAGAGACAGAGTCTTTATTGTCGTTTGGAGATGTCGAATTTGGCGATCTTGGTGAAGTTCGATTCAAGTGGGGATAAGTATTTAATTGTAGAAGAATCAAAGATTGGTGTTCACCAGACATAAGATGCCAAGTTGCCCGTAGAATTTGAGAATCAGAATATAAAGTGTGTTCTTTGTGCTGTGTTTTTGCTCTTCTTTGATCAATTAGAATTTGATACTCTTAAAGGTTCTACACAAATAATGAAATATTTTTGTACATGCTTTTAAGATATTAAGACAGTGCCTAGACAAGCAAGCCGAGATTTTTACTTTTCAGAATATCTACTCAGAATGCAATGTGTGAGCACAATGTAAACGTTGAGTCTGACCCAATAGCCTGCAAACCAGCTAGAAGGTAAACCACCCAAAGTGACAGACTCAGCCGAGAAAGCGTATGTTGAGGGACTCGAACTCATGACCTTTAGTCACTAGCTAGGTATTGTTTATCATAGGATATTGTTCTATCATAGATATTTGAATGATTAGTTAGGTTTGTGCAGCAATCAAGAAATGTCGATATATCCGACATATTTCTTATTTGTAATTACGCATCATAAATTGATCGGTAAGATTAAAGCTTGTTGTATTATCCATATAGCTAAACTGAAATCAGTCTAGAAGGTTTGTTATTTAAGTCTTAGTTTCGTACGATTTTGCTATGGCTAGCTTTTAGAGCTTTGTGTTTCGTCATCAGGATTTAAGAGGCTCTACTGCTACTTGTGCTACTTCAAATTTTTAATCTATAACAACAGAATTATAGTCTGCCTTAGTTTTTGATTATTCAGTTTACAATTATTCGGTTTACAACTGAATTTTGGTAAGTGAGTTTATAGAATATTTCCAATGAAAGACAAGCGGGTATCTCATCATCCAATATTGTTCACATTGAGTTTCTATGGGATAAGTAAGGCTATTGCATCTTGATTTAATATACAGAAATTTTGTTGTGCTTAGCTAAGAGCTTATTACTCACTGGTGCTAATTTGTATAGTTTGGTTTTGCCAAATTATTGAGCTTATTTACATAGCATTTTATTGTTTATAGGAGGTGTAACCTTCAAAATTTATATGAGTATTCTTTTAGTATTATACTATTATGTGATGTAATTTTTTTGTTTTATTTTACATAAAAGATTTGTTAATAATTACTTAAACTTGTGCTTTTAATAGAATAGAGTTTTATTTGCTGGCGTTGGGGACCGAGATATTACTGTTGGGGATACAAATAGCAGAAAAGTGTCATGCTCTGCATTGAGGATGCAGATTCTGCAAATGTGAAAGGTATTGTTGCGGTGACAAGAAATGATAATGGAGGTGTTGTTGAGGATCCTATTTAGTGGCGTCTGCATCACCCGAAGGTGTAATACGTGACTGAGATGTATGTTTGACCAAGGTTGACTTGTCTTGCGGCTTATCCCTTGCCTCATGTTTTCCGTATAAATGTTGAACTAATTTTGATCTGCACCGAGTATACTTGTGACTTTTTTCTATATAAGTGTATGGATAACTGATTTGGATATAATGCAATTTTGCCTATGTTAGACTTCATATATGTTTGAAAAGTCATAGAACCTTTAACGTTTTATTGTATTTGTGAATAAGTAGGACTATCTGCGGATTTTATATCCCATTGTTGTTTTTTGCATTTTTGTTTGGTGTTAATTCATTTAGTTGATTGGTTCCTTAAAAATAATTTTTTATAGGAGTAACAGTTTTATTATTGTTATTTTTGATGAGTGTAACAGTTTTATTACTGTGATTCATCATACGAGTAACATGATTGATTTTTATATTTTTTAAATAAATAATAAGATTTATTTTTGTTGATCCAAAGAACTCAAAAAATTAAAGAAAAATGAATAACATGATACATTTTTGTTAATCGAAATACTTAAAAATAATAGTTTTATTACTATTATTCTTAATAGAATAACAGTTTTAGTTCTGTTATTCGTCATATTGGTAACATGATTAATTTTATATTTTTAAAAGAATAACAAGATTTATTGTCATTAATTTAAACAACTAAAAGAAACTCCTTTATAAGAAAATGAATAATGTGATTAATTTTTGTTAATCTTTGTACCTAGATATAATAATCTTATTAGTGTTATTCTACTAAAGTAACAATGTTATTATCATATTCGTAATAGAAGTAAGATGGATAATTTTTATATTTTTAAAGGGCTGACAAGATTTATTTTCGTTAGCCTAAATAAATAAAAGAATTTTTTTTATAAAAAAATGATTAACATCATTTATTTTTGTTAATCTTTACTTAGAAATAATACTCTTACTATTATTATTCTTGATAAAGTAAGGATATAATTATTTACTGATATTACTAATAGGAGTAATAAATTACAATCCTCGTGTTAAAAAATGAATAACATAGTCAAAATACTTATGCCTAATAGTTTTATTATTATTACTTTTAATAGAGTAACAGTCTTATTACCAATATTCCTAACAAGTGGTGGTGATGGGGGTGGTCATGGTGGTTGTGGTGGTTGTGGTGGTGACGCCATGGTGGTGGTTGTAGTGGTAGTGGTCGTAATGGTGGTCTTAGCGGTGGTGATGGTGGTCGTGGTGGTGGTGGTGATGGTGGTCGTAGTGGTGGTGGTGATGGTGGTCGTAGTGGTGGTAGTGATGGTGGTCGTTGTGGTTGTGGTGGTGCTCGTGGTGGTGGTGGTGGTCGTTGTGGTGGTGGTCGTCGTCGTCGTCGTAGTGGTGGTGGTGGTGGTCGTCGTCGTTGTCGTCGTAGTTCTTGTGATGGTAGTGGTGTTGGTGGTGGTGGTGTGGTCGTCGTAATGGTGTTCGTAGTGGTGGTCATGGTTGGGGTGGTGGTGATGGTTGTGATAATGGTGGTGGTAGTGGTGGTGGTCGTAGTGGTGATCGTGGTTGTGGTGGTGGTGATGGTGTGGTGTTGGTTGTTGTGATGGTGGTTGTGGTGGTGGTAGTAGTGGTGGTCGTGGTCGTGGTGATCGTGGTGGTGGTAATGGTTATGTTGGTGGTGATGATGGTGGTGGAAACTTTAATATTCTCTATTTTCTAAGACTGGAAAGATTGAAAAAAATAACAAAACATGAGATTTAAGCCCCGAAATTCATAAAAATTGGTCGTAGTCGTGGTGGTGATCGTGGTGGTGGTGGTGGTGGTAGTCGAGGTAGTGGTATTGGTTATGGTGGTAGTGGTGGTGGTGATCGTGGTGGTGGTGGGGGTCTTGGTAGTGGTGGTGGTGATGGTGGTAGTGATGGTCGTGGTGGTGGTGATGGTGATGGTTGTGGTGGTGCTCATGGTGGTGGTGGTGGTTGTGATGGTGGTCATGGTGGTAGTGGTGGTGGTGGTGATGGTGGTAGTGATGATCGTGGTGGTGGTGATGGTGATGGTTGTGGTGGTGGTTGTGATGGTGGTCATGGCGGTGGTGGTGGTTGTGGTTGTGGTGGTAGTGGTGGGGTCATGGTGGTGGTGGTCGTCGTGGTGGTGGTGGTGATGGTCGTGACGGTCGTGATTGACGTGGCCATGGTGGTGGTGATGGTGGTGGTGCGGCGACTGCGATGACCATGGTGGCGATGGTGGTCGTAGTGGCAATGGTGAATTGAATATGATTGTTTTTTTGAAATTAATGAAGTGATTAAATTTGTTTTTTAATTGAAATTATATTTTTGGATTTCCAAAAGTCTTCTACGCTCATTAAAATTATGAAAGTTTGATGTATGTAATGAAAAAATTGAAATATTTGATGTATTTTTTAAAAATTCATCATAAAATTTAATAGATATCTATTTTTCGGTTATTTGGACAAACCACTTTTAAATCAGCCATATTCATATCATCATTTGACCCGAGTTTTCTTAGTAAAAAGAGATTTAAAATTTTAAGCTCCAAAAGCTTCCGATCTATAAATCCTAAAGATATAGTACTCTATAGTATTGATTATAACATTACCTATATAGAATTTAAATTTACTTGAGCCAAATCATTAATTATGTATGCGCAGAATTTGGTGGTATAGATGCCAAATTCTTGAATAAACTATGCTTTAAATAATTAACAGCAGGTTAGTATGTCATCGGAATCCCGTCGGCGGTCTCAAAGTCATGGAAGTCTTATTTATTTATTTTCATGTTGTACTGATAATTACATGTGGTCTCATGTGTCTCGACGGTATTATTCACTTAGTCAACCATATAATTGATGGCGTATAATTATTCTTCTTCTATGAATACTTAATTGGGAAATTTATTGATAAATTTTAATATTCATATCAATTTTCAGTTATTATGGTTACAAAGTTAGTTATACCATGTTCAATAGCTTCGTACTAATATATTTAAAATATTTTTATTAATCAACGTCTCTAACGGAGCCATATATTAGATATGTATACGTTGACTTAGGAAAACCGAGTAGATTTGAATGCTAAAGTGTATTAGTTTAATATTTTTTATTAATATTTTTTTATTATATTTTAAATAACATAGTGTTCAAAGCTGAAATAATTGGTTAATAGAAGTATTGTGGGATGATTATATAGAGGTATAGTTAAATTTGTTGTGATGTGTATAGATAAAGACTGTTGAAATTTTTTAGGTGAAGTTTAAGTCGTGACTTAGCGGTAGAAACATCTGCTTGTTTCTAGGACTGAGACAAACTGACAAAATCGGTACCCATTGTGTAAGAGGTGATACATGATGAGCCAAAACAGGCTGGTCCAAAATAGGATGGTCTGAAGCGAACTGATATGAAGCACTCTAATATGAATGAAGAGTCTTTTGTAACTTACTTGTTATAAAATAGTGTTTGTTACCCGTGCATGTAAGATTTCTTCACAATCAAGCGACGTTAAATCTGACTTGTGTGGTTGATTTTATTTCACTTGTTTTTCTTCTAATTCTTGAACAATGAAAACTGTTCTTTTGGAGGTTCATTAATCCCACATTATTTCTTGCCTCAAATGAACAATGGTTTTCCCAACTAGTGCGACGGTGAGCGTGAAGAAATAGTAGAAGAAGTATATTGATTGCCGATCGTAAGGGTGGAGAACAGATATCTCCTAGAAATCAAAAGGCCATAAAATGAGTTCCATGAAGCTTAGCCTAGAAAAATTTGACGGATCAAATGACTTTAACCTCTGGAAAATTAAGGTTAAGACTTACTTACTACAAAAAAAGATTGATTACTGCTACCAACGATAAATCTACATAGGTTAATGTCGTAGTATTATCTAATGCTCAAAGTGTCCTCCTATTGAACTTGCAAGATGCAGTGCTACAAGAGGTATCTTAAGAGCCTTCAGCGATGGGGATATGTAATCGAACGTAGGTAATTCACATGAATAAGTATTGACAAAATTTGCATCTGAAGAAAAAAATTGAAGACGTTTCTGCCAAATAATATTTTAGATAGGGTTCAGCTTCAGGTTATATATAGGCAGTTTAAGCACTTCACGAGTCTAAAGCAGGTTGGGAGTCTGGTGTCCCATGGCCTTGATATGATTAAATGAGAGGGAAAGATGATTTTGAAAATTATCAACTGGCGAGGATAAAAACATAAAGACCACACAGAGGTATGATTTACCCGATGTAATTGGTTATGAATTATGATTAAAATATAAGGAGATGTTCTAAAACCCGAAACATACCATGATGTTATCAACAAAAATGATAATAAGAAGTGGCTTACGACCATGCAAGAAGAAGTGACATCTTTTAAGAAGATGAACACTTGGACTCTTGTGAAACAGCCAAACGGGTAGAAGTTTATTGAGATTAAATAGACAGTCAAGAGGAAGACATGTATTTAGTTATAAATGTTGTACTGTCCTGATTCTTCAAATCCATTTGTATCTAATTATACCCAGAGTAAGCGTCCATGAATGATAAAATCTTGTCACCCAAAGTCGAGTCTATTAACTAATCAATTCTTGGAACTAGAAAAATATTATTGCCAACAAATTATAGTTTGACACATTTTTGACGATGTCCATAACATGCTTCACTTAAAAGATCTCCAAAACATTATTTACACTCTAGTTTAGTAGAGAAAAACTAAAACTTAACACACAAATCCAATATTGGTGTCTTAAAGCTTATAGTCAATTTATAAACCATGAAAGTCTGATTGAAAATTAATGAAACAATCCAACATATATAATCGAACATAAATAATAAAAAAACAACATCAATCTAACATAATATAACATCAAACAACTGACAAAGTAAAGTCATATTTAACGACCCAACACACAAACTCCTAACCATCGAACAATCCAACAATTGGTATGTGATTTTCAAAGTCCCACACACTTTCGTAATGATTCATGTAGTTTTTTTGTACCCCATGTATCAACATATATATATATATATATATATCCATTACACGAATTTTATACCAATCATGATCTATTGAATAAATGCTCACAAGTGGGTTCTCTTCAAGCTAAGTATCAGGACAAAGCGACTGATGGGGCTTTCAAGGGTGTACCATAAGTTTCTTCTAATCCAAATTAAATAATCATCATATGTGCTATAATATCCACCTTAATATCAAGGACCTCGCGAGGTTTTAAGAATGATGTAACGTTGCCAATTCATCCAAGCAAACACATCCCAAGAAAACGAAGCTCTAACAAGTCTACATTCAATAAGAAATAGCTCTCATAAATGACATGTAACCATCTGAATGTGCCCACCTGTCTAGCCACACGTATTAGATAATAAGTTACTACGGTATCAAACAAATTCATCGTTGCTTTAATACAAGAAATCTCTATGAACGAACGATGTATTTTTAGATATGAAGTTTACATATAAATTATTACAAATCAAAATTTAGTATTTTTTATGTCAAAGATAAAATAAGGTAAATATAACTCGAATGAAAACCAAGGCTTACATTGGTCTCTTTAAACAAGTATACAGTGTGGCAAATACTCTATATAGTACGACTATGCCACGTCCGATGAAGAGCTAATTCATGTCTGTACATGTGTGGTGATGCGATCAAATAATGAATTAATTACGGAGCCGCAAAACATAGAAAATGATAAAAAAAATTAATACATCTAACAAACCAATAAAGCTAGACAAAACACTGGTACCATAAAGTTATGCATGCCCAAGTGAACTATACAAATGGGTCAATAACATCTGACCCTAGTTATACTTCCCCATCAACTGAGGATGATCCATAAATTGGATATAATCAAGTGAGATAACATTGTTCATTTTGTGGAAAATATGAAACAACCAAATATGAACAAGAGATAAGACTTGGTGGCACATATGATACAACAGTCAGAGGGATGTGATTTAACATGATAAGAATTACCACCACAAGTGTTCCTCAACCATACCAAAATAATAACATTCAGACCCCTACTCTCATGACTAAGCTCAATGTGCAATACACTTGTTGGTATATCCAATTTTTTTGCCATAAAACATATTTTTTTTGTCTGCAGAGTTAAGAGTAGTTAAAAAATCAGTATATTGCACCGACAGACCCATGACAGTATGGATATCATCTAAGGTGATTTTCATCTCCTCAAAACTGAAATAGAATGACGACGTTTATCTACGCCATCACTCAGCGTGGTTCAAAAATATAGATATTTTTATACCAAATAGTGATTGAATCATTTGCGTTTGAGAGTTTTTCTCTAATCTACTTGTTTATAAAAGAGTACATGTTGCATGTGGATGTAGAATTTCTTCACAATCCGAACCATGTTAAATCTATCTTATATGATTAATTTTATTATTATCTCTTTTATTTGTCAATTCTTGAACATGGTTAATTGTTTTTTCAAGGTTTCGTTAATCACTCGTTGATTCTTATTTTGGACAAATAATAGTTTTTCTAAGAAGATTTATTTTTTATTTTGTGTGGCTTAAATCTAAGTATTTAACCAAGTTTTGATATTTAATATTTAATCGGTGGTGATTATTTTTTAACCTATAACGGTGAAACTGTTATAAAGAAAACCGGTTATAAAATATTTATAGTATTTTCAATTATTTTAAAGTTATTTATAGATCAATTGTAAGTAGATCATATGATTTATAAAACCTTATTTTATTCTTCTAATTTATAACGTTGAAGGAATAGATAGAAGACGACTAGCATGTTAGGCCATGGAGAATTTATATTAATGAAAAAACAAAAAAACATACAATCATTTTTGTCTTGAAAAAACTTACATATTTACTTACGTACTGATTAATGATTAATCACTGACCTTCAATATCTAACTGATTTACACACATATGCTTAAACATTTCACCCAAATGTGTAAGTCTGTATCATTTGAGGAACATTTCTTTACTAGATTTTTATAAAGTCTAATAACTTAATTGTGAGAGGATCTCCAACCATAACGTTTATACCGATTTGTTCTATCTTTATTTTACCATTATGTCCGTTTTTCTTAGCATAAAAAATTTGATGCCTATTGTGCTTAGACTTGTTTAACATACTGTTGTTGTTCAAGAACATGATCTATAAACTAATGTTACTATATATGAAGAGTGGCACTTTAATTTATTTCACTATATGTAGTTCTACTAAAAAGTCTTTGAGCAATAAGGTATGGTCTGAGGCTACAAAATATACAACAGATTTAGTCGCCAAGGTAAAGATCACGACAATAGTATGTTTTACATTACTTCACAAAATAATACTTCTCATTAGAATTAATATATATCCAATTATGGGCTTGTGAGTTTCTATACAACCACCAAATCTACATTAAAATAACCTTTGAATGTCCATAATATTTAGTCTCTTGTATGTTAACTCGTAATGATTTGTATTTTGTAAATACCAAAGGATCATTTTGATTCGTCTAATGGTCTGCACTCAAATTGCTCAAGTTACCATCATTCATGCTATTAGTGTGATGTATGATCTGATACATAGTTGATCATGCATGTGACTTCTAATAACCAAACTGTATGAAATATAAGCATCTTATGAATTTCTGATTTTGTTCAGAGTACTAACTAAAATTGACACAAACCATATATTTATTATATTCTCAAGGATAACTCTATAACATGCCTTAACTATTTACTATTGTGACATCACTCGAAAATCTCAAAAGTCTGGATTTCAATACAAGTTATGTTTCACCAATATTTGTTATATCAAATTTCTTCGATTTGAAAGTATTATTGGCATAGAATAATATAATATTGTTAGTAATAAGAATCATATCAATTATATACATCTTAAAAACTATTACCATACTATAATTAAACTTGTGATACATATAAAGCTATACGAAATGTATTTTAAATAATATATAATAACTTATGGTACTATTAGTGAGATATATGTCCAAACCCATCATATAGTTTTCTTACATTCACTAACCAATGGATATATATTTTCGCAAACCAAGTTTTCAGGCTGCAACATATAAAATTGTTTCTTCAATGTCAATAGTAAAAAATATCATCTTAAGATCTAGTTGGTGAAACTAAAGATTGAAATACACAACTAGACCTATGACCGCCTTAGATGAGTCATTTTATGAAATTGGACAAAATAAATGAGAATAGTCAATATATTAAAATTAAAGATAGTTTGTGTTATAAAACAAGCTTTATATTTATCAACATTGCCTCCCCAACTTCATTTGGTTTTAAATATCTATATGTACTATCTATAAAAGGGATGAGTGTATTCATAAGATTGCAATATAGGGTTTTTAAGTTGTACTATCTATAAAGGGGATGAGTGTATTCATAAGATTCAACATCAATACATTCTTATTGAATGAGAAGTGGTACATTTATTTGGGACGCTAAAACATATTGCGGACAGTAAATGACCGATAAACTAAACAAAACATTATTTTTTGATATTGGATAACTTATCTTTAATTCTTCCACCATCATAATATTACTATATGATTTTTTATACAAACTCAATATCCTAATATTTTTGCAATTCCCATCTAATATATTTTATGTCAACTGAGATAGTAAAATTTCTAATCATAAAAGGGTTAGATTACTTTATAAAACAAAATTTCCCGTTTTGAACTCTAACGTTTTCTTGTCTAGCATATAAGGATTTATTTTAGCTAAACATATCCAAATATGTGAGTGGTTTAAACTATGATTTTTCTTGTATTTGTTGCTTTAGTAGACATTATCCTAAGAATTTATGCTTCAAACTTATGGCTTTCCCTAGAAAAAATATATAAAAACAGTTGAGTATTCACAATTTGAATTATTTACTATAATGTACAATTTCTTCTCGTATACATTTTTTATTGTCGGCGAAGCTAACATGGTATAACGAAGAATTATATACATGTAGACATTACAAATACAAAAAAGAACGACAAATAAATATGTGTGTTGACATTACATATCTTCACAAACCTTGTCTAAAAGACCATTTCTATCTGTCTAGAATCGATCTACATGTAGATGCAACCTCAAGGAACACGATTATATCATTGATGGATGCCTATTTCATATACAATTGGATACATATGAATGAGGATGATCTAGAGCACACAAAGTTTATCATGAAAATAAGATTGAATTGATACAAGGTTATGCCATTTAGTGTGAAGAATGATTGATCTAAATATCAAAGCCTTATCAATTCAATATACAATTGGATACATATGAATGAGGATGATCAAGAGCACACAAATTTTATCATGAAAATAAGATTGAATTGATACAAGGTTATGCCCTATTTCATATACAATTGGATACATATGAATGAGGATGATCAAGAGCACACAAATTTTATCATGAAAATAAGATTGAATTGATACAAGGTTATGCCATTTAGTGTGAAGAATGATTGATCTAAGTATCAAAGCCTTATCAACAAGGTATTTGCTACACGAATTGACCAGAACCTACAAACACATATTAATAGCATGCATATGACCATATTAATACCATGCATATTAATAGTTTAAGGCACATTTAGCGTTCGGTCAGAAAAATTCCTTAGTTTTATGGTTAGAGAGTGGGAAATAGAATTATATCGTAACAAAATTTCTACCCTAGCCAACATGGACCTCCCGCTGTCCCCCACGTAAGACAAAAGAAATATAAATAACGACAAAGAGATTTGTAGCGTTAAAATGATTCATATTAAGATCTCTGAAAAAATGCCAATCTTTTTACCAAGTCTTATGAAGAGCAGGAAACTTCTATTGGACATCATCGAATAAGCGTTTCACAAAATCAAAAACTTTATCGCTTCACCAAAAGTGCTAACTAAGCCAAAACCAAAAGATTTATTATATTAAGAAGTGACATCTTGATATGAGAGAAAGTAAAAGATTATAAGATGATTTGCTATGTAAATAAATCCTAGCTTGATGCAAATACCCGTTACTTGCAGCTGGAGAAGTTGGCCCTAGAATTGGTGATCATAACTCGAAATATGGGACCGTACTTCTAGGCTTATACATAATCATTCAAATTTCATTTTATTTGATGATCATGTTACACAATTTGAACATGTCTGCTAGATTAACTAGGTGGTTTGTGGAGCTATGCAACTATGATATTAAGTCTAAACCATAGACGATGATAAAATCCCAAACTTTGGAAGACTTCTTAGTGGATTTCCATAATGAAAGACCTATACCTACCAAGTAGCCATATTAAACAACCTGGAAAGTATAAACAATGGTGGAATAAATAAACAAGCCTTCTGGTAGAAATCCAGCTTGCATCCCTATAAGAGATATCCTGACACATTTCCTCCATATTGCCCTCCTAGATTTTAACAACGAAGCAAACTAAGAGATTTTTTTTATATGCCTTCGGCTGGCTAATATATGTGGAGGAAGGTGAGTACAACTCATTACAGACTCACAACATGTGGTTCACCAAGCACTCGGCCAGGCCAAAACTAAAAAATATACAATTATTCATCACCTAAAGGATATTCAGCACTGAACAACCTTATTTGATGTCATTAATTTTGAACAATTACCAAGGGTGGAAAAAAATGTAACTATCGATCATTGGCTTCTTTCTATCTACAAAATCAACATCATGAGCCATCCTTTAAGACAAGTCTTCCATCATCTTACTGAATAACTTTCTATCAGAAGCCGCACCCTCGTGATTCATAATTTTAAGAGGGGCAAAAGGGAAGAAGTGGGTTGAAAAACTCCTATTATCAAATAAATGAAGGACATGCTACTCCTAAAAAACGTTAAAGCCAGGAAATTAAACATGAAATTGACGAGTTTTTTATGGATATAAGACACACGTTAGAAGATAGGGCTCGCCAACCTATTATTTTGATGCCCCAATCCTGATGAAGCAACATACATTGTGGATGAACTCTAAAATAGAGAATGAAGTAATCATTATGGGTACAAAAACAAAAGGGTCAGAGTGGAGATCACCCTTCAACACCAAAATAAGCTTCAACAACCTCTCTAATTTAATGATAACGATTATTGAAGTACCCCTCAATCAAAAAAATATAATAGGATAATTATCGTAAAGAGAGTCATGCACCCTTCATAAACAACAAAATAAAGTTTGGTTATTTTTATATATAATCTAAAAAGGATCTGACGTGGTACTTATTCATGTCTCGTCCTTTTGGAACCGATCATTCTATTTGAAAACAATAGAGCACTAGATAATATAGTGTTTTTTCACCAAAATAAAAAAAACACAAAAACATGAGAATAAAAGTTGCAAGTGATAAACTCACTACATCTTAAATTTAACAAAAGTACCCAATTATATGGAATTATTTCACAAACATTTCGCAAACATGAGGACATGGATTATCAGAATTTTCTCAAGGGATATAGAGATATAAAACAACAACCAAATCACAAATAAAATATTGAGGAGTCAGTCAACCATGCGTTCTCGAACCTCAAACCTTCACTTAAGACTAAAATAATATCAGTACAAACAATTGTATCTCTAGATCTATTGAAATGTGATAATAAAATGACTTGTTCATGAGGCACAAACACATCCGAACATCATATCTTTTTCCATCATATTATTCTTACAAACAAAGAAACTCTTACCTCTCAAATGCTATAATCTGCTCATACACTTGATATATATATATATGGCAGCTTTAAGAGGTCAATGATCATTAAAATAAGACTACTTGCATGTCTCATATATCTATTCCTTAAACATAGTTCTATATAGTATATAACCTGATATAATGATACTCCTCATAAAACTGAAATACAGTTATTTCTCAATTTTTTTTATCACATCCTTATTTTCTTGAAGCATCGCTTCAACAAAACCAACCACCGGTTCAACTCATTTAGTATGCTCAACCAACAAGGTATCTTCAATATCCTTATTATGGGACAAAGTATCCTCTTGGTTACTCATAAATTCTCCTTATCAAATTGAGATACGGTATGTTCTACTTCACGCCCTTCTTGTGCTTTAGAACTCACTATTAATGTCATTTAACTTCTTTAGATAAAATAAGATTGTTTCGGCCCTACCTACACTCAGTCTACATGAAAATATTCCAAAACCTCTGATGGAACTGTAATATCATTTATTCTTTGATGGAAACCCTCATCTCTCACAGACTCACAACTTCAGTTTTGGACTGAAGCTCAGCATTTAATACGATTTTGCCACACTCGTATGTTCAAGCTTAGTATTAAACTCCTCGTTAAATTCTTTCTCTGCCTGATAAGGTCCCATGCAACTCTACACTATCCTCAAATGGGTCACCAAGAACCTATAATACTGACCAAATATCATCCTTAAAGTTGGCTAGAGTATGGGCATGCATGATGCAAGGTGGTCAGGGTATTCAACAATTCCTAAAATATAAATGAAAAATTTATCAAACGATGAAAGCACACAATAACAAATAAAAATGAATGGTAGAACTCAACACAAAGGCTCAGTTATCTATTTTCCAAATCCACAAGTCACAGATGGTAAGGAAAATTTCCTCTACTGGATGATAGCCTTATAAATCTAGTCCTAGGAAAGCACATGTGCTCCAAACATCCGAGCTATATCCACCTTATAAGCCTCATAATTTTTCACACCATGATCTCCCCGACATCAAAACATTCTTCAATTACACGAAGAGTGGTAAAACATATCATTTGCACCTCCGAGCATTCAGCCATCAATGAGGAAGCATCACCCATTGCCTCATGAGCACATGTGCCTACATCATATTATGCACCATAATTTTGAGTCCTGCCAACCAACTAATCAACCGAATTTGGATCTCTAACAATATTAATACCAGATTTCAAGGATTTGCACTTTTGCATCACTTTACATGGAAAGAATCCTCATGTAACCCTTTAACAATCTCTACGACCTATGGATTTACCGGTAATAAAGTTACAACCTCTTGATCAACTTATTGTTAGGTCTTCATATTACCACCTTCCTCAATATTATCCATTTTAACAATGGATGACCCCTCATCAACAAGTTTGTAAAACATTTTACTGATCAACTGTCATAAAAAAATGCATAATTATTGTTTCACCCTTATCATATGCATTCTTTAAATTACACTTCAGGCTCACCTCTTCTAAGGAGGTTTTAGTTTTTTATTCACATAAAGGAACTTCACCCACTGATTGAAGACCTTTTTAAGCAAGCACGACCCCTTTGGATGAGACAAGAGAACTTCATCAATTATGGTAAGCTCCATCTCCGTACAAATGAACTCACCTCCGACGGAAAAAAACTGGCTGCCACTACTCTTAAATTGGACTGGCAAACCTTCAATCGCAGATATATGGTCGAAAAATTTATCAACAAGGCTCTTTATATTATTAACCTCAATGGTAGAAATTGTTTTATCAGCCTGAGGTAGAGTTATGGTATTTTAATAGACCAATTTTCCTCTTCTCTACCAATGTACTAGCCGATCCATCCATATCCAGAATAAAGGAACTCATAAATTTAGCAAGGGGAAATTTCCTATACAACCATAGGTTTCGGCTCAACATTTGTGGCTTTAACAACTCTTTGGCCTTTAAATACATTCTTAGATATCGTGTTATATTTATCTAGGGATACATCATACTATTTACTTTTAACTATGCCCGTCTGACTAATTTTATCAACTTTATTACTTGTATCTCTGATCTTGGAACTTTGAGTGTGATCCATTTCTATGGCAATAGGCTTCTCAATAATATTCATTCGCATGATAATAATCTTCTTTCTCGAAGTAATATCATTTTTCTCATTTTTGAAGACAACAATAATTTTGGAAGTTTTGTTTGAAGAAATATCTTCTTCAACTACTTCGGCTCCTTTATGATACATATACATACTGAATCCTATAATGGCATAGGCATTGGACTATATGCCAATATCAATAAAACAATTCAGGCACCAAAACAAATCTGTAAAGATACGAAGTTTAAGAAACCTCTCTTGCTAACTCATTATAATACGCTTCGACATATGATGTTTTCTTCAAGAATATTTCTCATATGAAAGTTGACATAAATAAAAATCTGGTTACACATATAAATCATATTCGATGATACTTTCAAAGCGAAAAGAAATAAAATTATAAATAACTCACTTTTTGAATTCTAGTATCTTAGTTACGAGAGAATACAAATGAATTTAGTTTTCTAAATCTTATTAATGTCTAAAAGATAAGAAATTTTTTTGGCATTCTCATTGATCACAAAGTAATAATAAAGAATCAGACTTCGCCCAATGATTATGTTCATGGATATGAAGCTACTCACACTGAAGTTCTAGTGCATCATTTTAAACAAGATGATGGCATTCATCAATATCCTCCAAGTCTTTAGCTCGAGTATCCTTAAAGAACTTCAACAACTCTTGGCTCAAAACAAACCAAAGCGATGATATACGTGTAGAACAAAATTCATCTTCGTGAGCATTCAAAAGATGTTTAACCCTTTAATGACAACCAAATATCCACATTTTATGTAATCGCCTACTCCTCCAGCTTTCACCCCCTGATATGTCTCATCAATGTATTTATAGCTTTTCGAGACTCGATGTGATTAAGAAAATTATAAACATACTTTAACCTAGTTGATCGACTCGTTTGAGATTGACCTATGATGGTGGGAGGTCTAATTGATACCGTCATAGTAATAGAAAACACACTCTCTTGATCTATGATGTGGATAACAGGAAACCACAAAACACCCTCCAACGCTACTCATTCTTTTGATACATTAACCTTTTAGCCCATTTTTTGTGGTACCGTAGTCAACTTATTCTATTCCCATCGATTGGGAGAAGACACCCGAAACAGTGTACTTGTGTTAGGGTTCTGACTATCAGAGTTATCCCCTTCGTGGGGGAACTCGACATTTTCTAACCATTTTTCTCATAATAAAATTTCTTTAAGCAAAGGGGGGAGGGTGTCAGCATCAGAAGATAATTTGATTAATGAAGAATGCATTTTAGTTTTTTGACAATTAATTGTGAGCGTGACAAGACTATGACCTTAAACAACGACAATGGAGATGAATAAAGAGCTGCACTTATACTTCCAGGTGAAGAAATCTTGACCCTACGTATTTATATTCAACAACTGAGATCTAATTGTAAGAAACGTCTTTGGATCTACTACACGTGTAAGGACCCATGTTAGGAGACAAACAACTTGTACGTGTGGAGCTATACCTTAATGCTTAATATTTTTTTGTCATGTGTCATTACACTAACAATTCCCCAACATAAATTTCTTATTTAATTGTAGTCAACCTCGAATTAAACATCAATATGAGTTATGGCCGTGTACAGTTTCAAATATTAAACAATTTCAGTTATTTATTTCTTTTACAGGTACATACATTCGACTAGAGTGCAATAGACAAAGGATATCTTCGGCTAGCTTCAAATTCAAATAACCAACATCTCAACATAAATGAATCCCCTCTTTGCAGTACTTATTCATCTATTACTTCAGCCATTAGAGATTTTTCATATATTCATCTTTCAAAAATGATTTGGGGGATACTCTCATATACCTAGGCGCAATTCGAAGTAACTTAAAAAGTATATAGGACCCTCAATCCCTCGAGTCGGCCAGGTTAGCTAACAACTCTAGTAGTATGCTAACTGTTAGCTATAATGTTTTTTACCTTGGGCAACACATAATTTTTTATTCAATATAAATTTGGTAGGAGAATTGTTTTTAGCAAGAGATAAACAAGATGAGAATTAACCAATACAGAGATGATCCCGAGTTTCGCTAAAGCAAATTGAACTCATCAAAACATAACGCCATTATATTCCAAGACTCTCAGGAGTCTGACTAAAAGAAGACCGTTGTACATTCCAGCATCAAGAACATTTCGACACAAACAACAAAATACACAAATAGATTCGACAATCTTATAACAAGCGTTTCAGGTGTTTTATAAATATTAGTCCTCCATCGGCTCTCGTAAAGACTAAAGATTCTCATAAGGTGGTCTTATCCAATTACTAGGTTTATTTAAAAAAAAACATACTAAATTCTATCGTGAATGTAAACAAAAAGACAAGTAAACTGTGTACGAACAACACAATTTCCTAAACAGTTATATAATAAAAGAAAACCAAACCATCCAGAAATGGGTAGCCAAGTTGGTGGAATAAAACATCCTCGTGACCAAAAATCATGAATTCGAATCACTCTATACACACTTTCTTAGTTGATCCTATCACCTTGTGTGATTTATCTTTGGACGTTACATATTTACCATATGAATAACAGCGACAGATTTCCTCCATAAAAAAAATCTATAAACCATGTATACGATACAACTTTTACACATAACTGTATCATCATTTTATTTTATAATTCATCTAGTAAAATACATTTGAATATTTTTTATCGAATTTTATCACACGAGTTAACTTACGCAAACGGGTTGGCAGTCTCCAACTCTTAACAATATTCTTATTTTTCATGAATACACCTTATAAAGAAGATTAATTAACATTCCTACCCTAATAATCTTTACATAATTTATTGTCCTTTATTACCCACAAACAATACTATAACATGTTGTTACTTCTGAATAATCTACTCTATATAAAATAAAAGCCGGCTATTTATAATATATAAATATATAAATATTCTGACTAATATTTTATCCGATTGGCATTTAAAGGAGTATTTTTTGTTTGATTTTAATTATCGTTTTTAATATATTAAAACAAAATTTAATGTCATTTTTAAATTTATTGATTAATTTTTTAAAAATAAAACTATTATTTATAATATTTTTATAAACTTTTAAAACGACGTGTCAAAATAAATATGAAACTATATTATATTAATAATTTTTAAACAATAACATATTTATTGATTTTGAAAGCGAAATTTACAATTGTTTATAAATTGAACAACATTAAAAATAACAAACTTAATTATATGGCTAAAATCAAGAAATCCGGAAATTGTAGCAGCTTCAGTAGATTATAGTCCTAGGTTGAAAACATCAGCCAAATCACTGTTTTTGCTTCAATTAGGATTGAACTTGTACAATCTTGCTGATAACACCACCCTATACAATTGTTGCATGACCATATTTGAATCCATATTGAATACTTGAAGCAAAATAGCTGAGGAAATGAGGTTTTATTAATAACAATACAATGGAGATAACAAGCATACTATATGATTGAGTAATAATAAAATGGAATTGGTTATTCCTCAATTCTAAGGTACACACACTCCAAACTTTCAAGAAGGATTATAGCCTTTAATAAGTTTAGAATTTGGCTACTATTAATGGTCAATTTCATTTTACATTTCAAAGACTAACGAGCAAGCCAATCTGCAGCTTGATTTTGGACTCGTGAAATGTATTTGATAGTCATATTGGGAAATAAAAGGGCTCTACAACAGTTTATAATGGGCTTTAAGAACCATGAGCCATCACACTTTGCCATCATGTCAATGATTAAAGAAGAACTAAACTCGATGTCGACGTTTTAAGGCCTTTATTGTTATAAATGATTAAACCATCAAGAATATCACTACATTCAGCAATTAAGAGCGATTACTTACCATACAGATTGTCATAAGAAAATAAAGCACCACCATTATCATCTCTAATAATCCAAGCACCAATAGATTCCCCATTAAAAATCAGGAACCATCATGTTCAATTTAACTCTATTAATGGAATGCATGGACCATTTAATCAAGGTTGGTTTACTATGGACATCGTTCATGAAATAACCAAGTTTATTTGCTACTTTGAGATCACCATACCAAGTGTTAATGTTAAGAGAGTTTGAGCATTCAAGATTAGCTAAGATCTAAGGTAGAATATTATCTTGAGAAATATTTAAACCTCTATGCTTAGATTTATTTCGAAAATGCTAGATAGACCAACATATGATAGCTAGAAGAATGAGTCTAATATGATTAGTTTTATGAGTGGACCAGAACCATCATCTAATTAGATGGTGGATGATCATGTATCTAGCAATAGTGACATTAAAAATAATAACATAATGATTTCAAACAGGCCAAGTAGTTGGACAACTAACAAAAAAGTGGTTAGAAGTTTCAATGTCATTGCAGAATTGATATTTGGAAGCAAAACTGAACTTCTTTTTTTATTTTCAGGTTATAATCAACTGAAACCCAACCCTTCAGATTTTCCAAAGTAAAGAGGAGTACTTATTAAGGATATTAGAGTCTAAATTTTAGCAGATAAGTTGGTAACACTATCTTTAGTTCTGATATGATTCCAAGTATTCTTTGTACCAAACTTACGAGAATTATAAAGAGACAAAACAATTTTATCCTTATTATTGTTTTTTATTTTGAAGTCATTAATCTTATTAATGATGGAATGGGCGAGAGATTGTTTAGTCTCTCTAAATTCCAATTATTATATGACCAGAAACTATTGACAGTGTTAATAGGATACTAAAGGTTATTTTTATTATCATTCAGCCTGATCAAATGCTTGTTATCAAGTCATTTTTCAAACCAAAACTCAATATTGTCTTTACATAAGTACCAATGAATGAAGGGTTCAAAAAAATTTATAGTGGAGATTAATCTCCTCTAGATTTTAGAACCATGTTTATTTGAATTGATTTGAAGAGGGTGAATATTCCTGCAATAAATTGAATGCATGAAATTTTCCCAAATGGATTAAGTTTCCTTGAAACTATACCATAATTTACATGAGAATGTGGTTTGATAATAAAACAAATCGTGATAATTATACCACCTTAATTATAAGGCTTACAAATAGCATTCAGTTGGTCCATATTATAGTTTTATTAGATTATTTTGAACCCCACATAAATATATTCACAATTCTTCTAATCTACTAATAACAATTTTATTGATAATGTTACATTGGAGTTAATATGTGGGAATGGACATGAGAAGAGCTTGGATTAAGACAAGTCTGCCACCAAATGATATGGAAATGTTGTCCCAATCTTTGGTTTTGCTTCTAATCTTGCTAATCAAGTCATTATATAAGTAGCTATATTGCTATTATGGATGGATTACCTAAATATTTTAAGAGCATGGGTTTACTTTTAAAACCAGAAGCATCTTCAGTAGATTTTAATATTTGACTGTGAATATTTATATGGATAATCAAGCTTGGTTTGTCCTTATTAATAGTTTGACTATAAAGACTTCGATAGAAGTTTAAGAAGTAGTTTAATACATCTAAATTGTTTTTAGAGCCATTTGTGTAGATGAAGAAGTCATCAGCAAAAGCAAGACAATTTATATTAAGGTTACTTTTGGTTTTATAAAAATTTGAATGTAGTTATTAAAGAGCAGATTAATATCTTTAATGAGGTATTCTTCTACTATTATAAAAAGGATATGAGATCAATGATCTCCCAACCTTATCCCATTAAGACCCTTAAAATATCATTTGATTCTCCATTAATGATAATAATAAAGTAAGCTGATGATATGCTTTTATTAATGAGGTTGATAAAATTGTTGTTGAAACCAAAGTCATTAAGAATATTTAAGATAAATGAATGAGAAATCTTATCAAATGTTGTTACTACCCCTGGAGCTTTTCTTCAAGTCATGAATGAGCTCTCGAGAAAGCATGATCTGTTCATGAATATTCCTTCCATGAACAAATCCTCATTTCTCAAGAGAAATGATTTTGGGAAGGATGAACATATGTCTATTATTGATAATTGTATAAACCATTCTATTAAAAACATTGCAAAAACTAATTGGTCTATAGTATTTCCAATGTGTAGGGCTGTCAATCTTGAAGATTAAGCAAATGGAAGTAGTGTGAGTGCCTTTAGGAGCATAACATCCAACAATATAGTATTTGACAACACGGTAGAGGTCAGATCTAATTATAGTCAAACAAGATTGGTAGAAAGTGGTGTTTAACCCATTTAGGCCAACAACACTATTGGTTTTCAGGTCCACGACAACATTTTGAATCTCAATATCTGATAGAAATTCCATGAGATATTAATTTTCAGATCTAAAAGTAAGACTAGGGATAATATTGGTTAAATTGTGGACAAAACTTCCATATATTAAGAAATTTAAAAGAGAGAATAAGTTTGGATGAGATATTAGATAATCTTATGATAATAGGGCACTAATCAGAATAGGTTCTGGCCCAGTGTTTAATATGAATATTATCAAAATATTTTCTTATCTGATTGTTTATGATAATTATATCCAATCTTTTAAATTTTCTTTTGTTAGACCATGTGTAAGGGGGTGCCAATGAAGTTGGGATCTTCCAGATTGGAATCAGTAGTAATTTTATTGAACTCATTTATGGTGTGGATAATAATTGCCTGAGGGTAGGCTAGTAATTTTAAGTGGAGTTTCAGGGTGGTGTATGGGTGTTTAACGGTGGTGTATGGGTGTTTAACGGTGGTGTATGGGTGTTTAACGGTGGAGAGATAATTAAGCAGCTTGGTAGCAGTTAATTTTTATTACCCATAGTTAATGCTGGTGGTTGGGTATTTATAGTATGATGTTTGGGCCCTTATGGGCTTTCGGGTCATGTTTAATGGACCCGGGTCATGTTTAAAGACCCATGAGTTCTAAGCAGGAGGGCAGGTAGCTTAGTCAAGAAGTGTTTAGGTTTTTTAGTACTTTAGTCATAGTTCGAACAGCCTTAAGTTTACAGTGTTCAAAGTGATCTGTCCGGTCCAAATGATCTGTCCGATTTATGTCCTTGTAGCCTGTCCGGTATTCGGAGAGACTTAGACTGATTTGCCCTTCAGGGGAGCATGCTGAATTCGGACTCATCAGGAGCCCCTTTTTTAGGTGTTTGAGCAAGTGTCCTTGTCAAAGAACTAAAAAACAGTTCGATGTATGAAGTGGTTCTTAATCCGGACAGAGCTGCGGGTATACCCGGACAGATTAAACGTTACGAATTCCAAACGGTTTTTGCCAGAGTTAGTGGGACACGTGTCGCTTTCTGATTGGCCACTCCAACCGTTTTTTCACCTTGAATTTCGCACCATCTTCTTTAACAAGTAACCTCTTTAATTACCAATAGTGACATCAGCGCCGTCTTTTAATCATTACCCAACTTTTCGGATTCTCCTAGGAATCAACTCCTTTTTTTCAAATCTACTATAAATTCACATTCATTTTTCACTGTTTTACTATCTCTCTCAAATCTTACTCTGCAATTTTACTCAGAGCTTTCTCTCTCTAGAACAAAAATTCCCTTGGCTGTTTTATGTTTACAGCAAGAACAGCATTGATCAAAGGTGGTTGGCTCAACCTTTCAGAGTTGGAGAAAGCGCAGAAGGTCGAAAAAGAAAGGCGAATAGCAGCAGGGCTACCATCATCACCAGTTGATAGACCGGTTGCTTCTGTTACAGAATCAGATCGAGGCTCATCCTCCTCCAAAGGTACCAAGCCCAAAAAGCTCTTTCAATCCACCCTTTCTCCCATAGTATCTGGTTCCTCAGTTCAGGAGTCAATACCTGCTGTTGAACCAAGAGTCACCGCTACAAGCGTTAGGAAAACCTCACCTTTTATAGCCATGGGGTCTGATTCTGACCACTCCTCGGAGAAGCTAGTCGTTAAGAGGCCTAGCCGGTTAGTCAAAGGACTGACCTCCAGAAATACTCCCTCAAAGTCGGGGGCAAAAAACAGTGACTCTGGGTCTGGAGTGCCCATTAGAGCTCCCCGGGAGAGGCCGTCCGGTCCGGAGGCTAGCAGCCCAGTACCCCCTAGAGAATCTTCTGCGTCAGAAATCCAACTTGAGGTGAGAAGTCAAATGAATACGGGTAGTCAACAGTCCGGAGGACAGGCTATGCCAAGCTTCAATCCTCCCCGAACCACTTCCACAGAAGTCCCCCCAACAATTATGGAGGAGAGAATGGAGGACTCTACTGAAGAGGTCCCCTTTGAGTCCGAGTCCTCCGGACAGGCTGATACCACTGCTGTTGCTGCCAAAAAGGGCAAAAACAATTTGTATCTGAGGCATCCGGACCTGCCGGAGTGTCTTGAGGGGAGAGTGGGGCCGTGCTTCCACAAAGTCGAGCTTAAGTACCTCTTGGCCTTGCAGAAGACCAAGTATGCATTCATCCATACCTCTGATCTGGGTAGAATGCGCACAAAATGGGGGATCCCTGAAAACGTGAAGATAAGGATCCCCATTGATCCAGAGACCCAAATGGACTGTAAACGAAACGAGATAGTCTTCTTTACGGAGCTATTTAACTGGGGACTCAGGTTCCCACTAGACCCGGAGATCGTGCGCTACTTCCACCTGGTCAAGCTCTGCCCAACACAGCTAAGCCCCAATGGCTGGTTCACCTTCATGTCATGTATCATGGCGTCTAGGTTATCTGGGATCCCTCTTCCTATGGAAGAGTTCGCAGCAGTGGCCAACCTGTGCAAGCATCATCAGTTCCCCTTCTACCATTTCAACATGGGGAACGATCTCAAGGCTGTTGATGATCTCCTGGAATCGGAGAGTAAATGAAGAAGCCAATTTCTGTTCGTTAGTGGTGCCTGGGAAAACGGCAAGAAAATAAAGGCTGAAGAGAACCCAAGTCTCCTCAGGAGTAGGTGGAGGAGTGATCGTAAGTTTCTTAACTTGAGTCTGTGTCCGTTTTTCCCTTTTCTTTTTTTCTTTTAGTTAAGTTTATACTAACCAATTTCTCTTTTGTTTTAACATAGCTGCCAAAGGAGTTCGGGGACTACCTGAAGGCCGGACAGACTACCTGTGGCAAAATCAATGCTTGGGCCGCAGAGAATTGGGAGAATCGATTTCACAAGGCCTTCACCCCTGGGAATTTAGCAAGGTCTCACCTGTGGAACACCACAGGTCGGAGAGACCTAACTTGGGAGGAGTTCACCACCCAGCCTGATGAAGACACTGTGCTGAGACGGTCCCACGAACTGGATGGGACACTCTACCTGCCTGCCCGGGCCAAAGCCCCAATCAAAATGAAGGGCGGAAGAAAAGGCAAGAAGGTGGCAGGTGATGCTGAGAAGGATGCCCCAATAGATCCAGAGGGGCCAGCCCAAGTTCAAATTGATGCAACCCTCTTGTAGGTGGTGGAGCAGGAGACCGAGAGGCAGGAAGTAGATCTTCCAAAACCTCCAAGGATTCCCAAGAGGACTCGCAAGCAAGCAAGTGAAAGCGCTAACCAGGTAGTTAAGAAGAAAAAGACTTCACAAGGAGATGAGCTCGCTCTCCGGGATCCGGAGCCCTCTTTTCCCACTGGCCCTTCTGACCCAACGCTGGCCGAAGAGATCCCCAGAGAGTTTCACACTGATGAAGTCGAGGGGGAGAGCTCAACTTGGATGAAGTGGACATCACCGGTCTGGGTGGGCTTGGTGAATATTTCCTTGGCCTGCCCAGAGACGAGTTCGCAGGGCCCTACATCCCTCCGAGCAACTCCAATACGGTCAACTTTAACGGTAAGACTTTCATGGTTTCTAGTGAGAAGGACACTATAGCCCATTCCCTGCTTAGTAATGTGCAGCCAGTTCTTACACTGGAAAGACAAGTCCGGAGTCAAGCAGACACCATCAAAGACCTCAAGTCTGAGAAGGATAAGCTGTCCGAAGACCTCCGCATTGCTACTACCAATGCTGATTTACTCAAGGAAGCACACGAGGAGCTGAAGAGGAGTCATGATGAGAGCAACACAAAAGTTGCCACCCTAGAGCAAACCATAAAAGATCTCCAGGAGAAGTTGTCTGGTATGGAGAAAGATCTCACGGTCTCACAGGGAGAGACCACTGCAAAGGAGAAGCTCATCACCAACCTGGCCACTGACAAGATTGCTTTAGAAAATGCAGTGATTCAGGCTGCTGAAGAGAAGGCTGCTTTGGTAAGGGACCAAGAGGCCACAATCAAGGCCAAGATCAACGCCTATGCCAGGGAGATGATACAAATCGAAGAGCTAATGATTCAAAGGGTGAAGTCTGATATGGTTCTCCTTTTTCACGAAAAATTCCCGAAGAGGACTCTGGGGGACTTATGGCTCTATGTGGATGATGATGACCTTCCATTTTATACTATGGTTGATGAGGGATTTTCTGGTGAGTCCTCTTCTGATAATGAAGAGAAAACCGGAGAGAGCCCAGGTGAAGAAGAGAATGATCCCAAGGGCAAAAAAATGGTCGAAGGGGGGAGCGACATCAAAGGCAAGAAGGTAGACGAGGGTGAGCCATCTTCAAAGGCTCAACCTTAATTTTTGGTGTATTTTATTTATCTTTTACTCAAACTAAAGTCCTTGGAAGGCCAAGGCACTATTTTTGTTGTGGTGTCCGGTATTATTCAGACAGATTTTTTGTACTGTGCCCTAACTTGTTCAAAAAGTCCTTAGAAGGCCAAGGAAATTTTAAGTTGTTGAATGAATGTTTCTATTTTGCTCAACCATCATCTTCTTTCATTATTTGTTTTAGTTTAGATAGTTCGAATTTAAGTAGCTTTGAGTTATTGCATTGTGAGAGTATTAAGATTCTCCGGCTAGAGTTTAAATAGCCCTTAGACCTTTTAGTACGGGTAGTATGACAAGAAATAGAATTTTGAAAATACTTAGTGGCTCTCCGTGCCACCGAAGAGGGGAAGGTATGCCCCCAAATATTTACATGGATGTTTAAACAAATAAATATTTACACAAGTGTTATTCCAAGTACATTCGAAGGTGTTCAATATTCCAAGGGTGAGTTAAAACCCTGCTATCTTTGTCTTCCAACCAATAAGTCCCAGGCTTGATTCTTTCAACTACAGTATATGGACCCTCCCAGGTTGGGGCCAACTTTCCGAAGAGCTTTTCCTTAGTATGCAAGAAGACCTTCCTTAATACTTTGTCCCCTGGTTGGAAATCTCTTCTTTTAACCTTAGAAGCAAACCTGCTTCTCATCAAGCTCTGATAGTGTGCCACTCTTAGGCAGGCTTTAACCCGTCTCTCTTCTATTAAATCAAGTTGATTTCTGACGGCCATCTCATTAGCATGTCCGGAGAAGTTATGAATACGAAAGGAAGGGAGTGTCTTCTCTATGGGGGCTACTGCATCCATTCCATAGACCAAGGCAAAGGGAGACTCTTGTGTTGCAGCCCCAGGCGTCGTCCGGTAGGCCCACAAGACCTCTTGTAGATAACTAGGCCACTTCCCAGCAGCCCCTTCTAGATTCTTCCTTAAACCGGACAGTATAGTTCTATTAGCCACTTCAACCTGCCCATTAGCTTGTGGGTAGAAAGGTGAAGAAAAGCAGTGCTGTATACCCCTTGAGGCACAGAAGCTTTCCATTTCTCTATTGTCAAACTGTGGCCCATTGTCTGTTGTTATCTTCTGTGGGACACCGAATCTGCAACATATGTTGGACATAATGAATTTTATGACAGCTTTCGATGTTGTCCCTGCCAGTGGAGCTGCTTCTATCCACTTTGAGAAGTAGTTAATGGCCACAATTATAGTTTTACGCCCTCCGGACGCCACAGGGAGAGGCCCAACCAAGTCAATCCCCATCGAGCAAAAGGGATGGGCTCAGAAATTGACTCCAAAGGAATGGCTGGTACATGAATTTCATTGCTGTACTTCTGGCATGGGTCACACCTTCTTACCAGCTCCTTAGCATCTTTCATGATTGATGGCCAATAGTATCCGGAGAGTAACACTCTTCTTGTTAAAGCTCTGAATCCACAATGGGCTGATCACTCACCATCATGCAATTCGGAGAGGACCACTTGTGACTCATTATCCCCTAAACAACGTAGGAGAGGTTTACTATAGGATTTTTTGTACAACACTTCTCTCAACATAATGAAACCACGAGCCTTGTGTTTCAATGTTCTGGCTTGTGACTTATCTGAAGGCATAATACCATCGGACAGATATTGTATGAAAGGAGATCTCCAGTCTTGAGGCCGACTCACTTGTATTTCAAAAACTTCCTCTTTTCCACCCTCACTAAGTTGAATAGAAGGGCTTTCAAGCACATGGATCCAAGGGTAGGACTCCGTATATGCTATTGTTTCCAATGAGTCTGCTAGCTCATTTTCTGCCCGGGGAATGTGCTCATAGACAACAGCTTTAAACTTTAGCGCTTCATTTTTGAGGAGGAGTAAATATTTTACCAACTGCTCCTTTCTAGCCTCAGATTGGCCTAAGGCATGGTGGATAAGTAACTGGGAGTCACTTAGAAGCTTGACCCTTTTAGCCCCACAGATGTGGGCCAACTTTAACACAGCTATAGTTGCTTCGTATTCGGACTCGTTATTAGACGCCCTGAAAGCAAAACAAATAGCTTGGTACATGCTGTCCCCATATGGGGAAGTGAGACATATTCCTGCACCACATCCCATGGTGCTAGACCCTCCGTCTGTTCGGACAATCCACACTTTCTTGTCTTTTGAATCAGTAGGTTGCTCTGAATCCCTATCGGAGTGGAATTCAACCAGAAAATCAGCCACAGCTTGGGCTTTTACTGCTGTTCGGGGAGCAAAGTCTATGTCGAAGTCCCCCAACTCCACTGACCACTTCGTCATTCAGCTTGAAATGTCTGCTTTTTGAAGGACATTTTTAAAGGGAAAGATGTCCGGACGACGATAGGATGAGCCTGAAAGTAAGGCCTCATTTTTCTTGCAACTATCACCAGAGCTAATGCCAGTTTTTCGAGTTTCAAGTAACGCCTCTCAGCATCAATCAAGCTTTTGCTGATGTAGTACACTGGGTAGGGACAACCATCGACCTCTCTTACCAACACAGCACTGATAGCACAACTTGAAACGGCCAGATACACAATAAGAGTCTCCCCGTCAACTGGTTTGAACAAAGTTTTGGGAGAGGAGAGATGTTTCTTGATTTCATTGAATGCCTCACCACACTGTGGGGTCCATTCGAACCCTTTTGCACCCTTCAAAGTTTGAAAGAATGGGGCACACGTGTCCGAAGACCTGGAGATGAATCTGTTCAAGGCAGCTAATCTCCCCGTTAATTGCTGTACTTCTTTAATATTTCGAGGAGGCTCCATCTGGAATAAGGCATTGAGTTGGTCCGGGTCGGGCTGTATTCCATGCTCACTTATGATATACCCTAAGAACTTCCCGGACTGCACTCCGAACACACACTTTTCGGGGTTTAGTTTTAAATTCACTTTTGCCAAGTTGGCAAAATTTTCTTGGAGATCGGACAAGTGCAACTGCTCATCCACGCTTTTCACCATCATATCGTCAATGTAAACCTCCATATTTCTTCCAATTTGATCAGCAAATGCCTTGTTGACTAACCTTTGATAAGTAGCCCCAGCATTTTTCAAGCCAAAAGGCATCACCTTGTAGCAATGTAGACCCATATCAGTGACAAACGTGGTATGTTCTTGATCTTTTGGATCTACTTGGATCTGATTGTACCCGGAGAAGGCATCCATGAAGGAGAGCAGCTTGTTCCCAGAAGTAGAGTCTACTAACTGATCTATCCGGGGAACCGGATACAAATCTTTTGGGCAAGCTCTATTAAGATCTGTGAAGTCAATGCACATGCGCTATTTGCCATTTTTCTTTTTTACCAGGACAGGATTGGCAGTCCACAAAGGGTATTGAGATTCTTTGATGTGTCCCATCTTTGTGAGTCTGTCAACCTCTTGTACTATGACATCAGCCTTTTCTTTTGAGAAAGCTATCCTCTTTTGAACCACTGGTGCCACATCTCTCCGGACAGATAGGTGATGGGATATCACCTCTGATGGAACTCCAGTAACATCAGCATTGCACCAAGTAAAAACGTGCTGATGGTCTTTCAAGAATTTCAACATCTCTTCTTTCAACATTGGTGGCATCTTGGACCCTATCTTGACACTTTTGCCTACTTCCAAGTAGTGCGTTTCAACCTCTTCAATTGGAATCAACACTCCAGGGGTCTCTCTGGGGTCATCAATCTCACTCTCACCCCCAGAAAGGCCCTCAAACTGCTATTGATCATTTATACGGACTGCCCCCAGCGTTCGTGGAGCCAAGGCAGTGGCATAGCATTCTCTTACAATCTTTTGGCTGCTCCGGACAACCCCAACCTGTCCCTGAACATCATACTTTAAACACTGATGGACTGTTGAAGCCACTGCATGCATCCTAGAGAGCCAAGATCTCCCTAGTATAGCATTGTAGCAAGTGGGACAATCCACCACGATAAAGAGTATTCTAACCATTTTCTTGAAAGGGCCCCTGCCCAATAACACCTCTTCTTCAAATTCTCCGATCACATCGGCTGAGCTGCCCGTGAAGCCCATGATTGATCTGTCTGACTTTTGAATCACAGCTGGATTTTTCATTTTCTTGTAAGTGGTTAGGAAAAGGATATTGGCAGAGCTTCCAGTATCCACCAGAATTCGCCTTATCTCATTGCCCCCTATAGATGCTCCTATGACAACAGCATCCTCATGAGGGCCAGCAATATCTCTCAAATCATCCTCATCAAAGACTATGAATGAGAATGAGTTTGGTGATTGATAAGATGTCATGCCTCCTTCTAGCTGGGAGGCTAAATTATGAACATGCCTCTTTCTTGAAGAATCAGTAGGAGCTGTCATAGTGTCTCCTCCGAAAATCGTCAGTGACTCGAAGAATTTAATGAGCCCGGAGACCGTTCTAGAACACTCCTCTATAGCACCCACCCTATTTCGTGTTGGATCAGGATCCAAGTATTCAGATTCCACATCAAACCTTTCAACTATTACCATGGCCCCCTCCGGGGCAGCATTACTTGGACCAACCCGGTGAGTGTTGTCAGGCCTGTTGCCTCCTCTTCTTTTAACGTATGCACCCAACTTTCCCCTTTCAATCAAGTTTTGAACCTCTTGTTTCAACGCTATGCAATCATCAGTGGTATGGCCAATATCATTGTGGTATTGGCAAAAGGAGTTGTTACGATGCTCTTTGGGAGACTGCAAGGTTGCTGGTCTCCGGTAGTGCACCTCATCTTTTGTTTTATCGAAAATGGTGGCCACGCTTTCTTCGAGCTCTGCGAACCACTCCGGTTGGACCCATGGCCCTCTTTTGTTTTTGGATTGTTGACTTTGAGCAGGAGCAGCTGGCTGAGACTGAGCTTTTGCCCTACCATGCCCCTGTCCGGTTTCTCTTGCTTTGTTCCCGGGCTGGTTTTGATTTGGAGTTGGTGCCACCGGGGTGGATCTCACCTGTCTGTGCACCCTGGTTTTCTTTGTTTCATCAACGTTTATTTGCTTGCCAACCTGATTTAGCAGTCCCCCCCAGGTCATGGCCTTCTTTCTGGTCACCGAATCAACCAGATTGCCTGGGTTCAAACCTTGCCTTAGGGATTCTATTGCCACATGTTCGAAGCAATCAGCCAACCCATTCTTTGTGTTTACAAAACGACTTATGTACTCCTTCAAGGACTCATTTGGCTCTTGGGCACAATGGATTATTGTGTCTCCATTTCCCTTTAGCTCCTTACTCCCTACAAACTGCCTTCGAAAGGCCACCCAAAACGTATCAAAATCTTTAATACAACCTTGAGGCAGGCTGTTGTACCATTTCAGAGCACTCCCCGTAAAAATTGGGAGAATGCCCTACACAGTAGTTTATCATCGTCATCAAAGTTCATCATGAAGTTCTTGAATTGCTCCAGATGATTGTCCGAATCAGTACTGCCATCGTACTTCTCCATCTTAGTACTGTCAAACCTCTTGGGGAGGTTTCCGGACAGGATTTTAGAAGACAGTGGAGACTGCCTCCAATTCCTTCCACGACTGAACACAGTATCCTCATTGGGAGTTGCAAAGATACCTGGCTCATCGTGGAAAGCAAAGGGATCCATCAGCATCTTGTCCATATACCTCCGGTGGTGAGATGACCCCTTTCCAATATGCCTTTTCATTCTTCCATGGTGATCTCTTTTTCTTGAATATTTCATAACCTGCTTTTGCTTTTTCTTGGTTCGACCCTCATCGCTGCTAGAGGACAAGGATTTTTCATTTCCTTCACTGTCCGAAGAGATGCCTGAAGATTCTGACCTTGAGTCAGAGCTCTCCACAGGCTTGGACCGGTGAGACGTTTTAGAACTGGCATGTGTCTTTTTGGTACTCACATGAGTTTTCAAAGCCTCAGGCTCTCTAGGGTTGTCGGTATGATGAGCAGCTAATGCTTTGGATTTTTCTTTCACGCCTATCTTGGCCTTCTCAGCCTTTAGAGCTTCTATTTCAGCCCTCAACCTGTCACGCTCTTCGATAGTGTACTCGTCATTCTCTCCTACCACTTCGAGCAAAGCTGGTGGCACTTCTGGATTGTCCGGATTCATACAGACAGAATTTCTTGGCAGGTTTTGAATGCTTGATTCAGGCACCTCTCTGCTCCCACTGTGGTCGCCAATTTGGTGTGGATAATAATTGCCTGAGGGTAGGCTAGTAATTTTAAGTGGAGTTTCAGGGTGGTGTATGGGTGTTTAACGGTGGTGTATGGGTGTTTAACGGTGGTGTATGGGTGTTTAACGATGGAGAGATAATTAAGCAGCTTGGTAGCAGTTAATTTTCATTACCCATAGTTAATGCTGGTGGTTGGGTATTTATAGTATGATGTTTGGGCCCTTATGGGCTTTCGGGTCATGTTTAATGAACCCGGGTCATGTTTAAAGACCCATGAGTTCTAAGCAGGAGGGCAGGTAGCTTAGTCAAGAAGTGTTTAGGTTTTTTAGTACTTTAGTCATAGTTCGAACAGCCTTAAGTTTACAGTGTTCAAAGTGATCTGTCCGGTCCAAATGATCTGTCCGATTTCTGTCCTTGTAGCCTGTCCGGTATTCGGAGAGACTTAGACTGATTTGCCGTTCCGGGGAGCATGCTGAATTCGGACTCATCAATTTATACTTTTCAAACAAAGGATACTACAAGAAATTTGGTTAGGCTTTAGTAATGTAATTAAAATCGCCCATAACAATCCACCCCGGTGGATTGTTGGAAATATCTCTCATTTTATTCTAAAGAAGAATCCTATTAACTCTATTACATTTGGCATAAATAACAGTGTCCATGAATTCTTTGTTGATGTTAATATAATAAACTTTAAGGTAGATAAGTTTCTCATGATTGCAACTAACCTTCACGTTAAAGTTATATATCCAAAAGAGCGAGATTCTATTATTTAAACTGATAGTACCATTTTGAAAACCGAAGGTTCTTAAGATTGAATTGAACTTATTATCAGAAACCATAGGTTCCTGTAAAGCCATGAAGTCTATGGATTCTTTCTTAAGGATGATTTTCCGTCTTCTTATAGTATTTTTATTACATATACCCCTAGTGTTCTAATTTAAATTTTTTAAAGTCATTTAAAGCTAGTGGTATTAAGATTCTTAGTGACCTTTTTAAGGTCATTGACATTTTTCTGTCCTTGTTTAAATTTGGGTTTTTGGGTGTTATTTCAGTAAAATCCAGGTTGGTTTCAGTTTGAGCAAGAACATGGGCGACTGGAAGGCTGCCACTCAAGGTAGGTTTTGCGGAATCATTTGGTGGTTCCTCATCAGAAGAGTCAATTAAAGTACTAAACCTGTTATTAAGCTCTATATAATGAAGAGCTTCTATTATATCGAAATTGAATCATCAATTGGTTCACTACTATTCGTTAAGGGGAAATGTGGATTTTGTTGGATTCAGAAGACACTTGATTATCCATCTGATTATTATCATTAATATAGTTATTACTTTAATTAATATCATTATTGTTATTGTTTTTAATTCTGATTATAATAGACTTAATATTTTGCTTAGGAATCCATTTAACTTTAAGTTGATCCTTAGTAAGGTTTTAGTGTATCTTTATTAATATTTTCTTGAGGTTCTTTAGATAGTTTCCCTTTATTACAATTTTCAACAGAATATCCAATATGATAACAACTAGGAAAATAGTCAAGTTTGTTCTCATATTTTATTTCCAACCAAATACCCTATTGTTGGTTAAAATCAATCCATATTTTATCTTTTAAGGGCTTGAATAGATCATGTTCTACCCAAGCTTGGCAATTGTTAAAATGGCCTATGTTTTTACTTGGAATCCAAACATTTAGAGGGTTTCCTAAGACCTTAGTTATAGTTAATATGGTGTCTATATTGTATAAGTACTCATGTATTTTAGGAAATATGAGCCACATTGGGGTCACAAGGGATTCCTTCCTAGGGGTGAAGTTAGGCTGCCACTTTAAGAGATGCATGAAATGCTGACCTATTTGGCAGATATTTTGCTTCCACAAGATCCTACGGTAGAACTAATTCAATAAAGACATGTCTTTCGTCCTAAATGGATAAACTAAATTACCAGACAGTTTTAAACTATAAAGAAATGTTTGGATATCTTTCAAAATAGGTATACCTTGAGAGAATTTTCCAATTAAAATAAATTTGGCATTTTCAAGAATAAGAGACTTATCTTTTTTGGTGAAATGCACTGCACTTTATTCTACTTTGGCAGAGTTAAAGGTGTGCTCGTGAATGACTTCCTTCTTGGTTAGTGGGTGAAAGTCTTCCAGAGAGTCTTAAATCGTACCCATATTATTTCTTCTCTTAGTTGTTGTTTGGTATTGACTATTGGCTATCTCGACTTCTTTGTTACCATTGTTGCTCCCATTGTTGTTTCCATTAATAGGATTTTTCTTCCAGTTCATTGAATCTAGTACTTCGAAAGTCTATGAAATTGAATGAAGCCCTTATTTTGGAGTTAGGGCTAGGCAGGATGAAAGCTTGACTTTTAATCACTGTCTATTTATCTGGATTTCAAAGTCTCTAACTTTTTTGTTGATGAGCTTTTTTAAGAGATGAGGAAACAGATCGTTAGATTTTCTTGAGATGAGTCTTGATCGATCTCGAGGAACCACATATATGAATCGAAAGATTTGATTCAGATATTTAGGGTAGAACGAAGCTTTTGTAGGGAATATAGGGTCCATATATTCCGCCTTTGTATATAAGTAAGAATACACCGATATCCACACTAGTGTGATATTGTCCGCTTTCGGCCCACTGGCCCGCACGGCTTTGCTTTTGGTCCACTTCCAAAAGGCCTCATACTAATGGAGATGTATTCTTCTTCCCATGTTTAACCGATGTGGGATGTGGGACTTTTGGTCGCACCTAACAATCCTCCTCTCGAACAAAGTACCACTCTAGCCTCCTCTCAATTGACTTCCATCCTCCTACTCGATGATACTGTGCCGCTCCTTGATCAAGCCACCTGCTTGATGAGCTATCAGGCACTCCATCTTTTAGATGAATCTGCGCCGCTCCTTTATCAAGCCACCTGCTTGATGAGCTGTGGCGCTCCATCTTTAGATGAATCTATGCTGCTCCTTTTATCAAGCCACCTGCATAATGAGCTGTGACGCTCCATCTATCCAGTAGATCATTCACCTTGAGTATGGCTCTCGGCTTCTGGTATGATGTTCGCAGAATTTCACCCACATCACAACCCACCACATCGCGTTCCGTCTGGGCCTGGTGCTCTGATACCATTTGTAGGGAATATTCTGTCCGTGTGCTCTGATACCAATGGTAGGGAATATTGGGTCCACATATTCCGCTTTTGTATCTAAGTAAGAATACTCCGATCTCCACAATAGTGTGATATTGTCCGCTTTGGGCCCAGTGACCTGTACGACTTTGCTTTTGGTCCACTTCCAAAAGGCCTCACACTAATGGAGATGTATTCTTAACTTATATACTGATCTTTCTTCCCATGTTTAACCGATGTGGGATGTGGGACTTTTGGTCGCACCTAACAATCCTCCTCTCGAACAAAGTACCACTCTAGCCTCCTCTCAATTGACTTCAATCCCCCTACTCGATGACACTGTGTCGCTCCTTGATCAAGCCACCTGCTTGAAGAGCTATCAGGCACTCCATCTTTTAGATGAATCTGCGCTGCTCCTTTATCAAGCCACCTGCTTGATGAGCCGTAGCGCTCCATCTTTAGATGAATCTGCGCCGCTCCTTTTATCAAGCAGGTCTGCGCCGCTCCTTTATCAAGCCACCTGCTTGATGAGCCGTGGCGCTCCATCTTTAGATGAATCTGCGCCGCTCCTTTTATCAAGCCACCTGCTTGATGAGCCGTGACGCTCCATCTATCCAGCAGATCATTCACCTTAAGTATGGCTCTCGGCTTCTGGTATGATGTTCGCAGAATTTCACCCACATCACAACCCACCACATCGCGTTACATATCTTTCTCATTCATAACCTCATCATTCATTATTTATTTTTCTTCGTTCATTTCTATTTTATATTCAAATTCAAACTTAGTGTGTTTATAACGAATTAGATAACTGCCACGCCGGTACTGCTGTCGCGGCCAAGACCACCACGACCGTCGAACCCACCACCACCGTCAACACCACCATGATCGCCGACACCACCACTGCGGGCGTCGCCACCACTACCAACACCAGTACCAACACCACCACCACTACAACCACCCGTAAGAATTGTTCGGTATCCTCACCGAAGATAGACAATGATTCCAAAAACTTACATAAACATTTGACCTTCCCCTCGACTTTGGGTTCATTAATTACCATAACAATCATTTGGTTGAGAGAAGGGTCTAAATATTCAGTGGCCAAATCAAAATCAATAAAGGGCTCTATTTTTTCCCATTTTATTTTCATACTTTTGTACAATCTTAAATTCTCCGCTTTCGGTTTTGCTTGGTCACCCACCAGAGCTTGTTTCTCATCTTCTAATTATATTTTAACAAATGTTGTTAACTTGCCATTATGAATAAGAGTTTGAATTTCATTCTTTAAAGTTATGCAGTCTCTCATATCATAAACAAAATTATTATGATATTTGCAAAATCGCTTATTCCTTTCTTCTCTTGCCCTCCAAATCGAGAGAGGTTTTATGAAGTGAATAAAGTTTTACGTCTTATAAAAAATAGTACCAATGGTATCCACTAGTTTGGAAACGTTATCAGGTCAGACCCATTAAATCTCTATGGGTCTTTGTTGTTGAGACTGAGGTTACTGGCTCACCTGTAGTCGAGACAATATTTGATTTGGACCTTTCAAAAAGAAATGCTCGCATCTTGAGGCTGGAAACTTTGGGACTGTTGCTATTGATAAACCGAGGCTATTGAGTATGTCTTTGCATGTGAATTAGTTTTAATTTCTTAGATTCTTCCACTTTGACCTATATTTTGACCTAAGCTAGCAAAGTACTAAAAGTTAAAGATTGGTTTCTAGACACTTCATCAGCTAATTCTCTAGAGAGAAACCCTTATCTAAAAGAAGAAATCACGACCTGCTCATAATTGTCATCCAAATTGTTCTTTGTAAGAACAAAATATTTGGTATAATATTTGAGACTTTCTCTAACCAATTATCTGCATTGGATATCCATATCATAATTCCCTCACACCTGTTTACTTCCCATAAACTACCGCCTAAACTATGACTAGAACATGTCAAAATTCTTGATGGAACCCTGAGAAAATGGGTTGTACTATTTCAAAACACTGTACGTAAAAATTTAGTAAAAGGCTCAACACAACAACTTATCATCATCGTCATATTTCATCAAAAAAAGTTTAATTGTTTAAGATGATTATCCGGATCCTTATTCCCGTAAAACCTGACAATCTTAGATATATCAAACCGCTTCGGTATATGTTTCAAAAGAGTTTTTGTCGATAAAAACGATTGCCTTTAATTATGTACCTGACTATATAGGTGGCTTTCATTTGTCATTTTGTAAAGAACACGTTCGTACATAATTTAGCTTTTAACTTGGTAATCAAAACTTTGGTTACCCAAACCTCCTTGTTGATATTGTTGGTTGATCATGAGTGTTGTAAGTTATAAATCGGGACTTTTGCGTACATGAACTACAGTTTCATGTTGTCCAGTCTACTCTCATGCAACCACCATATCCTTAACATCCTAAGGTTCTTTCTTGTATGAAGATTCATGTTATTTCTCGATTGTCTCTCTCCTTTTCAACGTCGATATCGACTCTTTAAATAATGTCTGTAACCAGAGTTGTTTTTCTCCGGTGATGGCAATCCCTCTCTAGGAAAGAATAAAATTCATTTAAATTAGACATAATAATAGCTAGATTCTAAAGTAATATAACAATATTTTTCTTTTTGTTTATTTTTCGAGGAATGATGGCATGTTTCAGATAAAAAATATTTCTTCATTAAATTTCATGAGTTTGCATGGAATCAGAATTAACATCATGGCCTTCAGAAACCTCATCTCCTCAGCAATTGTTTCAGTTTCTGATCAGACCTTCCTTGGTCCTGCTACTATTTTTTCTTATGCGCATTTAACATAGTAATTTAACATCGCAATCGATCTCTGTATTCTTTAAGAATTAATTAACCTTATTTATTTGTGTACTGATTGTGTGCTTAAGTGTCTCATGCCTACTAATCAAAACCCTCTTTAATTATTATTATTTCTATAGTTACTCAAAGATCCACTTACATCTCAATATTCATCTATTTAGGCTCTCATTATGGTCGTCAATGATGAATGATGAAATATCCGAGTAATAAAAATGTTCATACTATTCTATGCGTCGTATATGTATTAGAGAGAGAAATTAAATTTTAGACACAAAAATTAAATTCTAGATATATAAACTACCAAAAGTAGTAAAAAAGTAATAACTATTCCCCATTTCCAAAAAAGGTACATTACGTTATATTGTAATAGTGATGGGCTCTGGGGGGTACACGGTTAGTGCTTGTTTTGCTATTACATCCCGTTAATTCACTAATATTGAACACATTTACTCATTATTACACAAAATACTATGAATAGTACATATTTATTGGGTTCATATTACAATGTAAATATCGTTCTAATATTTCACATATTCGGCATATGGGTCGGATAAACCATGCCCTTATCAATCAGTGTTACAAAGAACATAATGTTATTAATGATTTTTAGCATTGACATTATGATTATAAACACATGTATAACATCTTGTAGATTGAGGGATAAAGTGCAAAAACTTGAGCATGAAAAATTATTGCATGTTTTAAAAATAGAGAAACTACAATTGGGAGAAGGAAAACCAAGAAATAAGTTTGAAACGACCCGATGACAATCGGTTAGGATCATATTTAAATATTTTTCTATCGTTGAGAAGTATGTGGTCTCCATTCATTATTTTGCTTTAACATGTATATGAACATTGTTTTAATCCATATTACATATGCATATTAAAAATATTGATTATGAGAATCGAGAGTTGTTATTTCATCTTTATTTTTTACTTGATGACTGAGTAACTAACGTCATCACATGATTTATTACGTTTTTATAGCCGATGGACCAAAATATCATGTAAGTTATTTTTTTGAATGATGAAATAAAAGTAAATTGCACAACTATAGAGAGAATTGTTGGGATATATTCTTGGACCAAGTCGAAAATTTATGTGTGGCTAATTCCATTGATTTGGTTAATATGGAAGATACAATCAATACTCGCGTGGGTATGAAATGAGATGGAAGTGTAACCAATTATCATCATTATAACGTGGAAATTTATTTTCAAATAAATTTATAAAGTTTTTTATTGTCATTTAGGATTATAATATGTTTATATATTAAATTATATAAATTTTGAATTTATTTATTCTAGATATACAACATCATTTTCCAGAAGTAAATGCAGAGTTTCTTAGTGGCATGAATTATGTTAGTCCAAAAACAATATTTGTTAATTTCGATGTTAAAAAGTTGGTTCATCTAATAGAACTTTATTTGGATGACCTTTCTTGGTTCGAACGTACGATCCTTCTATTTTAACTCAGAACATACATTGGTGATATAATGGACAAAGTAGAGTTATCCTATGTTAATGATTTTGAAAATTTAGCTAAGATATAAGCTATTGTCGGAAGATATCAAAGTTTCCCACTGGTATATTGCTAGATTGAATTAACATTTATCCTTACGATTGGTACAACATTAATCGAAAGAGTTTTTCTCACCCATGCCGAGAAATATAAATTAAAATATGTCAGAATAAATTTTGACTAGTAAGATATTTTTAATAAGAAATATTAATTATACTTTTTTTACTTAATAACATCATCTTTACTTATTGAAAAACAAAATTTAGAAAAAAAATATCTGCCTCACCTATGCCGAGAAATCTTTAGATAAACAAAAGTCTAGATAGATTGGCTCAAGTTGGAGATGGTAGCACTATATTATTTCATGATAGCATAACACTGTATATTTAGAAATAGCATAGTATAAATATCTAATAGCAATGGATACATTGTCATTTCACTAAAATGAGTTATGAGCCCCTTAGTCAATTATTGTTTCCAACCATATTGGCTCTAGATCTCTCACATGTTACCGTAGACAAGCTAGAGTCTCTTCGCTTATTTATGCAAAAGTTAATCCAGAGGACATGTCTTCGATGATTCGTCACGTTACTTACAAAGAAATTAAAAACACTTTATTTAGTATTAGTAGCGATAAATCCTCGGGGCTGATAATTTAAATCTTGGTTTCTTTAGTTAATCCAGGAACATCATCGATAAATATATTTGTGATGGGTTCTTGATGTTATTTAGTACTGGTCGGCTTGAGCAATCATATAATACCACATGAATTTTCATAATCCCAAAGAAGGATTCATCATCAATCTTCGAAGATTTTAGGCCAATTCAATGTTGAAATACGGTCACAAGATTATTTTAAAGATCCTAGCTGACATGATCAAAGACTTCTTTTATTATATGATTGAAAAATCTCTATTGGCTTTTGTTATTGGTCGTTATATCACAAAGAACTTATCTTAACCCAAGAGCTTCTAAAAGGTTATCATACCTATTGATAACGTTTGGTGGTATCTTATCCTCGATATATTGGAGGCTACGAATTTCCTAAAACATATGATCAACTGGATCATTCAATGCGTCGCTACCCTTTTCTACACTATTAATATTAACGGTGACCCTCATGGGAATTTGTATGGCCGAAAGAGTCTAAGACATGAAAATCTTTTATTCTCTTTTTTATTTTTATTGGTCAAGAAAGTTATTTCCAATACTAATAAGGAGAAAAGTAATGATACTAACTTCCACTATTATTGAAAGTGTCATGTGCTTAAGCTGGTCAATCTTTGCTTTAAAGATTATCTGATGATCTTCTATCGAGGTGACATCAACTCTCTGTACCTCTCGGTTAAATATATTCATCTCAAAGATATTGTTTTATGCGAGTAGGCTTCAGCTCATCAAATTTATGCTCTTTGTGGGGTAGGTTTATTATTATTTGACTTTAATTATCCTATTTTATCCATTTTTTCTATGGTATGATCATGAAATAAGGATATGGGTGCAAAAGTGGTTTTGTCCACTATTACCTTGTCTTTGTCTAAGGATGACACTAGGATTATAAACCTAAAAACTTGGAATAAGTCGGTCGTGCTCAAACACTTGTGGTTCATTTTTAGTATAAACGATAACTCTATTTGTTGTGACTAGATTATCTCTATGAATATTAAAGGTGATAACTTTTGGCCTATAAAAATTGACTAATATCCCTCCCGGACTTAGAGGAAAATTGTATGTCGTATGTATTTGGTTAGTAATTTATACAGGGTGACGATAGGTAATATGGAGAATACCTTCTTTTGTTACGATCCATATCTCATCCTTACTTCTCTAGATACCCATTATGAGAATATCATTATCCACAAATAATTTATGGTAAGAAACTCAAAGTTGTAGACATTATATGTGATGTGCTCAAGAACTGGTCAGCTCATATTAGATCCAGTAAGGCTAAAAACACGACACTTCCGAGAGATCAACAACTTTGTCGTCTCCTTCCCCTCCTTCCATATTCTCAAAAAAATATCCATTATTGGATTTTTTAGAGATGAATGAATAAGTTCACTATAAAGAAGACCTATAATGTATTTTGTATGCATATCCCCCGTGCCGAGTTGACCAAGTTAGTTTGGCATAAATTTTATATCCCTCGCCACTTTTTAATCCTTTGGTTTGCTGTCGAGGAAAGTTTAACCACTTGTGTCAAGCTTAAGAGACATGTATAAACTTCCCACAAATTGTATCTTATACAATTCTCACCTTGAATTTATCAATCATATTATTTTTTACTGTATTTTTACTTATAGCATTTGGGACTTTCCCATATCCAATCTTGGCTTCTCAAATAATTCAACTAATTGGCCTTCTTGGATTGATGATTTGTCAACCTGACCTTTCTCTCCTACATGCCCCATTTGGTGTTTTTGTTTTAGCATGGTCATCTACCACGTCTGGAAGAGCGGAATGCTAATTTGTTTGCATATATTAAATTGAGGTTCCTTGGTAACAAGGTTATCTAGCCTTTGTAACCCTTATCCTTTTCTAATTTACGTTTTTTGTCGCGGTTGTTTTTAGCTTCCCTTCCCTTCTAGCTTTGGTGCCATTTTTGTTCGCATGTTATGCCGAATGTCTTGGTTTATTTTTCCACTTATTCGAATGTCATGCAAGCCTCTTTGCTTTAAGTCTTTTTTTCTCTCTCTGTATTTGTAAAACACATTTTTATTTATTTAATGCATTTAAAAAAAAACTTATAAAAAACAAAATTAAGTCGGTTTATGTTTCTTTTTTATGTTCTCTAGTTCTTATTTTTTATTTTTAAAATTTCAAATAATAAAAAATATAAACTAACCGAAACATGATTGCTGCAACCCAAAAATTCAGAGATTATTTATATTCTCGTTTTTCTTAAATCATAGTGTTAGAATTTTTTCTCCCGTTACTTATTTTTAAAAACTCTGATATATGCAAACCAAAAATTTAAGAACAAGTATAAATTAAAGAAATGTGAATAAAAGTTAAACGTAAACTAAACAAAAATTCAAAATTAGATTAATTCAAAATCTTTCATATGTGAACAATTTAATTGAAATCCAAAATTATAAAATAAATATAAGTTGAACAATGTATGATACATTTTATATGTGGCTTATTTTATATAGCCCCAACATCTTCATGCCATCCAACCCACCACCTGTAATTAATACCTAGCCTCAAATGTCATATATCCCATCCTATAAATTTACCATATATTATTTTTGCCTAAATTTTATATAAAACTCACAGAACCATCAAACGTTGAGGTTTATATTCTTCTCCAACTTTTTTATTCTTGTATGGATTTTTTTGTTCTCCTACCAATTAATCTCTCTGCAACCAGACATCCAATAGAGTACTTGATTTTTTCATTCAAACATTTATGGTCAAGCACAAGAACCTACCATAGGTGGTGCAAGGTACTTTATGTCACTGATAGATGACTATTCAATAAAATTATGAGTTATTTTTAAAGAATTAAGATGAAATAATTATTTATTTTGTGAATTTGAAGACTTTAGTAGAAAATCAAACTCGGAAAGTGTTGATATAAATATATATACATAGGGAAGTTCTTTATGACCAAAGCAAAAGTGGTCGGAACTTGTACGGATTCCCATTTCAAACTTAGTGTCATACATACACCAACCAAAGCATCAGATATGAAATATATGGAAACAATACCTTATGCCAATGTTAGTGATAACATTATATATGTTATTATCTGCAGGAGACCTGATATTTCCTACGACGTAAGTGTTTTAGCAGATTCATGTCGAATACGGGAAAGTCGTATTGATATGCACTTAAGTGGCTCATGAGATACTTGAAGGGCTCGAATAGCGTAGTGTTGTGTTACAATCAAAAGGATACAATTAATATAGTGTTCAGAAGATATGTGAACTCTAATTATGCAGACTGCCTCAACATAATAAAGTGTACTTTGAGTTATCTATTTACTATGTTTGAAGTAATGGTTAGTTTGAAGTATTCTATAGATAAGGTCACTACATTATCGTCTACGGATGCCGAGTATATGGTTGTTAGAGAAGCCGTGAAGGAACCTATTTTGCTGAAAGGATTGTTGAGTGAACTCACTTATGTGAAGGAAGATGTGGTTTTGTTCAATGAGAACACATGTTCTCTTAATTTGATGAAAAATATGAAGTTCTATGAGCGAACTAAACATGTAGATATTCAATTGTAGTTCATCCGAGACGTGGTGGGGAATGAGAAAGTGAAAGTGGTTAAGGTTGCTAGCGAGGAAAATCCTTCAGATGCTCTGACCAAGGTATAACCTATTTTTAAGCTCACGATTTCATGAGATTGGTGAAAGTATGGGAGGTTGGTGAGATGGTCCCTAAAGAGTAGACCATTGGGTGAAATTGTATCTAGAGTTATTATAAGCCTAGGTGGGGAATCGTTAAAAGTAGGCTAGAAGTGACTCGTTCAAAAGGGGTAATCTTGTATGACTACATGAGAATAGTTGGATCTTATATTACATGTATTAGATAAGAACTTTTAAAAATATGTTGTGAAAGTTGAGTCATGATTTAGTTGCAGAGATTTCTGATGATTCTAAAAGTTGAAGTAAGTTGTCGAAAACTGATGATCACTAAAATGTATTGAACCGAAAAATGATGGTCCAAAATCGGGTGAAATAAAAACATATATGAATTTAAATGTGATATTTTAGTTTTCAATTTTTAAAACACTTCCTTTTACAAAATATTTTGTTTCTAATTTGATGCTATGTTATCTACTCGTTACCGTCCGGACAAGACCAAATGACCAAAAGATATTGGTTCGAATCCAAATTTGTTAAAAATGACATAATTGAAAATGTACAACTTACGTTATAAAAGTAGAAGGTTGGAGAAGTACAAATACACCCCTAGACCTTAGACAAACTAAACACAATTAAATGCATACTAGGTTCCTACTTGTGTTACTCTGCTACCACGTTAGAGGAAACTTTTACTAGTTTTGTTTAATTATAAAGTTATGACTAAAATTTATTTCGCCTAAAATTATAGGCACAATTATGAATTAACTTGAATAATACTTGACTGTTTACCGTATATCGTTATCATAATTGATTAAACAGTGATATAAACATATATTTTCGTAGTTGATTTTAAGAATATGTACCTAATCAAAATCAAAATATATTTTTATGTTAAAATATGTTTGGTATTATAATATAAAAAAAAAAACCATTATTTATATCCGTTCAATTTTATTCCCTTTCATAATTTATAATTCTGTGAAACTTTTTGTTATGGATAATAAAGTCGTAATCTTATTACAAATTATTTCTTTTGGCTTATCAATATTATTACCGGTATTATAAAATTTTAGATTCTTGTTTTAGCTTCTGTATATTATTATTAAGTATTTAATTAATGTTTTAGGGGAGAGAAAAGTAATATGCGGTTTAATATTTAATATTTTTTTTTAAATATATATAATATTTTAAAATTTAAACGGATTTTTTAGATACTTTTTCTAAATCAATAAATTTTTAGAATTGAATATTTTATACGAAACAGGAAATATTTTGGATTTTTTAATATATATATATATATATTTGTCTAAAAGTCTTTTCAACTAAATATCTTAAATATAACTTTAGTATCTTTTATATATATATATATATATATATATCCAAATCTTTTCAACCCAGTATCTTTAAATTATTTTAAAATTGTTATTTAAAAAAACCCATTACTTTCCTATATTAAACAGGAAAGTAAAAACCCATTAGTATATATACATCTCATCGCAATTCTGTTAGTTTATAATTATTCTTCTTCTTGAGAACGAGATTCAAATCCTCAAGGTACCCATCTTTTTTTTCTGTCTCTAGTTTTTCTTCTAGGTTTCTAAAGTGCCTTCGGAACTCAGATTATGTAGAATAGTAATCCGATTTCACGTGTAGGTGCTGATTTTAGTTGTGATGAGTGAGTTAATTATTACTATTATCATTAGTTTTATAGGTTGAGTAGTTAGATACAACTCTGAGTAATTGATTTAAGCTAGCTTTTGTAGCTTGATTGATCGGAAGACGAAAACTTTACAGTTAGGTTGTGAATATCATGCCCTTAATATGAGAATTTTGCACTTTTCTCTTTATCCAAAAACGAAAAATCTTGATGAGGAGAATAAACTCCAAAAATATGGAAGGAAGAGAGCGAAAATTTTCTGTTATGTTGTTCTGTTTTTTTTCCATCTCTGGTTTTGTCTGTTTTGTTGTTTTGATTAGATTTTATTTTCTTAACTTTGTATTTCTAAACACGATATTGTATGTCATAGTTAATTTAATATATAGTCTGAAAATATATATTAAATTTTATTGAAATATAGTATACATTAGACATCTAACTTGTTTACGTCTAACTTTTTTAAGTTTAGTTAGTTTTCTATTATGACTTACGAATACTATATATATATTTTATTTTATTTTATTCAGTGGTCGTAGATTTAGAATGTTGGGTTCCGACCTTGTCCAAAAAAAAATGGAGTATCGTGTACGCCTAACTGCATCTCTAGATGTGGTCAGATTGCTTTTATGTCAAGGATCGGCTTTTCGAGGACATGATGAATCATCACAATCATTGAATAGAGGCAATTTCCTAAAAATACTGGACTGGTATCGTAAGCGTAATAAAGAGGTAAACATGGTTACATTTGAAAACGCGCCTGGTAATAATCAGATGATTTCTCCAATAATTCAGAAAGATTTGATACATTGTTGTGCCGTTGAAACTACAAAAGCCATATTAAAGGACATCGGGGATCGTAATTTTTGCCTTTTGGTTGATGAAGCACGTGACTTGTCATCTAAAGAGCAAATGTCTTTGGTGATTAGATATGTTAATATCGAGGGAGCGGTCATGGAAAGATTTTTAGGTCTATTTCATGTTCCTGATATAACTGCAAAATCTTTGAAAGAAGGGATAAAGTCAGTATTTGATAAACATAAGTTGTCTTTGTCACGGTTGAGGGGTCAATGCTATGATGGTGCATCCAATATGCGGGGTGAATTCAATGGTTTGAAAAAACTTATATTGGATGAAAATGATTCTGCAAGATGTTTGACATGTGTTTACAATCATAGTGATAATGCTGAAAAAATCACTAATAGCACTATGGTTTTTCACAATACTGACAACAACTAGTTGGAGTTGGTGGGAAAAACAATGAACATATTTGGCAGACTCATTTTCATCCAATATAAGTTTTTTCAAACCATTGAATTCACCCCGCATATTGGATGCACCATCATAGCATTGACCCCTCAACCGTGACAAAGACAACTTATGTTTATCAAATACTGACTTTATCCCTTCTTTCAAAGATTTTGCAGTTATATCAGGAACATGAAATAGACCTAAAAATCTTTCCATGACCGCTCCCTCGATATTAACATATCTAATCACCAAAGACATTTGCTCTTTAGATGACAAGTCACGTGCTTCATCAACCAAAAGGCAAAAATTACGATCCCCGATGTCCTTTAATATGGCTTTTGTAGTTTCAACGGCACAACAATGTGTCAAATCTTTCTGAATTATTGGAGAAATCATCTGATTATTACCAGGCGCGTTTTCAAATGTAACCATGTTTACCTCTTTATTACGCTTACGATACCAGTCCAGTATTTCTAGGAAATTGCCTCTATTCAATGATTGTGATGATTCATCATGTCCTTGAAAAGCCGATCCTTGACATAAAAGCAATCTGACCACATCTAGAGATGCAGTTAGGCGTACACGATACTCCATTTTTTTTTGGACAAGGTCGGAACCCAACATTCTAAATCTACGACCACTGAATAAAATAAAATAATATATATATATATATATATTATTCGTAAGTCATAATAGAAAACTAACTAAACTTAAAAAAGTTAGACGTAAACAAGTTAGATGTCTAATGTATACTATATTTCAATAAAATTTAATATATATTTTCAGACTATATATTAAATTAACTATGACATACAATATCGTGTTTAGAAATACAAAGTTAAGAAAATAAAATCTGATCAAAACAACAAAACAGACAAAACCAGAGATGGAAAAAAAAACAGAACAACATAACAGAAAATTTTCGCTCTTTTCCTTCCATATTTTTGGAGTTTATTCTCCTCATCAAGATTTTTCGTTTTTGGATAAAGAGAAAAGTGCAAAATTCTCATATTAAGGGCATGATATTCACAACCTAACTGCAAAGTTTTCGTCTTCCGATCAATCAAGCTTCAAAAGCTAGCTTAAATCAATTACTCACAGTTGTATCTAACTACTCAACCTATAAAACTAATGATAATTGTAATAATTAACTCACTCATCACAACTAAAATCAGCACCTACACGTGAAATCGGATTACTATTCTACATAATCTGGATTACTATTCTACATAATCTGAGTTCCGAAGGCACTTTAGAAACCTAGAAGAAAAACTAGAGACAGAAAAAAAGGATGGGTACCTTGAGGATTTGAATCTCGTTCTCAAGAAGAAGAATAATTATAAACTAACAAAATTACGATGAGATGTATATATACTAATGGATTTTTACTTTCCTGTTTAATATAGGAAAGTAATGGGCTTTTTTAAATAACAATTTTAAAATAATTTAAAGATACTGGGTTGAAAAGATTTGGATATATATATATAAGATACTAAAGTTATATTTAAGATATTGAGTTGAAAAGACTTCTAGACACATATATATATATACTAAAAAATCCAAAATATTTCTTGTTTCGTATAAAATATTCAATTCTAAAAATTTATTGATTTAGAAAAAGTATCTAAAAAATCCGTTTAAATTTTAAAATATTATATATATTTAAAAAAAAATATTAAATATTAAACCGCATATTACTTTTCTCTCGCCTAAAACATTAATTAAATACTTAATAATAATATACAGAAGCTAAAACAAGAATCTAAAATTTTATAATACCGGTAATAATATTGATAAGCAAAAGGAATAATTTGTAATAAGATTACGACTTTATTATCCATAACAAAAAGTTTCACAGAATTATAAATTATGAAAGGGAATAAAATTGAACGGATATAAATAATGGTTTTTTTATATTATAATACCAAACATATTTTAACATAAAAATATATTTTGATTTTGATTAGGTACATATTCTTAAAATCAACTACGAAAATATATGTTTATATCACTGTTTAATCAATTATGATAACGATATACGGTAAACAGTCAAGTATTATTCAAGTTAATTCATAATTGTGCCTATAATTTTAGGCGAAATAAATTTTAGTCATAACTTTATAATTAAACAAAACTAGTAAAAGTTTCCTCTAACGTGGTAGCAGAGTAACACAAGTAGGAACCTAGTATGCATTTAATTGTGTTTAGTTTGTCTAAGGTCTAGGGGTGTATTTGTACTTCTCCAACCTTCTACTTTTATAACGTAAGTTGTACATTTTCAATTATGTCATTTTTAACAAATTTGGATTCGAACCAATATCTTTTGGTCATTTGGTCTTGTCCGGACGGTAACCAGCAGATAACATAGAATCAAATTAGAAACAAAATATTTTGTAAAAGGAAGTGTTTTAAAAATTGAAAACTAAAATACCACATTTAAATTCATATATGTTCTCATTTCACCCGATTTCGGACCATCATTTTTCGTTTCAATACATTTTAGTGGTCATCAGTTTTCGACAACTTACTTCAACTTTTAGAATCATCAGAAATCTCTGCAACTAAATCATGACTCAACTTTCACAACATATTTTTAAAAGTTCTTATCTAATACATGTAATATAAGATCCAACTCTTCTCATGGAGTCATACAATATTACCCCTTTTGAACGAGTCACTTCTAGCCTACTTTTAACGATTCCCCACCTAGGCTTATAATAACTCTAGATACAATTTCATCCAATGGTCTACTCTTTAGGGACCATCTCACCAACATCCCATACTTTCACCAATCTCATGAAATCGTGAGCTTAAAAATAAGTTATACCTTGGTCAGAGCATCTGAAGGATTTTCCTCGCTAGCAACCTCAACCACTTTCACTTTCTCATTCCCCACCACGTCTCGGATGAACTACAATTGAATATCTACATGTTTAGTTCGCTCATAGAACTTCATATTTTTCATCAAATTAAGAGAACATGTGTTCTCATTGAACAAAACCACAACTTCCTTCACATAAGTGAGTTCACTCAACAATCCTTTCAGCCAAATAGGTTCCTTCACGGCTTCTCTAACAACCATATACTCGGCATCCGTAGACGATAATGTAGTGACCTTATCTATAGAATACTTCAAACTAACCATTACTTCAAACATAGTATATAGATAACTCAAAGTACACTTCATTATGTTGAGGCAGTCTGCATAATTAGAGTTCACATATCTTCTGAACACTATATTAATTGTATCCTTTTGATTGTAACACAACACTACACTATTCGAGCCCTTCAAGTATCTCATGAGCCACTTAAGTGCATATCAATACGACTTTCCCGTATTCGACATAAATCTGCTAAAAACACTTACGTCGTAGGAAATATCAGGTCTCCTGCAGATAATAACACATATAATGTTATCACTAACATTGGCATAAGGTATTGTTTCCATATATTTCATATATGATGCTTTGGTTGGTGTATGTATGACACTAAGTTTGAAATGGGAATCCGTACAAGTTCCGACCACTTTTGCTTTGGTCATAAAGAACTTCCCTATGTATATATATTTATATCAACACTTTCCGAGTTTGATTTTCTACTAAAGTCTTCAAATTCACAAAATAAATAATTATTTCATCTTAATTCTTTAAAAATAACTCATAATTTTATTGAATAGTCATCTATCAGTGACATAAAGTACCTTGCACCACCTATGGTAGGTTCTTGTGCTTGACCATAAATGTTTGAATGAAAAAATCAAGTACTCTATCGGATGTCTGGTTGCAGAGAGATTAATTGGTAGGAGAACAAAAAACTCCATACAAGAATAAAAAAGTTGGAGAAGAATATAAACCTCATCGTTTGATGGTTCTGTGAGTTTTATATAAAATTTAGGCAAAAATAATATATGGTAAATTTATAGGAGGGGATATATGACATTTGAGGCTAGGTATTAATTAAATTTATAGGTGGTGGGTTGGATGGCATGAAGATGTTGGGGATATATAAAATAAGCCACATATAAAATGTATCATACATTGTTCAACTTATATTTATTTTATAATTTTGGATTTCAATTAAATTGTTCACATATGAAAGATTTTGAATTAATCTAATTTTGAATTTTTGTTTAGTTTACGTTTAACTTTTATTCACATTTCTTTAATTTATACTTGTTCTTAAATTTTTGGTTTGCATATATCAGATTTTTTAAAAATAAGTAACGGGAGAAAAAATTCTAACACTCTGATTTAAGAAAAGAGATAATATAAATAATCTCTGAATTTTGGGTTGCAGCAATCATGTTTCGGTTAGTTTATATTTTTTATTATTTGAAATTTTAAAAATAAAAAATAAGAATTAGAGAACATAAAAAAAGAAACATAAACCAACTTAATTTTGTTTTTTATAAGTTTTTTTTTAAAATGCATTAAATAAATAAAAATGTGTTTTACAAATACAGAGAGTGAAAAAAAGACTTAAAGCAAAGAGGCTTGTATGACAGTCGAATAAGTGGAAAAAGAAACCAAGACATTCGGCATAACATGCGGTCAAAAATGGCACCAAAGCTAGAAGGGAAGGGAAGCTAAAAACAACCGCAAAAAAAAACGTAAATTAGAAAAGGATTAGGGTTACAAAGGCTAAATAACCTTGTTACCAAGGAACCTCAATTTAATATATGCAAACAAATTAGCATTCCGCTCTTCCAGACGTGGTAGATGACCATGCTAAAACAAAAACACCAAATGGGGCATGTAGGAGAGAAAGGTCAGGTTGGCAAGTCATCAATCCAAGAAGGCCAATTAGTTGAATTATTTGAGAAGCCAAGATTGGATATGGGAAAGTCCCAAATGTTATAAGTAAAAATACAGTAAAAAATAATATGATTGATAAATTCAAGGTGAGAATTGTATAAGATACAATTCGTGGGAAGTTTATACATGTCTCTTAAGCTTGACACAAGTGGTTAAACTTTCCTCGATAGCAAACCAAAGGATTAAAGAGTGGCGAGGGATATAAAATTTATGCCAAACTAACTTGGTCAACTCGACACGGGGGATATGCATACAAAATACATTATAGGTCTTCTTAATAGTGAACTTATTCATTCATCTCTTAAAAATCCAATAATGGATATTTTTTGAGAATATGGAAGGAGGGGAAGGAGACGACAAAGTTGTTGATCTCTCGGAAGTGTCGTGTTTTTAGCCCTGCTAGATCTAATATGAGCTGACCAGTTCTTGAGCACATCACATATAATGTCTACAACTTTGAGTTTCTTATCATAAATTATTTGTGGATGATGATATTCTCATAATGGGTATCTAGAGAAGTAAGGATGAGATATGGATTGTAACAAAAGAAGGTATTCTCCATATTACCTATCGTCACCCTGTATAAATTACTAACCAAATACATACGACATACAATTTTCCTCTAAGTCCGGGAGGGATATTAGTCAATTTTTATAGGCCAAAAGTTATCACCTTTAATATTCATAGAGATAATCTAGTCACAACAAATAAAGTTATCGTTTATACTAAAAATGAACCACAAGTGTTTGAGCACGACCGACTTATTCCAGGTTTTTAGGTTTATAGTCCTAGTGTCATCCTTAGACAAAGACAAGGTAATAGTGGACAAAACCACTTTTGCACCCATATCCTTATTTCATGATCATACAATAGAAAAAATGGATAAAATAGGATAATTAAAGTCAAATAATAATAAACCTGCCCCACAAAGAGCATAAATTTGATGAGCTGAAGCCTACTCGCATAAAAAATATATTTGAGATGAATATATTTAACCGAGAGGTACAGAGAGTTGATGTCACCTCGATAGAAGATCATCAGATAATCTTTAAAGCAAAGATTGACCAGCTTAAGCACATGACACTTTCAATAATAGTGGAAGTTAGTATCATTACTTTTCTCCTTATTAGTATTGGAAATAACTTTCTTGACCAATAAAAATAAAAAAGAGAATAAAAGATCTTCATGTCTTAGACTCTTTCGGCCATACAAATTCCCATGAGGGTCACCGTTAATATTAATAGTGTAGGAAAGGGTAGCGACGCATTGAATGATCCAGTTGATCATATGTTTTAGGAAATTTGTAGCCACCAATATATCGAGGATAAGATACCACCAAACGTTATCAAAATATTTCATAAGATCGATTTTAAGAGCGCCCCTCGGGACCTTACAATAGGTATGATAACATTTTAGAAGCTCTTGGGTTAAGATAAGTTCTTTGTGATATAACGACCAATAACAAAAGCCAATAGAGATTTTTCAGTCATATAATAAAAGAAGCCTTTGATCATGTCAGCTAGGATCTTTAAAATAATCTTGTGACCATATTGCAACATTGAATTGGCCTAAAATCTTCGAAGATTGATGATGAATCCTTCTTTGGGATTATGAAAATTCATGTGGTATTACATGATTGCTCAAGCCGACCAGTACTAAATAACATCAAGAACCCATCACAAATATATTTATCGATGATGTTCCTGGATTAACTAAAGAAACCAAGATTTAAATTATCAGCCCCAAGGATTTATCGCTACTAATACTAAATAAAGTGTTTTTAATTTCTTTGTAAGTAACGTGACGAATCATCGAAGACATGTCCTCTGAGTTAACTTTTGCAGAAATAAGCGAAGAGACTCTAGCTTGTCTACGGTAACATGTGAGAGATCTAGAGCCAATATGGTTGGAAACAATAATTGACTAAGGGGCTCAGAACTCATTTTAGTGAAATGACAATGTAACCATTTCTATTAGATATTTATACTATGATATTTCTAAATATACAGTGTTATGCTATCATGAAATAATATAGTGCTACCATCTCCAACTTGAGCCAATCTATCTAGACTTTTGTTTATCTAAAGATTTCTCGGCATAGGTGAGGCATATATATTTTTTCTAAATTTTGTTTTTCAATAAGTAAAGATGATGTTATTAAGTAAAAAAGTATAATTAATATTTCTTATTAAAAATATCTTACTAGTCAAAATTTATTGTGACATATTTTAATTTATATTTCTCGGCATGGGTGAGAAAAACTCTTTCGATTAATGTTGTACCAATCGTAAGGATAAATGTTAATTCAATCTAGCAATATACCAGTGGGAAACTTTAATGTCTTCCGAAAATAGCTAATATCTTAGCTAAATTTTCAAAATCATTAACATAGGATAACTCTACTTTTTCCATTATATCACCAATGTATGTTCTGAGTTAAAAAAGAAGGATCGTACGTTCGAACCAAGAAAGGTCATCCAAATAAAGTTCTATTAGATGAACCAACTTTTTAACATCGAAATTAACAAATATTGTTTTTGGACTAACATAATTCATGCCACTAAGAAACTCTGCATTTACTTCTGGAAAATGATGTTGTATATCTAGAATAAGTAAATTCAAAATTTATAGAATTTGAGAAAATAAAAATTTATAATTTAATGTATAAATATATTATAATCCTAAATGACAATAAAAAACTTTATAAATTTATTTGAAAATAAATTTCCACATTATAATGATGATAATTGGTTACACTTCCATCTCATTTCATACCCACGCGAGTATTGATTGTATCTTCCATATTAACCAAATCAATGGAATTAGCCACACATAAATTTTCGACTTGGTCCAAGAATATATCCCAACAATTCTCTCTATAGTTGTGCAATTTACTTTTATTTTCATCATTCAAAGAAATAACTTACATGATATTTTGGTCCATCGGCTATAAAAACGTAATAAATCATGTGATGACGTTAGTTACTCAGTCATCAAGTGAAAAATAAAGATGAAATAACAACTCTCGATTCTCATAATCAATATTTTTAATATGCATATGTAATATGGATTAAAACAATGCTCATATACATGTTAAAGCAAAATAATGAATGGAGACCACATACTTCTCAACGATAGAAAAATATTTAAATATGATCCTAACCGATTGTCATTGGGTCGTTTCAAACTTATTTCTTGGTTTTCCTTCTCCCAATTGTAGTTTCTCTATTTTTAAAACATGCAATAATTTTTAATGCTCAAGTTTTTGCACTTTATCCCTCAATTTACAAGATGTTATACATGTGTTTATAATCATAATGTCAATGCTAAAAATCATTAATAACATTATGTTCTTACTAACACTGATTGATAAGGGCATGATTTATCCGACCCATATGCCGAATATGTGAAATATTAGAACGATATTTACATTGTAATATGAACCCAACAAATATGTACTATTCATGGTATTTTGTGTAATAATGAGTAAATGTGTTCAATATTAGTGAATTACGGGATGTAATAGCAAAACAAGCACTAACCGTGTACCCCCCATAGCCCATCACTATTACAATATAACGTAATGTACCTTTTTTAGAAATGGGGAATAGTTATTACTTTTTTACTACTTTTGGTAGTTTATATATCTAGAATTTAATTTTTGTGTCTAAAATTTAGTTTCTCTCTCTAATACATATACGACGTATAGAATAGTATGAACATTTTTATTACTCGGATATTTCATCATTCATCATTGACGACCATAATGGGAGCCTAAATAGATGAATATTGAGATGTAGGTGGATCTTTGAGTAACTATAGAAATAATAATAATTAAAGAGGGTTTTGATTAGTAGGCATGAGACACTTAAGCACACAATCAGTACACAAATAAATAAGGTTAATTAATTCTTAAAGAATACTGAGATCGATTGCGATGTTAAATTACTATGTTAAATGCGCATAAGAAAAAATAGTAGCAGGACCAAGGAAGGTTCGATCAGAAACTGAAACAATTGCTGAGGAGATGAGGTTTCTGAAGGCCATGATGTTAATTCTGATTCCATGCAAACTCATGAAATTTACTGAAGAAATATTTTTTATCTGAAACATGCCATCATTCCTTGAAAAATAAACAAAAAGACAAATATTGTTATAGTACTTTAGAATCTAGCTATTATTATGTCTAATTTAAATGAATTTTATTCTTTCCTAGAGAGGGATTGTCATCACCGGAGAAAAACAACTCTGGTTACAGACATTATTTAAAGAGCCATTCAAGTCGATATCGACGTTGAAAAGGAGAGAGACAATCGAGAAATAACATGAATCTTCATACAAGAAAGAACCTTAGGATGTTAAGGATATGGTGGTTGCATGAGAGTAGACTGGACAACATGAAACTGTAGTTCATGTACGCGAAAGTCCCGATTTATAACTTACAACACTCATGAGCAACCAACAATATCAACAAGGAGGTTTGGGTAACCAAAGTTTTGATTACCAAGTTAAAAGCTAAATTATGTACGAACGTGTTCTTTACAAAATGACAAATAAAAGCCACCTATATAGTCAGGTACATAATTAAAGACAATCGTTTTTATCGACAAAAACTCTTTTGAAACATATACCAAAGTGGTTTGATATATCTAAGATTGTCAGGTTTTACGGGAATAAGGATCCGGATAATCATCTTAAACAATTAAACTTTTTTTGATGAAATATGACGATGATGATAGGTTGTTGTGTTGAGCCTTTTACTAAATATTTACGTACAGTGTTTTGAAATAGTACAACCCATTTTCTCAGGGTTCCATCAAGAATTTTGACATGTTCTAGTCATCGTTTAAGCGGTAGTTTATGGGAAGTAAATATGTGTGAGGGAATTATGATATGGATATCCAATGCAGATAATTGGTTAGAGAAAGTCTCAAATATTATACCAAATGTTTTGTTCTTACAAAGAACAATTTGGATGACAATTATGAGCAGGTCGTGATTTCTTCTTTTAGATAAGGGTTTCTCTCTAGAGAATTAGCTGATGAAGTGTCTAGAAACCAATCTTTAACTTTTAGTACTTTGCTAGCTTAGGTCAAAATATAGGTCAAAGTGTAAGAATCTAAGAGATTAAAACTAATTCACATGCAAAGACATACTCAATAGCCTCGGTTTATCCATAGCAGCAGTCCCAAAGTTTTCAGCCTCAAGATGCGAGCATTTCTTTTTGAAAGGTCCGAATCAAATATTGTCTCGAATACAGGTGAGCCAGTAACCTCAGTCTCAACAACAAAGACCCATAGAGATTTAATGGGTCTGACCTGATAACGTTTCCAAACTAGTGGATACCATTGGTACTATTTTTTATAAGACGTAAAACTTTATTCACTTCACAAAACCTCTCTCGATTTGGAGGGCAAGAGAAGAAAGGAATAAGCGATTTTGCAAATATCATAATAATTTTGTTTATGATATGAGAGACTGCATAACTTTAAAGAATGAAATTCAAACTCTTATTCATAATGGCAAGTTAACAACATTTGTTAAAATATAATTAGAAGATGAGCAACAAGCTCCGGTGGGTGACCAAGCAAAACTGAAAGCGGAGAATTTAAGATTGTACAAAAGTATGAAAATAAAATGGGAAAAAATAGAGCCCTTTATTGATTTTGATTTGGCCACTGAATATTTAGACCCTTCTCTCAACCAAATGATTGTTATGGTAATTAATGAACCCAAAATCGAGGGGAAGGTCAAATTTTTATGTAAGTTTTTGGAATTATTGTATATCTTCGGTGAGGATACCGAACAATTCTTACGGGTGGTTGTAGTGGTGGTGGTGTCGGTAGTGGTGGCGACACCCGCAGTGGTGGTGTCGGCGATCATGGTGGTGTTGACGGCGGTGGTGTGTTCGACGGTCGTGGTGGTCTTGGCCGCGACAGCAGTACCGGTGTGGCAGTTATCTAATTCGTTATAAACACACTAAGTTTGAATTTGAATATAAAATAGAAATGAACGAAGAAAAATAAATAATGAATGATGAGGTTATGAATGAGAAAGATATGTAACGCGATGTGGTGGGTTGTGATGTGGGTGAAATTCTGCGAACATCATACCAGAAGCCGAGAGCCATACTCAAGGTGAATGATCTGCTGGATAGATGGAGCGTCACGGCTCATCAAGCAGGTGGCTTGATAAAAGGAGCGGCGCAGATTCATCTAAAGATGGAGCGCCACGGCTCATCAAGCAGGTGGCTTGATAAAGGAGCGGCGCAGACTGCTTGATAAAAGGAGCGGCGCAGATTCATCTAAAGATGGAGCGCCACGGCTCATCAAGCAGGTGGCTTGATAAAGGAGCGGCGCAGATTCATCTAAAAGATGGAGTGCCTGATAGCTCTTCAAGCAGGTGGCTTGATCAAGGAGCGGCACAGTGTCATGGAGTAGGGGGATGGAAGTCAATTGAGAGGAGGCTAGAGTGGTACTTTGTTCGAGAGGAGGATTGTTAGGTGCGACCAAAAGTCCCACATCCCACATCGGTTAAACATGGGAAGAAAGATCAGTATATAAGTTAAGAATACATCTCCATTAGTGTGAGGTCTTCTGGAAGTGGACCAAAAGTAAAGTCGTGCAGGTCAGTGGGCCCAAAGCGGACAATATCACACTATTGTGGAGATCGGAGTATTCTTACTTATATACAAAAGCGGAATATGTGGACCCAATATTCCCTACCATTGGTATCATAACACACGAACAGAATATTCCTTACAAATGGTATCAGAGCACCAGGCCCAGACAGAACGCGATGTGGTGGGTTGTGATGTGGGTGAAATTCTGCGAACATCATACCAGAAGCCGAGAGCCATACTCAAGGTGAATGATCTGCTGGATAGATGGAGCGTCACCGGCTCATCAAGCAGGTGGCTTGATAAAAGGAGCAGCGCAGATTCATCTAAAGATGGAGCGCCACGGCTCATCAAGCAGGTGGCTTGATAAAGGAGCGGCGCAGATTCATCTAAAAGATGGAGTGCCTGATAGCTCATCAAACAGGTGGCTTGATCAAGGAGCGGCACAGTATCATCGAGTAGGAGGATGTAAGTCAATTGAGAGGAGGCTAGAATGGTACTTTGTTCGAGATGAGGATTGTTAGGTGCGACCAAAAGTCCCACATCCCACATCGGTTAAACATGGGAAGAAATATCAGTATATAAGTTAAGAATACATCTCCATTAGTATGAGGCCTTTTGGAAGTGGACCAAAAGCAAAGTCGTGCGGGCCAGTGGGCCGAAAGCGGACAATATCACACTAGTGTGGAGATCGGGGTATTCTTACTTATATACAAAGGCGGAATATATGGACCCTATATTCCCTACAAAAGCTCCGTTCTACCCTAAATATCTGAATCAAATCTTTCGATTCATATATGTGGTTCCTCAAGATCGATCAAGACTCATCTCAAGAAAAGCTCACGATCTGTTTCCTCATCTCTTCAAAAAGCTCATGAACAAAAAAGTTAGAGACTAAGAGAAGAAATAATATGGGTACGATTTAAGACTCTCTGGAAGACTTTCGCCCACTAACCAAGAAGGAAGTCATTCACGAGCACACCTTTAACTCTGCCAAAGTAGAATAAAGTGCAGTGCATTTCACCAAAAAAGATAAGTCTCTTATTCTTGAAAATGCCAAATTTATTTTAATTGGAAAATTCTCTCAAGGTAGACCTATTTTGAAAGATATCCAAACATTTCTTTATAGTTTAAAACTGTCTGGTAATTTAGTTTATCCGTTTAGGACGAAAGACATGTTTTTATTGAATTAGTTCTACCGTAGGATCTTGTGGAAGCAAAATATCTGCCAAATAGGTCAGCATTTCATGCATCTCTTAAAGTGGCAGCCTAACTTCACCCATAGGAAGGAATCCCTTGTGACCCCAATGTGGGTCATATTTCCTAAAATACATGAGTACTTATACAATATAGACACCATATTAACTATAACTAAGGTCTTAGGAAACCCTCTAAATGTTTGGATTCCAAGTAAAAACATAGCCCATTTTAACAATTGCCAAGCTTGGGTAGAACTTGATCTATTCAAGCCCTTAAAAGATAAAATATGGATTGATTTTAACCAACAATAGGGTATTTGGTTGGAAATAAAATATGAGAACAAACTTGACTATTTTCCTAGTTGTTATCATATTGGATATTCTGTTAAAAATTGTAATAAAGGGAGACTATCTAAAGAACCTCAAGAAAATATTAATAAAGATACACTAAAACCTTACTAAGGATCAACTTAAAGTTAAATTGATTCCTAAGCAAAATATTAATTCTATTATAATCAGAATTAAAAATAATAACAATAATGATATTAATGAAAGTAATAACTATATTAATGATAATAATCAGATGGATAATCAAGTGTCTACTGAATCCAACAAAATCCACAGTTCCCCTTAACGAATAGTAGTGAAGCAATTGATGATTCAATTTCGATATAATAGAAGCTCTTCACTATATGGAGCTTAATAACAGGTTCAATACTTTAATTGACTCTTCTGATGAAGAACCACCAAATGATTCCGCAAAACCTACTTTGAGTGGCAGCCTCCCAGTTGCCCATGTTCTTGCTCAAACTGAAACCAACCTGAATTTTACTGAAATAACACCCAAAAACCCAAATTTAAACAAGGACAGAAAAATGTCAATGACCCTAAAAAGGTCACTAAGAATCTTAATACCACTAGCTTTAAATGACTTTAATTTAACTTAGAACACTAGGGGTATATGTAATAAAAATACTATAAGAAGACGAAAAATCATCCTTAAGAAAGAATCCATAGACTTCATGGCTTTACAGGAACCTATGGTTTCTGATAATAAGTTCAATTCAATCTTAAAAACCTTCGGTTTTCAAAATGGTACTATCAATTTAAATAATAGAATCTGGCTCTTTTGGATATATAACTTTAACGTGGAGGTTAGTTGCAATCATGAGAAACTTATCCACCTTAAAGTTTATCATATTAACATCAACAAAGAATTCATGGACACTGTTATTTATGCCAAATGTAATAGAGTTAATAGGATTCTTCTTTAGAATAAAATGAGAGATATTTCCAACAATCCACCGGGGTGGATTGTTATGGGCGATTTTAATTACATCACTAAAGCCTAACCAAATTTCTTGTAGTATCCTTTGTTTGAAAAGTATAAATGAGTTCAATAAAATTACTACTGATTCCAATCTGGAAGATCCCAACTTCATTGGCACCCCCTTACACATGGTCTAACAAAAGAAAATTTAAAAGATTGGATATAATTATCATAAACAATCAGATAAGAAAATATTTTGATAACATTCATATTAAACACTGGGCCAAAACCTATTCTGATTAGTGCCCTATTATCATAAGATTATCTTATATCTCATCCAAACTTATTCTCTCTTTTAAATTTCTTAATATATGGAAGTTTTGTCCATAATTTAACCAATATTATCCCTAGTCTTACTTTTAGATCTGAAAATTAATATCTCATGGAATTTCTATCAGATATTGAGATTCAAAATGTTGTCGTGGACCTGAAAACCAATAGTGTTGTTAGCCTAAATGGGTTAAACACCACTTTCTACCAATCTTGTTTGACTATAATTAGATCTGACCTCTACCGTGTTGTCAAATACTATATTGTTGGATGTTATGCTCCTAAAGGCACTCACGCTACTTCCATTTGCTTAATCTTCAAGATTGACAGCCCTACACATTGGAAATATTATAGACCAATTAGTTTTTGCAATGTTTTTAATAGAATGGTTTATACAATTATCAATAATAGACATATGTTCATCCTTCCCAAAATCATTTCTCTTGAGAAATGAGGATTTATTCATGGAAGGAATATTCATGAACAGATCATGCTTTCTCGAGAGCTCATTCATGACTTGAAGAAAAGCTCCAGGGGTAGTAACAACATTTGATAAGATTTCTCATTCATTTATCTTAAATATTCTTAATGACTTTGGTTTCAACAACAATTTTATCAACCTCATTAATAAAAGCATATCATGAGCTTACTTTATTATTATCATTAATGGAGAATCAAATGATATTTTAAGGGTCTTAATGGGATAAGGTTGGGAGATCATTGATCTCATATCCTTTTTATAATAGTAGAAGAATACCTCATTAAAGATATTAATCTGCTCTTTAATAACTACATTCAAATTTTTATAAAACCAAAAGTAACCTTAATATAAATTGTCTTGCTTTTGCTGATGACTTCTTAATCTACAAAAATGGCTCTAAAAACAATTTAGATTTATTAAACTACTTCTTAAACTTCTATCAAAGTCTTTATAGTCAAACTATTAATAAGGACAAACAAAGCTTGATTATCCATATAAATATTCACAGTCAAATAATAAAATATACTAAAGATGCTTCTGGTATTAAAAGTAAACCCATGCTCTTAAAATATTTAGGTAATCCATCCATAATAGCAATATAGCTACTTATATAATGACTTGATTAGCAAGATTAGAAGCAAAACCAAATATTGGGACAACATTGCCATGTCATTTGGTGGCAGACTTGTCTTAATCCAAGCTCTTCTCATGTACATTCCCACATATTAACTCCAATGTAACATTATCAATAAAATTGTTATTAGTAGATTAGAAGAATTGTGAATATATTTATGTGGGGTTCAAAATAATCTAATAAAACTATAATATGGACCAACTGAATGCTATTTGTAAGCCTTATAATTAAGGTGGTATAATTATCACGATTTGTTTTATATCAAACCACATTCTCATGTAAATTATGGTATAGTTTCAGGGAAACTTAATCCATTTGGGAAAATTTCATGCATTCAATTTATTGCAGGAATATTCACCCTCTTCAAATCAATTCAAATAAACATGGTTCTAAAATCTAGAGGAGATTAATCTCCACTATAAAATTTTTTGAACCCTTAAATCATTGGTACTTATGTAAAGACAATATTGAGTTTTGGTTTGAGAAATGACTTGATAACAAGCCTTTGATCAGGCTGAATGATAATAAAAATAACCTTTAGTATCCTATTAACACTGTCAATAGTTTCTGGTCATATAATAATTGGAATTTAGAGAGACTAAACAATCTCTCGCCCATTCCATCATTAATAAGATTAATGACTTCAAAATAAAAAACAATAATAAGGATAAAATTGTTTTGTCTCTTTATAATTCTCGTAAGTTTGGTACAAAGAATACTTGGAATCATATCAGAACTAAAGATAGTGTTACCAACTTATCTGCTAAAATTTAGACTCTAATATCCTTAATAAGTACTCCTCTTTACTTTGGAAAATCTGAAGGGTTGGGTTTCAGTTGATTATAACCTGAAAATAAAAAAAAGAAGTTCAGTTTTGCTTCCAAATATCAATTCTGCAATGACATTGAAACTTCTAACCACTTTTTTGTTAGTTATCCAACTACTTGGCCTGTTTGAAATCTTTATGTTATTATTTTTAATGTCACTATTGCTATATACATGATCATCCACCATCTAATCAGATGATGGTTCTGGTCCACTCATAAAACTAATCATATTAGACTCATTCTTCTAGCTATCATATGTTGGTCTATCTAGCATTTTCGAAATAAATCTAAGCATAGAGGTTTAAATATTTCTTAAGATAATATTCTATCTTAGATCTTAGCTAATCTTGAATGCTCAAACTCTCTTAACATTAAAACTTGGTATGGTGATCTCAAAGTAGCAAATAAACTTGGTTATTTCATGAACGATGTCCATAGTAAACCAACCTTGATTAAATGGTCCATGCATTCCATTAATAGAGTTAAATTGAACATGATGGTTCCTGATTTTTAATAGGGAATCTATTGGTGCTTGGATTATTAGAGATGATAATGGTGGTGCTTTATTTTCTTATGACAATTTGTATGGTAAGTAATTGCTCTTAATTGCTGAATGTAGTGATATTCTTGATGGTTTAATCATTTATAACAATAAAGGCCTTAAAACGTCGACATCGAGTTTGGTTCTTCTTTAATCATTGACATGATGGCAAAGTGTGATGGCTCATGGTTCTTAAAGCCCATTATAAACTGCTGTAGAGCCCTTTTATTTCCCAATATGACTATCAAATACATTTCACGAGTCCAAAATCAAGCTGCAGATTGGCTTGCTCGTTAGTCTCTGAAATGTAAAATGAAATTGACCATTAATAGTAGTCAAATTCTAAACTTATTAAAGGCTATAATCCTTCTTGAAAGTTTGGAGTGTGGGTACCTTAGAATTGAGGAATAACCAATTCCATTTTATTATTACTCAATCATATAGTATGCTTGTTATCTCAATTGTGTTGTTATTAATAAAACCTCATTTCCTCAGTTATTTTGCTTCAAGTATTCAATATGGATTCAAATATGGTCATGCAACAATTGTATAGGGTGGTGTTATCAGCAAGATTGTACAAGTTCAATCCTAATTGAAGCAAAAACAGTGATTTGGCTGATGTTTTCAACCTAGGACTATAATCTACTGAAGCTGCTACAATTTCCGGATTTCTTGATTTTAGCCATATAATTAAGTTTGTTATTTTTAATGTTGTTCAATTTATAAACAATTGTAAATTTCGCTTTCAAAATCAATAAATAGGTTATTGTTTAAAAATTATTAATATAATATAGTTTCATATTTATTTTGACACGTCGTTTTAAAGGTTTATAAAAATATTATAAATAATAGTTTTATTTTTAAAAAATTAATCAATAAATTTAAAAATGACATTAAATTTTGTTTTAATATATTAAAAACGATCATTAAAATCAAACAAAAAATACTCCTTTAAATGCCAATCGGTTAAAATATTAGTCAGAATATTTATATATTATAAATAGCTGGCTTTTATTTTGTATAGAGTAGATTATTCAGAAGTAACAACATGTTATAGTATTGTTTGTGGGTAATAAAGGACAATAAATTATGTAAAGATTATTAGGGTAGGAATGGTTAATTAATCTTCTTTATAAGGTGTATTCATGAAAAATAAGAATATTGTTAAGAGTTGGAGACTGCCAACCCGTTTGCGTAAGTTAACTCGTGTGATAAAATTCGATAAAAAATATTCAAATGTATTTTACTAGATGAATTATAAAATAAAATGATGATACAGTTATGTGTAAAAGTTGTATCGTATACATGGTTTATAGATTTTTTTTTGATGGAGGAAATCTGCCGCTGTTATTCATATGGTAAATATGTAACGTCCGAAGATAAATCACACAAGGTGATAGGATCAGCTAAGAAAGTGTGTATAGAGTGATTCGAATTCATGATTTTTGGTCACGAGGATGTTTTATTCCATAAACTTGGCTACCCATTTCTGGACGGTTTGGTTTTCTTTTATTATATAACTGTTTAGGAAATTGCGTTGTTCGTACACAGTTTACTTGTCTTTTTGTTTACATTCACGATAGAATTTAGTATGTTTTTTAAATGAACCTAGTAATTGGATTAGACCACCTTATGAGAATCTTTAGTCTTTACGAGAGCAGATGGAGGACTAATATTCATAAAACACCTGAAACGCTTGTTATAAGATTGTCGAATCTACTTTTCACTACTTTGGAATGATTCATATGTATGTGGTCTTCAATAATTAATGTGCTTGAACATGTATATGAAGATGGTTCTAATCCAGATGATAGAGGTATATCAAAAACATTGGTTATGAGAATGGAGAGTTACGACTTCATCTTCATTTTTCACTTGATGCATTTGTTACTTGGGGCAACAAATGATTTATCACGAAGTTTACAGCGTAGGGACCAAGATATTTTGAAAGCTATTAATTTCATTAATTCACTTAAAAAAACATTACAAGATACGAGAACGAATGGTTGGGTTAAATTCTTAGCCAAAGTCGAGGAGTTTTGTCAGACTAATTCTATTGATATTGTTAACATGGAAGATAAAATCAAGACTCGTGTGCGTATGAAGCGAGATGGAGATGTAACCAATTTCCAGTATTATAACGAGGAGATTTATTGTGAGGTAAATTTACTATGGCTTTGATTGTCATTTAGGATTATAATATGCCAATACATACAATATTAAACTATTCTGTTCTCAAATTGCACATGTTCTGGATTCAGTTATTCAAGAGATGCAACATCGTTTTCCGGAATCAAATACAGAGTTGTTTACTTGCATGAATTGTCTTAGTCCAAAAAATTCATTTGTCAGTTTCAATGCTCAAAAATTGGTTCGTCTAGCAGAACTGTATCCGCGTGACTTTTCTTCGTCCGATTATGACATTCTTCCATCTCAACTTGAAGCATACTTTGGTGATATATCTAACAAAGTTGAGTTTGCCAATATTAAAGATTTGGGAAATTTAGCTAATATATTATTTGCTACTAAAAGACATCAAACATCCCCATTGGTGTATCGCTTGATTGAATTAACATTAATCCTCCCAGTTGCTACAACATCAGTTGAAAGAGTATTTTCTGCAATGAAGCTTGTGAAGTCGAAGTTGCAGAATACAATGGGCGAAGATTGGATGAATGACCTTTTGGTTGTATACAACGAGAAAGACATTTTTTAAAAAATTGATAATGAAACAATTCTACAAAAATTCCAAAAAAAGAAGAAGCGTCGTTATCAATTACCATCTATCTAGCCGTTGCTAACCTTTATCCATCTATGGTTCTACTGTCACCGAAAGATAATGTTAAGGTGGTGGGCCAACAAATCTACCATATTGTTGCGGAGATGGTTCACCAAACTGATGTAGCGAAGACTGCAGACAGACTAGTTTCTCGCTCGGGTATCCAAACTAGGCGAAGAATCATTGATTCTTTAGGAATTGAAACTGTTTTAGCATTCTTCTTAACAATTCTTCTATATTCTCCGAGGATGTTCTTCTAGTGACATCCATTGTTAGTATTCTTTGTGGTAGTAACGTTAACTTGTATTCAAGTATTATATGTCTATTAGGTTCAGCGGGAGCTTATACTTTATTTCCTTCTCTTTTGCCTTTAGTTAGATTCCTGAGGTGATTACTTAGTTTGATGTATTAACAAGCCAAAGTTCTCTACCCGTTCATCTACTCCTATGGATCTTGTGAACCATTATTTAAACCTTGGATTTGAGGTAATGTTCTTTTCTTAAATATTTTGCTTATCTTTGGCATTGGTCTTATTATATATTTTTGTTTGTAATTCGTTATTAATGGCTTGAATGTATTACCAAGCTAAATTTAACCCTCAAGCTCATCTACCATATCTGTAGGCCCTTGTCAATGGTGATTCTGATTCTATAGACGGGAAATTTAGCTCAAATGTTGTTTCAAATCTAGTTTTAAAAGTGAAAAACAGTTACTAGAAGTGCTTAACGTTGGTCGAGAGAGAGAAAAGTTGTTAGGTTTTCAATTACATTCTCAAGATGATATTTTGAAGGATAAATCTCTTGTATTGTGGCAATATAAAGAGAAACTTATGGATTGTAACGATAAAGTTATTGCCTCTAAAAATATATGGCCAGGTTTTTTTTAAATGCTTTTGGAGTCAAAATCTGCAGTTAAACTTGTTAAGTTAAAGGTGCAAGATTAAGTGGATACCAAGTCTAAAATTAAGGCTTTCAAATTTTAAGGTGCATGAATAATTTGATTTCATATCACGCAAGTATACTACATTGGTGCTAAAAGTAAGGTGCGTTCGATTAATTTTAATAAATATCAAACTTAATGATTTCTTCTAGGTAAGAAGCTCTTACGAAATCTTCTTCTCGATTAATGCTGGATATCCATGAGAAATATTCCAAGCCAATGCTTGATCATTTTTAGTATAATGTTCATAAGCTAAAGTGGTTGCAGGACATTAGTTGGACTGATAAATATCCTTACTATATTTCTCTTCAGTCAGAATTGAATGGCAATGACAAGAAAAGTTGTAATTTTTTTAAAGATGTTGAGAATAAGAGGAGTAAAGATCGGATGCTACCATGTATGGTGAAGATGGTGAAGGAAGTGTCTAAGGTAGATGTTTCTTAAGTGATTGACACTATGATTAAACGAAAAATTGTGCTGACGATAGTTACTTCTCGGGTTTTTGTTCTTTCTTAAATATTTGTATGAACTGAAATTAGCCATACTCTATTTGTGTAACTGTTAATCAGCAGTTTCATATTTTTTTGTACTTGTAAGACCCTTTTTGTTTTTATGAATATTTTTTTATATGAACGAGTTTTTGTGCCTCAGGCACATCTTGTATTCTCTATTTTTTTCAATTGACATATCAATTTCAATATGTTGAGACTCTTTTTGGAACATTTAGATATCCTACTTAGAGTTTTCTTTTTATAATTTTCCAAATATGGTCAGGGTGCATGACTCCCTAGTATGGTTTTCACGTTCTTTAAACAGGTGTAGTTTATGTTTCCGAGGATGGGTTGTTGTTCATCAATAATTTATTATTATTTAAATATTAACTTATGGTGATTTGTGTTGTCTGAGCTATATTAGTTGTTTGTTTTACATAATATAGTTATTCCAACTAATCTTTTTTATTTCTTAAGTAATTTTTGTTGTTTATTGTTACATATTTTATATATCGTATACTTTCTAAAAGATATGTTCGCTTAGGTCTACCATTATTTGATATTTTTAGATATATTACGTTATATAAATAAAAGATATGCCATTACACTAAAACGTTTTATTAATTTCAAACACTTTCTAAAAGATAATCGCATCACATCACACATTTTAAACACTCAATTCTTCCTCACAAGCTCAAGATTAAAGTCCTTTAATCAACTATTAAACTAACTTATACTCTAATAATATAGGGATGCCCAATTAACATATGAGCCATACTAAATAGAAAAATATTTTCTTCGACACATCTGTTATATTCCAGTACTTGAGATCATAATGGTGCTTCTGATCTGTTTGCTTCGACCATCCTTGTTTTGGCTATCCTACTTCGATCAGTCCTGTTTTGACTCAACACATACTTCATTCGACCCTATAATCATCAGTCTTCTACAACTTGTATCTGCCTTTAGGATAAGTATACATTTTTACAACTAAGTCGCAACTAAAGCACCGTGGAGTTTCTATAGTTCTTGCCTATACATATAATGGTATATCCAACACCCATGTAGACCTTCATCTATACCTCTATGGACGAGTTACTTCTAGCCTACATCTAATAATTCTCCACCAAGGCTTCTCACTTACTTAAATTGCAACAGCCCCAATTTTAATTTTCATTAGTAATGGGAAACCCTTATGATGCCCGATTTTACCTACTTAGAAATTCAAAAATTACAAAGATGAGTTTAATTTAACCAAATAACGGTGAAATCTTCCGGACGACGTATTTCACCTACTTAGAATCAAATACTCTACAATGATTATTTTCAGTAGTCCTCTCTAGTTCATGATTAATTTAACCCCAAAACCTTTCGAAGAAAGAGATCTTCAAGTAGTTTAGTTTAACCTTACATCGGGTCGATTAAATTAATTTCAAGATTCATCGATTGGTGTTCGAAACCTTAGTTATGCATATTTATTTAACATTCAAGCATACAAAAATCTATTTCAAGGCTACACATACAACAAATAACATGCTGAAACACATATTATGAAACAAATCAAAGAATTTAATTCAAATTAATTAAAAATTTATTTTTAACAAAAATCATGAAAATATAACTTAAAAATAAAAATAGGGCTTGCTACTAGTATCACTAGGGGAACCACCCAACCAGCAGTAGCACATCTTGTAATCGATGGGTAGTTCCTAACCAGACCCAAGTATTACCGTTGTCATCATATACATGGTGCAGAATAAGCAAATAAAGGTGGATAAGATTTCTAGTGAGGAAAACCCTTCAGATGGTCTGACCTAGGTTTTGTCAATTTCAAAGCTCACGAACTGTATGAGGCTGATTCATGTCTGGGACGCTAGCGAAAATGCCTCTAAAGAGTAAAACCATTGGATGTAACAAATACTTCCGTTACTTTGGGCCTTTGGAAAATTTTATTGGTACTTCTAAAAGGTATAATATTATCATGGTATTTTCCGTAAATCATAAAATGCATGGTAGTATGATTTTCCCTCTGATATATTATAGAGTATTCTATGTTTTATAGGTGTTTATCACGTTCATGTATGTTGTTAAGTTATATTTCACGAATCTAAATGTGTTTTGTGTGTTATTTGTTCTTTTTTCTAGTGAACTTGGGCTACAATATGTTAGAAAGTTGTATACCAATGTTAGATTGTTCGAATTGTATCCTATAAAAGTAAGATACACTATTGTATTTATCTGTGTATGAGTACGATTATGCTATGATCCACCCCAAACCTCTACTTCTAGTCCGAAAAGTACACCCCAAGAAAATAAAGAGCTTGAGAAATGGGAAAGTCAAATATTTTATGCATATATCTTATGTTACCCAGGATCACTTCGCGGGGCTGTCCTAAGGAATGTTACCACAACTACGATCTTTCACGTGAAGGTCGAGAAAGCCTTTGAAAATAATAAAAAGGTACAATACAACATATTATAAACAAGCTCTCTACCAAAAATTATAATGGTAAAGGGAAAACCCATGAGTAAATTCTTGGAATGTCTGTGATTGGCCAAAATTTGAAGACAATCGAGCTAGACCGTTCTGAGGAGTGTATGATGAGATTCACATTTCAGTCATTTCTTGAGCGATTTAAGTATTTACAGTCCACCTATAATAGTATGCGAGAAAAATGGAATGTCAATGATTTTATTTCCAACGTTGCACAGGAGGAGTAGAGACTTACGGTGGCCATGCTTGAGGCTAATATGATAGCATATGCAAAAGAGATAAGGCTTAAGCGAAAAATTGATCGCAAATGATCGGGTCAAGTTTCAGTAAAAAAAGAAAAACTAAAGAATCGACCTTTGGTCGTAACATTTTATGTAAAGAAAAATACATATGAATAAGGATTGCGAGAAATTCATGTCTTACATCTTAAGCAAAAGTAATCCCACAATTTTGGTTTTTTTAGAAAGTAATATTGTTTTTATGGAAAATAATACTTTGTGGTTGATTCCACTACAACAAATCATGTATGTATTGTTTTTGTATGATACATCTAGGAGCAAGATGATAAGTGAGGATGAAAGTTTTATCTTCATGGAATAAGAGAGCTAATGCCACATTTTAGCGATTTGTAATTTATATTTAGAAGTTTCCACTATACATGTTTTATTTTTAGAGAAGTGTTGTTTGTACCTAGTTTTTGGATGAATTTGATTTTCTTTCCAGTTTTAGACTTGTATAAATATTATTGTCTTATGTGAAACAACAGTTTTACACTCTCTTTAAATAATATAATTGTTGGGAATAAAAGTTTGATAAAAGAAGATAAATTATATATTTTAAATACTGTTAAAAATCACATTCTTTTCATGATTATACAACGTATATCAAACAAAATTACTGAGTCTAAAAAATCCTCTAGATTATGGCACAAACGGCTATGTCACATATCCAAAATTAAGATGGACAATATTGTAGCTGAAAGTTCATTGGGTCCCTTAGGCTACTCTGATTTCGGTATATGTGTCCATTGTATTAAAGGGAAACAAACAAAAACTAAAACCCATAGGGTAAGGTAATATATTGCGATTGAAGTCTTATAATTGATACAAACGGATATATGTGGACCATTTCCACAAGAATCATAGATGGGCACTGGGACTTTATATTATTTATTCATATTTTTTAAGACCAAATTTGAAAAATAATTTGGCAAGAGCATTAAGAGCGTTAGATCTGATCATGATGGTGAATACTATGGGATATATAATAGATTAGATGAACAATGACAATGATCATTTACATAATACCTAAAAGAGTATGTCATAGTCCTTCAATAGACAGTGACGGGTTCACCCCGCATGAATGGTGTCTCAAAGAGACGAAACTGAATACTAAAAAATATGGTAAAAGTTTGATAAGTCACTTATCTCTACCACTATCTGTGTGGAGGAAAACCATCAAATTTGCCGCTTATACTCAACATAGTACACACTAAGGATACTATAAGTACCCCATATGAGCTTTGGAATGGATACATGCCGGATTTAAATCATCGACATGTATGGGAATTCTAGCTAAGGCAATGGATTACAAATCTTAGGAAAAACAACTTGACCCAAAAACAATGAGTTCCTTCTTCATAAGTTATTCCAAACATTTTTGGGGGTTTAACTTTTACGATTCTCTTATTGGTATAATATTTAAAATGGAATTGACAAAGTTTTTTGAGGATGTTGAGTTTGGTGGAAATAATAAGCGAACATATATTTATTTGATTCATAAATGGTTACTAGATTTTGAGGTTTCTAACCATGATATTCCAGTTAGACCACAGGAAACTCAAGGTAATATTTCATAAAAAATATCAAAAAAATATCAATCATAGTGATAAAACTCTAGCTCCTCAAGAAATATAACAAGAGCACGTAGTACCCGTAAGAAGGTCCACAGGAGAAAGAAAAAGTGTTATAGGTAAAAATATTATAGTATCTCTTCAGGAACATGATGAGTCCTATATTGGAACTGAATATGATCCCTCATTCCACAAACAGGCCACAAAATTCTCTAAATCTTGAAAGCGAATCGATGCTATGAAGGAAAAGTATAAATCAATACAAGACAATGCGATATGTGAAGATATCTCATTACCTAAAAGGAAAAAAACAATTGGTTGTAAGTGGTTTTACAAAACTAAATAAAGTTCTTGAGAAATAGGAAAGACATGAAGTGCGCATTATAACGAAATATTATACTTAGCATAAATGGATTGTTTAAAAAAACCTTTTTTCCGGTATATACGAAGGATTCTTTTAGAATAATCATGCCATTAGTTGCACACTTTGATCTTGAGCTCCATAAAATTGATGTTAAGACCATTTTTATCAATAGTAATATTGAGAAAATGATCAATATGGTGCAACCATAACATTTTTAATGAAACTCAAAATATCTAGTTTGCAGGCTTAAAAAATCCATTTATAGGCTCAAACAAGTTCCTCGTTAGTGGTATAATAAATTCCTAGAGGTGATAGTTTTTTTATATTTTGAAGTTAACTTGGTTAAGGATTGCGCGTATCAAAAGTTCATTGAGTAATTGTATATTTCTTATATTATATATGGATGATATATTTTTTTCTCTCGAACAACAAATAATTTGTACACACTATATAGAGATTTTAGGAGACAAGTTTGATATGAAGAATCATAGTGATGCTAGTTTTGTGTTAAAAATCAAGATATATCGGGATTGCTCCCGTGGTATTCTTGGACACAAAAGACATATATTTTAAGTGTATTTCAACGTTACGGACTGGAAAACTATAAACCAAAAAGTAACCCTGTAACAAAGGGTGATAGACGTAGTCTCGGTCAATGTCTAAAGACAAAACTTGAGATTTCAAAAATATAAACGGTTTCTTATGCTCCGGTAGTTGGGAGTTTAATATATGCTCACGTTTGTACTAGGTCGAATATTACCTTTGTTGTAAATGTGTTGGGGAGATATGTTAGTAACCTAGACATGGATCACTGGACGGTAATTAAAATGGTATTATGATATCTATATGGAATAAAAGGGGACATGTTGATATATAGAAAGTTGGAAAAGATGGAGAACATTGGGTTTCCGACTCAGATTTTTGGTGGATGAATAGACACAATGAAAAGAACTTCGGGTAACATATTCTTATTGATTGGAGGTATAATATCATGTAAAAGTATAAATCAAACACTTGTTGTTTTGTCCACTAGGGAAGCAGATTTGTTGCATGTTTTAAAGCATCGAAAGAGGCATTATGGATGCAGAATTTTTTCATCAGGTTACATATTGTGCAAGGGTTAGAAGGTCTCAAGAGGTTTTCTTGCGACAACAATTCGGTGGTGTAGTACTCTAACAACAACATAAGTTGGTCGAAATCGAAACACATAGACATAAAATTCTTGTCTGTTAAAGATAGTTCAGATGGTTCAGATAATTATAGAGCACATCGACATAAACTTCTTGATAGCGGATCCTTTAACAAAGACGGTTTTGCCTAAGATTTTCAAGGGACACACCATTAGTATGCGTGTAATAGATTTAGGGATTTTTAGTTTCAATGGAAGAGTTTGTAATTTGTTATATTTATTGATATTAGTCTTGTATTGTTATTGATCATGTACGGATCGTACCATTCACCTATTGACAATAGATTTAGAGATACCATTAAAGTTAAATATATTCTTGAGTAACATAAAACTGACCAAGTTGAAGATTGTTGGAATATTTATAGACTAGTCTGCTAAATATATATTTGGTTATTATCTTAAAATAATCAAATAATAAAAATAATCAAATTAAGTATATTATATATTGAATTGTATTCCATCTATAGATGGAAAAAGGATTATAGGTCTAAACATGATAACAGTATTTAATTTGGAAATTGTCAAAGATAGTGTTCAAATCTTAACCTTTAAATCTGAACTAACAATCCAAAAAAGAAAATTGATTTATCAATTTGATTACAGGACGGCAAAGATTAAAGACTGAATTTTTTTATTTCGGTTCGGTTCTATTGTTGGACTCTCGGAACCAAATGCACATATTCAGATAAATTTGGGACGTATGGTGCACGTAATCTTGTGAAAGTAACTATGGTTCTGATGGCAGAGAAATAAATTAGAGAACATTGAATGTGCTTAAGCGCATCGTGAGTTAGATTTAAAGCACTTGGACGTACATGCATCTTGTTTTATACTATAGTCGAATATATACTTAAAAGGCCCAAGTTGCATGTGGCCACTGCCACAAAAGCTCTTCACAAGAACTAATCACTACACTTAATTAAGACTTAATTAAGAGCAATCACATGTTAATCCCTTTCTTAATCGAAACGCATCTGATGACTTCTCTAGTAAAACACTAAACTTGTGTTTGGGTTTCTACCCTGAACTGAGGATACTTTCAATACTTCAATTTCATAAACAATGGACCTTACTGTCACATGCAAAGCTTTGGTTGCGCCATGTGGATTACCTCCAAAATATCACCTACCTAATGTTGATTCAATTTGTATATGGTTAGTTGCTATATATAGTTTTGATAGCATATGGTGGGACAAGACGATGGAATGAAAGCAGTCTATACTTTCTCGACTGTCTAATAATTAAATATGACATTCTCCTCTGTTTTTGAAGTGATAGTATTGTCGCACATTAATCAAAATAATTTTTTTTTTAAATAATTCAACAGCAATACACAAAAGTATCCAAACCTAATTATTTAAAACCTTAAAAAGAAATTAAATCATTAGTTTGTGAATTTCATCTATATGTTTAACATAAACGTGTTTACAAAAATTTAGAATATAAATACCAGTAAAGATAGGATGATAATATAATTTAGTTTTTTTATTAATTTTTTTATCACGGTTTTATTTTGTTCACGTTTTTTTTATATTTTTAATTAAACTTAAACACCCATGTTATGGTGGCGACCAAAGTGTGTCACATCCCACATCGGTTAAATATGGGAAAGATCAGTGGTATATAAGTAAGAACATACCTCAATTAGTATGAGGCCTTTTGGTAGTGGACCAAATGCAAAGCCGTGAGAAAAAATAACTAAGTCTGTAATTGTATTATAAGAATGAACCAACACTTTTTTAAAAGTGTGTGATCTTTTATCTGTAGCTTTTTCGACTGAAAAATAACTTTTTACAACCAACTTAATGTCGATTGTCAATGACCAATTTATAATTTCTTTGCAACAAAACTATTTTTGACTAAATCAAATTCGGCTAGACAATTACCACAAAATTGTAATGATTTAATATTTAGTTGCAATTGTATTTTATTTTACAAAATAATAACAACTAATTGGATCTTCTAAATATTAGATTTTATTATTATTATTTTAGTTAGTTCAGAAATAAAATAGTTACCAATTTATATTAATTGGACGTAATAAATGCTAGTCCACCAAAATACTTTCAAATTAACCAAAATCTCATAAATATAACCCACCAAAATAGTTCTCCCCTGAAAAAATCCAAAACTTATACATTAACCACTAAAATTGACATCTCCTTCAACACACTCAACAAACTTCATTTATGAAAAACAATTGGCTCAATTAGTGTTCATTTGTACTTTAACTTGTTCAGCTTTCGGTTTTAGATTATGATTTCTGTAATAAGTACTAACTTTGGCACAAGCGTCACTCTATTTGTGATAAAACTAAAAGTATATTTAAGGTTTTAAGGATCACAAATGGAAATAAAAAATATAGTTCAAACATTAAACTCAGTTATTCTAACCAATTCTTTAAAAAGAAATTGAACAAACCAAAGTAGATTAGATGACCAGAAATCAACAAATATTTGTTAATATTTTGAGAATTGATTTTAATGGAATATTTGGTTCAAATATTTGTTAATATTTTGAGAATAAATTACAATGAGATATTTGGTTCAATTGTGTAGGTGATTTTTTTTGACATGAATGCTTAAGTTGGGATATTTGTAACACTTCAATTTCTATAGTTTCCTACGGATTTGCAACGATCTCGAAAAAAAAAACATAAAATTTGAATGATGATATTGTATTGAATTTTTTTAAAAATCCCTCCAAAAAATTTCATTCATCTAATTTTAATTCCCAAATGGTTTAAAATATTTTAAATGTTCTCCCAATTGATTTTTAGTCATCAATTTCTCTATAAATATTAGAAGATTCTTTTTTATTTTACAATCATACATCTTTGAAACCAAAATCCTCTTCTTTCTCTCTTCTTTTAGTATTCGTAGTTTTCTTCTTTTTTTCAAAACACTTATTTCTTCATCAATTTTAAAGATATTAAGGAATATGATGATGATTTGACTAAGTACTCATGGTAGGTTTGTTTGGTACTGTAAGTTCTACATCGATTTGGAAAATATTCCTCTAATTTCTAAATTGTTTTTTACATTATTTGTTGGTTTTGTTTGGTTTTATGATTGATTTAAATATTGATACTAGTTTATTTTTATACAAATTGCATTTTTGTTATGGAATGTTTCATCTCTATAATTATAACCAACATAAAAATCAAAGAAGCAATATGTAGTAATATAAAAATATTTTAATTAAAATATGTATTAGTACATATATGATTTATACTAATATTTGTTAACTATATTGCATGTGATTTTATCACATATTGGGTAATTAAAGAAATGTACTATAAATAGATTTTCGTACTCTTTCAAGAACAAACAAACTAAAGAGAGAAAACCTGAGTATTCGGTATAAAAGATGTGGAAGTAGACTGTATTTTTTTAATCTACAAAAATTATATATTTCTCAATTCAATTTTAACAAAATTATATAATTTTCAATTGTAAGATTGTAATATTTTTTAATAGTAACATTTTTATATTTTTCAATATAAATATCATAATATTTAATACCAATGTATATCATGAAACTTTTGTTTCGTGATATATTTTATTTCAGTTTTATGAGAATCAGAAATGGTTGCTAATGAAAACTTGTTTTGTATTTCGATTAAACTTAGCACCAGATTTGCAACAACGTTTTTTGTATTTCGATTCAATTTGGCAACAAATTTACAACCCGTTTTTTGAATTTTGATTAAATTTAACAATGAATTTGCAACACCTTATTCTCATATATAAAAAATTTAAAAAAAAATTCTTTAGTCAAAGTTATAAGTAACTTACCTTGATATTTTTTGGTAAGCAACTTACTTTAATATTATTTGATTTGAATTTATATTCAAATTCAAATCTATAAACTAAATAAAGACCACACCTTATTTAATTTTCACTCTCAGGGACCATAATCCAGACTTATTTTTCCCTTACAAAATAATTCTAAAACTTTATATTTTGCTTAAGTTGTTTATGTCTCAATTCAACCATTTACAGTATTTATAAGTACAAGTGTCATCTATAAAATCACTTCAATGGTACATATTTTATTTGACTAGTCTGATACATCGATAAAAGATATGACGGTCCAAGTCAATGGAGAAATACCAACGATCTTCACTTGGATCATCATATGCTATCATAAGATGTATCCACTTAATGAACATTTTCAGTCTCTATCGTCACATTAGATAACCTTAATAATCCTGTAAATGGTTGTTAACGACATAGGACTAAATTTACCGCCAATGCATTAAAAGCCACAAATAGATGCATTAGTACTCACACAGTCACCTCAATCAATTACATGGATCTATCATGGTGCATATCATAAGAATAATATAGAATGTAATCTTATATATTTATTCTTAATTGAACCTACTTAATTGGATGTCTAGTTACAACATAGTACGAGTAATCAAAGATAAGATCATAGTGAATAGATATATATAGGAAATAACAAACTTAAATACGCAATTATCATAATAAAACACATCCAATAACTTAATAAAATCTTCAACTTAAACTAAAAATACTTCAAATACACAACATCCATGTTAATGGTGTGTTTAATGACATTATTATGCACTAATGAATTCATAAGAGAATTTGTTAATATCGAGTTTGTCCCTATGCGCTATATATAGATTTGACCATTATGAACTTTCTCTTTAACACAGATAAAATTGGTATGTACATAATTTGACTTAACTGAGCTTATGTTATAGTTTGAATAGTGAAGTGTCAAATTGTTATCATAATATAATCTAAAGACAATGAACAAAATCTAAATGGTCGATTTTTTATCCTTCTCTTAAAGATTGTCTATCTTTTCGAATAAAACCCTACACTTAAACCACCGTCATCCATATAATGATATCGGTCCTTCTCATTTATTATCTGAATACACGGATGCTCGTGATGTAAAATATTATCGGTCCCTCTCATTCATTATCTGAATACACGGATGCTCGTGATGTAAAATATTATCGGTCCCTCTAATTCAAAATCTAAATACACGGATACCTAACTTCAACTATTCTTTTATTGACTTTGTCTTTTTTTAATTTTGGTCTATTTATTATGTTTCTCTATTCGATCAATACAAAAAGCATATATGTTTTATTATAGTGGAAAATCCATTTTATAATTCGCAACACTATGACACTCGTCTGAGTTTCCATAAAAATGGGTGTGCAATAGTCGCAGTACCAAGACGAGCACATATATATTATGATATATTGGTTGTGTATTTGTAGAATACTATTGATATAATTCTAGATCTTATAATTAATATCAAGCCTTATTATAAAGATTAAAATTCTTATAAATGTATATTTTTTCCCGCATATCAATTTAGTTGATTGATTAAGTAATTGGGAAGAAATAAAACCTCGTTTATGATGTGATTATGTATAAAAATATTAATGTCATAAATACATGTATGTATTATGGATTGGATGTTAAAAAAATACAAGTTTAGGTTTTGTTTCTACGGTTAATTTAAATGTTTATATGTATTATGAACCATGATTAAAGTATATATTTTTTTCAAATATTACAGAAACAAAATATATAATTAAGTAACGAAATATGGTTTTTGGATTATGAAATTTGAGTGATTATTGTGATAAATGTTTCATTGTACTAGGCAACTACATTTTAAAAGCCGCAACACTATAGAATTCGTGTGAGTTTCCATACAAACGGGTGTGCAGTAGTCACATTACCGCGATGAGTACATATGTTATCGTGGCGACAGTGCATCATGTCGTATCGTTACACTATGTTTTCCTAATCATGTGATTTTTGTATTCCATCTAACTCAAGATATCTACATGATGGTTACAGTATTAGATTTGAATAAGTGAAAGATTCAGTCCCAAAATTTAAATACATTTAATATGTTACTTTATTCAATTATGAATGTGTGTTTGTTATATGGAACACTCTTCATACATGCAATAAACTATTAAGTCTTAAATATTTTAATTTTCGTTAATTATGATATGTATAAAATTACATGTCTAGTTATGCTTGAATGTATGTTTGTTGTAATTAAGTGTTTAAGAGATGTATATTTATGTTACCTCATTATGTGCGTATTAGGTAATCATGTTATGTTGTGAATGTATGAATATACATCTGGTAACCATCTATTATCGTTGAGCACTTCGACTATGTAATGTACGCGGTGATGTTATGCATGCTTAACAATTTAAAATTCAACGAATTTCACCTTTCCAAAGATATTTGGACACTTCACGTGATATTTTAGATTAAGAATACTTCTTCTAGATATTTATGGTGCATTGAAATAAAAAAAAAGTATGAATTACTAGTGTCTAATAATATTTGCACATGGACGCCTCATATCTGGAACTATAATGTGGGTTGGTCATGCCACCTAAGTGACCTATGAATGTGTGAACCTTACATGATATGGGTTTTGTATGATTTCATTGTTACATTCACACGCCGTATACTCATGTACTATTAGATTTTAGTGTGGATTAGTCACATTAAAGTATATTATGTGACCCTAGAATAACCCACATGAAGGTCTTAGTGGTCTTCATAATATGATTATGAGCTAACATTTATTTTGTAATCATCTGGTATCTAGAATTAATGTATAACTTATTGGTGCCTAACATCTCCGCTAAAGATTACGATGAGTCGGTTCAAATGAATGCCTATTAGAACTTAAACTTGAGAATTGATTCAGTTTTTTTTTATGTTTTTTATGTGATAATTAATTTGAAATTTAAAATATTTATGTTGTATTTATGCATTTAGGAAATTGTATTCCAAATTAATTGGATAAATTAGAATATGATATATTTTTTCATTAAGAAGGCTTAGAAATTTGTAAGACTCCAGAATTGGATGATCATTTCTTTCTACTCTAAACTTTAAGTAGAGGATACGATACTATAATCAAGAGCATAAGATTCATTCTTATAAGTGTGATGATAGTCTGTGGGATATTCTTTACGCATATTATAATAAAATTTTGAAGAAGATAATAAGGATACTTGTAAATTGGATGATCATTTCTTTCTACTCTAAAATTTAAGTATATGATACGATACTATAATCAAGAGCATAAGATTCATTCTTATAAGTGTGATGATAGTCTATGGGATATTCTTTACGCATATTATAATAACATTTTGAAGAAGATAATAAGGATACTTGTAAATTGCATGGCCAAAATTTAGAATTTAGAATTTTTTGGTGTTTTTGCATTCAGATTTAACTAAGTTCGTTTAATATGAAAATGATGAAGATTAACAATATTAACACTAAATTTATCGTTTATTAGGATAATGATGAGATTTATGAGAAAATAAATTAAAACCGATTAGCATGATCGAGTTTCAGAGGTTAATATTAACTACACACTTTACATTTTCTACACTCGGTTTAGTTATGATGAGATTATTAACATCAAAGTTGAACAATATTAGGGAATGATAATCCAACCCTGAGCACTAAAGAGACTTACATAATAAAATTTTCTAAATAAAATATAAGTAAAGATGAAAGATAACTTAGATAAAATGTGCTACTAACCATACGAAGGTTAAGTATAATTCCGTACCAATACTGGATTTGTTCTCACAGATGTGGAATACAAACTTCAGAAGGTCATGATAGGTTTGAGTCTTGTCTCTGTCAGGATAGTTGATTTCACATATTTTGCATGATCCTCATTTATATTTATCTTTCGTTAATAGATACACTTGTAGTTTGATATTGATGCAACCATTATAACTTTTTTTTCATTCATGAGATACATTTAATTACCAAAATTAAGTAATAGTAAAAAATCTATATAGACAATGATAGATAATTTACAAAATGGATAGGTTACATATAGTACAATAAATATATTTTACAATGATTTTATACATATTTATGTATTGTAAATTATTTTTGAAACCATGAGATAATTAACTATATTTTTTTTATCACAATCATTCGTGCTACATCTCTTAAGGTGAGGTTAGCAATATGGTTTATTGATATACTTCAAACTCTCATAACTAATATGATTGGTTATACATTTATTGGATACATCAATGAGAAACATACCCGTTAAAGGAAATTAAGTTCATGTAAATAAATTGAAGTTTTTAAACATATTTCAAAATCTATATGTAAACCGTTTTTATGCAAGGAGGATCGGAATCACGTATGTATTGTTCATTGATATCTTTGGATATATAGTTTCAATATTTCATGATGGTTGGGAGTCATTGACAAGTTTCTATATTTTAAGACTACATTATACTATTCCATTTTGATAAATATAGTTCAGCCTTTCATATTTTATCATGGTTCCGCTAAGAGAGGTAAATATAGTTTGATGAACAACGTAAAAAATTCCATTTAGTTAGTTAAAATGTGTAATAGTTACTTCTTAAACCAATTCATTAAGAGGGATTTATTAAAATTACTACATTAACCTTAAACCTAGTAAAACCTATGTTTGAGAGAATTATACATGATGTCTAGCGCAAACAAATCCTTATGAGCCTACTAATAGGAACTAGAGTCCGAAACAATAATAAATATCTCAATTTAGCATATATTTAATTCTATAATATTTTATCTTAGAAACCTACTACCATATTTAGATTTGATACATACAATAATTTGAAGATAAGTTTAGAAGTAATCAGTTCGATGAGAAAATTTTGATATGGAAAAGAATTATAAATAATTCAAAAGATAAAACTCTGGTATTTCATATCCGATAATGTTCTAATAATGAGAATAATCAGTTATTTATAAAGAAGAAAATAAAAATCTTTAAAGCATAATGCAAAATCTTTAAATCATAATGCAAATTAAGGATCTAAAAACAAGGATAAATGAAATATTATGTATTTAGGTTAAAATAAATATTAATATAAAGAGTTTTAAAAGAACATTGGAATTTGTATCGTGTACCTGAATAATTCATCTTCATCTTATAATATCATAATGGGTTCTAAAATAATATTTAGATCTCTATGGCGCAATAGTTCGGTTTCACCTTTTGTAACGTTATAAATAGTTTTAGGGAACATTAAGATTCTTTGTGATGTATAAATGAGTCCAGAATAAGGTTTTGTAACACTAAATAATTTGATAAGGATAATGAAATTCATTTAATGTAAATGAAGAATACAGTTTAAGTTTAAACGACATCAGTTGGAATTTCAATTCTCAGTCGTGGATCATTTTAACAAAAGTGAATATTGATGTTTGATAGTTTTGTTTAAGATCTTATTTGTTATCTAACGAAAAAAGACTAGGTAGTTTCATTTTATTGGACGTATTCTTAACTCAAGTGTAACATGATTAAATATATATATATATAAGGTTTTACACCAAATAGATTTAATTCAATTTGAAAGTTTTGATACCTTTATTTTAGTCAAGCGAAATATTTTCGCAAGACAATCGTAGTAAAACTTGTATACTCTATCACTGAGCTTAATTAAATGAATGTTTAGATAATGTATATTTGACATCAAGAAAATGTTATATTTAATACAACTCAATACATTTATTAATCAAGTGTGATATTTGCAAAAGTTAGTTGGCTCATGGAAATAGTTATAGGTTTATAACAATCATATGCAAATTTCATAGATCCAATATTATGCAACATTTAAAATTTTCAATAATGTTTGAGTTTAAGTGTCTCAATAATGGTTTATCAATCTCTCAAACTAGTAAGGATATACAAAATATTTCATATATTTTGGAAATTTATTTGATGTATGCTCATATTAGCTTAGGATATGAAATAACATTATAGGAATATTAACTAAATACTTGAGTATCATGGGGATGAACCATTACACAGTAGGACATTAGTCATCAAATATTCAAGAAGATATCATCGCATGTTGACTTAAATAATGTCAATAAATTAAAGATATCATTTAAGTGTCATGGCTTTGTGGGTTAGATAGATTTGACATAAAATGATGTGATTTATACCTACATACTTTACAAAAATAAAATTTATAGTACAATTTGATGAGTCCGGAATTCACCACCACTCACTGTGAAAACCGGACAGGGGTAATCAGGAAAATAATTACCCAGTGAAGTATCCGGACAGGACAAAAGTATTAAGAACACTAAACACCTTTTGACTAAACTAACTGCTAATCTGCTTAATAAACTAATGGGTCTTTGAACTCGGCCCGATTTCATAAGTTTGACCCGAAAGCCCATGTGGCCCATAATTAAGGGTATAAATACCAAACTACTTTCATTAATGAGGGTAATGAACACTGAATACAACCAGGCAGCTTAAATCTCTCACTACAAAACACCTAAACATTTAATATGTTCAAAATACCATAAATCATCTGACAAAATTACCCTCAGTCTAAAATAATCCTCACCAAATTCGCGACCACAGTGGGAGCTGAAGGTGCCTGAATCTAGCATTCGAAATCAGCACAAAAAATCTGTTCGGATGAATCCGGACGGGCAAGCAGTGCCACCACCTTTGGTAGAAGTGGTGGGAGAAAACGATGAGTACACAATCGAATAACGAGACAGGTTGAAAACTGAAATAGAGGCCTTAAGGGCTGCCAAAAAGATAGAGTTAGGCTTGAAAAAAAAAATCAACGGTGTCAGTCGTTCATCACACTGAAAATCCAAGGGAGCATAAGCCATCAACAAGGACTCATTTGAGTACAAAAAAGACTCATGTTAGCTCGAAAAAATCTTACCAGTCTAAACCGGTTGAGATCTCGGAGTCAGAATCATCTAGTAGCTCCTCGAACGAGGATGAAATTGAGGAATCTATGTCATCCAACAGTGATGAAGGCAGGTCCAAGAAGAAGCAAAAGTTGGTTAAAAAATATTCAAGAAAAAGGGATAGGCATGGAAGGTTGAAGAGGCATCTAAGTAAAGGGTCATCTCATAGCCATAGCTGGAGGCACATTGACCAACTATTAATGGATCCTTCCGCTTTCCATGATGAACCAAGTATCTTTGCAACTCCCAATGAAGATATTGTTTTTAGTCGTGGCCGGAATTGGAGACAATCTCAATTGTCCTCCAAGATATTGTCCGGAAACCTTCCTAAAAGGTTTGACAGTACTAAGATGGAAAAGTACGATAGGAGAAAAGATCCAGATAATCATCTGTAGCAGTTTAAAAATTTTATGATGAATTTTGACGATGATGACAAGTTGCTTTCTAGAGCCTTCTCTCAATATTTTACGGGGAGTGTTCTGAAGTGGTATAATAGCCTACCACAGGGGTGCATAATAAATTTTGATACTTTTTGGGTGGCCTTCCGGAGGCAGTTTGTTGGAAGTAAGGAGGTGAAGGGCAATTGAGACACTATTATCCATTGTGCCCAAGAGCCAAATGAATCATTGAAAGAATATATAAGTCGGTTTGTGAATACAAAGAGTGGATTAGTTGATTGCTTTGAGCAAGTAGCAATAGCTTCTCTAAGACAGGGTTTGAACCCTGGCAATCTGGCCGATTCGGTAACCAGGAAGAAGGCCATGACGTGGGGCGGTTTATTGAACCAGATGGGAAAGCAAATCAATGTAGATGAAACAAAAAAGACTATGATGTACAGGCAAGTGAGATCTGCCCCAGCTGCACCAAACCAGAATCAGTCTGGATACAAGGCTAAGGAGGCTGGACATGGTCCCAACAGGGCCAAAGCTCAATCTCACCCAGATCCAGCTCAAAGTAAGCAGTCCAGAAGTAAGCGAGGACCTTGGGTCCAACCGGAGTGGTTTGCAGAATTTAAAGAGAATGTGGCAACCATCTATGACAAAACAAAAGATGAGGTGCATTTTAGGAAGCCGACTGCGCTCCAATCTCCAAGGGAAAGTCGTAATGCTTGTTTTTGTCAATATCACCATGATATTAGCCATAATACAGAAGATTGCATCGCTTTGAAGTAAGAGGTGTAGAATTTTATTGAAAGAGGAAAATTAGGGGCTTATGTCAAGAGAAGAAGTGGGAATATGCTTGATAAGGCTCATCGGACCGGCCCAACAAACAATGCAGGGACATCGGCTCCAGACGGGCCCATGGTAATTATTGAAAGATATGATGTAGAATCAGAGTATTTGGATCCTGATCCAGCTCGGAATAAGGTGGGTGTTATAACAGAACATACCAAGACGGTGTCTGGGCTTATAGGCTTTTTTGAGTAACTTACCATATTTGAGGGAGATACAATGACTGCCCCAACTCCTTCTTCAAAGAAGAGGCACGTTCACACTCTGGCTACTCAATTAGGGGGAGTCATGTCCTCCTATATATCCCAAATTCATTTTCCCTTCATTGTTTTTTATGAAGATGACTTGAGAGATATAGCTGGTCCTCATGAAGATGCTGTGGTAATAGGAGCATCAATTGGGGGTAATGACATTAGGCGAATTTTCGTGGACACTGGAAGCTCAGAAAATATTCTCTTCTTGAGTTCTTACATACAAATGAAGAATCCGGTAGTGATTCAACGTTCAAACAGGTCCATTGTGGGTTTCACTAGAAGCTCTGCGGACGTACTCGGAGAGTTTGAGGATGAGGTTTTGTTGGGTAAGGGCCCTTTCAAAAAAATGGTCAGGGTACTTTTTGTTGTGGTAGATTGTCCCACCTGCTACAATGCAATCTTGGGAAGATCTTAGCTCTCCAGGATGCATGTTGTAGCTTCAACGGTTCACTAATATCTAAAATACACTGTTCAAGGACAAGTGGGAGTTGACTGGAGTAGTCAAAAGATAGCAAGGGAATGTTATGCAACTGCACTTGCCCCTAGAACTTTGGGGGCAGTTCAAATAAATGAAGATTATCAATTGGTGGGTCCCTTTGGGGGAGAGGGTGAAATGAATGACCCCAGAGAGACCCCTGGTGTTTTAATACTGATTGAAGAGGTTAAAACTCACTCTCTGGCTGAAGGAAGAAATGTCAAGATTGGATCTAAGATGACATCATAAATAAAAAGCAAAGTGTTATCTTTTTTAACAAACCACCAACACGTTTTTGCTTGGTGTAATGCTGATGTAACTGGAGTGCCTGCGAATGTTATATCACACCAACTATCCATCCGGAGAGATGTAGCACCCGTTGTACAAAAAAGAAGAGCCTTCTCTAAAGAAAAAGCTGATTTTATAGTTCAAGAGGTTGACCCTCTTACCAAGATGGGACACATAAAGGAATCTCAATATCCTTTTTGGACAGCCAACCCAGTGTTAGTGAAAAAGAAAAATGGGAAATGGCGTATGTGCATCGACTTTACTGATCTCAATAGAGCTTGCCCAAAAGATTTGTAATCTGTCCCCCGGATAGATCAGCTAGTAGACTCCACGTCTGGGAACAAGTTGTTGTCCTTCATGGATGCCTTCTCCGGTTATAATCAGATTCAAGTGGATCTGAAGGACCAGGAACACACTACTTTTGTTACTGATAGGGGCCTCCATTGTTACAAGGTGATGCCTTTTGGATTAAAGAATGTTGGGGCTACTTATCAGAGGTTGGTGAACAAAGCATTCGCTGATCAGATTGAGAGAAATATGGAAGTCTATATTGATGACATGATGATAAAAAGTGTGGAAGAAGAATTACACTTGGCAGATGTGCAAGAGACTTTGGCCAAATAAGTAAAAGTTAATTTAAAATTTAATCCAGAAAAATGCGTTTTTGGAGTACCTTCCGGGAAGTTTTTAGGGTATGTGGTAAGTGGGAAAAGGATACATCCTGATCCGGACCAACTTAATGCTTTATTACAGATGGATCCTCATCGGAATATTAAAGAGGTGGAAAGGTTGACATGAAGGTTGGCTGCTTTAAATCGTTTTATCTCAAGGTCTTTGGGTAGGTGTGCCCCGTTTTTCTAGACTTTAAGGGGAGCTAAAGACTTCAACTGGTCTCCATAGTGCGACCAGGATTTTGATGAAATAAAGAAGCACTTATCTTCCCTTAAAACCCTGTTTAAACCTATTGAAAGAGAAATATTTTATATATACTTGGCAGTTTCGATTGTGCCCTAAGTCCAGTGCTAGTAAGAGAGGTGGACAATTATCCTCGTCCGGTGTACTACATCCGCAAAATCCTGATGGATGCTGAAAAAAGGTATTTAAAACTCGAGAAACTAGCGCTAGCTTTGGTAGTTGCTGCCAGGAAAATGAGGCCCTGCTTTCAGTCTCATTCTATTGTCGTCCGGACGTCTTTTCCCTTGAAAAATGTTCTTCAAAAGGAAAACATATCAAGCAGGATGACCAAGTGGTCAGTAGAATTGGAGACTATGACATTGATTTTTCCCCTCGAACTGAAATCAAGGCTCAATCTGTTGCTGATTTCCTAGTTGAATTCCATTCGGACAGAAGTACTAAACAAAGTACAGGTGAAAAAACTAAGAAGGTATGGGTTGTCCGGACCGATGGTGGATCAAATACCATGGGTTGTGGTGCTGGGATATGTTTAACCTCTCCGTACGGCGACCAGCTATACCAGGCTATATGTTTTGCTTTTAGGGCTTCTAAGAATGAGTCTGAATACGAAACTGCTATAGCTAGTTTGAAGTTAGCCTTGCTTTGTGGAGCCAGAAGAGTTAGGTTAATGAGTGATTCTCAGCTTCTTATCCATCATGCCCAAGGTCAATCTGAGGCTAAAAAGGAGCACTTGATTAAATATTTATTCATTCTTAAAGAGGTGGAAGTTAACTTCAAAGAGATCAGCTATAAGCACATACCCAGAACGGAGAACACACTAACAGACTCTTTGGCAACCATAACATACTCTGAGTCCTACTCATGGATTAATATGCAAGAATGACCATGTATTCAACCCAATCAGAGCAAGGAAGATGAGGAAAGTTTAAGTATACAAGTGGTTCAACCTAAAGACTAGAGGTATTCTCTTCTTCAATATATTTCAGATGGCATTTTGCCTCCGGAAAAAGTAGCAAGAAAAACGAAGTATAGGGTTCGTGATTTTTTAATCATAAGAGACATCTTTTACAAGAAGTCTTTTAGTAGACCTCTCTTGCGTTGTTTGGGGATTGAAGAGTCCCAAATAGTACTGTCTAAACTGCATGATGGTGAAGGGTCAACACACTGTGGTTATAAAGCTTTAACCCGAAGAGTTTTATTGCCCGGATATTACTGGCCATCCATAATGGAAGATGCCAAGGAATTGGTAGAGAAGTGTGATCCATGCCAAAGATATGGTAATGAAATTCATATCCCATCTGTCCCCCAGGGTGCAGAACTATTATTGTAGCCATTGATTATTTTCAAAGTGGTTAGAGGTAGCCCCCTGGCAGGAACTACTTCAAAGGCTGCTATAAAATTCATCTTATCTAACATTTGTTGCAGATATAGGATTCCACAAAAGATAACCACAGATAATGGACCACAATTTGATAACAAGGATGTGGAGAGTTTCTGTGCTTCTAGGGGCATTCAACATTGCTTCTCTTCTGCTTTCCACCCACAGGTGAATGGTCATGTTGAAGTGTCAAACATGACCATTATGTCCGGTCTCAAAAAGAATTTAAAAGGGGGCTGCTAGAAAGTAGCCAAGCTATCTACAAGAAGTACTTTGGGACTACCAGGCTACTCCTGGAGCTACTACACATGAATCCCCGTTTGCCTTAGTATATGGTATGGATGCGAGTGCTCCTATAGAGGCAACTCTTCCATCATACAGAGTCCACAATTTTTCCGAACATGCTAATGAAGTGGCAGTCAGAAGTCAATTGGACTTAATAGAAGAGAAAATGGTTAAGGCTCATCTTAGAGCCACCCATTATCAAGGTTTAATGAGAAGCAGGTTTGCTTCCAGAATCACAAGAAGGGATTTTCAACCAGGGGATAAAGTATTGAGAAAAGTATTCTTACATACTAAAGAGAAGCAGTTTGGCAAGTTAGCTCAAAACTGGGAAGGGCCATATGTGGTCATTGAAAAGCTTAAGCCTGGAACATACAGGCTTCAAGACAAAGATGGAAGAGTCTTGAACCACCCTTGGAGCATTAAACACCTCCGGATGTATCTAGAATGAAAGTTCTGTAAATATTTACTTGTTTAAAGTCCATGTAAATATTAGGGGGTATACTCTTCCCTACCCTGGTGGCGCGGAGAGGTTTTAATGAGGTGTCCGAGTTTTTTTATAAAATTTGATGCCTTCTTAAAGTATTCGGAGTTGCTTGATTTACAGTTTCATTAAAGCCTTCTAAGTATCTTTGACAGGTCGGATTGATCTGGTAGAATGATAACCATGTAACATTTGTCATCGGAGAATTTAAATACTCTCATCTTAGAATACTTGTAAAATAAACAGGGGCTATTTAAACACCAACCATTAAGATTGAGTGAATATGAAACAAAGCAAGAATTTGGCAAAGTAAAACTGCCCGTCTAACACCGAAGGATGATATTAAAACATAAAGAGTGCCTTGGCCATCCAAGGACTTTAAGTTTAAAAAGAAAGAGCTTGACCAGACTCAAACCATACACAATTACAAAATGCCTTGGCCATCCAAGAACTTTGGTATGTCATAAGAAAAACAAAAAATAGTTAAAACCTTAGGGCTAGTTTCCCTTAGATGTTCCTGCATCATCTTTTTCCTTTTTTGGATATTTGGGTTCATCACTGGAGCTCTCTCTGGTCCCTTCTTCCTCATTAGTAGTATCATCAAAACCACTGGAGTATTTGTATTTATTGCCATCTGTCATAGTATGAAATGGGAGGTCTTTGTATTCCACATATTGCCACAGAATACCGAGGGTCCTCTTCGGGAATGTTCGATAAAAAAGCAAGACCATGTCAGATTTAACTTCGACATATCTTTCTTCAAGGGAATCTATCACCTCGTTGGTGTATGCATCCAACCTTTCCTGGATTATTTTCTCCTGCTCTTTTATCAAATCCTCATTTTCCTTGGTAACTTTGGACACAACGCCTTCAAGGGAAGTTTTGTCACTGGACAGGGCTTGGAAAACATTGTCCTTGGTCTTCACCTCTTCCTTCAAAGTGGAGAGATCCTTCTCCAATCCAGAACACATGGTTTGGAGCTCTGTGTTGGCCATCTCCGAAGTGTCCAGCCTGGTTGCCAGGTCTTCTTTCCCTTTCTTTAACTCCTCGAGCTCTTTCCTCAATGCTTCAACACTTTGATTGACATTAAGAAGGTCATTGGATAATCTCTCTTTATCTGCATTGAGTCTGTTGATAAGGGCAGACTGACTTCGTACTTGCCTCTCCAACTTGAGCACTGGTTGAATATGGCCCAGCAGAGAGTGAGTCACCGTATCATTCTCCCCTGAAACAGTGAAAGACTTACCATTAAAGGTCACCATGTTAGAGGAACTTGGGGGAAGGTATGGACCAGCAAATTCATCTTTTTCAAGATCATCAAAGTAAACACCAACGTTCTGGAAGCCACTGATGTCTACTCCATCAATATTGATATCTTCTCTGGTACCCTCTCCGGCATGTAGACCACTTGGGATTTTCTCTTCCAATGTGGGGTCTGTTGGGTTGGCCAGAGGAAGAGACTCTGAAGGTCGGAGAACAACTTCATCCCTCAAGGAGACTTTCTTCTTTTTGGCCGCCCTTTCTTTGCTATTTGCTCCCCGTTTTCGGTCTTTCTTAGGAGCCTTTGGATGACCTTGATGTCTACCTGTCTCCCTAATACTCTCATCTCCAACTACTTGAAGTAGAGTAGCATCGTTCCTCCTTGGGCCTGCACTCCCTAATTCTCAAGAGCGATCTCCTTAACAACACCCTGAACAACCTCTGTTGCAGCTTGTTTTTTCTTGCCCTTCTTGCCCTTCATCTTGCTTGGAGCTTTAGCTCTAGCAGGCAAGGCCAGTTTTCCATCCTTCTCCCATGTTCTCTTGAGGATGACAGCCGGAGGGGGTGGAGTGGCCAGCTCCTCCCAAGTAAGGTCTCTCCGGCCTGTTGTGTTCCAAAGGTGGGACCTCACCAAGTTGCCTGATGTGAAGCATTTGTGAAAGGACTTTCCCCAGCGTTTGGCAGCCCAAGAGTTTAATTTAATACATGTGGCTTGCCCCTCCTCCATAAAACTGGAGAACTCCTTCAGAAACACTAACCAAAGAAAAAGAAAAGCAGTTCAGAAACAAAAAATTTACAAAGTAAGAGAGACAAACATAATAAAATATTTACCTGAGCTCTTCCATCTGCTGGTGAGCATACTAGGGTTGACACCAGCCTTGATTTTTCTCTCCTTTTCCCATGCCCCGCTGATGAATAGAAATTAGGTCTTCTAATTTTTCTCTGACTCAAGCAAGTCATCCATCATCTTAAAATTGTCTTCTATATTAAAGTGGTAGAATGGGGTATGATGGTTCTTACAGAGGCTAGCCACAACAGGAAACTGCTCTATTGGAAGTGGTATTCCGGAGATCCTTGACGCCATAATACAAGCGATGAGGGTGTACCAAGCGTTGGGACTCAGCTGGCTTGGACAGAGTTTTATCAGGTGAAAATACCTGACAATTTCGTGATCCAAGGGAAATCCGAGCCCCCAGTTAAACAGCTCCGTGTAGATGACTATTTCGTTGAGTTTGCAGTCCTTTGGGGTCTCCGGAGTGATTGGTATCCTCACCTTTACAGATTCAGGGATCCCCCATTGTGTCCAGATCCGGCCTAACTCAGCGGTGTGAGTATAGACATAGTTGATATTCTGCATGACCAACATATACTTCACATTAACCTTGTGGAAGCAAGGCCCCACTTTTCCTTCCAGACTCTCCGGCAGATCCGGATGAGTCATGTAGATTTTGTCTTTGCTTTTTCCTTTGTTAGAGGCAGCATCTCTAGTCTGCCCAGAAGCGTCAGTCTCAAATGAAGCATCTTCTATGTTGTCCTCCATCAACTCTTCCATCACCATGGAGGGTTTATCAGTCGTTGTTAATGGGAGAGTGTTGGTGGCTGGCGCAACAGGTTGTCTGGAAGGTTGAGCATCATCCTCTCGTAAGGATCTGGTGTCCGGCATGGGCTCAGTTTCGGAGGGCATAGTTTGAGAACTGATTCTGGTGGCCTCCGGTCCAGAGGATTTGTCTTTTGGGGCTCTAATAGGTGCTCCTGATCCAGAGGCTTTATCTTTGGTCCCCGACTTGGAAGGCTCAGACTTTGAGGACTTGGTTTAAGAGCCAGTTGCCTGACCCTTTACTAGATGGCCTGTCCGACGCATATGAAATTTTTCTGGAGACTTCTCAACTTATGACCCCATAGCGATGAACGGAGAGGGTTTTCTTGTACTTGATACTGCTTTATCCTGCACAACAGAGGGCTGAGACTCCTGAACTGAGGAGACTGAAAAAATGGGCGAGAGGCTTGTCTGAAACAAACTTTTAGGTTTGGCACTTTTGGCAGAGGATGATCCTCGATCAACTTCTGAAGATGGTGTGTCGGGCTTACTGATTGGAGAAACTGGAAGACCCTCAGCAATACGTCTCTCTCGCTCAACCTTTTGCACTTTTTCTAACTATGAAAGATTTTGCCAACTACCTTTCACCAAAGCGTTTCTCGCCGTGAACATAAACCTACACAAGAAAGATTTTGAGAGGAGAAGTAAAAAGCTCTGAAAAGAAGAAATGACTAAGTGAGGAAGATGGTAAAACAGTAAAAGGAAGTAATTTATACTAGTAAGGCAAAAAAGTTACCAAATACCTAGGAGAAACAGAAAAGCCAAAAGTAATGATTGAAGACAGAGCTGACGTCATAAACATTAAATGTAGAAGTTTCTTTTTGGGATTATTGGGAGTGCCGTTCTAGGAAGAAAACGGCTGGAAAAGCGAATCAAAATGTGACACGTGTCCTCTTGAACTTCTGAGAAGTATTCAGTCCGGATAAACCTTGAGCTGAATACATAAACAGTCCGGAGAATGTTGCTAGTGCCTAAGAGTATTTTTTGGTCTTACCAAAGGCCTTTGACAAAACCTAAAAAAAGGGCTACTGATGAGTCCGGAATTATTCACCACCACTCACTGTGAAAACCAGATAGGGGTAATCCGGACAATAATTACCCACTGAAGTATCCGGAGAGGAAAAAAGTATTAAGAACACTAAACACCTTTTGAATAAGCTAACTGCTAATCTTCTTAATAAACTAATGGGTTTTTGAACTTGACCCAATTTCATAAGTTTGACCCGGAAGCCCATACGGCCCATAATTAAGGGTATAAATATCCAACCACTTTCATTAATGAGGGTAAGGAACATTGAATACAACTAGGCAGCTTAAATCTCTCACTACAAAACACCTAAACATTTAATACCTACAAAATACCGCAAATCATCTCACAAAATTACCCTCAGTCTAAAATAATCCTCACCACACTTAGTAAAATTAAATTAAAAATGGACATATAGTTCCATATAACCAATGAAATTTGAATAAGAACCAAGGTTCATTATTCAGTTAGGATTATATAACAATATAATGATTCATTTTATCCATTTTATTTATTTCAATGTCCATCTACTAACACCAAAAGTCTATTATGAACACAACATTCATGTAAGCGCTCTTAGTCTAGAGGATATCCAGATTCAGTAGAAGTTTGTTTGTACTAGAAAAATTAATTCAGGTTTAAGTTATATTGTGTTCAGTTTCAGTTCATATACAATTAAGTCGGGATAATACAATACTTAATTTGGTATTCTATCTATAGTACGTTTATACAAGTTAGCGATCTCAATTCATTACAGTTAAAAACTAGTTAGAAATTGACACGTATTGATTACATGTTCGTGTAATGTATAACTACACTCCATGAGAACTCAAATTTCATTCGTAATGTGATTATTGAGGGAACTATTTAACATTGATAAGTCGTGGTGCTACCTTATTTGTTCTTTTTGGAAATAATCTAAAGTGATAAGGCATGTTGACTTACATACAAAACAACAATATTACATAGTACACAAGTTCATGGATACACTTCAGTTCATGCGATGATCCAAATGTGAGATTGTAAACATATTCAGAATTGAAATGGTTTATAGATAGAGATTTATATTATCCAAAGTGTTTTAATTATAAATCCAATTAATGAAATGTAATAAAAATAATAAGTACATTTGACCAACATGTAATTAAAGGATCCTAATGGAACATATTGTGTAAATATTATTAGATTGATGTAAGATCTAGATTGATGACCCATCAATCTGACACTATAGGTATTGGCCTTAAGAGTCTAATATGATTACAGTCTCCCACTGACATGAGATTATCAGATTAAAGTAGTATTGTACCGTATGAGTTAAATCAATAGAAGAGCGATTATATTCAAAACTTAAAATATCGATTAATTTCTTGCTTACGCTTCTCTTACAAACTTTTTCCCAAAAAATTATAAAATGCTAAATCATTGCCATCCGTACAATGTTATCAATTTATATCTTTCAATGACTGAATACACGATTGCTCGTGATAAAAAAGATTATCTCCAACCTTCAACTTAGATCCGTAAATCCAATATTAATTGTTTTCTTCCTAACTTTATTACTTTTTTTGTTGGCCTCTCTATTATGTTGTCTAGTTTGATCGATGCTGAATGCATAACTACTTGTAAGTTTTTAAATTTTACTATGTACTATATTATTCCTTTTCATATGAGATATTGACTTCGTGTTTATAAAAGACTATGAATATAAATCATAGATTAAACAAAGTTAAAGTGAGTTTAGTCTACACTATTTAGTCTTTTCCATTATCCACACAGGTCAACTAATTTTGGAATATATCTTAGATCATTAATACCTTCATTCACTACCTGAAATATATTATGTTGACGAATTTCATTTTAAAAAATAACATAACAATTCGTTGGGAGTCTCTTCACAGTTCAAATAACATGTATGCCACCCTGCACCATGTATTTAATACACTGATGAAATATCAGTATTCATTTGTTGGAATCAAAGCTTTTTTGAAAATGATATTGTATCAATTTTCTCCTTTTACAACCATAAGGAAGTAGTGTTTTTGAAGATCATACTCGTACTATTACTTTTATTTTAACAATCATATTATATTTCTCAATGAATCCATCAAATTTAATAAGTTTGTATGCCCTATGTAATAATTTTAAGTATTTACGAATAAATCATCATAAATTAAACATTAAATCGAGATATAGAACCATAATAACAATAACATCTTCATGTGGTTTAACAACTTCTCTTCAATCATGATTATAAAATAATTTTTTGTTTAAACTTCTGTATTCCCATGGAGATCATTAATCCATTAACCTATGATATTATGTTACAAAATTGAATTTATTCCAATAATCATCCATATCAAATATTTTGTTGTAACAATATTCAATGAACTTGTATAGTTGATTCTTCGTACGAGAATAAGCTAAAAAAATTGCTTAAGATATATTTTTAATATATTGACAATCTTTGTGGATCTGTTTGAAACATGAATATCATATACTAAAAAAGTAAAGAGTATGATTCGTAAATTGTTAACAATTTAAAAACCGAATAACCTTACGATGTAAAAAAAATGTATTCATTTTTTTATATTATTCATGAATTTATAATCATGTACATCTTCTATAGGTTATAAAACCATTTCTTTCATTGATTATATATTGTAATAAAAAAGTTTAAAATTAAAAATAATCAAAATTTATCGTAAATATTCACCTACGACTTCAGTGGTGAAAAGTATTTATTGACTTAGCTTAGTATGTAAAATTATTAGCATACACATGATTAGAATAAGTTATAATTATTTTTACAAGTGAAAATATATTTAAAAAATTAGACTATAACAATAAAATAAAAAAAATGATAAAATGATTCAAGATATAGATCTCGATGTATTATTTATAGGTTTTTGAATGAACAACCTATTTATTATCATGTTATAAAATATTTTGATTTTTTTACTAACTAAATAAATACTAACGTAATATTGATAAATATTTATAAGACTTCTTTATTAGGAATCTTGTACATACTTATATTAATCCCACATTTTTATGCTAAGATGCGAACATAAATTTATGATAAGTTTGCAAATATAAATTTAAAATGTTGCAAACCAATCCAAACATCAAATTAGAAATCTCGAGTTAGAAATGATTACTATCTTTTTCTACTATCTCTCATTCCATTTTATTAGTAGTTAAGATAATTGCACAATTATTATAAATATAATGATGACATTATTTATTATAAAAAAAACATAAAATAAAATAAAATATGATTCGTATAACTCCATATAAATTATATAGTTTTATAAAACATTATTTTTTGGTAGTAAATATATTAATTAACTGAAATATTGAGTTTGTTGTGAATCCAGAGGGATGATATGACTGTAACCAAAATATAAATTGTGACATATGAGTATTTGGGTTCAAGTTTAGAACTGTATATAAACACAACATGAAAACAAAACGAAATTATGTTACATTAGTGGATAAATATTCTTTTGCAACAGAATGAAAACTGTCTAATTCGTCATTAATCCGTTGTAATTTTTACAACATATTTGTAAGTCGAACCGTCGGTTTCATCCATATGGTCGCTAAGGAAAAATGATTGCAACTAGAAGATAATTGCAACCATAATCCGTTGTACATTCGCTATGAAACATTATACCAATATTCAGATCAGGTGACTAAAATATTATTGCAAATCTCGTTACAAGTTTTGTACTAAATCTAATTGAAATATTAAAAAAATTGCAAATGTTACGCAACCTCTGCATAACATTTACATCAATATTCCATACATTATTATTAAGAGTAGATGAGTAAGACCAAGATTCATTTCAGAGATTTATAATGAACTTGATTAGAATTCAATTCACCTCGTTAAATGATAGTATATTGAAAAATAAACATTGAATGATCTAGCATAAACACACGATGGTCTAACCACTTATCTGACGGAATTGAAAAATAACTTCAATTTACAAATGAAAATATATTGAAAGCATATAGCTCAGGAAAAATGTTGTTCATACATACTGGACCAACAAGTAGTTGATAACCAGCAAGCTCAATCTCATTTAAGTTGTCCTCCTCGCTAAGTACATAAACCTGAAACACTAATAGTTAATAGTCTACAACTTATGAACTCGGCCATTATATAAGATCAATGGATATAAAAAATGCAATAGTCATCGGACATCAAAAAGCTAGAAATAAACTCATGCACAATGTAAACATTGTCACAGAAAATAAATTTTTTTAAAGGGCACAATGAATGGCAGTTAATTGCTTAAGATCATAAATGATAATATTTGAATTAACTGTCTACTCTGCAAATATGATCCTATCAATTATTAAAAAATATGTGGATGTACGTCTATGACCAGTGATAGAACTAAGAATCAAAACAAGATCGAAGCATCGAGTCTGAACGTCCTATTCAAATATATTTTCTATTCATGCGTAAATAAACCCCAAAACGATGTAATTTTTAAGAGAAAAAAATATAAATTCGTGATTAAAAAGCCATTATAAATAAAAATATTGTATGATATAAGCTTAAAATTAAAAAACAATTAACACCAAACAACCCCTTAATCTTTCGGTTTCAACTTTTAGTTACTTACAAAATATTATACATCAAAGCAACCTATGGTTTTTTTAAGTTTCTTATTTGTTTAATTTAAACTGTTTTTAGATGATAATTCAACATAAGTATGATAATACACTAAAGTCCATAAAAAATTCACTAATCTCGAAAACATTGAATATGAACAACAATAAATTACCATCTCTAACAAATTAGCGGTTCCTAACCGTTGATGAGTTCTAAATGAAATTATGTCAAAATATAAACATATGAAATGTTCATTCAAGATTCCTAATTCACACCTTTATCGATTGGTCATAAGAAACATACATTAATTAAATAATATATAATATATAGAATCAAGGAAAGATTTAACTTCAACCAACAAGATGAAAAAGTTATAAACTTTCCAAAAGAGTTTCATTTCCCACACACAAATGTTAACACTACTAATCATGTATACCTTCGTTTATGTATTAAAAAAACTTCAAACATGTCTCATATTTGAATTTGAGTATATGGTAATTCAAACTCTTCTTTTATCACAGTCAAATCAAATTTAACTATTACTAACTTTTGTACCAATCCAAATTTTCTAAGCTATGCAGTATTCAAAATCTTATTTCCTTCAAATAAATTTAACATATATATTGTTATTATCTTTTTCAATCACGGTAACGGTTACGTTAGCACCGACCAACCTAATAATAACCAACTTTTTCAGTATCAAATCCAAAACCTAATAATTTCATAAGACTAAAGTTGCATTTCCATTAATTAACTTAAATGTCAAGCTATATATACCCAAAATTGGTTTAGGTTTATCCAATTTTGAGTTTACCCACATTTGGTATAAGTTTACCCAATTTTAGACGAAAATACCCTTTTGGGAGTATATAAGTTTTTTTTACTAAATCTCTCCGCTTCAGTTTCTCTCTAACACTCAATATTCGCTATTCCTTCTCTCTAACATATCTCTCTCTAAATTTTTCGGCGAAATAAGCATTTTTTTTAAATTTAAAATTCCTGTTTAATGATGGATTTTGATGGTTTAGACTTAATTTTTGTGATTTTGTTAGGATTTTTAGTAAAAATATAGATTAGAATTAGGTTTAATTTCAAAATTAGATTTAAGATTAAATAAGGTAAAAAATCATTTTTTGTGTTTTGGCTATTTTTCAGGTGTCTGGCGCACCCCACCGGTGCGTTGGGCCTGCACCAGGTCTTGCGTACCGATGGTGCAGGCCCAACGCACGATCGGTATGCAAGACCTGCACCAATGGTGCATGCCAATTTTATCTTTTTAATTCTTAATATTTTTTTGGAATGAAGTCCTTAAAATTATATGTTATTAAAACTAGCGTCCCAAAATTATTAATGTTTTTCAAAACAATTGTTATTTTAGTGTTTATATATGTAATGGTTATAATAACTTTAATTTAGTCTATTAGTATCTCTTCAAAAATTGATACATACAAGACCTGATATAGATTTTACCTTCAAAAAGTTATCTAAACTTTTACAGGCTCTTACTACTACACATCTAGGATTTTTAAGTCATCCCTCAGCTTTATCTCACAAGGTTTTTAGATTTGCATGCACCAGCTCGTCTGATAACATAAATCAGTTGGGAAGATATGTATTTTGGCGACTTGTTGATATCCTGGTCTTCTAAAAATGGCAGGTAATGGCACACTCAAGCACTAAGTGTGAGTATCGCATTCAAGCCCACCTGTTTCGTGATTTGTTGTCGCTACAATATATATTTCATGAGCTCCATATTGAACTTCATTATACACCCAATTTTTGGTGTGATAATCTTGGTACCACGTCTTTTGCTTCCAATCCTGTCTTGCATATAGATATTGGTGTTTCTTTCATTTTTGACCATATTCTCAAAAGCTACCTTGAAATAAGGTATATTTTCCTCGCATGACCAGACTGCAGGCTCATTCACAAAGTCGTTGTCTCAGTCTCGCTTTTTGTTTCTTTGCAAGAAATTGGGTCTCGGTTATTCTTTAATCCATTTGATGGGAGAATATATAATAATGAAATTTAGAGGAGAAAGAGATCTTGATAGTAATTGTGCTGATAAAATATTAGAAGAAGTCATGGAGGTTGTGAGCAATGAGATATAATTGAAGCTAGGAGATAGTTCGAGTTTGAGATGATGAAGTGATGTATCCTAACTCTAAGTCACAATACCTAAGCTAAACGATAGTGTTGTGTTTTAAGCTTCTATAGACTGAGTCGGTTTTTAAGGATTGGTTGAAATCCCACTCATAATATTACATACTAATAACAACTAATAAAATAATCTAGGTTGGGAATCTTATGTTGTTACATGTATTGTTATCTATAAAAAATTGAAATATGTAACAATAAGATAAACAACCTTATGCATAAATACATCACATGTGAATGAATAAATAGAAAAGAAAGAGTAAATAAAATCAAGCACAGAAGATATATATAACGTAATTCAGATTGCGGAAATAAATATACAGTTACGAGAAACTAACACTTTTTTTATTAATAAGTATGTTATAGAAATACTCACAAACACAAATGACTCAGTCACTCTTTGTAACAAAAAATAACGTGATTCACAAAACCTTCTCTTAAGTTTTTATCTCTCACCTCATTTAGTCTCACAAATAAATTAAGTTATTTCTCTCTCTTTGGAAATATGTTGCTTACGAAGTTCCTCACATTTTGCATCACAATATCTTCTTTTAATTATAGGACAACTGCGATAACTCTTAATCTATTAAATAATGAATCTAATTAATATAGTAGACTCATTTAATAGAAAATTTAATTAATATAGAAGACCAAATAAAAAAGAAATCGGATAAATATAAAGACCAAATCAATATGAAAACTTATTAATATAGAAATCTAGTAACATATGAGACTAATATAAAATAGAATATTTCGCTTCGAGTTATTTCTAGCCTAGACTTAATAGTTCTCTATCATGATCTATAGTAACTCTAGTTAATGTTGCATCTAATGTTCTACTCTTTAAAGACTAGCTCATTGGTAGCCCAGTCTTGTACCAGTCTCATGCAATTTGTGAGCTTTTATATCAACAATACCTTAGTGAGAGCATTCAATGGATTTTATTCGCTATCAATTGTATCCACCTTTATTTTCTCATTCTTTACTATGTCTCGGACGAAGTGCAACTTATTATCTACATGTTTAGTTCGCTGATGGAACTTTAAATATTTCATCAAATGAATAGCATTAGTTTTATCATTGAACATTGCTCAACACCAGTGAGTTCCCTCAACAATCCCTTCAGCCAAATAGTTTCCTTAATGGATTTTGTAACATCCCTATATCAAATTCCATAGAAAAAATCGCAATGGTGTTCTATATAGAAGAATTCTAACTAACCACTCCTTTAAGTTGAATAAACAAATAACCCGACATTAACTTCTTTGTGTCAAGAAAGCCTCCATAATCGGAGTCCACATACCATTTCAAATATATATCACATGTTTCCTTCTAATTTTAACATAACCCTACAATAACTGAAAATTTCAAGTATCTCATGAGCTACTTGAGTGTATGCTAATTCGGCTTCCCAAGATTTGACATGAATCTGCTCAAAACACTTACGGTATAGGCAAGACGAGGTATTTTGCTAATTATAACATAATGTATATCCATCATATACTTCTTACATGATGCTTTAGTTGGTGCTCGAGTGGCATTAAGCTTAAATTGTGAGCCAATGGGAATTTCAAAGGCTTTTGCTTCATACATCGAGAACTTCCTTAGGACTTTCTAAATATCCCTTCGGTATGTTCTCTTGATATAAGAATAAACATCACTTCGGTATGTTCTCTCGATCTAAATACCGAGTATCCTTTTGGCCCCTCTCATATCTTTCATCTTAAATTCTCGTTCCAGTTGAGTCTTTACCATTTCAATCTTCCTTCTATCTTTTTCAGCTATTAGTATTGGTGTGGTTCATTTCTATTTGAGGGTAATTTTGTAAAGTGTTTTGAGGAATTTAATGTTTAAGGTAGAGAGTAGTGAGATAATTAAGCTATGTGCTAGCAGTAAATTCTGATTACCCACATTAATGAAAGTGGTTGGGTATTTATACTTAATTAATGACCCATGGGCCTATCGGGTCGGATTGTGAAGTCGGGTCAAGTGTAAGGACCCATTAGTAATTTGGTGTGAAGTGACCAGAATCTAGCTTAGTCATATTCCACTATGTTAGTTCTCTCCGGTTTCATCTGATAGTGTTTTTGTCCGAACTGCCCATCGGATTAAAACTGGATTTAGTAGCTAAAATATCCGACCTCATCGGTAGCCCATTTAGGTCTTGCAAAGAATCTTTGGAAGAGCTAACTCTTAAAAATCAATACTAACACTTTCCGATCTGGTGTTGCATCCGAATTGTAGACTTTATCTTTTCTCGTTAAAAATTTCAAGAATCACTATGTTCGAAATTTGGGGGGATTGATTTTTCAGTTCAGAATTCTAAGAGTCTTTTTCCAATTGTGGGATACGTGTCAGACTCTGGTTTGACCTCTCAGCCGTTTTTCTCCTAGATTATCGTACCTACTAGGCTAGAAAGTCAACTAGGCTTTAACTCCCATATTTTGCAGCGATTAATCATTACTTAGATCATTTTACCTTATCCTAGGTAACTCCCATTTTTCACTGCTATATATAAATCTCATTCACTGTTTCATTGTCTTAAAAAAATACAAGCTTTTCTAGTGAGAGAAAGCTCAGTACATCTTCAAATTTGTGTTCAAGTCATATATTATCACAGCCAGAAATGCTCTAGTAAAAGGAGGTTGGTTAAACTTGTCCGAGTTAGACAGTAAGAAACGTTGCAAGAGACGAACGAATTGCTGCTGGCCTCCCTGTTTCTCCTGGTGAAGGAACCAATCAATCACAAGCGAATACAGGCCAAGGTTCATCATCCTCAAAAGCACCTAAGGTTAGAAAACTACCTTTTGTTTCAAACCTTTCTTCTCTTCTATCAGGGTCCTTTGTCCAAGAGTCACAAAACCCTCTCCCTCAAGAGAAATCTGTTACTAGCGTTAGAAAACCCTCGCCTTTTATTGCAATGAGTTCAGATACAAAGAAATCCCCTGAAAAACATACCACACACCGACTCACCCGTCAATTTAAATCGAAATCCACTTCTAATTCTTCAAAACCCACCAGTTTGGAGGCAGTAAAACCTGTACCAGAAACCAAATCATTCGGACAGAAGCCCCTGGAAAAAGCCAAACCATCCAAACAGCCTTCCACTGTAATGGAAGAAAACATAGAGGATAGTTTAGATGACACCTCTTTTGAGGCATCCAGACAAACACGGGACACAACAGCAAATCGGAAGGGCAAGACTAAAGTAGGTTTGACTCATCCAGATGCGCTTCAAGACAGTCTGGAGGGGAGAGTGGGGCTAATTTTCAAGAAGGTCAGTGTGAAGTACTTGTTGTCTTTTCAAAACATAGCCTCTGTATACACCCATACTGCTGAATTGGGTCGTATTCATGCGAAGGGAATCCTAGAGTCTGTCAAGGTGAGAATCCCAGTCACTCCAGAAACTCTGATGGACTGCAAACCCAATGAGCTAGTGGTCTATACAGAGGTGCTGAATTGGGGACTCTGTTTCTTTTGGACCCGGAGATAGTCAGGTACTTCCACTTGACCAAGCTGTGTCCAAGTCAGTTGAGCCCAAACGTTTCGTATACCTTGCTAGCTGGCATCATGGCATCCAGGCTATCCAAGATTCCAGTGGAACAATTTGTTGTTGTGGAGAATTTGTGTAAGAATCATCATATCCCCATCTATCAGTACAATATAGGGAATGACTACAAAGTCATGAATGATCTTTTGGAGTTAGAGAAACCATGAGGATGCAATTTTTGTTCATCAATGGGGCATGGGAGAATGAGAGGAAGATCAAGGTTGATTCTAACCCAAGCTAGATGACTAGTTACTGGAAGAGTATTGGTGAGTTTTCTTTATGTTCTATTTAATCTCTCATATATTAAGTAACTACTCATAACTGATTTATATTTCTTCTTAGTGTTTCCAAATGAGTTTTTGGACTAGGTAGAGGCGAGTCAAGAAACCTGTGCCAAACTGAATGCATGGGCCTTGGAGATATGGGACAACGCGTTCCACAACTGTTTCACATCGGGAAACTTTGTGAGGTCTTATTTGTGGAACACCACAGGGAAAGAGACCTCTTCTGGGAAGAGTTGACTACCCCTCTTCCTGCAGATGTCATCCTGAAGATGACAGAGGCTAAAGATGCTAAACTTTACCTTCCTTTCAGGGCCAAATCCCCTAGCCATCTGAACACAAATGAAGAGCAAGAGAAAGAAGAAAACCTTAACATACCCACCTCAAACAACCAGTGAAGGGACCAGCTCGGAGAACTAAGGCGGCATAAATGTTGGTTTGCTTAAAGCAGTATAAGTTACTGTTAACGAGGTTGGTGGATCAGACAACCCACCAAATATTTTGAAGAAGGACAAGAAACGCAAAGCCAACAGTGATGAAAAAACTGCCAAGAAGAAGAAAGTTACTCTGGGATCAGATATACTTCTACATTGTTCTGAAATCCCTCCTCCAGCTCTTGCCGATCCTACCTTACAAGAGGAAATTCCACCCATTCTTTATTCCAAACAGGCTACTGCTGATGGTAATGAAGAGGTAAATTTTGACATTTTTCAGAACATCAATATATATTTTAATGATTTGGAAAAATATAATTTTACGAGGCCTTACCGTCCTCCCAACTCATTCAACGTTATGACCCACAATGGTGAGACTTACGTGATATCTAGCGAGAAAGATACCTTGAGCCATGCCCTCTTGGGTTACTTTCATCCAGTGCTTGATCTGGAGAGATAAGTGAGGAATCAAACGTTACCATCAACTCCCTGACAATAGAGAAGCAGAGCTAGACAGATGATCTTTCTAGCGCTCAACAAAGCATAGAATTATTAAGGGAAGGAGAAAAAGGATTTAGCTGCCAAACTTCTTGAGTCAGAAAAGACCAGCAAAGACCTACAAACCAAGTACTACGATCTGGAGACTTCTTCCTCAAATGATATCACAGCTTTGAAGGATCAACTGCAAGATAAGAACTATCCAGACTTTATCCGATGGGAAAGTCAAGTTGGAGAACACTGTCCAAGATATGACCGAAGAGGATGTTGTCTTAGAACGCCAACAAGCTCAAGAAATAGCTTCTGGGATAGAGAATTATGCTAGAGGAATAATGGATTCATTGGAGAATAGGGATGATGGAATAAAGTCCAATATGGTCTTACTGTTCCATGAGACCTTTCCTAAGAGGACTCTTGGTCCTTTGTGGAAATTTGTGGACTTTAATGACCTCCCGTTCCATACTATGGCTGATGGTGACAAGTACAACTACTCCCATGGGGTAGATACCTAAGACGATGAATAAGTTGGTGAGATTTTAAGTGTTGAACTCAAAAGCCCCAAAAAAGATGGTGGTGAAGAAAAAATTGAAGGGAACAAGCCCTAAGGTTGTATTGTCTATTTTTTTGTTGAAAAACTAAAGTCTTTGGAGGCCAAGACATCTTGTTATATTTTTTTTTAATCTTTGTTCTGTAAAACTCAAATTCCTTGAATGGTCAAGGCATTTTGCGAATCATAGGTCGGTTTTTATCCGATCAGATTTTAATATCATATTTTCCTTTGTTTAAATTTTGTTTAACTGTTGATGGCCAATATTTAGATAGCATTCAATATTTCAGATGTGTTAAACAAAAGTACTAAACATTCTCAACCACATATGTTTAATAAATGTGATCAAGTGATCAATATATCCGATCAACTCAAAGACATTTAAGAGTCATGGTGTTTAATAAACGACGTGAAACAAAATTGCACCAGACTTTTGAAGAATGCATAATATACTATTAAAAGCCCGGACACCTCATTAAAACCTCCCCGTGCCACAAGGGGAGGAAAGAGTATGCCCCTAATATTTACATTGAAACTTAAAAAGTATATATTTATAAAAGAGTTGTATGCTAACTATAACCTGAGATGTTCAACGCTCCATGGGTGTTTTAGTGCTATCCCTTCTTTGTCTTGGAGCCTGTATGTTCCTGGTTTAACCTTCGCACAGACTACATAAGGGCATTCCCAGTTCGGAGCCAGCTTACCAAACTGCTTTTCCTTGGTGTGTAAAAAGACTTTTCTTAAGACTTTGTCCCCGATTTAAAAATCCTTTCTTTTAACTTTGGAGGAAAATCTACTCCTCATCAACCCTTGGTAATGTGATGTTCTCATATGTGTTATAACTCTTCCTTCTTCACTCAAATCCAATTGATTTCTAATTGTTATATCATTAGCTTGTTCAGAATAGTTTTGGACTCTGTGAGATGGTAAAGTAGCTTCTATGGGAGTGATTGCATCCATCTAATACACCAGACCAAAAGGATATTCTTGTATAGAAGCCCAAGGTGTAGTTTGGTAGGTCCACAACACTTCTTGTAAATAACTTGGCCACTTTCGTGCAGTTCCCTCCAAGTTTTTCTTTAATCTGGACAAAATTGTCCTATTTTCAACTTCAACCTGTCCATTTGCTTGAGGGTGAAAATAAAAAGAAAAAAATGTTGAATTCCTCTCGAGGTGCAGAACACTTCTATGTCTTTATTATCAAATTGTGGCCCATTGTCATTAGTAATCTTTCGGGGACCTTTAATATGAAACATGTGTTAAATAAAATAAATTTAATAACTGCCTTCGAAGTGGTTCCAGCCAAAGGAACTGCCTCTATCCATTTAGAAAAAGAGTCAATAGCGACTATGATTGTTCTACATCTACTGGATACCATGGGAAGAGGCCCAAGTAGATCTATACCCCATCTGTCAAAGGGTATCGGTTCAGATATGGATTCCATAGGAACTGCTGGCACATGAATTCCATTCCCGTATTTTTTACAAGGATCACACGTTTTCACCATCTCTTTAGCATCTGCCATTATGGTTGGCCAGTAGTATCCTGCTAACAGAAGTCTTCGGGTTAGGGCCCTATAGCCACAGTGTACAGAACCTTCTTCATCATGTAGCTCAGATAATACAACTTGGGATTCTTAAAACCCTAAACAACATAGAAGAGGTCTATTTAAAGATTTTTTGTAAAGAACCTCTCTTAGTATTAAGAAACCGCGAGCATTGTACTTGATCTTTTTTGCCACATCCTTATCCGAAGGTAATACTCCATCGGATATGTATTGGAGAAGAGCATATCTCCAATCTTTAGGTCGAATTACAAACTACAAGCCTTGTACTTTATTTTCTTAGCCACAGCTTTATCTGGAGGCAATATCACATCGGAGATGAATCGAAGAAGATCATATCTCCAATCTTTAGGTTGAATAAGAAGTATATTCATTCTTTCTTCACTTTATTTTTCTTGACCTGTCTGTACGGATGGGAATTCCTGCACAAGAATCCATGGTAAGATTCAGAATAAGCTATAGTTTCCAAAGAGTTTTCCAGAGTATTTTCCGATCTTAGAATATGTGCATAGCAGATATTTTTGAAGTTTGCGTTAATTTCTTTCAACATAAGAAAGTATTTAATCAACTGTTCTTTCTTTGCTTCAGATTATCCTTGAACCTAGTGAATCAACAATTGGGAATCACTCATTACTGAACTCTATTTGCCCCACATAGGAGAGCAAGCTTAAGATCAGCTATCGCTGCTTCATATTCAGATTTATTGTTAGAAACTCTGAAGCCAAAACATATGGCCTGGTACATATTGTCACCATAGGGAGATGTTAAACAAATTCCAGCCCCCAAGCCATAATACTTGATCCACTATCAGTTCGAACTACTCATTTTTTCTTAGATTGAAATTCTAGACTCTTGTCTGGAGGATCTATCAGCATGAAAATCTACCAAGAAGTCAGACAATGAATTGGATTTAATTGCGGTTCAGAGTGCAAAATCAATATCATAATCACCCAGCTCCACCGACCAATTGGTCATTCTACTCGACACATCAGCTTTCTGAAGAATACTTTCCAAGGGGAAAGATGTTCGAACGAAAATTGAATGATCTTGGAAGTATGGTCTTATTTTTCTTGTTGTAATTACTAAGGCCAATGCCAATTTTTTCCAACTTCAAATATCTTCTTTCAGCATCCAACAAACTTTTACTGATGTAATACACCAGACGAGGGTAATTGTCCACTTCTCTTACTAGCACAACACTTATTGTATACTCTGGTACAACTAGATACACATAGATCTTTTCGCCCCGAATAGGTTTGAAAATAGTTTTAGGTGAAGATAAATGCTTTTTTATTTCAATAAAAGCCTGATCACACTGTGGAGACAAATTAAAGTTTTTAGCATTTCTCAACAGTTGGAAGAATGGAGCACACTTGTCTGATGATCTTGAAATAAACCTATTCAACGCAGCCAATCGTCCTATTCACTCTTTAAACTTCTTTGATATTCTGAGGAGGGTCCATAGCTAGCAAGGCAGTAAGTTTATCGGGATCAGGTTGAATTCTTTTTTCACTTATTATGTAGCCCAAGAACTTTCCAGATCGGACCCCAAATACACATTTTTCAAGGTTCAATTATAAATTTACAACCTCTAAGTTAGAGAATGTTTCTTGAAGGTCAAATGTGTGTGCATCTTCCTCTAAACTTTTAACCATCATATTATCTATATAAACCTCCATGTTTCTGCCAATCTGATTAGCAAAAGATTTATTTACTAACCTCTAATAAGTGTCTCCAGCATTTTTCAATCCCAACGGCATCACCTTATAACAATGAAGACTTCTGTCTGTGATGAAATTAGTGTGATCTTGATCCTTCGAATCTACTTGTATCTGGTTGTACCTTGAAAAAGCATTCATGAAAGACAATAGCTTGTTTTCATGGGTAGAATACACCAACTGATCTATCTGAGGAACAAGATAAAGATATTTGGGGCATTCCCTATTAAGGTCAGTAAAATCAATGCACATGCGCCACTTACTATTCTTTTTCTTAACCAGAACAAGGTTGGTAGTCTACAAAGGGTATTGGGATTCTTTAATGTGACCCATCTTGGTTAAACAATCAACTTGTTGAACAATCACATCTACTTTTTCCTTAGAAAAAGACCTTATCTTCTGTACAACTGGCGCAATATCACTTCAGATTGACAACTTATGGGAAATAATATTAGCTGGCACTTCAGTGACATCACTATTACACCACGCGAAAACGTGTTGATTATTCATCAAAAAGGATAATAATCGGTGCTTTAAATCTGGTGCCAGCTTGGAATCAGTTTTAACATTCTTGCCCTCTACGATGGAATGGGTTTTAACCTCCTCAATAGGTATTATAACACTACGAGCCTCCCTGGATCATCAATTTCATTTTCATCAGCAGAAGGCTCCAATACCTGCTAATCTCTGTTAACTCTGACTGCCTCTAAAGTCTTAGGGGCAAGGGTTGTTACATAACATTTCCTCGCTATCTTCTGGCTGCTCCGGACAACACCTACTTGTCACTAGACAGTATACTTGAAATATTGGTGGAACATAGAGGCCATAGCATGCATTTTAGAGAGCCAATACCTCCCAAATATTACATTGTAAGATGTTGGGAAATCCACCATAAGAAATAGTACTCTTACCATTTTTTAAAGGGTCATTTTCCCAATAACACTTCCTTTTTTAACTCCCCAATCACATTTTCAGAACTTCCTATGAAGCTTACGATGGTTCCGTTCGAACGTTATAACTGAACGGTTTCTCATCTGTTTGTAGAAGCTTATAACATGATATTTATCAAACTGTGTGTATCAATCAAAATCCGGCGTATATCGTTTCCCCCTATTGATGCCCTAATTACCACCGCATCTTCATGAGGCCCTGCAATGTCTTTCAGGTCATCCTCATCAAAAACTATAAAAGAAGATGGGGATTGATACTGGTGGGTGGACATGCCTCTTCATTGATAAAGTAAAATGCGCAGTCACAATATCCCCTCCGAAAATCGTTTGTCACTCAAAAAAGTTAATCAGATCGGAAACCGTTTTGGTCTTGTCTGTTATCACCCCTACCCGATTTCGACTCGGATCTGGATCAAGATACTCAGATTCTATATCAACCCTCTCAGTAATTACCATTGCACCCTCTTGTGTGGATGTCTCAAGATTGTTTAAAGGACCAGTTCGGGGAGTATTGGTTTGCGCATTATCCAATTTTCTTCCTCCTTGTTTTTTGACATAGGCTCCCAACGTTCCCCTTTCAATAAGATTATGGACCTCATACTTTAATGTTATGCAATCATGCATATCATGGCCTATGTCATTGTGGTATTGGCAGAAATGGGTGCTCCAGTTTTTTCTGGGGGACTGCGATGTTGCTGCTTTCTAAAATGCACCTCATTTTTAGTTTTGTCACAGATTATAGCCACACTCTCCCCCAATTCAGCAAACCACTCAAGTTGAACCCATGGCCCCCTCTTATTTCTGACTTGTTGGCTCTGGGTCTGGTTACACTCATCTGCCTCGACCTGTTAGATCTTTATCCAGTCTCTTTTGCCGTGTAACCGGACTGATTAGTAGCCGTAGGATTTGTTGTTGTAGTAGTGGACCTAACCTGGCGGTGTAATATGGTTTACTTGGTCTCCTCAATGTTGATTTGATGTCCCACTTGATTCAACAAACCACCCCAGGTCATAGCCTGATTCTGAATCACTGAATCAGCTAGATTACCTGGATTCAAACCTTGTCTAAGGGAACCAATTGCAACTTGTTCAAAGCAATCTGTTAACCCAATATTTGTATTCATAAAATGATTGATGTACTCATTTAGGGACTCGTTCGGCTCCTGAGCACAATAGATAATGGTCTCCCCATTACCCTTGAGGTCCTTACTTCCAACAAATTTCCTCCGGAAGGCAACCCAGAACGTATCAAAATTTCTTATGCACCCCTGATGGAGACTGTTGTACCATTTGAGGGCACTTCCTGTGAAAGTTTGGGAGAAGGCCCTGCATAATAACTTGCCATCGTCGTCAAAATTCATCCTAAAGTTCTTAAACTTCTCCAAATGGTTGTCCGGATCTCAACTCTCATCATATTTCTCCATCTTTGAGCTATCAAACCTCTTTGGAAGATGTACGGAGAGTATTTTTGCAGACAAAGGCGATTGCCTCCAATTTTTGCTATGGCTAAAAACAGTTTCTTTATTAAGGGTTGCAAAAATACTCGGTTCGGACTGAAAAGTAAAGGGATCAATCAACAACTGATCAATATGTTGGTTGGCTGACTCCTTACCTCTGCCATGGTGCTTCTTAAGCTTGTCATGCCTATCATTTTTTCTTGAATGTTTTTTAGTCAGCCTCATTTTCTTTTTTGACCTTCCTTCATCACTGCTTGAAGATAATGATTTTCCAAGCTCTGTCTCATTTTATGAGTTGTTGGAGGACTTAGATGCAGAACTCTCAACGGGTTTAGATCGGTGTGTCTTCTTGGAACTGATATGGGTCTTCTCCAAGATTGTCAGTGTGGTGAAGTACGGACGCACCAGATTTTTCCTTAACCCATTTCTCTGTTTGTTTCATTGCTCTCAACGCCTCTATTTCATCTCTCAACTGGTTGCGCTCCTCGATAGTATACTCATTGTTTTCTCTTGAAACTTCCACTTCAGAAGGTGGAACATTCTGCTCATTCGGATCCATTCGAACTACTTTGCTTGCTGGTTTTGAATTGTGAAATTCAGGCACCGTCGTGCTTCCACTGTGGTCGCCAATTTGGTGTGGTTAATTTTTGTCTGAGGGTAATTTTGTAAATTGTTTTGGGAATTTAATGTTTAAGGTAGAGAGTAGTGAGATAATTAAGTTATGTGCTAGCAATAAATTTTGATTACCCTCATTGATGAATGTTGTTGGGGTATTAATACTTAATTAATGACCCATGGGCCTATCGGGTCAGACTGTGAAGTCGGGTCAAGTGTAATGACCCATTAGTAATTTGGTGTGAAGTGACCAACATCTAGCTTAGTCATATTCCACTATGTTAGTTCTGTCTGGTTTCATCTGATAGTGTTTTTGTCCAAACTGCCCATCGGATTAAAACTGGATTTAGTAGCTAAAATATCCGACCTCATCAAGTATGTCATGAACATACAACAACTTTAGTGTGTCTCGTCATTTTAACAAACACAGTTATCATAGTAACTATGATTATATATAATGGATCTCATAATAGAATCGAATCTTCTATTCTACCACTTCAGCGATTGTTTCATCCTGTAGAGGGGTCTCTTTAAAACACACACATAACCCTCATTTCCTTCTTCAAACCACTTTGGTTGACACATGTAAATTGTCTCGTCCACTTCACCGTGCAGAAATGCAGTACTAACATCCATTTGATCTAGCTCAGACCAATTCTAGGAATAATTTACATCAGAACCCTCATAAAGGTTTCTTCTATGACCAGTCAAAACATCACACGGAAATCAATACCCTTTTTTTTGCATAAAGCCCTTAGCCGCGAGCCTATCCTTGTATATTGGTAACTCAACACCACAAATACTGGGCTTCCTTTTGAATGTCCATTTACTCTCAATCAACTTTTAACCCTTCGAATGTTTCACAAGAATCTTGGTTCTCATCATCTTGAGAGATCTTAGTTCTTCTTCCATATCTGTGAGCCATTTTTGTTTATCACCACTCTTGATAGCATCGTGATACGTTTGGGGTTTAAGAATATATTCCTGTATTTTAATAGATAAAAGTATAACCAATTTCAATAACATAATTATACATATCCAGTTGTTTCCTTAATCTTCATGCTCTATCCCTCACCAGTTGATTGCTGTCAAGATCTTGTTACTTTCATGTTTGGTCATCCGAATGCCATAGAACACTGAACCCTCAGGAAACTTCAAACTCATGAAATGGATAAAATTCTTATGTACGACCTGAAAAAGAACCATACCTAAAATCTTCTTTGGCACAAGTGTCTTCATCTTCACTTTGTAGATCATATCAATCAACAACTTCACATCTTTTCCCGATAGTACTAGACTCAGTCTTTACCGTCTTTTTCAATGACATGTGCTCTTTATTGAAAATCATATCCCTACTAAACAAAGCCTTCTAATGTCCAGATTCAAGGCACCACAACCTATGCTCTTTTATGTATTCCGGATAACCGAAGAACAAACATTTAAGGGAAATTTCCTAAGTTTACCATGTTTTATATGTGGGTATGTAGCACTATCGAACACTGTTAAATGTTCCAACTTAGGTTTCTTTCCCGTACAGGCCTTTTAGAGACAAAATTTTTTAATTAACCAGGTTCAAAACGAGCGACGATAAAAAAAAAACCAAACAAATAAGACATATTTGACGAGATCCGGATTGTGGAAATAATCCTACATCCACGGATAGTAAATACTCTTTTTATTAATAAGTATGTTACATAAAGACTATCAAACAGGAAAAGACTCAATCACTATTTATAACAAAAAATTAATTGATTCACAAAATTATTTATTTAATATTGTTCAAAGCAATCTGTTAACCCATTATTTATATTCATAAAATGATTGATGTACTCATTTAGGGACTCGTTCGGCTCTTGAGCACAATAGATAATAGTCTCCCCATTACCCTTGAGGTCCTTACTTCCAACAAACTGCCTCCGGAAGGTAACCCAGAACGTATCAAAATTTCTTATGCACCCCTGAGGGAGACTGTTGTACCATTTGAGGGCACTTCCTGTGAAAGTTTGGGAGAAGGCCCTGCATAATAACTTGTCATCGTCGTCAAAATTCATCATAAAGTTCTTAAACTTCTCCAAATGGTTGTCCGGATCTCAACTCCTATCATATTTCTCCATCTTTGAGCTATCAAACCTCTTAGGAAGATGTTTGAAGAGTATTTTTACACACAAAGGCGATTGCCTCCAATTTTTGCTATGGCTAAAAAAAGTGTCTTCATTAGGGGTTGCAAAAATACACGGTTCGGACTGAAAAGCAAAGGGATCAATCAACAACTGATCAATATGTTCGTTGGATGACTCCTTACCCTTGCCATGGTGTTTCTTAAGCTTGTCATGCCTATCATTTTTTCTTGAATATTTTTTAGTCAACCTCATTTTCTTTTTAATATTCCTTCATCAGTGCTTGAAGATAATGATTCTGCAAGCTCTGCCTCATTTGATGATCTGTTGGAGGACTCAGATACAGAACTCTCAACGGGTTTAGATCGGTGTGTCTTCTTGGAACTGATATGGGTCTTTAAAGACTACTCGTTTTCTTCAAGATTGTTAGTGTGGTGAAGTACGGACGCACCAGATTTTTCCTTAACCTCTTTCTCTGTTTGTTTCATTACTCTCAACGCCTCTATTTCATCTCTCAACTGGTTGCGCTCCTCGATAGTATACTCATTGTTTTCTCTTGCAACTTCCACTTCAGAAGGTTGAAAATTCTGCTCATTCAGATCCATTCGAACTACTTTGCTTCCTGGTTTCGAATTGTGAAATTCAGGCACCGTCGTGCTTCCACTGTGGTCGCCAATTTGGTGTGGTTAATTTCTGTCTGATAGTAATTTTGTAAAGTGTTTTGGGAATTTAATGTTTAAGGTAGAGAGTAGTGAGATAATTAAGTTATGTGCTAGCAGTAAATTTTGATTACCCTCATTGATGAAAGTTGTTGGGGTATTAATACTTAATTAATGACCCATGGGCCTATCGGGTCGGATTGTGAAGTCGGATCAAGTGTAAGGACCCATTAGTAATTTGGTGTGAAGTGACCAACATCTAGCTTAGTCATATTCCACTATGTTAGTTCTGTCCGGTTTCATCTGGTAGTGTTTTTGTCCAAACTGCCCATCGGATTAAAACTGGATTTAGTAGCTAAAATATCCGACCTCATCAAGTATGTCATGAACATACAACAACTTTAGTGTGTCTCGTCATTTTAACAAACACAGTTATCATAGCAACTATGATTATATATAATGGATCTCATAATAGAATCGAATCTTCTATTCTACCACTTCGGCGATTGTTTCATCCTGTAGAGGGGTCTCTTCAAAACACACACATAACCCTCATTTCCTTCTTCAAACCACTTTGGTTGACACATGTAAATTGTCTCGTCCACTTCACCGTGCAGAAATGCAGTACTAACATCCATTTGATCTAGCTCAGACCAATTCTAGGAATAATTTACATCAGAACCCTCATAGAGGTTTCTTCTATAACCAGTCAAAACATCACACTGAAATTAATACCCTCTTTTTGCATAAATCCCTTAGCCGCGAGCCTAGCCTTGTATTTTGGTAACTCAACACCACAAATACTTGGTTTCCTTTTGAATGTCCATTTACTCTCAATCAACTTTTGACCCTTCGAATGTTTCACAAGAATCCCGGTGCTCATCTTCTTGAGAGATCTTAGTTCTTCTTCCATATCTGTGAGCCATTTTTGTTTATCACCACTCTTGATAGCATCGTGATACGTTTAGGGTTTAAGAATATATTCTTGTATTTTAATAGATAAAAGCATAACCAATTGCAATAACATAATTATACATATCCAGTTGTTTCCTTAGTCTTCGTGCTCTATCCCTCACCAGCTGGTAGCTGTCAAGATCTTGTTGCTTTCATGTTTGGTCATCTGAATGCCATAGAACACTGAACCCTCGGGAAACTTCAAACTCACGAAATGGCTAAAATTCTTATGTACGACCTGAAAAAGAGCCATACCTAAAATCGTATTTGGCATAAGTGTCTTCATCTTCACTTTGTAGATCATATCAATCAACAACTTCACATCTTTTCCCGATAGTACTAGACTCAGTCTTCACCGTCTTTTTCAATGACATGTTCTCTTTATTGAAAACCATATCCCTACTAAACAAAGCCTTCTAATGTCCAGATTCAAGGCACCACAACCTATGCTCTTTTACGTATTCCGGATAACCGAAGAACAAGCATTTTAGGGATATTTCCTAAGTTTACCATGTTTCATATGTGGGTATGTAGCACTTTCAAACACTGTTAAATGTTCCAACTTAGGTTTCTTTCCCGTACAGACCTTTTAGAGACAAAATTTTTTAATTAACCAGGTTCAAAACGAGCGACAATAAAAAAAACCAAACAAATAAGACATATTTGACGAGATCCGGATTGTGGAAATAATCTTACATCCACGGGTAGCAAACTCTTTTTATTAATAAGTATGTTACATTAAGACTATCAAACACGAAAAGACTTCAACACTATTACAACAAAAAATTACTTGATTCACAAATTTTTTTATTTAATATTTATCTTTAACTTATTTAAAAAAACTAGAGTTATTTCTTCCTTTCCAAAAATACCTGATTACGAATTTTTCACATTTTACGTAACATCTTTCTTCATTTTTAGGACGGCTCATCCATTATCTATAAGTCTAATTAATATTTTAAACAGAACTCAATTAATAAATAATAGATTATGCTTGGCCTATGCTAACATTAACCATTCATAGAAATCAAACATAATTGAGTCATTTGCATATTAGCTTAGACGTGAAGATTTTCAACAATAATGGAAGAGAGAGAAAGTCCGTAAAGAAACAAATCGCATTTGTAGGAAGAATAACCTAGTGTACAAACCGATTTACCGACCATATGAGCGAATATAGCCGTTGGGAAGTGTAGAAGTCAGACATCCAATATTGAAGATGAAGATAACAACACCACCACTCCTTTATTGCTCACTAATAAGTAATAACCCTTCCATTATTAACAAACCCTCGTTCTTCTCATAATTATGTTTTGTTTAATCATCTTCCAACCTCTAACACCATGTGATTATCATATAAAATACTAGTAATGCAAAACTCTCATTAATCAACATCACCTACCTACTTCCTTTGTAAGTCATCTCACAAAGGTTGACAACAATGACTTGCAAAGCGGCCATAAGTAAAAAGGTCAAGAAACCAGAAATGGCTTTGTGTTTTAGTGACTATGAATTCAGTTCAAATTCACTCAGATAAAGGTTCTTATTAGTGTTCTTAATGTTGTAACGAAAGGAAAACTAAAGTTTATGTTAAAGTTACAGTCTGAGTATGACTTTTAACCTATTAATATATATTTTATAAATTTATTATCCAAATAAAAGTTAGAATATGATGTTATATATTACAAACAATCTTTCGACAAAAATGGTTATATACAAATATATAAATCGGCTACGCATATAGTATTTTGGTTGCATGATATAAATCCGAAATATTATATAAATCCGAAATATTATGGTAAATTATCTAGTATTAACTTCATGGGTTGTATAGAATCTTGAATATTTAGTGGGGTGAATTGTGGAAGATACATTGTATTTTCGTATATAAACAATTTACATATTAGTGAGATATTGTTTATTCTGAATTTTAAAAGAGACACCGTTAAAAAATTTGGTCTATTTCCAAATAATTTTTGAATTTTAGTATATTTTTATTCTATATTAATCGATTTTTTGTTTGATTTATAATAATTTAACTTAGGGTGACATTCTAAGAATTTTAAACAATTCACTTTTTATTTGGTCCAAACAAATATTCTTACTCTCTAATCCAAATAAATTTAGACAGGATGATTTCATAAATGTTTCCTGGACAAAAATTCCACTAATCATTTATACTAAGATTTATTTGTCCTAATAATATCTAGAAAAAATCCAAACGCATGAAAAAAATATTATATATTCAAGTCGCAATTAATCAGTGTTTGTTCCGTTGCCTCTATGATATATGTGTTGCTTAAGTAATTTAGAACAAAAGGGTTAGCATGGGAAGATCTTCTAAATCTTTGCTAGAGGTTTTGTTTCTAGCCATCACAAGAATTAATAAATATATTCTATAACTCTGAATTTAATTAGTTCTAATCTGGTATTCTAGATTTGTTAAGATTTTGTTTTTTTCTTTCTATTGTATATATTTTTATTGCAATCTTAGAAGAGACTTTTATGTGGCATGTGACCAGATTCTTCTACATTGAATTGTAGGTGAATAGTGTATTGTTTTTATGGAGCAGAATTTAGAGGAATTTAATTTTATGTGGTTTAAATGATTGACTGTATATTAATTCAATAAAACTATAATGGTATTATTACGAAACAATGATGATGAAGGTATTAAAAAATTTAAGTTGTGGATCATGAGTGAATGGGTATACGTGGAAGAGCCCCATAAAATGGCACAACTAAGAATGTAAATAAAAATAAATATGATTACGTACCATCCGGTCAGAACGCTATTATGATTTCACTATTTGCAGTTGAACTTATTGTTTTTAACTGGAACTTAAAGGTTCAATGTTAAATACCGTAATGAAATGCTCTAATATTTTATTTTATTTTTACATTTTATGTAATAATTAATTATAGATTTTGAATGAAATAGCCGTCATGAAATTTAAGTTTAAAACTAAAATTAGTTATAGGTTTGTTTTGTATGATTGTAGTGGTTGGAAGTGTGTTTAATATGGCGAATGATTCTACCACTTGTGGTATATGAGGTTATGACATTTAAATAAGAAAGATCTGATAAACTTAGCAAACAAAAGTTGTTGAATGGTTAAAAGATTAATAAGTTAAGCGTAAGTGAAAACTATATGTTGGTTTCTGACCATCAACCATATAATGTGTGATGTGTTTGAATATATTCATTTCGACCTTTAGGGACCTTCAAAGTATCCTACAATGGGATGTGTTAGGTCTTTTGTGTCACTAATGTGATAACTAGTATAAAAAGTATGAGTTATACTTTTGAAGACAAAATAGGAAGCATTTTATATTTGTAAGGAATAAAATAAGATGGTGGGAACTCAAACATGGAATACGATGAATAAGTTTTAGACTTATAATGGTTTACAATATGTGAATGAACTATTCACTAACTATTTTTCTAAATATAAAACTGTTAGACATAAAACCGTAAAAGAAACTACTGTATAAAATGGTTTTGCTGAGGTGATGAACCAAACCTTATTGGAACAGTACTATCTATGCTTCTGATTGCTGATATGGGCTGAAAGTTTTGGGGAGAAGTTGTCCAAACAATTGGATATATCATCAAATGGAGTGCATATTCGGTGTTGAAGTTCAAATGTTCTCAAGATAGACGAACTTGAAATAAACCAATGCTGAAACATTTGAGAGTGTTTGGATGTGTTGCTTATGAACATGTCAAGCAAGATAAGATTTAGTGGAAACCCTAAATCTTGAGTTTCCGTACTATCGACTTATGAATGAGAAGACTTTAATTATCAAGGCTATGGTGTTCAAATAAATTTGAGATGCCATTACTCAAGAATGTTGAGACTACACTAGTATTATCGAGAGTGTAGATGGAGTTAAGATTGAGCCTGAACAAGAGAGTGGTGTTGAGAATACTAATTCTGAAGATGGTTTCAAACTTGGTATGGGTTCAGATCACGTAAAGGAACTTCAATGATTACATGTGTTAGGTAGTGGCCAAGAGTTCGATAATACAAATACTTTGGATGTTGAGACTAAAAGGTAACTTGGCAAGATTAAAAATTATTAGTTTGTGAGAGATAATGCACGGAAACCTAGTAATCTTATACAAAATTATGATGTTATAAGTTATGCTTTATCAGTTGAAATGTAAGGAAATTCTCTTGAAATCCGAGAGATACAACAATGCTATAATGAGCACCGATAAGCTGAAATGGCAGAAGGTACCGAGGGAAAATGAATGCTTTGAAAACAAATGACACATGGATTCTTGTAAAACAACTAAAATGTAAAAAGCTTGTGGATGTAAGTGGATATTAAAAAAATCAGTGCATTCTGGAGGTTGAGCTATTAAAGTATAAAGCTAGGCTGGTAGCCAAGATTTCAATACAAAAAGATAATATTGGTTTTAATGAAATATTCTCATCGGTTATGAAACAAACCTTAATAAAGCATATGTTATCAATTTTTACTAAATTCGATCTTGAGCTAGATCAAATGGATTTTATTATTTCCCTCCTACATGGAGAATTAAAGGAGACCATCTATATGCATCAGCCATAAGTTTTTGAAAAATGCCATGAATGTTATGTGTGTTAGTTGAAAATACCTCTTTATGGGCTGAAACATCACTAAGAGAGAGAGAAATTTGAGATTTACTCCTTTATAAAGTCAATGAATCATGGAAGACATTTTTATGACATATATGTCTATTATGATGGGGAAATACATATTATGTTGTTTCTCAAACTCAACACTACTCAAGTACATAATGAATTAAAATATAGGAAGTTCATGTATAGATACTTTATGTATATATCATCGAAACTAACATGTATGATGTGATTCGCACTGAAATGATCTTGTATACTCAATTTGTTGAATTGGTAATCGGAGAATTTTATTATGTTCTTTTTATATTGATTATACAAAGACACAATTACACACAATATATAGAGAACCTAATGGACTATACAAGGAAACTTAATACACTGATTGATAGGAAGAAGATTAAGGACAGTTTGTGAAATCCTAAATTATTGTTGTCAATAGTTGACCCCAACTATTACTCCATGAATCCAGCATTCCAAATTTAGTCGAATATTCTAGCACTCCCCCTCAAGTTGTGTAGTGGGATCACCAATACCCAACTTGGATAAAACTGATTCGAATGTTCTTGCAACAACCGCTTTTGTCAGGATGTCTGCCAGTTGGTCTTCGGATCTAACAAATGGAAGTTCGACTGTCCCATCTTCAATCTTTTCTTTTATGAAGTTCCTATCTATCTCAACGTGCTTTGTTCTGTCGTGCTGTACCGGGTTCTCTGAAATCTTAATTGCAGCTCTATTATAGCACATTAACTGAGTTGGACATTTCAGAGGGGATCCAATTTCTTTCACTGTCTTCTTTACCCAAAGTATCTCGGTAATCCCCTTAAAAATTCCTCTAAATTCTGATTCAGTACTTGACAGTGATACTACTTTCTGTTTCTTACTCCTCCAAGTCACCAAGTTACCTCCAAGAAGAGTAAAGTAGTCGACAGTTAAACGTTTGTCGTTAGGATTCCCTCCCCAATCAGCATCTGTGAATACTTCAACATCAAGGTGTCTATTTTTCTTAAAACTTATGTCTCTTCTTGGTGTGCCTTTGAGATATCAAATAATCCTCATTACTGCCTCCATATGGTGTTCCTGAGGATGATGCATGAACTGACTAACTACTCCCATCGCGTATGCAATGTCGGGTCGAGTGTGAGCCAGGTTAATCAATTTTCCCACCAACCTTTGGTACCTTTCTGTACTCACTGGTTTGGACCCTTCAATTATCCTTAGTTTGTGATTCACAACCATATGAGTGTCATTTGGTTTGCAATCCACCATGCCAACTTCAGCTAAGAAATCAAATATATATATTTTCGTTGGGAGATATAAATCCCTCTTCTTGACCTAAGAACCTCGATTCCTAGGAAATACTTCAATCTCCTAAGGTCTTTCATTTCGAACTCCTTGAAGAGGTTTTTCCTAAGAGATATAATTTCTTCTTCGTCATTCCCCGTTATAATCATGTCGTCGACATATATTATAAGACAAATGACTAATTCTCCTCTCATTTTGTAAAACAAGGTATGATCCCCATTACTATATTCGTAGCCATATTGCTACATTGCCATTGTAAATCTCCCAAACCAAGCACGAGGAGACTGTTTGAGCCCATATAATCCCTTTTTCAGTTTACATACCTCATTTTCTTGAAAATCATCAGAGAACCCTGGTGGGGGTTCTATATATACCCCTTCTTTCAAGTCTCCATGTAAGAAAACATTATTTACATCAAATTGATGAAGAGTCCAATCTTTATTCGCGGCTATTGAAAGTAAAACTCTGATAGTGTCAATCTTTGCAACTGGAGAGAACGTTTCATAGTAATCTATACCATATATTTATGTATATCATTTGGCAACCAATATTTCCTTGTGTCGCTCAATGGTGCCATCGAATTGATATTTTATATTAAACACCCATCTACACCCGACTGTTTTCTTCCCTTGTGGTAACACACACTTCTTCCATGTACCATTTGTTTATAGAGCTTCCATTTCGGTATTCATTGCCTCATGCCATTCAGTCGTCTTCTTAGGTTCTTGAGCTATTTTAAGAATTTGTTCACGGAGAATAATAGCTGAAAACGCCTTTGCAATCTTTGTCATTCCTTTCCTGACAGTTTTTACCGGATATGTGGAAGCACGAGGAACATGTTCCGGTGAATATCGGTCAGGAGGAACCCCTTTATTTTTTCTTGGGGAAGAACCAGAGTTTGAGTTTCAACAAATAAACTTCCTGAAATGTCATGGTCAGTAGCATTTTGTGAATTATGACATTGTAAATTGTTTACCTATTGATGGATATTTTCTTCGGCTGATTCGTTGGTAGTATCCATAACATTTATTTCTTGTTGGACATTGTCTTCCGGAGAATCATTGGTGGTAAAAACTACCTCGTCAGTCTCCTTTATGTTGGAAGAGGCGTGTTCGGTGGCGCCATATACCGACTCTGTCGGAACATCCTCAAAGTAACTTTCATATAGCAACCAGTCAAGTGATTTAATTATGTTCTCCCATGAGCACAAGATTGGTGGTCAAAAAATTAATCGGATTCTAAGAATTCACAGTCCATGGTGACATGGATTCGACGAGTAACCGGATTGTAACACCGATAGCCTATTTGATTGACACCATACCCAACGAATACACACTTTTCAGCATACGGATTAAGTTTGTTTCGACTAGTCTAAGGGATATGAACAAACACCGAACAACCAAAGACACGAGGTGGCAAGGTCATAACAAATGGAATTGCAATTTGGGTGGCAGACACTTGTAATGGAGTTTTATTTCCTAGACTTTGGGTTGGTAGAAGATTTGGAAGATACGTGGCTGTAGCAAGATCTTATGGCCAAAGAGAATGAGGAACTCTAGATTCAATCATAATAGCATGAGTTTTTTCAAGTAAAGTACGATTTTTTTCGTTCTGAGGTGTCGTTTTGTTGAGGGGTGTTTGGATAACTGATTTGATGGATAAGACCATTTTTTAAAATATTTTTGCATTGTTTTGTTGACAAACTCTATTCCGTTATCAGAACGGAGAATCTGTATTTTTTTCCAAATTGAGTCAAAATCATTTTGTAAAAACAAACAAATATTTCTGGCACTTCTGATTTATGTTTCATGCAGCCCCAGGTGTTGTCCGGTAGGCCCACAGGACTTCTTGTAGATAACTTGGCCACTTCCCAGCAGCCCCTTCTAAGTTTTTCTTTAAACAGGACAGTATTGTTCTATTAGCCACCTCAACTTGCCCATTGGCCTGTGGGTGGAAAGGTGAAGAAAAGCAGTGCTGAATACCCCTTGAGGCACAGAAGCTCTCCATCTCTCTATTATCAAACTGTGGCCCATTGTCTGTTGTTATTTTCTGGGGGACACCAAATCTGCAACATATGTTGGACAGAATGAACTTTATAACAGCTTTTGATGTTGTCCCTGCCAAGGGGGCTGCTTCTATCCACTTCGAAAAGTAGTCAATGGCTACAATTATGGTTTTACGCCCTCCGGACGCCATAGGGAGAGGCCCAACTAAGTCCAATCCCCATCGAGCAAAAGGGATGGGCTCAGAAATTGATTCCAAAGGAATGGCTGGTGCATGAATTTCATTGCTGTACCTCTGGCATGGGTCACACCTTCTTACCAGCTCCTTAGCATCTTTCATTATTGATGGCCAATAATATCCGGAGAGAAGCACTCTTCTTGTTAAAGCTCTAAATCCACAATGGGCTGATCCCTCACCATCATGCAATTCAGAGAGAACCATTTGTGACTCATGATCCCCTAAACAGCGTAGGAGAGGTTTGCTATAGGACTTTTTGTACAAGACTTCTCTGATCATAATGAAACCACGAGCCCTGTGTTTCAATGTTCTGGCTTGTGATTTATCCAAGGGCAAGATGCCATCGGACAGATATTGCATAAGAGGAGACCTCCAGTCTTGAGGCCGGTTTACCTGTATTTCAAAGACTTCCTCTTTTTCACCTTCATCAAGTTGAATAGAAGGGCTTTCAAGCACATGGATCCATGGGTAGGACTCCGTATATGCTATCGTTGCCAATGAGTCTGCTAACTCATTCTCTGCCCGGGGGATGTGCTCATAGACAACAGCTTTAAACTTTGACGCTTCATTTTTAAAGAGGAGCAAGTATTTGATCAATTGCTCCTTTCTGGCCTCTGACAGGCCTAGAGCATGGTGGACAAGCAATTGGGAGTCACTTAGTAGCTTGACCCTTTTTGCTCCACAGATGTATGCCAATTTTAACCCAGCTATAGCTGCTTCGTATTCGGACTCATTATTGGATGCCCTGAAAGCAAAACAAATAGCTTGGAACATGTTGTCCCCATAGGGGGAAGTGAGACATATTCCTGCCCCAGATCCCATGGTACTGGATCCTCCGTCTATTCGGACTATCCACACTTTTTTGTCTTTTGAATCAGCAGGTTGTTCTGAATCCCTATCAGAATGGAACTCAACTAGAAAGTCAGCCACAGCTTGAGCTTTTACTGCTGTCCGGGGAGCGAAGTCTATGTCGAAGTCCCCCAACTCTACTGACCACTTTGTCATTCTGCTCGAAATGTCTGCTTTTTGAAGGACATTCTTTAAAGGAAAAGATGTCCGGACAACGATAGGATGAGCCTGGAAGTAGGGCCTCATTTTTCTTGCAGCTATCACCAAGGCCAAAGCTAGTTTTTCAAGTTTCAAGTAACGCCTCTCAGCATCAATCAAGCTTTTGCTGATGTAGTACACTGGGTGAGGATACCCATCAACCTCCCTTACTAACACAGCACTGATGGCACAACTTGAAACAGCCAGATATACAAAAAGAGTCTCCTCATCGACTGGTTTAAACAAGGTCTTGGGAGAGGACAAATGCTTCTTGATTTCATTGAATGCCTCATCACACTGTGGCGTCCACTCAAACCCTTTGGCACCCTTCAAGGTTTGAAAGAATGGAGCACATCTGTCCGAAGACCTGGAGATGAATCTGTTCAAGGCTGCCAACCTCCCCGTTAATCGCTGTACTTCTTTAATGTTTCGAGGAGGCTCCATTTGGAACAAAGTATTGAGTTGGTCCGGGTCGGGCTGTATTCCATGCTCACTTATGATATACCCTAAGAACTTCCCGGACTGCACTCCGAACACACACTTTTCAGGGTTTAATTTCAAATTCACTTTGGCCAAGTTGGCAAAAGTCTCTTGGAGGTCGGACAAGTGCAACTGCTCATTGACGCTTTTCACCATCATATCGTCAATGTAAACCTCCATATTTCTTCCAATTTGATCAGCAAAAGCCTTATTGACTAACCTTTGATAAGTAGCCCCAGCATTTTTCAAGCCAAAGGGCATCACCTTGTAGCAGTGTAAACCTCTATCAGTGACAAAAGTGGTATGCTCTTGGTCTTTTGGATCCACCTGGATCTGATTGCACCCGGAGAAGGCATCCATGAAGGAGAGTAGCTTGTTCCCTGAAGTAGAGTCTACTAACTGATCTATCCGGGGAACCGGATACAAGTCTTTTGGGTAAGCTCGATTGAGGGTCTGTGAAGTCAATGCACATACGCCATTTACCATTCTTCTTTTTTACCAAGACAAGATTGGCAGTCCACAAAGGGTACTGAGATTCTTTAATGTGCCCCATCTTTGTGAGTCTGTCAACCTCTTGTACAATGACATCAGCCTTTTCTTTTGAGAAAGCTCTCCTTTTTTGTACCACTAGTGCCACATCTCTCCGGACTGATAGGTGATGGGAAATCACCTCTGATGGAACTCCAGTAACATCAGCGTTGCACCAAGCAAAAACATGCTGATGGTCTTTCAAGAATTTCAACATTCCTTCTTTCAACATCGGTGGCATTTTGGATCCTATCTTGACATTTTTTCCTTCTTCCAAGCAGTGTGTCTCAACCTCTTCAATCGGAATCAACACTCCGGGGGTCTCTCTGGGGTCATCAATTTCACCCTCACCCCCAGAAAAGCCCTCAAACTGCTATTGGTCATTTATACGGACTGCCCCCAGCGTTCGTGGAACCAAGGCAGTGGCATAGCATTCTCTTGCAACTTTTTGGCTGCTCCGGACAACCCCAACCTGCCCCTGAACAGCATACTTTAGATACTGATGGACTGTCGAAGCCACTGCATGCATCCTAGAGAGCCAAGATCTCCCTAGAATAGCATTGTAGCAAGTGGGACAATCCACCACAATGAAGAGTATTCTGACTGTTTTCTTGAAAGGGCCTCTGCCCAACAACACTTCTTCTTCAAACTCTCCGATTACATCGGCTGAGCTGCCCGTGAAGCCCACGATCGACCTGTCTGACTTTTGAATCACAGCTGGATTTTTCATTTTCTTGTAAGTGTTCAGAAAAAGGATATTGGCAGAGCTTCCAGTATCCACCAAAATTCGCCTTATCTCATTGCCCCCTATAGATGCTCCTATGACAACAGCATCCTCATGAGGGCCAGCAATATCTCTCAAATCATCCTCATCGAAAACTATGAATGGGAATGAGTTTGGAGATTGATAGGATGTCATGCCTCCTTCTAGCTGGGAGGCCAAATTATGAACATGCCTTTTTCTTGAAGAAGTGGTAGGAGCTGTCATAGTGTCCCCTCCGAAAATTGTCAGTGACTCGAAGAATTTAATGAGCCTGGAGACTGATCTAGAACGCTCCTCGATAGTACCCACTCTGTTTCTTGTTGGATCAGGATCCAAATACTCAGACTCCACGTCAAACCTTTCAACTATTACCATAGCCCCCTCCGGGGCAGCGTTGCTTGGACCAATCCTATGAGTGTTGTCAGGCCTGTTGCCTCCTCTCCTTTTAACGTATGCACCCAACTTCCCTCTTTCAATCAAGTTTTGTACCTCTTGTTTCAACGCTATGCAATCATCGGTGGTATGGCCAATATCATTATGGTATTGGCAAAAGGAATTATTTCGATGTTCTCTGGGAGACTGCAAGGTTGCCGGTCTCCGGTAGTGTACTTCATCTTTTGTTTTCTAGAAAATGGTTGCCACACTTTCCTTGAGCTCTGCAAACCACTCCGGTTGGACCCATGGCCCTCTTTTGTTTCTAGACTGTTGGCTTTGTGCAGGAGCAGCTGGTTGAGACTGAGCTTTTCCCCTTCCATGCCCCTGTCTGGTTTCTCTTGCTTTGTTCCCGGACTGGTTTGGATTTGGAGTTGGTGCCACCGGGGTGGATCTCACCTGTCTGTGCACCCTGGTCTTTTTCGTTTCATCAACATTTATTTGCTTGCCAACTTGGTTCAGCAATCCTCCCCAGGTCATGGATTTCTTCCTGGTCACTGAATCAGCCAGGTTTCCTGGGTTCAAACCTTGTCTTAGGGATGCTATTGCCACATGTTCGAAGCAATCAGCCAACCCATTCTTTGTGTTTACAAAGCGACTTATGTACTCCTTTAACGATTCGTTTGGTTCCTGGGCACAATGGATTATGGTATCTCCATTACCCTTCAGCTCCTTACTCCCCACAAATTGCCTTCGAAAGGCCACCCAAAAAGTATCAAAGTCTCTGATACAACCCTGAGGTAGGCTGTTGTACCACTTCAGAGCACTCCCCGTGAAGGATTGGGAGAATGCCCTACAGAGTAGTTTATCATCATCATCAAAGTTCATCATGAAGTTCTTGAATTGCTCCAGATGATTGTCCGGATCAGTACTGCCATCGTACTTCTCCATCTTGGTGCTGTCAAACCTCTTGGGGAGGTTTCCGGACAGTATTTTAGAGGACAATGGTGATTGCCTCCAATTCCTCCCACGACTGAACGCAGTATCCTCATTAGGAGTTGCAAAGATACCTGGCTCATCATGGAAGGCAAAAGGATCCATCAGCATCCGGTCTACATGCCTCCGGTTGTGAGATGACCCTTTTCCAATATGCCTCTTCATTCTTCCATGGTGATCTCTTTTTCTGGAATACTTCTTTACTTGTTTTTGCTTTTTCCTGGTTCGACCCTCATCACTGCTAGAGGACAAGGACTTCTCATTTCCCTCACTGTCCGAAGAGCTGTCCGAAGATTCTGAACTCGAGTCAGAACTCTCCACAGGCTTGGACCGGTGAGATTTTTTAGAGCTGGCATGCGTCTTCTTAGTGCTCTCATGAGTTTTGGAAACCCCATGCTCTCTTGGGTTATCGGTGTGGTGAGCAGCTGATGCTTTGGATTTCTCTTTCACGCCCATCTTGGCTTTTTCAGCCCTCAGAGCTTCTATCTCAAGTTTTAACCTGTCGCGCTCTTGGACAGTATACTCATCGTTCTCTTCCACCACTTCGAGCAAAGCTGGTGGAAGCTCTGGATTATCCGGATTCATTCGGACAGAATTTCTTTACTTGGTTTCGAATACTTGATTCAGGCACCGTCGCCTCCCACTGTGGTCGCCAATTTGGTGAGGATAAAAGTAGCCTGAGGGTAGGCTGGTAATTTCAAGTGGAGTTTTAAGGTGGCGTGAGGGTGTTTCAGGGTGGTGTGAGGGTGTTTCAAGGTGTTTCAAGGTGTTTCAAGGTGGAGAGAGAATTGAGCAGCTTGGCAGCAGTAAATTTTGTTACCCATAGTTAATGCTGGTGGTTGGGTATTTATAGTGTGATATTTGGGCCCTTATGGGTTTTCGGGTCAAGTTTAATGGACCCGGGTCATGTTTAAAGACCCATGAGTTTTAAGCAGATGGGCAGGTAGCTTAGTCAGATAGTGTTTAGGTTTTTTAGTACTTTAGTCATAGTTCGAACTGCCTTAGGCTTGCAGTGTTCGAAGTCATCTGCCCGGTTCAAAAGTCCTGTCCGAATTAAGTTCTTGGAGCCTGTCCGGTTTACGGAGAGATTTACTTTGGGATGCCCTTCCGGGGAGCACTTCGAATTCGGACTCATCAATAAGAACCACACAGTTGAGTTGTTTTGTCACTTGACTAACAAATAATAACTTTGAGGATAGTGAAGGAATGTATAAACAGTTTTTAATTTCCATTCTTTTCAAAAATGTAATTGACACTCCCCCTTTGACTTCACAAATTTCTCCACTAGCAGTCTCAATATGGGACTTCTTTAGAGATGACATGTCACCAAAGTCTTTGGGGTCATAGGACATGGTGTCCGTAGCCCTGCTATCAAAGATCCAATTCATTGATTTCCTAGATTGGGGGTGAACATGAAAAGCTTTGGGCTTTTCATACGTTTCATTTACACACTCTTGGTCAAGCCTGTCAAAGAAAGACGCGTCTGGTGGAAAATATTTAAAATTAATAAGAGACGGGTTTGAGGTGTAACTCTCAAACCCTTTACCTCCAAGTTTTTCATAGGAGTTCACCGCCATTTCTCCAAAACCGGTGCCACTTCCTTGCTCCTTTTTCAGCCGGATCTTCACCGCCACTTGTAGACAAAGCCCCTTTGACATTAGATCTGGAACGTTGGTTATTTTTCTCCTTATGACCGTCCTCTCACCATTCTGGATAGCCAACCAGCTTGAAACATGTCTCTTTAGTGTGTTTCTTCATCCTGCAGTGAGTGCAATACAACTTGGATTTATCTTCTTTCTCTTTGGATTGGAATTTAAACCTCTGTGCATAAACTTTAGCAGCCAAACCCATTCCAATTTCAGTCGAGTCACTATCAGATGAACCTGATTTTAGTATATTAAGCAAATTTCAGTCGAATATTCTAACACAATTAATATCTTGAGCAAATTTATGGCTGATCTAGGGAGCTTTTACTAGAATGATTTTAAATGGCGCATGAAATACTTGAAGGTTACATTAGATGTTGGAGTGCATCATAATCAGAAACATGTTTATGATGGGGTGTGGATAGTGTATGTAGACTCTATTATGAGGGTTTCCTTCTAACTAAAAAAATAAGTTTTGGCTATTTGTTTATAATTTTCTAATAAGTGGTTTATTGGGGAGTGACCCTTCATAAACTTGTTGATTTGCCATCTACTAAAATTGAATATATGCATCAACTGATACAATCAAGAAATTCATATATCAAAATGGTTTCCAAGTGAGATCATTAGTATATAATATGAAGCAACCTTATACCGTGGTAATGTTAGTAATCTTGAGTTAATGGAAAAATCATAAGTTCCATAAAAAGACAACTCATATAGATGTAAAGCTTCTTTTCATGAGGGATGTGTTAGAGAAAAAGAAATTTAAGGTTGCAAATATTAAAAATGAATATAATTTATAGGATGCTCTAACAAATGAATCACTTGTTTAAAAGTTCAACTATTGTATAAAATTTGTTAAAGTCTGGGATACAAGTGATATTTTTTGCCTTCGGTAAAAATTACTTAGATTATTGGGGCAATATATTGCGTAGTAACTTAAATCCTAGGTTGTGAATTATTAAGTATAGACTTTAAGTGAAGTGACTAGAATATGGAAATTAATTTTTTAGTAAAGTTTCAACTTTCAAAATTTTGGCTACTATAAGGTTTCGGGCCTTGCAAAAAAATCAAATTCTATAGGGTTTGGATTTATTGTAGTGGGTTTCATACCCTGCATGAATACGGCCTCAGAACAGAGTTTGGTTTTGGGTAAGTTTGATTATCGTACATGAATTCCAGTATCGATAGGAGACCCGTCTCGACACTGGAGAAGATAATCTGGGAAATTGATTTTAAAGAAGTTAAAGTTGCGGCTATCATCTAGGAAAATCAGTATGGATTGGGTTGGTATATTGGAAAGGTTTAAATCGAGAATAATTGATGTGTCAATGTGGTACAAATTTTTTAAAACTGAATTGGATGTACTATTAGTTCAAAGTCGTTAATCTAGAATATAATACAAGTTGTTAAAACAGCTTGTTATTCGAGTTGATAAAAAATGCTGATCTGGATCTTGTTGTAACAACCTTGCTATTTATTATGATAATGGTCTATGCTTGTATTAACCTAAACTCATTTTGATCTTATATATACAATTGATGCAACACATGTGCAGAACAATCTTTAATCTTGAAATTAGAGAGAGAAAATGTTATTGCTGAATATAAATAGTTTTTAGATAGAAAAAGATTTCTTTATGAGGAAAAGTGCTTAAAGAATTGAGTAATTTTATACTTTATGTATTCTTAAAGAGAATCTAAAATGCACTAAGAAAAACACTAAGAGTTGTGTGAAATCCCTTTGTAAGTTTATACTCTATTTTGAGAAGTTTTATAACATTGTGTATGTGCGTGTAGTTGCGTCATTTGCGGTCTTTATAATTCTTTGTAAGTGTTCCATCTTTAAAACATATATGTTTCTCCATGGATATTGGATTGCTCCATAATCCGGACCATGTAAATCATGTGTTTCTAATTTTATTTTTGCTCTATTTGTCATAGTTGCACATATTAGTTGCATAAGCTTGAAGCCAAAGAAGAATAATGTGTTTTGTATTTTTGGTTTTTCACTACATTGGACTTCTTCTAATGTATAGGTTAATTATGTTGGATAGAGTGTTTTTCTTACATAATTTTATGTATATATGTTTTAATATCCAACTATCTATAATCATATGTAAGAATTTTTTTAATGTTCACAAACTAACCTCAAAAACCTATATGTATCATTACTTTAATTATAGGAATTGTCATCATGAAGTTTCTCTCGATGTGCTCTATATTGATTTGACCACTTTGTAATCTATATTTAATAGACATGAAGGTGATATATGTATGATTGGACTTATTCGAGCTCGTGATATTGTTTACATATTAAACTTAGAATTTTTGTAGCAATATAGCGTTAGGGTTTTGTTTTTATCCTTTTATCATGACAAAATTATATCAATGAGCCACATAAATATGAGTTGAAATACCCAATTATCTCCATATTATTCTACTTTCTATATATGCCAATATATGTACTTTTTCTCGTTGCAAATATCGGAGAACCATCATCACTAATTTCAAACGGTCAATCCCTGGATTACTTACTACCTTCTTAATAACCTGATAACAATGAAAATGTATGATCTTGTATAAATTTAACCATACATCAAACTCTCAACTATCAAAATGTATGAGATTTTTTTTTCTAATATCAAAATTTATCTTTGGCCATTAACACAAACTTAATTTGTCTATTTCTTCAATATGGATAGTCAAGTTCTTGTTATTAGAAATTATGTTACGTTGTAACATTTGTTCTATATGTGCATTTTGTGACAATCCTAAGTGATTCCATGGGAACGATCCCGATGAATTCAGATTCTTAATACAAAATTTGCATCACCCGTATCTTTCATATTAAATTTATGAGGTATAAAATCTTTGTAGTATGTAAAAACCCTTTATCGTTTGTGATGAACAATATGTCATCCATATTGTCAAGCTCTAAAATTATAATATTTTTTTCATATCTTATATGACTATGTTCAATACCTCAATCTAACCTATATGTAACCTCCGACTGACACCCGCATCATGGATAAACAATAATTGAGTGTTTGGCACATAACTTGAAAAAAAAACAATTTAGTTAAGAATTGACCAAACATAATCAATGAGTTAAAAATATTTAAAAAGTTAATTTAGAAAAAGAAAATTCAATATATGTGAATTTCTAACTAACTAATCAACTAATCATGGAGACTAATTGATTAGATCATGCTAATCTTAATAACATAAATATAATATATAAAACAACAAAACAAAACTTATCTAGATCTTTAATTTCCAAAAATACTAATGATATTCTAAAAGGGTTATACTCCATGATATCTCTACGTAACATTAGTATTCTATTCCTAACTAAAGCTATAAACTCAATTTATAAATATATTATAAGTTTAAAACCCTAGTCGATCAAGCAAAGATATTTGAGATGTTCTCAATTTTTAAATCCTAGTTCTTTAAAATAAAATAAACGTGTTATATTTCTAATTTTAAAATCTATGATATTTTTAATTATAAAATTAGAATCCTTCAAATTAAAGGATTTAGGATATTCTAAAAAATCTAAATATTTTTCTACACTCTTTTTATATTTTTTTTCTCAAGTTATTATTTCTCATTTAAATTTATTTTTATTTTGATATGTTTAATAGATCCTAAATTCTTATCAAATTTAATATCAACAATTGTTAAAACGTTTCATTTATTTATACACCAAACTAGATAATAAATTAATATACAAATATACATAAATTGATGATAAATAGTCATCGATCAGTATCAATTTTTTGGTTTGCGTGGGATGAGTCGTAATTTTAAAATATATTATCTACTAGATTCAGGTCAAGTTACAGTTTTAAAAACTTTTGGCGAATAACAAACCAACTAAAACTACCAAATTCTCATTATTTTAATAGCAAATATTTTTGACATGTTATTCTTGTTAAATCTAAAAATTTAAATAGGTAAATTTGTCAACAATTTTTTAGTTTTGTTTTTAAATTTAAAAGTCTGTATGAGATTTTATTTTGTTTTGTATGCGCGGGAATTTATTTATGGATCCCATACCCCATAAATAGATGCCTAAACCTGGTGGATTTTGTGATAAACATATACTCCTATCCAATAAATTCAGATATGAGTTTAAAAACAATATTCACCTGATAAATTATGAGTTTAACTATTCTAGCCCTCATTTTATCCATCACCTCTCGAATATATCTAAAATTAATTTTAATAATTTTAAGTATTAATAAAATTAATTTTGATACATTAAGTTATAACAAATAAAGTAACACGAGTAAAATTTTTGTTTTCATAATAAGCTTTCATCCATACATTATGCAATGACAATTTATAGTCTGTTGTTCATTATGAAAAAATGATATGAATATTTACTATAGAAAAACGAAAAATCATGAGATCAATATAGTTAGAAATTATATGATTAAAGTTTGACTCATTGTTTGTTAGGTGCGACCGAAGTCTCACATCGGTTAAACATGAGAATAATCAATAATATAAGAATATACCTTAACTAGTATGAGGTCTTTTGAAAGTGGACCAAAAGAAAATTCGTGCAGGTCTTCATGCTTAAAACGGAAAATATCATACTAGTGTTGAGATTGATTGTTCATACTTATATACAGAAGCGGAATATGTGGTACTTCAGTTTCAAACAATACACGGTGTGGGCATATGTCGAACATAATATGCTCTGTAGATCAATGGTATGACCTAGTTTGGAGTACATGTGGCTCATCAAGCGGTTTGACTTTATTGAAGTGGCGCTAAGAAGCAAAGAAGTATGGTCTGATAGGAGTGTGAGTAAATAGATTCGTTGTAAAGCTTTATGGTTGATGTAGTGAATCCCTTACCACACCCTGATTAGAGTGAACAGATGTAAGTCAAAGAGAAAAGACTAATGTGGTACCTTACCACACCCTGATTACAAATTATATTATATTAATCAACGAGTGTAATAAATTCATAATCATAAAATAGGAAATGTCGTCCACACGAGATCTAAATTAATGAGAAACTTAATTAAATATAAATCTCAATTAATACAAAATCTAATTAATAGGAAATCCAATTAATATATGAAGACTAATTAAATGAGATGCTCAATTAAATAAGAAACGACGACAAATAGAATATGCCCAATTCAATCAAGAAGTTAAGCACAACAACATATAAAGTTTCATCCTATATAGCATTCAACAGATATTTTTATATACGAGTATAGAGAACATGCATTCAGCTTCAGTCTCTACATATTCGACCAAATTTTTTGCTTAATATAAAATAACAAGTATGTTTTCAAACAAGATTTCTCTTAGATTCGACCAAACGTCTTTGCACCTAAATCTTGACCACAACTCTATCTTGAGATAGTCTAATTGTTCCTGCTTATATTTGTCTTTTGTCGATCCGTATTTGGCTCATGTACTCATTTGGAAGTACCTCTCTTGTCGAGTTACTTCTCGCCTGCATCCACTAATTCTCCACATAGGCTTATAATTGTAAGAAAATATAAAAAACAAAGACGAATATGATTTTATTATTATTTAGAAAGATATGTATAACAGGTAGAAAGGTCTCTATATATACATTGAGACACTAATTGGTAAATAAGAGAAAAATGATGTGGGATACGAGGATAATATAAAAAGACTATATATGCTAAAATTCACTATCAAACTCATGATGACTTAGTGAGAAGCATCAAGATTTTGTTAAGAAAAAAAAACTATGCCGGTCTTGGCGAAGAAATCCATAAATTTCTTCAATCTTCAAATAATTTTCAAACGACATTCTTCCACCACTTTCTAAACGGCCTTCAAACATCATATTCTTCATATTTTACAAACAGTTTCTCTGCACGCATTTTCTTCTTCACATTTCTCCAACCATATCTCTAATCCCAATCTAAAATCTAAAACATCCAATCTCAAATCTTCATTTCGAAATTCCCAATTCCATCTCTCAATCTCAAAATGTAATCCAAATCTCAAATCGTAAATCTCAATCACCAAATTCCAAACTTCAAACAAAATCCAAATACCAAACGAGTTCTAAATGATAAATATATAAACGAAATTCAAACAACAAACATCAATCCAAAAAAACGTCAGACAGAAGTCAAACGTCAAACAAAATCTTAACACTAAAATGAAATCTAAACAACAACATTGGTCTAAGAAAACGTCAGACAAAATCTAAACGTCAAACAAAATCCAAACACTAAAACGCAATCCAAATGAAAACATCGATCTAAGCAAACATCAAACAAAATCTAAACGTCAAATAAAATCTAAACACTAAAACGAAATCGAAACGACAAACATCAATCTAAGTAAACATCAGAAAAAATCCACACGTCAAACAAATTCCAATTTGAAATCGCAGATACTAATACCAAACTAAAATCCAAATACAAATCGAAATCCTAACTCGAAAAATCAAATCCAAATTCAAAATCAAATCATTTTAAATCTAAAATTAGAATCACACTAAGCCCAAATTCAAAATCTCAGTCAAAATCACAATCGAAATCCTAATAAAATACCAAAATGATATCGAAATCCCAATCAATTCCAAATAAAAAAATTATAACCAAATCAAATCATATCCAAACTTAAATCCAAATCGAGTCCAAATTTAAACTCAAATCAAAAATTATTTTTTTCTATCAAGTCAAACTTGTTTTACCAATAAAAATACTACACTGTTCTAGCAGTAATTTCTCTCAACCCGTAGCAGTAAATCACAATCTAGACAGACTAGTTGAAGGATTATATGTCTCGAAGGCATTGTCCAGAATTCAGGAAAAAAAATCGATACTGGTTTCCTCCTGATCGGTTCTATTGATTGTGGCTACATATAACATATGCAGAAACAAAAAAAATCTTGTTTTATTACAACCAAGAAAGTTTAATATAAATATATTTTTTTATTCTGGCGGACAGCTAAAGAAACTACTCGCCGACACAAAGAAAGACACGAAAACTTAAACTCAAGATCTAACCTACACTCTGACACCATGTAGCAAACGATAAACAATGAAAAATGACTAGGGTTTTTATTATTATTTAGAAAGATATGTATAATAGGTCGAAATGTATCTATATATAGATAAATACACCAATAGTAAATAAGAGAATAACGACATGGGATACAAACATAATATAGAAAAAAGTTATATATGTTAATAATAATAACTACAACATCTGTTACATCCAATATTTTACTCTTTAGAGATCATCTCACATGTATTCAAGACTTGCAAAAGTTTCATGTAATTCGTGAACTTTGAAATCAGAAATAGTAATATAAGGATTACTTATCTATCAATCTTCCCCGTATTTACCTACTCTCTCTCCACTATACCTCATATGAAGTCCGATTAAATATCTATGTGTGTGTTTTTTTGCTCATGGAGCTTTAGATTCTTCATTAAATGAAGAGCACTAGTGTTATCGCTTAATAGAACCCGATCTTGCTCCACACAGGTGAGTTCACTCAATAATACTTTCAGCCATATAGTTTCCTTTATAGATTCTATAGTAGCCATATATTTGGATTTTGTAGATGAAAAAAATAATAAAATTTTGTATACGAGACTTCCAGGTAACCACTCATCCAAAAACTTTAAACATATAACCCGAAGTAGCTTTATTTATGTCAAATATCTCCTATATAATCGGAGTCTACATACCCTCATAATATTATATCGGTCATATACTTCTGATTATAACATAAACCTACACTAGTTGGGCTCTTCAAGTACCTCATGAGACACTATAATGCATACCAATACGGCTTCTTCAGATTAAATACGAATCTGCTCAAAAAATTTACGGTGTACGAAATATCAGATCATGCAAATCAGACCATACATAATCTTACCAATAACATTAGCATAACGTATCTCTAGCATATACTTCTTATCTTCAACTTTGGTTGGTACTTGAGAGGCACTAAGTTTGAATTGGGCACCAATAGGAGTTCCAACCACTTTGGCTTCGGGCATAGAGAACATCCTTTAAGATATTTCCTATACATTCTTGTTGGGATAAGAATAAATACTAATTCATTTTGTTTCTCCTGATATCAACATAAGGTATCCTCTTAGCCCTCACATATCCTTTATCTTAAACTCTCCATTTAGTTGATTCTTCATTATTTTAATCCATTACCTATCTCTTAAAACTATGAGTATGTCATCTACATAATAAAAAATTTCTTTTTATTTATGTTTTCGCTTTCTTATAGATGTAATTTTTCATAAAATCTACTAACATACTTGATAGATCTCTTACAATAATTAAATATTCTATTCCATTATCTCGACGACTGCTTTAGCCAATATTTGGCCTCAAAACAAAAAAATACAAAAAGGTGCTCATAGCGAGAGGCCCGTAGGACAAGCGAATTAGTGCAAAGAAACCAAATCCATCGCCATACCCTACAAACAACAATTGCAACCAATCTGAAAGGGAGGGTGACTACAAACAACACAAAAAACAAATCTAAATTAGAAGAAGATAAAGGTTACATATGTCAGACAACCTTGGTGCCAAGGAACCTCAATTTAAGGGAAATGAGCATATGATGTGATATCGTAGAGTCAAAGACATGAGGAGATGAGCCAAAATTCTAGCATTAACAACCGCAACAAAATAAGAACGCCAAATGTGGCGTTTACGAGAGGAAGGCCAATTTGATGCCTCGTTAATCCAAGAAGACCAATAAGTTGATTTTTTTTATAACGGAAGCTTGGAACTGACAAAGTCTCAAATGCTCTAGATGTAGTTGCGGTCAAAGAGGATATTATTGATACTTTCAGGATCAAAGTTGCATAAGACAGTATTTGGGGAAAAATTAATCCTCTAACTCTGAAGTTTCTCACAGATGAACAATTTTCTCGAGATAGCAAGCTAAAGGATGAAGCAGCAGCGAAGAATATTAAATTTTTGCCAAACTAACCTCGCCCACCCGATATGGGGATGAGCATAAGAAGAACATTATAGGTGTCCTTATTAATGAATTTAGTAATTTCTCTCTTAACAATCCAATGATGAACATCGTTGTGGAGGATATTAAAAAGAATGAAAGAGATGATGAGGTTGTTGATCCTCCAAAAACACTATGATTTCTAACCCTAACACATGAACTTGCTAGTTTCAAAACTCATTCCTTTGAAGTTTTTTCGACATAAAATCAAATTCAAATTTTTATTTCTAAATCGAAATCCTGAATTTTAATTTTATTTTCTAACCATATTAATTTCTAAAATCACTTTTATTTGTTAATAAAATTAATAAAATTTCTTTTACGGAATTGACCATTTTAGTAAGGGCTTTAACCAAACCGGATATTTTAATTAAAACTCTATTATATGATCAAAAGTCTTGAAATCTATTGGGACCCCTTAATTAATCATGAATAGAATCTTAATCTTACTTAATACTAGTTGACCAAATATCATTAGTGTGGAGGTGGATACTACCCACCACTAGAGAGAATGAAATTATGATAATTAGCTATTAAGTAGCATAATTAACCGTCTTAATATTATTATAATGATAATGCTAATAATACATTGCTTCTAGCATTTAAGTGGTCAATTCACTCCTCACTAATATATAATAAAAGGAATCAATTTCAAATTAGTTTAACTTCTTTCCTAAAGTTACTATATATATATTTATTTTTTATATATTTGGTTTCTAAACCACAATGGATTCAAACTCAGGTTCGCATCATAATTCCATACAAGATTTGTATTATAGCGATTTAAATATATAATAGTTTCAACCATACATCATAATAATCTTCGTTACTTGATACTTTTATATAGTCCACAATTAATGTTATTCTACCACTTCCGCTACTTTTTAAAATATGCTTAAATATATTTTGTAACATCTGGCGGCTTTTTAAAATTAAAAGGACATATACCTCATGTCTTAAACTTATTTATTCAGCTGTTTTTTTAGTTGTTTTGCTTTTAAAAAATGTATATATTATTCATTTGAATATTGTATAAGTTTTTAAATATATTCAGGAGGGATAATAACGGTAACAATCATACAAAAATCACCTCTAGAATGAAATTTATTTCTATTTTTTTGGTTTTTTTCAGAAATTTTCTTAAATCATTTATATATATACCATACCTGCAAATTAAGTTAACATATAAACTTCTAAATCACACGATATTTTACAGAATCACTCTGATCTATACTTAACACTTCTTTCTATTGGTGATTAAAAAAATTAATTTTAATGTATATTTTTAACTATATAATTTTTTATAAATAATAAAAACATATAAAAATATATTTTAAATTAACTATTGTATTTATTATTTATTATTATACTTTTTCAATATAACAACAAAAATGTCTCTTATTAAATCTATTACGAATAAAAAAATTGGTTTTTCAACAAAAACAATAACTAATTATATTACTAATATTCAAAATTTTGTTAATTAATATGAAAACACAAGACATGCATGATTAAGTTTTTTTACAATCACATCATATTTGAACCATGATATTCATTATACTTTATCCAATCACTTCATTTTTACATTCCTATAAAAAAAATTATATGTATAAAATAAAACATTTTTTGTTTCAGTTTTTATTTTAACATAAAAATAATTAAACTGGTTCGAAATATTTGATAAGTCGTAATTTTGACCAAATTATTTTATGAGACCAAATCAGTAACCGCACCCACATAGACATCTTTACCATTATGTTTATTATGGGATTAACTTAGCTCTATTATCGCAATATGTTTTATCCGTTCAAGAATGTTTTTGAGAGAAATTTATACACTCATATGAATCATATTGTTAATTATTCAAATTTATTCATCTACTCTGTAATCACCATCATTATATCATCTTATATAAAATTTGGTTATATAAATATGTTGAAAAACTTTTGGATAATAACTTGCAGTTATCCATTATAATTGAGATGTCTAGATATTTACTGTGGATTGTCATCATTAGTAAAGTTTAGTTCTAAGATTTTTAATCTCATCTTTCTAGATGTATAGTTTATTATTTTTGGAGAAAATGATTAAGTAAACAAATCTATCAAGTTCTCACTAGAAAATATGTACGAGACCAATATGATATTCATAATCAATTATCTAACGTATTCATGTTTAAAATTTATATGTCTACATTTCAAATTATAAATGTCATTAAAGTATCTATCTATAATTCTTTTGACTATCGCAATATATTATCTTTAGAAGTGAATCACGTTTCTAATAATATGTCTTTTAACTATTTACCATTTTTCTCGTAACCACCAGTGATATGAACTCAAAATTTATTGTAAATTTGATATCCATGCCTAATTTTTTGAACTCCAAACAAAGTAACACTTGTAAATGTAAACACTCATTCCTAAGTTGATTTGTTATCGGGTAGACTGGTGATCTAACTTGTATTTGTGTATCCCTGAAGTAGTTCTAAGAAATTTTAATATTGAAGACACATGTCTTTTATCCTTTCTAGTATCCATGAACCCTCCCAATAGTGATCCAATATTTCATAATTATATTCGAGAAAGTTGACTTAATTTATTAATCACGTAGGAAATGCAATACCTATTACATAAAACTACATACATGAGGTTTCTTATAATACTACTATATTACAACTAGACCACCATTCGTTCAATATTCTTTCCAAGTTTTCAATTATAATCTAATGGTATATTTTCTTAATTAAATTTTAGATGATTAAATTTATTAGTACTTATTTTATCCATGTGGTATCTTATTTATTCTAAAAGTTTGGATATTTTCTCATTTTGACTCCTACACAACTCACATGGTTTCTCTTTCGCCAAGTTTGTTTCTTGTAAAATATGTTTCTTGTATTCGGTAGTGGTCTGGGTACCAGTATCACTACATAATTTAAACTCAAAATATTCCATATTTATAGATTAAAAAAACAATGATATACTCTAAGTCTAACAGCCTATAAGAGTGGATATTTATTATATATTCAATAAAAGTGCATTATATGGCTTTTGAATCAATTTTTATTCTTCTTAGATGTGTGCTCTTACAAAATGAAATACATATACTTGTAAGTAACCAATATTTGATCTTTTTTCGTAACTCATTTAGAAAATATTTTAGTTTTCCTTAAAGAACACAATTAATGATATGACATGTCATTATCAAACTACACATTTCAATTAAGGTTTTATTACCTTTCTCAATAAATCTATTTATTGCGGCGTAAATGGCACAAAAAATTGATAAATTATATCGTGCTTTTTTTGTAAAAATAAAAAACACATTTAATAAGTAATTTCCACCTATATTATTATGTTATACTTTAATCCTAGTTTTTATATGATTATTAACTTCCACTTTGAATATCTTAAACATATTAAGGATTGTATCTTTGACGTAAGTGTATTTGAAGGGATCATCTATGAAAGTTACTAATTATTTTTTACCCCACGAGTTAGAACACCATTTAGATGGCATAGATTTGTGTCTATTGAGTCTAACATTTTCGTTTATCATTAAACATTCTTATTGTTATACAGATTGTTAATTATTTAGATTTTGCATATTTTATATTTATCATACAAGCCCAATTCACAATGTAGAAATTTAATTTTTATTATCTAAATTTTACTTTTCCCTATATTCATGAGTTTATCATGTCATAAAATCTAAATATTTTGCAATTATAGGTAAATAAATGTACCTCGTTTTGACCAATACATAATTTCACCATTCAATCACAAAGACACAATTTCACCATCCAATCGCAAAATAACATTTCCTGACCAAAGTTTTTGACCAAAATATATTTGACAAACTCATACAAAAAATAATTAGCAATTTTAGCCAAAACAATCATGACATGAAAGGTTTTTATTCATGTTTGGAATATAGATAAATTTAGTACAAACGATAACTTTATCTTTTATAAAAACCAATTCAAGATTACCACGTCTTTTAAATTCGACTAATTGGTGTCAGGCATATACATATATCATACACTCTTATTTTATTCAATTGATTTTGTTATAGTTTTATCATGATTAACATATAATATCAAAAGTCTCGTTCCACCAACCAGGTATCTATTTTCAGTATCATTTACTTTAATCAACATTAATGCAAGTTCTATTCTCATAATTTGCATTCTCATTATTTTATTGAAGATTGTAACTTCTTGTAAAAGATCTTAATTTTCTAAAAAATAACAATTAATTTTACTCCTCTTGAAACTTATCTTGGTTTTTGTTAACTTTATTTTGTGGAACTTTATATTTTTTCTATTAGGTTAAACCTCGATAATACTCTTCGAATTTTGGATCTTGGATTCCTATTCTACCTTTTACATACATAATTATTCTTTAACCATTTTTGTTTTAATTGATCCGCATTATCTTGAGTACTCTGTATAAAAAAAATTAACTTGTATTGCTATCTTATGAAATTAATATTGTTAAAACGACCTAACCAAACTAGGTATTATAATATAAACTTGATTTTATCATTATCATTTTAGTAAACATATGTAAACCATAATCATTTTTAACAAATGATCGTTAGTTCTTTGTTGTCACATCATGTTTGGATCTACTCTTTTAGCAATCAAATCTGATGTCAAATACTTCTTACTTTATTTGCAAAAATCAATACCACAAGTATGATGTTGATCATACTTTTTAATTTTCATGAAGCTAGTTGATGTATCAATTGATGCATAAAGTCTTCATTGACATTCAATTGAGAGTTTATTCTCGTCGTAAGTGATGAGTTCGAAGATTTCAGTCGTTTTGCCATGATTAAATCCAAAGGGCAATTCAGACTAAATGACCACACTAAAAATCCGAACATGAAAAATGTACTAATTATTGACTAAGCTAGTTGTTAATCAACTTAAAACTATATTACTAATGGGTCCTTAAACTCGACCCGGTTTCACAACCCGACCCAATAAGTCCATGGATCAGTACTTAAGTATAAATACCCCAACTAATTTCATTAATGATGGTGATCGGAATTTATTACTAGTATGCAGTTTAATTATATCTCTACTCTTCACAGTAAACACAAAACACCACAAAATTACCAGAATACTTTTTAAACATTTTACCAGATTACCCTTAGGCAGAAGTAAACCACACCAAATTGGTGACCACGGTGGGAGGCGACAATGCCTGAATTTTACATTCAAAACTAGCAAGTAAAACAGTTCGGATGGATCCGAATTAGCAGAACGCTCAACCCCAGAGGTGGAAAGTGCAAGGGAGAATGAGGAGTATACCATCGAGGAGCGAGACAAGTTGATGACTAAAATAGAGGCGTTGAGAGCAATAAAACAAGCAAAAACAGATATCAAGAAGAAATCTCGAGCGTCAGTACTTTACCACACTGACGATCCTGGAGAAAATGAGCAGTCTTTGAAGACTCACCTGAGCTCAAAAAAGACGCACCGATCTAAGCCTGTTAAGAGGTCTACATCTGAGTCCTCCAACAGTTCTTCAAATGAGGCAGAGCTTGAAGAATCCCTAGCTTTGAGCAATGATGAAGGTAGATCTATAAAAAATATGAGGTTAATTAAGAAGCACTCGAGGAAAAGGGACAGACATGGTAGGCTCAAAAGGCGCCAGGGTAAGGGGTCATCTCATAAGCATGTTGACCAGTTGCTGATTGATCTTTTTACCTTTAAGTACGAACCAGGTATTTTTGCAACTCCTAATGAAGATACAGTTTTCAGTCGTAACAAGAATTGGAGGCAATCACCTTTATCTGCAGAAAAACTCTCCGGACATCTTCCTAAAAGATTTGATAGCTCCAAGATGGAGAAATACGATGGGAGTCGAGATCCAGACAACCGTCTGAAATAATTCAAAAATTTCATGATTAATTTTAACAACGATTATAAGCTTTTGTGTAGAGCTTTCTCCCAAACTTTCAGAGGGAGTTTTCATAAATGGTATAGCAGTATACCTCAGGGGTGTATTAGAAATTTTCATAGATTTTGGGTTGCCTTCTGGAGGCAATTTCTTGGAAGTAAAGAACTAAAGGGTAATGGGGGTACCATTATCTATTGTGCTTAAGAACCAAATGAGTCCTTGAAAGATTTGATGTAGACTCTGATTATCTGGATCTAGATCCAGATCAAAATAAGGTAGGGTTGATAACAGAGAACTCTAAGACAGTCTCTGGACTGATCAGCTTTTTCGAATCGTTGACCATTATTGGAGGAGATACTATGATTGCACCTACCACTTCATTAAGAAAGAGGCATGTCCACATTTTAGCCATCCAGTTAGAAGGTGGAATGTCTTCACATCAGTGTCAATCCTCATTTCTATTCATAGTCTTTGATGAAGACGACCTGAGGGACATTGCAGGACCTCATGAGGAGGCAGTGGCCATAGGGGATTCTATATGGGGAAATGATATACGTTGAATTCTGATTGATACGAGCAATTCGGCAAACATCCTATTTTTAAGCTCCTATAAGAAAATGAGGAATCCAGCAGTTATTCAACGTTCTAACAGAACCATTGTAGGTTTCACAGAGAGTACTTCAGTGTAATTGGGGAGTTTGAAGAGGAAGTGTTGTTGGGCAAGGGGCCCTTTAAAACAATGGTGAGAGTGTTGTTTGTTGTGGTGGATTGCCCAACACCGTACAATGCAATATTTGGGAGGTCTTGGCTCTCTAGAATGCATGTTGTGGCCTCTACCGTCCACCAATGCTTGAAATATGTTGTCCAGGAACAAGTAAGTGTTTTCCGGAGCAGTCAAAAGATAGTCAAATAATGCTATGCAATAGCCTTTGTCCCTAAAACTCTAGGGGCATTCAGAATAAACAAAGATTAGCAGCTACTAGAGCCTTCTACTTGAGGAGAATGAAATCGATGATCTTAGGGAGGCTCCCAGTGTTATAATATCGATTGAGGAGGTTGAAACTCACTCCTTTGCAGATGGCAAGAGTGTTACAGTTGGTTCCAAACAAGCACATGAATTGAAGCATCGGTTGTTATCCTTTTTAATAAACAATCAACATGTGTTTGCATGGTGCAACAGTGAAGTCACCGGAGTACCAGCAGATGTTATTTCACACAAGTTGTCCATCCGGAGTGATGTTCCACCAGTTGTACAAAAGAAGAGACGTTTTTCCAAGGAAAAAGAAGATGTGATTGTTCAAGAAGTTGACATATTAACCAAGATGGGTCATATTAAAAAATCTTGGTACCCTTTGTGGACTGCCAACCTTGTGTTGGTCAAGAAAAAGAATGGCAAATGGCGTATGTGTATTTATTTCACTGACGTCAATAGGGCATGCCCTAAGGATATTTATCTCGTTTCTCTAATAGATCAGTTTGTGGATTTTACATCTGGAAACAAACTCATATCCTTTATGGATGCCTTCTCAGGGTACAACCAAATACAAGTCGATCTGAATGATCAATATCACACTACTTTCATCACACAGAGAGGTCTTTATTGTTACAAGGTGGTGCCCTTCGGGTTGAAGAATGATGGGGCTACTTATCAGAGGTTGGTGAATAAAGCTTTTGCAAATCAGATTGGCAGGGACATGGAAGTGTACATAGATGATATGATGGTTAAAAGCTTAAAGGAAGATTTACACATATTTGACCTTCAAGAGACTCTTTCAAATTTAGTAGTTGTGGTCTTAAAGTTAAACCCTGAGAAATGTGTGTTTGGGGTCCGATTTGGAAAATATTTGGGCTACGTAATAAGTGAAAATAGAATCTAACCTGATCTGGATCAGCTTAATGCCTTATTAGAAATGAACCCTCCTCGGAATGTTAAAAAAGTCCAAAGGCTCACAAGAAGTTTGGCTGCATTAAATAAATTTATTTCAAGGTCCTCGGACAAGTGTGCTTTATTTTTCTAAGTATTGAAGAATTCTAAAGACTTCAATTGGTCCCCACAGTGTGACCAGACTTTTATTGAAATAAAGAAACATGTTTCCTCACACAAAACTCTTTTCAAACTTGTTCGGGGAGAAAGGCTTTATGTGTATTTGGCTGTATCAAATATGCTATAAGTGTTGTGCTAGTAAAGGAAGTGGACAATTACCCTCGTCCCGTATACTACATTAGTAAGAGTCTACTGGATGCTGAGAGAAGATACTTTAGGTTGGAAAATTTAGAATTGGCCTTAATAATTGCAGCAAGAAAAATGAGACCTTACTTCCACGCTCCTTACATTGTTGTCCGAACCTCTTTCCCTTTGAAAAATGTTCTTCAAAAAGCTGATGTATCAAGCAGAGTGACCAAGTGGTCGGTGGAATTGGGTGATTACGATATTGGCTTTGCCCCTCGAACAACAATTAAAGCCCAATCAGTGGCGGAATTCTTGGTAGAGTTTCATGTTAGCAGATCCTCCAGACAAGAGTCAGGAAATTGTTTTAAAAAGGAATGGGTAGTTCGAACTGATGTTGGATCAAGTATTATGGGTTGTGGAGCTGGAATTTTCTTAACCTTCCCATATGTTGATAAAATGTATGAAATAGTCATTGCCGGTCTTAAGCTAGCTCTCCTAAGTGGGGCTAAGAGAGTCTGATTAATAAGTGATTCTCAATTACTTATCTACCATGCTCAAGGGCAGTCTGAAGCCTAGAAAGAACAGTTGGTCAAGTATTTGCTCATGTTGAAACAAGTGGCAGCCAACTTTAAAAATATTTGCAATGAGCATATTCTCAGATCGGAAAACACTTTGGCTGACTCCTTGGCAGCTATAGCCTATTCTGAATCTTATGCATGGATTCTTTTATAAGAATATCCATCTATACAGATATATCAGAAGAAAGAAGATGAAGAAAACATGAACATACCTGCTATTCAACCTAAAGATTCGAGATACGCTCTCCTCCAATACATTTCCGATGGAATATTTCCTTCGGATAAAGTTGTGGCGAAAAAGATTAAGTACAAGGCTCGTGGTTTCTTGATTATAAGAGAGTTTCTTTACAAAAAAATCTTTCAGCATGCCTCTCTTGTGTTGTTTAGGGTTTGAAGAATCCAAGGTCGTATTATCCAAATTACATTATGGGGAAGGTTCAGCATATTGTGGCTATATGGCAATGACCCGAATAGTTTTGTTAGCCGGATACTACTGGCCAACCATAATGGCAGATGCTAAAGAAATGGTGAAGAAATGTGATCCATGTAAAAAATATAGGAATAAAATTCATGTGCCAGCAGTACCTATGGAGTCTATTTCTGAACCAATACATTTTGCCAGATGGGGGATAGATTTAGTTGGGCCTTTTCCTATGGCATCTGTAGGGTTTAGAACTATTATAGTCGTCATCGAGTATTTCTCTAAGTGGATAGAGGCAGCTCATTTGGCTGGAACCACTTTGAAGGCTGTAATAAAATTTATCCTATCCAATATATGGTGTAGGTTTGGGATTCCTCAGAAGATTATTACGGAAAAAGTTGGTATTGATTTTTTGAGTTTTAGCTCTTCCAAATGTTTTTTTGCAAGACCTAAAAGGGGCTGCTGATGAGTTTGGAGATTTCAGTCGTTGTACCATGATTAAATCTGAAGGGCAATTCAGACTAAACCACCACACTTAAATCCGAACACGACAAATGTACTAATTATTGACTAAGCTAGTTATTAATCAACTTAAATCAATTTCACTAATGGGTACTTAAACTCGACCCGGTTTTACAACCCGACCCAATAAGTCTATGGATCAGTAATTATGTATAAATACCTTAACTACTTTCATTAATGAGGGTGATGAGAATTTATTACTAGTAGAGAGCTTAATTATCTCTCCACTCTTCACACTAAACACAAAACACCACAAAATTACCAAAACACTTCTTAAACAATTTACCAGATTATACTCAGACAGAAATAAACCACACTAGTAAGTAGTTTTTTTTATCTTAAGTACTCTCCGTCCCAAAATATATGTCGTTTTAGACAACAAAATTTGTCCCAAAATATGTATCGTTTTCTCATGCCAATAAAGTAAATGTCATCACTTTCCATCTTTAACCTTCTTCTAATTAATTATTATAGTCTTATTTTAATTGAATAAGAGAGAGAAAAGGGTAATGTAGTATTTATTACTATATTTTACATTGAAGTTTGTGTTTCTTGATTATTGTGCAAGAGCCTTAAGCATCATCTATTGTGTGGCACATAAAGTATTTAAAATAAAATTATTCTCTAAAGCATTACAATATAAAACTAATATTGAAGTTGTAGTACAACCCCTTTCATAACCTCTAATTCCGCCAACCCAACCAATAATAGCAAGTTTTTTTCTTATGAGCAAATAAAGTAATACCATAAATATTTTCTTACTAAATAAAAAATCATTTGAAGATTTAAATAAACTAACAACTTCTCTAAGATTTTCTCAATCAACCATATCCACATTAATATGGATAGTAACTGTGGAAAACCTAAAGTATTAAAAATTGATAGCATAGCCGCAAAATCATCATCAATACTTAATAAATAGTTCTTCAGTTCACCGCAACAATAACTTAACTTAAGATTATCATTAACCACGTTCTCCAATTTGGTCAAAACAAAATTTAGCATACCTTCAAAATCTCTAAACTGACCAAAAGGACGAATTGCAGTTTGATATAGTTTAAAAGTTTAGATCTAGACGTTTGAGTATTTACATTTCTAATTAAAAAAATAATAAGTAAATCGTATTTCACAGTTCAATGTATAAGTGATCCACACTTCACATTTTTATGTAAACGTGATTCACACTTTGCATTTAAGCTACTTGATGTTTCACATTTCACAATCTACGTATAGTACATGGTTCGTACTTCACATTTACCATATCCCAGAGTTCGCATTTAGCATCTACATATATTCAAAGGTTCACAATTTGATTTATGTTACACTTCAACTTCGCATTACGATACTCATTCATCGTCTTTTTCGCAGTCTAAAGATTTAAAAACACCGAGCAAATTTTTATCACACTTTCTTAATTTTTAAAACTCCATTAAACCAAAAAAAACATTTATAACTCAGGTTTTATATATTATTTAGAAAAAAACCTTACATTAAATAATCCCAATCTTAAAAATAAAAGACAATAAATTAATAAAACTAATATAAAACTGAAACTAACATAAAACTAAATCAAAATTTCTCAATAAAAACTAAATCTAAATATCTGAAAGTATTTTACCATTAATATGTTATATCTAGAAAGTTTCTTGTATATAAAACTAATATTTAGAACAAAATGAGGAGAAAAAATATTATTTTTTATCTAAAAGTTTCTTAATATAAAACTAATATGTTGATTTTGAATACCTACTAATATTTTTGAACCATTTATATATATATATATATATATATATTTAAATTGTTAGATTACTCTTTTCTTATTAACCTACATTTTTTAGCCAGTCTAAAATTAAATTAAAATTAAAATATTCATGAATAAAAAAATAATATTAAGAATGATTTTAACTCCACGAGCACTTCGCCGTCTGAAGCTTTATTATTTTTTCACATGATCAAATCTCATATGATTTTCTCTATTTTGATTATGATCGATATAACCTTTTACGTGACTAAATAGTGTTTGTGGAAAGATGGGATAGATTGCAATGGAACGAATGGCTGTTAATCTGTGTTTTAATTTTATGGAATGGACTGTTAATTTTGTGAGAAGTCGGACTCCAAATCGGAGTCTATGATTCGACTCGGTTGGAGAAGCTGGTCCTACAAGTTTACGTCACGTAGATACTCTTATCGAGTAAACTCTTGTTAGGGGACCCACCCGTATCTGTTGAGGTAAGTTGGGGGATGGGTTTGTGGGGGCGGACAGCTTTTACTATATATCTCATTCAATGGATAATTTTATGGTGTCCACATTTTCATTTTCAGAAATGGACCATATTTGTAATTTTATAAGTTCTATTATCCTCTTAGCCAATAATATTTTCCAATCAGTTTGTATTTGTATCTGGAAAAGATTGATGAAATATATTTACCTGGTCAGAGAAATTGTGAATAATGATTCCGGGGAAATGAGCTTTCAAATAATCAATTGAAAATAATGGACTCACCAATAATAATAGTATATTTATATTATTATTATTATTATTATTATTATTATTATTATTATTATTATTATTATTATCCTAGAATAAATAATTATGTGTGACACCAGTGTGGAGAAACTGTACCTAGATAAAAAATGAGTTAAAAGAAAGAATTAATTGTGGATAATTAATTAATTGATAAAAAATGAGTTAAAAAAGAAATAAATGTCTAGATTTAATAGACCTAGAGAAAGAGAAAGAGAAAGAGGTAGTCCCCAATGGGTAGCCGAGTTGGTTGAGTATGACATTCTTATGACTAAAAGGTCATGAGTTCGAGTCCATCTACATACACTTTCTCGGCTGAGCCTGTCACCTTGTGTGGTTTACCTTCTGGCGTTGGTTTGCAGACTATCTCGTTAGACTGAGGGTTTATCCTGTGCGCACTCATTGCACTCTGAGTAACGGCTGCGGGTTCCCTCCGAAAAAAAAGAAAGAGTTCATGCAATTAAGATAATTATATTTTTTTAATATAGATAGACAACACTTAAACTTTAATTTATATAGCAAAATTTTTGGGGCGGTTTCAGATATTTTTGTATATGTGCACACACATGTTATTTTTACAGAAGATCTGTATATAGGCGTTTATTTCTACTCTTTCAAGAATCAATCATAGTGTGTCGTTCACAAACTGCAAGAAAATCTATCAATTGTATTTAGTAGATTTTTAAATCAAATTCTCAAGATTTCTATTATATACTCTCGAGATAAACGAAAAAAATTATGGTTCATCGTTAGTTTTTCAATTTCTTTCTCTTATTATTTTGATGTGAAAGAAATCGGTTTCTTAAAGATTAATTAATGATATGAATACTTTGAGTTTTAAGAATATTATAACAATTGGTATCAAAGTCTCTTTATGTATGAATGAAATATGTAAAATTAAGTCTCTCAAAATCATACTTTTTTTATTGATTTAGTTTTGGAAAAAAAAACCCTGTGTTTATGATTCTGATTTTAAAACTCATGCATAATTAAGTGATAAAAGTATGTAAAATTATAGGTTTAGGGTGTTGTTAGTGTGATTGAAGGTACATAAATGTGCATATGTTATTTTATGTTTATGTTGATGTTTGATTTTAATACATTAGGATGAAACCCTAATTTGGAACCAATTCAGGGTTTTAGATTTTCATAATCGAATGAGTTCGTCGCGATCAGAAGTGTTATTCGCCACGACCACTCCTATTGTGTTCATGGTGGACACAGATAACAAATAATTATTTCAGGTTTGTAGGTATTTGACTTCAGAAGATTATAATTTGGCGCTCAGTTATCCAAAATAGCTGTTTCTTTTTTCCACCTAAATTTTCGAGATCTACATAATCGTTCAATTAAATTTTTGAACAACTGAGTAGTTCAGTCCTAAAATTTCATATATTTAACGTGTTTGATTAGTTTGCATGTAGTACACCATACATAGGTGCAACTAACAAATTCAAAAAAATGGATGCCATACATATGTGAATATAAAGTATTTTGTTTTAATTACATATATTGATGAAAAACATGTTTATCTTGTGTATGTTTAATAGTTTGTGACATATAGGTTGACTAATTCGGTTATATGTGATGAGTTCGAATATTTGAGTTACTATGTCTTGACTTAATTCGATGGGAAATTTGGAACATGTCACTATAATGAAATTCCGAACATGACAAATGTGTTAAGTGTTGACTAAGCTAACTGCTGGTCACTTCAAACCAGATTACTAATGGGTCTTAAACTTGATCTGACTTCATGATCCAACCCAATAAGCTCATGGGTCAGTAATTAAGTATAAATGCCCCAAACACTTTCATTAATGAGGGTAATCAGAATTTATTACTAGTAGACAACTTAATTATCTCTCTAATCACCACTCTAAACATTAAATTCCACAAAATATCCAAAACATTTTATGAGATTACCCTCGGACAAAAATAAACCACACCAATATGCATGTCGTGTTTGGATGTAGTGTTGTGTGTTTAAGTGTTTATAGTTATGTAGCCCCATTATGTATGCATTAAGAAATATCTAATTCTTAGTATGTATGGTCACATAATATGATGTAATTATCTATTGTTGGTGGTATTTTGATGTTGTTATATACAGGGTGATGTCTTGCATGCCATGGATTGTTTTCTTTCATGTAAATAAAGTTTGGTTGGAATTAATCCTCCTTCAGATATATGAGAACTTGATGGGATATTTCACATCTCTGAACTTCTTAAGATGCTCAAAGTATTAAGGTATGACGCATTAAGGAATTATCAAGTTAGATAGACATTCAGTATCGCATGTATAAATTACAATGCAAGCATTCAAATGCCCATTTTCTGGTATGAATTGGGAAACCTGAGTGGGAAATGTCAAGTGAGTCATGAAAGGAAATGATTTTGTGCCCTCACAACTTAAGAAATGGTTGTTGGGTGTGTATTTCATCCCCCACTGAATATTACAACACATATTTCCTGATGGTGAACACTTGTTGCCTGATAGAGTTTTTGTGTTTGCAAGCATGATACTCATCATAACTGGGTTTTTAGTGTTTAAAATTCTATTCATTTACAATGAATCAATCCAATATTTCCCTTAAGGAATGGTTGGCTAATTTTAAGATATGTCCTAGAACATACATTATCTAACCTTAAAATATTAAATTTATAGGTAATATATAGTGCGTCAGCGCCTACCGTATTCGTTACTGATTATGACGAGTGTAATACATATGAATACTCTTTCAGACCCTTCAACCTAATGAATTTCAATCCATATATTATTTATGTGATGATTAATTTGAAGTATTATGAGTATAGAATATAGTTACACTTTATAACTAACCTATTCTAAATTATTCACATATAATGGAAATAATGGTATATATATTTAGTAAGAACACCTCGACATCTGTCACAATATGATAATTAATTACTCTTCACTATAGAAATCCGGTCTTATACAGTAATGATACCCTAAAGAAAGTTATTTAAATATATCATGTAATATTTGACATTTAATTGTCAATTTAATTGCTATTTAAAAAAATAGTGATTCAATTTTTTAGTTTTTCAAGTGGTTGAATCTCGAACTGATGTAAAATAATAATTCATTTAATGATAAAAGCAATGGTAAAATTTATAAGAAAATTATTTTAAGTTTAATTACAAGGTCAGGTTTCAGACCTGAAATTTAAAAAATCAATCCTTAATTCAAGATAAAAGTGATATTTTCGATTTTTTGAATGTTCATAGTAATTTTGAAAAACCAGCGTGGCTGACTAACTTTGGAAATATTTCTTATGGGTCTCGCTATGTTGGTGTCTTATTAAAACCTTCATGTGCCACTAGGGTAGAAAATAGTACACAACCAAAAACTTCAAACGTTTACAAAATGTTATGTTTACATGGAAATATTTATATTTAGTACTCTTCTATATATAATTGAAAATGTTAAATATTTCAAAGTTGTAGAAGCAGTTTGTCTTGTTCATTAACTAGTTTATATTTTCGTGTTTTAATCTTATCTACCACTTTTTAAGAACCTTCCCAATTAGGACCGAGATTACCTTCCCTAGGGTCGTTGGTGTGCTGAAAGACCTTCATCAACATTTTATCACTCACTTGGAAGCTTTGGTTTTGCATTTTGAGTCGTACATGCTCCTTCTTAGCATTTGATAATATTGAACCTTTAGGTGCGCCTTTGTTTTTTTTCTCTTATATCATGTCCACACATGTTATTCTTTCTTCAGCATTATAGTTTGTTGCATAGTTGATTACATTATGAGAGGGTAATACAATCTTGGTGGCACGACGACAAACATCTCATATACCAACGAGAAATGTGTTTTACCAATGATCATCCAATGAGTGGTGCTATAAGCCCAAAATACTTCCTAAAAGAAATTTGGGCCATTTGGAATATAAGCCTTCTAAAATTTTCTTTATCAACTATATTATGATTTGTTATCTCTACATTTGCATTGTTTCAAAGGTGAAAAAGAGTCAAGAAATTCTATTAAATTACTTTGTCGAGGACAATAGAGGACATTTCAGCATTTGGGAACTGAGTCCCACTATTAGTATAGATTACCCTTAGTATAACGAACCTACAATAAATATTATTTTTTAATGAATTAAATCATCTGCTTAGATTTGATCTTAGAAATGAGTTTTGTCTTGACCCATGTTAAAAAATAATCAACCCAAACTAGTAAATATCCTCGACCACCTGAGCCTTTAGGACGGCCGATGAGGTCGAGCCCCCACCATTCAAATGGACGAACTGTCATCTTGTGTGGTATAATTTTTAAAATGTTTACATGTAACACATTTTTTTACTATCTATTTGGCTTCGATAGTGAGAGTTCGAAAAATATAACATACCAAAATTGATATATTTGCAAGGGTTCGGTACCCGCAGTGAGTCAAACCTTCACCAACGTAAAGCCCATCCATTACATAAAAAAAAGATTCGTCCAAAGCTAAACATCGGAGAAGAGGTTTTGAGAATATTTAGCGGTATAATATCCTTCATATGATAATTTATTTATTGGAATTTTGTTCCAGCTTACGAGTGTCAGGCTTGCCAATTGGGAGTTCCCCATAATAAGGTAATCCTGAATTGGTAACCTCTAGTCTCCACATGTTTTAATTATATTAAATTCAATTTCTACTTTTTTAGAGGGGCCGAACTTCTTCAAAATTGATAAAATTTATTGTTGTGTATCCTAGAGCGCCCAATTGGAACTTGCTGTTGAGATAAATGAATCATCTAAATAGTGTTCTCGCGACATATATATAAACATCAAAGATAAATATATACTCAGTTTCTCTAATAAACAATTTTTACTGTACATTAAATGAAGCCATACACTCTTTAATCTTGTAGAAATATTCATTGCATTATTTAGTTCATTGAAACTGATAGGTCTTTTTCAAGATATTGAAGAAAGAGGAACACTTATATGAAATAAATAAATATGTTTAAAGCAAGAAACTTACAACCTGAAACCTGCACTTCCACTATTGAACTTGGAGGATGCATCGATTCCAAAGTTTCCAACTGGTAAAGACATGATTTTATTCCCCTTTCGTCACCCGAAACATATTTTTCATGCTTTAATTTATAGTTTATAGTCCTCAGGTTCTTAAACGTCTCTTCTAAAGATTAAATATGATCGTTGTCCTCAGAACTCTGGAGCAACATATCTTCAATGTACACACCTATATTTCAGAGTATTTGTCCAACAAAAGTCTTGCTAATAAGCTTATGACAAGTTGCCCCAAAATAATTTAGTCTAAAAGGAATTACCTTATAGCAATGGAGATATTGGTCGGTGATAAATATGATGTACTCTTGGTATGCTCAGTGCACATGTATCTGACTATACCCATAATATGCATATATGAAAGATAGAAGTTTATTTCCCGAACTCGAGTCTACTAACTGATCTATCATGGGTAATGATAATGGGTCTTTTGGGCATGCTCTATTCAAATCTGACAAATCTACACATTCTCTATTTTCCATTATTTTTCTGAACCAACATCGTATGAGTGGTCCAAAGTGGGTATGTAGAATCATATTTTCCTGACCGTATAAAATTTATCTACCTCAGTTGTAATAGCATATGATGTATCAATTGAAAATATATTTTCAATTTAATAATATGACAAACATTTAAATTAACAGATAACCTATGACATATGACGTTCGAGGGTACCCCTATTACATATTCTTACTTCCAAGGAAAGACATCAAGATTGTTAAATAGAAAATATTAACAAATCATTCTGAAAACTACCTGAATAAAATGGTACAAATTACCAAACTTTTTATCTCAACAAGTTTATGTGTTTTGTAGTCTTGTTGATGACTACCAAGTTAGGGATCTCTTGGGGTCTCGACCCCCTTAACATCCAACAAGACTATTTATGAATGTTATTTATTTTTTAGTACAATAAATACCCCGTATCGCTCATCAGAAGTCGTCTCACAACCTTTTTTTAAATCCAAATTTATCATTCACTATGTATCAGAGCATAGGTTCAAAATTAAAGCAATATCGTACATCTCGTGGCTATAACCACCCCAGGATTCGATTATAAGTACTTGTAACTTCCACTACCGTGAAGAGAGAAATTAAATCTTTCTTGTACCTTCCTCTTCGTTGGTAAACATCTACCTCCATTAGACCTACGAGCTTAGCATCCTCACCAGGTAAATCCTACTATCGTTTTATCAGAATTTTGATAGGTTGGTGGCTTCTTTGTCTTGTCAAAGGTACTCAGCACATTATCATTATAAGGTCAACCACTCCATTGAGATAATCGTCGGTAAAGATCATGAGTGAGAAAATAGATCGGTACAAATGGGTTAAGGTCTGCCCCAGGAGTATATTCTCAAACCCAGAAGTATGCCTTTCATGGAATTGCTTTTATACCAAATTCCTTATCAGCTCCCACGATGGCCATGACCCTTTCAAGGCTTTCATGAAATTTCAAATACCCTTCTTCACTACGCTCGACTACTACCTCAGGGAGATTTTCAATTACTATATATGTTCATTTTTTGGTTGTATTGCTAATGTTTTAACATATTTTTTGCACGATTGGCTCCTACTTTACCTCATTTTTAAATTTTGAAGCCCAAATTTTTGTACAAAATCAATTAATTTCCTATATTCGACGATAGTATAGATTACCCCCTCAACACCTTGCAATTTGGAGTGTCATGCCCGATGTAATTATGATACGTGCAAAATTTATTTGGATGTGTATTCTCTTGGATTAAGCATCAACAGTAATTTTCTAAAATGAACAATAATCTTAGCTTTATCATAAATTGTGGCTAGAATTTTAGTCAATTATGTATAATTATCTTTAATATTATGGACACCTTGATTTTCTATGTGAGTACCCTCTATGTCTCAAATATCTCGTTTGTCACCTTGTAGTCCAGTGGGTTGGGGTCTTGATGGTGCAGATAAAGCTGGATTTATTTGAGTTATTGGCTGGTGATTTAGGGTTGGCTGGTTAGAGGTTAAAATGATTAATATGATACTATTTTCATAATTGAGGTTGAAATCCATTGAATGGGTATCACACTTAGGCGCGTAGTCCTTTCCATTTTAATTTGTAACTCTACTAGGCCAGAAAAGTCTCAAAGGATAACACCTTCTTTTTTCATCACATGATCTTCCAATAAGGCAAACACAATCCCATATTCTAAAAGAACAACATGTCATTACCTCGTTGCAACATTCCAGATTTCTCCTTCTTTCCATAAATCTATGTGTGTAATATTTTAGGCTATCGTTTGGATCTTGTTTACAGTACATGATATAATTTATATCTTACTTTATAAACTTATTTTTATAGACTTTTCTTTGAACATAAATGATATAGCTTCAAAACTACAAATGGAGTCGAGTTGCTATTGGTTAAACCAAATCAATGCGCTTCTTTTGAAATTCATTGAGAAAGTCATACACAACAATCGATTATTTTCACAAAAAACTGAGTATTATATTCCTAAATTTCTTAATATACTGGTCGAGGTCTCCAAACCCACCATACTTTTCCATATTCTAGCTATCAAACCTTGCATGAAGCTATATAGCTAAGAATTTTGGGGCCAATAGGGACTTAGTCATACTTGTTCTTAACAAATAGGAATGAATATTTTTGCATATCGGATGCTTAAATTATACCTGATGGACTTCTAGATAAAGTTGATTATGATTCAATTGATATAAATTCGGATGCTAACTCGGATATCCATACGTATCCGGATGATGTTTTCCATACCTAGAAGCGGTTCCCTAAGCCGAGTTAGTCCTCCAAGATGCCATTGAAAATATGGTTGAATGGAATGGTGCGGTGGATATGAATATTCATGCTTAACGTATGGTTGTACAAAATATTATAAAATAGGTACATATTGAAAGTGAGTTTAGGTTATTTGTCGAACTCGAGGTGGTGAACTAGATTTAGGCCACGCAAATAATCATCATTGAACCTCCTGGTTGGTTCTCTATAGTGGCGGTATCTTTCATGTTTTCCTACTTTGACATCTAGAACAAAACAATTTATGCCTCATTGGCTAAATATAATCATATCTCAACTCAAGTTAATGAATATACCAATGGATAAAGGGAAATATCGGATGGTGTTCGTGATGATCTAAGTGTCTGACTCTATACCTTCTCTCACGAATTTCCTGAGTGTGAGAAACACGATAACATTAAGGTGAATCTGATGCATATTTAATGTAATTCTAGATAATCTTGATCAATAGGGATTTGTATGACCTTAGAACTGAGTCTTGAGGTTCAAAGTCCCAGTTTTTCTATCTGACCACATATGATTGGTATATCTGCAGCATGAACCCGATGTTCTTCAGCTAGTTAAGCCCAAAGGGTAACAACATCTAACTAAACCTCAGAGTCGTGCAAAACTCTAGTTATCGTTAAAGTCCCAACCATTTTTTGGGCTCCGAACTCAACAACATTCAATCAAAATAAAACATAAGGGTTACTGGTGACTTTATGTGGATGATTTTGGAAAGAAATTATTTGGGTATCAATCTCTTCCCATAGACGACGTCATTAGTGATGCTCCCTTACGTTTAGACTGTATTATGATGTTTGTACCGGTCCAAACACCACACCTAAATAAGTTATACTAGAAAATAAATTCTAGAATGAAAGTTATAGTTATAAATTCACTACTCTCGAAAGTTATATGTTGTTTGTACTAGTCAAATCCGTATAATTTCTTATCTCGTTATTTTTTTATCAATTGCAAATTGCATCAATACTAAAACAAAATATCAATTTAATTGTACTATAATTTCGTATTTAAATATTCCAATAATAATTCAAATTCGATTAAGTCTTAGCCTGTAAATATCAAATTTGTATTTATTAAAAGGATTTATAATTAGATTATAGTATATTATTCAAATCGTTTATGAATACACTATTAGCTCGTTCCTAAGTTAAACGAAAGTTCATATTTAATTTAAAATATTTTTTTTGATTTATTTTTTTTTAATAATTTTTGTTTATGTATTTGATAATCAATTAAATAAAACACACAAAAAATATATTAATATAATCATATATTTTACAGTTTATTTATACTTTTTTACCTTATGTTTATGGTCATGCAAATTATTTTAGTTTTATATTTATATTAAATTAAATATCATGTTAAAAATAATTATAGCATTTATTTATTAGCATAATATTAAATTAAATATTGTATTAACCTTAATATATATATATATATATTATTTTTATACTAAATTATCATTATCCATAATTTTAGGTACGGAAAAAACTTTAAAGTTTCAGATAAATATTATCCGCAATAGGTTTTGAAATAAACATCTCATATTAGATTTGTTAGTGCTACAAATCGCAGCACTTTTCGAGAGATCAACAACCTCATCATCTCTCTTCCTCCCCTAAACATCTTCCACGGTGATTGGGAATCACTAAATTCACCATTAAGAACACCTACAATGTTATTCTTACGCCCACCTTCGTGTCAGGTGGACGATGTTAATTTGAAATAAATTTAATATTCTCTGCAACTCCATCATTTGGTTTGCTAATCACAAAAAAGTGTCCATCACGATAAGTTTCGTAGTTGGGAGATTAATTCTTCACCGGATTGTATCTTATGCAACTCTGACCCTGAATGTATCAATCATATATATTTTTACTATAGCTATATAAAGAGCATTTGAGACTTTGCTAGTTCCAAGCTTGGGTTCTCAAAATATTTCAACTAATTGGCCTTCTTGAATTAACGAGGCGTCAATTATAACGAGAACGTAATGCTAGAATTTTTGGCTCCTACCCTCCCGCCTTTGCTTCTACGATTCGTACGGTATATTCAATGGCTTTAAATTCAGGTTCTTTGACGCCAAAATTTTAAAGCTTATGTAGCCCTTATCCTATTCTAACTTGTGTTTGTTTGTTGTCTTGTTGTTTGTTGTCTTTGTTTGTAGCCACCCATCATTTCCAGTTTAGTTGCACTAGCTGTTCGCAGACAACATACTTGGTATTTTGCACTCATCCGTTTGTCCAACGAAACTCTTCACTATGAATCATTTTTGTTTCTTTTTATTTTTGTTCGAGTCTTGGATTAACTTTTTATTTTAAACTTCTTTTTCTCTCGAGGAATACATCTCGTATATTATAAACTCTCGTCGGTTTATTATGTTGGGAATATGGGTACCGCATATTCCGGCTCCGATATAAGTAAGAACAACCAATCTCTACACTAGTATGATATTGTCCGCTTTGGCATCTGAAGGCCCTCACGACTTTGTTTTTGGTCCACTTCCAAAAAGCCTCATACTAGTTGAGATTTGTTCTTACTTATATACCACTGATCCTTCCCATGTTTAACCGATGTTTGATGTGGGACTTTGGTCGCCACCCTAACAAATCCTCCTCTCGAACAAAGTACCACCTTAGCCTCTTCCCAATTGACTTTCATCCGCCCACTCTAATAAGAGGTTAGAAGACTACCTAACCATAGAGGCACTACAGATGTTACTGCTCACCTCCTATTAGACCACTCTGTCTTGTTCCTTAGCGCCACTCCAATCAAGCCACACTGCTTGATGAGCCACAGGCACTCCGAACTAGGATCTCTAGAGCATATCAACTTGAGCATGGCTACTGGTTCATCATGTTCGGCCTCCGAGAATATTACCACCATCGCGTTCCGTCTGGGTTTGGCGCTCTGATACCAATTTTGTTATTAAATCACTATGCAAATATCACAAAATGGCTCAAGCACAGAACATATACGAAGGAAAGACTTAAATGAACACAATATTTAACGTGGTTCGACAATTGTCTACGTCCACGGGTGTCGCCAGAGAAAAGAGTTTCACTATGATAGAATAGGTTACGGATTCCAGATTGTGTTTTGTATAGCCCTAGTAATCTATTTATAGGGAATTAATAGACTTACTAGACAATGGACCGAATGGGCTCATATACTTTTTTAGAAAAATCATTCATTGTATTACAGCTTGTCAATGACATAAAATTGTATCGCCGAACACGGTACACTGTCAAAATACTATTCGACTCATTCGTAACATATTATTTTGATTATTTGTATATATTTATGTTTTCAATTAAATTAAATTGTTTTAATGTCCAGTAGAGCTCTTTTATCATCCGCTTCTAAACGATGGCCTGTATAATAGACGTATTTTACGAAGAATCCAATAAGTTATGATTAGTGGTCACCTCCACGTGGCGTGTCCCAGTCAGCACTCTCAGGGCACGTGGGAATCCTCATGACTAGTGGTTAGACTTTTTTTCTTCTCCTTTGCTTCCGTGTGTTTGTGTTTGTATCTAGTCTCGAACTAGAATACATGAAAACCCCAACCCTATGTGGGCATTCGAAATGGACTGCAAATGAGGATAAGGTGTTTCTCTCACTATCTTTGGTCGACGCAAGGACCAAACTATAATTCGATTTAAACCCAAAACTATCGATGAAATGCATTTAGGTGCGGACTAATTTGTTTAGTATTAACAACACCCTCAAAATGTATCTCTCGTGTGTATATTATATATAATATCGTGATAAATTTGTTTTCAACAAAATCCGTAGACCAGCTTAAATTTTACATATATTTTATGTCATTGATAGACCGTTTAATTAATTAATTAACGAACAAATAAATAAATTTGAAAAAAAAACTAATTATGAAACTAATTTGGATACTTTGTGATGATTGAGCCCCAATATATACATGGTGAACCTACATATAAATTTATTGTTTTATAAATAAATTTGTTAAATGGTGGTCCATAATCAGAACAATCGAAGATACAAAAATATAAATACAATAAACATTAAATTAGATTTTTAAATCAAACTTTCATATATATATATATATATATATATATAATTTTTTTTTTATAAAGTGAATGTTTATTCTGTTGGTTATTTATGAACTATATAAAGTTTAAAATAAAATTTTTAAACATAATTTTTTTTATCCTAAGAAAGTAATAAAAAGAAAATAACATAAAAATTTCGAATAGAATTATAAATTTTAAAAGAATGATTGAATATAACATAAAAAAAATACAACAAAAGTAAAATAAAATTTTAATCTCCAAAGTAGAAATTCTAAACAAACAAAATCAGCTACCATAATAAAGAAATAATAAAATAAAATTTTCGCACACCAATTAGAAATCCTAAACATATAATTTTACCATTATGAGAAAGTAATATAATTAATATTAGTTTCACCTAGCATGTAAAAATACTAAACAAATAATTTCACCTCCCATAAAAAAAAGTAATAAAAGGAAGATAAAATAAATTTTTTACATGCGAAATATAGATTTTATTCAAATAATTTCATCTATCATGAGAAAGTAATACAATAAGATAAAATAAAAATTTTACTTACAAGTAGAAATCCAAACAAATAAAATTATCTACCATGAGAAAGTAATATTAAGAACGTAAAATAAAAATTTCATTTGTCAAGTAGAAATTCTAAACAAATAATTTCACCTACTATAAGAAAGTAATACAAGAAAGGTAAAATAAAAATTCACCTCCTAAGTTGAAATCCAAACAAATAATTTGACATCCCTTAAAAAAGTAATACAATAAAGATAATATACAAATTTCACATGCCAAGTAAAAATTTTAAACAAATAATTTCATCTATCATGAGAAAGTCATATAATAAGGTAAAATAAAAAGTTCACTTGCCAAGTAAAAATCCTAAACAAATAAAATCATCTACCATTGGAAAATTATATTAGAAAGGTAAAAAAAAATTAATATGTCAAGTAGAAATTCTAACAAATAATTTCTTCTCATGAGAAACTAATATAATAAGATAAAATAAAAAGTTTACTTGCCAAGTAAAAATCATAAACAAATAAAATCATCTACCATTAGAAAGTAATATTAGGAAGGTAAAATAAAAAATTCAATATGTCAAGTAGGCATGGGCATATGGGTATGGAACCGAAGAACCGAACCGAACCGAACCGAAATAACGGATTCGGTTCGGTTCCGGTTCTTTATAAATACCCGTACGGTTCCTTATCTTAAATACCCACGGTTCTCGGTTCGGTTCGGTTAGGAACCGAGAACCGAATAGTACCCATAAAGAACCGAATAAGCAATAGTACCTTTGAATATCCATGGTTCTGTTCGGTTTCAAACGGTTCTTTTGGCTACAAAGTAACCATTTGGTTACAAAGTCACCATTTGGTTCTTTTCGGGTTCAGTTCCAAACAGTTCTTTTGGGTAGAAAGTAACCATTTGGTTAGAAAATAACCATTTGGTTCTTTTTGGGTTGAGTTCCAAATAATTTTACATATTATAAAAAAGTAATACAAAAAAGGTAAAATAAAAATTCACCTTCTAAGTTGAAATCCAAACACATAAGTTGACATCTCTTAAGAAAGTAATACAATAAAGATAAGATAAAAAATTTAATTGCGAACTATAAATTCTAAACAAATAATTTCACGTACCATAAGAAAGTAATACAAGAAAAGTAAAATAAAAATTTCACATATCATATAGAAATTCTAAATAAATAATTTCACATATGAGAAGAAGAAATACAAGAAAAGTAAAATAAAAAGTTCATTTGTCAAGTATTAATGTGAACCAAATAATTTCATATAGCATAAGAAAGTAATAAAATGAAGGTAATATAAAACTTTTACATGTCAAGTATAAATAAAACAATAAAATGACGATAATATAAAATGTTCAACCATATATTCTAAAGAAATAATTTTACTTAGCATATAAAGTAATACAAATAAAAAAAAATAAAAAAAATTCATGTGGCGAGTAAAAATCTAAAACAAATAATTTGATCTACTTTATTGTTAGAAATATAAGGTATATGCTCATTAGCCCACATAATAGTGTCATACGTGTCTATAACTAAGTGCTTTATTTCGTTGGAAAGCTGGCAGTGTTGTTCTTCATTTCGATCGTGTCTTGTGTATTTTTTTCGAAGCAACAGTTGGTTGGTTTTGGTCGGACCTGACCCGTACAACCAATTTTTAATCTATTGCTACTTCGCTATGGGTTGTTTGATGTCGATATTACTGGGTCTGGGGATTTAACACAATAGTTGTTGGGATATCCGTTTCGGTGTTCAAAATTGTTTGGATCGATGCCGATCTATGTGGATGCTTGTATGATTAAAGGTATAATACAATGTTTTTCTTCCTTTGTGGGTTTGTTGTAGAGTCTATATCTCGGGTCATGAATTCGAGATAATTGAAAACCTAACCCAAAACAACATAATATAAAAAATATATTAAATTTAAGTTATTTTAATAGATATAAATAATTATATTTAATATTTTTTTTATTTAAAATATTTTAGCGATTAAAAAAGACAAGTAGATGATCATCATTAGTTTTAAATAGATAATTCATTTGATAAGTTATTTACAATAAATTTGTGATTTTGTTGACTAAAATCAGGAGACGAAATGCTACAAGCCTACAACCTAAGCAGAAAAACAAGACCAAAAAGAAAAAATCAAAATAGCATTTATGTATCGTAACTTTTTTTACAATGTGATATTGATTGATTCTAACGGAAATGTCTGTTTAGTAATATCCTTACTAAATAGACCATAAATTTGAACGTATCAATTTTTTATCATTTGTTTAAACACACCAATACAATATTATTGATTTTGAACATTTCATACAAATTATATAGTTTAGCCTCATTACATATAAGGGAAAAAAAAAGGCTCATTATATATAAGTCTGTTAAGAGTAAACATTAGATTTTCTTATAGGTAGTATTCAACTTTTATCCATTTTTTAAAAGTAAATTATCGTGTAAAACAAATCATATGTTTCTCCAAAAGGGGTTATTCTCTTCAACGAAATTAACAATAAATTGAGTAAAAGTTTGATGAGTGATGAGTATTTAAAAGCAAAATAGAAGACTTACTGATTCAGCGCATTAACTTCACCACTACCAATCACATGCACCCCTTCCTATATAAACACACCTCCCCTCCTCTTCTCTCTCAACAAACCAAAACATCCGCTTTCTCTGTCTAAATCCTTTCAACTTTCTTATCATTTTTACAGCAAACCAATAGCAACCCATTTCTCCAAACCCCAAACATCGCAAACCAATAATCTTTCTTTTCTCAGATAAAATCATGGGCAACTTATTTCCTTTAGTTGATCACGACGAGTTTTTCTCTCGCCGATGCATATGGGTCAACGGCCCAGTCATCGTTGGCGCCGGACCTTCTGGTCTAGCCACGGCAGCATGTCTCCGTGAACAAGGCGTCCCTTTCGAGGTTGTCGAAAGAGCGGACTGTATAGCTTCTCTCTGGCAAAAACGAACATACAACAGACTAAAACTTCACTTACCTAAGAGATTTTGCCAATTGCCGAAACTACCTTTTCCTGATCATTTCCCCGAATATCCTTCTAAGAGGCAATTCATCGAATACCTTGAGAACTACGCAAGCACTTTCGGTATAAACCCTCATTTTAAGGAGTGTGTTCAATCCGCTAGGTACGATGAGACCAGTGGCCTTTGGAGGGTCAAAACCGTTTCTGCAAACGGCTTCATCCGTTCCGAGGTCGAGTATATTTGCCGCTGGCTCGTGGTGGCTACCGGAGAGAATGCCGAGCGTGTAATGCCGGAGATTGAAGGGTTATCGGAGTTCAGTGGTAATGTTATCCACGCTTGTGATTATAAATCCGGCGAGAAGTTTGATGGCAAACGGGTTCTTGTCGTCGGATGTGGAAACTCCGGCATGGAAGTCTCGCTTGATCTTTGTAACCACAATGCTAATCCTTATATGGTGGTTCGCAGTGCGGTAAGTGATAAAAAATCTAAACTTAATATTGTTTTAATCACCAATTCAATAATAAAAATCATGGGTTTTGCTTGGAATAAGAAAATATAAATGGGTTTGTGTGAATATCGATGACCTTCTTTACTGATCTAGGTTTCTTGCTGAATATCAGGTACATGTCCTACCAAGAGAGCTTTTCGGAAAATCAACATTTGAAGTAGCTATGAATATGATGAAATGGATGCCACTATGGTTAGTTGACAGGATCCTATTGATCTTGGCTTGGTTCATGTTCGGTAATATCGCCAAATATGGAATTCAAAGGCCTTCAATGGGTCCATTGGAGCTCAAGAACACTAAAGGGAAAACACCTGTTCTTGACATTGGCGCATTGGAGAGGATCAGATCAGGTGACATAAATGTAGTCCCTGGAATCAAAAGATTTAACAAATGTAACGTCGAGCTTCTTAACGGAGAGACACTCGATGTGGATTCCGTAGTTCTTGCTACCGGATACAGAAGCAATGTCCCTTCTTGGCTTGAGGTGAGAAAATGCTCTGTTTTCCTCTGTTCTAATGAATGAAAAAAAGAAATGTTTGGACAAATGAGCTAATGATATTTTTTTTAATTTGATTTACAGGAAAGTGAATTTTTTTCGAAGAATGGATTTCCAAAATCAGAATTCCCCAATGGGTGGAAAGGAAATGCTGGTTTGTATGCAGTTGGGTTTACAAAGAGAGGGCTATCTGGTGCGTCCTCTGATGCAGTGCAAATAGCTCGGGACATCGGAAACGTTTGGAAACAAGAAACTAAACAGCCGAAGAAAAAAACTATCGCTTGCCATAGAAGATGCATTTCACAGTTTTAAAAATAAAGTTTGTAAAAAATAAAAAGCAGCAGAAGAAGAAATTATATAAAAATTGTAAAAAGATACAAAAGAAAGAAATATATACAGCAATACATAAGACATCATAGTTCTTTTCTTAAGTAAGGTCTGAGATTTTGTAACTTTTCTTTTTGGATATTTTGTAAACTGAGGGTGATTAGGCTATTCTTTCAAAAATTTCGTAGATTTGATGTTACTAAATATACATATACATACAATTGTTTCCTACCCTAAATTGTATCTTTTCATTACAATTTTAAGTCCTACTTTGTAACTTTCGATTTCATATAACAAGAAACAAAATTACTCAATTACTCACTCAGTTTAATAAAAGTACAAACAGGGTTCTTGAAATCATTGATTGTTCATGGAAAATAAATTTAAAAAGAAAACAAAATTTCTTTGGATAAAATGATCACAAAATAACTACCTCGACTATAGCTTTTTCTCGTTCCCTCCCTTTTTCGGGGTTTAGACCATCTACAGCCGTGTAAATTTCATTTAAATATGCGGATATTCACCTTGCAGGAATGTATATTTCATCAATGGCAAGAAGATCAACAGCAACCTAACAATCTAACATATTTCAATTTTATTTTCAAAATTTTGTACAAAGAATCGTTCGTAAAAAGTATATAAAGATTATACCATTATTTTTTATATTTCGAGATTTATTAGTGACTTCGTTTATTTGATTCGAACACCATTTTTTTTAAGTTTATTCATTTATTTAGTATTTTAAAAATGATTTTCGAAATATTTGGTAAGTTAAAAAAATAATTATACCACGATTTATAATTTTTTGAGATATATAAATAGAGATTTGGTTTGTTTGATTCGGACACGAAATTTTTTGAATTTTTTATTAAGCTTTTTCGAAACAATTTTGGGAACATTTAAATAACTAAAAAAATCAATTATGCAATGATTTATAATTTTTTGAGATCTATAAATAAAGCTTGGTTTGTTTGATTCGGATATTTAAGTTTTTCAATTTTTTTATTAAATTTTTTCCAAATATTTTTTAGAACATTTTAATAAGTATTTCTTTTACATTAAATAATAATATATAAATTCTTTACTCTACTAAATGTAAATTACGTGTTTTTAGCAAATTGTACATTATCTGTCTACTAAAAGTTTAAGTGCAGTAGAAATTTAACCAATTTTGTTTTTATATATCAAATTTAAATAGATAACATATTATGTATTATTTTATTAAAATTATTTATTTTAATTTTATATTATGTTAATTTATTACCATTATTTATTTTAATATATAACTTTAATGTTAAAAATATATGGTAGTATCTTATATGGAAGAGAGAGAAATATGGTGGGGTATGCTGAAAAATAAAACATGTTTTGCTATGCGGAATTAATTGTTTTGAAGAAGTTTTTGGAATTATGTTGATGTGGCGCTTTTGGGAGATGAAACATCCCCACTACTGTGTGGGTGGTCTTAATGTTATCTTCTTAATAAAATTTTATTACTAAATCTTAGCATTTCACGAACTAGGTAAACAAACTTCACGAGGAAGCGGCTCTGACGAGGGATATTTCGTAATCAAACATAGAATGGAAAAAGCAGAGGGAATTAAAAATATTAAAATTAATAAAAGATTAATATATTATATTTTTTTTAAATACATGGTTCTTAAATTTTTATGTAGTGGGTAAGTGAACTATTTATAATCTAATAAAAACAATAAGGCCGGAATGCATGGCATGTAAAAAATAAAACATGTAACTTTCATCTAAACATGATAAGTGTTAGAGATATAGCTCATTAGAGATATTAGACACACTAGCCCATTAAATTACTACTCTATATATAATGACTTAAAATCTTAGCAAACATATCTTATTCTAGTTTCTCATCAATAAAATTATCTGTATTTTCTTTGAGATGACATCATAGAAATGTTTGACTGGTTTTTGACTTACTTCAGGTATTCTGTTTCATTTTTTTTGCTTTCATTTGGCGTTTGGATTTTGTTTGGATTACGTTTGAAATTTGACATGCAGTGTTTGGCATTTAGTGATTTTTGATTGTTGATTGATGTTGCCGATTGTCGATTCACGATTGATGTTTGGCGATTGGGGATTGGATTGGTTATTGAGAATTTGGTGATTGAGAATTTGACGATTGTAGATTTGGCGATTTAAGATTTAGTGATTGAGAATTTAAGATGATGGACTGACGATTGGCGTTTGACATTTGGCATTCGACGTTCCGCGTTTGGAGTTAAGTTTTGAATTTTGAGTTTAAGTTTGGTTTGGATTTTGTTGTTTGATCATGTTTGATCAGATCTTGTGGATTCTTATTACAAATATGACAAAAAAATATGATGAGAAGAGTTTTGTCATGTCTAATTTTGCATATCACTCAGGTTTTGGCTTCGTCTTCAACTGCAGGTATTGATACATCCTTGTGGATTTGGGATTTTTGTGTGTCATCATATGTCACCTCACGTGTCACACTTTATTTTGTTGTCTCATATTTCACCCATGTATGTTTTGTCTACTAGTGTTACATAAATTTCAGTATATGGTATTAGCTCTATCACTACCCCTCATATATCGTTCTTTGATGTTTACTACGTCACCAACCTTGCTTTGAATCTTGTTTTGGTTAGCCAATTGTTAAATTTGGTTATAGGATATTCTTTTCTGATTTTGTTTATGCTATACAAGATCATCATACTCAAAGAATGATCGGGACACGTCATAAAATAGAAGAACTCTATATTTTAGAAAAACTGTAAGACGTTGACAATTAAAAAACATGCATGACTCATATTGCTGCCCATAGTGTTGATTTGTCTTTGTTTCATGTGTTGATTTGTCTTTGTTTCATTTGAGTCTTTTCTCGTCTGAAGTTTATCTTGCATTCTCGTCTGGGACATGTATCATTGTCACATTTAAAGTTTTTTTGTCTTGATATGTGATTTGGATAATTTGGAAACTTGTAATATCTCGGATTGCAATTGTTGTAAACTAACAAAATTTTACGCCTTGTCGTTTAATACCAGTGTCTCTTGTTCTGTTTCTCCTTTTGATATTGTCCATTCTGATGTTTGAGCTCCATCTCATATTTCTACAAAATGTGGTTCGACCTATTATGTATCTTTTATTGATGATTATACTTGTAATACGCAGATTTATATTATGAAACAAAGATTTGATTTTTCAGAAATTTACATAAATTTTAGAGCATTTGTTAAGACTAAACATTCTGTTGTAATATAGTGCTTCAAGTGTGACTAGATGGTGAGTATACCTCCAGCACTTTCAATTAGTTGTTTGCATCTAATGGTAACATACATTAGCCGTCTAGTAATGACACCCCTCAACAGAGTATTATTGCCGAAATGAAACATCGTCACCTTGTCCAAACTACTCGTTCCTTGATGTTATCTACTGAAATTTCTAGTGTTTGTTTTTGTAAATAAGCACTTCATACTATTTATATGTTATTAATCAAATTCCTACTGTATATAATTTAGATATGTTTATGTTTCAACAGTTATCTTCTAGATTATTCTTCATTAGCGATTGTTTTGTTGTACGTGTTTTGTCTCATGTCCTTGTGTCGAAAGGAACAAGCTATCTCCTAAAACAACTATGTATGTTTTTCTAGGTTATGGTATTACACATAAAAAATATTGTTATTTTGATCTCACTAGTCATAATTTATAAGTATCTCGACATTTTAAATTTTTTAAGCACCTTCCATTTTATTCAATCCCCGCAAAATAGCATGGTATAACGAATACACATCTTCAAACTATTGATCCATTTAACAATGACAACGATACAATTATTATTCCTGGTGTATCTATTTATGAGATATCTTCACCAAATGATACTACTTCAACTCACCAATGCCTCAGTCTGCTTCTTCCTCTGGTGCAACTACATATTCTTGATCTTTTAGGCGATCTACGCATACGCGTAAGTCAACCTAACTACCATAGTTTTCTTATTCTTCTTACTTGGCTCTGTTTGCATTTTTCATAGAAAATATACATGATCTATGTGAACCTATGCCGTTTAAATAAGCTATTTGTGATCTTAGTAAGCAAAATTCTTTGACGGAATAACTTACTTCTCTTTATGAGACACATACATAAGATGTGGTCAAACCTCTACATAGTAAGCATATAATTGGTTCTCGTTAGATTTTTAAAATTAAAACAAAGTTTGATGGGTCTTTTGAGATCTTTAAGGATCTTTTTGTTTTAAAATGGTACTCGCAGAAGTATGGTATGGATTATGAGGATAATGTTTTCCTTAGTAGTAAAAATGAAAACATTACATACCCTTATTGATGTTGCATATGTTCACCAGTAAAAGATATTTTAATTGGGATTTAAAAAAGTTATTTCAAATGAATATATTCACGAGGAGGTTTACATGACTTCTTCTCCGTATTTTTCTCACCAACCAGGTGAAGTTTAGCGACTTAGGAAAACTCCATACGATCTCAAACAAGCTCCTCGTGCATGGTTTGAGAAATGATCTATATCACTTGGTTTTTATGAGAGTAATCATGATTCAGCTTTATTTATCAAATGTATGAGTGAAAGATGAATTACATTATATATATAATATGATTATTATAGGTGATGATAGTGATGGTATTGAGGCATGAAACGTGATTTGGCTCATAGGTTTACAATAAAACACTTGGAACTTATACGTTATTTTCTGGGTATTGAGGTGCCTAAATTTCCAAAAGGTTATTTTCTTTCTCAGACCCAATATATATATGATCTGTTTAAGCGAGCACAATATTATGATAATAGGACGACATATACCCTTTTTGAAACCAATGTTCAGTATTGTTGAGTTGAATGTGCTCATTTATCTGACCAGGCTTTGTATCTTAATTGATCATGTAAGATAAAACATAATAAACATATGAGAACAAACATAATAAATCATGCGAGACCAAACATAATAAATTTGAGAGGCCAAACATTAATAAATTATGTCAAATGAGGCATAATAAATCATACGAGACCAAACATTGTTTTTAAGACGAATAAAACTAGATCCATTGATGAATTGTTTTGGGCAAGACGGTCTCACATATTGTTTAAGTATGTCTTGAATGTTTGTTTATGTCTGGTCTCGCATATTTATTTATGCTTGATCTCGTATGTTTTTTATGCATGGTCTCACATATTTGGTATGCCTGGTCTCGCATGTTACTGGCGAAAAAAAATTCAAACAAAATTTAAAAATATCATTAATGGATCTAGTTTTGTCCGTTTTAATATGACAAAGCCGGTAGTACTTTTAAATTTTTATCTAGGCTATGGTTTGAGAGATACAAACTGTTTAAATTAGAAATAAAAAGAGTAAGAAAGAGAAATTTGGTTCAAATAAGGAGAAGAGGGTTACTTGTGGTTTTTTCACCATAAAAGTGATGGCTTCAAAAAATAGGTATTAACTCGTAATGTCATTCTATTATATAATAGTTGAGTGAGTATTTATGGGTATTTTCCCCTTTTTAGAGGGTATTCTTTGAGTTTTGTTTTAAATTATAATTTATATATATATATATATATATATAATACTATTATATAATATTTATTTTATTTTGGTTCCCGAAAATTGATAGATATATAAAAAATCCACTCATTAATTCTTTTACATTAATTTTATTTACTTTATTCCCCCTAGGTACCCAGGGGGAAATAGAAAACGAAGATTAAAACAACGATGCCACCATAATCAGCATAAAATTAATAATTTCAGCGCATTTCCAATCGAAAATAAACCCTACAATTGCAATTTCTTTATTTTTTCAATCGAAAATCATAAAAAAGTACATTTTTTACTAATTTCATAATTTATGTGTTGTTCTTCTTGAATCATTGTTTGTTGTTCTTTTTTAGCCTTCAATATTGTTTGATTTATTGTTCTTTCATTTTCTCTTTGGTATTTTTCTTGAACATTCTGTTTATTATAATTTTTAGTTAACTTTTTTTTTCTATATTAGCTTCGGTATACTCTAAATTTTAGTTCTAGATCCGCTATTGCATGTCAATAATGTACGGTGTGGGATCTGACGCATCTCGTAAATCGAGATTATAATTTATATATGTGTTGGGCCAAACTTTGAATCGTTGTCAATAAGTTTCAGTCCACCAAAACCAAAACTTTAAAATATGATTTAATCATCTGAAAAACATCTTTTTAAACTCTCTGTATAAACCGTTCTAATTCTAAAAGTTATCATGAAATTATATTTGGAATAATTCAAAGGCTTACCTTTATATATAAGGGTATATATCATTGTGTGACATATGCTTTTAGGACCATTCACATGCTTAAAAAAATCTACTTGTATAAAATGAGTTAAAACTATTTTTGTCAAACAAAATATGCAATCAAATTGAGAATTTAGAGGTTTGATTAAATTTTAAAATTTATTTGTAATTGTAAAGAAATGAAGAGATAAGAAAAGAGAGAAGAAAAATTCGCTGAGAAGCCGCTAGGGTTTCTATTTATTTAGAAAGTGTACAGATTACATAAAGTATATGCTCTTATTTATAGATAAAATATTTAAGCTAATGTGCATGAGAATAATATCTTTAACACCTTCTCTCAAACTAACGATTCAACAATAATAAACATTGAGAGTGTGTCACAAAGAAAACGAACCCGCGTTGTTGACTGAGCCTTTATGAAAATATATGCAACTTGCAAAGTTGATGATGATGAGTTCGGATACTTCAGACACAACCCACTGCTTAATCCGGACATGAGTAATTCGGACCATAACACTCTACTGAAAAATCCGAACATGATAAATGTAAAACACCTTTTGACTAAGCTATTTGCTAATCTACTTAAAAGACTAATGAGTCCTTAAACTTGACCCGGTAAGCCCATGGGTCATTAAATTAAGAGTATAAATACCCCAACCACTCTCATTAATGAGGGTAATCAACATTCAATACAAGTAGGCTGCTTAATTATCTCACTACTCCTCACACTAAACACAAAATACTTCAAAATTACCAAAACACTTTACCAAACTACCCCCAACCCAAAATAAACCAAACCAAATTGGCGACCACAGTGGGAGCACGAAGGTGCTTGAATCTTGCATTCAAAACTAGTTTGGATGGATCTGAACAAGCAAGGGACTCTACCTCCTGTGGTGGAAACAGTTGGGGAAAACAAAGAATACACCATTGAAGAGCAAGACAAGTTGAGAGCAAAAATAAAGACGCTAAAGGCCATAAAACAAGTAGAGAAGGGTATAAGGGAGAAATCAAGGACGTCAGCTATTCAGCATACTAACAACCCTAGGGAGAATGATCCATCAATATAGACTCATCTGAGTTCAAAAAAGACTCACATCAGCTCTAAGAAGACACATCGGTCCAAACCTGTTGAAAGTTTAGATTCAGAGTCCTCCAGTAGCTCTTCGAACGAGGTTGAGCTTGAGGAATATTTGTCCTCAAGTAGTGATGAAGGAAGATCCAGAAAAAAGATGAAGCTAGTCAAAAAATATTCAAGAAAGAGGGATAGACATGGTAGGCTTAAAAGACATCTGGGCAAAGGGTCATCCCGCATGTATGCTGATCAGTTCCTAATTGATCCTTTTGCTTTTCAGACCGAACCAGGTATTTTCGCAACACCTAACAAAGACACAGTCTTTAGTCGTAATAAGAACGGGAGACAATCACCTTTGTCTGCCAAAATAATGTCTGGAAACCTACCCAAAAGTTTGACAGCTCCAAAATTGAGAAGTATGATGGAAGTAAAGATCCGGACAACCATCTGGAGCAATTCAAGAACTTCATGATGAATTTTGATGATGATGAAAAACTTTTGTGTAAAGCTCTCTCTCAAAATTTTACGGGAAGTGCTCTTAAGTGGTATAACAGCTTACCCCAGGGGTGTATTAGGAACTTTGATACATTCTGGGTTGCCTTTCGAAGACAATTTGTTAGGAGTAAAAAGGTGAAGGGCAATGTAGATACCATAATCCATTGTTCCCAAGAACCAAATGAGTCCTTAAAGGATTGTATAAGTCGATTCGCGAATACAAAGAATGGATTATCATATTGCTTCGAACAGGTGGCAATTGATTCTCTAAGACAAGGGTTGAATCTTGGGAACTTGGCTGATTCAGTGACCAGGAAGAAAGCCATGACATGGGGTGGACTGTTGAATCAGGTGGGAAAACATATTAATGTTGAAGAAACCAAGAAAACTAGGGTGCACCTTCAAGTGAGGTCCACCACAACAGCTCAGAACCAGTCCAGATATAAGGCTAAGGAGACTGAATAAGGGTCCAATCGGGCTAAACAAACTCAGTCCAACCAGAATTAGTCTCAGTGTCAGCAGTCAAAAGGTAAAAGAGGTCCTTGGGTTCAATCGGAATGGTTTGCAGAGTTAAGAGAGAACGCGGCCACAATATATGACAAGACCAAGGATGATGTCCATTTCCGGAAACCGGCGGCACTATAGTCCCCTAGAAAAAGCCGAAATACTTGTTTTTTCCAATATCATAATGATATATGACATAATACTCAAGACTGCATAGCATTGAAACAAGAAGTGCATAATCTTATTGAAAGAGGCAAGCTGGGAGCTTATGTCAAAAGAAGAAGTGGAAACATGCTTGATAGTGCTCTTTGGATGGGCCCTACAAACAATGTAGGAACATCTGCTCAAAGGGGGCAATGGTGATTCTTGAAAGATTTGATGTCGATTCTGAGTACCTGGATGCCGATCCAACTCGGAAAAAAGTGGGGGTTATAACAGAGCAAACCAGGACGGTGTCCGGACTAATTAGTTTCTTTGAGTCACTCACCATCTTTGGAGGAGATACTGTGATATCACCTACTCCTTCATCAAGAAAGAGGCATGTACATAGTTTGGTCACTCAATTAGAATGGAGAATGTCTTCCCATCAGTGCCAAACCCCTTTTCCATTTATAGTTTTTGATGATGATGATTTAAGAAATATTGCTGGGCCTCATGAGGATGCGGTGGTGATATGAGCATCTATTCGGGGCAATAATATCCGCCGGATTTCGATAGACACAGGCAGTTCGGAAAACATCCTCTTCCTAAGCTCATACAAGCAGATGAGGAATCCAGCCGTTATTCAACATTCAAACAGAACCATTGTGGGCTTCACATGGAGCTCTGCGGATGTAATAGGGGAATTTGAGGAAAAAATGTTGTTGGGCAAGGGGGCATTTAAAAAGATGGCCAGGGTGCTATTCGTTGTGGTAGATTTCCCCACATCTTATAATGCAATTTTTGGGAGGTCTTGGCTTCCCAGAATGCATGTTGTGGCCTCAACAGCCATCAGTGTTTGAAGTATGTAGTTCAAGGGCAAGTAGGTATTGTCCGAAGTAGTCAGAAGATAGTCAGGGAGTGTTATACAACTGCTATTGCTCCTAAGACTTTAGGAGCAAATCAGATTAATGAAGATTAGTAGTTACTGGAGCCTTCTGAGAGAGAGAGAGTGAGATTGATGACCCCAGAGAGGCTCATAGTGTTATGATACCAGTTGAAGAAATTGAAACCCACTTCCTTGTAGAGGGTAGAAGTATCAAGATTAGTTCCAAAATGGCACTAGAGTTGAAAAAGAAATTGTTGTCCTTTTTACTAAAAACTCAGCATGTCTTCGCTTGGTGCAATAGTGATGTAACCGGAGTGCCCGCAAGTGTTATCTCACACAAGTCTTCAGTCTGGAGTGATGTTGCACCTATTGTGCAGAAAAGAAGAGATTTTTCTAAGGAGAAAGCTGATGTGATAGTCCAAGAAGTTGATCGCCTTACCAAGATGGGACTCATAAAGGAATCCCAGTATCCTTTATGGAATGCCAATCCGGTGTTAGTCAAGAAAAATAACGGAAAATGGCGTAAGTGTATTTATTTCACTGACCTTAACAGAGCTTGCCCAAAAGATCTTTATCCAGTGCCCCGAATAGATCAGTTGGTTGACTGAACGTTTGGCAACAAGTTGTTATCCTACATGGATACCTTCTCTGGGTACAACCAGATACAAGTGGTTCCGAAGGATCAAGATCATACTACCTTTATAACAGACAGAGGTCTCCATTGCTACAAGGTGATGCCTTTTGGGTTAAAGAATGCTGGGGCTACTTATCAGAGGTTGGTAAACAAATCATTCGCTAGTCAGATTGGTAGAAATATGGAGGTATACATAGATGACAAGATGGTCAAAAGCTTGGAGGAGGATTTGCATATAATTGATCTTCAAGAAATATTTGCTAATTTGACAGCTATGAATTTGAAACTAAATCTAGAAAAATGTGTTTTTGGGGTTTGATCTAGAAATGTTTTGGGTTATGTGATAAGTGAAAAAGGAATACAGCCTGATCCAGATCAGCTTAATACCCTATTGAAAATGGATCCTCCTCGGTATATTAAAGAAGTCCAAAGGCTCACTTGAAGGCTGGCTACCCTAAACCGTTTTATTTCAAGGTCTTCGGATAAATGTGCTCCGTTTTTCCAACTTTTAAAGAATTCTAAAGATTTTGAGTGGTCCCCGCAGTGCAATTAAGCTTTTGTTGAATTAAAGAAACACTCGTTCTCATTAAAGACTCTTTTCAAACCTGTTCGGGGAGAAACACTCTATGTATACTTGGTTGTGTCAGAATGTGCTATAAGTTCAGTATTGGTAAGAGAGGTGGACAATTACCCTCGTCCAGTATACTACATCAGCAAAATTTTAATAGATGCTGAGAAGAGATACTTAAAGCTTGAAAAATTGGCACTAGCCTTAGTGATTCCGGCAAGAAAGATGAGGCCGTATTTTCAATCTCATTCCATCATTGTTCGGACATCTTTCCCACTAAATAATGTTCTTTTGAAGGCAGACATATCAAGCAGGATGACCAAGTTGTCAGTAGAATTGGGCGATTACGACATTGATTTTGCCCTCCGAACAGCTATCAAAGTTCAATCAGTGGCTGATTTCCTAGTAAAATTCCATTCAAACGGAAACTCCAAACAAACTTCAGAAGATAAAACCAAGAAAGAGTGGGTAGTCTGAACTGATGGTGGTTCAAGCACAATAGGTTATGGAGTTGGAATTCGCCTAACCTCTCCATATGGTGATAAGATGTACCAAACTATATACTTTGGGTTCATGGCCTCTAACAATGAGTCAGAATATGAAACAACTATAGCTGGTCTTAAATTGGCTTTCTTGTGGGGCTAAGAGAGTTTGGTTGATGAGAGACTCTCAGCTTCTCATCCATCATGCTCAAGTTCAGACCGAGGCCAAGAAGGAGCAACTGATCAACTACTTACTCATCCTGAAAAAATTGGCAGCCAACGTCAAGAGTGTTTGTTATGAGCATATTCCTAGATCGAAGAACACCTTGGCAGATTCGTTGGACACTATAGCGTATTCTGAGTCCTACCCTTGGATTCATATACAAGAATGCCCGTCTATACAACCAAGTCGGAACAAAGAAGATGGGGAAAGCATGAGCATACATGTGATTCAACCTAAATAGTGGAGGTTTTCCCTCCTTCAATATATTTCTGATGGGGTTTTTCCTTCGGATAAAGCTATGACAAGAAAGATTAAGCACACGGCCCGAGGTTTTTTTTATCATAAGAAGAGTTCTCTATAAAAAAAATCTTTCAGTAGACCTCTCCTGCGTTGTTTGGGGGTTGAAGAATCTCAAGTCGTTTTATCTGAACTATATGATGAAGAAGGCTTAACACATTGTGGGTACAGGGCATTAACTCGGAGAGTGTTGTTAGCTGGGTACTATTGGCCATCCATAATGGCAGATGCTAAAAAAATGGTAAAGAAGTGTGATCCATGTCAAAGGTATGGCAATGAAATTCATGTGCCAGCAGTACCTATGGAGTCTATTTTTGAGCCAGTTCCTTTTTCCCGATGGGAATGAACTTAGTTGGACCTCTGCCTATGAAATTCGGGTGGTGCATAACTATTATAGTTGATATTGATTACTTCTCAAAATGGATAGAGATAACTCTTTTAGCAGGAACCACTTCGAAGGATATGCTGCAGATTTGGGATCCTCCAAAAGATTACTACAGACAATGGGCCACAATTTGATAACAAAGATATGGAATATTTTTGTGCTTCCAGAGGTATTCAAGATTGTTTTTCTTCTCCTTTCCATCCACAAGCAAACGGCCAGGTTGAAGCTGCCAACACGGCTATTTTGTCTGGGTTAAAAAATAATCTAGAAGGAGCTGCAAGGAAGTGGCCAAGCTATTTACAAGAAGTGTTATGAGCATACCGAACTACTCCTTGGGCTGTTACTCAAGAATCCCCTTTTTCTTTGGTGTATGGAATGGATACAATTACCTCCATAGAAGATACTCTACCATCATAAAGAGTCCACAACTATTCTGAACAAGCTAATGAGATAGCAATTAGGAATCAGTTGGACTTAATAGAAGAAAGAAAGGTTAAAGCTCACTTAAGAACAACTCACTACCAAGGTTTGATGAAGAGCGGATTTGCTTTAAGGTCAAAATAAGAGATTTTCAACCAGGAGATGAGATGATAAGAAACGTTTTCTTACACACCAAGGAGAAACAGTTTGGTAAATTGGCTCTGAACTAGGAAGGCCCCTATGAGGTCTGTCAAAAGCTCAAACCTGGGACATATAGACTTCAGGAAAAAGAAGGGAAAGTTTTGAAGCACCCATGGAATATTGAACATCTCAGGTTATATTTAGAATAAAATCTTTTATGTAAATATTTACTTGTTAGATATCAATGTAAATATTAGGGGGCATACTCTTTCCTACCCTGGTGGTGCGGGGAGGTTTTAATGAGGATGCCTTCTTAAAACATTCGGAGTGGTTTTATTGCAGTTCAATTCAAGTATAAATCACTTATTCAATACCTTGGGTCTTTTAGTGGATAAGATAAACTTGGTTAAGTGATGACCATTAAATACATGTCACCGGAGATATTAAACACTCTTATTTTAATACTTCTGAAATACTAGGGGCCACTTAAACATTATCCATGAAAAATTTAAAGAAAAATATTAAATAAAAAGAAGTTTGATAAATTAAACCTATTTGGATTTGAACCGAATAGGAAAACAAAACATGCATTGGCCATCCAAGGAATTTAGTTGTTCAAAGGTCCTATTCGGACGTTAACCGAATATTAATAAAAAATATGCCTTAGATATCCAAGTACTTTGACTGTTTGGAAAAATAAAAAACAATATAAGACCTTAGGGCTTGTTCCCTTCGGACATGCCTTCACCATCATCACTTTTTTATGACTTTTGAGTTCGGCACTCGAACTCTCACCAGTTCCCTCTTCATCATCAGTAGTGGAATCGATTCCACTGGTTAATTTTACTTGTCCCTATCCGCCATTGTATGAAATGGGATGTCTTCCTATTCCACGTACTTTCATAAAAGACCCAGGGTCCTATTCGGAAAAGTCTCATGGAACAGCAACACCATGTCAGACTTGATCCCATCATCTCTCTTTTCTAAAGAGTCTATGACTTCATTGGTATATTTATCAATACCCGCTTGGATAGCTTGCTCCTGCTGACTCTTTAATTCCTCATTCTCCTTGGTCATCTCCATAAACGGTGCTCTCTAGTTTAGTCTTCTCATCGGTTAAGGTTTCAATGGAACCATCCTTGGTCTTCACTTCCTCCTTCAATGTTGTGATATATTTTTCTAAGTCAGAATACTTAGTCTGGAGCTCTGTTTTAGCTGGTTCCGATGTGGCTAACTTATTTACTGAATCCTCCTTGTCCTTCCTTAGTACCTTCATCTCCTTCTTCAGTTCCTTTATACTTTGCTAAGCGTTTAGGAGACTGTTTGACAAAGATTTCTTCTTACAGTGGAAGGAGTTGATAAGGGTGGTCTGACTTTTCACCTGCCTTTCCAAATCAAGTATTGGCCGGATATGATCGAGGAGGGAGTGGCTCAGGATATCTTGCTCTCCGAAAACGGAGAAGGATTTACCATTGAAGCTCACCATATTAGCAGAACTGGAGGGACTCCGGAATCCCCTATTTGGTCCGGATTCGGCCCAACTCAGCAGTATGGGTGTAAATGTAGTTGATGTTTTGTAAGGCCAATAAATATTTGACGCTAACATGTTTGAAACAAGGGTCTACTTTTCCCTCTAAGCACTCCGGAAGCGAGTCCGGATGTGTCATACAGATTTTTACCTTGCTCTTGCCCTTCTTATCAGAAGCAACATCTCCCATTTGACATGATGCCTCAGTTTCAAAGGGAGCCTCCTCGATGTTGTCTTCCACAATCTCTTCCATCACTGTGGAAGGTTTTTCAGTTTCCTTAGAAGAAGGGGGTCAGTTTCTTGCACAGAAGGCTTTTCGGATGGTTGAGCGCTTGTTGCTTCTGAAGGCCTAGTGTCTGGATGAGGTTGGGATCCGGAGGGTTTGGCCCATGGAGCTACTTTAGATACCTCAGTTTTGGAGGGTTTTGGCAGTGAAGGTATGGATTGGGTTTTGGTTTGGTGGGTCGTTCGGCGAGGGGTTATCTTCTCAGGAGACTTCTCAGTATCAGAACCCATAGCAATAAAGGGAGAGGGTTTTCTGATACATGAAACGACTTTTTCTTTAGGCACATAAGGTTGGGAATCTTGAACAGAAGAACTAGAGGGGAGGGATGAAAGGCTTGGTTTGAATGAAAGCTGTCTGGGCCTATGGTTTTTAGAAGAGGATGACCCTTGATCGGCGTCCTAAGTTGGTTCACTGGTTTTCTCATCTTGAGAAACTGGGAGGCCGGCGGCGATACGGTTCTCTCTTTCTACCTTCCTCGCTCTCTCTAACTCTGACAAATTTAACCAGCCACCTTTAACTAGAGCGTTTCTTGCTGTGAACATAAAATCTCTCAAGAACGATCTGAAGGTAAAGATGGGCATCTCTCTAAAAAACGCTTTGAGAATGAAATAGTAAAAGAGTATTTATATAAGAGTAAAAAGTAACAGTTACCTAGGAGAAGTTGAATAGGGTTTTTGCAATGATCAAAGGCTGCGCAAACGTGTGAAAAATCAAAAGCCTAGGTAGCTTTCTAGACTTAGTGGGTTCGCCGGTCTAGGAAAAATAACGGTTGGTAGATCAAACCAAATATTGACACGTGTGTCCCACGATCCAAGAAGATAACTCTTAGAATTCTGGGAAGAGAAACCAGTCCTGACGAATTCCGAACTAGGTTAGTGTTGAAAATGAACTTCTTAGTCCGGACATACGAGCAGATCTAATGAAGTTGATACTAGATTGATAGATTTTTTAGCCCTACCAAAAATATTTAGTAAGGGCTAAAAAAAGGGCTACTGATGAGTTCAGATACTTCAGACACAACCCACTGCTTAATCCGGACAGGGGTAATTCGGACCATAACACTCCACTAAAAAATCTAAACAGGAAAAATGTAAAACACCTTTTGACTAAGCTATTTGGTAATCTACTTAAAACACTAATGGATCCTTAAACTTGACCCGGTAAGACCATGGGTCATTTTATTAAGAGTATAAATTCCCCAACCACTCTCATTAATGAGGGTGATCAACCTGTAATAATAGCAGGATGCTTAATTATCTCAGTACTCCTCACACTAAACACAAAATACTTCAAACTTACCAAAACACTTTACCAAATTACCCCCAGCCCAAAATAAACCAAACTAGATGGAACATATGGAAGCGAAATGGTGTCGATCTGAAGATGATGCATATTAAAGTGATCTATTTCAATGTGCTTTGTGCTCTCATGAAAAAAAATTCTTTGCAATTCGTATGGTGCTTTTGTTCTCACAATATAAGTAAGTGGTTTTAGTAATGTTAACGTCATATCTAGAAGAAGCCATCGTAACCAAACAATCTCACATGTGGTCAATACCATAACACAGTATTCAGATTCTGTAGATGATCTAGAAATAATTTCATATTTCTTGCTAATGAATCTCTAAGGAAAATATAGAAACCAGTAGTAGATTTATGATCATAAGGATCCCTATCTCAATAAGTATCACTAGGCACGCAGTACAAGTGAAGAGGTCGAATAAAACAAATTTCTTTGGAACTGAGTGCCACGAAGATACCTGAATATTCGAAGAACAACTTCACAATGGAAAGAAGTAGCAGCACCATCAAACTGACTAACCACATTAACTTCATAAGCTATATATGATCGAGTAACTATAAGATAGACCAAGCTCCCTACAAGAGTACAATATAGCGTCGGGCCTGCAAAATGAACACCATAAGTCAGAGAATATCGAGCATTGGTTTCAAGAAGGGTATGTACCTAGCTCGCTCAACTAAGTTAGATATATATTTTATCTGAGAGATGATATAACCTTTTAGAGATTAAGCCACCTCAATACCTAAAAAATAATGTAACAATCCCAAGTCCTTCATCACAAACCTCTGAGCCAAATCACGTTTACTACCTCAATGCCATCAATATCATCACCCATAATGATCATATCATCTACATATAGGGATAAAATAATTCATCATGCACTCGTACATCTCATATATAAGGCTGAATCATAATTACTAGCAAGAAAACCAAGTGAAATAATAACCATAGAAAAATTCTAAAATCAAGCACGAGAAGCTTGTTTGAGACCATATAAAGCTTTTCATAGTCGACAGACTTCACCTGTTTAGTGAGCAACACCTGGGAGAGGAGTCATGTAGACCTTCTCATGAAGATCACTATTCATAAACATATTTTTGACATCCAATTGGAAGATCTTCCATTGGCAAACGAATGCAACTGCAGTAAGAGTACTATTGTCTCCATTTTCCCACTACAGAAAAGGTCTTCTCATAATTCATACCTTAATTTTGTGAATACCATTTTGCTACAATACGAGCTTTATATCTTTCTACATATCTATCCGACTTTGTTTTAATTTTCTAAACCCAACTAAACCAATTATATGCTTACTGGGCGGAGGTTTAACCATATCGCATGTATGAGTCTAATAAAGAGTTGTAAGCTCTTTGACCATAGAATTTTTCCAATGAGGATCACATACAATGTGTTTGAATGACTGAGGTTCATATAAACCGCGTGTTAGTTATGAAAGAAGAAAAAAGAGCTGAGTAAGAAGAATACATAAAATCTGGTAGTTTGTTAGACTTAGTTATACGAGTAGATATTCCGAGAGGTTGAGGAGTTGTTGGATCACCATATGAAGGAGCTGACTGAGGAATTTATGGAGAAAAAGTAGTATCAACTGTAATAGATGTCTCATGAGCTGGTACATCAGGGTCAATATGTATGTCGCTATTATTTTCAAAAGGATCAATATTCTGAAGTTTGATCTTTGTTATATCATGCGATTTTGCTGGAATCGAATAAAAAGGGTATGCTCAAGAAATTTAACATGTCGAGATACATAAAGCTTATGCCTTGTGGGATAAAAATAATGATAAATATTTTGGCTAACACCATAACCCATAAAATATATATAGCAGTTTTGGGACCCAATGTGTTACGGTCAACATGAGAACAAAGGAAAAAACATGTACATCCAAACACTTGTAAAGAAGAATAATATGGTGGTTATCCATATAACTTCTGAAAGGGAAACATCCCTGAATTATGTGTAATGGGAATTAGATTAATCAAGTATACAAAAGTTAAAATTTCTTCTCCTTAAGAAACAGTGGGAATATTAGCAGATAAAAGCAAAGAACGAGTAGTCTCAATAAGGTGATGATGTTTTCTTTCTGCAGTACCATTTTGCTGAGGGGTGTCAGTACAAGAATACTGATGTGTGGTATCATGGATACAAGTAAGTAAGTGAAATCATTGGAATGTATATTCACCCCCTAAGTTGCACATGAGGCATTTTATACAGCAGGATTTCGAGTCTTAAAAAGTGCCCGAAATTCTTTATAAATTCCAAAGAAATCTCACATTCGTTTAATAAGTTAAATCCATGTGTAGCGAGTACAATTATAAATAAAAGATACATAACAGGACGAACCATCTTTTGTAAAGACATGAGACAAACCCTAGACATCAGAGTGAATAATATAAAAAAGAGATATAGAAGAAGTGACACTTTGATTAAACGGCAAAGCAAATTGTTTTGCCAATTTACAACTACTACTATCCGATATATTACAATTTTTTAACTGAACTAGAGCACTTGTAGAGAGTGAACTTCAAACGTGATGCACATACATGTCCGAGACGAGAATGTCAAAGATAAAACTTAGACAATAAATGACTTAAACGAAATGAAGAGAAATCAACACCAGAGGTAGCAATGTGAGTCATGTATGTTTTCCACTATCAACAACATAGACATCCACATAAGTTACTTTGAGTTTTTCTAAAACATACCGAGTTCCCCGATTTTACGAACTGTCTCAAACACTCTATGAGTATGTTGATATTTTATAACACAAAAAAATAAATAATAAAAAAAGATCTAATAGCCATATTTACACAATTGGCCAACGAAACAAGATTCAAAGCAAGGGTGGGAACGTACTAAACATCAGTAAAAGATATATGAGTGGTAAAATAGAGCCAATAACCTCTAGTAACATTGTTGTAGCAATTGGCATAGAGCGTTCATTCATTGTTCATTATTAACTTATGCATTTTCTATCTGAAGTACTACACCACAGTGCTGCTAGAATAAAGTGTTTCACCATGATAGAAGAAAGTTATAGATTTTGTTGTTATCTTTTCTAAAACAATAAAAGTCTATTTATACGGATTAAACAGACAACATATAATGAAATTTCAAATAATATTTAATGGATCCAACAAACTTCACTATTAAACAATAAAAAAAAATACATTATGAACACAATGAACCAAAAATATTCTTCTTTTTTTTTTCATTATGAATCATACAAACTTAAATAGAATTCGAATAACACAAAAATCATCCTGCGTTTAAGTTTCATAAACTATTCAACCCACTTTTCAACGAAACCAACCAAAAAATTAATATTATTGTGAATAGAGAATAAAATAATCTAACCATTCCTTAAAAAAAATAGTTATTAAATAAATAAATAAAAATAGACAATCAATATTAAATAACCTATATATCTTTTCAGTAATTTATTACACACTTAAATAAAATTCTAACTTGAAATGATATTTATTACCTCTTTTCGTAAACTATAGAAAGATTGATAGGGCATAAATCGAATGTTTTCATATTTACATTTACAATTTCTTTCCTAAATTATGGAAAACTATTATCAATAGAACAATAGATGGAGAATTTGTTATTCTTTGTTTAGCGAGCATCTAATACAAGAGTTGACCTACAACCTTATATTATTAGATTAAATTATCAATTATATTGTGACCTATATAATAATTTGGATTTTCAGTTTTGTTTATTAGTAATTTGCTGGTGGCCAATCTCTTAATGAACCGAAAACGGCCAAAATACATGAAATTTAATTCTGAAAGTTGTTAATCAGTTGGATGAATATGATTTGGTTGGTCCATCCAAATGACTAATTAGGAAAGAGTAGTGGCTATAATTTAGTCGATATTCATCACACCTGAAGTACAAGTATATGAATAATGATGGAACTAAATAGAATAGTATTGATATAGTTTAGATTAATTAGGTTTTCTAAATGATAAGGTGGTGTACTCAATCATATGGATTAGCTTTGTGGAAAAGAATTAAGTACTCCCTCTGTTCCGTTATGTAGGTCGTTTTAGAAATTTGTTAGTATTCCATTTTAATTGTCGTTCACACAATTCAAGATAGTATTTAATTTGTATTTAATTTGTTGACCAATCAATTGTGGTTGTTTTCTGCCATTAAAAAGAAAGAGAAAACCATTAATTATGTTAGCCCAATAACACTCTTTGCTTTTTTGCTTTTTACAAGAAACAAAAATCATTATTGCTTTTATTAATATCCGTGCATAATCCTTAAACGTCTTATATTAAGGAACGGAGGGAGTAGTATTTTGCATGAGAGCTTTATATGGGTCACTGCATGTGCCAGCATCAGAGACTTTTTCTGAGGCTAATGCTATTATTCCAGCAGTTAGTTGGTCAAATGATAAGATATTGAAATGAGTCTATCACATATGTCCTACCAATACGGTCATATGATCTGATGCTATATTAACAACTTGGAGGCCGAAACTTATTTTACAGTTAAACTACTTTCACTTTCTGTAATAAACTTTCATTATCATCAGCAAGTATACTACTTAATTCTGTAATGAAACTGATATATTTGTGTTTGAAACCAGTGGCGGATCTAGGAATTGAAGTAAGGGGGCTAAAAAAATGCCGCATCCTTATGCACACTGTATTCCAACCATTGATATTTTTCGAACCATGTAACTTGAAAACTCCGGTTAAGTCTACAAATAAAAATATCTTATTAGAATATGTTATTATTACATCAATAAATCTTAATGTATCTTAATATATATTATTTTTAAAAGATATATAAAATAAAATAAAATATAACAAAACCAAATTTAATATTTTAAAAAGATATTTTAAAATTTACATAAAAGTAAATAAAATTTGTTATAAAAAAATATATTTTTGAAAAATAGATGAAAATAAATAAAATTTGGTTATATAAAAGATATTTATAATATAAATATATAATTTTATTTTAAAAAATAACAAATATTTCCATATATATTGTCTTTAAACAGATTAAAAATTAAAATCAATTACTTTATAAAAAATAATTTCAATAAATAAAACTTTGCTATCTAAAACTATGTAAATCTATTTTTACTTTACTAAATGACCACAAATCAGATCAGAAAAAAATATTGATTATCAAGTGTTTTAAGATCAAAATAATAATAAAATTTCAAAAGAAAAAAAAACATACATACCTTGAAAAAATAAATTGGGACGTATCGTGTTCTTCCTTCGGATGGTGTTCTTCCTTTTTCCCCTTTTCTTTGATTTAAATATCGTCTCTCTCGTTCATAAGCAGCAATTCATTATCTTTTTCTAAATCAAAGTAGGAGATAAAACATAATTAATTAGAAATAGAAAGATTGAACGAATATAAAATCAAAACATATTATCGCAAAAAAGAATGAGAATACTTACAAAATCAATCAAGAGTTCTAATATTCTAGAGATTGAGATACCCACATCCAACCATTTATAAATACCAACTTAAAATTTTCTTTTAAAATATTTAAGATTTTTTACTTAAATTGTTCCTTAAAAATAGCCATAATCCAAGATTTTTTAAATTAAAATTTTTAACGCCTCAAACTTTTAATCTAAAAAGTTTATTAAAAATAGTCAACATAATAATTTTTAAATTAAAATTTTACTTTAAATTTATAACATTCCTAAAAAACAATTATTTTCTTAAATTTTTACTTTAATATTATTTATATAAAATATATATTTTAGGTAGGAGGGCGTATAATTTAGGTAAGGGGGCGTATAACTTTTATTTTAATATTATATTATTACCTTAAAAAAAATATGAAAGGTATATTTTAGGTAAGGGGGGCCTACGCCCCCCGGGCCCCAACGTAGATCCGCCACTGTTTGAAACTGATATGACTAAGATAACGAATTCCGTACTGAAAATTTGATCGTGAATACTGTACTGAAAATTTAAAAATTTGATCGTGAATACTGTAGTGAAAATTTAATCGTGGCATAACGTAACCGTGATAAAAAATAATGTGAGAATTGATCTTATTTTAAAAGAAACCGAAAAGCTGAAAGAAGTTGTTCGAAAAGTAGAAGAAGATAAAGCAAATGCGCTTTCTGCCTTCAAAGTCCAAGATAAAAACGATGAAGCAGTATGTTTTTTTGTTTATGCGAATAAACAGGCGGCAACCTTAAATCGACATGACATTGAAATGAGATCTACAATGGTCCTTGTTTTCAAAAAAATATTCTAACGTTGGACTTGTACTGGTCATGAAGAAATTCGTTCGAAGATGAAGAAGCAGCATATGAAGATGCATTCGAGACATCTAAAGATTCGAAATATGATGGTGATGTCGATGATTCTTCAAGTAGGGGTCTCAAGAAAATCAGTCTGAAGGTCCATACATGGGAATTGAATTTTATGTTCTTATTTTGGATTTTATATATGCTAATATATGTGTTCGTCTTCTTTTTATCGTTTTATAAATTTTGCATATAAATTCATGTCTTTGAAGGTCCCAGTATTGACCAACTAGTGTTGGAACCTTTAAGTATGACCAACTATCGTTGGAACTTTTTTCACATGACCAACCAGTGTTGGAACCTTTTAATCATTACGAAGCAGTGTTGAAATGTTTTAAAATACGACTGTAGGTCGTAAAGTCATGGACACTCTCTAAAAAATGAAATCATAAAATAGTAAAGGGAAATGACTTATATTTACCAGTTGGCTATATCAGCACCTTTTTAAGACCTTCATGTGTCACCAGGGTAGGAAAGATCATGCCACCAGTCATTACACGGTCAATTGAAAAGTTTTTACAAATTTTTCACATTCATTCTTAAATTTAATTTTAAATTCCCAATGTTTCAAGGGGTGACGAAGTTATATTCCTTCTTGTTTAATCAACCGATAAATTTTTGGTTTTACCCTCTTAGTCACCAATAAGGTTCTTCTAAATTTGGTCACAACTTTCCAAGCCTCTTATCTTTAGTGTGCAAGAACACCTTCCTTAGAATCTTATCCACTACTTCAAATTTCATTCGATGAACTCGAGATGCATATCTACTTCTCATCAAAGTCAGATAATGAAGGGATCTTAAATGTGCCTTTGTTCTTTTCTTTTCAATATGATCAAGTTCGGTATATCTTCCTCATTTTCACCTTTGGAATAATTTGTCACTCTAAAATATAGAAGTTTAGCTTTGGTAGGGTTCACCGCATCCATCCCACAAACCAAAGCAAAATGTGACTCTTAACTCACTTCATGATGGGTTGTTCAATAATCCCAACACACTTCATGAAGATAACTTAGCCACTTTATAGAAGCTCTCTCCAGGTTCTTTATTAAAACATCAAGAATAGACTATTCATGACTTTTACCTTCATATTGGTTTGAGGGTAGAAAGGATCTGAAAAAAAATGATGGATATTTTTGGAAGAGCAAAAATATTTCATGTCCTTGTTATCGAACTGAGGGTCATTATCTATGGTGATTATTTTTGGTACTCTAAACCAACAACATATACTAGATAAAATAAACTTAACAACATATACTTAATAATCAATGGCCACTAGGATAGATTTAAATTTTGCGGTTGTCATAAGTAACGGCCCAACTAAATTCAGTCCTCAACTATTAAATGACAACGCTTCGAAGATTAATTCAAATAGTATTGTTGTTATATGTACGTTGTTAGCAAATCGTTGGTAGGTATCAAATTGTTTTGACTAACTCTGTGGAATCAAAAGGATAATAATACCCAACCAATAAACCCCTTCTTGTAAATGTTTTAAACCAACAATATGTCGATCCCTTACCATCATATAGTTCAAATAGTACCATTTTAAACCGTAATAGAGGTCAGATTTGGTTTGGTTTATTTTGGGCCGTGGGTAGTTTGGTAAAGTGTTTTGGTAAGTTTAAAGTATTTTGTGTTTAGTGTGAGGAGTAGTGAGATAATTAAGCAGTCTTCTTGTATTAAATGTCGATCACCCTCATTAATGAGAGTGGTTGATGTATTTATACTCTTAATAAATGACCCATAGGCTTACCGGGTCAAGTTACAAAACCGGGTCAAGTTTAAGGACCCATTAGTCTTTTAAGTTGATTAGCAAGTAGCTTAGTGAAAATGTGTTTTACATTTATCCTGTTCGGATTTCTCAGTGGAGTGTTATGGTCCGAATTACCCTTGCCCAGATTAAGCAATGGGTTGTGTCTGAACTTTCCAAACTCATCAGTAGCCCCTTTTTTAGATCTCACTAAATGTTTTTGGTAGGGCTAAAAAATCGACCAAGCTAGTATCAACTTTATCCAATCTACTCGTGTCGTCCAGACTAAGAAGTTTATTTTCAGCACCAACCCAGTTCGAAATTCGTCAGAACTGGTTTCTCTTCCCAAAATTCTAAGAGTTTTCTTCTTGGATTGTGGGACACGTGTCACTATTTGGTTCGACCTACCAGCCATTATATTCCCTAGACCAGCGCATCCACTAAGTCTAGAAAGTAACCTGGGCTTTTGATTCTTCACACGTCTGCGCAACCTTTAATCATTGCAAAAACCCTCTTCAACTTCTCTTAGGTAACTGTTATTTTTTACTGTAATATAAATACCCTTTTACTGTTTCATTGTCTTCCACACTCAAAGCTTTTTTAGAGAGATTCCCATCGTTACCTTCAAATCGTTCTTGAGAAGTTTTATGTTCACAGCCAGAAACACACTAGTTAAAGACGGCTGATTAAATTTGTCAGAGTTAGAAAGAGCGAAGAAAGTAGAAAGAGAGAATCGTATCGCTGCCGGTCTCCTAGTTTCTCCAAGTGAGAAATCCAGTCAACCAACCCAGGATGCCGATCATGGGTCTTCCTCTTCCAAGAACCCTAGGCCCAGACAACTTTCATTTAAACCAAACCTTTCACCTTTGCCTTCTTGTTCTTCTGTTCAATAATCCCAACCTTCTGTGCCTAAGGAAAAAGCAGTTTCAAGTATCAGAATTCCTTCTCCCTTTATTGCTATGGGTTCTGACACTGACAAGTCTCCGGAGAAGATAACCCTTTGCCGGATGACACTCCAAGCCAAAGCTCAATCCTCACCTTCATTGCCAAAACCCTCCCGATCAGAGGTATCTAAAGCAGCTCTGAGGGCCAAGCCTTCTGGATCCCAACCTCAGCCCAAATGTAGGTCTTCAGAGGCAACAAGCGCTCAACCATCCGAACAACCTTCTGTGCAAGAAACTGACCCCTTTCTTCTAAGGCAGCTGACAAACCTTCCACAGTGATGGAAGAGATTTTGGAAGACAGCATCGAAGATGCCCCTTTGAGACTGAGGCATCAAGTCAAATGGGGGATGTTGCTTCTAATAATAAGGGCAAAATTAAGGTAACAATCTGTATGGCTCATCCGGATTCACTTCCGGAGTGCTTAGAGGGCAAGGTAGGCCCTACAAAACATCAATTACATCTACACCCATACTGCTGAGTTGGGCCGAATCCGGACAAAATGGTGGATTCTGAAGTCTACAAAGGTAAGGATACCTATTACTCCGGAGACCCCCATGGACTGAAAGCTTAATGAGGTGGTAATTTTCACCGAAATGCTGAACTGGGGACTCTGGTTCCCATTGGACCCAGAAATTGTTAGGTACTTTCAGTTGGTTTAACTCTGCTCGAGCCAGCTAAGCCCCAATGCCTGGTATTCTCTTCTTGCTTGCATCATGGCATCAAAGCTGTCGAAGATCCCACTTCTGATGGAGCAGTTTGCTGCTGTGGCAAGCTTGTGCAAGAACCATAAGATTCCATTCTACCATCACAACATAGGAAAATGACTTCAAAATTGTGGATGACCTGTTGGAGTCCGAAAAGAACTAGAGGACATAGTTCCTATTTGTCAGTGGAACGTGGGAAAATGGCAGGAATATTAAGACCAACACCAACCCTAGCATGCTGACTAGCAGGTGAAAAAAAACTCGTAACTTTTTTTTTGTCTTTGAAATTTTTCCTTCTTAAATTATAAGTGCTCCTATTCTAATTGTCTTGTTACTCCTTTCAGTGCTACCGAAGGAGTTCCTATCTTTGGAACACCATAGGCCGGAGAGATCTCTCATGGGAAGAGATAACTACCCTTCCTCCTCCTGGTGTGATTCTGAAAAGGACGGAGGCCAAAGATGGAAAATTGTTCTTACCTTCAAGAGCTAAGGCTCCTAGCAAGATGAAGAACAAAAAGAATAAATCTGCATCAGGGTTGGTTTAAAGAGACACAGAATAGGTTGGTTTGGGGAACCAAGGGGGAATTGATGCAGCCCTACTCAAGGCAATATAGGTTGAAATAGTGAGGGAGGCTGGAGAGTCGTGGAACCCACCAAAGCCTCCTAAAAAGGACAGGAAAATGAGGGCCAGCAATGATGAAAAAGCTGGTAAGAAGAAGAAGATCACCATGGGAGAAGAAATAATTCATCGTCCTTCAGAAATCCAACCTCCACCAGCCCCTGCTCATCCTACCTTGCAGGAGAAAATTCCAACAGATCTCCAGTCCGGAGAGATTGCTATAAGAGGGGGGGGGGGGGCAAATGACGAAGTGGACATCAGTGCCCTTCAAAATATTGATTTGTATTTCAATGATTTTGAGAAGGATGATTTTGCAGGTCCCTACCGCCCCTCCAGTTCTGCCAATATGGTGACCTTCAATGGTAAATCCTTCTCGGTTTCTGGAGATCAAGACGTCATGAGCCACTCTCTCCTCGGTTATATCTGACCCAAACTTGATCTGAAAAGGCAGGTGAAAAGTCAGACCAACCTCATCAACTCCCTCACCTCTGACAAGCAATCTCTGACAACCAGCCTCTTAAACGCTAATCAAAATATAGAGGAACTGAAGAAAGAGATAGAGGCATTGGAGAAAGATAAAGAGGATTCGGAAACTAAGTTAGCCACATCGGAGGCAGCCAGAACTGAGCTCGAGACTAAGTATTCTGGCTTAGCAAAAGACCTCACAATGTTGAAGGAAGAAGTGAAGACCAAAGATGGCGCCATTCAAACCTTAACCGATGAGAAGACTAAACTGGAGAGCATTGTATCAGAGATGATCAAAGAGAATGAGAATTTAAAGAGCCAGTAGGATCAAGCTATTCAGGCGGGTATTGATAAATATACCAATGAAGTAATAGACTATTTAGAAAAGAGAGGTGATGGGATCAAGTCTGACATGGTGTTGCTGTTCCGTGAGACCTTTCTGAAGAGGACCTTGGGTCCCCTATGGAAGTATGTGGATTATGAAGAAATCCCATTTCATACTTTAGCAGACGATGACAAGCGCAACTACTCCAGCGGAATTGATTCCACTACTGATGAGGAAGAGGGAACTGGTGAGAGTTCGAGTGCCGAACTCAAAAGTGCTAAAAAGGTGATGGTGGTGAAGGTAAGTCCGAAGGGAACAAGCCCTAAGGTCTTATATTGTTTTTTGTTTTTCCAAACAGTCAAAGTCCTTGGATGACCAATGCACATTTTGTATAACTGTTTGGTTAAAGTCCGAATAAGTCTTTTGAACATCTAAAGTTCTTAGATGGCCAAGACATGTTTTGTTTCTCTGATCGGTTCAAATCCGGACAAAATTAATTTTTTAAACTTTCCTTTGTTTATTATTATTCTTTAAATTATTCATGTCTAATGTTTAAGTAGCCCCTAATATTTCAGAAGTATTAAAGTGAGAGCCTTTAATATCTCCGATGACATGTGTTTAATAGTCATCACTTAACCAGGTTTATCTGATCCACTAAAAACCCAAGGTATTGAACAAGTGATTTATACTTGAATTGAATTATAGTAAAACCACTCCGAATGTTTTAAAAAGGCATCATATATTATAAAAGACCGGACACCTCATTAAAACCTCCCGGCGTCACCAGGGTAGGAAAGAGTATGCCCCATAATATTTACATTGATATCTAGCATGTAAATATTTACGCAATTTTTTTTTATTCTAAATATAACCTGAGATGTTCAATATTCCATGGGTTCTTCAAAACTCTCCCTTCGTTGTCCTGAAGTCTATATGTCCCAGGTTTAAGTTTTTCACAGACCTCATAGGGGCCTTCCTAGTTCGGAGCCAACTAACCGAATTGCTTCTCCTTGGTATGTAAGAAAACTTTTCTTAACACCTTATCTCTTGGTTGAAAATATCTTCTCTTGACCTTGGAAGCAAATCTGCTCCTCATCAAACCTTGGTAGTGAGCTTTTCTTAAGTGATCTTTAACCCTTCTTTGTTCCAATTAAGTCCAACTGATTCCTAATTGCTATCTCATTAACTTGTTCAGAATAGTTGTGGGCCTTGTATGATGGTAGGGTAGCTTCTATGAAGGTAATTGCATCTATCCCATACATAAAAGCAAAAGAAGAATCTTGCGTAGCAGCCCGATGAGTAGTTCGTTATGCCCCCAACACTTCTTGTAAATAACTTGGCCACTTCCCAGCAGCTCGTTCTAGATTATTTTTTAACCCAGACAAAATAGTCGTGTTGGCAGCTTCAACCTGGCCGTTTGCTTGTGGATGGAAAGGATAAGAAAAACAATTTTGAATACCTCTGGAAGCACAAAAATACTCCATATCTTTGTTATCAAATTGTGGCCCATTGTCTGTAGTAATCTTTTGGGGGATCCCAAATCTGCAGCATATATTGGATATGATAAATTTACAAACAACCTTCGAAGTGGTTCCTGCCAAATGAGCTGCCTCTATCCACTTTGAGAAGTAATCAACATCAACTATAATAGTTCTGCACCCTCCGGGCGCCATAGGCAGAGGCCCAACTAAGGCCAATCCCTAACGGAAAAAAGGTACCGACTCATAAATAGACTCCATAGGTACTACTGGCACATGAATTTCATTGCCATACCTTTGACATGGATCACACTTCTTTACCATTTCTTTATCATATACCATTATGGATGGCCAATAGTACCCAACCAATAACACTCTCCGGGTTAGTGCCCTGTACCCACAATGTGCTGATCCTTCTCCATCATGTAGTTCAAATAAAAAAACTTGAGATTCTTCAACGCCCAAACAACGCATGAGAGGTGTACTGAAAGATTTTTTTATTATAGAGAACTCCCCTTATGATAAAAAAACCACGAGCCTTGTGTTTAATTTTTCTTGCCATAGCTTTATCCGAAGGCAAAACTCCATCAGAAATATATTGAAGAATGGAAAACCTCCAATCTTTACGTTGAACCACCTGTATGCTCAAGCTTTCCCCCTTTTCCTTGTTTTGGCTTGGTTGTATGGATGGGCATTATTATATGTGAATCCAAGGGTAGGACTCATAATACGCTATAGTTGCCAAAGAATCTGCCAGTGTATTCTCTGATATGAGAATATGCTCATAACAAACACTTTTGAAGTTGGTTGCCACCTCTTTCAGGATGAGTAAGTATTTGATTAGTTGCTCCTTCTTAGCTTCAGACTGAACTTGAGCGTGATGGATAAGAAGCTAAGAGTCACTCATCAACTGAATTCTCTTAGCCCCACATAAGAAAGCCAATTTAAGACTAGCTATAGCTGCTTCATATTCAGACTCATTGTTAGAGGCCCTGAACCCAAAGCATATAGCCTGATACATCCTATCACCATATGGAGAGGTTAGGAAAATTCCAACTCCACAACCTATTGTGCTTGAACCACCATCAATTCAAACTACCCACTCTTTCTTGGTTTTTTCTTCTGAAATTTGTTTGGAGTTCCTGTCAGAATGGAATTCTACTATGAAATCAGCCACTAATTGAGCTTTGATAGCCGTTCGTGGAGAAAAATCAATGTTGTAATCGCCCAACTCTACTGACCACTTGGTCATCCTGCTTGATATGTCTGCCTTCTGAAGAACATTCTTCGATGGGAAAGATGTTCGGACAATGATGGAATGAGACTGAAAATACAGCCTCATCTTTCTTGCCGCAATTACTAAGGCTAGTGCCAACTTTTCAAGTTTTAAGTACCTCTTCTCAACATCTATTAAACTTTTGTTGATGTAGTACACCGACGAGGATAATTATCCACTTCTCTTACCAACACTGCACTTATAGCACATTCTGACACAGTCAAGTGTTTCTTTATTTCAACAAAAGCTTGGCTGCATTTTAGAGACCAAGTCAAATATTTAGCGTTCTTCAAGGTTTGGGGAGCACATTTTTCCGAAGACCTTGAAATAAAACGATTTAGGGAAGCCAATCTTCCAGTGAGCCTCTGGACTTCTTTAACATTCCGAGGAGGATCCATTTCCAATAGGGAATTAAGCTGATCCGGATCGGGCTGTATTCCTTTTTCACTTATCACATAACCCAAAACATTTCCAGATCGAACCCCAAAGTTACATTTTTCTAGATTCAGTTTCAAATTCACAGTTGTCAAATTAGCAAATGTTTCTTAAAGATCAATTATATCAAAATCCTCCTCCAGGATTTTAACCATCATATCATCTATGTATACCTCCATATTTCTACCAATCTCACTAGCAAATGTTTTGTTTACCAACCTCTGATAAGTAGCCCCAACATTCTTTAACCCAAAAGGCATCACCTTGTAGCAATGGAGACCTCTGTCTGTTATAAAGGTAGTATGATCTTGGTCCTCCAGATCCACCTGCATCTGGTTGTACCCAGAGAAAGCATCCATAAAGGACAACAACTTATTTCCAGATGTTGAGTCTACTATCTATCCGGGGGACTGGATAAAGATCTTTTGGTCAAACTCTGTTGAGGTCGGTGAAATTAATACACATACGCCATTTTCTATTATTTTCTTGACCAAAAACGGATTGGCAGTCCATAAATGATATTGGGATTCCTTTATGTGTCCTATCTTAGTAAGCCGGTCAACCTCTTGGACTATCACATCAATGTTTTCCTTAGAAAAAACTCTTATTTTCTGTACAACAGGTGCAACATCACTCAATATTGACAAATTATGTGAGATAATACTTGCGGGCACTCCGGTTACATCACTATTTCACCAAGCAAAGACATACTGATTGTTTAGTAAAAATGACAACAATTTCTTTTCCAACTTTGGCGCCATTTTGGAACTAATCTTGATATTTCTACCCTCTGCAAGAGAGTGGGTTTTGATTTCTTCAACTGGTATTATAACACTATGAGCCTCTATGAGGTCATCAATCTCACTTTCTCCCTCAGAAGGATCCAGTAACTGCTAATCTTCATTAATCCGAACTACTTTCCAAAGTCTTAGGAGCAAGAACAGTTGCATAGCACTCCCTGGCTATCTTCTGACTACTTTGGACAACACCTACTTGTCCTTGAACTGCATACTTTAAACACTGATGGACTGTTGAGGCCACAACATCCATTCTGGAAAGCCAGGACCTCCAAAAAATTGCATTGTAGGATGTGGGGAAATCTACCACAACAAATAGCACCCTCACCATCTTTTTAAATGGCCCATTGCCCAACAACACTACTTCCTCAAATTCCCCAATTACATCCGCATAGCTCCCTGTGAAGCCCACAATGGTTCTGTTTGAGTGTTGAATAATGGTTGGATTCCTCATCTACTTGTAGGAGCTTAAGAAAATGATGTTTGACGAACTTGCTGTGTCTATCAAAATCCGACGGATATTTTTGCCCCCAATGGATGCTCCTATTACCACCGCATCCTCATGAGGCCCAACAATATTTCTCAAATTATCCTCATCAAAAACTATGAATGGTAAAGGGGTTTGGCACTGATGAGAATACATTCTTCCTTCCAAATGAGTGGCCAAACTATGTACATGCCTCTTTCTTGATGAAGGAGTAGGGGCTGTCACAGTATATCCTCCAAAGATGGTGAGTGACTCAAAGAAACTGATCAGTCCTGACACCGTCTTGGTCTGCTCTGTTATGACCCCAACACATTCCCTTTGGAAGGAAATTTTTAATGTATCAAAGTTTCCAATGCACCCCTAGGATAAGTTGTTATACCACTTAAGAGTACTTCCCGTAAAAGTTTGAGAGAAGAATCTACACAAAAGTTTGTCATCATCATCAAAATTCATCATGAAGTTCTTAAATTGCTCCAGATGGTTGTCTGGATCTTTACTTCCATCATACTTCTCCATTTTGGAGCTGTCAAATCTTTTGGGTAGGTTTCCGGACAGTATTTTGGTAGATAAAGGTGACTGTCTCCAGTTCTTATTACGACTAAAGACTGTATCTTCGTTAGGTGTTGCAAAAATACCTGGTTCGGTCTGCAAAGTAAAAGGATCAATCATCAACTGATCTGCATTCCTGTGAGATGACCCTTTGCCCAGATGCCTTTTAAACCTACCATGCCTATATCTCTTTCTTGAATATTTTTTGATTAACTTCATCTTTTTTCTGGATCTCCCCTCATCACTACTTGAGGACAAAGATTCCTCAAGCTCAGCCTCATTCGAAGAGCTGTTGGAGGACTCCGAATCTGAACTTTTATCGTGTATTCTTGATAACCAAGACCTACCAAATATTTTATTATAATAAGTTGGATCATCTACCATTATAAACAAAACTTTTATCATTATTTTAAAAGGCCACCCCCCTATAACCCAATCCCATTTGAACTCTCCAACAATATTGTTAGTAGCCCTAGTAAATCCCATTATTATTCTATCAAAATAGAAGATAATATGAGGATTTTCCATATGTTTTTAAGTGGACATAAATAAATATTAGTTTAACTACATGTAACAATTAGAATCCTCCGGATTTCGAGTCTTTCAATAGCCATGCTAATTACCATTGTATTTTTATGAGGTCCAACTACCCCTCTTAAATCATCTTCTTTGAAAATATAAAGGGAAAGAAATATCTGTAAAGATAAATCAAAGCTTCTCGGGCTAATTGTGTTGTTGAAATCACAATATGCCTCTTTCTGAGAGCAAATGGTAGTTCTTGACATAATATCCCTATAAAAATAGTTAACAATTCGAAACAAATTGCACAAATATTTTACCTTGCCCTCAAATATTAAGTTTATCAATCATCGAAATAATTATGTCAAAAAGAGATATAATGAACTGAATACATGGTATCCTTATTAACAATACTTGGATAGAGAATCCTACTATTGTAGGCAATTTTGTTGTTGATTTCTTCTATGATCTTCTTAACTGCAATAATCATGATCCCTCTCTTGACCGTATTAATGAGATCATCCCAAAACTTTTATCTGAACAAGAGAACATGTTCCTTATCTCCAACCCTTCTCCTAGTGAGATATTCTCTGTTGTATTTTCTATCACTGATAATAGTGTTTTTGGAGTTGATGGATTCAACTCTAGATTCTCTAAGTCTTTCTAGTCAATCATTCATCATGACCTTTGTATTGTTGTTATATATTACTTTAAAGGTTATCCTGCTCCTTAAGGTACTTTTACTATTGTCTTGTGCTTGATTTTTAAAAACACCTCTCTCAAAACCTGGCAAGAATTCAGGCCTATTAGCCTTTGTACAGTATTCAATAGGATATTGTCCAAGCTTTTATATAATAGACTTATTAAGATCATTTCTAAAATAATTTCCATTGAGCAGTGTGGCTTTGTTGAATCTAGAACCATCCATGAAAATATATTTATCACCGAAGAACTTATTCATGACTTAAACAAAAAAAACCATATTTAATAACTTAATTTTAAACTTAGATATGACTAAAACCTTTGATAAAATCTCTTTCAAATCTATATACTCTGTTTTGGAAGCTTCTGGTTTCTATGATCATTTCATTAAACTTATAAAAAATGGTATTGAAAATTCAAACTTTTATGATATTATAAATGGTTCTTATTTTGGCTATTTTCTCTCTTGCAGTGAAGTCGGAAAAGGTGACCCCATATCACCAAGTATGTTCATAATTGCAGAGGAGTATTTGTTAAGAGGTCTTAAATTTTTGTTCACTAAATATAATTCCTTATACTAAAAGGCAATATGATATATAAATATACCTTACCTTGCCTATGTTGATGATGTTTTAATATTTACTAATGGCTCCCTAAAACATGTCAAGAAAGTCTGTAACTTTCTTGGCCATTACCAAGCTATTTCTCGCCAACAAATCAACAAATTAAAAATAACTTGTATCCCTTCCATTTATATGAGCAGTATTAGATCTAATAACATTGTTAATACTACTGTTTTAAGCATAGTTATTTTCCTTTCAAACATCTTGGCATCCAAATCAACTCAAAAAACTATAGCCATCACTTTGATGACCTAGTTTCTAAGATCAGAAAAAAATTATGAATTGGGATAACATTAATCTATCATTTGGTGGTAGATTAATATTATCCCAATCCATTATGCTCTCTTTTCATATTTATTACATGCAGAATTCCATCCTTCATAAATTTTTCATTTGTATAATCAATATCCTTATTAACAAATTCATTTGGGGTTGTAAAGAAAATTCTAGCTCTATTATTTGGACTTTTTTCTCTAATCTATCCAAGCCTTTTGATAAAAATGGCCTTAAAATAAGAAATCTCAAAGATTTTCAATGTGCATTTTCCTGTAAGCTTTGATTAAACTTTAGAGACAACAAATCTCTATGGGCTAACCTCATGCATTCTATTTACTACCCTAACATTCACCCTCTTCAAACCAATATTAAGCCTACTGATTCTAAAACTAAGAAAATAATTATTATAATTAGAGAAACAACTTAAAATTTTATATCATGGAAACTTGGTAAGGGTAATATTGATGTTTGGCTTGACAACTAGAATCATACTCACCCTTTCATAACCTTAACTTATAATCATGATAACCATTGGTACAATCCTATTAAGACTAAAGAATTCTAGTATAATGATAATTCGGATTTGACTAAGTTAAACAATAATGTTCTCCAATCTGATATTAATAGAATCACTAGACTTAAAATCGAAGACAACACTGATGATAATATTACCTAGACTATATCTCAACATGTTCTCTTATTCATTAAAGATACTTGGCACAAAATTAGACATAAGCATAATAATCCATCTCACATTACACAATCTGGAACAATTATTCTCTAAAGAAGTGTTCTATCATATTTTGGAGAATTCTAAACAATTACATCTCTGTTGATTATGTCCTTCAAACCCGCAATTTTAGTCTTGCTTCTAAATGTCAGTTATGTTATAACTTAGAAAATATAAATCATCTCTTTGTTGTTTGCTATATATCTTGGAATATTTGGTCTTACTTTTCTGATCTATTTGGTATCCATATTAATAATCTCATATGTATTAGTCACACTGTTAAAATCTGGATTTCATCTACCAATACCCCTAAGCATATTAGGTTATTTATACCTTTTCTTATATGTTGGTCAATTTGGAAAACCATGAACAAGACTAAATACAACGACTTTAAGCCTTCCTTTGATTATATAACAAAGAAATTAATCAAGTTTATTAATAATTTAGACAATACAAACCTTTTAAAAGATATGCATTGGGCTGGTGACTTAAAAGCTGCCTACTCATTATGATGTTTCCATCAAATCTGCCTACTCTTATGTTGAATGACACCCTCCTAAGATCAATAGAATCAAAATAAACTGTGATGACTTTAGCTTACCTTCTGCTGAATCTAGTGGAGGCTTTGTAATTAGAGTTTCTAATGGCTCATTATTAACTGTTATTGGTACCACCTTTGACAATAATAGTCCGTTAATTGCATAAACCATAGCCCTTCTTGTGGGTATGATTTTCTGTAAATCTAACAATTACACCAAGCTTGATATGGAAACTGACTTTTTAGTATTACTTGAAATGATAGGTTATAGAAAATCCCTCGGATACTTGAGTTCTTTAATCTCTATCTGTACAAAGATGATTTCTCCTCTAATGACCATAAGGCATATCTTTAAAGACCAAAATCTCGCGGCCGATTGGGTGACAAAATAGACCATATTTTCTTAGTCTAATTGCACTTTACTCATAATAACTCTCTTGATCAATTAACTAGCTATTATTTTCTTAGAGAGCATCAACTTAGGTTATATTAGATACCTAAATTGATATCTTTATATCTCACTAACATTATTGGCAGGTTTTATCCTGACAATAACTTTATTTTGTTTTGCAGGTTACAACTTTCATTTTAAAATTCATGCTCAAGTCTGTTGAAGCGCCTCTAACATACTGGATCTCAAGCTCATGTTTAACTAGACATGCAGACTGAGGCATGAATCAAATTTTAGTTACTTCATGTATACTCTAGCTTAGTTCTGGATCCATTTCTCGTATCAAGTCAAAATCGACTCTGATGTAAAATTTCAAGCTTTTGCCTTTTATATTTAAATCAAATATCTCTCTTTTTGGAAAAAATATTAATGAAATTTAAATATATTACATAAACATATGTTCGTATTTTGATCGTTTTACCTCGATCCCATTCCACTATTGTCATGACATTGATCGAGAGCAACCACATTCTCTCTCTCTCTCTCTCTCTCTCTCTCTCTCTCTCTCTCTCTCTCTCTCTCTCTCTCTCTCTTTCTCTCTCTCTCTCTCTCTCTCTCTGTTTGTGTGCGGGTGATGTACTAATTTTTTAAGACCCATCATCAGACACAAATTCTCTAAAATTATTTGATTAATATCACGTCAGGTTTTTACTTTGTAATATGAACATTGAAGAAGATTACAAGTTCATCAATGAAGATTTTAGTGAAGTGAGTCATGAATCATTTCATGGCCATAGTAAGAGGCAGCATATGAGGATGTCGTTGGGGTTGTGTAATGCTCCTATGATTTTCCAGTAATGGTTGATGTCTATATTTCAGACATAGTTGCAAAATCCATTGAAATATTTATGGATGATTTTTCTGTTTTTGGTGATTCTTTTGATAATTATTTAGCTAATTTATCTCTTATTTTACAGTGATGTGTAGATAGTGACTTGTTCTCAATTGTGAGAAATTTCATTTTACGGACGGGATTGTATTAGGACATCAGATTTTAAAAAAAGGTATAGAGGTCGATCAAGCTAAAGTTAAATTAATCGAAAAATTACCACCCATATTTTGGTAAAATGAACATGCAGGTTTTTATAAGCGATTCAATAATGATTTTTCAAAAATATCTAAAGCTTTTTGTGATCTATTGATGGAAGATCCTGAATTTTTATTTTTTTACTAGGTGATTAGATGCATATAATTTGATAAAATTGAAGTTGATCAATGCGCCTATTATTGTATCTCCTGAATGGACTTTACCATTTGAATTGATGTGTGATGCAAGCAATTGTGTGATAGAGGGTGTACTCGGGCAGTGAGAAAATGATGTTTTTCGTACTATATATTATACAAGGAAAAACACTTACGGGTGCACAACTGAATTATGAAACAACTGAAAAAGTGATAATACATATTTATTATGTGAAATAGTGATAATACATACAAATCATGTTGCACTCAAGTATCTTTTAGATAAGAAAAAGTCGAAACTTATGGGATCAGATATCCTTTGATGTCAATTATGGTAATTCATATATCTTCTAGAGAGGTAGTTAGACCGAATAAAACAAGACTTGATGACTAAGCAGTAACCCAAGTGAACTAATGACTCAGCTAGATGCCTAACACCTAGAATTATGGGCTTGAGGGCTAATGAAATTGACCTGAATAAAAAATCTGACCTGAATGGCCCATGAATTTAAAAACTATATAAATACCCCAACCAACAACATTAAAGGGGTTGGAATTTTTCCAAAAAATATTGAATACAAACACTTATTTCCTCTTCCTACTCTCTAACAAAAACATAATACAAAACAACCTAAAGATCTTCCATTTCTACCCCTATAATATATTTCATCATCACCAGATTGGTGACCACATTGGGAGGCGTGAGATGCCTGAATAGCTTTATTTAAAATCGTAACTGTAGTTTGAACTTCAAAAGTCATTGAAGCATGGAACTCGATATGCGAGAAGTTCCACCTGAGAATAATGAGGGAATAAGATATGATAATGAGCATGCTATTGTATCTCATGTCAATTATAATACCGAGAAAAGGTAATTCATGTAAAAGAAGCGTGATTAGTTGAGGGAAAAAGTTGAAGCTCTGAGAGCCCAAAGGCAAGCTCAAAAATAATTCAAAGAAAATCCTGATGCGGGAGGTATGTCCACAGATAAGCCTGGTAACAACAACAAACAAGGTGAAAACAACCAATCCTTACATGCTTGTATTCATCCTAAAAAAGAGCATCGGGCTAAGCAAGAGATGATTACATCGGATTCTGCTGGAAATCCAACAACGGAATCTGACTTTGATATTTCTTATTTGTCAAGCAGCGACAATGGTCGCTAGAAGAAAAAAGAGAAATTATTTTTTAAAAAAAATCTAAGGAAAGAGACATAAATGGTAAAGGGAATAAGAATAAGTATCAATCTAATAAGTGATTAGTTTGCTACCCAATCTGAACCATGTATTTTTGCCAGTCCGGATGAAGATCACATGTTTAGCTGAAGTCACAATTGGAGACAATATCCATTTTCCTCGAAGATTCTTGTTGGACATATTCTGAGGCGGTTTGATAGTTCAAAAATGGAAATATATAATGGAAGCAAGGATCAAGATAATCATCTAGAACAATTTCATGATGAATTTTGATGATGATGATGATAAAATTTTATGTCAGGCTCTCTCGTAAACTTTTAAACGGAGTGCTCTAAAATGGTATAATAGTTTACCACAAGGGTCTATTAAAAGCTTCGATATGTTCTGGATGGCGTTCCATAAGGTAATTTTTATGGGTAGTAAAGAACTTAAGGGAAATGGTGACACTATCATCCATTGTGCACAAGAACCAAATGAATCATTAGAAAACTACATCAACTGTTTTGTAAATATAAAGAATGGATTGGCTGATTGTTTTGAGAAAGTAGTTATTGCTTCATTAAGACAAGGTTTAATGCTTGGTGAATTGGCTGATTCGGTAACTCGAAAGGAAACTATGACTTGGGAGGGTTATTGAACCAAGTCGAAAAGCAAATCATAGTAGAAGAAACCAAAAAGTATTGAATACCGTGCCAAAATAGGTCTGCTCCAACTACTTCAATACCTCAAGCTAGTACTCAATCCTAGGCCACATTTAATTACCAACCTAAAGACTCAGGATAGGGTTTGCATCGGTCAAGGCCAAATCAATCTAATCAGGGCCAACAGTCTAGACCAAGAAGGAGTGAGTCGGTCTAACTTGAATGGTTTGCTGAATTAACGAATTCAGTCCCTAAGGCCGACACAAATTCAGTCCCTAAGGGAAAACCGAAGTACTCATTTTTGTAAATATCATAACGATGCGGGTTATGATACTTAATATTGCAGTGCCCTAAAATGGGAAGTACAAACTTTGATTGAAAAATGAAAGTTGTCCACCTTTGTTAAAAACCAAGAAGGCAACCGACAAATCAACATTCGATCTGAGCCTAGTGCAAGCACAACACCAGTATGGGGGCATTCAGACATAAAGATGTTATGATGGTTGTGGAAAGATTTGATGTAGATCTAGAATATTTAGACCCTGATCCAGATTGGAACCAAGTTCGGGTGATAGTGGAAAAAAGATCAACAATATCCGATCTATGCAACTTCTTTGAATTTTTAATCATGTTTTTGAGAAGATACCATGACAACACCCTCAAGTAGCTCAAGAAAAAGGCATGTTGATAGCCTGACTACTCAGTTAGAAGGGAAAATGTCCACACACTTTTATCTGGGACCGACTCCATTCATTGTCTTTGATGAAGATGAATTGAGAAATATTGAAGGCCCAGATGAAGATGTTGTGGTAATAGGAGTGGCCATTGAGGGCAATGATGTACGGTGAAGCTTGATTGATACGAGCAGTTTGGAAAATATTTTATTTATGTTAACCTACAAGCAAATGAAGAATCCCTCAATCATTCAACATTCAAACATGACTATTGTAGGATTTAATGGTAACTCAGTCGATGTGATTGGAAAGTTTGAAGGAGAGGTATTATTAAAAAAAATGATCATTCAAATAGATTGCCTGACATCTTACAATGCCATATTTGGCAGATCTTGTCTATCTAGGATGCATGAAGTAGCATCCACTGTTCACCAGTGTTTGAAATATGTTATGGGAGGTCAAGTAGGCATCATCCAAAGTAACCAAAAAGTAGCTCGCGAATGTTATGTCACTGCTCTTGCTCCAAAGTCATTAGAAGCAATGAAGGTTGACAAAGAATAACAACTAATGAATTCTTCTTTCGAACCAAATGAGATAGATGATCCAAGGGAGGCTCCTAGTGCTATAATCCCGGTTGAAGAAATTGAACTTCATCACTTTACAGAAGGCAAAATGTTAGGGTCTGATTTAAATTACAGTCAAAATAAAAATAAAAATTATTATCATTTTTTTCTAATAATCTGCATGTATTTACGTGGTGTAATAAGAATGTGACTGAAGTGTCAGCCAATGTGATTAATCGAAAATTATTTGTTCAATCTGATGTTGGGCCAGTGCTACAAAAAAGAAGAGTTTTTTCCAAAGAAAAATATGGCGCAATAGTCCAAGAAGTAGATCGGCTAACCAAGGTAGGACATGTTAGAGAATCTCAATACCCTCTTTGGAAAGCTAACCCAATTCTAGTCAAGAATAAAAATGGTAAATGGCGTATGTATATTGATTTCACAGATCTCAATAGATCTTTCCCCATGGATCTATTTCTAGTACCTCAGATAGATCAAGTAGTAGATTCTACCTCAGGGAACAAGCTATTATCGTGTATGGATGCTTTTTCTGGATATAATTATATATAGATGGATTCTAATGATAAAGATCACACTACTTTATCACTGATAGGGGGCTACATTTTTATAGGTTAATGCCTTTTAGGTTGAAAAATGCTGGAGGAAGAAATGTGGAAATTTATATCGATGACATGATGTTTAAAAGCCTTAAGGAGGAAGATCAAATATCCGACCTCCAAGAAACTTTTTCTAACTTGGAAGCCATCAATTTGAAATTAAATCCTGAGAAATGTACCTTTGGGGTTAGATATGGGAAATATTTGGGTTATATTATAAGTGAGAAAGGAATTCATGCTGATCCCGATCAATTAAATGCTTTGTTAGCCATGGATCCATCTCGGAATACAAAAGAAGTTCATATTTTAACTAGAAGATTAGAAATGTTAAACAGTTTATTTCAAGATCGTCATATAAATGTGCTCAGTTTTTCCAAGTCTTAAGGAATGCCAAAGACTTAAATTGGTCACCTAACTGTGACCAAGCTTTTCTTGAAATCAAAAGAAACTTATCCTCACCGAAAACGTTATTCAAACCTGTTGATGGGGAAAGGCTTTATATTTATCTGGCAGTATCAGAGTATGTTGTAAGTGTTGTATTGGTACGAGAAGTTGATAACTACCCCCATTCCATTTATTATATACGCAAGAGTTTATCGGAAGCTGAAAAAAGATACTTGAAACTGTAAAAATTATCCCTAGCATTGGTGATAACAGCCATAAAAATGAGACCTTACTTTCAAGCACATTCGATCACAGTTCGAACTTATTTCCCATTGAATGATGTGCTACAAAAGGCTGATATACCGGGAAGAATAACCAAGTGTTCAGTTGAGTTTGGAGATTATGATATCAATTTTTTACCTCGGACTGCGATCAAAGCTCAAGTTGTAGCTGATTTTTTAGTAGAGTTTTACTCCAAGAGGCCTCAGGAAGAAGCTCAAATCAGTAAGTTTAAGAAGGAATGGCTGATCCGAACTCATTGTGGATCTTGTACAATGAGATATGGAGCTGGACTTTGCCTAATCTCTACCTATGATGATTCCATGTATCAAGCTATACGTTTTGGCTTCAGAGCATTCAACAATGAGTCGTAATATGAAGCAACAATAGCCGGATTAAGGATAGCTCAGCTATGTGGTGTCAAGAGACTCTGATTGATAAGTGATTCCCAGTTACTCATCCATCAAGCTTTGGGGCACTATGAAACTAGGAAATATCAGTTGATAAAGTATCTAGAGGTGTTAAGAGAGATTTCAACTGGTTTAAACAAGTCGAATATGAACATGTTTCAAGTTTGGAAAATTTTGTGGTTGATCCCTTAGCCACTATAGTTTAGTCCGAGTAATATACTTAGATCATTGTGCAAAAGTGTCCTTCCGTAGCCACAGCTACAGAAATAAGGGTGAGGTTGAAGCAAGCCTACATGTATCAAACACACTCTCTAAAAATTGGAGAAATGAGATTCAAGAGTTATCATTAATGGAGTTTTACCTTCATGCAAGGTTTTGGCCAAAAAGACTAAGTATAAAGCTCGTTGATTTTTAGTTTTAAGGGGGTTTCTCTATAAAATATCTTTCAGCAGGCCTTTGCTGCATAGTTTCAGACCAAATGAATCCCAAAATCTTTTCTCAGAACTGCCTGATGGCTTCTGGGGGTTTTCCTACCATAATTATGGCAATAGATTATTTCTCCATGTAGGTAGAAGTTGCTCCTTTATCTTGAACAACATCTAAAGTAGTTAAAGTTTATCCTATCCAACATATGTTGTCGATTTGGTATTCCCAAGCGCATTATTACAAATAGCAGTCCCCAGTTAGACAACAAAGATATGGACGTATTTTGTACATCAAGAGGAATTCCACATTTTTTATATTTCTCATTTTCATCCTCAAGCCAATGGACAAGTTGAAGTGGTGAATCTAACAATTTTAACGGGTTTGAAAAATAATTTAGAGGGAGCATCTGGGAAATGGCCAAGTTACTTAAAATAGGTGTTATAAGCATACCGAACCACTCATCTCACAACCACCCATGAGTCTCCTTTTGCTCCAGTCTATGGGATGAACGCGATTACACCTATAGAAAATACTCTTCCTTCTTTCAGAGTCCAAAATTATTCCAAAGAAAAGAATGAGACGACTGTCAAGGTTCACTTGGAATTAATTAAAGAAACAATAGTGAAAGCTCATCTAAGAACCGTACATTACCAAAGCTTGATGAGGAGCAGGTTTTCCTCTAAAGTAAAAAAAAGATATTTTCAAGTTGGAGATAAAGTGTTAAGAAAAGTGTTCTTACACACTAAGAAGAAGAAGCTCGGAAAGCTGGCTCTAAACTGGGAAGGACCATACATCATATATGAAAGCGTTAAGCAATGAATGTGCAAGCTTCTAGACAAGGAAGGCAACATCCCGGAAGCACCCTTGGAATGTTGAACATATCATATTATATTTAGAATAAATTCATCTTGTACATATTCACTTTTCTTTGCTTCAATATAAATATTTGGAGGCATACTCTTTCCTACCCTGGTGGCACGGGGAGGTTTTAACGAGGTGTATGGATCTTAATCAATATATCATCATTTTCCTTTTTGAAAAAATACATGTTTCTTGATTAAGATCGTATGGATTAAAGACCTATTAAACATTTATTTCCTTTAAATGGATTGCCTTTGAATGACTCAGGTGGATTAAAGACCTATTAAACATTTATTGCCTTTAAATGGATAATCTTTGAATGACTCGGATATATTAAATACCTATGACATATTTATTACCCTCAAATGGATTACCTTTGAATGTCTCGGATGAATTAAAGACCTATTAAATATTTATTGCCTTCAAATGGATTACCTCTGAATGGTCTGATCGAATTTGATATATTACTTTGTTTTTATCATACTTAAGTAAGATCAGATATTAATTGAAGCATAGAACAAAATATAGCAAAACATAAAAGGGATAATAGTAAAGATGCCATAAAATATTGTTGACTCGTAACAAAATGATATATATAATATAATGCCTTGTATTCAACAAGGACGTGTGCAAACAATCACCTGAAAATATGATCTAAAGATAACAAAATGCCTTGCACACTTCAAGGACTTTAGTTTATAAAACAAACATAGTAAAAATGATTGAACTTGGGGTTTGTTCCCTCCTTTTTTTTCTTCTCAACCTTTCTCTCATTTTTTTCTTCTTTTTCTTATTCACCATCATCCGAATCGTCCGAAAAGATACCTAGTATATCACCCTGTGCCATAGTGTTAAAAGGGATTTCCTCATATTGCACAAATTTCCACAACTTCCCAAGGGACCGTTTGGGAAAGGTTTCATGGAACACCAGAACCATATCTGACTTAATGGATTTTTCTCTTTGATCCATAGATTTCAATACACCATCAACATATGCATTTACAACCTCATATATGTGATTTTCTATGTTTTCTCTAAGATTACTGACTTCATCTTCTTTTGTCTTCAAAATATCTTCCATTTTTTTCTTTTCATTTAGATAAGTTTTGAAAATTAACTTTATCTTTAGCCTACTGCTCTTTCAAAGAGGTGATTTCTCTTTGCAAATCATCAAACTTGAGTTACTATTGATTGTGATCAGACTTAGATTGAGACAGCTCATCTTTAAGAGTCTCCACTTCTTTTTTTAGGTTTTTTATTTTTTATTTCTCACAACCAATGGTGTTTAGTAAAACTTGGTTTTCATCGCGAAGGGAAGTTATATCATTGACTTGAGATCTAACCTGCATTTCCAAATTAACTATTGGCCTTATATAGCCTAAAATATTATACTACTGGGTATGCTTCTCACTAGACAGTTCAAAATACTCACCATCATATGTCAAAACATTGGCAATGGTGGTGGATTGAGGGAAAGCCTTGTCAAAATCTTCCTTGTCAAATTCCATCAAATACAAGTTTCCAAGGTCGTCCAAATTTACATCACCTTCAACGGAAGGTTACTCAGCAGCAGGAAACTCTGGGGAGGCAGGGTAGACGGGTACTTTTTCTTGGGGAAGAACCCCTGTAAGAAATATTGGAGAGAAAATCATCCGATCAAAGTATGATCCTGAACCAACAGAAGATTTCTTCTTTTTTCCTTCTCTCTTGTCACTACCCTCTTTGCTCATTTTTTGTCTTTTTGTTTTTAACTGTTGGAGATTTTGAGGAATCTTTAACCTCCCCCAGAGTGGCTGCCACAGTCTCCAAAAGAGCTGCATCAATTTCATCTTAAGGTCTCACGCTTCCCAGCTTGGGAATGACTTGAGATGGTGCCTCATTTTTAACCTCTTCTTCTTCATCTTCTTCTTTTGTTTCTTGATCTTATCAAGATGGCTGTGAGCTTTGTGTTTGGCTAGTAGGAAAAGATTGACATCAACCTTTTTGGTCCTCTTAAGAATATCAGCATGTGGGGGTAGTAAATTGTTCCCATTAGAGCTCGTGGATCGGATTTGTCCTACATAGGTAAGCTCTCACCATATTTCCAGCAGTCAAACAATTATGGAATCCATTTGACCATTTTTCAGCTGCCCATTGATGCAGCCTAGAAAAAGTAACTTTCCCATCTTCGAGGTTCTGTGAAAATAACTTTAAAAATACTATAAAATAAATCCGATGTGAGAATCGATATTCAAACTTAACCAAAGAAACCTTTAAAAAAGATACTTATACGAAGACTTCCAATATCTTGTAAGCACACTCAGGTTACCCGTAGAGGTAATCTTTCTTCCATTCTCCCAAGCACCACTAATGAAAAGAAATTGGGTTCTCTAAGGTTTATCAGCTTCCAGTAAGTCATTTACTACTTTATAGTCATTTTCCATATTAAAATAATAGAAAGGAATGTTATTGTTTCGACATAAACCAGCCACAGTAGCAAATTGTTTCATGGACTCGGAATCTTCGATAGCCTTGAAGCTATAATACTAGCCAGAAGTGTAAACCATGCGTTGGGGCTGACTTAACTTGGGCATAGTTTCACTAAGTGAAAATATCTAACAATCTCTAGATCCATAGGGAACCTCAGACCCTAGTTGAGCACTTCGGGATACACCACCAAATCTCCCGCTTTGCAGTCCATCAGAGTTTCTTCAGGGATTGGAATCCTTACTTTGATTGATTCGGGAAACCCCTATTCGCTCGGAGCTTACCCAGATTAGTTGTGTGAGTGTACATATAAGATATTCTTTGTAAATTCAGCAAATATTTGACGCTAGCCTTAGTAAAATTGGGTCTTACCCGCCCAACTAAACATTCTGGAAGTGGTTTAGATTCTACAAGAGGTGATTTCTTTCTTTTTTCTCGAATTTATTTTCGAGTATCTTCAGTGAAATCTGATGTCTCCAAAGATTTATCTTCACCGCTGTCATCCATCTTCTCTTCCATCATTTGTGGTCCCAAATCTACTGTATCACCGACCTGTTTACTAGGGTTATCTCCCTTGGTATGAGGAAACTCGGCAAAAGAAGCTGCTGGAAGAGCCATATGTAATGTTATCCTTTTCGATTGATTTATTTGTGAGAGAATGTTGGCGTCAGTAGAAACCTCTGATGGTTTCTCTGTCTCTTGCCGATGTAGAAGGATTTTTTTATCCGTAGAGAGTCTGGGGTATTTTCTCTGATATCTGACTCCATGGAAATGAAATTTGATCTGGGTTTACGATTGCTGGAAACTTATCTTAAGGGATTCTCAGCTGATTGAGCATATTGGTTAAGGATTGTAGGAAGTTGATCAGAAGGGCTAAATTTAGAATCATAACTTGGTTTACCATATGAAGACCTTTTATCTGGTTATTGAAATTGAGTTACCGGAGAAGCGGGTAGTCGGGTTGTGATTCTGGCTTGCATTTTTTCTTCCTCCAACTCGGAAAAATTAAGCCAACCTCCTCTACTAAGTGCAGTTCTCACTGTGAACATATACAAATTTATAAGAAACGAGAACAATGAAAGATAAATCTGGGTAAAAGATAGAGTTTTTATCTCTTCAAAACTATGAAAATAGATTTGTTTCTTACTCTAGAGATAGAGACAACATAAATTAATCTTATATATGGATGAATAAAACCACTTGAGTATTTTACTAGGCAAGATAAACTAGTGGTAATAATTAAGGGGCTATATGATAGGATCAGATGTCTTTGGAAGTCCATTATGGTCATTTAGATTTCTTCTAGAGGGGTAGTTCGGACCGAATAAAATAAGACTTGATGAGTAAGCAGTACCCCAAGTGAACGAATGACTTAGCTAGATGTCTAGCACATAGAATTATGGGCTTGAGGGATCATAAAATTAACTCGAATAAAAGATCTGACCCGAATGAACCATGGATATTAAAAAATATATAAATACCCCAACCAACAGTATTAAAGGGGGTTGGATTTTCTCCAAAAAATTTAAATACAAGCACCTATTCTCTCTCCCTACTCTCTAAAAAAACTTAATACAAAACAACCTAAAGATTTTTCATTTCTACCCCTATAATATATTTCATCATCACCAGAAACTACATTTATTACGATGGGTATTATGTTTGCAGGAATCTGATCTTGAGATCCAAGATTAAAAAAAGGTTTAGAGAATTTTATATCAGACCATGTATCTTGCCTGGAGACAAACGAAGATGTTGTTCTAGAGAGTAGGCCGATAAATGAGTATTTTTCTGAAGAATAGTTGTTGGCAGCTAAAGTTGATCATTGGTTTACAGACATAGCAAATTATCTCGTTGATAAACAGATCCACCCATATATGAATCATTAACAGCAAAAAAAAATCATGATCTTAATCAGTACTATTGGGACGATCTATAATTATACAAGCAATATGGATACCAAATTATTGGACATTGTGTATCAGAGAAAGAAATATTTAACATACTACGTTAGTGTCATTCTTTAGATACCGGATGTCATTTTGGCGCAACAAAAATAGCAGTAAAGTTCTACATTTTGGTTTCTTTTAGCCTACTTTATATAAATATGCTCATAAGTATTTTATAAGGTGTGATAGGCGCCAAAGAGTGGGAAACATCTCTAGCAAAAACGAGATGCCATTGAAAAATATTCTTGAGGGAGAATTGTTCGATGTATAGGGTATCGATTTTATGGACCATTCCCATCATCTTTCAACAACAAGTATATCCTAGTTGCAGTTGATTATGTCTCCAAATAAATTAAAGCAATTTGTTTACCCAAAAAGGATGCGTGAATGGTAATAAAATTTATAAAAATGAACAGTTTCTCACGATTCGGAACCCCGAGAACGATTATTAGTGATAAATGATCATATTTTTGCAATCTTCAATTGAACGCTTTGTTAGCAAAATATGGAGTTACCCACGGTTCTAAATCATATCATTTTCAGACCAGTGAAAAGAAGAGGTCTCAAATATAGAGTTGAAAATAATTTTGGAAAAAACAGTAAGTGCTTGTAGAAAAGTTTGATCTTCGAAACTTGATGATGCTTGGTGGGCATATATAACTATTTTTAAGACTTTAATTGGTATGTCTCCTTACAAACTAGTCTATGGAAAATCTTCTCATCTCCATGTTGAGTTGGAACATTGATCATATTGGGTCACACAATTGTTAAATTTTGATATCGAATTTGTTGGTAAGAAACGTTTGTTGCATCTAAATGAGCTATATGAGTTTCGTAATGAAGCGTATGAGAACTCTAAGATATACAAATAAAATACAAAATTACGGCACGATAAATAGATTGTTCAGTGAAATTTTTACGTGGGCCAGAAAATACTGCTCTACAATTCACAGATGAGACTCTTTCTTACAAAACTATAATCAAGATGGTCTGGACCCTTTGAGATAACTGAAGTCTCTTCTCATGGAGCTATAAAAGTATCACATCCAAAAAAGAGGAATTTTAAGGTGAATGGTCACCGTCTCAAACCGTACTTTGAGGGGATGATTGATAAAGATCGCATCTCGATACCTCTCCAAGTTCCAACTTAATAATACAAAAGGTCGAGCTACTGACTTGAAACGAAGCACCGATTGGGAGACAACCCATTGTAAGTTTTTCTTTCAATTTTTATTTTATTCTCATATTTTTATTTTTGAAAACATTGATGAATAATATTTTCAAAAAAAACACTATTCATTAAAAAATTATTATTATGTTTTTTTTTATTTGTTTTTTTTAGCGTGTAAACAATCTGCTTTTCAATTTTACGGTGTTCCTATCGCTTGTTATTCTTTTTTCTTTTATTTGACTTGTCTTTTAGAACCAACTAGCTTCTATACTTCAACTTAAATCCCACAATTTCAACTCCAAACAAACTTATAAGGTACCATTATTCCTTAATCTATTTCTTTATGTTTTGATATTCACGGCAATATTAGATTTAAGTGTAGGATAGTGGGAAATGGTTGAGTAAAAATATCACAAAAAATTGTTTTTTATCATTTAATATTGTTTATTGTATATTGTATATTTTAGGATCTCATAAATTAATTCAAACATGTGAAGTGACTTTTAAGCTCAAAAAATTAATAATTGTATGTTTAAATTTTTATTTGATTAGGTCGTTAGATTTGTTTTTGTCTAGAAGTTATTAAAATGAATTATATTTCAAATTTACTCTCAGTGTTTTTTCTTACATAGAAATTAATTTACTAATATAATAAATATTTTCTAAAGAAAAATTGTCATTGTAAAAAAAATATCTAAACAAAATTAAATTTCCTCCCCAATAACAGCACCAATAGCTTGATACGAAAAATCATAAGTTTACGATTTACATTGTAGTTTTAGAGTATTTAAGACTCAAGATATCGAACTCATGGTAGGAATCATTTTTTGGCTAGATCTAAAATAAAGTATAAAAACATATATTTAATTATAAAATAAATATAAAGTAAATAAAATTTAATTAAACAAAATAAAAATAAAAATTAAGCTAAGAAGAAACAATAAATTGAACTCGTAGGTAATTGAAGGCATTAAGTTCAATACTAATACTAAACAAATATATAGAATAAATTAAAATTAAAAATCAAGGTTTCAAACCTTAAAATAAATGAATTAGCTTATGCTAATCTTGTTCATAGTTTTAATAAAAATAAAAGAAAAATAGAAAAGTAAATTGTGTTGACGGCCGTCTCGATCTATCCCTTTGTATGATGGGGTATGATTTTATTTATAAGAAGAATGGTTGGATTTTATTAAACCCTAATATCCTAAAAATAAAACCTATATGTAAGAAGAAAAAATCATAATCTTTATTTAAAAAAATAAAAGAATTATCTTATTCTTTTAAATTAAATAATAAATATATTATCATTTATTCTTAAGAGGTCAACATTTTATCTTTCTTTCGTTTATTCTTTCTTTAATTATCTTCATGTCTTTGAATTTTATTTTTTTCTTTAATCATCGCAACTATTTGAAATTTGAACTCATTTTTATTCTTTTTTATTTTTTGTTGCTCTCACTTCGCTAATAAATCAAAAATAACCAAATTAGAGTATTTGTATGCATAATTAATTAAAACTAGCAATTAAATTAGTATAAAATTAATATAAAATCGAGGATAAATGTCATTTGATCATTATTCTCATGCTACTAAAAACGATATGTTATTAATGCTCACTTAGCCGAGCTGTAACAGTGTTGGGAAGCTGAATAGGCCATGACCTAATTTGAAAACGAATTTTGTGAGAAAATATGTAAGAGACCTTATCCAAAAGAAGAAGCTGAAAGATACATTGGTGACTGAATATACTTAACAAGCAGTTTGAGGAATATATGTTTGAACGAGCCAAATATGTTGTTTACAAAGCTGAGAAAATACTTGTGCTTTTGTTTCATAAATAATATACATAGATCAACCTGGACTTTTTATGAAGTTATGCTACTAGATAATAGTTTAGACTAGAGACATGCAAATTAATCAAAGTCTGACGGCAAAATAAAGTATAGTATACTTTATATAACACTATCCAAAACCCGAATTCCAAATAAATGAAATTACACAAATGTTTTAAAATAAAATAAATAAATTTAATGCTTAAATATTAAAACCGGTTTTCGAAGGCTTTACATGTCGAATCTGGGCATCAAACTTTGTGACAAATTCACATTTTTGAAATTTTACGGGCTCGTCGGAATCTTTGATTTGAGTACCTGTTTGACCCAATTCCGATACATGGGCGAGAAACCAGTCTGTTCATAGTCTTCATTACATCATCCTTCTCCGGTTGAAAAGAATTCGACCTCGAATTCGGAACGTTGAAACATTGACAGAACTGCAAAAACATTGGCGTGTTCACCACTGATTTCAACTGGTACCAACATAAGGGTGTAAGAGGTGAGAATTCGAATGCTGCAGCTCTTGTTAAGAAGTGGTTTCTTAGCTTTGTCCCTCTTTACCGTGTCATCGGTATTACTGTGGTCAGCAGTAACAAGATATACTCCACCCACTTGTTCTATGTCTACTTTTTCAATCCATTTACTAAGCACAACATCACCCTTGCGCGTGTAAAAAGTTGTTGTCTTTCCAGTTCCAGACTGTGCTTGTTGTATCACATCAAAACCCTTATAGAAACGAACAATTCCTCTTTGTTGATTAGTAGATGGCTTTTCAAGTTCTTCAGAGTATATTTCTGGCAGCAGATTCAAAACACTGCAATATTCTACTTTTAACTTGTTACTCTTTCTTTTATTTCACCAACCATCACGCAAAACTCCTCCACTTCTATTAGAAAACCAAATATTTTATCCATTAAAACACTATTCTTTTCTTTTATCAATTTATTCATAATCTCAAACACAAAAATACCATCTTCCATTTTTCCAATACGACAACATATATCCACAGAAAATCAAATCAAAGGTTTGATTTTAGGATAACATAAAATACCTGGAAGATGAATTTCCACAATAAAAGTTGCTACTTTGCAGTCTTTCTTTAATAGAACTTCTGAAGTGATGTAGTCTGGTGTACTGAAGCCTGAAACAATACCTCGATCTACAAGTTTCTCCTCAACATTAATTAGATATTCATCATCATACTCATCGTAGACTGGTTTGTCAAATACCAACCCAGATACATCTTCAAAAATATTTTTATCATAGACTGGCTTGTCAAACACAGAGTCAGACACAGTTTTAGCATCACAGCTAAGATCGGCAGCCGGTGCAATTTGAGCATGAAACTCCTTAGCTGATGGTGGTTTTGGAGACACTACTTTAGATGGAACTAATATAAACTTGATACCATCTTTCACAAAACTGTATCAATTTGTTCTACTATCATAAGTAGAATTTCTCTTAAATCGTCACGGACGTCCTAAAACTAGATGGAAAACGTCCATAGGAACTACGTCACACCATGATGTATCTTTGTAATTACCAACATAAAATGAAATTTGACACCATTTAGAAACTATTACCTTGGTGTACTCTATCAATCCTAACAGTATGTACGGGTATGGAAGAGCTTCGGTCTTCAATGCCAGTTTCTGAACAGCCTCCTCTGAAATCAAATTCTCATAGATATATGAATCAATTACAAACTTGCAAATTATTCCTCCAATTGTGCAAGTAGACTAGAAGATGTCGTTCTATATTATAGCCTTCAAATCAAGAGGTACCCTGAACATGATTCATGTATCTACGTAACATGAATAACCTGGCTCTGATACCAAACTGATGACGTGGTGGAAGATTAGAAGAAAAATCAACGATAAAACCCTAACCTTAGGTTAGAGAAATAAGGAGACTCCGAGAAATAATTCCCAAAATTTAATTAATCAAAGTCTAACGACAAAATAGGGTATAGGATGCTTTATATAGCACTACCCAAAACCCTAATTCCAAACAAAGGAAATTACATAAATGTTTTAAAATAAAATAAATAAATAAATTTAATGCTAGAATATTAAAAATAGTTTTCGAAGGCTTTACAAGTCGAATCTGGGTATCAAACTTAGTGACAAAGTCACATTTTTTAAATCTGACGGGCTCGTCGAAATCTTTGGTTTGAGTACCTGTTTGACCCAATTACGATACATAGGCGAGAAACCAGTCTGTTCGTAGTCTTCGCTACATCACTAGGCAACAACAAGGTATGGTTCATGACGAGTAAAAGAGTACAGTTCATGGGCAATATCATGGCATGGTTGATGACCAACAAGATAGTATGTTTGGTGGATATTTAACTACTATAATTAACATAAGATCTCACATTCTTGTGGATTTCTCTTATCTTGATATAATGGTATATAACTTGTATTTTTAGTGGTCATTAATATTACTCACCTTTACAATAATAAAAGTAACATGATTAATAGTAATGGTCTTGTTAAGTGTTCTTAAGCACAATATTGTTATATATCTCATATAATACTTTTAAGATACATTGCTATATGGTTTTGTTTGTTATAGTTTATTAATGTCACACACCTTTAACACGAATAGCAGTGACATAATATGCTTGTTAATTTTTTTTGAATTTTTGTGATTCGTCTCAAACTTTTAAGCATAGAATGGTTGTATGTTTTATGTAATACATTTGATATATAATGGTATATGAATTGGTTTATTATGGTTTATTAATGTTACTCGCTTTTAATAGGAATAATATTAACAAATAAGAATAGCATGAATAATAGTACTTTTATTATTTGAGTTTATTATACCCTTACATAATCCAATGCACACAAGAGTATAATGAAGCTCAAAACAACCATACAAGTGTCAACTACTAATACAACGACACTGATTGAAACTCTGATAAATCTAGCAATATCACGAAAGATATAGAAATCCAATAAGTTTGTACGTTTGTTTGTTTGTTTTACAATAAGTTTCATCGTGTAAACAAGAACCTTGGTTTAGATAATTCATCATTGAAATTTTTCGAAAACTATCAAGAATATATATGTAGAAAGGATCATTTCAAGTGTGAGCATTACAAGCCTAATACCAAATTTCATATATTATTTAAACTATCAACACAAAGAATATAATTTGATTTCCGAGTTTTATTAAGCATAGTTTTGTACATAATTGTTTATCAGCAGTTTGTATGTATAAGAAATAAGACGAGTCTACCACAATCACAACTTTAGCCACAGTCCATGAACATTGACTGAAAAAAGAAGCACATTGTTTATCAACCCATCTACGATCATTTGTCAATGGCGAGCAATAGCAAGCCCTGATAGGTATTTAGCCTTCATTTAATATACGAAATATTTTTTTATCTTTGTTTTCTTATTAGTCGACATCCTCATTCTTGTAGTTGTTAAATCAAATATATCATGAATATAATTATATCTCTGGTATGACAAGATTATTCAATCCATATATATTTCTTATTAAGAGAGTTTTTTTTTACCATCATTGATTTTATTCAACGCACGCTACAAAGTGCTCATCTGTTTTAATATCAATAGTGAGAGTTTGAACAATTTCAAAACCATAAGTAGGCATAACCTATTATATAAAGAAACATAATAAACTGTTAATATGATAATCTCAAAATGTTTTACTATTTGCTAACATAAATACGTATTTCAGGAAATGGATACTATAAAATATGTGTAGTTAATTACTTTTTACGTTTTTCTTCCACGTCTTTTGTAATTTCATTATTTTCTCAAACACGGCACCTAAAATTAATTTACGGAAAATATTTCTAATTACTATAAAAAGAAAACATATGACATGCAACTTAGTAACTTCAGTTTAAATAACATTCAACATATATGCACTTTACAGCTATATCGCGTTCATATAAGTAAAAATTTACTCTTTTAAGCGTATAGTTCCAATAAACCATAAAACAAGTAAGTCTGGAGCTATGATATTGTGTTATTGAGTTTGTCGCAAGCATCATTTTCTTTATCAAGTATGACACAATAATGAATCGATGCAACCACATTGAAAAATACGTTATTTTGAATAAATAACCATAACTATTAGTTAAAAGATTGGTTTGATGAAACACGTAAAAATTTTGAAACAAATAATTGACTAGAAAAATCAGCAAAACTTATTATTGACTTTACAAAAAAAACTCGACGATTAGAACCTTGACTAAGTTAATAAAAAAATTAATGTCTCAAAAAACATACCCAAAACAAATTTTCAAGAGTGAAAGATCAAACGAGGAAAAAGAAGCAAACCAATTATTGAAGAAATAATTCTTAAATGGCCAAAATAGTGTTCAAGAAGTGTTCAAGTTAGTATATGATGTTACTTATATGTTCTAAGGGGTTAGAAGATAATTTAATAATACTTGTAAAAATATTTATAACAGATAAATGTCATATATCCAAATGGACACATGTAATTAATCCCAAAATCTTAGGTTTAATTTTCATATAAATAAGGATATACCTTTAATTTGGAAGATGAATAATATTTTATGGAGTGAAATAATACCGTTTTGCATTTTCTTTTAATTCTTGAGTTGTTTATTCTTAATTATCATTAAAAGTACTTTGACGAGGTTATTTATTATCAAGTAGTTATTTCTTAAGTGTTAGAGAGACATAATAACACTTTATGACTATCTTTTATTTTTTTAGATCATGTCGAACTGACAGTGGATGATATATCAAAGGCATTGGTGCACGGTTAATATATCGTATGCATCTGATCAAGTGTGACCTGTTAAAAATGACGTTGTATGATGAAAGAGTATCCACCATCATGAACATACGTTAAGTTTGTTTCATGTGCTCTACTTCATTTAAAAATTCCTAGCTCACACATAAGTAAAATATCTATCTTCGTAATCCCAGTCAAAACTCTCTTTGACAATATGAGGACTTCTACACCATGTAACTTTTCATAGGTGTTTTTGAGTAAGACATCAAACTCATAGTATCCACCGTAATTCCTTTAACATTTATCTTTACGATCTCAATAAAAAATAATAACTGTATATCCATGTGGTGTCGTGATATGCTAAAAGTCATTATCATCAGAATAATATCAAGGTATACGATTTGGTAAAATTTCATCGAAATTTGACCAAAATGATAGATCTCGAGGTATTTTACATGTTATTTTAAACAACCTAATAATACATGAAAGTATCTCATGTTGTACCATGGTGAACATGTCAGTTCAGATCAGGGTCGATATATTCGTCAAATATCTCCATGATGGCCATTGTTTATAAGGATTTGTGTGGCTCGACGATGACAACCACCTGTTGATATTCCACGCTTGCTGGTTACCGAGACTCGGTCGTAGTTGGTTTTGTCTCGGCACTGATGCCTCTTTGACATATCCTATCAACTTGCCTGAATTGATAAGATTTTATACGTTGGCTTTCAAAGCGAGAAATTCTCATGTGAATTTTTTTACATTATTGTTGAATTTGTAATATTTATTATGGTCCCACATCTCTTTGGAGGTCCACATATTCTCGAGCATGTATAATTTGACTAAGTATTTCCTTTGTTGAAGATTACCCCAAAGTTCTTTGTTAGCTCTGTGTTAGGATCCTCATAATTTTTCTTTGGCCCTTCACTACTATTGTTACTCTTGATCTTTCCTCGAAAACCTTGATTCTGCTACCTGGGCTTCACGAGAGATGCAACCAAATTCTTAGACTAGGCCTACCATGTGAGGTTTTTAGATCTTTAACATCAAGTTGTATGAAGGGTATGCGTTTGGGACCCCGAGAATCTCATACACATTGTCTCACCGATTTTGATATCCTCCTCTCAAGTTGGACCAACAGATTACCAAAGCTCATAGCATATTTCTTCATTATACTTTCTATCAGGACACCCAGTAATATTCTTGCTTATGGGATATGCATGCCACTATATTGTGCAGTTTTCTAGGTTGTTCTTGGTTAGAATGAACAAATGTGTGTATTCTCGAAGAATCTCATTTGGTTCATGATTGCAATGAATAATATAGTCATTATCTTCTTTCATAATTTTATAACAAATGAACTGGTTTCAGAAAGTTATTTATAACATGTCACAGCTGGTTGAACCATATCAGAGCTTTGTCTTTTAAAGTTAGATAGAATGGACAACAAATGAGTCTGCCATCTCATGTGAAGTTGAGCATCTCATTGTATATATTTTTCAATATGATGTTGAGGGTTTTCACTTCTATCATACTTTATTCACCTTTTATTGGTTAAACATTATTGACACATCCTCATGAAGAATTTTCTAAAGGTATATAAGAAGACATAAAGCTGGACATAAGCTTTATAAAAGCATGCACGCAATAAATGGTTGTCTATATCAAGGATGTGTCATATTTGTAAAGGCTCTCGAGACCAAGGATGTGTCATATTTGTAAAGGTTGTCGAGACCAAGGATGTGTCACATGAGGAAGGCACAGTTCCCGTAGACCATTAGCAGGTAACCTTGTAAATTTAGAAGGGGTGCTAGACCGATATTCCAGAAGCTTGGATGATTTTATTAGGAAAGCATTTGAGGGTTATGGTGGCTCATCTAACCCATAGGTTAGGCTACATGATAGTTTTGATGTTTGGGATCCTCTTGTTGTGCTAGATGAGGCTCAAACGTATGCACTCATGATTTTTTTATTTTATGGTATTGAGAAGAAATAATTATGATCATTTGGTCAAATCTGCAATAATCATGGCACGAGTGCTTTTTTAGACTAGTTGGTAGACTATCGATCAAAGTGTTGTTTGGACTCTTTAGTGTTTTATTACTCTAATAATAAGGGTGGGAGGCATAATCATGATTAGAATGAGGTTGATGGTGGTGCATGGGCATAAAAAAGGTTACATCGTCTCATTTTTCTAAATTATCAGCATTCTCTGGACAATGAATGATAAAATATAAGGTTTTTTGGTGCATTAGACGCATGTCTGCTACCATATTATGGATCATTTGATCTCATTATGATATATTTTTCACCTTATCTCGTTAATAGTTTCTTATATGTTTATAATATTATCCCACGTATCCATTTAAGGATCTTTTATGCTCTCATTGAAGAGACATACATCTTTTTTGTAAGAAATTGGTAAAGGATGTGAAAGTGGTTCCGTATGATTTGAAAAACTTTCTTTTAGTGAGACTTCAGTTCTCCATAGACAGTGCTAATTTGGTGATGTATTTTAGTGATGACTATTCTCTAGTCAAAAAGTCATTATCGAAATTATAAGTAGCATCATAGTTTTGGTTGGGCAATAGTATGAGAGTATCAAAGTTATTGTTGAACAAGTAACATGGATTGTAAAAATTGAAAAAGATGTTGAAAAATAGTAAAGAAGTGGCAATGAAGATCGAGCCGATGGAAGAAGTTGTAGAATTTAGTAGGATTATAGGAATAAAGGAGTAAATAAGTGTCGAACATGAACCTAAAAAACAAAAAGAGTTAGCAAAAAGTAAATGTTCAGAGATAAAAAGTTTTTGCTAAACATTTTAGGACCTTCAATATTGAAGGTATCACTTGTATTTATATGCAATATCTTAGGTGACACAAGCTTCTATGAGCTTTAGGTATAAGGCTCAATATTCAAACAACAAATCTTACCTGTTATTAACATATATAAATTTTTATATTTTTTATGTGTTAATAATATTATGACATGTATATATTTTCTTATTTTCTTATTTGTTGTGTGTGTATGTATATATTTATTATTATTATTATATCAATGATTAATAATAGTATTTTTTTTATTTTATTTTGACTAACGGAAAGATTTTCAGCTTTAAACAATTGTATCTTTGATCTTTAGATGAGTGTGCTCCATTTTTTCAAGTTTAAAAACAAGTCATATAGTTTTCTTGGATATCAGAATGTGACGAGGCGTTTGCCAAAATCAAAGCACATTTATTTTCTCCAGAACTTTTGACTAAACCTACTATAGGTAAAAAGTTGTTTATTTCGATTGCAGACTCAGATTTTACAGTGAGTGCAGTCTTGATAAAAGAGGTTGATGGTTATCCACGGCTTGTATATTATGTGAGTAAAAGTCTTCTAGATTCAGAGCAAATGTAGTTGAAGTTATAGAAATTAGATTTGACTTTGGTCGTAGCTGCTCGGATGATGCATCATCATTTTCAAACTCATTCAATTATAGTTAAAACTTCATTCTCGTTAAAAAATAATTTACGAAAGCCAGATTTTTTTAGAAGGATGACGAAGTGGTCTGTAGAATTGAGAGACTATGATATTGATTTTACACCAAGGACAGCAATCAAAGCTCAAGTTTTGGTTGATTTCCTTATCAAATTTTATTCAGAAAGGCCGGATTTCGAGTGAGTTGACGCTAACAGAACTCATTATGGGAATGAATGGTTAATCTGAATTGATGGGGGATCGAGCATTTTGGGTTGATGAGCAGGAATTCAGTTAGTGGCTCCGACGGAGAAAGTTATGTACCAGACTATATGATTTGAGTTTAAGACATCAAATAATGAGGCGGAATATAAAGCAACTCTCGTTGGGTTAAGACTTGCAAGAATTTGTGGGGCCAAAAAAGTTCATTTGGAGAGTGATTCATAGTTGCTGGTGAACCATGTGTCATGATTTTCTGAAGCATGAAAATACCAACTTGTAAAATACTTGAGAGGATTAAAGAGGTTGGTTGTAATTTTTGAGAGTGTTACGTGTGCATATATTCCTCGAAGTGAGAATTCTATTGTTGACTCTTTAGCAACGACCGCGTATTCCGAAGAATATCCTTGGATTTTGACAGATGAGAGCCCATCTATTACAATAAAGTTCAAACAATGTCAATATTTCGAAGAGGTTTCCTTGGTTGTAGAATAAGAAGAGTGAGATTTGCGGTTCAACTTGAAAGAATGTTTTACTAAGGGAACATTACCAGTTGACAAAAAGTTAGCTCAAAAGTTAAGGTTTAAGGCACACGATTATACAGTTCTTGGGGACATTTTATATAAAAATATATTTAAAACGGCCATTGTTACACTATTTGGGGAAGATTTCACGATGGGGAAGGTTTTGCTCATTGTGGATATAAAACTTTGACGAAGAAAGTACTATTGTTATGATATTCTTGGCCTACAATAATGTTGCACATTAAAAAAATGGTCCAAAGCTGTGATACTTGTCAAAGATTTTCCAACACAATACATGTGCCAACGGTACCATTAGATTTTATTTCTAAGGCACTCATATTTAATAGATGGGTGATAGATTTGATAGGACCCTGCCAATGGCTACCGGGGGATGTTAGACCATCATTGTTATCGTTGATTATTTTCGAAGTGGGCAGAAGTTGAGCCTCTATCTGGGACAAGAGTAAATGGTGTAATCATGTTCATTTAATCTAATATTTTTTATAGGTTCGGAATTCCTCAGATGATTACTAATGATAACGGACCACAGTGTAACAACAAAGATATGAAGGCTTTTTTATCTTCGATGGGCATCAAATAGTTTTCTTCAACACCCTTTCATCCTCAGGAAAATGGATAAGTGGATTTTATTAATATAACTATCTTATATGGTTTAAAGAAAAATTTAGAGGGGGAAGCTGGAAGATGGCCTAATTATGTTCAAGAAGTATTATGGGTTTATCGAACCACTCCTTAAACAACAACTCATGAATCACTTTTTTCACTCGTATATGAGATGGATGTAGTGAGCCCAGCGGAATATTATATTCCATTCTATAGGCTATTGAAGTATTCTGAGGAAGGTAATGATGAAAGAAGAAGGGCATCACTTAACTTGATTGAGAAAAAACGAACTAAAGCGCATCTGAATTCACTTTATTATCATACCTTGATGAGAATCAGATATGCTTCTAAAGTCTGACGAAGATAATTCAGAGTTGAAGAAAAATGGTTTGGTAAATTGGGTCTGAAATGAGAAGGCATGTATTTGGTAGTTGAAAAAAAAAATGCTAGGACATATCATTTGCAAGAGGGTGAATGAAGACTATTACAACATGCATGAAACATAGAGCATATGCGTATGTATTGTGAGTAATGTTGTGAGTGCTTATTTGGAAATTGTCTTTCTTATCAGTGTACCAACCGGTGGCATACTCTTTCCTCTCTTTGTGGCTCCGTAAGGTTTTATTGAGGTTTTTACATTGTCGACATGGTGAATAAAATCCTGTTTTTCCATATATGAACTGTGCAAAAAAAATTAAGGCAAGTTATGTGACAATGAGCAATTAGTAACTAAAGTTTTCTATACTTAGCATTAAAATTCTAATAATTTACACACACAAAAAACATTGTGGAAATAAAATAAGGATTGATAACTCTTATTATTATAGGTCCATGGGTGGATAATTTAAACTTTAATATTAAAATAATGTTTCATAGGTATTTTTCGAGGTAATATTTTACGAAATGACTAATTCGAGGTGACTATTTTTCGAAGTAATATTTATGAGGTGACTATTATCCAAGGTGACTACTTTTTGAAGTGATACTTTATTAAGTGATTATTTTGTGAGGTGACTATTTTTCAAGTTCCAACCATTCAAATTAGTATACAATTAAAATCTATTTTTTAATGTAACAAATTTTCAAATTGACAATATAATATATGAAATGATATAAGTGAAATGAAAGATAACAGAATGTTAAAATATTCGATCTAAAATATGGCATGTGATGGCCAATACAAAAACTTTAGGTAAAAAACAAACTAAAAAGTACACAACAACACAAGGTGAATAAAAACATTATTCTCAATTCTCTTCATCATCTTTTGGGGAGCTATTTAACTTGTTGTTTGAAGAATTTGCATCTTCTCATTCCTTATTTTTTTGACTTCGAGCTATAAATTTCATACTCTTCGAATTCAATTGAGGAGGTATTATTCATATCTTTGGGGCGCTGGTATTTATGAACTATGTACCAGTAATCATTTAATTTAAGTTTTAAAAATCTATTATCCATATAAAAATTAGAGATATTTTTTCCTTTTTTCACGATTCTTCGATGTCTTGAGATAATCATTGGCACATTCATTGACCCCCAACGGTGATAAGAGAGGCTTTATCCTTCTCACATTGGATTTTGAATATTTCCAAGTCTTTGATAACCTTTTTTTTTTCTTCCTTGCTTTCTTGATATAAAGTGTTGAAAGCTTCATAGTTCATGTGTTCCTTTTGCAAATGTTTTTGGGTTTTACACACAACTCTTATCTTACCTGCATTATAACATGGTGAAATTCAACCTTATCTTTCTAAAAGGCATAGAACTGATCAATAATATATTTTTAGCGCTTTCAGCCCATGATTTGTTGGCAGAGGTTTCTTTCCGAAGACGGATAACCTCTTTAGCTAATGTTTTGTATTGTTCCCGAACATATTTGGCTTCGTTAGCAAAATTGTTGGCATCTCTTTCCAGAGTCACTATAATAAAGTAAAGAGCAATCAGATAATTATAAAGTAGGAATGGAAGTGTTGCGGTGGTTTCTAATGAAGGGTGGTGTAAAGCTTAATTTAACGATAAAAAGAAGGAGAGACAGCTTTCTCTTTCTATCTCTAGATTGTGTAGGTAAGAATTGACGAGGCAGAGAGGAGTATTTATAGCTTGCAAATGAAAGACTTAATGGGCTTTCTGATGAAGATTTAGAAAACCTCTTTATTTACCTGGACGCGTCGATCTTGTAAGTGTAACGGCTATATGATGGGACTGTTATGGTTTCGGCAGGTGTCGAAATGTATCAAAAGAAAAACAACACATTCCATGAAATTCGTAATATTAAGGGTTTTACTTCAAAGTGTATCCGAGGAGGTTTAGTATGAGGAATACTTTGGATTTAGCTTTTACATATATACAATTCTGAGAAAGTCTCGTTCGAAGACATATTTTACACCTCCCTCAGAATTCTTCGCAAGGACTATAGGCTACTGATAAGGGTATAATTAATTCAAACTAAAATAATTAGTTTGGAAGGTTTGAAATATCTACAAATAATGTATAAGTAAGGTTGTAAGTAAGGTAGAAACTTCAAAGACTAGAGATGTAATATGTAATAAGTATGTTTTTATTTAGTATTATAATGAGGTGAAAAATCCGATAAGTGAAGTGTATGTCTGTTACATGAAACTTGACACCCATATAAATATGTGTACTTTATCTTGGAAAATGAATCAACCATAACTCTTTAACTTTAACATCTGTCATTTTCTCTCTCTAAGATTCTCTAGACACTTTCTCTCTCTAACTACATTAAGAATTCCTTTAGACCAAATATAATCTTTTCACTTTTAATTATTCCAAAAGTGATCAAGGTTGATGACCAGTGTGAAAAAAGCAACTACTTAAATACAATAGAATGATAGATGCAACAATTTAAAGATACCCATTTTGAACCATAATTTAATAGTGCATTCAACAAAGTTCACTTGAACCCTTAACTCTCATTCTAATTTACCATTGATATCATTACATACCAATATTCACTGGTAAAATTGCCGTTTTTAGTTACCATAATTGAGATATCATTGTTTGTGTTATGTATGACGGGTTCTAAGATATGTTGTAATAAGATGCTTGGCATCGACACAACAAGCGTAACTGATAGTCTTGTAGATAGTTGAGAGTTACCGGTCTTATTGACAATACATTATTTACATGTTCTTGTGGATAAAAATTTGATTATCTTGTGTCGTTAAAAAAATATGGGATGACGCCATTATCTAACAAAAACAATAACATATATGTGATTTAGAAAATACCGGGGACAGTGAAGAAAGTATAAAATATTAGAGTTGTCTGAATAGTTTACCCATTTGTTGTCATTTTCTATTATTTGAATTTCTTCCAAGTTAAGAGTTTTAATATCATTAATGTTATTATATAAAAGTAGATAGCGAAAATATGGAGAGTAGATAGCGAAAAGATGGAGTGTCGGTCTAGTTTATGATATATATATATATATATATATATATATATATATAAAAGGTTTTGAACCAAATTTGATGTATATCTGAAGTTGGATTTGAAAAATAGACACGAGAATATAAAGAGTGGAAAAGAAAATAGATCGGAGAAGTAGAAGACTGCGGAAGAAAATGGACTGGATAACTCTTTTCCAACAAGAGAAGAAAGTGACTTGATAAGAAAAATACGAGATACGGGATTTGCTGACACGCATAGAAGAGAAATAAACCATTTTGTCTATTAATTGTATTTTGATATTAAAATATGGGTAAATGTACCATTTAAGATCCAAAACCCTAACTATTATCAATCTGAGGTTCATATTTTTACGATTCTCCGAAAAAGATCCGTTTTAGTTAAATATTTATCATCTAAGACCTACTATTACAATAAATACTCCCATCAATTATATAAAAGCAATTAACCTTTTTCTCTTACTTTTCTTGAGAAGAGCTCCTTATGTTCCTATTTTCAATATTAATTTTTTATTCGAAATGATCCGCACCTTGAGTTGGCCGATGGAGAGCAATAATCTGGAGCTCAATTCTGTACTGGAACTTGTCACCAATTTCAGTCATAGGTACAATCCCAATGATCTGTTTACTTATTTTCACAAGTTTATGACTTTGCCTTAAAATATTACTAGCCTCCAAATCGGTCCTCTTTCTAGACTTGGAAGAGCCTTTCTTATCTGCTTCTTCTTCCCGCGAGAGCTTCTTACAAAGACTACGAAATGATTTTATGTACAATCTGTGCCCAGTTTAAAAACGTGACAAGTTGTCTTTGTTTAAGCAAAAAACATTTAAAAAAATTCAAACCATATCATGAGTGGTACTAGTTTTGTTTGTCTTAAAAAACAATCCCAACGGTATTTTCAGATTTGTTTTCCGAGTTACGATTTAAAATATACAGACTTTTAAAAAATTTAAATTTAAAGGGGAAACGAAGAAGATGCGAAACCTTGTTTATTTTGATAGATGATAAACCTTCTTTATTTTCCTAGATGTGAAACCTTTTTTATTTTCATAGATGCTAAACCTTCTTTATTTTGATAGATGTGAAACCTTCTTTATTTTGATAGACGCTAAACCTCCTTTATTTTGATAGATGTGAAATCTTTTTTATTTTGATAGATATTAAACCTTCTTTATTTTAATAGATGTGAAACCTTCTTTAGTTTGATAGATGATAAACCTTAGTTATTTTGATAGATGCGAAACCTTCTTTATTTTGATAGATGTGAAACCTTCTTTATTTTGGTAGATTTTTTTTTATAGATGTTAAACCTTCTTTATTTTAATAGATGCGAAACCTTCTTTATTTTGCTAGATGAGAAACTTCTTTGTTTTGATAGATGCGAAACCTTCTTTATTTTGGTATATATGAAACCATATAAATGAGAAACGTGTGTAAAATATATATTTAAAAAAACATATTATGAGTGGTACTAGTTTTGTTCGTCTTAAAAAAACAAAATCAATGGTATTTTCAGATTTTCTTTTTCCGAGTTACGGTTTAAAAGATACAAACTTTTAAAAATTAAAATTAAAAAAAATGGTTACTAGATTTTATATATAAAAAATATTTAAAATATATAGCCTCTTAAAATTTTTAGACCTTCATGCGTAATAGTTTGTTGGATAGGTTTTAAATAATAAATCTCCTTTAAAATATTTATTGGTAGAGTAGATAATTAGCATATATTTTTATCACTTTACTTAATTAAAAAATAAATAAATAATATATTTGAGAACTCTTTTTTAACGAAAAAAACAAATGACTTGATAATAAATATAGAGGTCAAAAAATTGATGCAGACATTAGAAAAAAGGTTTTGTCTACTAAAAACATCTAATTGGTAGATCATGATAATTAACATATATTCTTGTCACTCCATCTAATTAGATTCTAATAGGAGATTTTTAAAGAAATACAATCTTTTATTAGTATAAATTTTGTTTATTTTTATAATTAATACATAAAACTATAGATTTTAAGAGAAATATAAGAAAAATTAAGTGAATTTAAACTTTTTATGTGAAAATTAATATAGTTATCTCAGAAAAAATGTAAGTAATTGATATTTGACTATTTTTTATTCAAAATCCCCATAAGAGCGTTAGTGCTTTCTTTCAGTCCGCAAGAGTGTTGGGCTTTATAGATAGACTATTTCTTTTGGGCTCAGCAAGAGTGTTGGGATTTATAGAGGACACAACAAGCCAAGCCAGGCGTGGCAAGTTTTGTACCACAACACACAATTTACTAAAATACCAACCTAAGACATAGTATTACATTTTACATTAAGACTATGTCCAGTGGCCAATCATGGCTTCTGTGGTGTTGGCTCAGTGTTCTTACAGTTTTCGAACCAAAAACCAAAACCAAAATGATAGCAACAACACTTGTTTTGGGTTTTATTCTCAAAATAGAAAGAAGAAGAATGGACTCTCTTCAATGAACTCAACATTTTGGGCACTGAAGTTCAAGAAACAAGTAACGGTGACCTCCACCAGCATTTGCTCTGCTGCCAAGAAATCTTCTTCACCTGAAATCAGGTAAATTTCAAAGATAAGTCATTTTGATTATGATTGTTCGTAAAAGCAATGGTTAGGCCATTGTCTAGTCAATTTGTTGTCGCTTTAATCTGCTTATAATTCGAAGGATTGAAAAAAAGTTTCATGTTTTTAGTACCCTAACCAACCTAATGACGTTTGATTTGTTACTATTGGCTATATATTGTTTATACCAACTGGCTAAGCTATGATTGCCATCTCATGTAATGTAATTGAAATGGTCCACTCAAGCTAGTTCTCAAGGCAATTGTATATCTATCTATATATATATATAATGAGAAGAAAAAGAACTAGAACTTTGACTGTTCTTGTAAATTTCTAATCTGCGCTCAACTATTTTTTCGTTACCTCCTTAGTTTAATTCATGTGAGCTGTGTGTTAAAGAAAATGTATTAAGCAACCTACATTATAGATATAAGATCCAATTATGGAAGTAGAATAGCTATGGCAGGTCAACTATGACGTGGGATTATCTGGTTTCCGTTTACTTAACTCTTATGTTGTTCTGGTTCTTTACAAATCAAGTATATAAACCTACTTTTATTTATTCTTCAGCTCCACGGCTAGGATCCGAGGCGAAGTTCTCTCTCCTTTTCGTACAGTCCGTATGTTCTTTTACTTAGCCTTCATCGCAAGTGGAGGTCTAGGAACACTGATCGCCACCACACAGTTGATTGGAGCCCTAACAAATCCAGCTAGAGCACCTTTAGTTCCTGAGATTGCCAAAGGTCTTGCCATAGACATAGGAGCAGTATCACTCTTTGCTTTCTTGTATTACCGCGACAATATTGCCAAGAACTCACAATTGGCTAGGCTGTCGAGAGAGGAAAACCTGTCAAATCTTAAATTACGTGTGAGCGAGAAGAGGATTATTCCGGTTAGTGATTTAAGAGGAGCTGCTCGTCTTGTGATTTGTGCTGGGCCTGCTTCGTACATTGAAGAGTCGTTCAAACGGAGCGAAACCTTCACAGTTAGCCTGTTAGAACGGGGTGTCCTAGTGGTTCCTTGCGCTACGGATGGGAAATCGCCTTGTTTTGAGTTCGATGAGACCGAAGAGGGACGTGAAATGACCGACAAGAGAAAGAGGCTATGGCAGTTGGTTCCTGTTATTGTTTCTGACTGGTTCAAGTAAGACTGCTTAAGGCTCTCTTTTATCTTGGGAACTTTATATGAAATTTTTTTTACAACAGAAAGCATTGACTGAAAATGACAAGGGGTTGTTTGGTGCCTAGCTTCTAAGCAAAAAAAACTAGCTTGAAAAAAGTAAATGGAGCTTAATTTTTCATAAAAAGTCATGTTGTATGTGTGTCTAATAAAAAAAACAACTTTTAAAATTAAAAAATGAAAGTATAAAATGAAAAACGAGCTCTAGAAAAGAATTGTAAAGTGTTTTCGTATAGTAAAAACGTTTTGCCAGGCTTCGGGTAGAACGTTTTGTTATTAAAAGTTAAAAATTATAAAAGGTAAACTTTGTAGGTTTTTTTTTAATCTTATATACCTTAAAAGGCTAGCTTACTTTAAGACTAAAACATAATGATTTAAGGAAACAATATTTTTGGCTATAAGTCTAAATGTCTAATAACAGTTTGAGAAATGTAAATTTTATGGTTGTATTGATAAAGTTAACAACCAGAGAAAAACATATTTGTAAGAAGTTTCCATTCAACTTTTGGTTTGTACACCCTTGTATTTTCATGAGAGGATATATTTTGCAGGTGGTTAGATGAACAAAAGAATCAAGCTGGTGTGTCCCCAGAATCTCCTGTGTAAGTTTGATGCAAGATAGGTTGTTTTGTTTTATGGAAATCAGCTACCTTTTAGGAAGTATTCTGTATTCAACTTTGGTCATAAATTTGTTTACATTTAGAGTGGATTTTGATTTTTTAGGTACTTATCTTTAAGAATTGATGGGCGTGTCCGAGGAAGTGGAGTTGGTTACCCTCCTTGGAGTGCTTTTGTAGCCCAGCTGCCGCAAGTCAAAGGAATGTGGTCAGGTCTTCTTGATGGCATGGACGGACGAGTTCTTTAGAACAAGGTTCACTTACTTTTGTTGTTTTATAATATAGTTTTCATAGCAAAGGATCGGGTGAGAAACAATACTGAGAAAAAAGAGTTGACTCTTAAAATAACTATAAAACATATTTTCTTATAGATATTAGGTTTTTTAAATTATAACCTTGCTTTTCTTAAGATTAAAAGATACATCGAACCAAACATCATTTTTTTTATCTGGTTAAAAGCCGAATAAACACAGTACTGAACAACGCTTTAGTATCTCATTGTTTTCGACATTTCACTATTCTCTCAGTCATACAGGGTGCTATGATCAACATTAGTTACGAAAACAGGAATGATACGGAGCTGGACACATCTCACTGAATTTCATCTAGTCAGGTGATTAATTTTTATGCAGTTTCTATCAGCTTTATTGTTTGGATCTCAGAATTATTTTGCGGAAATAAATGAGAAGCTACTAGTAAAGTTATCTGGGTTATTTTTTAATGATAAGTGACTTTTCCCAAGCGTCTTGTTTGCTATAAGTAATATTCAATCATTTTTCTCCCATTCTATATATCTCTCCTAAAAATGTTTTCGAGAACCATACAGACTCTTGTTTTCTCTCGTGCCTTCAATCTTTTGAGCTGCTTGGAGTTGATGCAGGAATTATATAGGCACATGGCCTCAGTTTGGGTAGTTGGTTGGGACTGGCTAGCAAGTACATACAAGATGCGTATAGATAGTAAAACAGCAATATTTGATAACGAGCATCCGTCGACACCTAAAAGATTTGTTTTTTAGTTGTGATTATATGAAGCAAAACTTGACATCTTTTCTATGAATGTTTGAGTCCTCTCTTCTTCGTCTAAAGAAAATCTGTGGCACAAAATATTAAAGTTTAAGGCGACTTTATTTTAGAAAATATAGAAGTTTTAGGACATGTTTATTGATGTTTCAGCCCAACAAGTTGTTTGTGTATAAACCTTAAACATAAATTAAACATTGATCAGTAAGTCCATAATACATCATGAATAACCTTAACATATTAGTATAATCCTTTATATCACTCAGAACTAAAACAACAAATGGTCACCCGCACCAAATTTCTCGGCTATCCTTTCAGCCACGTGTACCTTCCCATGAATCCTACATGCTCCCAACAAAGCCCTCCACATTGCCCCATCAGGCTCCATCTCCATTCCCATCATCAAATCTTCAGCTTCCTCCACGCGACCTGCTCGCCCTAACATGTCCACCATGCTCGTATAATGCTCCAACAAAGGCCGCACACCAAACCTCTTATCCATCATTGCGAAATACTCGCTACCTCTTTCTACCATCCCGGCATGACTACATGCAGACAACAACGACGTAAATGTCACTCCATCCACCGTAATACCATCATCAATCATTCCATTAAACAACTCAAAGACTTGCTCGTGATTTCCGTGCATTCCGTATCCTGCCATCATTGCAGACCATGAAACCTCGTTTCTGACAGGCATTTTATCGAATAGCTTCCTCGCACAACCCAAATCCCCGCACTTGGCGTACATACTGATCAAGGAATTACAATTTCCCAAATCAAAACCATACCCATTAACCAAAACGGTAGTGTGGACTTGTCTGCCGAATCTCAAGGCAGATATCCCAGCGCAGGACTTAAGCACGACAGGTAACGTGTGATGATCAATGGGTTTTTGAGAGAGAATCATTCGTCGGAAAATAGAGAGAGAACTGACAAAGTTGTTGAGAGAAGCGTAGGCTCTGATGAGGGAGTTGTAGAGAAAAGTGGACTGGCGATTGGTGAAGGAAAAGAGGAGCATGGCTTCGTGCATTTGAGCACATGATGCGTAAGATGAAACTAGTTTTGATCGAATAAAGTCATGAGAAGCAATGTCAAGTTTGATGGTAAGTGCGTGAAGATTTTTCAGCTTCTGGAGGTTCTTGGTCGAAGCGGATGCGTCGAGGAGCGTTGCGAATAAGTCTATCGATTTACGAGAAGCGTTCATGATTTATGGCTGCCCAAAAATGTAACCCAATGACCAAATGATAGGCAATTCATGTGCCAGATATATTGATTTCATTTATAATATTTTCTACCACAGTTTTGAAATGTATAGAAATAGAACAATAAATAATTAAATTAATCATAGTAATTTAAGTTATATACAGGGCAATTTACCGTCTAATATAAACCTATCATATTTTACTATTATAAAATAGGACGTCAAGATAGGGGGGTTTATTATCATTTGTTATTTTTAATATGATAATATTTTTAAAAAAATCCAAAAATATCTATTCAACTATCTCGTTATTAATACCTAAAAATTGTATACTAGGAACAATTATTTTCACCGGCTCAAAAATCATAAGTAGTCCAATTTTTCTTAACCAAACCTCTTTTTTTTATTGTTATTATTTTAAAAAAATCTATATTTTTCAAACCGTAGTTCGTAAAAAACTAATCTGAAAGTCTATGAGACGAACAAAAAATAGATTCATTAATGACATTTTTTTTTATTTTTTTCAAAGAACTCGCATTATTGATTTTTCAAAGAACTCACGAGATTAATTTTTCAAAAAACTCGTTTGATTGATTTTTCAAAGAACTCACGTGATTGATTTTTCAAAGAACTCACGTGATTGATTTTTCAAAGAACTCGCATGGTTAATTTTTTAAACAAAAATAGCATTGTTAATTTTTCAAAGAACTACCATGTTTATTTTTTCAAATAACTCGCATGTTTAATTTTTCAAAGTACTCTCATGATTGATTTTTCAAAGAACTCGCATGTTTAATTCTTGAAAGAACTCGCATGGTTGATTTTTCAAACAATAGCATTGTTAATTTTTTCAAAGAACTCGCATGTTCAATTTTTTAAAGAACTCGCATGATTGATTTTTCAAACAAAATAACATGTTTAATTTTTCAAAGAACTCGCATGGTTGATTTTTCAAACAAAATAACATTCTTAATTTTTCAAAGAACTCGTATGTTTATTTTTTCAAAGAACTCTCATGATTGATTTTTCAAAAAACTCTCATGATGATTTTTAAAAAAACTGGCATGTTTACTTTTTCAAAGAACTCGCATGATTGATTTTTCAAACAAAATAGAATTGTTAGTTTTTCAAAGAACTCGCATGTTTAATTTTTCAGCGAACTCGCATGATTGATTTTCAAAGAACTCTCATGGTTAATTTTCAAAGAACTCGCACGTTATAGGTGAAATTATATTTTATTTTAAAAATTCAAAAAATATCATCAATGGATCTAGTTTTGTTTATCTTAAAAAACAAAAGTGATCGTACTTTCGGATATTTTTTTCGAGCTCAAAGATATGGACCTTTTGATAAAATAAAATAAAATAAAAGTAAGAAAGATAAATTTTGGTTCAACAATAAGAAGTGGTTACGTTGCTGATGATTAAGCGTGGGTAATTATGTATTGATTGTGAGTTATATAGATGAGATATGTATTAAGTAAGTATAAATTATAGTTTGGATATTAGATGACTTATAATTTGTTAGTAGGTACCTCTAGTATCATTACCCTAATATTTTTAGTGATATTTGTTATTTTGTTTTTTAAGCTATATCTTTTGTATAGTAATTGTTGTGAGATTCGGTTAACTCATAACAATAAGTTGATGTATGGAGAAAAACTGAAATAGGCAACCAAAAACAATAGGACATAGCAATAATAATCATGAACAAAAAAAAAATTGCAAAAAAAATAATACAAACAATTGTTTATCTAGTCCGATCATATTTTAGAATAGAGATTCTCTCTCAAATGAGTTACAAGAATAAAAATTTACTCCTTATTCTACTCACTTATTTAAAACTCTTTCAAGACTTTGTTCAAGATGTTGTCTACTTAGTTTATGAATCGTATATATTCTTCAAGGCATATGAGAGTATATATAATGGTAACTTTTTTATCCAATGACATGATTAGTTAATTTATTACATAATTGGTTAAACATGTTGCAACTTATTCTTTCACAATTGATCAGGTACCTCGTCTTCGGGACCCTCTTCCATAAGACCCTCGTCTAGAATACCATTGCTTATATGATATTGCCTCGTCTAAAAGACCTTTCAGCTAAATGATATTGCCTCATCTAAAAGATCATCGGCTAAAACAAACTTGCCTCATCTTAGAAGATCCAACTTCATCTAGAAGGCCTTCGTCTAACAGACCTCATCTACAAGACTTTGCCTCATCTAGAACTACAAGAAACTGTCACATCCAGAACTAGATGACCATGCCTCATCTAAAAATTTTCAAAGCAAAATCAATAGTAACTCGAAAAAATATTTGAAAATATTTTAGATTTTGTGTTTGTAAGACGCAAAAAAACATTATGATCATATTTTTATTTTTATTTTTTCACTAGATCAATTAACTCTTAGTTCGCGCTTTGCATTAAACAAAATGCGACTTTGAACTAAAGGTTAACCAAAATTTGAATTCGCACTCAGACCAAGTGTAGATCCGTATTTCGCATTTAGACCAATAAATAAATAGTTGTCCAAATTAAAAATACGAACTGCAAAATAAAGGTTATACAAAATGCGACTGTTAATTAAGAATTAAACAAAATGTAAATTATGAATTAATAGTTAACTGTTATATGAATTGTGAACTAAGATTAAACCATATGTAAATTGCGAACCAATGTTCAAACGAAATGGAAATTGTGAACCAATAGTTAATTGGTATAGTGGGAAAAATTACTTATTTAGTTTTTTTTGTCTTAAAAAAACAAAATCAATGATAATTATGAAAAAAAACTTCCAAGCTATGGTTTGAAATATACAAACTCTTAAAATTTAAATCACAAATTATTTTTAAAAAATATACATGTGTAGCTGATGATACTTTCAATAAAGAATGTGCCTCAAATATAATTTGATAACTTGTTTTTTATGGTATTTCTAATTAAGTTGAGTAATATATATATATATATATATATATATATATATTAATTACTTACATTTATAAAAAAAATGATTTATCTTAATTAGATTAAGTAATATCATCCATTTAAGTCTAAATGTATCAAGTGCTGATCATATGGTGTACACTCCGAGTTGATAGAGTAGATGAGCTTGTGACCAAAAAGTCAAGCTTTCGACCCCTTATACAAATCGTTTCATTTCTTTGTTTGAGTCTCTCACTTTGTGTGGTTTACCTTCTACCATTGGTTTGCAGGATATTGCGTCAGACTGGGGGTTTACTCTGTGCGCACTCATTGAGTAGCGACTGCGGGTTCCCTAAAAAAAATGGGTTATTTTATTTATTGAAGTGTTGGTTCTTTTTTTCCAAATCTTTATAAAAATACATCTTAGTAATCTATTTAAAAAAGTTATATGTTGCTTTTAACTATTTGTAGTCGTCCAACATAAAATCTAAGATTTAAAGTGATCTAAACATGATTAATCTTCTCTAAAGATTTGAAAAAAAATTTAATGATTAACATAAAAAAATCGATTCATCTTGAGACTACGGTACATATAGAAGAGGTACTTTTAAATTTTATAATTTTGTTTTTTTCGAAAAACAAGTTTTGAATATAGAAAAATAGATTTTTGTCCAAAAATAACTGACAAAGCATGTGTTATTCGTTCCATATATGGTGAAAATATGAATTTTTTTTATATTTTATGATTTCGTCTGAAAATTATGAAATCTTCATAAGATTTTGCGAAAAACATAACTAAATTATTATATTTTTAGTATATTATAAAAATATATAGTAAAAACTAATATATATATATATAGAAAAAATATTTTTCCATCTTATATTAGAATATAATAATTATTTTGTTTTTTTATTAAATATTAAAAAAAATCTATAGATTTGGCAAAAATCATTATCGTCTGACTTTCAATACCCATACGGATTCCCATTTTTTTTTTCCATTTTGATTAAAAAATCTAAACAGTTCATTAACCATAGTTTTCTACTAAAAGATTCTAAATCCAAAATTTAAGTTTTCAATTTTCAATTTTTATTTTTTTTATTTTTATTACTATTTGAAAACTGAAATTTAAAACAAAATTAATATTTTTGTAAATAGACTTTGATATAATTAATTTGATGTTTTTGCTTTGAATTTGAATTTTAAAAATAAAAAGTAAAGAGAATAAAAAAAATTAAAAAAATTATGAAGGATATTTTGGGTATGAGGTATAATTTGTTGTGATATAGTTATTTTTTAGATAATAAGTTAAGAAAGTCCAAAGTTGTTGCTATTTAAAATAAAAGTAATTTTATTTTTAGTACTATACAAGGAGTGTGGTTTAACCATTCTCTAGTTTAAATTGTTCTAATATTTATACAAAGTAATAAAATATGATACATTTTTATATTTTTTAGGATTTATATTTTATGATATTTATATGGTTTTAGTTATTTTATATGATTTTTGTTAATGTTTTGTTTTTATATAACTCGCGCAGAATTTATAAATAAAAATAAAAATAAAATTGTTATTTTTTATACAATAAAAAAATTGTTTGTGATTATGTATAAGATACTGTTGTTAAAAAAATATCATTTAGAAAAAAATTAACTTTCTAAAATTTTATTAGAACAACAAGAACATGATCAAGATTTAGATTTGGAATTGGAATTGGAATTTTACGTAACAAATGTGAAATTTAATTGTTTCTGGCATGAAACAATTGTTTCAAAAAACAAATGTCAAAATTAAAGAAACAATTTATTTTTTAGTTTTTAGTGGGTTATTTCTGATTTGAGTCATATACATGTGTTAGTTATTCCCTTATATAGTTTGGATCACATAAAGTTTCTGATTACATAATTTTTTGGATGAGTATAATATGTATGTTTATGTTTTTCTCGAACTTATTTTCAAGATAAACTTTTTAAACATGATAATTAACTCTAATATACTTTGATTGTAGGTTGTTTGAATTTTTTTTAGGTCTGAATCTGATTTTTCACCCTTTGTGGTGGAGATCTTGAAAAAAAATGAGTTTTAAATTTTTGTTAGTCTTGGGGTAGACATTTGAGTTCAAAAGTGATATGGTTTGGATTGGAGATGTTTTAATCGTATGTTTGTTTTATTGTAAAGGTTTTAAGATACCAATTAAATGAATTTTGTAAATTAGATAAACGATGTAACCCCATATATGGTTTACCTGTGTATTTGTTTCCATTAGTTTCGAACAGTAAACATATTTTTAATATTAGTTTCAGTTGTATACGTCCTCGTTTGTGTTTAAAATGTCATCTAAAATTCACAGAAAATATATATGCATTATCACCATGTTGTCCTTAATAGATTATCTAAGTTAAATATGCACGTTACTCAATGTATTAAATTAATCACATAGTACAAACTACTAATCATACCCAATCTATTCAAAGTAAACATAGTTTCAGCTGTTTTTCTTCCAAAAAGTCAAAGCTCATTTTAGCTCAAAGATAATTAATACAAAACGATTTTTTTATGTCAATGCTAAAGGAAGCCGCACAAATAACGGTGGATGTATAATCTACATTTTAGCATCAACTTAAGCATATGAGAACAATTGTTTTGAAAAAATACAAAATATTGAGATAGTTAATAGCTACGATTTTGGAGCCATGTGGTTGAAATTTGATGCAAGATTTTGACATTTTAGATCAAAATCCATAATTGTGAACAACATTATATTTCGACCAAAGGGGTCAAAGTTTGTTATTAAGAGAATTACTTAATTTTAACCTCTTAAATCGAAACTAGATTATGTTAGGTGTCATTTAACATTATCTAATTTCGGTCACTTTGATCAAAATTAGATGATGTTATGTGTCATCTAATTTTGGTGGATCGAAATTAGATGCATTTAGGTGACATTTGTTTTTTACCTAGTGGGTCGAAATCATATGTTAATTAGATGTAAACTGTATATAATCTAAAAACACTATCATATATCTCTTCATTTCGACCCAATGTGTTGAAATATATTATTTTTTTGGAGTTTTTGGATAATCAGTTTAGAGTTTGCAATTATTTTAAGTAGTGTTTTGCTTTAATGAGTGTTTTGGCTTAAATTTTGAAGGTGGCCGAAATTAAAATAGAAGAATATGTGATTATAGAAGTTTATACATAGGCATTCACGAATCATATGTGTTATACAAAATTGATGATTTAAGAATTGAAAACATGCACGGATCATGTTAGCTAAAAGCTTTTACAAATAAGAAAAATGTGAAAGATCTTCAAGATTTTTTTTTTGCTTGCGAGAAGTTTGGTGTACAAAAAATATGACTGTACCTTTAAACTCAGAGTTCATCTGGTCGTACTTGAATTATGATTTTGGAAATTTTATACAAAAAAAATATAATCACGTACACATACCTTCTGTAAATGATGCCATAGAGTGATAAATTTGAATAAAAATGTATATTTAAGAAATTGTGTTTGAGTAACATATTCAATATACATAATGTTTACAATGCATGGTGTAATCATCATAGGTTTGTGATGTGTGTTAAATTACATATGCATTATATTTTTGAAAAAAAATGAAGAAAACCAACTAACTACTTTGAATGACATGTGATGACATTATATGGGTCTAAAGTTATTAATTATCACATATTTACTTTTTATACACCTGATATACATCAATCTGTTGAGGACATTTCCATAATTTCTAGTAATGGATAATATTATAAAACTATTAGGTAAAAATAAAGTCATTCCTCCCTTATTCACCCACCAGTTTGCAGGTTTTAGCCTTGATCCTTTCAACTACGAAGTAAGGGACTTCCTAGTTCGGAAAAATTTTCTCATTATTTCGATCTATATTGTGCATAAATAATTTCTTTAAGACCTTATCACCAACTTTAGATCCTCACATTCGGACCTTCTAAGCGTATCTTCTTTGCATGAGGGATTGATAATGTTGGATCCTTAAATGCAACTTCATTATTTTCTATTTAATTATATCTAGTTCTTTCATTTGTATTTCCTCGTTTCATTCTAATAAGTAGTTAGAGACCATGAATGGAGACACTCCTATGGGGACCATTGCATTCATATAATAAGTAAGTGCAAAAGTAGTTTCGTTAGTAGTGATCTGTGGTGTTGTTCAGTAAGCCCATAATACTTCTTGAAGATAGTTCAGCCACTTTGAGTCGTTCATGTTAGGTTCTTCTTTAGCTTTTAAAGATCTTTCAATTAGTTGCTTCTATCTAACCCTTCGTCGATGAGTAAAAATTAATTTAAGAGTATTGTTATATACCCTTGGTTCAGCAAAAATATGTTATCTCATAATTTTGGAATTTGAGGTCATTGTTATGGTTATCGAGTTTAGCATGCCAAACCTATGACAAATATAGGTAAAAAAATTAAGTTACTCAGATTCTTAGCCGTTATCTTCGAAAGAGGTTAGCATAATAATTTATTGTTGGTCTCTTGTTGCTTTGGGTAGAGGTCCAACCAGGTTGATCCTTCATCTGTCAAAATGTAAGGTCTTTGAAACATATTCAAAGGGTATCATAGGACAATACATTGTGTTAGTAAATTACTGACATGAATCGTATTTTTAACCAATTTATTCGCGTCTGCGAGTATGGTATGCCAATAGAATGATTTTGATAAAACCCTTCGAGTCAGCGTTTTAAAACTGTAATGCGTTGAACTCTGTCCATTGTGAAACTCTTTCAACACCAACGAAGTTTTTTCAGAGCCAAAGTACCACAGCATGGGTCATCTTAACCCTTCCTTATACAATATTCCTCCAAACAAGATGAATCTTTCTATCTTGAACTTCAACATCTGGGTTGCAGACTTGTTGCTTGGGTACACAACATTTTTAAAAGTGTAAAAAAGTCAAATTTTCGGTCTCCAAACTTGTTAACACATACTTTGAAAGTTTATGCAAGGACCAGCCCCAACTCTATGTCTATCGATATAAATTCATGTAAGGTCATCTAAGGCTCGGTATCATAATACACGATTGAATCGAGAGCATCCGCCAAAGATTTTTCGGCCCTCGGGACTTTCTTGTATAGGACGTTGGAAAACAACTTTGCTTGGCTCTTTAAAACCTATAATTAGTTTACCATATTCTTTTTGTGAATCTTCGTCTGAACTAAAGCATGGTTTATTATAAGCTAGGAGTCGTTGATTAAACAAACTTTTTTTTCCTTGCAAATACTTGCCATATCATGTCATCTTATAACAGCCTTGTACTTCGCCTCATCGTTCGATGCTTGGAAATCGAACCAGATTGCTTAACTCATTGCCTCCCCCGAATGAGATATTAATGGTAAATTTTATTAAAACCTAGAATAATGAGGCACACTTGTCTAAAGAGAGATACTGAAAGAAAGAAAGAAAATGAAACAGTTAACTGGTGTGAGCCTATCCGTTAATACTTGCACTTCGTTTAGCCTTCTAAACGGCTTCATGGAGGCAAAAGCCTCTAATTGTGATCGGTCTCCCCCAATGTATTTATCACTAATTAGATAATCGAGGAACTTCTATGCAAGAGCCCCAATGGTGCACTATTCTACAGTTATTTTTAGGTTCATGACACTCAAATTTCTGAAGTTCTCTACTAGGTCGATGATATGCGTTGAATTCTCGCTACTCTTTACCAACATGTCAGTGATATATACCTCGAAGTCCTCCCAATTTGAGAGGAAAAAAACCTTGTTGGCCAGCATTTGATAAGACACTCCGGTATTTTTCAAATCGAATGGAATAACTTTATAACAATGCATGCCTCAGTAAATAGTGAAATTAGTGAATTCTTGACTAGAATGATGCATCCGAATCTGATTGTAACCAGAATAAGCATCCATAAAGGATAAGGGTTTGTTATCTGAGGTTGAATCCACCAATTCATCAACCCTCAGAACAGGAAAATGATCATCTGGATAAGTCTTGATAAGATCTGTGAAATTGATGCACATCTGCCAACTTTTGTTCTTCTTCTTAACTAAGACCCAGTTAGCGGCCCACGTTGCATATTAGGATTCTCATATATGTCCACTTAAACTAGTATGACCACACATTTTTCAGTAGAGAAAGACTCTTATGTGACATTGTCTTGTGTTTGCAGTAACTGAACAATGTGTGGCATATAATTCTGATGGAACCCTGTAACATCTTCACGAGACCAAGAAAATAAGTCCAAATTACTTGTTAAAAATCTAATTAAATTACCTATTAAAGGTTCCGACAATACAATGGAAATTTTCAAACATTTTCCATCTTTAAAACGATGTACTTCGGTATCCTCTCTTGGTACGATAAAGTTGGGAGCTTTTTTGGGGTCATCAACTACTCATACTTTCACCAAATGTCTTGAAAACTACTATTCGACCATCTTATTTTTTTCGGTTCCTCTCTTTTTTCTTAACTTCTTGAATTTCTTATTTTTATAGTGTTGAGGATACTATAGAGCACTACCTATGCACCTTTGATTTCTTCAGATCAACCCTAATTTGTATCATATCACATACTTCAAACACTGATTGATTACGAGGCATTAACGTGCATTCCATCAAACCAAAAAAGATTGCATTATAAGAAGTTGGGTGATACACCACCATAAAGAGTACTCAGACCGTTTTCTTAAATTCGGCATTGTCAATGATCACATATGTCTTAAACCCTCCATAAACATTTGCATTAGGCTACATGAAACGAACAACTATTATATTGGGCTTCTCATTTTATCGTAGGTTTCCTTCCACATTATATTTTCCGAACTCCCGCTATCTATCACGATCCTGCAGATCTCATCATCCGCCACCGAAGCGTTTATCAAGACAACATCCTCAGGGCACCAATGTCTCGGAGATCATCATCTTCGAAAGCAATGAGAATATAAAGCTCACCGAATATATAAAGACGTTCTTCATAAAAATGTGCTTCTAGGTTTCGTGTATGCCTTTAACTCAGACAAATTGGTGATTTGCGAAACAGACAATAGTCGAAAGTCCTAAATCCTCATTTTTTATCCCGCCTAAAATCAAACAAACCAGATGGCGATCAGGGTTTGAATCAAGATTTCCTATCGGGATCGCTCCTTCCACATAGTGATCTTGACCTACATCCAGTTAGTTGTTCATTAAGACAGACAATTCCACTTCTTGAGCAAAACTCACCATGTCACCTGCCTCCGTGATCCCCCTGCTCTAAACGACCCAGATCCATTGCAAACTCTCCGTTGAGTCCAACCATTGTCAATCAAGTATGTCCAGTTTGGACTTTAGCTCTACCAAAAATTTATCACCATACCTCACCCACTTTTTCCTTCTTATCAGACCTCAGATTATACAAGTTTCTGGTTCTAAACATCCAAACTGAACTGGTAATGCGGAAGCAATGAACCAATGATGCAAGAAGCAAAGGGAGAAGATATATAATGTTATATTATTGCACCGCCTAAGGTAAGCGATCATCGGATCCGAAGCTGCAGGCCAATAGTTCCGTCTTCTTCGTAAGGAGGATTATGGAGACAGAAGTGCATTCAAACCTGACTAAAAATATAATACAATTACTTTTGGATTTTAATTTTCATTTTGGATATTATTTTATAGTGAATTCTACTTATAACATTACTAGCATATCTTAAACTGTAGTTAGGAAACTGACGTCTTGTGGGTTAAAGAAGGAAGAAAATGGGATTCGGAGTACATAAGAAAAATGGAAGAAAAAGCAGAAGCCTACATATGTTAGGTTTGACCTAAAATCATGATAAAACAACAAAAAAGATGGTAAAGATGTCTGTGAGTTTGAGGCCATTGGGAAAAATCAGACTACTTTAAAAGGTGAAAAAGCAACACGCTTTATATTATCACAATTATCCTAAGTGATCTTCGATTGTCTGTCCAATCAAATGGAGCCAAACAAAATCTTGGTGCGTTATCGGTAGCCGAAGTGTCTGAAAGTCATCGGTTAAGCGTGAAGGTGAAGGTAAATGATGGCACAAGGGATGTTTTCTTATTTTCTTGTGTTTGGAACCCAAGTACTAGCAAAATTTAACCCTTTTTCTTCTGTTCTTTTAGTGTAACGCAATTCAACAATTTTAATCACAATCATATGTCATCACCATATTTCAATCTCTAGTAGTTATTCATGTACCAACCTGACTCCGATTATTTATAATTCAACTTGGGCTACATACACAGCCAGAGAAGGTGTAATTACTAGTCAAAACCCGAAAGAGACATCTACTAGTTTTCAGTTCAGTTTTAAAACGCGAATGAATTTCCAATCTATTTGTTTCAGCTTGTGGTTTTCGTTTCTCATAAAATGTGTTACATATTTTATAAACTCTACTATATAAAGAACGTTTTACAAAGTGGGATACCAATGGATTCGGAAAAAAAATGAAAGCAAAAGTTAAAAATAAATCGAAATTTTTTTGTGGGCATTCAGAATGAGTAGGAGGGATTTGATTCTTCAATATGAATCATTCAGATTAATAATGATAACCATTCCTCACTATGCCATCAAAACAAAATAACAATCTAAAATCAAATTTTTGTTGAATTCAGTCGAAAATGAATGTACTCAAGTTTGGACCACAGATATAAGAAGAAGTTTCTCTCAGACAAATGCCTCGTTCGTCCTCACGGTTTGAAGAATGGATATCAGACTCGTCATCTGTTTCATCATCACAGAGAAACCACCTTTCCAATTCCAATTGTTCCATAATTTTAAAGAAATAAAACCAAAATTAATAGATGAAAGTTGCAAAAGCATTTTTGTTTGTAGGAGGCATTCAGAATGAGTAGGAGGTAATAAATTCATCAATATGAATTATGAATTAGGATGATACATACACTCCTCATTATGCCATCTATCTAAATAATACTTCCAAAATTATATCCAAAACAAATGATAGCAGAAGAGATATACCATTCGAGTTTCTCTCAGACAAATGCCTCGTTCGTCCGCACGGTTTAAAGAATGGATATCAGACTCGTCATCTGTTTCATCATCACAGAGAACCCTCTTTTCTTCCAAAAAATATCGATAAGATTAAAAATCTAAACACAATTAGAAACAGAAAACCAATTCAAGTATACGAAAGAGGGAGATGGATGTCAGAGTATTTGAGGGAGGGAGGGATTATATAAGAGAAACGCCCCATCACATTACATTAGGGTTAAGTATTTGGGCTTCGGTCTTTGGGTCCGTATACCCAACTTAAATTACCATTGCTCTCTTTTAAACATATTATTTTGGATGTTATATTATTCTATTTTATTTTATTTTTTTATACATATTATTATTTTCTCCCCAAAATATTAGATTCAGAGGTGATGAGAGTCACTCTACTCAGTATGCCATGATTAAATCTAAAAGGCAATTCGGACTAAACCACCACACTAAAATTCCGAACATAATAAATGTATTAATTGTTGACTAAGTTAGTTGCTAATCAACTTAAAACTATATTACTAATGAGTCCCTAAACTCGATTTAGTTTCGCGACCCGACCCGACCCAATAAGCTCATGGGTCAGTAATTAAGTATAAATACACCAACCACTTTCGTTAATGAGGGCAATGAGAATTTATTACTAGTAGGCAGCTTAATTATCTCTCAGTTCATCACACGAAACACAAAACACCACAAAATACCCAAAACACCATTTAAACACTTTACTAGATTAGACTGAGGTGGAAACAAACCACACCAAATTGGCGACCACAGTGGGAGGCGACGGTGCCTGAATTTTACATTCAAAACCAGCAAGTAAAGCAGCTCGGATGGATCCGAATGAGCTGAATGCCCCCCCCCCCCCTCCGAGGAGGAACGTGCAAGGAAAAACAAGGAGTATACCATCGAGGAGCGAGGGCTGAATTAGAGGCGTTGATAGCAATAAAACAAGTAGAAAAAAGTATGAAAGAGAAATCTGGAGCGTCAGTACTTCACCACGCTGACAATCCTGGGGAAAATGAGCAATCTGTGAAGACTCACCTTAGCTCAAAAAAGACGCACCAATTGACTAAAAAGCATTCGAGAAAGAGGGACAGGCGTGGTAGGCTCAAGAGGCACCACGGTACCAAGGCTTGATGAGGAGCAGATTTTATTCTAAAGTTAAAAGAAGAGATTTTCAAGTAGAATACAAAGTTTTAAGAAGTCTTTTTACATACTAAGGAGAAGTAGTTCGATAATCTGGCTCCAAACTGGGAAGCCTCTAATATGGTATGTGAAAAGGTTAAACCAGGGACATACAAGTTCCAAGACCAAGAAGGAAGAGCTCTAAAGCATCCATGGAATGTTGAGCATCTTAGGTTATATTTAGAATAAAACTCTTTTGTAAATATTTACTTGTTAAATAACAATGTAAATATTAAGGAGCATACTCTTTCCTACCATGGTGGCGCGAGGAGGTTTTAGTGAGGTGTCCGGATTTTTCAATAATATATGATGCCTTCTGATAAGTGCATTTAAAGTCACTTATTACGCTTCCATTATTCTTAAAATCGTCGCCGCTTAACAATTTTTCGTTGTGTTTCAACGTGTTTTTCATTCATTCTCGTAGGTATAACAATATGCAGACAATATAAACTTTTTGGGAATAGAATGCTCATAATGTTTTTAATAATTTATAATTTTGTATGTTTAATTCTCTTTAACATTTTTATGGCTTGATTGACTATTGTTTATGTTCGTAACCTTCATTTTATTTCAGTGTAAAGGCATGCATATAAGTGACAGTAGTCGTGAGAGATTTCGATAAGAACTATTCATTATTTCGATTACAATCCAATGATTTTAATATATTTATTTTATTTGGCATCGCAAGAAAATGCTGGTTCCTTTACCTTCACCACTAGGCCTTCTGTTCCAAAGAAAATTTGTAGTAAAGGGCTGGAGTTGTGCCGCGGGTAAATTGTGATAATTTTAATAAATTTGGGGTTGAAATTGAAGAAACTGGAAAATTAATGTACTTGAGGGAAATTTTGGAACAAGTTTTGGGTCTACTGATCCAAAGTCGTACACATGGGCTTCATTGGGCTCATGAATCGGAAGAAACAAAAAAGGAAACAGAAGGAAGAAAAAAGTAATTTGGTCTCTTTTAGGGTTTTGGCCAGATTATAAAAGGAGGAGGAAAAAACGCAATTGTGCACTGACTCAGTTTACGGCACTGACTCGGTTATACGGAAGAATACAAAAAAAGAAGAAAAATTACAATTGGCTACTGACTTGGTTCTGCAGAATATAGAAACGAAAAGGAAGAGAAAACGCAAGTATACGTGGTCAAATAGTAGCAAGTAATAAGTAAGTAAGATCGTTCTCACGAAGACCAGGTGTATATGACAATAATTTACTTATGGAACAACATATGATTATTAGACTAATGCTTGAACGAGTAATAAAGTATGGGTAAATGAATATAACTAAGAAAATTAACTAACAAGATTATCTAACGAGTTTACTTATGCGAGAGGAAACATGGAACCCTAACTTCATTGTTTATTTTACTCAGACTATTAAGATACTTAATCAATATGTATGATAACAACGGTTACTAATCAGATAACACGAAATCAGTATACTCTACCTTTCAATACACGTAGACCAAACCACTTAAACAGCCTCAAACGAGATAGCAGCTAAACAGACACCGCTTGCATGACAATCCTATATGTCTATACGAATTGAGGTACAATTGGTTTTAAGCACAAGTTATCTATTTAGATTACATAGGGTAATATGATATGGTTAGTGACATATTACGAATCATGAACAATCACAATACGAATCATTCAAGAACCTATGCTAGCATGGCAAGTTCTAAACACTTAAATCCACTTTCGCATTCATTAAAGATTAACAAACTAGATGTTCACGATGCATCTAATGATAAGCACAACCATACTAGGTAACCGATAAATGTATCTCACAAATCAATCAAGAAATCAAACCATGAGTATTATTCAAACAAATCCGTTAGAGTCTCATGACAACGATTAGTTCATAATCGAACAAATCATCATCATGGGCTCAAAAGTTAACATAGCTCTAAGATGAATGTAAATAGATGAATAAGCGTTTAGAGAATGTCAAACCGAACAATAACCACCAAGTATCGCCTGACAGAAACAATCCGTAAACTACCGATCGAAAAACAACGAAAAAGAAGTAGTCGTCACCTGTCTCAAGCAATATATAAACTACCGATCGAAAACATCGTAGCTGTTACCTCAACTGTCGGTCGAAAACCACCGAAGCAACTGCCTGCTTTCTGCCATCTGGTTGTATGTTGTCGCTGCCGAAAAAACCCAAAAGCAGCATCACCTGCCGTTTTCTCTTCCTTTTTTGTCTGTTGTCGATCGGAAAACCAAAAGCAATAAGTTGTGTTTTCTCTTCCTTTTCGTTTCTATATTCTACGAAACCAAGTCAGTAGCCAATTGTATTTTTTATTCTTTGTTTTGTATTATGCCGTAAAACCAAGTCAGTGCCGTAAACCGAGTCAGTGCCGTAAATCGAATCAGTGCACAATTGCGTTTTTTCCTCCTCCTTTTATAATCTGGCTGAAACCCTAAAAGAGACCAAATTACTTTTTTCTTCATTATGTTTCCTTTTTTTGTTTCTTCTGATTCATGAGCTCAATGAAGCCCATGTGTACGACTTTGGATCAACAGACCCAAAAGTTGTTCCAAAATTGCCCTCAAGTACATTAATTTTCCAGTTTCTTCAATTTCAACCCCAAATTTATTAATATTATCACAATTTACCCGCGACACAACTCCAACCCTTTAATACAAATTTTCTTTGGAACAAAAGGCCTAGTGGTGCAGGTAAAGGAACCAACATTTTCCTGCGATGCCAAATAAAATAAATATATTAAAATCATTGGATCGTAATCGAAATAATGAACAGTTCTTATCGAAATCTCTCAAGACTACTATCATTTATATGCATGCCTTTACACTGAAATAAAATGAAGGTTACGAACATAAATAATAGTCAATCTAGCCATAAAAATGTTAAAGGGAAATAAAACATACAAAATTATAAATTATTAAGAACATTATGAGCATTCTATTCCCAAAAAATTTATATTGTCTGCATATTGTTATACATACGAGAATGAATGAAAACACGTTGAAACACAACAAAAAATTGTTAACCGGTGACGATTTTAAGAATAATAGAAGCGTAATAAGTGACTTGAAATGCACTTATCACCTTCTTCAAAAGTCTGGTGTGATTTTGTTTCAATTCGGATATAAATTTCTTATTCAACACCCCGGCTTTCAAGTTTTCTTGACTTGATCAGATTTGTTTCACAATTGATCACAATTATTAAACGCATGTGATCGGAGATAGTTGATACTTTTGTTTAATACTTTTGAAATATTAGTGGCTATTTAAACATTGGTCATGAAAGATTTAAACAAAATGTTAAACAAAAGAGAAATTTGATAAGTGAACCTGACCGGACTCGAACTGATCAGTAGTACAAAACATGCTTTGGTCATCCAAGGACTTTAGTGTTTGAAAAACAAAAAATATATAATAAAACCTTAGGGCTTGTTCCCATCAGATTTTTCTTCACCACCATCTTTTTTGGGACTTTTGAGTTCAACACTTGAACTCTCACCCGTTCCCTCATCATCGTCGTTCCGAATGGCGAATGATTATCTCCGCTCCCGGAGTGACTTTCTTTTTCTTGGAAGCCTTCTCATAACTACTAGCCTTACGCCTTTTGTCCTTCTTCGGAGGCTTCAATGGGTATATTGACCCACCAGCTTCCTTCACAATCAGTTCTACTGCTTTTAGTAAAGCAGCATTAATACCCCATTGGTTCTCCGAACTCGTCCCCTCAATAGTTGTTTGGACTGCCTCTGTTGTGACTTTCTTCTTCCCGTTCTTCATCTTGCTAGGGGCTTTGGCCTTGGAAAGCAGTTATAACTTGGCGTGTTTGGTCTCTGTCCTTTTTAAGATCACATCTGCGGGGGGAGGGGTAGTTAACTCTTCCCATGTGAGATCTCTTCTACTTGTGGTGTTCCACAAATAAGACCTCACAAAGTTACATGACTTGAAGCAATTGTGAAAAACATTGCCCCAATTCTCTGAAGCCCAAGCGTTCAGTTTGGCACAAGAGTCCTGACCAAGTAATCCAAGTACTCCTTCAAAAGTACTCCAAAAAGAATATAAGTTAACTCAAAATTAAAAACTTAACATTTGAAAAATAAAAGAATAAATAAAAAAACTCACTAGTACTCTTCCAGCGACTGGTCAAAAGGCTTGGGTATGAGTCGGCCTTGATCTTCCTGCCATTCTCCCAAGCCCCACTAATAAAGAGGAACTGCATCCTCCAGGGTTTTTTGGACTCCAAGAGATTATCCACTACCTTATAATCATTTCCCATGTTGTAATGGTAGAAGGGGATCTGATGGTTCTTGCACAAGCTTGCCACAACACCAAACTGTTCTATCGGTAGTGGAATCTTGGACAGCCTGGATGCCATGACGCAGGCCAGAAGGGTATACCAAGCATTTAGGCTCAGTTGGCTGGGCCACAGCTTAATCATATTGAAGTATCTGACTATCTCCGGGTCCAAAGGGAACCGAAGTCCCCAATTCTATATTTCGGTGTAGACCACCACCTCGTTTAGCTTAAGTCCATTGGGGTCTCCGGAGTGATTGGGATCATCACTTTTTCTAACTCTGGGATCCTCCATTTAGTGCAGATCTGACCTAGCTCAGTTGTGTGGGTATACACATGGTTGATGTTTTGAAAGGCCTGCAAGTATTTTGCATTGACCTTTTTGAAAAAGGGACCCACTTTGCCCTCCAAGCTCTCCGGAAGAGCATCTGAATAAGACATACCCACCTTGGTTTTACCTTTTCGGTCTAAAGTTGTGTCTCCCGTTTGACCGGACACCTCAACCTCAAAAGGGGCTTCTTTTATGATGTCTTCCATATTTTCTTCCATCACTGTGGAAGGCTGTTTGGATGGTTTTGAAGAAGGTTGTTCTGATTCCTTTGAGGATGACTGCTCTGAGGGTTTTGTAAACGGTTTTTCAGAAGGTTGTGCAGATGATGCTTCAGATAATCTAGTGTCTACTAGGGGCTGTTTCCGGATGGTTTAGCTTATGGTATAGACTTTAGTGCCTCTGAACTGGAGGGCTTTGGTTTAGATTGATGTATAATTCGGCGAGGAATTAGTTTGTCTGGAGAATTTTATGTGTCTGATCCCACCGCAATGAAAGGTGAGGGTTTTCTTACATTGGAAACAACTTTCTCCTTGGGCAACGGGTTTTGGAACTCGTGAACTGAGGACCTAGATGGAGGGGTGAAATATTTGCTACAAATGGAAGTTTCTTAACTTTAGGGTGTTTTGAAGAAGAGGACCCCTGATCATTATTCAGTTGTGGCTGATTGCTTTTCTCATTTGGAGAAGTAGGAAGACCAGTAGCAATGCGTTTGTCCCTCGCTACTTTCTATGCTCTCCCTAATTCATACAAGTTCAACCAACCTCCTTTTACTAAGGCGTTTCTGGTTGTGAATATATATAACTCAAAAACAAGGTTGAAAGTGAACTGAGCTCTCTCTCTAAGAATATTTGTGATTGCTGAAGATAATAAAACAGTAGAAAAGTTTATATATAACGGTTAAAAAGAGTAGTTACCTAAGAGAAGGTGAATCGATTTTTTAGCAATGATTAAAAGCTGCAAAGTGTGAAAATTAAAGCTTAGGTAACTTTCTATTCTACTGGGTGCGAGAATCTAGAAAAAAAAACGATTGAGAGGTCGAATTAAAACCTGACACATGTCCCACAGTTTAAGAAAAAACTCTTAGAATTTTGAGATAAGAAATCAGTTCTAACAAAATACGAGCAAGGTCACTCTTGAAGAAAAACTCTTACAGTTCGAACGACACAAACAGATCGGAAAAAATTAATATGGGTTTTACAAGTTTTAGCTTTTCCAAAGACCCTTTGCAAGATCTAAATGGGCTATTGATGATTCCGGATATTTGAGTCATTGTAGAGTCACTATGCCATGATTAAATCCGAAGGGAAATTTGGGCTAAACCACCACACTAAAATTCTGAACAGGACAAATGTATTAATTGTTGACTAAACTAATTGCTAATCAACTTAAAACTATATTACTAATGGGTCTTTAAACTCGACTCAGTTCCACGACCCGACCCAATAATCCCATGGGTCAGTAATTAAGTATAAATACTCAAACCACTTTTATTAATGAGGATAATGAGAATTTATTACTAGTAGGAAACTTAGTTATCTCTCTACTCATCACACTAAATACAAAACACCACAAAATACCCAAAACATCCTTTAAACACTTTACTGGATTACCCTCAGGTAGAAACAAACCACGCAAAGAGTAATGACATTAAAAGTATATGCTCACAAACTACTCAGTTATTTAATACCCAAATTATAATTCATGCTTGGTTAATATTCATTTTATTTAAATAACTCTCATTCAATATCTAATTCTTCATTAAGCTCAAATACTCATGTTTCATCAACCGCGTAACCATTTTTAATTTCTTGATTTAAAGATTTTATTTTAAATATCCATATCTTTCAACCCGGATTTCTAGAAAAGAATCTAAAAGTACCATCGATTTTGTTTTTTTAAGACGAAACTAGACCCATTGATGATATTTTATGAGTTTAATTTATAACCAAGAACAAAACGATTGGCTAAATCTGTCAAAACTAGACGCAGAGAAAAAAGAGCTAGGGTTGTTGGTGGTTTACCTGCCTCCGATGGCACAGTTACAGTTACTCAATCAATTGATTATAGAATAGTTTTCTCATATAACAGATGTAACATCCCATCAGAATCCTCTTCGATTGTTCAATCGTTCACTTCAAAGAGTCATTCATCAAGGTCATCATAATCTCAATGAGTCACTAGGTTATCAAAACTTCTGGTGTTAATGGAGTAATGTGTTATTATTGTGGGATGTCTCCTGATTTTCAAGATTCTCTTTTACTTTTTCGATATAGGAAATGAATATACAATGGTAGATGACCTGTTGGAGGCCGATAAACTATGGAATATAAAATTTCTCTTTATCAATGGCTGGTGGGAAAATTGTAAAAATATTACCATTTTTCATAAAATTCAATAATCTCTTTCTTTTTATAGCAATATCAAAGCAGTATATGTATAAACTGGAAGATGCAAAGGTTTCTTTCAAAAAATTAAACTAGTGGGCCAAGGAGAAGTGGTCTAATGGATTCCATCAATGTTTCACTCCTACTAATTTGGTTCGGAGTCATCTCCAAAAGACTAAATCCAAACGAAAGTTAACATGGGAGTAGTTACTCATCCTCGACCATCGACTATCTTAAAGAGATTCGAACCTGCAGATTGTAAGGTATTTATTCCAACCATAAAGATATTCCAGCCAAATATAGCATTATAAGAAGTTGGAAAATCAACCACCACAAATAAAACTCTCACAATATTTTAAATGACCATATACCTAGGACAGTTTATCATTTGAATTCCCCAATGGCATCAGCAGGGTTTCCTTTAAATCCCACTATGGTTCTGTTCGATCAGAGAATAACATATGAGTTTTCACCAACTTGTAAGTGGACATAAATAAATTGATAGTCAAGCTGTCAATATCAATCAGAATCCTTCGGATTTATGTTCCTTCAACGACATCTCCAATTACCACAACATCCTCATGTGGCACATCAACATTTCTTAAGTCATCCTCATCGAATACAATAAATTGAGTTGGATTTTGATATACATGAGTAGATATTTTTCATTTTAATTGCATAGTCAAGCTAACCACATGTCTTTTTCGAGAGTAGATCAAGAGAGCACTCATAATATCCCATAAAAATGGTTATTGACTCAAACAATTGACATAACTGGTAAATCTTTCCTCTCTTTCACAGATCATATTTACCCAACCACGATATGGTTAAAATCTAAATAATCTGAATTTTCATCAAACTGTTTAGTAATTACCATCATATTTTCTTGTTTGCCTTCAAATAGCAAGTAAACTTGCATGTACCTCACTTGTACTTGACAGTGACCTATTTCCCACTTGAGATTTAACAAAAGTAGTTAGCTTTCCATTCTCGATTAACGATTGTTTTTCCTGCTTCAAATCAATATAATTCTTAGTATCATGCCCTACATTATTGTGATACTTGCATAATTGAGTATTTTGATTTTCTCTTGGTGTTTGGATGAGTGGGCCTTCGGAACTACACATAATTATTTGATATGTCGTAAATAGTTGCAATATTTTCAATCAACTATGCAAAATAACTAGGTTGAACCTATTAATTTCCTTTATGCCTAAATTGTTGCCCCTGAGAAGATTGGTTCAATCTGGGTTGATGAGAATTCTTCCCGGGGTCTTTTGAACGATTGCTAGAAATATCTTATAGTTGGCTAGTAACTTGTTTAAGAGAGACAAAAGGGATAAGTCTTGGCTGATGATGTTGTCTCAATCTCTTGGTTTCTTCTATTGTAATTTTTTTTCTTACATGGTTTAACAAACCACCCCAAATCATCGTCTTCTTACGGGTAACTGTAACAACCAACTCTCTAGTTAAAAGACTTTTCTATATGAAGCTACGACTACTTGTTCGAAACAGTATGCTAAGCCATCTTTAATGTCTAAAATATGTTTGATATATTCTTTTAAGGTTTTGGTGGGTTGTTGCCAACAATGGATTATAGTGTCTCCATTTTCTCTAAGATTTTTTCCTTCCCACATATTGTCTTCGGAAAGCCATCGATAATATGTCAAAGTTTTTTACTGACTCGTGTGGTAATCTATATACCACTTCAAGGCATTATATGAGAAGGTTTGAGAAAAATGTTTGCACAATAACTTATCATCAACATCAAAACTCATCATAAAATTCTTGAATAACTCAACATGGTTATCTGGATCTTTGCTCCCATCATATTTTTCCATTTTTAAAATATTAAACCACCTAGGAAAATGTCTGGACATATATTTTCGCAGATAAAGGTCATTGCCTTCAATTGTACCTTTGACTGAACAAATAATCTTCATTAGAGGTGGCGAATATATATTTTTCGGGTTGAATATCAAATTAGTCACTCAACATGTGGTATTTGTTATGATCAGCTATTCCTTTCATATTTCCATGGTATATTTCTTCTTATCTTTCACCTTTCGGTATATATTCTTACCTGAGGAATCTTAATTACTCGATTTGTGGTGTCTATTAGAATGATTTTCAGATCGACGTTTTTCTTGGTGGCTTTTGTTTTCTTATGATAATGATCATTTGTCGAAGAAGATAAAGAAATTTCATACTCTGAAGTATAACATTTACTTGATTCTGAAGAGCTAGAATAATCGCTTGATGAGTTTTAGAATATTGATCACATTGGTGGCTCTTCGGGTTGTGTTGAAGATTATCATCTGACCCATCAGACTTTTGATGCTCTAATGGAATCTTTACCATAATATCCTTCTCAGCTTGTCTTCGGGCTTTCAAAACTTAAAGTTCTCCTCGCAATTGGTCTCGCTCCTCTTGCATAAGAAGCCTTTTTCGTTTTCATTATTCACATATGGCTCTTGGGCATACTCCTCTTCGATCATGACTCCCTCATTCTCTGGGGGAGGATATACATGCATTTTATTATCCATCTTTCGAAGGGTTCAGAATGATAATCATTGTAGTTTAGGTTTTGAATTTTGCTATTCGGAGTACCTTCCTAAATTTCTCTCACTTTGGTTATCAATTCGATTGTTGTAAATCTTATTCGAAGGGTATTTTGGTAATGTAAGAAAATGTAATAAATTTAAGATAAATAGTAGAGAGATAATTGAGTTATATCAATTATTATTTAGAGAGAGAAAAATCCATACATTAAATGCACTCTCATAAAGTATTTATATGTTATGTTTAGCCTAATGGGCTTAATGGTCCAAACTACATTTATGGCAAAGCCCAAAGTCTAAAAACCCCATTAATCATTATCAAGAGGCTAAAAATCACCATTGGTCATCCACGTTTCACCCTTGTATGAAACTAGTCCACTATCTTCAATTTGTCTCCTATGTTTTAGAAATTTACATGATCAGTCCCCCCCCCCCCCCCCCCCCCCCGCACATGTGAGGCATGAAAATATGACACATGGTACTCCAAAAATCCAAGTTTTGTGTCACTATTGGTCCCTTACAATTCTGTCCAACTATACCCTTCATTTAGCCCAAACCAGCTGCCACCTAATTTTACTATTTACTATCAATTTTTACCATTTATATTTTACCTAAATTAAGTTAGTTTATAATTGGGCTAGACCCGATGTTATCCATAAGCCCATTAATTTACCCAAATTAAACTTACCCATTAATTTACCCAAACTTGAAAACTCAAATAATCAATTCCCAAATTACTGAAACATAACCCTAATTTCGAAACTGATGAACGATTTGTCGATGTATCCTCACTTTGAGGCCACTGCCAAATTGTTTAACAACATTAGGATTCAATAAATCACACACAAAGAAAGAAAAATTACCCATGAATAAATAATTCAAGTTTGAGCACCTATACATGGATAACAAGTAATTACAAGTTGAACCAAACTTATATCAAGCTAAATATGATAACATATTTATGAGTTTTTTTACCCAAAAGTTAGGTAGTTTGGGGTATTGAAGTTCAATCCAAGTAGCTCTATTGAAGCTATTACTAATATAATTCATGGCATTGAAGAAGAGGTTGAACTGAGAGCATGCTTTTCATATACAATGGAGAATATACGAGAGATTTTTAATAGAAAGTCACAAAAGTAGTACAAATTAATTTATATTTGCATGTTTTTATTTCTTTGATCTACTTTTAGATGCATATCGATAGAATTAGGGTTCCGTTTGAGTAATTTGAGAGTTGATTATTTGAGTTTCGGGTTTAGGTAAACTAATGGGTAAGTTTTGTGTGAGTAAACTAATGGGATTTTGGATAACACCATTATCCAATCCAAATATAAACCAACTTAATTTATACTGGTAAAAATATAAAGTAAAATCTAAATGGTAAAAATTGATGGTAAATAGTAAAATTATGTGGCAATTGACTGGGCATAAACAAAATGGTATAATTTGGCATAATCATGTGAGACCAATAGTGACACAAAACTTGGATCTTTGGAGTGCCACGTGCCAGATTTTCATGGCTCCCATGTGTGTGTGTGGGGGGGGCTAACCATGCAAATTTATGATACATAGAGGATGAACAGGAGACAAAATTGAAAATGGAAGACTAATTTGATACAATGGTGAAACATATGGGAGCAATTGTGATTTTTAGCCTTACTAATATAAATCTAAATTTAATGAAGAAGTAAACAAATTGTTACAAAAAACAATAATTAAAATACAAAAAATGGTATTATCATTTGGTTTGAAGCCCGTCAAATATTTTTAGCCTCATCTGAACATACTTCAAATGATACTAGTGTCGGTTACTGGCAATCCGAGGCGGTGTACTGCTGAAACAAAGCCGGAATTATGGTTTGATCATAAGCAGAAGTTTCAGTTTGAGGATACTTTATAAGCGTCGGTTTTTTTTTTCTTAGTTACCCTTTTCTCTTTGGCTACCGCTCTCTCTTCCAACATCATTTTCTTCATTTTTGCCTATGATGTCTTAGTTTTATTGTTCACCTCTGATGTCTTAGTTTTCTTGTTCGCATGGACTTTAACGGCTTCACCCACCGTAGCAACATCAACACATGTGGTTATATTTTTCCTGTTCATAGCATTAGTTTTTTTTTCTTCTGGCCAGGATCCTTTGTAGATTTTTTCTTTCAAACCCGGTGACTGACTGTGAAAGAAAGCAAGCCCTTGAAGCATGGTAATGTTGAAGCTTCAAGGACTGCATCAATTCAGACTTTGAGTAAGGAAGAAGAAAGAAAGAAAACTAGAAGAAGAAGAGAAGAGGAAGAAAAAAGAGGATTGGGTTCAATGTCTGAACCCTAATCCGATTCGGGTCTTGTGGTTTGGTTTTGGTATTGGGCCGGATTATTTGCTGAAGCCCAATAGCTAATGGTGAAGTCCAACTGATGCCTTAAAGTGTGACCTTTTGGGCTGTGTTGCTGGTCCAAGTTTTACTCTATTAATAAATGTAACAAGAATATGTGTAACAGAATTACATGACTAACTACGTAACAACTTGTTGTTAGTGAACAGCCTATAAAGTGTAAATGATTGTTCTTGATTCAATAATGAAAATGATTCAATCCTAAAAACTCTCTCTCTATACTCTAATTCTATCTTGGTATCAGAGCTTTTTGCAGACCTTCAATGGCAAAATCTGATTCTCCTACCCATAGCAATGAGTCCCTTGGCTCAGTCTTTCCCAGCAACCTCTCTGGTGCTGCCAAGAGTGTACACCTGCAAACAATGAACAACAGTAGTCAGATAAGGCTAGACAGAAGCAACTACTTGCTGTGGAAGACTATGGTGCTGCCAATCATCAAAGGTAATAAGCTAGGAGGCTTTGTTACAGGAGATAAACCCTGTCCTCCTAAGCTTGTCAACGATTCTGAAGGTAATATTGTTGACAATCCAGACTATGAGGACTGGACTGCCAATGATCAGCTCCTCATTGGCTGGCTGTACTCTACTATGAGTACAGAGGTTGCTGCTCAACTAATGGAAGAGAGCACCTCAAAAGAGCTGTGGGATGCAGCTAGCAAACTTTCTGGCTCACACACAAGAGCCAGAATTACATACTACAAGTCTGAATTTCAGAGAACAAGAAAAGGCAACTTGACTATGACTGAATATCTAAGCAAAATGAAAAATATTGCTGATAATTTGGTTCTAGCTGGCTGTGGAGTTTCAGTTGAAGATCTAATAACTCAGGTTCTTGCTGGCTTGGACTCAGAATACACTCCTATTGTGGTCAGTCTGACTGATAAGGAGTCTATGGGGTGGCTAGACCTTCAAACTAGTCTACTCACGTTTGAGAGTAGACTAGATCAACTAGAAAGCATTCAAAACAATTTGTCTACCTTAAGCCTAGCTACAGCCAATGTAACTCAGAAAACAGACTACAAGACTCAAAACAACAATGGGAATCAAAAGAACTACTCTGGCCAGTACAAGAATTCATACAAGAACAACAGAGGAAGGAACAATTCAAGCTATTCAAGGGGAAGAAACAGTTACTATAGAGGGAGAGGGGGACGCTTCTCTCAAAACAAGCCTACATGCCAGATCTGTAACAGATATGGACATGCTGCACCAGTGTGCTACTATAGGGATGACCCATCTGTTATGGGATCATCATCTTCTGAACAGCCTAAGGGGGACAGTGATCCTACAGCCTATGCAGTCACTCAAGATCCTAATGGTGAGTCTGCCTGGTATGCTGACAGTGGTGCTAGCCACCATGTCACAGGCAATCCTAATATGTTAACTCAGAAGGCTGAATACACAGGTAATAAGAGTATTCTTGTTGGTAATGGTCACAAGCTGCCTATACATAATATAGGGTGCTCTAGTCTGCAATCCCTTAACCATACTTCTATCTCTCTCAAAAATATCTTACATGTACCCTTGATCAATAAGAATCTTCTTTCTGTCTCTCAACTCACTAGTCATAATAATGTGTTTATTGAGTTTCATCATGGCTTTTGTCTTCTGAAGGACAAATTAACAGGGACAGTACTTCTCAAAGGGACTACTGAGGGAGGTCTATACAGGTTAAAGGATGTTTCTAGGTCACAAGCTACTGGGGAGTCTCCTATCAGTGTCAAACACAAGTCTCTATCTTCCAGTGTATCACTACCTAAAGTCCTATCTGTTTCTTTGTCTAATTCCCTAAAAGATGGATGGCATAGGAAGCTTTTCCATCCATCCTTACATGTGCTTAACTTTGTTCTAAAACATTGTAATCTCTCTTCTGTTATAAAAGAAAAACTTTTTGTGAAGCTTGCCAGTTTGGAAAGTCCAATGTCTTGCCTTCTTCCTTGTCTCAGTCTCATGCCAGCAATGTCTTGGATCTCATACATACAGATGTATGGGGTCCCTCCCCTGTGGCATCCACTCAAGGTCACAAATATTATGTGATCTTTGTGGATGACCATACAAGGTACACCTGGCTGTATCCTGTCAAACAAAAGAGTGAAGTCATTAGTACATTCAAACAATTCAAAAATCTGGTTGAAAAACAGTTTGAAAGAAGTATCAAAGTTATTCAGTGTGATGGTGGAGGAGAATTTCTGCCTATGACCACTATGGCCAAAGAACAAGGGTTCATTGTTAGGAAATCCTGCCCTCATACTTCAGCTCAGAATGGCAGAGCTGAACGTAAACATAGGCATATAGTAGAGACTGGTCTGACTCTTTTATCACAAGCTAGTTTACCCTATAGGTTTTGGGTTCAAGCCTTTGAAACATCTGTCTACCTTATCAATAGGCTACCTACACCAGTTCTATCAAACAGTTCTCCTTTTGAAGTCCTATATCATAAAAAACCCAACTATCTAACCCTGAAAACTTTTGGGTGTGCATGTTTTCCATGCCTCAGGTCTTATCAAACACATAAATTCCAGTTTCATACAATTAAATGTGTGTTCTTGGGGGTCAGTCAGGTTCACAAGGGATATGTTTGTCTTAGTCCTAAAGGCAGGGTTTACATTTCAAAGAATGTCATTTTTAATGAAACTGATTTCCCTTTTGAACATCAGTTTCTTCACACTGCTATTCTTGAGGCTTCTACTAAAGTGTCCTTGGATTCTTGGCTGCCTAGTCTTTCTCAGGCTTTGGTGAACTATGAACATTCTGTGACACCTACTACTTCTCTCAGTACTCCTGAAGATGATGCTACTCTGCAAACTAAGACTTCACAAGGTACAAATCTATCACCTATTCATACTTCTACTCATACTATACATAAGAGTTCTACTGAGTCTCAAACTAAGTCTGATTCATCTACATCTAACCCTAATCATATTCAAGCCTCTAGCTATTCTCCTGACCAACTAAACACTACTGAGCCTCATATAAATCAGTTGAACCATTCATATCCTAAAATCTCTATCTGTCTACCTTTTGAATCTACTGATACATCAGTAAGTCCACTTCCTAAACCTTCTTCTCATCATATGATAACCAGAAACCAGGATGGCACTAGAGTACCTAAAAACCCTTATATTGGCTCTGTGACTAAAACTAATATGGATACTTCTAAACCAAGCACTTACTCTAAAGCTGTTAAATGTTCTCATTGGGTAAAAGCTATGGAAGCAGAGTATGAAGCTCTGATGGACAATAAGACTTGGTCCTTGGTTCCTTGCAATCCTAATCTAAACATTGTGGGCTGTAAATAGGTGTACAAGGTGAAACATAACAGAGATGGGTCTGTTCAAAGGTACAAAGCCAGACTTGTAGCCAAGGGGTTTCATCAAACCCCTGGCATTGACTACTCTCAAACATTTAGTCCTGTGATAAAGCCTTCTACAGTTAGACTAGTTCTAACCTTAGCAGTTTCTAAAGATTGGGAAGTAAGACAACTGGACATTAATAATGCCTTTCTCAATGGTTACCTGACTGAAGATGTGTATATGGTTCAACCACAGGGCTTTCAAGATCCTCAGAAGCCTACACATGTGTGTAAGCTACATAAGGCCTTGTATGGTCTTAAACAAGCCCCAAGGGCCTGAAATTCAAGACTGAGGGACACACTCATTCACTGGGGTTTTACTAACTCTAAATCTGATTGTTCTCTATTCTATTTGGTCTCTAAAACTGTTGTTCTACTTATTTTGGTTTATGTAGACGATATAATTGTCACAGGCAATCACACAGAATGTTTGAAGGAGTTTATTCATAAACTCAACACTGTCTTCTCTCTAAAAGACATTGGACCACTCCATCTATTCCTTGGAATAGAAGTTCATCGTGATCATACTGGTTTCTACCTAACACAGCAACAATATATAAAGAACTTACTGAGCTCTCAGGGTCTCTCTCTAGCCAAGCCATGTCCTACTCCAATGGTTGTTGGGGTTCATATTTCCAGCACGTCTGGTTCTCCTCTTGCTGATCCTACACAGTATCGTAGCTTGTTAGGTGCATTACAATACCTACACACACGAGGCCTGATATTGCTTTTGCTGTTAATAAGCTCAGTCAATATCAGCAAGCCCCAACTAGTATACACTGGCAAAACTTAAAGAGAATATTAAGGTACTTATCTGGATCGTGTTGGATAGGACTGCACATCAAACCAACCTTCAACTTTCAGTTGCAGGGGTTTTCAGATGCTGACTGGGCTTCGTCGTCTGATGATCGAAGGAGCGTTGGTGCCTATTGCGTGTACCTTGGAGATTCCCTAATCTCCTGGTCTTCAAAGAAGCAGAATGTGGTTGCTCGATCCTCCACTGAGTCGGAGTATCGAGCTTTGGAAAATCTTTCAGCAGAACTTATGTGGCTTCGCTCTCTTCTAACTGAAATTCAATTCCCAATCGAGACTCCCTCTGTTATCTGGTGTGATAACTTGGGAGCCAGCTCTCTCGCCTCCAACCCGGTGTTTCATGCCCGAACAAAGCACATAGAAATTGATGTGCACTTTGTTCGGGATCAAGTGTTGAAGGGTTTGCTTCAGGTCAGATTTGTTCCCTCTCATGACCAATTAGCCGACTGTCTCACGAAACCCTTAAAACATCACAGATTTCAGTTTTTGAGAGACAAACTCGGGCTTCGTCTCTCACCCCTTCGTTTGAGGGGGGATGTGAAAGAAAGCAAGCCCTTGAAGCATGGTAATGTTGAAGCTTCAAGGACTGCATCAATTCAGACTTTGAGTAAGGAAGAAGAAAGAAAGAAAACTAGAAGAAGAAGAGAAGAGGAAGAAGAAAGAGGACTGGGTTCAATGTCTGAACCCTAATCCGATTCGGGTCTTGTGGTTTGGTTTTGGTATTGGGCCGGATTATTTGCTGAAGCCCAATAGCTAATGGTGAAGTCCAACTGATGCCTTAAAGTGTGACCTTTTGGGCTGTGTTGCTGGTCCAAGTTTTACTCTATTAATAAATGTAACAAGAATATGTGTAACAGAATTACATGACTAACTACCTAACAACTTGTTGTTAATGAACATCCTATAAAGTGTAAATGATTGTTCTTGATTCAATAATGAAAATGATTCAATCCTAAAAACTCTCTCTCTATACTCTAATTCTATCTCTGACTGCTCTATTATGGTTATGAAGTATAACTCACACATCGAGGACCATAGCCTCTCCATAGTGGTAGTAGAATCGGGAGACATAATCAATTGATATTCGTTAAGATCATATTCTGAGGAACGAAATAGGTGGCCACATACCCAGTTCAGACTCGTAAAGCACATATGAATTTCGTTGGGCCAGTTATCCCGAGCCCGGATCCTATAAGTTGTAAAAGTTTTTTACGCAGCTTTCATATATTTTTTTCTTTAAGGTTTACAGTTGTGTCTTTAGAAATTCCTGTGATAAGTACCATTGTTTATACCCAAAGTCATGAAATAAAAAGTGTAAAATGACATTTAGCTTTACATGTCCACTTTTTTAGAGATCGCCTCGAGTTGTTTTTCTTAAAGTGCAACCGACCATTTCCCCAAGCTCCACTGACGATAAGAAAATGTTGTTTACATGTTTTTTTCGCTTCCAGCAAATCATCAACAATCTAGTAGTCATTCGCAATAGTGACCTAGAAGAAAGGAAACATCAGAACCTTGAATAGCATGGTAATAACTTTGAACTCTTCCATCGGCGTCGAGATTTGGGAAAAGCATGATGCCATGATACATAAAATTAGAGTGAACCACGAGTTAAGGCTAGTATGACTGGGACACAACTCCATTAGTTCAAAATACCTTACGACCGAGGGGTCCAAAGTCATCAGTTCAAGACGTCGAGATAAATTATTATTTCATTTTTAAGATTATTAGGGGTCTTTATGATGGTCGAGAGATGTATAGTAAAAGAGTTTGGAATCCTCCAACATGTTATCAGCTTTGAACTTTCATCTCTTTGGGAAATGCCTTGCCAACTTTGTTTACCGACTTTTCGGGTTCGGTGGCAGGTTTTTTACCTTCTTTGTGGTTGACACGTGTTGTAGATTTTTTGACCCTGATGTTTCCATGGACATCGGAAGTGAGATATTGAGTTTTAAGGATTTTCCAATTTTCTCTTATTGAACCCTCAGATTTGACCAATCACTTGGGGGCCGAAGCGGAAGTAGGTTTTATCTTAACACCCAGTTTGGATTTTTGAACTTCACGGATTGCCTGGTTGCCTCATTGGGAGCTTTTGGATTTCCAGAATTTTATGAGAGTTGGAATAGTAGTTGCACTCGTCATTATGGTAGTAAGAGTAGAGTTCATCTATACATATCGTGAATCATTTTTCTGCGAAGATTCAGAACTACAATCTCCCATTACCAGGAAACACGATATTTGACGACCTGTTGTGGCAAGAACTTCGGGTATAGTATTGGAATCCGAAACAAGGGGTCAGGAATATTTCCGAGTCTCATTAGTGTTCGATGCGTTCACTTGTTGATGCTGATTTTTGGTATTCTTGGGTACAGATTACATTGGGTCGGATGCTGATGGAGGAGCTCCTTCAATTTATTTAACTTTTTGTGGATCAAATTCTTTGTAGGTAAAAGTTTGAGTAACTTCTTTTGGCGTGTTATCGATTATGCCTGTAACTCATAATTCGTCGACCTTTTCAATTATAGAAAACCAATATATGGCATTAACCTACTTCTCATAAATTGTGATCACCTCGGGGCGTTCGGGTCAGGATTAGACTTTGTCTCTCTAGAAATTAGGGCACCAGAGCTCTCTCTCTATAAATGTTTTAAGGATGAGTTATGGGGAAAATAAAATTATTTATAAGGAAAGTTCTCACCCTAATGGTCGTCTGCATAGGGAGTGGAAACAACTATGTTGCGGGATGTCAAGAGTCTCATTTTCAAATTTTTGAATGATTTGGTCGGTATTATGTGGTGACACATCTAAGAAAATTGGTGACCATAATAATGTAAGTGGGCCTAAGGAAACTAGTTGACACCTTGTGCCATAACCACTTTCTATATGTTAGTTCGAGAAGTGTCCGGTCCAGTCCGATGCGCTAGTGGGTCTCCGATCCGAAGCGACACCAATTATTATTCGCTCAATCTTCATGCAATAACTAGGGAGGCTAATGATAAGGGTGTGATTTGTCTAGACTTGTTCCGGGTCGAATATTGAATTATTTTGATTTAATATAAATCTTGTAATATAAAATAGTACAAATATGTAATATTGAGGGCATATGATGTAATAATAAATTTGTATGTATAATATTAATAGAATAGTGGGATAAATAACCTTAAATGTGTCAACCATTTTGTTTTGGATCCACCATATTTACTGTATAAAGCAATATTTTATTATTGGAGAAAGGTGAACAATTCATATACTATTTCTATTTTTGGCATTTTTTCGCTTAACCTCTCGTGTTTATCTCTCTAAGATTGGTACCAAAGAAATTTGGGAGTTATATTCGATAGTTCCAGAGAATTCTTAGTGAAGCTTCTTGTCACAACAATATTTGTATGGGGGTATCTATCACAGCAATATTCGTATGCAAATTCTTTTAGAGAGAGAAACAAAATGATTAAAGAGAGAAAGAGACAAAACGAATAATGTAGTAATAATTGTCTAATGATTGGATCATTTTCCTCAAAATAAGTTGTCTTTTATACATTATAAGAGTACAAGAGGTACACCCATAATTTACAGACTTACCCCCTATTATATAATTCTTTACACCCACCATTTTATTAATTCTAACCATACATAATAATCATTACACATGACCCCCTCAACATCGCACACTTGTCAAGTTTTATCTTTAATACTTTATTAAATCAAATCAATTCCTCTATTTATATAATTTTGCTTATTCATCATAATATTTTATCCTCTTATCAGTAGCCCCCAGTCCTTGTGAAGATGTTTGAACAATGACTGATTCATGGAAATAAATTTTTCTTCCTCATGGATGTCCTCAAATATTTCTTCCAAAGCCATTCATCAGATTATTCTTCCATTGGAAATTCTTGGATAATTCTTTTATAAGGTCTCCTCGAACTATTCTTCATCAGGCTCCTCATCGGGTTACTTTGCTCTTGATACTTTTTCAGACTTATGACTACACCATTGGTAATGATAACCTCATGCTCACCCATCATTTGTTTCAGGTTGTATGTTAGAGTAGGATTTGACAAGTAACGCGCATGATATGCCCTGCCTATGTGTCAGAAAGGTTTTACATTGATGATGTCATTTAATTCCATGTGTCGAGTGCTTCCTGACACATATAAGTGTGCCTTTCTGTAAAGAACTTGTGGATGAGGAGGCGTATCAGAAGACCTTTACACTTTTTGATACACGTGTGCTTCAGATCATAGGTAGAATAATTGTTCAAAATACTCTTAATGTTATCTAGATACTCATAATCTAAGAAAATATTTTGTTTACTTGGGCCTTTGTAACCATTAAAAGCACGCACTCTCTCTATAAATACTTGGTTACGCTGATAATGAAACAAATGCATCCATCCTATAGACTAATGCAAACGGTGATTCTTGGGTAGCTGTCCGAATATTAGTTCTGTATGCCCGTAAAACTTCTTCTAAATAATTCAGCCACTTCCTAGCCTTTCCCTCCAAGTTCTTTCTCAACCCATCAAATTTTTTTATATTAGTGGCCTCGACTTGGTCGTTCGCTTGTTGATGGAAATGTATCGAGAAGCATTGTTGCATTATTTAGAAGAACAAGAAGTCTTTATCTCTCTATTTTCAAATTGTGGCCTATTATTCATAGTCATTTTCCTTGGAACCCCAAAACGACAACAAATATTAGAACTAATGAACCTGATAACATCCTTAGCTTTTGTTCATGCTAATGATTCAGCTTCCATCCACTTAGATAAATAGTTTACCGCGATGATTATTGTTTGTCGTCCCCCTGATGCCATCGGTAAGGATCTAACTAGATCAATGCTCCATCAGCCAAAATATAATGATTTGGATATTGATTCAAGAGTCACTCCCGATGTATGGATTGCATTAGCAAATATTTGACAAGTGTCACATTTCTGAACTAACTATTTCGCGTCCGAGACGATAGTAGGCCAGTAATACCCTGCCAGAAGAGCCCTTCATATCAAAGTTTTATACTCACAATGTGCAGATCCTTTCCCATAATTTTCCCTCTAACAATATCATTTGTGATTCATTTTCTCAGAGGCATCGAAGTAAAGGCATACTAAAATATTTTTTATATAAGATGTCTCTGAGGACCATATAACCATATGCCTTCAACCGTATTCTTTTGGCCATTACTTTGTTAACTGGTAACACATCATTTATCAAGAATTCTTTAATTTCACTCCTCTAATCTTTTGATGTGCTTGTACAATTTTGAAAAGCTTCGACTGGCCCTTTCATTAACTTAAATCCCCTTGTTATTGAATGATTTTCCTGTATGATAACCCAAGGGTATTCCTCGGAATACGAAGCAGTTTCCAAAGAATCAGCCACAGAATTTCCAGCCATATGAGCATGTTCGTATCTAATGCTTTCGAATACCAATGTTAAGGCCTTTAACGCTCTCAAATACCTTAATAAATGATATTTACTTACCTCAGATTGACTGTATGCATGATTTATAAGAATTCTAAGTCACTTATCAACCTTAGTTTTTTGGCCCCATAAATATCATCAAGTCTCAACGATGCCAAATCAGCTTCATACTCCGCTTCATGATTTCATGCTTTAAACCCAAAGTGATAGTTTGATACATGACAATTCCTTCTGGAGAAATCAACTACACTCCAGCCCCACATCCCGATGCACTTGATCCCCCATATGTTCGGACCATTCATTCCGACTTAAAGTTTTCTTCAACTTAATGTCTGACTGTTCAGAATGAAATTCGACTAGGAATTCTGTTAAGGATTGTGCTTTGATTGCAGTCCTAAGTTCAAATTAAATATCAAAATCTCCAAATTTAACCGACCACTTGGTCATTCTTCCTGATACATCAGACCTTTGTAACATACTTTTCAATGGAAAAGATTTTCGTACAATGATAGAATGAGTCTGAAAATAAGGCCTTATTTTCTGAGGAGCAGTTACTAATGCGATGGCAAACTTTTCCAACTTTAGATACCGTTTCTCAGCATCCAAGAGACTTTTGGTGACGCAGTATACTGGTCTTGGGAAATTGTCTTCCTCTCGAATCAAAATAACACTTACAACATAATTTGACACCGCTAGATAAACATACAATCTCCCCCGGATTTGGATTTGTCAAAATTTATAGCGAAGAAAGATAATCTTTAATTCGATGAAACGCTTGGAACATTATTGGGTTCAGTCAAAACAATTTTATTGTCTCAATACTTGGAAAGAATTAGCACACTTGTCTGATGATCGTGATATGAATTTATTCACGGTTGCCAATCTCTCTGTTAGAATTTGTACTTCTTTAATCGTACGAGGTGGTGCCAAGATTCATAAAGCATTTCGATGCACTTGATCATCTTCTATCCCCCGCTCAATGATTATGTACCCAAGAAATTTTCGGACCATACTCCTAATGTATATTATTCTATATTCAATTTCAAATTTATCTTTGTCATGTTAACGAAAGTTTCTTCTAGATCTACAAAATGGTTCTCATCCCTTTCAATTTTCACTAAAATATCATCAAAATATACTTTAACATTTCTCCCAATCTTAGTCTCAAAATCCCTGTTCACTAAGCGTTGATTAGTTTCTTTAGCGTTTCTTAACCCAAGCGACATTACCTTATAGCAATGTAAACATCTTCTAGTGATGAAAATGATGCTTTCTTGATCCTTTGGATCTGATTATAACCGGCATATGCCTCCATGAAATAAAGTAATCGATTCCCCGAATTATAATCCACTAACTGATCTATTCATGGAACTGAGAAAGGATCTTTTTTACATGACCTATTTAGATCAGTGAAATCCACACACATTCGCCATTTACCATTCTTCTTATTTAGTAAAATCAGATTAGTAGTACACAAAGGATATTGTAACTCGTGTATATACCCGACCTTGGTTAAACGATCTACCTCAACAACAATTTCCTCAGACTTTTCTTAGGAAAAAGATCTCATCTTCTGAATGATCAGAGGAACATTACTTTGGACTGCTAACTTATGACAAATGATATCTACATGAACCCCTGTCATATCTTTCATACACTATCCGAACATATGTAACTTCGTTGACAAAACTGAATTAACTTCTCCCTCAACCTCTGGACATAACTTTGTTCTAATTCTTTAAATTTTTCCATGAGATAAAATATGATCCTCAAAACTTTCATTTTGGATCATAAACCCAGGGGTCTCCCTCAGATCATCTACAAGATCAGATCCCAAGGAAGACCCCACTGATTGTTATTCTTTCTTTGACTCGTCCCCCTTGATTTACTTTGAGACCAAAACCATTTGATAACATTCTTTTGCCATCTTTTGATTGCTTCTGACCGTTCTAACATTGTTTCCCACGACATACTTCAAATATTTATGTACGGTTGATGCCACAACATACATTCTAGGAAATCAAGACCTTCCAAAGATTACGTTGTACAAAGTCGGAGCGTCTACCGTAATAAAATAATTGTCACTACCTGTTGAATGGTCTCCGACCTAGTTTAACCCCCCCCCCCCTTCGAATTCTTATACCACTTTATTCGTTACTCCAGTAAACCTTACGATTGTCCGATCTAACCGAAGGATTGTTGGTGAATTATTTATCTTGCTGGAAGTAGTCATGAACATAGCGTTAGCTGAGCTGCCAGTATCAATCAAAACTCTTCGTATCTCATTTCCAACAATTTATTTTACAATAACTACCGTATCTTCATGTGGACCAGGTACGTCCCTCATGTCATCGTCTTCAAGACAAAAGTATTTGAGATGTATTTATGTATAAGTGTGGTGAAGCACCCATTTCCAATTGATTATTAGGTTAAAAATATGTCTCTTTCGAGAATATTTCAATGTCCATGCAACTGTATCTTCTTCAAAAATTGTTAGTGACTCAAAAAAAGCACATAGTTCACTAACATTTCCTCTCACAATCGAATCTTCTACCATATTGATGTTTTTCTTCTCTGGCTTCAGATCTAAATACTTTATTGAAATATCAAATGCATCAATAGATTCTTCGTCAATAGGTTATAAGATCATCAAATAATTTTCTTGCTTTGGAGCAACCAAAGAATTCTTCTTTATAGAAGTTGTCAACTTCTCATTTTGATGAAGGCATGTATCTCTTTTTCCAACGTTACACAATCTTTTGTGTCATGCCTAATGTCCTCATGATAGTTACGGTACCTATTTCTTTTGTTCTCCCTCGGAGTCTGTATAAAAAATATCTTACAAAATTTTATGTGCATACGTGTTCTCTCAAAGATTTCCACTACACACTCTGTTAGCTCGATGAAACATGATGGTCGGACCTATTTGTTTAACATGGGTCGGACATGATGTTGAGTATTCACAACCAGTAAGTATTCTTTCATGTTTTGCGGTGCTTGAACTATCGTTTGAACTGGCACTCGAGGTCAGACATCACTTGTTATATTTGAATTGTTACGTGATACCATCGAACTTGGACGGAATTGGTTTTTCTCAAACTGTTCCAAATAAATCATTTCTGATTCTTGTGTTTCCTCCATCAGAATTCTTATCTCTACTTAATCCAACAACACCGCAAATGTCATTGTTTGTATTTTTGTAGTGTTATCTTTTATTATTCCGGGCAGGAGTCCCATTTGGAAAGCAACCAACGCCACTTTATCTTCATAACTTTCTATGTCAGTCTTAGCCTAGATAAAATGGTTTTGTATAATCCTTAAGACTCTTTCCCAGTTTTTACATATAGTAAATAATTGTATCACCATTCACTCAGATTTTTTTGTTTCCCACAAAGTGTTGACGAAACATATTCTAGAACATATCAAAAAAATTGATGCAACCCTTAGGAAAACGATTGTAACATCATGGTTAATCTTAAAATTCTTGAATTTCTCTATATGGTTATCCGGATCTTGCGTCCCATTAAACTTTTCCAGACGAGTCTCCAATCACACGATTCTTCCTACCAGTCTCTAGCTCTCCTCGCATTTCTCTCCATTACTCTCACAATATTTTGAATAATACTATGGTTTTAGAACAACGATTCCGGGTACCAATCGTTATTCCCACAGATGGCGCCAATGATAGTTCCAGATATTTCTTAATGAAGTTTCCTGTTATGAAAATGTTTGTATGGGGGTATCTGTCACAGCAATGTTCGTATGCAAGTTCTTTTAGAGAGAGAGAAATGGAATACTTAGAGAGAGAAAAAGATAAAAGGAATAATGTAGTAATAATTGTCTAATGATTGAATCATTTCCCCCAAAATGGGTTGTCCTTTATATAGGACAGGAGGTACACTTTTAATTTAAAAACTTACCCCCTCATATGCAAGTCTTTACATCCCACCGTTTTACTAATTCTAACCATACACATCAATCATTACATATGACCCCTTTAACATTACATACTTGTCAAGTTTTATCCTCAATAATTTATTACTTCAAATAAATTCTGTTATTTATCTAATTTTGCTTATTCATCACAATATTTCCCCTCCTTTATCAAAATTCACCTTACATATATATGGAACTATCATTGACGACCACAATGGAAGTGAGTTGATACCCAAAATTTCTTCTTCAAAACCATTATTATAACTTCAAGATTTTTGTTAAATGTGAGCATGAAGATACAAGAGGAGCCTGATTTTGGCATAGAGGATTTGGTGACCAGAGCTGCGTTGGAAGATTATCGGTTCGAAAAAAAACAAGTCAAAGAACAACATCACAATGATCAGTTTGCCAAGGAGCAGCTCGACCAGTCTACCTTAGTAGCACTAAGAAAATAATTATTGGAAGATATTACATTTTTAGCTCAAGTTTTATACCACTTGACAAAGATTTTGGTTTATGAACGATAATTTTTTTTTGAATTACTCGACGATCCATAATAAGCTAAGAATAGGTAGTTGAGCCAACAGTGGTAGGGAATGTATAGTGTGCAGCAAAGTGCCCAAATATCTCTGGAAACACTAACATGAAAAACATGTCGTATTTTAGAGCATAAGGACAATGCAAGATAATAAGCCCGTGGCCAATATTTAGAAGAATTTAATATGGACCAAAATAATATGGCGTTATTTTTAATGAACCAGAATAAGCCACCGAGTTTTGTCAATATGGTTGAACCTTATCTTCAATCTAAAAATGAGCCTCGTAATTTTGTTGGTTTGTCTAAGACTTCATACAATTTTGAGATATATGCGTTAAATAGATGAGTGGTCTCGTAAATATTCATCAATGGTTTATACATTAGTTATTCTAAAATATAAGACAGTAAATTAGGTAACGGAAATTCATGCACTATCTCAAAATGATTCATTTTCGCAGAGGAGTGATATGATGCATTACAATCATATTGAACCCATAGTAGTCATTTAATATATTGATATGGTTTGTCTCCAACAAATCCACACAGATATTTCTCGAGACTTTGGTTGACAACTTATGTTCGGTCGTCGGAATGAGGGTGATAACTTGAAATCATATAAAGGGTGGTGTCGTATAAGTGAAGCAATTTTTCCGAATATAACTCACAAATAGTTTATATGAATCACTTACCATAGATGTAGGGACATCATTTAACTTGAATTTTTTGGTGACAAATTTGTTTGCTACTATTTTAGTTGTGAACGAATACTTTAATGGAACAAAGTAGACATATTTGGTAAGTTGGTCAACCGTGACTTTTATAACCATGTGACCCTTTAGAGAGGACAACCCTTATATATAATCCATTAAGATATATGACCATACTTTTTTTTGAATCGCTAGAGGTTGTAGCAATTCGATCGGGTTTATAAAAATATGGTTTAAACCGATGACATATAAAATCGTCGTAAATAATTTTTGATGATTTTCGAAAATTCAATCATGCAAAACTAGTTTGTATGTGCGCCAAGGTTTTGTGATAACCAAATTTCCCTTCAATATATAAAGAGTTGGGATAAAAGAAGACCTAAGTTTTAAGCAGATTTTACCATTTCAAAACCAAAACATATCTCGTTTAACAAGCTGGTGTTTCTGTTTTTATTTTTTTCCCGTAGAAATTTGATCATAATAGGATTCATGATCATAAAGGACCTCTTGTTTTAATTATTTCCACCAATCTGCATTTGCAAAGATATTGCGGAGAAGTTGAATTCAATCACACGAGACAAGATGTTTGCCTCAGACTTTATGGTCTCCATTTATATTCAATGGCATAATCATATATAACTAGTTTTAGAAACAAACGAGCTTGTATGAGTGTTATGATTCATTACTCAATAAAAAGTTAAAAAAAAACTACTCGTCTTAACCGTACATGTAGACCAAAGGATATATGCCATTTGCGTATGACTTTTATAATAACGGGCAGTTTTTATATGCGAATAACACTAGAGTTTTCCCTTTTACATGTCTCACTGAAAATGATATTGGTCATCCTTGTTGAGATACAATAACTCCAATACATATTTCGCAAGTATCACATTTTACCTCAAAACGTTTAGAGAAATAAGGTAGTCGGAACCAATGGTGAAAACATAGTCTTCCTCAACTAACCGAATATGTATGTTGCTTGTAAGGACCATGTGATTTTTTTAAAAGTTAATAGATGATCTAATGGGGTTATCATACTACCAGATTATCTAACGAAGTTCTATAATAATCGCTTAGGCCCAAGAAACCTCATGCACCTTTATTCATCGTTGGTTGGGACCAATTCATGACAATTTACATCTTCATTGGATCTACTGACACATAATTTTATAATATAATATATCCCAATTAATCGACTTGTAGCACACCAAATCTGCATGTAGACTATTTCTCTAATAACGAATTTGTATTCAAAATTAAAAGTAGTGTACGAAGATAAAAAAATATAATCTTCCCAAGTCTTTGCAATATGAACTTCCTAAGGTATGCGCATAATATATAATTCATAAGGCTTTGGAATATGAGTGGGGCATTGGTGAACTCAAAAAACATTACCACATTTTTAGATATCATTTTCATGTGCCTGAATATGATGATACCCCAAACGTAAATGAGTTTTGAATAATAACTTGCATCATAAAGTTCATATAGTAGGTCGCCAATCATTGGCTTTGCCTGTTTTTTTTACCAACAAGATTGGAAACAAAAAAAGGCTCAGACTTGGGCGGGCCAATCAAGGTTTCAAAATATTTTTCACATTTTTCATTATATTAGTTTTCGATGTGAGAGATGTTCAAAAACCTTTTGATAGATGGTTCAATAACAAATGAAGTTTGTTTGATTTTTGTGAATATTTAAGATGAGCCTCTTAGTTTATTGGTATGAAATGAAGCATACAAATTTCTATGAATTCTTACGGTGTCAAAAGTCTTATATATTATATAAGTCACTGACGTCATTCATGAACGATACCTTTAAGGTAAAAGTATGCAAATCCAAACATATGCAAATCTAAGCTACTGATTCAGGATAAAATTAAAATATAAAAGAAAATTGTTCAACCTTATATGTCCAATCATATATACCATCACGCATTAGTTTTGAAAATGTTGCAAAACCTAGGTTACGTATTAGTTCTGTGGTGTTAAAAATCATTGGATAAAGATGTATAAAATAATAATAATAATAATAATAATAGTTTTAATATGGTTGTAATTTAAATAAAACACCTACCAATTATTTAAACACTATAACGTCGCTAAGTGCTATTTTTACCCAAAGTTTTGCTACTTCGGGTGTTTTAAACAAAATGTCTTAATCCGCCATATTAGTATATGCTTTCCAATCCTAGTGGTTAATGATGGACGTAAGTATGATGGTATTAGGTTATGTCGCTCTGTTATGCAGATCTTTATTACCAGTAGCTTTACTAGTCAGTGGCGGATCTAGGAATCAAAATAAGAGGGGGTAAACAAAATTTATAAAATTCATTCTACAGGAATCCTTTGTAAAATGGTTTCATTGCCAATTTTAATTTTTAATTTTTTTTTCAAAAATGTATCTCATTGTATACAACAACTTTAAGGTATTATATATATATATATATCTTAATAAATTATTTACTACGTATAAAAATAATATTTACCAATTAATCTTAATATTTCTTAATATATTATTTAAAAATATATTTAAAAAATCAAATATAACAAAATCAAATATATTATATAAAATATATTTTTGAAAATAGATGAAATAAAATCATATTTGTTATGTAAAAGATTTTAAAGAAAATATATGAAAATAAAATCAATTTTTTTATAAAACAAATATGTAGAAACAAATATGTCTTTCCTGAAATGACAAAGGTAAGTTAATCTTCTATTCTTATATAGCCTATATTCAGACTTTCTAGCAGAAGAATTACATCCAATGGAGCTGGAGATTTAAAGTCTTTGTAATCAAGCTTCATCTTGCATCTTTGAATCCATCAAGCAAGCCAATCGTCTGCTCAGATTTTGTTCTCTATAGATGTGATGAAGTGTCATTTTACAAGTTAGAAGAGACTTTATGTTGTTAAGAATTAAGTTTAAGTTTGGTGGATAGTTTCCGGTTGAGAGCAGAAATACAATTATTTCATAATTTGTCTCTACATCTACTTCTCTGAATCTTTTTATTATGCACAACTGTAGGCTGTTGTGCATAGCTCGAGCTTCAGCTTGTAGTGGAGTTAGCATTCCATAGTTGTTCCCGTATCCAAGAATAATCTCACCTTGATAATCTCGAATAATAACTGCACCACTGTCTTCTCCAGAGAGTGAGCAGCTTGCGTCCGAATTTATTTTGTATCTTCCAAAACTTGGAGGAGTCCATGTTTTTCTTGATAAGTAAGTGGTTTGTACATCCCAGTATAACAACTCCACTTTTTCATTGCTTCCAGTGTTTAGTTTTCAGTAACTTGGAGTAATCTAGACCCATCAACATGTTCTTGATGTATTTAATTGTTGTATTTGTAGAAGTTTTGTCTGAGCTCATCTTCAGTTTATTTCTCTGTTGCCATATGACCAAGCTTATTATTGTAGGCAAGTTTTTTTCTTGTTAGGGGCTGAGAAAAACCAGGACATGAACATGTGCTTAACAGTCATGAAGCTTTGAATTTCAACCTTTTAAACACCTACAAAGTAAGACCAGATTTCCCAAGCAAAAGTACAAGATACAAAGAGAGGATTTGTAGTCTCTGAGTTTAGGAAAAATTGACATTTTGATAATAGTGTTAAATGTTTAGATTGTAGTATAGAGTCAGTAGGATGTTTACTTAAGATGAGTCTCCAAGCCAGGAAGGAACATTTCATAGGAGAAATTTGGTTCCACTGATTTCCATATAAATATGAACTGTTATTGATGAGTCCGGAATTTGTTGTCACTCTTTATGAGAACCGGACACGGGTAATCCGGACAACATCCACCCACTGAACCGTCCGGACTGAACTAATGTACTAAAAACTTAATCACCACATGACTAAGCTAATTATCTACCTGCTTAAAACTAATGGGTCTTTGAACTCGACCCGAATCCATAAGTCAACCCGAAAGCCCATGTGGCCTACAATTAAGGGTATAAATACCCAACCAGTTTCATTTAATGAGGGTAATAAAAATTAAATACAACCAGGCAGCTCAATTCTCCCTCTACACTCTATCCAAATATTAAATTCCTTCAAAATACCACAAAAATCTGGACAAAATTACCCTCAAACGAAAATAAACCTCACCAAATTGGCGACCACAGTGGGAGAACGATAGTGCCTAAATCTAGCATTCAAAACCATCAGGAAAAACCAGTTCGGATGAATCCGGACATGCAAGAAGTACCACCAGCTTTGGCCGAAGTGGTGGAAGAAAATGATGAGTATACCATTGAGGAGCGAGATAGGTTAAAAGTTGAAATAGAAGCTCTGAGGGCCGCCAAGAGGGCAGAGATGGGCACAAAAGAGAAGTCTAAGGCATTAGTAGCTCATCATACTAATAATCCAAGGGAGCACGAGCCCTCAAAAACCCATGTGAGCACGAAAAAGACTCATGCTAGTTCAAAAAAGTCTCACAGGTCTAAACCGGTGGAGAGCTCTAATTCAGACTCAGAATCCTCCAGCAGCTCCTCAGGTGAAGATGAAGTCGAAGAATCCCTGTCATCCAGAAGTGATGAAGGCCGTTCTAAAAAGAAACAAAAGTTAGTCAAAAAGTACTCAAGAAAAAGGGATAGGCATGGAAGGTTAAAGAGGGATATAGGCAAAGGATCGTCTCATAGCCGGAGACACGTAGATCGGATGGTGATGGATCCTTTTGCCTTCCATGATGAACCATGTATCTTTGCAACTCCTAATGAGGATACCGTTTTCAGTCATGGCCGGAATTTGAGACAATCTCCATTATCTTCCAAAATCCTGTCCGGAAACCTTCGTAAGAGGTTTGACAGTACAAAAATAGAAAAATACGATGACAGTAAAGACCCTGATAACCACTTGGAACAGTTCAAAAATTTCATGATGAATTTTGATGATGACGACAAGTTTCTTTGTAGAGCATTTTCCTAATCATTTACGGGGAGTGCTCTGAAGTGGTACAACAGTTTGCCACAAGGCTGCATCAAAAATTTCGATACTTTTTGGGTGGTTTTTCGAAGACAGTTTGTTGGAAGTAAGGAGGTAAAGGGAAATGGAGACACGATTATCCATTGTGCCCAAGAACCAAACGAATCTCTAAAAGAATACATAAGTCGCTTTGTAAACACCAAGAATGGGTTGGCTGATTGCTTTGAACAAGTAGCAATAGCCTCTCTGAGGCAGGGCTTAAACCCTGGAAACCTGGCTTATTCAGTAACCAGAAAAACGGCCATGACATGGGGAGGTTTGCTGAATCAGGTCGGAAAGCAGATTAATGTAGATGAAACAAAGAAAACTAAGGTGCACAGGCAGGTGAGGTCTGCTCTGGCTGCACCGAATCCAAACCAAACCAGTCCGGGAACAAGGCTAGGGAGGTCGGGCAGAGTCATAACATAGCCAAAGCTCAGTCTCAGCCAGCTGCTCCGGCTCAGAGTCAACAATCCAGAAATAAGCGAGGACCTTGGGTTCAACCGGAGTGGTTTGCAGAATTAAAAGAAAACGTAGCCACCATTTATGATAAAACAAAAGACGAAGTACATTATAGAAGGCCGACTGCGTTACAGTCTCCTTGGGAGAGACGCAACAATTGTTTCTGCCAATATCACAATGATACCGACCATACCACTGAGGATTGTATTGCTTTGAAGCAAGAAGTCCAAAATTTGATTGAAAGAGGAAAGTTGGGAGCATATGTTAAAAGAAGAGGAGGAAATAGGCCTGATAACGCTCATCGGGTTGGTCCAAACAATGCAGGCACATCGGCTCCGGAATGGGCTATGGTGATAATCAAGAGGTTCGATGTAGAGTCAGAATACTTGGACCCTGATCCGACCCGGAATAGAGTGGGTGTTATCACATAACATTGCAAGTCGGTGTCCGGACTTATAAACTTTTATGAGTCACTCACAATTTTCGGAGGAGACACCATGACAACACCAACTGCTTCTTCAAGAAAGAGGCATGTTCATACTTTAGCTACCCAACTGGAAGGAGGCATGACTTTCTATCAATCACAGATTCCATTTCCCTTCATTGTTTTCGATGAGGATGACTTGAGGGATATAGCTGGTCCTCATGAAGATGTTGTTGTCATAGGAACCTCCATCGGGGGCAATGACATAAGACGAATTTTGGTGGACACCGGAAGTTCAGCCAATATTCTCTTTTTAACTTCCTATAAAAAAATGAAGAATCCAGCAGTAATTCAGCGTTCGAACATGTCAATTGTGGGTTTCACCAGAAGCTCAGCAGATGTGATCGGGGAGTTCGAGGATGAGGTTTTGTTGGGTAAAGGCCCTTTTAAAAAGATGGTTAGAATACTGTTCGTTGTGGTTAGAATATTGTCCATCTGAAGGGACATAGCACCTGTGATACAAAAAAGAAGAGCTTTTTTCTAATGAAAGGGCTGATGTCATAGTTCAAGAGGTCGATCGGCTTACTAAAATGGGGCACATAAAGGAGTCTCAGTACCCTTTGTGGGCAGCCAACCCGGTATTGGTGAAAAAAGAAAAATGGCAAGTGGCGTATGTGTATCGATTTTACAAATCTCAACAGAGCTTGCCCAAAGGATTTATACCCAGTCCCCCGGATTGATCAGTTGGTGGATTCCACATCTGGAAACAAGTTGCTATCTTTTATGGATGCCTTCTCCGGGTATAATCGAAATTCAAGTGGATCCGAAGGATCAGGAGCATACTACGTTTGTTAATGATATGGGCCTTCATTGTTACAAGGTGATGCCATTTGGGTTTAAAAATGCTGGGGCTATTTATCATAGGTTGGTAAACAAAGAATTTGCTGATCAAATTGGAAGAAACATGGAAGTTTACATTGACGACATGATGGTGATAAGTGTGGACGAAGAACTACACTTGGCAGATCTCCAAGAAACTTTTGCTAACTTAGTGAAAGTAAATTTGAAATTACTTTTCATATACTTGGCAGTCTCTAGCTGTGCCATAAGTGCAGTATTGGTAAAGGAGGTAGATAATTGTCCCCGTCCGGTGTATTACATTAGCAAGAGTTTGATTGATGCAGAAAAGCGCTATTTGAAGCTTGAGAAATTAGCACTAGCCCTGGTGATTGCTGCGAGGAAGATGAGACCTTATTTTCAGGCTCATCACATTATTGTCCGGACGTCTTTTCCCTTAAAAAACGTTCTCCAAAAGGCCGACATTTCAAGTAGAATGACTAAGTGGTCGGTTGAATTGGGAGATTTTGAAATTGATTTTGCCCCTCGGACAGCAATCAAAGCCCAAGCGGTGGCAGATTTCTTAGTTGAATTTCACTCAGACGGGGATACTAAGCAAACAACTGATGTGAAAGACAAAAAAATCTGGGTTGTTCGAACTGATGGTGGATCAAGTACCATGGGATGTGGTGCTGGGGTATGTGTGATCTCTCCGTACGGTGACAGAAGGTACCAAGTTATATGTTTTTCTTTCAGGGCTTCTAATAATGAGTCTGAATATGAAGCTGTTATAGCTGGTTTGAAATTAACTCTTATTTGTGGAGCCAAAATGGTCAAGTTGATGAGCGATTCTCAGCTTCTTATCCATCATGCACAAGGTTAATCTGAAGCCAAAAGGAGCAGTTGGTTAAATACTTACTTCTTCTCAAAGAAGTGACACTTAATTTTAAGAGCATCATCTATGAACACATACCCCGAACATAAAATATACTGGCAGATTCCTTGGCAACCATAGCCTATACTGAGTCCTACCCTTGGATTCATGTGCTGGAGATTTCCTTCGGATAAAACAGCCTCAAGATAAAACAGCCTCAAGATTGGAGATTTCCTCTCCTTCAATATCTCTCAGATGGCATCTTGCCTCGAGAAAAATCAATAGCAAGAAAAATAAAGTACAAGGCTCGTGGTTTTGTCATCCTAAGAGATATTCTTTATAAGAAGTCTTATAGTAATCCCCTCTTACGATGTTTGGGGGTTGACGAGTCTCAAATAGTGCTCTCCGAGTTACATGATGACGAGGGATCAACTCACTGTGGATTCACGGCTCTAACAAGAAGAGTTTTGTTAGCTGGGTACTATTGGCCCTCAATAATGCAAGATGCTAGGGAGTTGGTAAAAAAGTGTGACCCATGTTAGAGATATAGAAATGAAATTCATATCCCAGCCATCCTTTTAGAGTCGGTTTCTGAGCCAATACATTTTGCTCGATGGGGTTTGGATCTAGTGGGACCTCTACCCATGGCATCCGGGGGGCGCAGAACTATAATCGTTGTTATTGATTACTTTTCAAAGTGGATCGAAGCAGCCCCATTGGCAGGTACGACATCAAAAGCTGTTATAAAATTCATTTTATCCAATATCTATTGCAGATTTGGAATTCCACAAAAGATAACAACAGACAATGGGGCCACAGTTCGACAACAAAGAAATGGAGAGTTTCTGTGCCTCTCGAGGCATACAACATTGCTTCTCTTCTCCTTTCCACCCACAAGAAAATGGTCAGGTCGAAGTGGCCAACAGAACAATATTGTCTGGTCTAAAGAAGAATTTAGAAGGGGCTGTGGAAAATGGCTTAGTTATTTGCAAGAAGTTTTGTGGGCTTACCGGACCACTCCCGGGGCTGCAACACAAGAGTCTCCTTTTGCCTTAGTATATGGGATGGATGCCATAGCTCCCATAGAAGCTACTCTCCCTTCATTTCGAGTTCATAATTTTTCCGAACACGCTAACGAGGTGGCAATCAAAGGCCAGCTTGACTTAATAGAAGAAAGAAGAATTAAGGCTCACCTTAGAGCTACACACTATCAAGGTTTGATGAGAAGCGGGTTTGCTTCTAAAGTTAAGAGAAGGGATTTTCAACCAGGGGATAAGGTATTGAGAAATTTTTTCCTACATACTAAAGAGAAGCAGTTCGGTAAGTTGGCTCCAACTTGGGAAGGACCCTATGTGGTCATTGAAAAGCTTAAGCCTGGGACATACCGGATCCAAGACAAAGATGGAAGGATTTTGAATCACCCCTGGAACATTGAACACCTCCGGTTGTACTTGGAATAGAAACTATGTAAATATTTACTTGCTTAACAGTTCATGTAAATATTTGGGGCATACTCTTTCATACCCTAGTGGCGCGGGGAGGTTTTAATGAGGTATCTGGGATTTTTTATAAAATTTGATGCCTTCTTAAAAAAGTCGGAGTGTTTCAATTAAAAGCTTTCTCTAAATTTTTTTATCAATAACATACCGGATTAAATTGGTGGAGTGGTGACTACTTAAACATTGGTCATCGGAGAATTTAAACACTCTCACTTTAAAATACTTGTGAAATAACTAAGGGCTGTTTAAACATTGGCCACCAAAAGTAAAAAAAATCATGAAACGATGCAAGAGTTATGCAAAATGAAACTACTCATTAAAACATACGAAATGCCTTGGCCATCCAAGGACTTTGGTTCAATCACAACAAAATTAAAAAGATAATTGATACTTTTAAGACTGAGCCTTTGAAGATGGCTCAGCCTCACTTGGCTTTTTCTTCTTTGGGTCATCATCCGGACTCTCCCCGGTCTCTTCTTCTCATCACTGGTGTCCTCACTAGAATAGTTGTACTTATCGCCAACAGACATGGTATGATGAGGAATGTCTTCGTACTCCACAAATCGCCGTAAATCCCCCACGGTCTTCTTCAGAAATTTTTCATGAAATAGTAGAACCATATCTGACCTAACCTCAGCATACCTTGCCTCCTGAGAATATATCACCTCATTAGTGTAAGCATCCATCCTAGCATGGATTGTTTTCTCCTGATCCCTCAACAAGTCAGCCTTTTCTTGCTCAGCCTTGGACACCTTATTCTCAAGAGAGATCTTATCATTAGTTAAGGCCTGAATGGTGCTATCTTTGGCCTTCACCTCCTCTTTTGATGACAAGAGGTCTCTTTCCAGGATGGATTGTTTTAGTTGGAGTTCTTTGACAACTCCTTCCGAAGTGGCTAACCTGTTGGCCAATTCCTTCTGGCATTTCTTTAACTCCTCATTCTTTTTCCTCAATGCCTCAGTATTTTGGTTGGCGCTAAGAAGATCGTTAGACAGTTTCTCTTTGTCAGAATTGAGGGTGTTGATGATGGCTGACTGATTGCGTACTTGCTTTTCCAAAATAAGCACTAGCTGGACATTGCTCAGAATGGAGTGAGAAATGACATCCCTTTCACTTGAAACAGAAAAAGACTTACCGTTGAATGTGACGGTGTTCGAAGAGCTTGGAGGGTGGTAGGGCCCAACAAAATTATCTTTGGGGAGGCCTTCAAAATAAAGATCAATCCCCTCAAGTCCGGTGATGTCGACACCATCAATACTAATACCCCATCCTCCAACCTCTTCGGTTCGAAAGTCACCAGGGATCTCTTCTACTCTCGTAGGATCAGTAGGGTCAACGGGAGGTAGTGGCTCCAGATCCCGGAGAGAAACCTCATCTCCTTTGAAAGTTTTCTTTCTCTTGGCATCTCGGCCTCCACCTTCTGCTCCTCGTTTTTTGTCCTTTTTATGGACCTTTTGAGGATTTGAAGACCCAACAGCTTCCTTGGTGCTCTCGTGTTCCACCACCTGTAGTAAGGCATCATCGATTTTCCCTTGACCTTGTCCCTCGGTATTTGTTGGGATAGCTTCTTCCACCTCAGGAGGATTGGCCTCTGCCACATCTCGCCCTGCCTTGGCCTTTTTTCCCTTCATCTTGCTTGGGGCCTTAGCTCTGCCTGGCAAGGCCAATTTTCCATCCTTTCCCTCAGTCTTCCGGAGGATCACTCCCGGAGGGGGTGGAGTAGTTAATTCCTCCCAAGACAGATCCCTCCGGTCCGTTGTATTCCACAGATAAGATCTGGCTAAATTGCCTCCAGTAAAGCAGTTGTGGAAACGGTTTGCCCATTTTTCAGCTGCCCAAGCATCCAGCTTGGCACAAGTAGTCTGCCCGGCCTCTAGGTAATCGTTGAAATCCTTGGGCAACACTACCAAAAGCAAAAGGAAAAAGAGTTAGATAAAAAAAATTATAAATAAAAGTAGAAGTATCTGGTGAGATTATTACCATCACTTCGCCATCTGCTGGTGACCATGCTTGGGTTGACACCAGCTTTAATTTTCTTTCCGTTCTCCCAAGCACCGTTGACGAAAAGAAATTGAGTCTTCCAGCCTTTATCTGACTCAAACAAGTCATCCACCACCTTGTAGTTGTCACCCATGTTGAAGTGATAGAAAGGGATGAGATAATTTCTGCAGAGGCTTGCCACGGCATCAAATTGCTCCATCAGAAGAGGAATTCTGGAGAGCCTTGAAGCCATGATACATGCCATAAGGGTGAACCATACATTGGGGCTTAGCTGGCTTGGGAACAACTAATCAGATGGAAATATCTGACTATTTCTGGGTCCAAGGGAAACCTTAGTCCCCATTTGAACAGCTCAGTATAGAAGACAATCTCGTTGAGCTTACAATCCATGGGCGTCTCCGGATCGATTGGGATTCTTACTTTGACATTCTCTGGAATACCCCACTTTGTCCTTATCTTGCCAAGTTCAGCTGTGTGAATGAAAGCGTACTTGATTTTCTTCATAGCCAACAAATATTTAACATTTACCTTGTGAAAACAAGGCCCCACATTTCCCACAAGGCACTCCGGCAGGTCCGGGTGCTTTAAACATACTTTCTCCTTGCCTTTGCTCTTCCTAGCCATGACAGTTTCACTTGTTTTCCCGGAGACGTCAGTCTCGAAAGGGGCTTCTTCAATGCTATCCTCCACGATGTCCTCCATTACCATGGAGGGGTTGTCAGCTGTTTTAGGAAGAGAGGGGCTGGTGATTGGCTCAGTAGGCCCTTCGGATTGTTGAGCATCATTTCCCTCTTGGGGTCTAGAGTCCAGTTGGGGCTCGGACCCGGAGGTCTCTTTTCAAAGACTTGAGCTAGTTGCCTCCGGTCTGGACAACTTATCCTTGGAATTTTTGATGGGTGCTTCTGACCATGTGGTTTTACTTTTTGCCCCAGATTTTGAAGGCGTGGATTTTGGTTTAAGTTGTGTGCCAGCAGCCTTCCCTTTAACCAGACGAACCTTTCGTCTATCTACCAGCTTCTCTGGGGAGATATCAGCATCTGACCCCATGGCAATAAATGGGGAAGGTTTCTTGAAACTTGTGACTGCCTTCCCTGGTTCAACAACAGGCTCTGACTCCTGGACCGATGAGCCCGAAACGATTGGTGAAAGGTTGGACTGGAACAACCTCCTAGGTTTAGCACTCTTAGTTGAAAAAGAACCCCGATCAGGCTCTGAGCTTGGTGTCTCTAGTTTATTAACAGGGGAAACAGGGAGGCCTGCAGCGATGCGCCTTTCTCGTTCAACCTTTTGAGCCTTTTCCAACTCTGACAAATTGAGCCACCCACCTTTTACCAAAGCATTTCTTGCTGTGAACATAAACTCACACAGAAAGAATTTTTTTTTAGAGATGAAAGTTTTGGAGTTTGACAAATTAGAGATAATAAAATAGTGAAAAGTGAACTCATTTATACTAATCAGGAAGATGATGCTTCGATACCTAGGAGGATTCGAAAGGGTAGATGCAATGATTAAAGGCGACGCTGATGTCATTCGCATTAAATGAAGAAGTTGCTTTTTGAAGCAAGTGGGAGCGCCATTCTAGGAGAAAAACGGTCGGTGTGGCGAATCAGAGAAGGACACGTGTCCTATGATTTCTGGAGAAACTGCTCAGCTTCTAAGGGTTTCAGTCTGTCTGGATAAAGTCGTTACACATTTTCGAAATGTCCGGACAAAGTTATAATTACACTTGAGTTATTTTTTAGGTCCTGCCAAAAGCCTTCAAACACAACCTAAAAAAGGGGCTACTAATGAGTCCAGAATTTGTTGTCACTCTTTATGAGAACCGGACAGGGGTAATCCGGACAACATCCACCCACTGAACCGTCCGGACTGAACTAATGTACTAAAAACTTAATCACCACATAACTAAGATAATTATCTACCTGCTTAAAACTAATGGGTCTTTGAACTCGACCCAAATCCATAAGTCAACCCGAAAGCCCATGTGGCCCACAATTAAGGGTATAAATACCCAACCACTTTCATTTAATGAGGGTAATGAAAATTAAATACAACCAGGCAGCTCAATTCTCCCTCTACACTCTATCCAAACATTAAATTCCTTCAAAATACCACAAAACTCTAGACAAAATTACCCTCAAACGAAAATAAACCTCACCAGCTATAAGATGTTATTATAACTTAGATTGTATCTTTTTTTTTTTTAATCAAAGCCGAAATTATATTAATATCAAATGAATTACAACAGAGAGTATATTGAGGACTTGAGAAATGTTGGACCATATTGCAAGCCCAACAATACAATCCCCAAATTAACCAAAAACCCTAGATTAAACCGATCCCAAACGGACTTCGCCCAAAAACATCAATCCCTAAATCAAACCCTAAATCAAAAACAACCATTCGATTCTATCTTCTCTATCGAAACCCAAAGCAAATCAAAATAACCATCATCCTCAAAATCAAGATCGGAGAAGATCGGAGAAGTCGAGGCCTTTGTGCAGCTCTTTCCAAGTACTCGTTTCTTCAGAAATGGAGGAAAGGAGATGGTGCTCCAGAGGTTGAAAACTTCCAAAGGATCCAGCTTACAAATTGCTCAGAATGAATCTTCAGAGAGCAAATCTATCAGATGGAACAAAACATTGAAGAGCAGCAACCATATCGCACAGACGGGAAGCAAGCACATAGGAGCCTGAAAGAAGACAACTACACAGTGTTTATATAAGGTAACCCTAAGCTTTCTAGAATTAGGATTGATTTCAATTCAGCAGGAGATGAAATAAATTCATACTCCTGCTTCATTTTACATTTGACCGTCCATCGAGCTAACCAGTCAGCAACTCGGTTGAATTCACGATAAACATGATTGAGAGTCATATTAGGGTTCATTAAGTTTCTACAACACATGATTATAGAAGACAGAGACCAGGGGATAGTGTTTTCGTTACCAGATTTAATGAGATCTACTAAAATAGAAGAATCAGACTCAATATCTATATTAATTAGGTTTTTAGAGTTACAAAGAATCAAACCGTCAAGGAGAGCCCTAGCTTCTGCTAAAAGTGGATAGAGTTTACCATATAGATTTCCATAGGCCTGAATCAGAAAGCCATCATGATCTCTAAGTATAACTCCACCAGAAGCCTCTCCATTGTATGCAACACTAGCATCAGTATTAAGTTTGAGACGACCAGAAGTAGGTGCCATCCATTTAGATATCATAGGCCTATTAGAATACCTGTAAGCCAGATTAAAAAGACCAAAACTGGGAGCAATAGATAAGTCATTAGACCAGTGTTTAGGATTGAACATACCAGCAGAATTCATATAGAATATAGTGTCATAAACCTTCTTAATAATAAAAGCAGTAGAGATAGAAGCACTATTGAACTTAGCAAAGTTTCTGTACTTCCAAATAAGGCTAAAAATGATAGAAGGCATAACATTTCTAATGTGGTTAGGGGTGTTAGATAGTCTAAACCAGGCTTTAGTCATATGCATAGGAGACATGTATCTAAAGATAATAACATTGAAAATATGAGCAAAATGGAGCCAAACATTCCAAGTAGTATTACATGCTATAAACAGGTGCTCAGTAGTTTCTAGATTTAGACAAAACTGGCATTTAGAAACAACAACCATATGTCTATTTCTCAGAACAGAGTCAGTAGATATATAATTTTTTAGGACTTTCCAATGTATGAATGCATGTTTTTTAGGAGTAAGGTTGTTCCAGATCTTAGAGTAAACATTTGACTTATAGTAGTGAGTCCTAATACACTCCCAAGTAGACTTAAGACTGAAGCAACCATTAGTAGCCAGACCCCAAATGATTCTATCCTTACTATTAGGATAGAATTTACAATTGCTTATGCGATTCAAATCATTATGACTGATAAGATTACTAATATTAGTCAAATTCCAATGATTCCCAGACCAGTAAGTGTTAACCTTTTCATTATGAAACCAAGTATTATCCATAGAATTGTCTAAAACCAGCAAAGGATCAGAGCTAGACCATCTATCAAGCCAGAAGCTGATATTACCATCTCATAGGGACCAGCAGATGTATTGCTCAGCAACATGCCTAATCCTCATAAGCCTTTTCCAGACCATAGAGCCTTTAGTATTATTGATAAGCTGCATAGGATGGTTATTACCACAATAAATATTATGAAGAAGATTAGCCCACAACATCTTGTTATCTCTGAACTGCACCCAAAGCTTGCAGGAAATGGAGGTTTGAACATCAGACAAGTTCCTGATGTTTAGACCTCCCTCATTGAAACATTTACACACATTATTCCAAGTACACCAATGAATCCTGTTGTCAGAACTAGTGGAACCCCAAAGGAAACTATTGAAAGCTTTTTCAATCTTAGAAATGACATTTATAGGGATAATGTTAGCATGCATCCAGTACATTACAATATTCATAAGGATAGTATTAATAAGAGTTAAACGACCAACAAAAGACAAGTGTTTTAATTCCCATAAAGATATTCGATCATTAATTTTTTTGAGCAGGTTAATGTATATGGAGGAATTATTATTAGTGCCAATAGTAATACCAAGGTAGACAGTAGGCAAAGAAGTGTTACTAAAACCTGTTGTAGTAGAAACAGTCCTAATATTGGCCACACTGATACCATTAGCAATAATGACCTTGGTCTTGTGCTTGTTAATGACTTGACCAGAGACCACTTGATAATCCTGTAAGAAAGTACTAAGAGAGACAAGAGTAGCCTCTTTACAGTTAGTGAATAACAAAATATCATCTGCAAAAGCTAGATTACTAATGCATAGATTGCCACGATTTTTATATCTCATGCCTTTATTGTTTAGAAACAGAGAAGTGATACCTCTAAGGAATACCTCCTCAGCAATGATAAAGAGGCTAGGGGATAAGGGATCCCCCTGCCTAAGCCCTTTCATTGTTTTGAAATACCCATAGGAAGCACCATTAATAAGAATAGAGACACTAATATTAGTAATCAAATTAGAAATAAGACTGACAAACCTGTTAGAAAAGCCAAACTTTTTAAGCACAGTTAGGATGAAAGAATGACTTAATTTATCGAAGGCTTTACACATGTCTAATTGAACTATAATGTTATTATACTTAAGCTTTCTATTGAGGTCAAAGAGAAGCTCCTTAGCATTAATAATGTTAGAGTGAATGGAATTACCAGGGACAAACCCCCCCTGGGTATTAGAAATGATTTTAGGAAACAATAAAACAAGCCTATCATTAATAAGCCTAGTCATTATTTTGTATCTTTTATATTAAAGATACCATCATTTGATGGACTCCATATAATAGTATCATTAACCTGACTATTGATACTCATTTTAGTGATTAAACTTATATTATAGTCAGTTAGAATAGACTCAAGTTTATTCTTATTCCATGAATTATCATCCCACAAAGAACAAACCATCTTACCCTTAAACCAGTTGTTATTTATATTAGAATTGAGATTGATAAGGGGAGGCCTATCATACCAATTGTCCAACCAGATATCCATCTTACCACAACCAAGTTCCATCTGATATGAGCTTCAGCAAAGTCCTTCATTTTGGACAATCTCTTTCATGTTTGTGAGCCATGTTTGGAGTAGTCAACTTGAAGAGGGTGTTTGTCTTTGCAGTAGATGTTATGTAGTTGGCTACCCCAGCGAGAATTGTTTTCTCTGAATCTGATCCAGAGCTTGCATGGGAATGCTTTTTGAATGTCTTGTAAACTTCTCACATTAACTTCACCCTCCTCAAAAGGTTTGCAGATTGCTGGCCAAGAAGTCTAGTGAATTTTGTTTTCTTCTCTACTGGATCCCCACAATAATCTATTCATTGTTGTTTAAATTTTTGTAATTATTGAAGTGGGAAACCAGCATCTCTTTAGCCAATATAGTGGTATAGCCAGTAGGACAGAATTCACTAGTGTCAGACGTCCACCAAATGAAAGCATCTTGTCTTTCCATCTTGAAATTTTGTCTTTGATTTTTTCAAGTAAAGGTGTAAAGTTAGCTGATTTGTTGTGAGGACTAAGTGTAACACCTAAGTATGTTGTGGGGAGGAGAGCCGTATTGAAACTTGTTTGAATACTAAGACAATTTCTTCCATCATGAGGTATGTTGGATGAAGTGATGATCTCTGTTTTCTTTTTGTTTATTGATTGTCCATAAATATCTTGGTAAACCTGTAAGAACTGAGCTATTTTCTCTAGAGAAGCATTTGAACCATTAGTAAATATTAAAACATCATCTGCAAAAGCTAATACTAGTATAATAACATTGCATATCACTCCTCAATAAGCTTTGAAGTATCCAAATGCTTTTCCATTTATAAGAATGGAAATATGAACTGATCTTATAATGTTATTAATCAGTTTAATAACTTGATTATTAAAACCAAACCTCTGCAGCACCTTAATTATGAAGTTATGTGATAGATTGTCGAAAGCTTTGGACATATCGACCTTGATAAGCACATTTCCTTCTTTTGTTTTCCTACATATATCATGTATTATCTCATTGGCTATAAGTATGTTATCATGTATTGATCTTTCTTGTACATATGCTCCCTGCACTTCAGATATTAGTTTAGGCAATAATAAAGAAAGTCTGTTGCTAATCAATTTAGACATTATTCTATTTGTTAGAGTACAGAGACTTATTGGTCTATATTGACTCCAAAAAGAAGGATTAGGTGTTTTAGGTGATAAGGGAGTAGGTACCCACAACCAATATTAAGGATACACGTTAAAGTCGAGCAGAATTAGGCAAAGCAAGACCAGGGAAATCAGAGCAGAGCAGAACAAAACCGAGCAGGATCATATATAGCAGAATTAGGCAGAGCAGGACCAAGCAAAGCAGAACAAATTTGAGCAGGATCATATAGAGTGGAACAAAATGAAATACTAAAAGAGCAGACATAACGTTCAATCCGAGCAGAAAAGATACAAGACCGAGCGCACTCAAACTAACATTGAGCAGAGCATAACTAGAAATACGCACGCTTGGTCAAAGAAAACATAGAGAGACTAGTCTGCGCTCAGCTACAGTCGAGCAGAGCATGATCAGAAGTAAGCACGCTCAGCTCGAATCGATAGAAGAACTTAGCGCGCGACATCACTCGACCAAGGACGAGTCGACATCAGACCTGACTAGGGCAGGCAGGGCAGCCCTAGCGCCGACCGAGCGAAACGACAAAAGATGTTCTGCACGATGAGTTGTAAAACTAACCGTTACGCCAGCAAGTGTTAATTAAGTCAACGTAATAGACTGTATTAATGGCCGATAATCAAGGATAAGTGGTCAACAGTTAAATATATGAGGATCTTGATTAAGGAGAATTTATAACAATCAACTTAATGATGGTCGCGGTCCATTAAATATTTGTAATTAATAGGGGATTTATGGCCAAGAGTAGTATATATACGGGACAAAGGGCTTTGTAAGGGGATATACTGAATTTAGTTTTTTCCGATAACATTAGGAATTAGACAAATGCAGTAACTAATATTCCGTTAGGAATATCCTAGCCAAAGATGAATGATTTGAGTGCATTACAAAGGTCTACTTTTATGATATGCCAGCATTTACTAGTTTGGGAATGATATTGAAAACATTTTTATTCATACTTTTACGGTCATCATTTCTATTTGAGAAGGAATGATAAGAAAGAATATCAGTAAAGTAAGTTTCAGGTGAGGAGTTGATTGCATCTTCATCTGAGTTCCACATGTTGTTGATTTTTATTCTATTTATTCCGTTTTTCCTTCTCTTCTTCATTACAAAGTTGTGATAGATCTTTGTATTTCTGTCTCCAACTTTTATCCAGTTAGCATAGCATTTTCGTCTCCAATATTCTTATTCTATAGTTAGTGCAAGAAAGTGTTCATCAATTTCTTTAGCGAGGCTGCTCTTATCTTGAATACTCTTTGATCTACTATAGTTATCTTCACATATATGTAAGTTGTCTTCAGCTTTTTTATCTTGTTAAACAGATTACCAAAGTAATTTTTATTCCATCCTTTTAGTGCATTCTTCAACTTCTTCAGTTTATTCCAGTAGACATGTAATGGATATCCCTTCATTGTTTCAGTCCAGTTAGCTTCAACAGAACTTAAAAATTCCTTGTCCATAGTCCAGATGTTGAGGAACCTAAAAGATTTACTCTTTTTCCTGCTATCTTTGATTATTGTTATGCATAGGGGAGTGTGTTCCGAACACGTATGGGCTAGATAAATTACTTTTGTTTCTGCAAAGTATTCTGACCATTCTTGATTAAATATAGCTCTGTCTAACCTTTTCCACTTTGTTTTGTTTGTCCACGTAAATCTAGTTTCCACAAATCATGCATCCTCCAATGTGACAAACTTTAATCATATCTAAAAAATTATTAGCACTCTATTGACAGAAATTTGAACAACCAGATTGTTCAGAAGGAGATATAATAGAACTGAAGTCACCGAGAAGAAGCCATTCATTTGCAGATGAAGTAAACGTTCTAATATCATTCCAAAGCTCAATCCTATTGTTCCTCTGGTATTTTTCGTGAATACATGTGATGTTAACAGTCTTGTTTATCTGAGAGTGATTGATTTCAACGTGAATGAACTGAATGTTATCCACCAGAATCTTGACCTCCAAATCATCATGCCAAACCATCCATATTTTGTTTGATGTATTAGCAAACAAGTGTGGAAGATTAAGCTTAGTAAAGAGAGTAGTAATTTTGTCACTACTTATCATAGGTTCCTATAAGAACAATATTTTTACTCATTTCTTGACTATGAATTTAAGCCTTCTTATAGAAGATTTATTTACCACTCCACGAATATTCCTACTTAAGAGCCTTATCATTTAGGGCTAGTAAGGGAAGATCTTTGTGTCTCATCAAACTAAAGAGATTTTATGACTAGTGGTTTCTTCATTTTGCTTCTCCTTGTTTGTTTAAGCTTTTGGTCCATCATTTTTTGGAAACTAAGATCCACTTTCTTGAGTTTCAGAGAAAGAGATGGTCGAAGGCTTCCTGTGTTATCCTTTTTGGGTGTTGTATCTATAATATGGGGTGTAAGCATATTCAAAAATAAAATTAATTATTTTATAAAAAGCAAATCATAATATATTGCTAATTAAAAAATATTTTTTAAAATATAAAGGAATAAAATGAAAATTGTTATTCAAAATATAATTTAAAAAATATATTGAAAGATATGATTGAAGTAAATACAAATTTGCTAACAGAAAAATACTTTAAAAATATTATTTCATGTTCTTATTTTCTCTCCTTTTTAATTTATTTAACTACAATAATTCTTTGATAAACAATTATCCATTAAATTTTAAATCAAACCAATAATGTAGATCAATAGAAGAATACAAAAATTAAAAAAAATCAATTTTGGGAGAGAAAAATTAAACCAAATAAAATTGAAACAAATTATTGGAAACAAATTGAAAAAAATAACATTACAGAATCAATCGAGTTTATATAAGGTTCTAATCTGGAAGAGATTGAGACGTAGATACGGACTACATCTTCCAATTTATAAATATTTTAACTTAAAATTTGGCTTAAAAACAGTTATATCCAAGATTTTAATTTAAATATTCTTCAAAATTTTAATTTAAATATTATTCAAGATTTTAAAATCTTATTTAAAATAGTCATTATCCAATATTTTAATTTAAAAGTTTCCTCCAAAATAGCCATTATTTCATATTTTGAATTAATTTTTTTATAAAATAATTATTATTTTAAATTTTTAAATTTAAATTTTCCTTAAAAATACCAACTATCAAAAATAAATTATATAAATTAACCCTGAATTTACGGTAAATGGAAACCCCTCTTGACTTCTATGCACGTCGGTCGCTTCTTTTAGAATGTAAAAATCATAAGAAATTTTAATAAAAGTGATAATTTACTATATAATTTTTTTGTTGTTTGGTGAAAGTCAATATATGAATGAAAGAAAGTGCTGCTCTCACACTAAGTGCCTAGCCACGTACTCGAACCTCTAATCCATTATTCTAATCTAAAATTATTATTATTATTATTATTATTATTATTATTATTATTATTATTATTATTATTATTATTATTATTTAAGTTAAAAATATGTCGTTTTGGTGAAGATTTAATCGATCCGGCGGACTATAAAATTGTGCATATCATTGCCACCCTCCTTGAATCGAATCAAGTAATCGATTCGATAGACTTTAAAATAGTAATAAATTATATCACTAACAGTTATTTCTACATATTCTTACAAAATAAATAGATAATATTAGCCTCTGGGAATATTAGTCTGGGTTATTCCCACAATAAATATTCATAACTAACTGCCTTATGATCTTTCTCTACAGATTTTACTACAAATAATCTTGAGAAATTTAGAACGACTATCAGAGCACAGAGATCCAGAAAATGGATTAAATGTGAATCGACCTATTTCGCATGATAGCTCTTACCATAATTTTTAAAATGAAATATATGAGTAGGTGGATAGATTAGAAAGATATAAAACGAAAGAAAATATTCATAGTAGTTACTACAAGAAAATGAAAGATTACAAGGAATTGATCATATCATACAACAACTTCTTCAATCTCATCTAATGCATAGTTGTTGGTGGCGACATTAGCGTAGTTGACCTTCGGAAATCTAACCACAACTGGATACCGAGTCTTAGGATCCTGTCGGGTTTTACCATTCAAAATCAAATATAAATATTTATGGATTTTAATTCATTCTTTGAGAGAGAGCTTTAACTTAAGTACCTGGTCAACTGCTACAACTGATCCAACGTTCTTGAACCAATACGACTCTCTCCTTAGAATCTTCACCTGCTCAATGCAAATAAAACAAATCTCTAACTACTAAGAATGAAACTAAGGTTGTCGTCATCTTCGTCGGAGTTAAACAATTGTACCTTTGAGCCTCTCTTGGGTCCAACTGGTTCGGGCTTCGGCTTAGTGGCTGTAGTACCTTCCGCTGGTGCGGTCTCAGCAGCTCTCACAGCGAACCTTGAAGAAACATTCTTCGGATAGCCAAACGACACAGTACTACTAGCATTTGCGGAAGTGAGTTTAGGTGCTAGGACAATCCCAGAAGCAGCTGAGGCTATATTGCAGCAACTACTCATGGTGCTGATAAAATGTTCCTTTCTTTTTGTTTAAATGTCGATGTGATTTTGTGAAGAGAATAAAGATAGAGAGACTTTCTTTGAATCATTCTAAATTTATCTATACGAGAGTGTGTCGATCTCGTTTCCTCCACTAGTTTGCTGCCACATGTGCACCATATCTAAACTCATTTGGATAATTCATATCAACTATTTTTTTTTTCCTTCTTTTTTTCTTCACAAGGAAGAAGTTATACTAGTATTTATTATTTACTTTCGATTTTAATCGAATACCCAATATTTATATTTATATTTATATGGACTATAGGTAACTCTTAAGCACTAAATTAGTTTCTCAAGAACTATAACCAATAAAATACATTCAAAAGATTTCCATGGGTTTTTACCCCTTAATTAAGGTGGAAATTTAAAAGATACAACAATTTCAAATGAATAAAAGAAAGCAATATTGAAAGTAACTTTTTTATTATTATTTTTTATGTAAAAATTATCATCTATCTAAAATATATAAAAAAATGTGAAAATAACATCTAATGTTATTTTAAGATTTAGAATAATTGGTAATCATATTAAGATATCACGTCAATTATTGTAATTCGAGAATCTTGTTTTGTATAAAATTTATATTTCAAATTTCGTTACCTTGTTAGGTTTGGATGTTTGATGTATTTTCATGTAGTTTACTCGAACTACATACCCTGAGTATATTATTAAGGTTATGATGGTTTAAGGTTATGATGGTCGAAGGTTTTATATTTACGATAGAAATAACTATTCGTCCAAACCTCTTGAGTGGAGATTTCTAAGTTGTGATCGAAATTTTTGCTAGAATTTGATTACATGGTCATGTTCTCCATTTTATTTTGTGAACATAATTTTGTTATTTTGTTGATTTTTATCATGGTTGTTATATCCAAAACATTCATAATCTCAGATATATTAGAAGATGTATTTTTTAATTATAATTTTTTTAAAACAAAAACGATTAAATAAAGTATTAAAAATAGATGACCAGTGAGGATGCTTTACTTTCGAATTGTTAATAGATATGACAGGTTTTTATGTTTGTTATTTCTTTCACGTTATCTTTTACTTTTGTAATAAATGAGTTTTTCGCATTTTGAAAACGTAATAATTTTTTTTTTTATCTTCGTCTATATTTCAGTTTTATTTTTCTATTTGACCTTCTACACCAGCGTCCATGTAGGACATTGATGTGTAAATAGTTAAAAACCCTTTTTTTTACATTTTACTTTGATCCACCTTTACTTACCTTTATATATAACTTATGCCCAGTCCAAATAAATAAAAACTCAACTTTAACCCAATATTAACAATTAAAACCGATCTATGCTAATTCAATTTCAAATCAAATGACCCAAAATTGAAATAACCTACCCAGTCCTAATAACCAAATGCATTGCTCTTCTACATTAACCTGAATCTCAAACATTTTCCTCAATGTATCAAACACAATCCCTATTCTTAACCCCGAATTATTCCCAAATTTGTTTTCGTATCCCTAATTCCATTTCTAAATCAAACATTCGAACACCCAAATCTTGGAACTCGTTGCTCGAACTTTATTCATCATCTCAACTTCAAACTCGTTCATCCATATCAAACCTTTGAACACCCAAATCAAACATCTGAATAGCTAAATCATCTTGTTTGAACTTCAATCATCATCTCAACTTCTAAAACCTTCAAATCCTTTCATCGAACCCGTCAATGGCAAGAGTCAGTTACGAGGGTAAACATTTCTTAGTGTTTTTATTTTTTGTGTATTTGATATAGTTTGAGTTAGTACATGTTGATAGATTTTAGGAATTGTCGCGTTGTTAGTGTTGTTGATTTATGTTTCGATATTTTTTAAATTTCAGTTACAATGGAAACTTTCTTGCTGTCAACTACCACTTAAATGATAACCTTGTGGGTAAGATAAAGTTAAAATATATGGGCGCAAAATCACAAACGATCAACTACATAATATTAGATACAATTATTCTTTTGGAACTAAATATCATGGTTGGCCTCATAAAAGCAAAAGTTTGGGATGAGGGGAGGGGGGGGGGGGATTTGTGTTTGCGTACAACATGTTTGGTGTGGATTTTCCATTTAAAATAATAGAGACCGATGGAGACACATTTTTATTAACGCAGAGGCTTGGTCAAGATAGGGAGATATATATATATATATATACAGATATGACTCCACATTAGAAGTCGTTGTGGACATGAATACACGTGAGTGTGCTTACAAGGCATGACAACTATTGGGTGTGCCATGTTGTCATGTTGTTCAACTATTGTTTTAGCAGGATACCATCCCGTTGATTATATTGTGAGCTACTTTTTAGTTGCAACGTATAGGATAATATATTTTTTATATTATAAACCCACTCAACGAGTATAGATTGTGGTATTCTAGCGCTTCTCCAATTATTGAACTTCCACCAGATAGCATAATTAAGAGGAGACAACAAAAAGACATAAGAAATGATATATTATAGTTTTTTCCACTTCATGCAGTAGTGTCAACAATTACAAAATTGTCTAAATCATATAACACCCAAACATGCAGTAAGTTTGAAGGTATTGGCCATAATAAAAGGCGATATAAAGGTGAATCGGGAGGCACATCTACGGTGGATGATCGCTCAAAACTAGTACTTGTAGGAGGAAAATCGAAAAATGAATATACACAAGTACCTATAAGTCTTAACTTGTTTCTATTATTGTTATTTATCTTTTACATTACTTGTAACATTTTATTATTTATATAAAATTTAACAAAAGTTGTAGTGCGTATACGTAAGAAAAGTAAGAAACATAAGATCCCTAAATCACGATTATGAAAGGCGAAAGAAACAAAGTTACATAGTAACAGTAGAGTTGCGCATTGGTTTTCTACGACTGCATCACATGGTGGTGCAGCAGCTGATGCTGGTTCAGGTAACATAATGCTTAATATCAATATTTATGTTAGTGTTGTTTCTAGATCATGTATTGTGAACTCGGATAACTCTGTCTTCACAATAAGAGGTTCCCAATCATGGGTAGCATGTATTGAACCATCGATTAAGCTTGATACACTTTGATAAGCTATTTATTTTGAGGTAGGATGTTGCTAGTTCTGGTTGGTTTTTGTAATGGCTGATTTGCTAACTTAATGACTTCTGTAATGATTTTTATATTTCTACTAGTGTTTAATTTTGGATGCTTATTGTAATGATTGAATCAGATGGTTTTTATAATGAATTCTTGATGTTTTTGTATTAACCGAATTAGATGTTATGTTTCCGTCATTGTAATCTGATGGTGTACTGTAAAAATATAGATGTGGTTAATGCTTGAGTTACAACAAGTGTGATTAATTGTTATATTTTGACCCAAAAAACTGAATTTACATGTGTGGTTATATTTCTCATAAAAACTGGATGTAGCGATGTGCTTATATTGACTCATAAAAACTAGATATACAGCTGTGATCATTGGTATATTATATTTAGTGTAAAATAAGATTTACAGGTTAATGGTCTAATTTTTGGATGTTATATACATATTTTAATTAAAAACATAGACTTGTAAAAACAGAATTATGTACAGATTTTAACATAAAAATACTACAATGTCTAAAATTACTTTGTGATTCAACATACAAAACACTACAATAAAATTACTTTAATTTCAACTTAATTTCCTTTATAAAATCAATACAAAAACATCACAATATCCAGTCCTTAAGCACAACTTAAATAATTAACAAAAAATAGAAACACGAGACCTAATACAACCAAACAAATAATAAGAACCATAATAGCAATTTTCTTCTAACGACATTCAACTTACAACCTTACAACCTTTTTCAATAAGAAATTATTTTTGATAGCGGGATCAACACACCTAAAAAATTACAGATACTTTTGATGTACTATACAACATGATTTCAGGTAGCAGTTGATTTGGTGAAGGACAAGTTTCTCGGGTAGGTTAGAGTGAGAGAAAATAGAATCGATTTGAGGATGAATTGATTTGATGAAAGACAAGTTAATGGGTTAGGTTAGAATAAGAGAAGGGATAGTCGATTTGAATTAAGGTTCAATTAACTCTCATGGAGAAGATATGGTATTTTATAATAGGGGTTTGGGTGGGTTATTTTTATTTTGGATGATTTGAATTTAGGTTGAACTAGTATGGATTGGTTTTAATTGTTAATATCGAGTTTTGGTTGGGTTTTTTAATTTATTTGGGCCGGTTAAAAGTTATATACAAGTGTATGTAAGGTTGGGTAAAAGTAAAAGGTAAAAAAAAGGTTTTGTAACTGTGCCTACATCAACGTCCTGCATGGATGTTGATGTAGAAAGTCAAAAAGAGAATGAGACTGAAATATGGGTTTGGGTAAAAAAAATTTGCTTATTGTGTTTTTAGAAACTTAAGGGACCTTTTTATCAAAAAGATAAAAAATAAGTTATAACGTAAAAGTGACAAGCATGAGGGATCTGTCATGTCTTTTAGCATAGTTTGACCATATAACATTGGCGCGTGTTGGTTATAATTTGACATGAATGTATGTGTGCCTAATTTTACGCACGTAATACATCATAGTAATTCATACGTTGTGCGATATTATGGGTATGGTGTTTACGAGTCGTTTATATGTTTTTATCATCTACGATTTAGATTAATTATCTTAGATTATATAAAAATGGGTTGTATATTTCATTTGGGATTTTCCATAGAAATTTTATTACTTATATTATATTAATTTCCACCTGACGTTTCCATCAAGTTCTTTTGACTTTACATTTTAATATTTTGACCTTTTTTATTTTTTATTTTTTCATTAGTTTGTCAATATTAGATTTTGAGACGCCATGTCAATATATAATTATGAGGGGGGGGGGGGTGCAGGTAAAAGTCACGTGACTTTTTTTTTATTAGGTCGATGAATGAATCATTACATATGATGAGTCCCAAACTGCATTACGTTCCCAACTAGATCAAGAAAATATCAAAATTATCTGAAAATACGGAGTTCAACAACAAGCAGACTAGCAAATTGTGAAACTATATCATGTTTTGTATCATGATGTGGATTTGGTTTAGGATATCATGAAAGGTCGTGTAGTGGTAGTTGATTGTTGACTCGTTTAGACTAGTAAACCTTATTCAAGTGCGGATTTGGTTCTTAGTTTCATACAGTACTATGTTGAATACATATTTTGACCTAAAAGTTGCGTTTACTTACGATCTCTCAACAAATTATGTTCTATATTCGAAATAATTAGTTAATCATTAATCAAAATCTTCCTCAAAATCATTTTGTGTGATTTTTTCATAAAAAATGTTAACTATGTTTGCCAGTTGTTAGTCAAATTTGGAGTTATTTTGGTGTAACTTAGGAATTGTTTATGCTGTTATTATTGTTTACCCCTCTGTTAGAAATCCCCATGGACGTCAAAGAATATAATTTTTTTTCATTACATACTAAATTGTATATTTTGTTTTCCTCTCCACCTGTTCTTCCAATATGTTCGGATATGTCTATCTTAACTAGCACTTAATGTATGGTGGATATTTATAAGTGTAATATTATCATCAACTGTTTTTATAATAACTTTATATCTAGAGTCTCAAAGTTTTATTATTTTTATTTAGCTTTTAATAGTACATATAAGGTACTTCAAAATATATTAGAGTCTAGTCATAAATGGGTACTCAGTTTCGTTTATGTGAGCCGTAAATGGAAGTCCATTTTGGCTAGCGGATTTGGTCAAATCAATTTGAATTGGACCATTTCAGGCAAAAAAAAGTTATATGTGACTAATTTTTAATTTTCTATCTTTAGTATTTGATTTCATTATTTTATGTTGATTTTGTAGGTGCGGTTGAATTCAAATATATTTTTTAGCCATTGAAATATATAACGGTTGAAGATTCAGGGTAAGCAAAGAAGAACAGATAAATGTTATGACTAAGGAAGAGCTTGAACAACGTATTACAAATTTGATGGATGTGGAAGATGCAATAGAATTGGATATGGTTGTGAAACAAGAAGAATGTCCTCATAAACGAGGTGCCTTAAAAACTCGTAAAAACTCAATGAAGAAATAAAAAAAGTACATTAAACTAAGGTCTTGTTGAATTTGGATCAAATATTGGAATTATTCAAGTTATACTAGTTAAAGTTCCATGTATTTTTATTGCTTGAAAAACCAAAGTATGATCACTCGTCATATGACGTCTTATGTTTGCTATTATCATATAAATGTTTACAATACTTTGGAATTTGGTGAAATAGTTTTATCATCCGATAGCTTTGTTACCCAAGTTTTTTAGTAGCGTCATAGGTGAATTGTTTTTAAAATTTTCTTAAATTGTTTCGTTAGCGGTCTTTCTTCTTATTTTTTGGTTTGGTTGCTCATGTTTAAGGCGTCAAGTTGAGCTTGGAGTGAATGTGGATGTTTTTTTATCAATTCTTTTCTTGTATTAAAGTTACTTTTCGTAATATTTGTACTGTTCTACTTTTTTGTTTGCAAATTCTTTTTTAGAGATTTTTTAACATTTAGATTGCTGGAGATAAATGAAGCTTACAATGACCTTTTTTAATTGATGATCATGCTTGTTGGGATTTGTTGTGAGAAAGTACAAGGAAAGCTAAAAATAATAATAGAAATAAATAATTAAACAAAACACAAAAAAATCCGAAGTTTGGCTATTATTGTGGTTCAGATATGAGATTTTAATATGAAATTAATAAATCATAGAGTAAGACAAAAGTGTGTCTTGGAAAATAAAATGATATTGCATAATAGAAAAATTATATTAGATATGGATATGGCTATATATACCCGAAACTGGTTTAAGTTTTCCCAAAAGAACGCACTTGACTTGACTTTAACTTTTTATGACAAAAATACCCTCGAACATCAATTTAATTATGGAACTGACATTAAGTAAAAAAAATACTAAGTATATCCTAAATATACCCAAATCACAAAATAACATATTTTAGTATCTTTAACAAAAAAACACTTTAGTTTAGTAGATCAAAACCCCTATATTATTACAATTTTGTGAAGTTCTTCAAAGTGTTCTTGAACATTCAAAGTTGCCTCAAGAACATTCAAACTCTCTTCGAAAAAATTTAAAATTCTTCTAATAAAAACACAAAATCAAACACGAATCGACTCAAATTGAGTTAAAATATATATTTTTTTATTTTTCATTCTGGTGGGCCTTCGCACCATCGGTGTTGAGGGCCGGAACCGATGGTGCAAACGCGCACCACCACTGGTTCTGGGCCTGTGCACCGGTGGTACTGATGGTGCATGACCATTGGGTTTTTGGCCATGCACCACCGGTTCATAGCCCCTGAACAACTGGTTCATGGCCAAAAATAAAAATTTCTTTTTTTGTCTTCTGAACTCCTATTTTTAGGTGTTTAAGTAAAAAAAATCTTCTTATTTAGTTTGATTTTTTTAAAAAAGAATTGGTATTTCCCGGATGATACGGATCGATATGGTGAAGATTTCACACTCGAATATGGTAATTTAATAAAATTTTATTAATTGATCGTAATATTTATTGTTTGTATTCATTGATTTTTTATTCGATTTAAAAAAATTAAAATTAAAAAATAAATATAATGAAATTTCTTTTTTATTAATTAAATAGTGATATATATATATACCAATACATTAAGTCTACATATAATTATATTTTAGATATTATATTTTAGATATTATATATATATATATATATATATATATATATATATATATATATATATATATATATATCCTAAATATACCCAAATCACAAAATAACATATTTTAGTATCTTTAACAAAAAAACACTTTAGTTTAGTAGATCAAAACTCATATTATTACAATTTTGTGAAGTTCTTCAAAGTGTTCTTGAAGATTCAAAGTTGCCTCAGAATATTCAAACTCTCTTCAAAAAAAATTAAAATTCTTCTATTAAAAATACAAAATCAAACACGAATCGACTCAAATTGAGTTAAAAATATATTTATTTTATTTTTCGTCTGGGTGGGCCTTCGCACCATCGGTGTTGAGGGCCGGAACCGATGGTGCAAACACGCACCACCACTGGTTCTGGGTTATGCACCGGTGGTACTGATGGTGCATGACCATTGGGTTTTTGGCCATGCACCACCGGTTTAGGGGCCGGTGGTTTATGGCCAAAAATAAAATTTTCTTTTTTGTTTTCCAACCTCCTATTTTTACATGTTTAAGTAAAAAAAATCTTCTTATTTAGTTTGATTTTTTTTTAAAATTGGTATTTCCCGGATGATACGGATGGATATGGTGAAGATTTCACACTCGAATATGGTAATTTAATAAAATTTTATTAATTGATCTCAATATTAATTTTGTCTTCCGAACTCTTATTTTTACGTGTTTAAGTAAAAAAAAATCTTCTTATTTAGTTTGATTTTTTTTTAAAAATGGTATTTCCGGAATGATACGGATGGATATGGTGAATATTTGACACTGTAATTTAATAAAATTTTAGTAATTGATCTCAATATTTATTAATTTAATAAAATTTTATTAATTGATCTCAATATTTATTGTTTGTATTCATTGATTTTTTATTCGATTTAAAAAAATTAAAATTAAAATTAAAAATATATATAATGACATTTCTTTTTTTATTAATTAAATAGTGATATATATACCAATACATTGATATTATATATATACAATATTGTTACGTTACTATATATATTTATTAAATTTATAAGATATTTTATTAATTAAAGTTTAAATATAATTATATTTTATATTATATATATATATATACACAAAATTGGTAAGTTACTATATATATTTATTAAATTTATATGAGATTTTATTAACTAAAGTTTAAATATAATTGTATTTTAAAATATTATACATATACAACAACTTTGCCTTACTATATATATTTATTAAGTTTATATGAGATTTTATTAATTAGTGTTTAACTTTTTTTAAACCCATTACATTATGGAAAAAATTGAAGTTCTCCAATAACCTCCAAGATTCTCATCAAGAACTGATTCTTGATATGTTCCTTCTTTCTTCATTCATCAATCAATCTTTTTTATTTCCCTTCCCCTCTCCCAATCTTCATCTTCTTCACAAAATTCACAGAACAGAGCAATACATCAATGACTTCACATCTCTCAACAGCTGCGCTGAAACTCAAGAAAATCCTCTCAAAGTATCAATTGCTGACGTTGTAAATCCTAAAAGATCTAGTCCAGTTGTCGATATGAACCCTGAATCCATTAAACATCACCAATCGCATATCTCGATTTAGTTTTAAAGAGACAAAAGACTTTCTGCAAAGCTGTCAAAGATACACGCTCATAACCAAATTCTCTCAGGGAATACCAAAAAAAAAAGTCCTGGATCATTTCTTGAATTTGAAGAAATTCAAAGGAGAAGTAAGTATCTGTAACTGGGATTCCAGACACTTTCTTATAGAATTCTCCAATAAAGAAGACCTTTGTAGGCTTTGGGCCAGATCCATCTAGATAGTGGGGGATAAAATCACGAGACTCATTAAATGGTCTCCTGATTTTAATCCCAAATATGAGAATCCAGTCGTCCCGACTTGGATAAGGATTGAAGGCGTACTAGAATACATGTTCAAACAAGAAATAATACTCACCATTGCATAATTTATTGGTGATCCTTTGAAAGCTTGGGTCCCTCCCAAGAATCGTGCTCTCTATAATGCTTGCTACGTCCTTGTTGAATTAAATGTATCTATGAAACTGCAACATGAAGTCTGGGTGGGGTTCAGATCTAATGACGGTTGCTGGCTTCATGTCAGCTAAAAAGACATCCCAGCTTACTGCAATCAATGCTATCACCTTGGCCATGACTCTGCAGCATGTAGGAAATTGTCTTCAAATAACCTGAAAGGAAGTGAAAATGTCAAATAGAACAAATAAGAAAGAAGCAAACCTAAGCTTAAATCTCAAATATACATACCCATCAACAAGGTCAAAGAAGTGAGAACTGAAGAAAGAAACTCCAATGTCATCAGTTCGAATCCCAACTCTCCTGATATAGAAGGGAACGAAAAATCTTATGTCAATACCCTTCCTCATGATGCTATTCTTGATAGTATTGACATAATAGATGTTATCAAAGATCTCGAGGAAACTATAAAAATATTCAAGATCAAGATCAGAAAGCTGAGGAGGATGAGTCTTATACTCCCAATCACCTTAACTTTGGTAGCCTTCCAACAATACCTATCTTAAAGTAGAAAGATACTGATCCCAGTTTCAAGTCTCTCATAAGCAAAAGGCTTAAAGTAGCTAGATTCAAGAATAGAAGCATAAATGAGAAGAAAATATGCAAGCCTTTGTTTGGGGACAAAAAACACATCAACAACTCACCTGAATATGATCAACATCCTTAACTTGAATATCCACGATATCTCCAACAAAACTTCTCAAAAAAGACTGAAAACATCATCAAAAATAAAAAGATCAGTATCATTTGCATTCAGGATCTTATGGTGGACTCTTCTCACATTTTAATTATTGCTACTTACCTAGGTTTCAGTAATTTCGCCTTCAATTGCAACAGCAAAATCTAGCTTCTATGGTCTGATTGGTTTAACATCACAGTTACCTCTGATCATCCTCAAATTATCAGTGCTAAAATAAACTTACGTAACTCCAGCAATTTATTACTCTCACTGTAGTTTATGCCAGTGACAGATTGGCTATATGGCAAACCCTCTGTGAAATTGCCGATTCTGTCAATGATTGGTTACTCTTTGGTGACTTCAACACCATCCTCAAATCTTCTGAACAAAAAGTTTGCTCCACCTTCTGCTCCAATAGTGTTGGAGATTTCAACAATGCAATCAACACTTGTAAACTCGAAGATGCTGGTTACATGGGCAATAGATATACTTGGACTAATAAGACCAAGTGGAGGCGCCTCGATCGTGTCTTGTATAATTCTGAATGGACTGGCCTCTTTAACAGCACTCTGGTCCATCATCTTCCCAGAACATGCTCAGACCATATGTCAATCCTGATCTCCATATCCAACAGAAACACTCATAAAAATTCTTGTTTTAAATTTCTAAATATGTGGTGTCTTAATGACGATCTTTTACCTTTTGTATCTGCTAATTGGAATACTCATATGAAGGGTCCTCCCATAACCAAATTCTGGAACAAATTGAAGCGTTTGAAAGAAGGTCTTAAAGGTTGGAACAAAAATGTTTTTGGGAATATTTTCAACCTGATAAAAGAAGCTGAGGATAAGGTCAAAAACTATGAAGATACGCTTTTGGAGAACATATCAACAAAGTTAACATCTCTAAGGCCCATGCTCTCCTCATCAATGTCCTGAATCAGGAAGAAAGTTTATGGCATCCAAGACCTATTCAACATGGATCAAAGACAGCGATCGCAGCTCCAAGACCTATCACAATTTCATTGAGAAAAGGAGTAGGAGAAATTAAATCTCTAAGATCAAAGATGGTGACCACTGTTTAACCAATGAAGACCAAATCTGCAATTCTGCAGTTTCTTACTTTCAAAATATTCTTTTTGAAAACCCTAACTTAAATTTTGAAAATGATACTAACCATATCAATAGTTAGTTATTCAGTTCTTTACCTAATGTTATTACTGAATAGGATAAACACACCTTACTTGTAAACCATCTGAAGATGAGATTTTTACTGCAATCAAAGGCCTCAGTCCTACTAATACATCAGGCATGGATGGGTTAAATTCTACCTTCTTCATTCATTGCTGGAACATAATCAAAGTAGATATTCTTAAAGTCATCATCTCCTTCTTTAATGACTATCCTCTCCCTCAAGGGGCTCTAGCCACAGGTCTTGTACTTATTCCCAAATCTCAAAACCCATCTTGTTGGAAGCATTTCAAGCCCATAAGCCTATGTACTACTTTCAACAAGATTATTTCAAAAATAATCTGTAACAGAATGGAAACTATTATGCCCAAAATCATTTATGATATCCAAGATTCTTATGTTACTAAGAGATCCATTCATAATAATATTCTTCAGGCTAGTGAGTTGTTACATGACTTAAATAAAAAAAATAAACATGGAAACATTATCGTAAAAGTGGACATGACAAAGGCTTTTGACAAATTATCTTTCAGATTCCTTAGCCATGTCCTCTCTACTTTTGGTTTTTCTTCAAACTTTATCAAACTCATTAACAACATTATCACTATGGTTAAAACTTATGTCCTCATTAATGGGAATACCTCTGGTTACTTCAGCACAAAAAGAGGTTTGAGACAAGGAGATCCCTTGTCTCCTTACCTCTTTATTATTGCTTAATAAACATTGATAAGAGGTATTAACATGTTGTACTTCAATAATAAATATATTAAGTATAAGACCAGAAGCCAAATCAGTATACCATCTCTAGCATTTACTGACGATATACTCATATTCTCTAATGGATCTCTTTATGCCATTGCTACTTTGAGTAAATTCTTGCAGGAATATCAGGACTCATCTGGGCAAACCATCAATAAGGAGAAAATGACCATCATTACTTCTAGCAAACTGTCTAATATCAAGATTCAAACCCTGACTGAAAGCACTGGTTTTACTAATGACAACCTTCCGATATCCTACTTGGGTGTTACCTTCAGCAATAATAACTGGAAGAACAACTACGAATCTTTGTTTACTAACATCAGTAATAGAATTAGAGATTGGGAAGGAAAGAACCTCTCATTTGCAGGTAGACTTAACCTGATAAATTCGGTGCTCATGGCCCTCCTCTCCTACTGGATGCAGAGCAATAATCTTCCAAACTACATAATTGAAAAAATTGAGAAGCTATTCAACAACTTTCTCTGGGGTTCTACTCAAAATCAATCTAAAACTCACCGGAGTAAGTGGAATAGAGTTTGTAAAACGTACCCAGAAGGTGACCTCAATGTCAGATGCCTCAAAGATCTTCAATAGTAGCTTCTTGCAACATATGGTTCAAATTCAAGCAGAATGATTCCTTATGGGCCAAGTTCACTCACAACACCTATTGGAGACAACCTCTTGATGCTGATTTCAACTTTACCAAATCCTCCAAAATTTGGAAGAGACTGAGCTCCATCAAAAACTTTCTGGATCGTCTCATCAACTATATTGACCCTAATCATCTCTTGTGGTCCATCTCCAAAGACAGATCTTTCAATACCAGAGACACCTAGAACCTTCTCAGAACAAAGCATAACCAGTCCAATCTCTTTGGTAAGCTGTGGAACAACATTGCCCCCATGAAATGTGCCTTCTTGACCTGGAGGATCCTTCATGGCTGGCTCCCCACTGATGACACTCTCCAGAAAAGGACCTTCACTTTAATGTCCAAATGTCAGTTATGTGAGAGTGCTGAAACAATCAACCATCTATTCGTGGATTGTCCCTGACTTGGAGTATTTGGAACCATTTCGCTCTGATCTTTAACATTAGAACTGATAAATTCATGACGTTCTCCCATCTCCTAAGATGATAGTTATGGGCTTCTACAAAGTTTACGCACATATGCTCAATTGTGCCTCCAATAGTTGTGTGGGTTATCTGGAAGATGAGAAAGAACTCCAAAATTAAAGGTCTTCTCTGCACATCTACGTCTGCGATCAATCTTGTAACCCACATTATCTACAGTCTCGACTCTGATTCACTCCTTAAGCCTAAGCATTGGACTACCTTTCACTCTGCTGCTACTGTTCTCGGTTGCTTCAATAGTATCAGAACTAGGGCTCCCTCTGTGCATCACTGGCAGGCTCCAATCAATAACATAGTGAAATTAATGTTGATGAGTCATCGTTACCAAATGGAGACGCGAGCGGTAGTGTAATTATCAGAAGGCGTGATGGTAGCTTAATCTCTGCTGATAGCCAACCCTATGAAAAGTTCTCCCTTTTATTTACAGAAACTAGAGCCCTTCTCGATGGGCTTATCATTTGTCACTAGTTAAATTACAGTAACATCGACATTAAAACCAATTGCGAAATGATTGTCTCTCCTTTTGCCTCTGGTTCCTGTCCCATCTCTCTAAACAGATTAATTTCTTGTATCTGTGACTTCATCAAAGCATCCATGGTCGTCAAGCATATCAGCCATGCTCAAAACTCTGTTGCCGACTAGTTGGCCAAATGGACCAACAAATGGAAAATGAGACTTTTGTTCAACTCCAGCAACTTTCCCCCTTACCTTCACTCGATCATTGAGCTGGAAAAGCAGAGAATCCCTTACATAAGGGACAATTCTTAAATTCTATTGATAATCATCTTGTTTACCTTTACACTTCTAATTATTCTTCTTAATTTCAGATCACCGAGCTTGCATTTTAGATTGAAGTTGATTCATGCCTCAGACTAGTACTATTTGTCCTAATTTGGTTGAAGGAAATTCAATTGCGCAAAGCTTCATCTCGCATCAATCCAGTTTTCGAATTATCATCCCCATGTTTGAAAGAAGAGCTACTCTATTCCTATGGATTTCATTTTCATCATTGTTCCGAAGGGCTTATTAATTGTCATTGTTTTAATTGAACCCTTGTACTCTAATTTTAGCCTTATTGGGCCTTTGAAATAAAATCAATTGTTAGCCAAAAAAACATCACATTATTTATTGAGTGTATTTATTCATTTTTATGAGGATACATAGATAATTAAGTTAAAATTCAATTTTAAAAAATCACATTAATTAATTTTCAAATACATACACTATTAATATATAATTAAACTAAAAATATAAATTATATACATAAATATTTTAAAAAACTTAAAAGCAATCTTCGAATGCGGAGAAGACTACTTGATAAAATACCTAAAATAAACAAAACAAATCAAGGTTAGTTAGGAAAATTATATAAACAATTGACACTTAAATTAAAGTTATTATAACCATTAAATATATAAAAACTAAAACAACATTTTTTTTGAAAAAAAAAGTCAATAAGTTTTGGGACGTTAGTTTTAAAAAAATAGAATTTGAAGGATTTAATTGTAAAAGAATATTAATATGTTTAAAAAAAATTGGCCTGCACCATAAGTGCAGGTCTTGTGTATCGATGGTGCGTTGGGTCTGCCCTATCGGTACACAAGACTTGCACCGGTGGGGTGCCGGAGAATGGCAAAAAACACAAAAAAATGATTTTTGTTTACCTAATTCAATTTTAAATCTAATTTTAAAATTAAACATAATTCTAATCTATGATTTTCACTAAAACATTTAACAAAATCATAAAAATTTAGTCTAAACAATAAAAAATCCATAATCAACCAATAAATTAAATCTAAAAAATACTTACCTCGCCGAAAAATTTAGAAAGAAATAAAAGATATGTTAGAGGGAAGTAAGAGTGAATATGGAGTGTTAGAAATAAAATGAGATGGATAAATTTAGTAAAAAGAAGTTTATATACCCAAAAAGGTGATTTCATCTAAAATTGGGTCAACTTATACCAAATGTGGGTAAACTTAAAACTGTTTAAACTTAAACCAGTTTTGGATGTGTATAGCTTGACCCATCAGATATACGAGATTTCATCCAAGAGCATGAGATTGGTGAATGAAGGTTGAAAATGAGATTACCAAATTAAAGAAGGACAATAAGGATTGGAAAATGTTAAAAAGTGAGAATTTTACAAGGTTTTATATTGAGACGATGAGTGAGGTTTGTACGAATGCTACAAATGTAACCAAATAAAATAAATTAGTACCATTCTAGTGAGATAAACTCTCTTCTCTCACTAGAATAATAGTAACTTTTTCTTTAATTCATATTTTCAAGTTTGATTTTGCTGGTTTTATTTGAATCTGCAGGTCATACGGCCTGCAGATCTCTTCTCGTAATTGTTTTCAGTGGATTTTCAATGACCGTAATCTTTTATTGTCTTGTTGTGGCTTTCGAGATCTTTTCTTTAGACTCTGGAACCTGTTTTCTATATGGTGCTCCGAAGAGATCTGAATCCGCCTTTTCGGAGTGCTTAGATGTCCGTCTCTCCGTGTATCTCTTCTGTTAACTAAGAGATAACTAAGAGAGGTACTTTTAGTTATGGGACAAAAAAAGCTCTAAAGGTTGTTAAGAAGTTTTCGAACATTACGTTGGTGTCATTTAAGACTGAGTGAGGCTCTGGTCCGCACGTGACGACACATTGCAGTGGGATCTCTTGTTGCCATAAAGTATCATTAGAGCTCTCTACTCTGGACATCAGATCATGCTCGTCGTTCGCTTTTCCGTGGTGGTCAGAGACCGCATGTTCGTTGGTGTGGGTTCATAATTGTTCGTACTTCCGATTAACTCGACAATTTGTTTTAGGTGGTTTTGTTAGAGTTCTTGTAAATCCAACTACTTTCGGGTCTAAAAACTTCTTTTCCGGTATGGAGGTGTCGTCGAGTACAATCCAGATTAAAAATAAGGAGGGTACCGGCTCAGGCGTGACGGCGGTGTGTGGGGAGGTGTTGACGTATCAATTTTTTTTCTTTTTTTTTTCAGACGGAACCCGCAGCCGTTACTCAGAGTGCAATGAGTGCGCATAGGGTAAACCCTCAGTTTGAGGCGATAGCCTACAAACCAACACTAGAAGGTAAACCATACAAGGTGACAGGCTCAGCCGAGAAAACGTATGTAGATGGACTCGAACTCATGACCTTTAATCACAAGCATGCCTTACTCAACCACCTCGGCTACCCCATTGAGGCGACGTATCAGTTTAAACTAAGGTTATGGGTTTTCTTATATGACGCTCCAATCTACTATGATCAGATGCATTCTTAAACTTCCATCTTTTAATTAATATGAGTCCTATTATTCTATTTTTAAGCTTTCTTGTTCGGCTCATGATCTTATTTAATCCCAAAATATTCATTCCTCTATATCTCATATCAGTTATCGTCTCTTATAATGGTTTTTCTTTACTTAATAGTAAAGCACATTTTTCTTTTTTAATGGATTTGGGCCGGTTAAAATCAAATGCATTCTTTCTTATCTTATAAATATAGAGTTTGATATTCTATTTTCAAAATTGCTCCTTCGTCTAGTTATTTTATTTAATCGTAAGAGATCCGTTCTATTCTATTTCATATTATTAATGTTTTCTATAATTTTTAATTTTTTATATATTAGTACAACACATTTTTTATTTTCAATGGGTTTGGTCTTATTAGTTGTACTTCTTTCTACTGCCGTTACATATGGTAATTTGGATTTGTTCTCTGACAGGACCATCGTCTGACTCATTGTAAGTAATTTATCTTTTATGTTAATAACTTCTTGGAATGTGTGTGGTCTAAACGACCCAGTTAGGCAGAAAGATGTTACTGATTTTATAATCGGTAATAGTATATCTCTAATGATCCTAGTGGAAACTAAAGTCCAACGTTATAAAGTCGACTCTATTATTAGATATATGGTTCCCTTTTGACATGTTATTACTAATCATTCATCCCACCCTCTTAGTAGAATTTGGATTATTTGGAACCCTAGTATTATTAGTTGTTCTAGATTATCCCAATCCTCTCAGTACATTCATTGCATGAACATGTGCCATAATTTCAATGCCTCTTTCGGATTTACTGCCATCTATGCTTTCATTGATGCTCAGGATCGTACTTATATTTGGAATGATTTAATAAACATTTCCAATCAAGATCAGGGCATCCCCTAGGTCTCCATGGGGGATTTCAATACCATTCCTCACCCGGAGGACCGATTAGGCTCATCCAAAAAATTGGTCTTCAACAATTGATGACTTTAATAATTGCAACCAAAGAAGTCGAGGCTTCCATGCCTTTCATCTTTCTTAGTCGTGCTGAAGAATCCTTCTTCAAGAAAAAATCTAGATAAAACTGGATCAAGCTTGGTGATAAAACTACCACCTTTTTTCACAATAGCATAAAACCCATCTTTTCCGTAACAAAATTATTTCTATCAGTAATGACCAGGGTATCACTATTTGAACTCCTACTAGTGTTTCTAAGGTCATTGTGAGTTACTTCGAGGACCTCCTTGGTACTGGGAATACTGCTAGTTATCCGGGGTTGGAGAAAGTTTCCTCTCTTCTTTCCTCAAAAGTTAATGATACTGACAAGGCCTCTATGATTCGTGAGATCACTAGCAAGAAGATTAAGTATGCCCTTTTCAGTATTGATAGTAATAAATCGTCAGGTCCTGATGGTTTTAATTTGAGTTTCTTCAAGTCTTCGTGGAACGTTGTTGGGCAGGATATCTGTAATGGAGTCCTTGAGTTTTTCCAAACAAGAATTCTAGACATCTTTTGGAACTATACTTCCATTTCTCTCATTCCCCAAAAGGATTCCCTTTCTATGCCTGCAGATTTTAGACATATTACTCTTTGTAATATTGTTTACAAGATCATCTCTAAAATCTTAGCTAATAGAATTAAGGATTCTTTCCCCTACCTGATTGATAATTCCCATTCGACTTTCGTCTCAGGTAGGAATATCTTTGATAACATCATTATTTCCAAAGAACTACTAAGTGGCTATCAGACTAATTGTAGAGGCAAAAGAGTAGCCCTAAAAATTAATGTTATGAAAGCTTTTGATAATGTCCGTTGGCATCTCATCATTGACATTCTTGTGGTGATGAACTTCCTAGAAAACATGATCACTTAGATCATCAATTGCATATTCTCTCCCTCTTACTCCATTAATATTAATAGAGATCCTTACGGTGACTTCAAAGGTAGAAAGGGTCTCAGGAAAGGGGACCCGCTTTCCCCTTAATTGTCCTTGTCATGCAAGTCCTCTCTAGTACCCTCAAGGAAAAGAGTAAAGACAAAAACTTCCGGTTTCACTGGAAGTGCCATAAACTTAAAATTACAAATCTCTGCTTTGCAGATGATTTTATGATTTTCTGTCATGGTGATGTCAACTTCTTTCCAATTATCAAAGAGGCTCTGGATGACTTCTACTCTCTTTCTGGTCTAAAATTCATATCTTCTGGTCGGGTATCTATAATTCTCTTCGCACTGAGCTCCTATATATTATGGGTTATTTAGAAGGTTCTCTCCCAGTTAAATATCTGGGAGTCTCCCTTCTTACCAGTCGTCTTACTCACTCGGACTGTTGTCCTGTTCTTCATAAGATTACCGCCAGGATCGATTCTTGGACCGCCAAGCATCTGTTCTATCCGGGCAGGCTCCAGCTTATAAAATTTGTCTTATTTGTTGGTCAGGTTTATTGGTCCTCCATCTTTATCCTCCCCTTTAGGATCATTAAAGAGTTGACCCAGAACCTTCGTCGTTTCCTTTGGTCGGGTTCCACTATGAGAATCCATGGGGCCAACGTCGCAAGGTCTAATATCACGTCTCTCACGACCTTGGGATCCTGGATCTAAAAATTTGGAATCAGGCGGCTGTCCTTAAGCATCTCTGGTCTATTATCAGTAATAACAATCACTCTATCTGGTGTGATTTGATAAAAATTAAAAAATTGAAAAAATCAAATATAATAATATATGGGAACTTTCTTTTGGCTCCTCCCCTTCTTGGATTTTAAGGAAAATTCTCTGTCTTTGCGTGTTGGCTAGTAATTTGTACAAGTTGGTTGTTGGTAATGGTTCGAATACTTACTTCTGGTACGACCATTGGCTCCTCCCTACCATCAAGGATTCCCGGCTCGGGAAAAACCTCAAGGTATCGGATATGATTCTCGAGGGTATTTGGAGTTTCTATTTGTCGACTCACTTGTCCATTGTTGTGTTGTTTTAGTTTTTCTAGTTTTATCTCTCCTTGATTTACTATTCCTATTATGTTTGATTTAAAAGTCTTGTTTATCGACCTCTTTATGTCGATTGTTGTTTCTCGGGATATGTCTCATGTATTTGTATAAACACATTTAATTTCATTTAATATTTTTTCAAAAAAAAAAATACTACAGATGTCGCCACTAAATATGAACGTGTTGTTCATTGTTAACTATACGGGGCATTGTACGAGCTTTATTTTGATATAGAGTTCGTTAATTGGTAGATTAAATATCCAATCTCTCTCTGATATCTCATACTTGGTATCCAATACCTCATCCTTAAGATAATGTTAAAGAAAGAAACCAATACATGGATGATAATGCCCCAGATCGTCATGATAACGACACCCCTACAGTTGAAAAGTTTCCTAAGTCGTGGCATTAAATAATTTTGTTTGTTTATGATCTTGTTGATAGTTTAGGCCTTTTTTTTATGTATTTTGACTTAAAATCCTTGTTACCTTAATCGTGCTTGAGTTTATTTTATGTTTTGGTTGCAATTGTTTTGGGCTTTTACAACCTTATTTTTAACTTTTTATATTTGTCGATTAATTTTGCAAATCTTATATGTGAATTATTATTGTTTAGGTTGAGAAATATGATAATCTGAATGCACGAAAATGGTGCACTGATTTTTTTTCAGGAAAATAAGTACCATGTTCAAGATCAACAACAAATAAAAAATGTAAAAAAATTGGGTCAGGCTATATCTCAGACTATTTTTGTTGGATTTCACACTACTGGATCTCATACAGTTTTGTTAGATCTCTCACCGAATTTTAGACCATTTTATCCTTTCTGGAACAACAACCTATAAATACAATTTGTTAAATCTCTCACAACATTTTTTCTTTTATCTCAAAACCTTTCTAGAAACCCAAATTCCAAACACCTAACTTTTTGAATATGACAGTTTATACTTGGTTTCATTATTTAGTTTGGTAGATATTTAAGTTTGAAATTGTGTTTTTAAAAAAATAGATTTCAATAGGTTTAGAGGTTGTTATTTTTTTTGATTTGGTAGGTTGTTATTGCTTTTGAGTTGAAGATCTATGTTTAGCATGTAATTTTGAGTACAAATGTGAATGATTTAGGTAGTTAAGATTTTTGATTTGGGGCTTTCTGGGTTTGTGTTCATTGCATGACACGCGCCACAAGGCCCAAACATTTCACTCGTGTCGCGGATCGAAGATGATCGTCTGTCGCAAACATTTATGCGACATGCGAACCCATAAATGGATGTTTTAGTTTATTTGAATTCTACGATGTTATATGTTTGTTTCTTTACATAATTTGTTGATTGGATTGGTGATTTATTCAATGCTTAAATTGGTGTGGTTTATTTTCGTTTGAGGGTAATTTTGTAATTTTATCTAGAGTTTTGTGGAATTTTGAGAGTATTTAATGTTTGGATAGAATGTAGAGGGAGAATTGAGCTGCCTGATTGTATTTAATTTTTATTACCCTCATTTAATGTAGGTGGTTGGGTATTTATACCCTTTATCTTTTGGGTCATATGGGCTTTCGGGTTGTGTTTTTTGGATTCGGGTCGAGTTTAAAGACCCACAAGCTTTTAAGTAAACAAGTAATTAGTTTAGTCATGAAGTGATTATGTTTTTAATACTTTAGTTTTGCTCGGACAATTTAGTAAGTGGAGGTTGTCTGAATCGTCCCTGTCCGGTTAGATGGATGATGTCCGAATTGCCCCATGTTCGATTCTCACAAAGAGTGGTGACAAAATCCGGACTCATCAGTAGCCCCTTTTTTAGGTGGTGTTCAAAGGCCTTTAGCAAGACCTAAAAAATAGCATGTAGCTGATTACAGCCATATCCGGACAGATTCTTGAACTGTGTAATAGCTTTATCCGAACTGAAAAAGTTCTAAAAAACTAAACGGTTTTTTGCGAGAAATCGTGGGACACGTGTCTTTCTCTGGTTCGCCACATCAGCCGCTTTTTTCCCTAGAACGGCGCTCCCACTTTCTTCAAAAAGTAACCTCTTCATTTAATGAGGATGACATCAGCGCCGTCCTTAATCATTGCAAACCTTTCGAATTCTCCTAGGTATCAAAGCATCTTTTGTATATTTACTATAAATTAGTTTACTTTTCTACTGTTTTACCATCTTCATCATCCTTGCTTTACTAAACTTCAAAGCTTTCTCTCTAAAAAACAAACACTTTCTTTCGGTGTGAGTTTATGTTTACAGCTAGGAACGCTTTAATCAAAGGTGGGTGGCTTAATTTCTCAGAGTTAGAAAAAGCTCAAAAGGTTGAACGAGAAAGGCGCATTGCAGTCGACCTCTTTGTTTCCCCTGTTGATAAACCGGAAACACTAAGCGCAGAGCCTGACCAGGGCTCTTCTTCATTTTAAAAGTGTTAAACCTAGGAGGTTGTTCCAATCCACCCTTTCACCAACTATTTCGGGCTTATCAGTTAAAAAATCAGAGCCTACTGTTGAACCAGGACAAGCTATGGGATCGGATGCTGATGCCTCTCCAGAGAAGTTAGTAGATCGGAGAAGAGGTCGCTTGGTAAAAGGGCAGGCTCTAAAAGGTACACCTTCCAAATGAGGGGGAAATGATAGCAATACGGGGTCAGAGGCACCCATCAGGATTCCTAAGGACAAACTGTCCGGCCCAAGGGCATCTCGTTCAAGTCTCCGGAAATAAACTACTGCATCTGAGCCCCAGCCGGAGGTGAGGGCACAAGAAGCCAGTGAAACCCAACAGTCCGAAGGGCACGCTGAGCCAACCTCTAGCACACCTCACCCTAAAACTACTGAAAACCCCTCCCTGGTAATGGAAGAAGTGATGGAGGATCGCCCCCAAGGGGGTAGCCGAGTTGGTTGAGTATGGCATTCTTATGACCAAAAGGTCATGAGTTCGAGTCCCTCTACATACGCTTTCTCGGCTGAGCCTGTCACCTTGTGTGGTTTACCTTCTGGCGTTGGTTTGCAAGCTATCGCGTTAGACTGAGGGTTTACCCTGTGCGCACTCATTGCACTCTGAGTAGCGGCTGCAGGTTCCCTCCGAAAAAAAGAAGAAGTGATGGAGGATTCTATTGAAGAAGCTCCCTTTGAGTCCGAAGTCTCCGAGAAAACAAGTGAGGCTATTGCTGCCAAGAAGGACAAAGGCAAAGAGAAACTATGCTTAAGGCATCCAGATTTGTCGGAGGTCCTTGTGGGAAAAGTGGGTCCTTGTTTTCACAAGGTAAGTGTTAAGTATTTGATATATTTGCAAAAACTCAACTATGCTTTCATCCACACAGCCGAACTGGGTCGGATGCGAACAAAATGGGGGATCCCGGAGAATGTAAAAATAAAGATCCTAGTGGACCCAGAAACACTGATGGATTGTAAGCTTAGTGAAATAGTTTTCTTCACTGAGCTTTTCAACTGGGGACTAAGGTTTCCCTTAGACCTGGAGATAGTCAAATACTTTCATCTCATCAAACTTTTCCCAAGTCAACTGAACCCTAATGCCTGGTACATTATCATGGCCTGTATCATGGCCTCTAGGCTCTCCGGAATTCCTCTCCCAATAGAGCAATTTGCAGCTGTGGCCAGCCTCTGCAGAAACCACCATATTCCCTTCTATCACTTCAACATGGGTGATAATTACAAAGCAGTGGACGATCTGCTCGAGTCGGAAAGAAATTGGAAGACCCACTTCTTGTTTGTGAGTGGTGCCTGGGAGAATGGGAGGAAGATCAAAGCCGGTGCCAACCCGAGCCTCCTTACCATCAGATGGCGAAGCGATGGTAAGAATCCCATCTCACATTCCCATCTTTATTTTTCACAAATTTGTTTATCTGACTTGTCTTTTTTTTGTTTCTTGACAATGCTGCCTAAAGACTTCAATGACTACTTGAAGGCCAGGTAGACCACTTGCACCAAGCTAAATGCTTGGGCTACTGAGAAGTGGGGGAATCGTTTCCACAATGACTTTACGGAGGCAATCTAACAAGGTCTTACCTCTGGAATACCACTTACCGGAGGGACTTATCTTGGGAGGAACTTACCACCCGACCCCCTCCGGAGGTAGTCCTCAAAAGAACACACGCGCCAGACGGGGCATTGTATCTGCCTGGTAGAGCCAAGGCCCCAAGTAAGATGAAGGGCAAGAAAGGTAAGGGCAAGCAGAGTGAGGTTGAAGCCAATCCCACCGAAGCGGAGGAAACTACTCCAACAAACCAAGATGGGCCAGTTCAAGGACAGATTGATGCTGCTCTTCTAGAAGTAGTAGAGCATGAAAGTACTAGGGAAGGGGCAGGATCTCCAAAACCTCCAATGGTTCCTAAGAGATATAGGAAACAGGGGGTGGAGAGCAAGGACAGGGAGGCCAAGAAGAAAAATACCTCAAAGGGTGATGAGATTTCTCTCCGGCCCTCGGAGCCCCTTCCTCCTGTTGATCCTACAGACCCAACTCAAGCAGAAGGTATCCCTAGTGACTTCCAAACCGGAGGGGGTGCAGGAGGGGATATCATCATTGATGGTTTTGATATTAGTGGTCTTGAAGAAATTAGTCTTTACTTCAAAAACCTCCCTAAGGATGATTTTGCTGGACCTTACCTCCCTCCGAGTACTTCGAACATCGTTACCTTCAACGGTAAGTCTTTCTCTGTCTCAAGTGAAAGAGATGTTATAGCTCACTCTATATTGAGTAATATTCAGCCAGTGCTTAGTTTGGAGAAGCAAGTGCGAGGTCAGTCAGCTATTATTAATTCCCTTACTTCTGACAAAGAGAAGTTGTCCGGTGACCTCCTCATTGCCAACCAAAATGATGATGTTTTGAAGAGGGAGAATGAGGAGTTAAAGAAGAACCATGAGGGTTGTGCCACAAAGGTAGCTACTTTAGAAGATACTATCAAAGAACTCCTAACAAAGCAATATGAGTTAGAGAAAAACCTCTCTTCTTCGAAGGAGGAGGTGAAGGCTAAGGACATGGTCATTCATACTTTGACCAATGACAAGATTTCGCTCGAGGACTGGGTGGCTAAGGCTGCACAAGAAAAAACTGATTTGTTAAGAGAGCAAGAAGCAAAAATCCATGCTAGGATTGATTCTTATACCAACCAAGTGATAGACACTCAGGAAGAAATGTATGCCAAAGTGAAGTGGGACATGGTCTTGCTCTTTCACGAGAAGTTTCCAAAGAGGAATCTAGGAGATTTATGGACTTATGTAGAGTACGAAGACCTTCCCTTCCACACGATGGCAGATGGAGACAAGCATGATTACTCTAGCGCTGACTCATCCGATAAGGAAGAGAACACTAGGGAGAGTCCAGATAAGGAAAATGATGATCTCAAGAAGAAGAAAACGAATTAGGCTGAGCCATCTTCAAAGGCTCAGTCTTAGAGTATCAATTATCTTTTCACTTTTTTTTAATTGAACCAAAGTCCTTGGATGGCCAAGGCATTTTTGTAACCGTGTCCAGTCCTTGACCGGATATATATCTTTTTGTTTTGACAATTTAAAGTCCTTGGATGGCCAAGGCACTTTGGATGTTTTAATGGGTAGCCTTATTTTGCACATCTCTTGCATAGTTTTTCAATGGTGGCTGATGTTTAAACAGCCCTTGGTTATTTCATAAATGTTTTAACGTGAGAGTGTTTAAATTCTCTGATGACAAATGATTAAGTAGTCATCATTCCTTCAATTTAATCTGACCCGTTCAAATAAAAACATTACCGAAAATAGAAAAACACTTCGGATTTTTAAGAAGGCAACAAATTTTATAAAAGAGCCCGGACACCTCATTAAAACCTCCCCGCGCCACCAGGGTAGGAAAGAGTATGCCCCCAAATATTTACATGAACTTTTAAACAAGTAAATATTTACATAGTTTCTATTCCAAGTACAACCGGAGGTGTTCAATATTCCAAGGGTGGTTCAAAATCCTTCCATCTTTGTCTTGGAGCCGGTATGTCCCAGGCTTAAGATTTTCAATGACCACGTAGGGTCCTTCCCAAGTTGGAGCCAATTTACTGAACTACTTCTCTTTAGGGTGTAGGAAAACGTTTCTCAACACCTTATCCCCCGGTTGAAAATCCCTTCTCTTGATTTTAGAAGCGAACCTGCTTCTCATCAGACCTTGATAGTGCACAGCTCTAAGGTGAGCCTTAACTCTTCTTTCCTCTATCAAGTCAAGTTGGCCTCTGATAGCCAGCTCGTTAGTGTGTTCGGAAAAATTATGAACTCGAAACGAAGGGAGAGTAGCTTCTATAGGAGCTATGTCATCCATTCCATACACTAAGGCAAAGGGAGACTCTTGTGTTGCAGCCCCGAGAGTGGTTCGGTAAGCCCACAAAAGTTCTTGCAAATAACTAGGCCATTTCCCAGCAGTCCTTTCTAAATTCTTTTTTAGACCGGACAGTATTGTCCTGTTGGCCACTTTGACCTGACCATTTTCTTATGGGTGGAAAGGGGAAGAGAAGCAATGTTGTATGCCTCTAGAGGCACATAAACTCTCCAGTTCCTTATTGTCGAACTGTGGTCCATTATCTGTTGTTATCTTTTGTGGAATTCCAAATCTGCAGCAGATATTGGATAAAACGAAAGTTATAACAGCTTTTGATGTTGTACCTGCCAACGGGGCTGCTTCAATCCACTTCGAAAAGTAATCAATAGCAACAATTATAGTTCGACACCCTCCGGACGCCATGGGTAGAGGTCCCACTAAGTCCAACCCCCATCGAGCAAAAAGTATTGGCTCAGTAATGGAATCTAATGGGACGGCTGGGATATGAATTTCATTGCTATATCTCTGGCATGGGTCACACCTCCTTACCAACTCCTTAGCATCTTGCATTATAGAGGGCCAATAATACCCAGCTAACAAAACTCTCCTTGTCAGAGCCCTGAATCCACAGTGAGCTGACCCCTCACCATCATGCAATTCAGAGACCACTATCTGAGATTCGTCGACCGCCAAACATCGTAAGAGGGGTCTACTATAAGATTTTTTATATAGTATATCTCTTAGGATGACAAAACCACGAGCCTTGTATTTTACTTTTCTTGCTATTGATTTATCCGGTGGCAAGATGCCATCTAAGAGATATTGAAGAAGAGAAAACCTCCAATCTTGAGGCTGTTTTATCAGTATATCGAAACTTTCTTCTTCCTTACCCAGACTGATTCGAATGGATGGGCACTCCAACACATGAATCCAAGGGTAGGACTCAGTATAGGCTAAAGTTGCCAAGGAGTCTGCCATTATATTTTCTGTCCGGGGAATGTGTTCATAAATGATGCTTTTAAAATTAAGAGCTACTTCTTTAAGCAGAAGTAAGTACTTAACCAACTGCTGCTTTTTGGCTTCAGATTGACCTTGTGCATGATGGATAAGCAACTGAAATCGCTCATTAGCTTGACCCTTTTGGCTCAACAAATAAGAGCCAATTTCAAACCAGCTATAGCAGCTTCATACTCGGATTCATTATTAGAAGCCCTAAAAAAATATGGCTTGAAACATTCTGTCACCGTACGGAGAGGTCAAGCATACCCCTGCACCACATCCCATGGTACTTGATCCACCATCAGTCCGGACAAACCAGACTTTTTTTGTCTTTCATATCAGTTGTTTGATTTGTATCCCTATCTGAATGGAATTCAACTAAGAAGTCAGCCACAGCTTGGGCTTTGATTGCTGTCCGAGGGGAAAAATCAATATCGAAGTCCCCCAATTCCACTGACCGCTTAGTCATTCTACTTGAAACGTCTGTCTTTTGAAGAACATTTTTAAGGGAAAAGATGTCCGGACAACAATAGGATGAGCCTGGAAATAAGGCCTCATCTTCCTTGCAGCAATTACCAGGGCTAATGCTAATTGTTCAAGCTTCAGATAGCATTTTTCTGCATCTATCAAGCTCTTGCTGATGTAATACACCGGACGGGGATAATTATCTACCTCCCTCACCAATACGACACTTATGGCACAACTGGAAACTGCCAAGTATATGAAAAGAGTCTCTCCGTCAACAGGTTTAAATAAAGTCTTGGGGGAGGACATATGTTTTTTGATTTCATTGAAGGCCTCATCACACTGTGAAGACCAGTCGAATCCCTTTGCACCTTTTAAAGTTTGAAAAAATGGGGCACATCTGTCCGAAGACCTTGAAATGAATCGATTTAATGCAGCCAACCTCCCAGTCAACCGTTGCACTTCTTTAATATTCCGAGGAGGCTCCATTTGGAATAAAGCATTAAGCTGGTCCGGATCAGGCTGTATCCCTTGCTCACTTATTACATGCCCCAGGAATTTTCCGGACTGTACTCCAAACATACATTTTTCTGGGTTTAGTTTCAAATTTAGTTTTACTAAGTTAGCAAAAGTTTCTTGGGGATCTGTCAAGTGTAGCTCTTCGTCCACACTTTTTGCCATCATGTCGTAGATGTATACTTCCATGTTTCTTCCAATTTGATCAGCAAAAGCTTTATTTACCAACCTCTGATAAGTTGCCCCAGCATTGTTTAACCCAAATGGCATCACCTTATAACAATGAAGGCCCCTATCAGTAACAAACGAAGTATGCTCCTGATCCTTCGGATCTACTTGAATCTGATTGTACCCGGAGAAGGCATCCATGAAAGACATCAGCTTGTTCCCAGATGTGGAATCCACCAACTGATCAATCCGGGGAACTAGGTATAAATCCTTTGGGAAAGCTCTGTTGAGATCTGTAAAATCGATACACATACGCCACTTGCCATTCTTCTTTTTTACCAATACCGGATTGGTTGTCCATAAAGGATCCTGAGACTCCTTTATGTGCCCCATTTTGGTAAGTCTGTCGACTTCTTAAACTATGATATCAACCTTTTCCTTAGAAAAAACTCTTCTCTTTTATACCACAGGTGCTATATCTCTTCGGATGGAAAGTTGGTGTGATATAATATCTGCTGGTACTCCGGTAACATCAGCATTGCACCAAGCAAAAACATGCTGATGGTCTTTTAAGAACTTCAACATTTTACCCTTTAACTCTGATGTCATTTTGGACCCTATCTTAACATTTTTTTCCTTCAGCCAAAGAATGTGTTTCAACTTCTTCAATCGGTATTAAAACTCCAGGGGTCTCTCTGGGGTCATCAATTTCACCCTCACCCCCAGAAAGCCTCTCAAACTGTTATTCCTCATTGATACGAACTGCCCCCAACATCCGAGGAGCCAGTGCGGTTGCATAACACTCTCTTGCTACCTTTTGGCTGCTCCGAACAACTCCAACTTGTCCTTGCACAACATATTTCAAACATTGGTGGACTGTTGAGGCCACTGCATGCATCCTAGAGAGCCAAGACCTCCCCAGAATAGCATTATAACAAGTGGGACAATCCACTACGACGAACAGTATTCTAACCATCTTTTTAAAAGGGCCTTTGCCCAACAAAACCTCCTCCTCGAACTCTCCAATCACATCTATTGAGCTTCCAGTGAAACCCACAATTGACCTGTTCGAACGCTGAATTACTGCTGGATTTTTCATTTTTTTGTAGGAAGTTAAAAAGAGAATATTAGCTGAAATTCCGGTGTCCACCAAGATTCGTCTTATGTCATTGCCCCCGATGGATGCTCCTATGACAACAACATCTTCATGAGGACCAGCTATATCCCTCAGGTCATCCTCATCAAAATCAATGAACGGAAATGGAATCTGCGATTGATAGGAAGTCATGCCTCCCTCCAGTTGGGTAGCTAAGGTATGAACATGCATTTTTCTCGAAGAAGCAGTGGGTGTTGTCATGGTGTCCCCTCCGAAAATTGTGAGTGATTCAAAAAATTTGATAAGCCCGGACACCGTCTTGCAACGCTCCTCAATGGCACCCACTCTATTCCGAGTTGGGTCAGGTCCAAATACTCTGACTCTATATCAAATATTTCGATTATCACCATAGCCCCCTCCGGAGCTGATGTGCCTGCATTGTTTGGACCAGCCCGATGAGTGTTATCAGGCCTATTTCCTCCTCTTCTTTTAACATATGCTCCCAACTTTCCTCTTTCAATTAAATTCTGAACTTCTTGCTTTAGAGCAATACAATCTTCGGTGGTATGGCCAGTATCATTATGATACTGACAGAAACAATTGTTACGACTCTCCCTATGAGACTGTAACGCAACCGGCATTCTATAGTGTACTTCTTCTTTTGTTTTGTCATAAATGGTGGCTATGTTTTCTTTTAACTCAGCAAACCACTCCGGTTGAACCCAAGGCCCTCGCTTATTTCTAGATTGTTGACTCTATTCTGGCACAGCTGGCTGAGACTGAGCTTTGGCTCTATTATGACTCTGCCCGGCCTCCCTAGCCTTATTCCCGGACTGATTTTGGTTTGGGTTTGGTGCAGCCGGAGCAGACCTCACCTGCCAGTGCACTCTGATTTTATTTTTTCATCCACGTTAATTTGCTTTGCAAACTGATTCAGTAGCCTCCCCATGTCATGGCCTTCTTTCGGGTTATTGAGTCAGCCAGGTTTCCAGGGTTTAAGCCCTGTCTCAGAGAAGCTATTGCTACTTGTTCAAAACAATCAGCCAACCCATTTTTTAGTGTTTACAAAGCGACTTATATATTCTTTTAGAGATTCGTTCGGTTCCTGGGCACAATGGATGATTGTGTCTCTATTGCCCTTCACCTCCTTACTTCCAACGAACTGTCTCCGGAAGACCACCCAAAAAGTATCGAAATTTCTGATGCAGCCTTGTGGTAGACTATTGTACCACTTCAGAGCACTATCAGTAAAGGACTAGGAGAATGCCCTACAAAGCAGCTTGTCGTCATCATCAAAATTCATCATGAAATTTTTAAAATGTTCCAAGTGGTTGTCCGGGTCTTTACTGCCATCGTATTTATCCATTTTTGTACTATCAAACCTCTTAGGAAGGTTCCCGGACAGGATCTTGGACGACAATGGAGATTGTCTCCAATTCCAGACACGACTGAAAACGGTATCCTCGTTAGGAGTTGCAAAGATACCTGGCTCATCATGGAAGGCAAAAGGATCCACCAACATCCGGTCTATGTGTCTCCAGCTATGAGACGACCCTTTGCCTATATGCCTCTTTAAATTTCCATACCTACCCTTTTTCTTGAATACTTCTTAACTAACTTTTGTTTCTTTTTAGATCGACCCTCATCACTGCTGGATGACAAGGATTCTTCAACTTCATCTTCTCCCGGGGAGCTACTGGAAGACTCTGAGTCTGAATCAGAGCTCTCCACCGGCTTGGTCCGGTGAGACTTTTTGGAGCTAGCATGAGTCTTCTTCGTACTCACATGGGTCTTCGAAGGCTCATCCTCTCTAGGGTTGTCAGTATGGCGAGCAACTGACGCCTTTGATTGCTCTTTTATCCCCATATTTGCCCTCAGAGATTCTATTTCAACGTTTAACCTATCACGCTCTTCGATAGTATACTCATCATTTTCTCCCACCACTTCAAGCAAAGCTGGTGGTACTTCTAGTGTGTCCGGATTCATTCAGACTGGTTTTTTCTGATGGTTTTGAATGCTAGATTCAGGCACCGTCGTGCTCCCACTGTGGTCGCCAATTTGGTGTGGTTTATTTTCGTTTGAGGGTAATTTTGTAATTTTCTCTAGATTTTTGTGGAATTTTGAGAGTATTTAATGTTTGGATAGAATGTAGAGGGAGAATTGAGTTGCCTTGTTGTATTTAATTTTTATTACCCTCATTTAATGTAGGTGGTTGGGTATTTATACCCTCATTTAATGTAGGTGGTTGGGTATTTATACCCTCATTTAATGTTGGTGTGGGCTTTCAGGTTGTGTTTTTTGGATTCGGGTCGAGTTTAAAGACCCACAAGCTTTTAAGTAAACGAGTAATTAGTTTAGTCATGAAGTGATTATGTTTTTAATACTTTTGTTCTGTTGTGACAATTTAGTAAGTGGAGGTTGTCCGAGTCGTCCCTGTCCGGTTAGATGGAAGATGTCCGAATTGCCCCCTGTCCGGTTCTCACAAAGAGTGGTGACAAAATCTGGACTCATCATAAATGATGTGGGTTAAAAACCGTGAATGGTCACTGATGCTTGGCATTTGTTGCATTATTGCTATTAAGGTTCATTCGTCTCCAAAACGAGCCATTTTTTTTAAAATGTTGCATATATGGTCATTGTCGGAGAAACTGAGGACGTATGGTAGGATGTTTGGTATTCACCCATCTGACCTAGCTAACAGATTAAGAAACAAGAATAGTTTGACTTTAAATTGGTTGCATGATACATTTTCACAGGGTAATATATTGATAGCAGGGCCACCGATTTCATGCATGATTATGCTACCCGAGCATATATACTTTACGTTTTATGAGCTATTATATGCGCCAGCAAAACTGAATTGGGATTTCACTCGATTACCTACAATTCATAAACCATAACCAGGTGATCGATATTTGTAAATGAGATCAGTTGGTTTTGGCATAACTTTACCACGCGCTTGGCCAGAGTTTTATACGCGTCACTAGTGGTATACACGGGTTTACTGGCCTGCTTAAGGATTGGAGTTTAGATCATTTTAGGTTTTTTAGTACTCGATTATATAACATATATTCTATATCTGCACCGCATATCTGCCGCTACGCTCCACATAAAGTTAGCTCCTCTCAGATTGTTCGCGCGGATATCAGACATACCCTAGCTATATGTACCGTACTCGATTTTTATTATGTTGTATTAATCCATATTTCATTCACTTCAAAAAATACTAAGTATTTGATGTCTTTCAGGTCAAGTTTCTTATGTATGTTTTTTTGGGTTGTGTATGAGTCTGAACAAATCAATTGGATTGAGAATACTCTGAAGTTGTTCAACATAATAATGCCTTACTATCATGTTCGTGTGACTCGTCAGACGGTCCATATTCAGATGATACCATATCATATAAGTCCTATCGCGACCAAGAAAGAAGGTAAAAAATCTAGCCAAAAGTTAGCATTATATCCTTTGATTTGGGAGCATGGGCAGCACCATCTTTTCATAACTTCGGGTTATTCATTCGAGAGTGGTCCTAATGGTACAAACCCGATGTACCCTGTTTGGGTTTGGACTAACCTATGGTATACAATGGCCAACCCGGCCTCGGTAGGTGCTGATACATATGTTGGAAGAAACCTTCTGGTACACCCTCACGATGCTGATATGGAGGGATATGATCGGATATGCACGTATCAGCCACGTATTGTTACGATGATGCCATAGGAGTGTGTCGATGAATTGGAAGAGGTTGTTAGTATGCCCGAATGATATCGAGGTTTTTGATTCGTTTTATTAACTTGTGTGTTTGTATTTATGATTTGTGTTTATGACTTGGTATCGTTGGTATATTTTTTGTTAGTCTTAGGTATTTGTATCGTTGATGTATGTTATGTTAGTCTTACGATTTTTGTTTATTACGATGTTTGATGATGAATTAAATAAAAAAATGATGTTTTTTCTTACGATTTATAGTAGAACATGATTATGGAACAAAACAAAACAATAAGAAATCTTAAAGGAGTAAAATAACACTATAACAAATCATATAGTAGTAAAAGAACACAACATTGATATAGGAACACACAACTTAATACACAATTAAGTTAACACATCAGTAGAATGGCATCGCACAACATGCGCGACTATACATAACCTTTTTTGAAATAAACCTTCATGTTGAATTTATAGAACCAAAAATTATTCCTAGCATCTCATGCACGACTTATACACATATTGTCGCATATAACATACGAAATAAACGCTCTTGTATTTTTTTAAGGCCGAAACCCAAGCCTATAACCGCGTATTATGTGCGATGGTAATTACAGGTTTCACGCTATTTGTGCAAAAATTGAAATATAATTTTTAATGCGATAAATTCATCATAGATTAATCATAAATGAAGATAATGTTAGATTTGTAAACATAATAAATTAAAAAACCTCAAAACAAGATGAGATAAACAAAAATAGTACATAATAGAATGAAACATATTATTCGAAATCATATCCTATGTTAAAATCAACAGGTGATCAATTAAAAAATGCACCCGCTTTATCAGCAAAGCTCTCCTCTAAATAAGCTATCATATCTCTTGTAATATAATCAGTAACTTTCAACTGCCACATGTCAACGACCTCTTTCCTTACCTCGTACGATAAGGCGAACATCTGACGTAATTGTTTGAATTTTAAAATATTATACTTAACACAGACTTCTTCATGACTGCGTGGAGTTGAATTTGGAGCTTCTAAGACACTCCGATTTTTTTTATACTTCATAAGATTGGGTAGATGAAGTAATAAGACATGATTTATTTTTTTATAAAGAGAAATCTAACATGGGTGATAATCTTAATTTGGCGGGAAATCTAACTTGGCGAGAATTCAAAGTTGACGGGAAATATAAATAGACGGAAAGACAAATAAAAACGATAATAAATATTAAACGGGAATTTAGATATTACATAATTAAGTATTAACATAAGCCGTGGTTAAACAAAATAAGTTTGAAAACGTAAAATAATAAAAGATCAGTTATCATCTTTGGTGGGATTGGTATACATTGGCTCTTCATTAAAATTCACTTTCCTGACCAGCTTAATTTGAATATATTTATTGAATATACCATAGTAAGAATGAATTCATTGACTCGCTTCGTGCGTGATGTGTGCATACCATGCGAAGTATAATGGCGACAATGATCAACTAGGAGGAGTCGTAATCTATAAAATTAAATTTGTGCATCAGAGAGAATACAAACCTATATAAATCATAAATCATAATGTAATCAAAATGGTATACTTATATTTATGAAGTGGATGCCATGTACGAAACTATTCCAATCTGTATAATAGTTGACGAACTAACATGTGGAATCCCGCGAATTGGTAGATAAGTTATAGACCATGTTTGAGAGACATGGTATACACAATATTGATATTTTGTGGTGATTATTAATTCGACGTCGAGAAGTCATCCAATAAAAACTTGAATGATAAGGTTTGAAACAATCTAATCCATGTACTATATCATCCAAATCATCAGACAAACTATAAACCTCTGACCATAAAGCATGATGGACATGTAATTCCGACAACAAATCGTGTTTACCAATTGAACTAATTATCCTTGCTACTGTATATCGCAATCGATACGGACTGATAACCGTAATGTCCGCATAGAGTAATGTCTACCAAATTAGTATTATAAGGTATGTAAAAACGTCGGGACGCACTCGGGGTATAACTTTAACTTTCCTTTCTTAGTAATTCTCTTGGGCTGACCTACTTTATTTATTGCGGCTGTAGGTTTAGGTACTACAAACGAAGGTATTTTTGAGGCATCCATACTCCATAGCGTGTCAATGGGTGTGTTACCTAACATGTCCATATGCATTCTAGCATTCGCAGTTTGTTCAATGCCATATTCCCATGAACTAGGGTTCTGTTTAGTTGATTTGCCCACATCTTCTTTTGGTCTACCTTTAGCTCTAACCGGTTTTAGGGTCTTAGGTGTAACTAGTTTTGGGCTTTAGGATCTGTATAACCCTATTGATAATATGATCTCGTTATTCATGACCATAACTACGAATGGAACTATCTATGATGGATAGTTTTTTTAGAAAGACATTTTCATGCGTAGTGGAATATCTATGAATATTATCTAGTCATCTCCAAAATATATACACATCTTCCCTAGGAATGTATCTACATTATATTACAATTGAAGTTATTTCACATGCGCAAGGTAACCCGTGTGTTTTCCTAAGGACGTATTCACTACATTCTACCCAATCTACACCAAATTTTTTTAGAACATATAATACTGAAGTACAATATTTTTAGGCACACGTGTGATACATGGCCGACTAGTTGCGACGTAAAAGTATAGGCATTTCCAGGTTGAGTACAAAACTTGCATTACTCAAAAGATTCCATGATCCCCACATGCTGCTTCGCAACGAGCTTGTGAACTTTCTCCCAAAATAGTTAAAGATTACATTGGTTAGTACCAAGGTATTTTTTAGGGGCCGAGTGAGCACTCTTGCACCTATGAATGATATAGATAATTACGACATTGATTTTTTATGATAAAGAACAATGATAACAAAAGAAATTTTACCAATTCGTTGTTCTATTTCCATAGTGTTTGATCTTGTTCTTTCGATGATTAAGAAACTTGTTGTTATACATTTAGACTAAGCGGTGAATATTTTATGCAATGTTGCTAGATTTTTGTCATAAGCTTTGACTTTTTCCACGTTGAAACCACATCGGGCATCAACTTTCAAACCGTCCCAAGAATGTTCTTACTTATATGAAACTTGCATAGCAAGTTATTTGTGCCCGAAAATATTTTTTCGATAGCTCTCATGAGAGCTAACTCCTGATCGGTCACAATAACACTAAGAATGGACACATACTATCCATCATCAAACCACGAGGAAAACTCAAAGCCCATTTATAGTTTTGTATATTCTCTTTTTCATAAACACATAAGAAATAATATATGTAATTGATGTCGAAGTTACTCCAAAACTATCGAGCAATAACATCTTATACCTCGTCGTTTTGTACAGACAATCTATGACAAACACATGCGAAATGTAAGTAACAAGTCTATACCTGTAGGATGCACGAAAAAGAAATTCATGATCACTTCTGATTCTTCATCTAACCGCTCCCACGTGGAGTAACTAGGTTCCCTCAATTTGGCCAACAAATTTTTCATTTGAGTTTGTCCAACGTGAATAACATCCCAATGTTTTTAGCAATAATTGTAGATTGTACGTATGTTGGAAATATTCTCCGGGTTATTCCGCTTCAAACAAATATATATCTCCCTAGGACGCGACCCAAGGAAATAAAAATTACGAACTAATGTCTCTTCATCTGGTTTGAGTCTACAAGCGCGAGAATGACCGTCTAAGCGTACAAAAGGTTCGTGATTGTGTTTTATATTTTCAACAGACAAACGCCATTGCATAGTTAGTACGTCAACCCGATGCCCTTTTAATTCAAATGGACAATTTCTGTTTTTCAAATTTTCCAACTTGGATTTTGATTTGAACACATCGTATCTCTCGCATCACTACTATACCCTAGGAGTTGTTCCCGATATCCCATCATCATATATTACAATAATGTTGATGGATTTTATCTTATTTCCTTACTCTTTTACAAAAACATCCATTTCCGCTTAGTAAAGAGCATATCGGTTGTAACCTTTTATGTGTAATTAGGCATAATGTATGGTGGGTTGCCTAGTTCCTCCTACAACAGTTAACAATATGTTAAGTAAACATCATAATTCATTAATCGCACCCTATATACGAAATTATCACACCAAGTCGCACAAAATTTGCAATAAACACACCACAAATTGCATGAAGATTTACGATTGAGACAAGACTCACACACTTTATGTGATGAACACCATTATTCTCGCATATGTCGCGCGATAATGAGGATATTTATCGTACCTACTATATGACCTAAAGAAAAACAACAACTAAATGTCAAGAAGTCACCTACAACGGATAGAAGTTCTTCTCATCCATGAAGTCTTCGAAGGAGCAACATATTTTCTTATCCTCCGTATTGTTTTTATGTTTGCTTGGTTTGTGGTAGAAAAATTAGGGTCTGAGGTAAGATTTTGTTATGTTTTTGGAATTATGGTAGGGAAATGTTAGGGTTTAAGGTTAGATTTCTCGTATGGTTTTAGGTTAGGGTTAGTTTTGTGAAAATGGAAACTTAGTATATACTTGGTAAGGGAAGGTTATTGTTGGTTTTTCAAAATTGAGTTTAAAAAAATAGAGGGTAGAGTGACAAATCCAACAAAAAGTGGGGTTTTTCTAGCCTAGCGGCCCTAGCTTAAATAAAATATATTCATGGTTTGGTGTTTAACATTGACAAATTTTGTATAATAGCTAGTGAATTCATTTTTAACATATTCCAAGCCATTATAAGTTTGAAGCTTCTTCAGCACTTTCACAATCTGATTCTCTATCAGAGTCTTCTAGTTCACAATGGCAACAAACATTTCATCTTTGCTCTTCAAAAGTATTAATACCTTCTTAGAATAGTCATCTATTAATGATATAAAATAACTTGCACCACCTATGGTAGGTTCTCGTATCGGACCCCAGAGATACGAATGAACATAATAAAGCACTATATTGGTTTTCTCGTTGATAGGTATAAACTTTACCCTCTTAGTCTTACCTTATACAAAAATGTCACAAAATCTCAGCTTTTGAAATGCGATACCATTTAACTGCTCATATTGTTTTAGTTTACTGAAGAATTTTCACTCAAATTCCATAGTTGAAGATGTCACAAAATAGTAGAATCTTTTACGACATTAAACACCACCCCTACCACTATATAGCTCTCAAGAACTAACAGATCATTAGTCATATAGGCTTTCATAACAACAAAATACCATTTTCACCAACTAGTTTTTCATGTAAATTTCCTCCAATCGACTCCATATTCATAGCGTCGTAGGCTCATATGAGGGAACTATGAGCATTAAAAATACCACAATATCAAACTATATAGATTTATTTTTCATAAAAATAGTCAATCTATTTTATACTATATAAGCTTTAACCTTAATTATCCAGAGGTTAAAGTTATTTGAATTGTCGATTTTTTCTTGGGGAAGCTTCATAAAACTAATATTTTGTAGCTTACTAGTTGGCTTATGATATATTACTCCCCAACCTTCAGATCATTAGTCGATCTATTCCTTTTACTTTTCCTTCATGCTCATTGCACCACTTTCTAGTAGATCTGATCTTTTAAATGCAAAAACATTGTCCGGTCTTTATTTTCTTAGTTTCCACAACTGTAGCAGGGGTGATATTTGTTTTCATACTTCGGTTGGGATCACAGTCTCTTTAAGAATCCTTCTGACATAGCTCTTAACGACTCGAATACTTGGACTCAGAGTTATATATGTGTTAGGTGTGCGTATTTCCTATTTATGACGCTTTTTCCTAGGTGAGTAAAATATACTCATCGCTCTTGGAAAGATGATCATCAATATGAATTGGTGAGTGGTAGCGACAAAGTGCTTTGTAATCCCTTTTAAAAGAACTGTAACTCTTATCTGGACCGATGGTCATTCAATATTCCGAATCATCTCATTTTGTTTTTTTGTCCCCATCTTGATCCTATTGATTTTAGATAAGAGGACCGAAGGCCTAACAACAGTATTTTCCTCTCTACCCAAATTACAGCCACTTTGCCCATGAGTAACCTTCTTTGCTCTTCTAACTGATTTTGAGGTGGTAGATGATTCTCTTACACATCTATTAAACATGTTATCAGAGAAAATGAAGAAATGAACTTACTTCTCAACAACTAATTTTGGAATATGGCTTTTGTGTACCAAACAAAGTGTTTCTCCTACTAATAAGGTTTAAATCAATTAAGTTTGGTTAACCATAAGTAAATGCATATTGATGAGGATGTCCTCACTTAGCTAATAGAACAGCAAAGGTCCGATCAGACTAGAATACTGTCGACACTCCAAAACCATACTGAGGCATGTTCGATCTACAAGGAAGCCAAACAAGGTGCATGAGTCAATGTTCCTTCAAGCGTGCATCATACCGAGCAGAGGCCTCCCAAGGCGAGGGGTAAAATGCTAAATTAAATGGAGCGAGCACACCCGATCAAAAAAGAAGTCGAGAAAGGTGCATAGGTGAGCGTCCCCTCAAGTGGGCATTACACCAAGCAGAGGCCTCCCAAGCCAAGGGGCAAAGCGGTGAGGGAGAAAGTAGAGCGAAGAGTACTGAAGGTAATGTTTGATAACCAACACCCATGAGTCAACGCACATTAATGAGGCAGTAAATCATGATGCCCATGTAACCCCCCCCCCCCCCCCCCCCACGATTGGAATAATACTCGTTATTATGACTCTATTACCTTAAATTAAGGTCCACAACATAGTTAGTGGGAGAATATAATTAATGGAAGTATAACTGCTTTGTAAATAGTATAAATAGGACGACTAGGATGTAAAAAACCTATATTTTCTTCTATAATATAAAAAGTTACTACTTTTTATTTTCTTAGTTAAGATTTCCCTTATCAAATTTGGCATCTTCTGTGGGAATTTAAAAAAAATCCAATAGAGCGAGTGATAGTTAACTTTTAAACCATGGTAGTAATTAGGTCAGGGATCGAAAGGGAGACTCTAGAGTAGAACAATTCTACAGGTGGTTGAAGAGGCGTGGATGATCAGTTTGGTGGGTAGAATCAAGAGGTTCTTGGAGGATCTACCAATCTTGTGGTAGATAATGCAAGAAACATTGAAGTAGTCGCGCAAAGACTCCAACCATCCACCGCAACCAGGCTAGAATACGACCTACTTGCAGCGATGGGTCTTGGTGAGACTTTGGAGCCATAGGCGGCGACAGGTGACCAGACAGGTGACTCGACAGTTGCAACCATAGTCCAATAGCTAGAGAATCAGTTGTTACAGATGCAGCATGAGCAACAAAGTACAACCCATGATAAAAATAAATAAAGAAGATAGTAGCAAAAACAATGATAGCAGAAATAAACGATGCCCTCCACACACTGATGACAAAGGTGAGGGGGAATAATTGTGGCCAGCAACTCTCTAGGGTCGACATTAGTAGAGTGCACTAGGGGGGTCACTCATCCAAATGAGAAGACAACATGTAAGGAGAAGGCCATAACAGTGGCAAGAAGCGGTTTAAGGATAAGGAACCGCAAAAAGGAGCACAATAGGACGTCTTTAAAAGGTCTATAGAGGATGAGAACCTAAAGTATGACCAAGTTCTCATGATTATATCTTCATACATTCTCAAGGAATCCTCATTTTTGGAGATGATACTTGAGGCACAACTCCCTAGAAAGTTCGATCCATTCCGAATGGATACGTATGACGACACTGGGAGCCTGAGAGGTATCTGTAGCAATTTTGCAATATGATGATGGCGTTCAATCCGGATGATGCCATGCTCTATCGAGCGTTATCCATGAATCTCAAAGGTAAAACCATAGATTGGTTCAGCAGTCTTCTTTAAGGTACTATTTATGATTTTACAGGGTTATGGAGAGCATTTAAAGAAAGGTTAGTGGGAAATAAGGAAATCTTCCTTGAAACCGAATCTAAAATGAACCTCTACCAAAGAAGAGGCAAGTCCTTGAAAAGCTACGCAAAATGGTTAGTTTATGCAATTAACGCCCTACCAGACCTAGAGAAGAATATTGTGATGGCATTCCTTAAGCGGGGCTTAGACCAAATAGGGTAGTTGTATGCGGATTTGGTGCATTTTCCAGTAACCAAAATGGGCGATCTGCTGGCCCGAGCGGATCACTTTATCCGAGTCGAAGATGCTATGATAAGGAATTAGAGGTACCCATCAAATTCTAAAGGGGGATCATACGATATGAGAAAGATTGATGAGGCCCAACGTCGTGATGGAGCACGCGGCATAGGTAGTCGTCGACCCTCTCATTATGAAAAACCGAACTAACAGTTTACTCCGTTAACCGAAAATATCTTCATTATTTACGACCGTAATAAAGGAAGGACAAGGTACCCGCCCCCTCTCCTGATGAATGCACAGGGTTATAAGCGTTCGATCATGAACTTTTTTCGTACCATAATAATCACGACCACCCAACCGATAGGTTTTGGAAATTAAAGAAAAACATTCAAGGGTTAATAGATAATAATGAACAAGTTGAGTTTATCAAGCAACACGAGCAACACCGTTACTCCAAGCGTATGGAAGAAGATTGCCCGACTGAAAAAATACAATGAGAAGATAAAAAGATAGATAAAGGATAGCAACAATGGTTGTTCACCATCTTTGGGGGAATGATAATGAAACCCCATGGCTGACCTTACTTTTAATGACGAAGATTTGCATGGGGTTTCCACACCACATGAGGATGCTCTCACAGTAAATCTTGATATTGGAGGCATAATGGTGACCAAGGTTTTAGTAGGTGGAGGTAGCTTGGAAAATATATTCTTCATAGCCAGCTACGATCACATGTTGGAGATGCCACCTTATAAGCCCACCCAGCACACCTTAGTGGGATACGAGGGAAACTCATCGTTATATGTCGGTGAGGTCGAACTCAATGTCAATGTGGGACATGGAGTCTCCAAGAAGGAGCTCAAAACCTTGTTCATGATATCTGAAGCACCTAGTTCTTATAACGTCATCATCGGTAGACCTTGCCTGCACCAGATAGAAGTTATCCCTGGAACGTTCAGACAATGTATTAAGTATTCGGTCATAAATATTTTAGGTCTTATCCGGGGAAGTTAGCGGACCGCCAGGACCTACTATGCGGTAACGGTCAACCCAACCAAGCCGCTCTGATAACAATCAGCAAGCGTTGGGGAGCAAAGTGTGCTTTGTCTGAGAAACCCTCCACTCGACCCTATGGATGACATAAGGAAGTTAGACCAGCCCGACCCCGATCCCAGTGATGTTTAAGAAATACTCATGGCTGATGGCTATAATATACAATTATTGATAGACCTGTTAGGAAAAAACTTGGATGTATTTTCTTGGATAATTAGTGATATGATGGGGGTCGACCCATCAGTAATTTTCCATGAGTTAGCCATCGATAGATATACCAAACCCATAAGGCAGAAGCGTCAATCTCTATCGCTAGAGAAGCAAGAAGTCATAAGTGCTGAGGTGGATAAGTTGTTTAGACTCGGTCACATACGCCGAGCCCGATATCCAGTCTCGGTAGCCAATCATGTGTTAGTAAAGAAAAAATAGGGTAGTGGCGCATGTGCGTTGATTTCACAGACTTGAATCATGTGTGCCTTAAGGATGTTTTTCCTTTATCTCGCATTGACCAGTTGGTAGATTTCGCGTCCGGTTGATTTATTTTCATTTATGGACACCTACTCGGGATACAATCAGATTCTCTTGAACCCACCAGATGAAGAGCATACGAATTTCCAAACCGGATGAGGCCTCAACTGATATATCATGCTGTGTTTGGTTTAAAGAACACGAGCTCCACTTACCAATGAATCGTCAAACACATTTTCAAAGATCAACTGGGATACAATATGGAAGCGTACATTGACGAAATGCTTGTCAAAACGGAAACAATCGACAAGAAGCTGAAGATTTTGCAGAGTGTGTTTGATGTTTTGCGGCGTTTCCGTTTGAAGCTCAGCCCCATAAAGTTCCCGTTTGGGGTTTGCAATGGCAAGTTCCTTGTATATGTGGTCAGAATACGACAGATAGAAGTTGACCACGACCACCTGCAAGTCTTAATCAGGATGGCCCCTCTAAGGAATATTAAAGAAGTCCAATGCTTGACAGAACACCTTGATATACTCTCACATTTTATATCAAAGACTTCAGATAAAAGTCACCCCCTAGGGTGCCAAAATGTTTGCGTGGAATGTAACTTGGTGTTTGAGGCATTAAAGAATTATCTCACATCGACATAGTTAATGTCCGCCCCTAGGCAGGCGAACTCTTGTTTTTATATCTATCTGTCTCCATGTTTTTATTGAGAAAAGAGGGCATTCAAAGGTTGATATACTACACCATGAAGACCTTGGTTGACGCCAAGCCCCGATATCTAAACCTGGAAAAGTTAGCATTGGGTTTGGTGGTGGCTGCACAAAAAATGTACCTCCATTTCTAAGGTCATACTTCACCGTACGCATGTTTTTCCCTCTCAAAATGGTGCTTCAAAATCCTGACATATTTGGTCCCTTAACCAAATAGAGCATCCAGTTATGCGAATATGATATCCACTTCAAACTGCACAACGCGATTAAGGGATAAGATATCGCTCATTTTATCACCGAATTCTCTGCACCTTGAGGTGAATCAATTTTAGCCGAGCCACTCCGGGACCAAATGTATTTAAAATGGATTGTCGAGACCGATGGGGTCTCACGTACATTATGAGGTGGTTCCAGTATCGTCGTAACACCATCAATGGGTGAAGAGATACGACAAGCCATCCACTTTAATTTCTCTGTCACTAATAAATAACATGTTGAGTATGAAGAGGTCCTTGGAGGTATGAAGCTCACTCTGATATGTGGGGATCGACAACTTAGAATTGGTTTTGATTTGAAATTGGTGGTCAATCAGTCAAACAAGACTTACAATGATAAACAGGAAGGTACTCGCAATTACTTAACGGTTTTAAAAGAATACGAGGCTAAATTCCATCAAGTTTACTACGAGTAGGTGTCACGCACTAACATCTTTGTCGCCAATACATTGGCCAAAGCAGCCATGTTGGGTGAATACCCCCTCGCCAGCAGTTCACCAGCATGAGCCACTTGCCTAGTGAGTCAATGCTGTTAACCGGGGTACCCTGCTCTTTGGACAAGTGTGGCATCGGCCTGATTAGCCCTATGTCGATGGCTACCCGGAATCACTAACTTTTTGTAATAGGGGTGGACTAATTTAAAAAGTGGGTTGAGGAAAAAGCTCTATCACGCACTCAAGCCCAAGAAGTTTGTGACTTTGTTCATCACTAAATCTTGGCTCGTTTTAGAATTCCTAGAATCTTCAAGACGGACAATGGCCTGTAGTTTCAAAACTGTGTTGTCACTATGTTTTGTGCGTGCTACGATATCGCCCATCAATTTTCTACTCCCTATTACCCACAAGCAAATGGACATGTGGAGGTGACTAATTATACAATGCTTGACGAGATCAAAAAGAAACTAGAGGGTGCTAAAGGAAAATAAACCGATAAGGTGGGCGAGGTTCTATGTTCTTATCGCACCACCCCACGAGTTGCAACCAGGGAAACTCATTTTGGTTTAGTGTACTATTGAAGCAGTTGTTCCTTCCAAGGTGATCGTTCGCAGTCATAGGATCGCTAACTATGCAGAGGATACCAACAATATTTACCGAGTAATTCATGTTGACCTTATCGAGGAACGCAACGACCAAGCACAGATACGAACCAAGCATTATCAAAGCTTAATGAGGGGTCACTTTAATGCTCGTTTGTGACCAGGAACTCTGCATATAGGACATTTAGTTATGAGGAAAAACATTTAGGTTGCAGGAGACAAAGTTGTCGGCAAGTTAGGCCCCAACTGAGAAGGCCCATATACCGTCATTTTCAAGGGTCACCACGGAGCATTTCGTCTGACTAATATCGATGGTCACCTGCTCAAGCATCCTTGGAATATTAGTCATTTGAAATTATATCACCACTCCTTATAACTTTATGAATGCACTCATTTTTCCCCACGATGGCGCGAAAGCGTTTTTTAATGAGGCATCTACTATCATCAATGATTTTTTTCTGTTTTCGCCAAGATTATATGTTTGCTTGTTATTATTTTTATTCATCCTTATAACGAGCGAATGGTTCATTGACCACACCTACGGGCTACGCAATGGGCCCTACTGTGCCCATATCATTTGAGTCGATTTATACGAACGGGCTAAGTCCACACCTACGGGCTACGTAAGGGTCATACTGAGCCTAATAACTTGTAGTGGTATTAATAGCGGTCTGATGATATATCAAGCCTTCAAAGGCCAAGCTATTGGTCGTACCAGCGACTCCCACGAACCAGCTAGGAGGCACGTGCCCCTAATGTTATGTGATGGGCCATACTGAGCTCGATCTTGTAAGGATCAATGCAACTGTAGTACTATATAAGTTTCAGCTATCAAAAACCAAGCAAATAACGAAAATAGTCATATAAAATGGCATACAACTAGTCTCCCAAAAATTAAATTTGCACACCACCATAAACCCAGTGGTTGCACCATCATTAATCTTAAAGAGCAATAAACATGTTTACACAATTGAGGGCACACACGATGCCATATCCCCAACTACTACCACACCATATGTTGTCATCTCAGTTGGCGTCGACATGCAAATCTCTGTGCCTTTTGCACTATTCCAAGCTCTTTCACACTCATTTTTTATTCAGGTATGATGCCCTCCTTCGCAGACACAAGATGAGCAAGGGGTGCAAACCTCTTTAAAAATCCCAAGTTCATCCCAGGGTTTAATTTTAGTAATTCTATCATCGCCTCCCTTTGGTTCTTTTCCATCATCCCTATGGTAACCTCCATTAATTTTCACTCACGTTTGTCTAGGTTGGCTTCGGCTTTTGCCAGTAGATCATTTTTCTACGTTCAACGTAGCAATCCACTCGGAGTGCTCTTTCACCCTTTGTGCCCGAGCAACATTCCGTGTAAATGGTTCAGCGCTCTATTACATCAACTTGTCATTTCTCTATATCAACTCATTATTCTGCGACACCAGTATTGCACCTTTGTCGGTTAGCTCCTTGCACTTTTCCACACGGGTATCCTGCTCACTCTTGATGGAGGTAAGGTACAGGTGTAATCATTCATTCTCTTAGGATGCTTTATTGTGGCGTGCCTTTGCCGACCCATATGCATTTTAAACTGCACTAGCTCGGTGGTCAGACCCTTAACTGACTCGAAGAACATAGCATTTGGCTTCCACTTTTCTATAACCCGGTAGTCTGAGACAGACATGCATTGGTTTGATAACACAACCGAGTTATAGTGCATCTGTAGCAATAAAAGAAAAATGGTCATGATTTTTATTTACTTGTACAATACTACTAACACTAATAAATGTAACTTGCTTACCTCGATGGAGAGTTCCAACTGTCATTGCAAGATTTCTCTCATCGGCATGTTATCGTAGAAAGACAACTCTGGGCATTTTTTGAGTTGTTTGAAGATGAGCATAGATGGCCGATGCATTACCATATTCACCGCAGGAATTTCTTCAGCCACCTTGGCACCTCGGTTGGCTTCGTTTCCTCCACTGGTTTAGGGGACAGTCATGGTCTTACAACAGTTACAAAGGACGAGCCAACTCACACACTCCGCACAAAATTTATATATAATGACTTTAGACCTGCACTTTTCAAAGAATTCTCCATCCGACGAGTAAAATCTTTCGGTATATCTTTCTTTGTTGGGGTACCCACTATTGTCGTTAGACTATTGTTGCTTTCGCTGGGTAGATTTGACTGATTTTCCCTTCAAACTCCTCCAAAACAATTATTTATGGCTCATTTCCCTATTTTTATCGGTCATCAGCAACCACACCTTCACTAGCCGCTCCTCCTAAAGTATTACCATCAACCTCTTCTTCTTCATCCACCAACTTCATTTTTAGTTGGGAGATAGGGATGACATCCATAACCACCATTTTTCTTTTAAGAGGATAACTCTCTACATTTTCCATCTCCTTTTCCTCATCGTGTTGGCGTCGAACGCCATATCTTCTCTCTTCCTTCATCGACTGAGCGGTACTCTCCTCTTGCTGACTGGTCTCCCCATCATTTTGTATGATTGCCAATTCTCCATTTCTCCATTGGTTCTCTAGCGGGGGTGATTCATCATCAACCTTCAAATGCTCTACGACTCTGGGGCATGACCACCCGTCGCCGGATCCATACTGCTAGCCATCGTTACTTTACCGTCCTTTGTAATCTTTAGTTCTGGTACGGGCCACATCATGGACTTCAAGTAATTAATTTGTGTGAATAAACGCAAAGGCTCTTGAGCCCATGCGGTATTTACTGCAACCAATAACATAATTTACAGATTTACAGACCCTTCGAGCAACCCTTTCCTGCACCACTCTTGGTATTTACCTTCACCTGCGCACATACAAGAAACTGTTAGAAGAAATGATTAACTGTCGACGACAATACCAATTCATGTGAAATTAATCCTAACACTTAGCCTTCCAACGCCTCTCAAGCTGAAGGTTCATTACAATATTCTTATGCTCCAAATTCTCTTAAAACGTACACGAATGTATGTTTCCAGTTTTTGTCCAACGTAAACAATTCTACCAATATTTTTATCCCGATGAACTGGGTATAAAAAACATGACTTCGCCAGTTTAGCCACGTCTATTACGGCAAGAAGATCGGCAAGACAGATGGGAATTCTTAGTAGTCGGGAGCTCATGATCATAGTTAGTAGTACCCTCCATGAATTAGTAGTTAGCTGCGTCAGGCAAATGCTCAGAAATCTAAAGAAGTCACGTACTATAGGTGGCAAGGGTAACCGCAAGCCCTAGTAAAAAATCTTGGTATACAAACAAGTTTCACCCTTTTTTGCCTAATACGGTTGCTCTTCGGGTGGAGATACACTCACTATCACATCAGAGGGAATGTTGTGGATTTTTCCTAAAACTCTCTCTCTCTCTCTCTCTCTCTCTCTCTCTCTCTCTCTCTCTCTCTCTCTCTCTCTCTCTCTCTCTCTCTATCTCTCTCTCGTTTGCAATGGAATTAAAGTGTTATTCAACAACAATTAATCTCATATGTTTTAACTGCCAAGCCAGGCGCACCGCCTAAATTCAAGCCAAATGTCAACCTATCGCCGTCATCTACGCTTACACGTGCCAAATCCACTAATTATCGCTCGCCACCTAGTTAATGACGCTTCTATTATTCCCATTGACTTAATTGTTACTCCATCGATTAAAAATTATTCTAATATATAATCCATGGAATACAAGGGACCCCTGATGAGGATGCCCTCACCTAGCTGATGGGTCAGCAAAGGTCCGAGCATATTGGAATAATGTCGACGCTCCAAAACTCGACTGAGACATGATCGATCCACAAAAGAAGCAAAGCAAGGTGGATGAGCGAGCAGTCCTTAAAGAAGGCATCATACCAAGAAGAAGCCTCCCAAGGCGAGGGGTAAAATGCTAAGAGAAAATGAGCGAGCACGCCGGGTAAATAGAGAAGTCGAGCAGGATACATAGGAGAACGCCCCTTTAAGCATGAATACCTCAAGTTGTATTTAGAATGATCAGTTTAGTCTTTTGAGAACTATTGACCCATAAATACAAAAAACAACTATTGGACTTATTTTACATGACTAATAAATACAATTAAACTCGGCTCAAAGCCGAAATACTATGAATGATACTTCATTTATCAAGCTCAATAAATGTTATTTTACTCTTTAATTGATTTAACATCTCAAGAATTTAATAATATTTTTGAAGAATTTAACCAAATACATAGAGAAAAACTGAAGATGATGAAACTGAAAACTAAAATAAACAAAAATCTTGGTTGAGTTCATTATTGCACCGACGATAAAACATTTATATACCGCTAGTGTGAATTAAACCCCTAAAAACTCATGTCAACTACAAAGTCCTACAATTTCACCATTTATTTCTTTATAAAAAGTTGCTCAAGCATACCATATTTCTTTATCTATAAAATAATATAACTAATCAAACTAATAATTTTTTTATATATTGAACAGACTCTTCAAGAAGACAACCACTTACTACAAACTATCAAGTATGTGAAAAGAACGAGGTCAGATGAAACTATCGATGGGGTTTTTAATAAACTTATATGTAAAATACACTATATGTAAGAACGTGCAAGAGCTTCGTCTTCATCTCCATATAATCATGAAGAGGTATCTACCAAGTACAATTATTTGAAATCCAAACCAATTATACGGGTGTTCAATCTCTCGTACGAAGTTAAGAATCAAGCTTTCAAATCCTTAATTTTAAAGTTAATTATTTTATCATAGAATATATATACTACAGTATGTCCATGAACAAATTATTAAAAAAATAGATGCATACAAGAATTGCTCACTCGTTGACGAATATAAATTTAACAAAGCATATGTTTTTAATTATATTATATGTGTTGTCGAATTTCATGTTTAATGTTCATTTTATGTTCCTAAGTTATTGTATTTTCTACTTTTTTGGTTTTACTTAATGTTAAATGTTATGTTTGTAAGTTATTTGCCTCTTGTATTAATGTTTGTTAATTTTTTCAAATCCTTGGCATAATGACATAAATAAATAAGTCTTTAGCATCAATACATTATAATGACCAATAATTCAAAAAAGTATTGCACTCAATATTAAATAAAATTTCTTACAACGACCACTTCATGGTCGAGGACTATATTCTTACAAATTAGTATCTCTTGATATCATATGAAAACGAGATATACGCGATAATTCCCAACATGCCGCTTATATGATACACATTCAGATACAACAAGGATCTAACTTTACACAAACAACATCCTTCACGATAGAAAGATATATAAAACAAAGAAATAAAATCCTAAGTAAATATCAACTGTATATCGTGAATTAATTCGAACAAATACATGCATTACATACATTGACAAAATAGTTATGATTAATAAACCCAAATCAATTTCATCTCTTTGAGGCATCATGTGGGGTGCACCACGTAATGATATACAAGTGAAACTAACATTCATCATGCGAGGGAAATCTTGTGGGGAACGATTATCAGAACGTTGTGGAGTACAAGGCGCATTGGGCCAACGCACCAGAGAAACCTTTGATGATTCGGTTTTGCTGACTCGAAGGGACGAACTACTGATGGAAATTGAGAAATTAAGAGCAGAAACAGAAACCGTTCAGGCAAACCTTCGCTCCGAGGTGAGGAGGGAGCCTGGCAGTGGAAATGAAGAACGTGCGACCGACTTTTATCCTAGAAATAGAGATGGCAGATATAGAGGTCACGAGCGACATTATTCTAGGAGGAAAAAATGCTACATGGAATCTGACGATTCAAATGATTATTATCGTTACACCTCGTCAGAATCGTCTCCGAGAAAGAATCACAGAAAGAAAAGATATGGTCATATGCATGGGGAGCACCGGAGGGATAGAAGTTCGGAGAGAAAATCTCCGAGGAAAAGGACTTATCACGCTCGTGCTAATGAGCAGGGCCATGACCAGATGAATTTTCCTTATGGGAACCAGCATGCCGACCAGCGGAATTCGGAGTGGCAGCATCAGTACACTTTTCCATCCGAAGAATGACTCTATTTTTCAAACCACAAACATTTGAGAGCAAACATCTACACGACGGGTCATAATTGGAGAGCATCTCCGTTATCCTCGGAAATTATAGCTGGAAACCTCCCAAAACATTTGACATTTCGAAGTTAGAAACGTTTGATGGGACACAGGACCCTGATAAACACATCGAACAGTTCAAGAATTTCATGATAAATTTCGATGACGATGATAAGTTGCTGTGTAGGGCGTTTTCTCAAACTTTCAAAGGGGTGGCCTCCAAGTGGTATAACAGGTTTCCACATGGCTCGATAAAGAATTTTGACATGTTCTGGAGTATCTTCAAACAACACTTTGTGGGGAGCAAAACGTTTCGAGCTAATGGGGACACGATAATCTATTGCAGACAGATAGTGGGGGAGCGCTTGAAGCACTACACCAATCGATTCGTCAAAACAAAAACGGATATGGAGTATTGTAAAGATTCTGTGGCACTCGCGACATTCAGGATGGGGTTTCTCCCCGGATTATTAAAGGACACGGTAGCAGAAAGTCAGGCAATGACTTTCGGGGCACTACTAGATCAAGTTGAGAAGAGGATCTTAGTGGAGGAGACTCAAGCATCCGAGAAAGGATCATGCGATCAGTTGGAGCAAAACCAATTTCAAAGGACTGATTCTAATAATCAAGGGCCGCGTACTAGCGTTCCAGCTAAGAGTACGGGTCAGTATCCGCCGAGGCCAAAAACAAACTATAATAACCAGCAGAATTATAACTAAAGCACGAGGCCATTTTCGAACAAATGGATTCGTCCAGACTATTTTGCGGATTTAACGGAAAATGTGGATACAATATTCGATAAGGCAAGATCAACAGTATAGTTCAGAAAACCTTTTCCGATTCAAACTCCGAGGGAGAGTAGAAGTGTTAACAAGTTTTGTAAGTACCATGAGGATATTGGACATGACACTAAAGAGTGCATTGCCTTGAAAAAAGAAGTGCAAGCTTTGATTGAGAACAACATGTTATTAGAGTTTGTGAAGAAGCACTCCCAGAAAAACGCTGTGGTAAAATATGTCCCCAAAATTGCTGATACAACGATGGTGATTTCCAAGGAGGTGGATGTCTTTGATATTGAACAAGAGTATTTGGATTCCAAGGAAGGGAGAAACAATATGAACATGGTGGAGGAAAGTATTCCAGGAGGGAAAGTACATGATCTGTGTGCTTTTTTCGAGTCGCAAGCTATCTTCAGGGGAGACACTATGGCATGGAACTCTAATAGTTCGCGGAAAATGCATATGGTAAACTTGACCACACAGATTGAGGTAGGGGTTTCAACACAAATGCATCACTCGCCATCTCCCATCATATGTTTTGACAATGATGATATGAGGAATGTAGCGGGCTCACATAAAGATGCGGTGGTCATCACTGCGGGTATAGCTCGAGACCAAGTTCAGAAGATACTCATTAATACGGGAAGTTCCGCGAATATTTTGTTTATGAGTACCTACAAGAGGATTTCTGACCCACCTGTCATACAACGATCCGACAAAACTATAGTGGGCTTTATAGGAGCAACATCAATAGTCGTTGGAGAGTTTCAGTGTGTGGTAGAGTTGGGTCGTGGGCCGTTTAAGAAGGAAGTGGAAGTATTGTTGATAGTGGTAGACGCGCCAACTTCGTACAATGCGATTCTGGGTCACTCTTAGTTGTCCCGGATGCATGGCGTTATCTCGATGGTACACCAGTGTCTGAAGTATGTGGTAGGGAATAATATAGGAACAATCAGGAGCAGCTAGAAGATGGCTCGAGAGTGTTATCAGATAGCTTTATCCACAAAAGGAGTTCGGGGAGAAGCATCAATAAAGGTATAGCAATTAAAGGGGACTTCCTCGGAGATCATTCCCTGTGATGATCCGAGGGAGGCCCCCGGATTTGTGGTTTTGAAGGAGGATCACGAAGAGCACAAGTTTGCTGAGGGAAAAATTCTGAATATTGGAGTAAAACTTTCTTTTGAGTTCAGAGAACGTTTGGTTTCATTTTTGTCAAAAAAGCTGGATATGTTTGCTTGGTATGCACAAGATGTTACGGGAGTACCATAGGAAATAATATATCATAAAATTGCAATACAGAGGGATGTTCGATCTATTGTTCAGAAACGGAGACCAGTTTCTCAAGAAAGTCTACAGTTATTCTATTGGAAGTGGAACGATTATTAAGCATAGGCCACATTCGAGACTCTACAGTTTCTTGGCTACATGATAAGTGAGCGGGGTATAGAAGCTGACCCAGAACAGATAAAGGCTTTGATAACTAAGACACTACCGCGGAATATCAAGGAAGTCCAGATTCTGACAGGGAGATTGGCGGCATTGAATACGTTTATTTCTTGTTCATCGGATAAATGTGCGCATTTCTTTAAGGTATTGAAAAATGTGAGATAGTTTACTTGGACCGAGGAATGTTCGGCCGATTTTCGCCAGATTAAAGAATATTTAGTATCCCCGGAGACACTTTCCAAACCTTTGGTGGGAGAAAAGTTGATTGTCTATGTGTCAGTATCAGATTGTGCAATCATATGCCGTTTTACTCTGAGAAGAGATCGATATGTTGAAACCAATCTATTATGCCAGCAAAAGTTTTTTGGACGTTGAGAAATGATATCTTAAGTTGGAAATCTTAGCCTTGGCAGTGGTAACATCGGCACGAAAGATGAGGCCATATTTTCCAAAAAGAATAGTACTCTATCCAAATCCTTTTCCGAAAAGAAGAAACAAATACATACTCTCTAAAAGAGTAAAAGATAAAATAAAAAATACTCTTGTTTTACCATAAACGAAAAGCTTTATCTTTGTTTGAATTTTACAAATAAGGGTAGCATCCGTCCATTATTTCTGCTTTAGTTAAAAAAGCTAAGACACATACATAAACGAATATATATATAATATATTAGTAGAAGATAGACAATATTTGTAATATTAATTTAAAAACCTAATTTGATTGACAGTTTTTATTCTAAAAAAACAAAAACAAAAATCAAAGGTATAAGCAACGACAGAAATAAGCAAGAAGATAACATATGACATTAAAAAATGGACGATCCAAAAATCTAGGTATAAACTAAGTGATAAGAATCTAAACCGAATGACATAGATCTAAGTGTGGTATTGCACGTCACGTCACTAACACATGTGTAAGTATATTATGTGGTATTTTGAGCATCTAACATGGTAGTAAACTGAATATATTACCTATTGATAAGATGGACCAAGTTGAAAACTTGAGTTGATATATCAACTTAGAGTATTTATTGTTTTAAGGCAAACACAATATTAATTACACACCAAAGACCAATTTGGTATAAGAAATGAGATTTTGAATATCCACCTTCCTCAACGGGGGAAGGGTTGAGATTTTTTTTATAGAATTACCAAAAACCGATTTGGTATAAGAAACAAGATTTTGAATATCCACCTTCCTCAATGGGGAAGGGTTGAGATTTTTTTTACAGAATTACCGTGTCAATGATAGAGACCAATGAACACCAATATGGACAAATGTTCCCTAAACCATACACCGTACCAGGATGAACGATTTTAAATAAATAAATCAACATATTTACAACGACTAAACATCCTTGATAAACACAGGTTTTTGCCTGCAAGGGTTTATAGCAAGAGAATAAGGTACATCTCAACATGACACTAAGAATCTTGAAAACAAACTTGACCAAAATTGATAATGAATAATCCACTCATTTAATCTTCTTTGTAACCTAAATAGTGAAAGGAGTAGCAAATTATCATTTTATTTTTTAAAAATGATTCTAAAATATATAAAACTATTCATATTATCCAACTTTGTATATTAAAAAATGAGAGAGGTAGAAATGTACCCTCATACATTCGGACAACAAGACTTTAAACTATCAAAATTATCCAAGTTAGTAATTAGGCTGAGTGATAGCATGTGCAAAAAAAACAAGATTATATATGTTTGTATTAATGAATAGGTATAATACAATTATACCCTATAATAAAACACTATCGTATATTTACTAATTAAAGTAAGACATATGTTTACCTTTCTTTTATGGTTCTAGTTTTGGCCTCTAAAATTTTATTTCTTCAATTGCACATAGAAAATAGAAAACCTTTAACTTCGATAACATAAGAATTTTCAACGCCACATAATTATAACTCAGTTTTCTAGAGAGTGCATATATTAAAAAAATCAGTTTCATTTTATATACTAAACTACAAAGCTCAACTTAAAGTTGATTATTTAAGAAAATATAATTCAATTATACTCTATATATATATTATTTGTTAACATTTTCTTCCAATCAATCGATGCACAACAATTTAAAAAATATTTTTAAAGATCTCATCGCAATCTAAATTTTAATGGCGGATTTGTGCCACACTATGTTTATATGATCATCCCATCACTTTGGATAACTTTAGGTGTTGATGCCATCATATTTATAATTTGGCACTATTATCAACATTTATCTTCACATTGTCTTAACCATATACAATATGGTTCTTGTGCTAAATATTTTTTAAAAAGTCTTATAAGTGTTTGACTATGAATCAGTCTACAAGTCTAAAAAGTGTTATTTTTATTGTGTTCGCTCCTGACTTAGTCAAAGAAGACGATCCAGAGCCACTTTTGGATCCGGACCCTTGGTCGGTCGATCTGGAGCCACTTTTGGATCTAGAAACCTACCCATTATGTATCTCACAAAACCATCCCTACCCACTTACAATCCAGTCATGTTCCAATCAATTTTAACAAATGACGACTAATTTTACCAGACCGAAATAACTTGTGCATCTTAGATATGTTGCTACCGAACCCAAATGCATCTTCTTGTTGTCCTCGCTACCACTTGAAATTCTCAGGATAATTATCATAAAATTTCAATTAATACAATATACAAGATAGACTAGTACGATGGAACTAGAGATATTGAGCATCACGTCGATGAGTTCCAAAACAAGATGTTTGGCTTTAGAAGAGATGACATTTTTCTCTATCGTGTTTTTTGTATGATATTTTGATATAATACTCATTCATGGTCAACCGGCTTACCTTCAAGTTACCATCTACTTTAGTTATCCGAAGGGTGGTTCAGTAAATCAAAAGGACCCCATTCTAACATTTAGGAAACTTGGATATTAAAACCTCTAAAATTTTATTCAACTCATTAATTAGTATTCGGTTAGTGATTTTAACTTTTGTATTAGCTTGAAGGTGGAAAGGTATATAAAAGTCTTGTTAAAAGCCTATTTTTAGGTAAAATTAAATAGTTTAAACATTTTGAAATTATAGATGATCATATGTGGTAATCACCTTCGCATCCCGACCTACCAATTTTTTTTATATAAATTTGATTACCTCATTTGCTCTGATTATTATTAGGGGCTAGACCTCAACACGTCTAAAAAAGTAGTCAACTCTCACTATAACATATTATCAATCACCAGAAGCCTTAGGAAGATGTCCAGACAAGCCTAGTCCTTAGTGATCAAAATGAAAGGGTTTGAATATTTTTTGTAATGGTATTGCCGACCTATGTATGATATTGGCGAATCATTTCCAAGTATTAAATTTTGAACCATTTCATTAGAACTAACAATTAGAGTTGGCCAATAATAGTCTGTTAGGTATACCCTTCTTACAAAGGTTAAATGCCTGAAGTGAGCCAAACATACTCGATCATGGAGCTGAATCAAAATAAAATATGACTCATGTGGTTCATACATTGCATCATCGGTTTTAAAAACCTTGGCGATAAATTATCTCTCCCAACAAAACATAATTGTCAATTTTTTGTTGTAAGTTACGAGCTTTAACTTTGTCATTCGGAAATGGCGTAGTAAATATATTCAGTAACTATGGTATTGAGTTTGACCATATTGATGATTGGGAGGTCAAGCACTTATATTATGGGTGAATTATCTTGCAATATGACCCAAAAAACTGCATTTTAGTAGGCCAGTGAAGCTAGCGAATCAACTAAGAAATTCTTGGCCAGAGGACTTGTTTAAAGTGTAAATCTTCAAAATTTACTTGCTAGCTTTTTTAGAACTTTTAAGCAATGTATGAGAGTGTCTTTTGTGTTAATTTTTTCTGACACCGTGATTTATTACAAGTTCTAAGATTACAACTTCATAACCAACCTCATTACTAGTAGTCTTCAAGCCGAAGTATATGATTCGGTGCATTGCATCTCTAAAAAAAAATTAGCTGGATACTAGCTTTATGCTCGGAAGAAATTGACCCACCATTTGCCTAGAATTTCCATTGTGGATGTAGATATTGAATAATAGGTAAGGGTGTTTCAACATGGTTATCGGTTAGGAAGTGATCTAGTGCATGTTCCTTGATGATTGTCCTCAAATCCTAAGATATATCGTAGCCTTCTAATTCTATTGACTATCGATTTAGGAAGTCAGAGACATCCGGTCTCTATAGTATATTCTAAAGTGGGAAAAAAGTTCGAACAACAATAGAATGGCTCTGAAGTATGACATCAACTTTCTTGTTACCACCACCTAAGTGAGGGTCATCTTCTCTAGTTGTAGGTACCTTGTATCTGCATTTAAGAGACCCTTCCTTATATAATAGATTGATGTAATTCATTTATATACCTTACTGACTAGTACTATATTTACATCATAGTCAGAGTCGATAATATATAAAGAGCGTCTCACCTAGTATGGGTTTTGAAAGAACCTCTACAGAGGACACATACCTTTTTTTTTTATCTTGTTGAAAGCTTGGTCACATTATTCAGACCATTTAAAATGGTTTCTTCAACACATGGAAGAAGTAAAAGTACATGTCCGAGAAATGCAATATGAACTTATCCAAGGCAGTCAGCCTATTTGCCAACATCTGAACTCCCATGACTGATTTGGGTGTGTGCACAGATGACAAGGTTGCAAATTGTGATGTTTCTGCCTCTATACCACTTTCGTTGACTAGGTAACCCAAGAGCTTTCCTAGCCGAAATCCAAAAGAACACTTCTTCAAATTCAACTTCAATTTAATATCTCTTGAATTTTTTAATGTCTTTTCCAAATATTTGATTTGTTCACCTTCATCGGGGTTCTACAAAAGCATGTCATCAATACATACCTTTATATTTTTGCATAGCAAAGGTTTGTTGATGAGTTTATGTTAAGTTGCCTCTGTATTATTCAATCTTATAGACATGACTTTATATCCAGAAAGACCTTGGTTTAGTGGTGAAGATAGTGAACTCTTTATGTAATGGGTTCATTTGGATTTGGTTGTGTCTTATATGAAAAATTATACGTGTGTGATTGTCAATATAATTTTGATGAGTACTATGAGTCCATGAATCACGATTTATCAAACCTTGGAGAAATTATTATTTTTTGTCTACAAGTCGATATAAAGTATACTGATTTAACAAAAAAAAAATTAAAGTTTGATCCTGAAGATTGGGACGATTTCTGTGAAATAACTTCTTATGCTAGTTCTGTTACGGGAATAACAAATATTACCTTAGTAAAGTCTGAATATTTTAGTCAAGAAAGAGATTAGCCAAAAAAGAAGAAGATCCTCTATTAATCAATAGATTTACATTATATAAGATATATAAGTTAGTGGGTGGTTACATGTGTTAGTGCTTTTAGCACCACTTATCCACTATCCCGCTAACATTACTATCCCTATAATTGAGGAGAAAATAGCTAAAACAGCTCAACTTAAGAGTTGAATCGTGTGATCGTATGTTACGTAACAATCTGTGATCGTGTGCTCGTCCCGACCTCGAGTTCGTCAGCGCTGTAGAGCTTGTCTTTTTTTTCGTTGCTTGTGCTCGTACTTATCTCTACTCATCAAATCCGGCTATACTCGGTCACAACCTGCTCTGCACAGTCACAAATCTTGTCATGCTCGGTAGATCCTGTTCTGCTTGGAAAATCCTTCTCTGCTCTCTTCCATAGACTTTGTCTTCGAGCTCGATCTGCTTTTCCTCGAGCTCGCTCTGTCTTCGAGCTCGATCTGTTTTTCCTCGAGCTCGATTTATTTTTCCTCGAGCTCGCTCTGTCTTCGAGCTCGATCTGCTTTTCCTGGAGCTCGCTCTGTCTTTGAGCTCGATCTACTTACGAGCTTGGTCCTTCTTTTCTCGATCTCCAAGTTTGAGCTCGAACTTCCTTTGATGTCCTCCAAGCTCGAGCCCAAACTTACTTTGATGTCCTCCAAGCTCGAGCTCACTCTGTCTTCGAGCTCGATCTGCTTACGAGCTCAGTCCTTCATTGCTCGATCTCCAAGAGAGCTCGAACTTCCTTTGAGCTCATTTCATCTTTAAGCTTGTTAACGTTGTACGCTTCCTTGAGTTCGTTCCGACCTCGAGTTCGTTAGCGCTATAGAGCTTCTTCTTACTTGTTGCTCATATTCATACTGCGTTTAGGGTTGCTTTATACTCTTTGATTGTTGTCTTCTACTCGACTTGCCTTATTATGTATCAGATAGAGAATACCCCCTCATCAAGTTCAGCTTGTTTGGGCCCAGCCTTAACTTCCCTAGACCTTGAGTAGTCATGCTCCTAAAAAACTTAATCAATTTTCCGGCTTCGTTTAGAGTTTGGACATTGTCTTTCAAGACCTTGCGATCTCTTATAAATTGACCATAATCATTATGATACTTGCAAATCTATTATGATTCATCTATTTCTTTGGTTTTATGACGCCAAAAAAATGATAGAAAAATCGCAAGTGTACGGATTCCGTTGTAGTTTTTATGTGATGAGCACGAGAGTTGGGAAGTATCGAACCTAAATGAACATAATTTATTTTTTATTTCTAAAATTCAATATCTAAATTTACTACTTAAAAAAATTATTTTGTGATCCGAAAATCAATATTTAAGGTTAATATAAAAAATAAAAAATTAAACAAAATAAAAATTAACTTTTGGTAAATCAATATTAGAATAATTACATGGTCATTAAATATGTATAAACATTTCATTGAAATATTTAAACAATTGATTCACTTAACTTTATACATATATTTTTTTAAATCGTGTTCTCTTGTTGCATTTTATCTCTCGATCACCGAATGACTCGTTATATATATAGTCATCTACCTCTCACAATTGTGTCATAAAATTTAAGAATCTAGTTTTTCATTATGTCATAACTTTAGCGCAACATTCGTTCAACCGAATAGAATTAGTACAGATATGAAGTAGACATCAAATTTGGGTCACAACCTAAATCTATTATCAATCAATTAGTTTATTACTAATACTAAAAAATATTAATAAATTAAAAATAAAAACTTAATTCATAACAAATGTATTTACAAAAGCTGTCGACCAAAAAACAATAAATATTAGCTCATCCTAGTTTTAATAAAATTAAATGTTACATTTATTATAACAGAGATTTGTTTTTTAAAATTCCAAATATACATTTTTTCAATTTGGAAAAATATATAACCAAAACCTTTAGTTATAAAAAATATAATAATTTATAATTAATGAGTTTAATAAAAAAACAGAGCTAATTTATTTAATTTAATTTAAATTTGGTTTTCAAAATTCAAAATCTTGTGAGAATAATTTTAACCCAAACCATTTCCATATTAATTATAAGAAAAAATAATTTATAATTAATTATCTGATTTGATTTATTTAATTTACTTTGATTACGTAGTTGTAGTTATATTTTCGGAAATTGATTGATTTTTTTTTTCATTTATTTTTTAAAATTCTCTCACTTTTTATTTTTCTCTTTCAATATAGCTATTGTTTACAATTGGGTATGGCTATATATACCCAATTCTGGTTTAAGTATACCCCAAATCCTCATTTGACTTTAGTTTGGCTTTTTTTTTACCAAATTACCCTCGACAATAAAATTAATCTCGAAACTGCCATTAAGTAAAAAAGCTACTAAGTGTATCCTAAGTATAACCAATTCACCAAATAACCTATTTCTCTATCAATACCCAAACAAACATTCTTCTTTAGTGAATTTATCATCAAAATAGTCTAGTTTTCTTAAAATCTTTGACACCAAGTTCAAGCTTCAAAATAAAATCAAGAACATTCAACAAAACACAAAATCAATCATGACTCAACCAGAACTAGGGATCGGTGTGGAGGAGTTGATGTCGCTGGAGATAAGGGATAATGAAATATCGTCGGAAAAGGAGTTGGAGTCGCCGGAGAAGTAGCCACCATCACCGGAAAAGGTAAAATTTTGACCGGTGGCCTTAGCACCATCGTCTTGGCCATGTTACCGGTGGTCTGTAGGTCACACACGGCCGGTTCTCGGCCTTAGTTACGGCCGTGTGTGACCTACGCACCACCGGTTCTATGGCCAGGAATCGATGGTGCTAAGGCCACTATCCGGTCGGTACCGAGGCCTCAATACCACCGGTTCTGAGGCCTTGAACCGGTGGTGCAGGGGCCTCAGTCCGCTCGGTTCTGAGGCCCCTTCACCACCGGTTCAAGGCCATAGAACCGGTGGTGCACCTGGTCGTGTCCGGCCGGTTCTGAGGCCTGGAACCACTAGTTCTAGGCCTCTTAAACTTTGGTTTGCGCAAATGTTTTGTAAAAAATCAAGGTTTTTCATTTTTAATTATACATGATTGCTTATTGTGGTTTGTTGTTGTGTAACAGGAGACGAATGTTGCCAATGGGACTGAGGAACCTTTCGCTACTAACTACAGTCATTTTTTCTTCACTACCGAGTTCTACACACACGACGCGTTGATAAATTGGGTTACGAAGACAGGAAAACTCCATGGTATGGTTATCAACTTAAGTCGGCGCGACAAAGTAAGCAGTAGAAAAAGTCCGAGGATGTATTTCAAGTGTGAGAGGTCGGGAAAATATACTTCAAGAGTAGCAGAAAAAGACCATAAACGGAAGTCTACAGGAACGAAAAAGATTGACTGCCCATTTGAGCTTCTCGGGTTAATGGTGGAACCATATCAATGGAAGTTAGAAGTGAAATGTCGTATTCATAACCATGAGAGTTCAAAACATCTAGACGGTCATTCTTTTGCTGGCCGTTTGAATGATGAAGAAATGGAATATGTTGAACGAGTGACCTACATTGGTACTAACCCTAGAGATATACTGAATGGTGTTAAGAAGCTGAACGAAGACAATGTTTCTATCAGGCGCACCATCTATAATGCACGACAGAAAAGTAGGGTTTTAAAAAAGGCGGGTAGGTCACAACTCCAGTACTTGTTGAGGGACCTTAAGTCACATAATTATTATGAATGGCATAAATCGGGTGAAGACGATGGACAAGTCATTACATATATGTTTTTCGCCCATCCAGTCAGTGTTGACCTTAGGGCTGTCAAACGGATATTTTGGATACGAATCTGCCTATATCCGAATCCGAAATTCGAAATCACTATCCGAATCCGAATTCGAATCCGAAGTTTTATAAAAACAACATTCGAATCCGTATCCGACAGATATTATCCGGATACGGATAGTATCCGACGGATATTATCCGGATACGGATAGTATCCGACGGATATTATCCGGATACGGATAATATCCGATTCCGAATTTACATCCGAATTTCCACTAAATTTTTTAACTAATTGCATTATTGGATGGGCTACTTTTAGAAGCACCTTAGTAGAAATTCACGCTCCCATTTTAGATGTGGGATAAGATTAAGAAAAATATACTTATTTTGAAAACTACCATATTCTTTTATAGAAAATTTGGTAGCATTTCTTTTCCACATTTTAAATGTGGGATAAGAGTCGTAATACTGAAAAAGATATACTTGTTATAAAAAGCAGCCATGTGTTTTATAAACAGCTTGGTAGCAACTTTTTTTCCAACTTTAGATGTGGGATAAGATACATTTTTAAAGAAACAATCCTATATATTTATAGCCACCTTTGTTAGTAATTTGTTTTGTTTTTTACAATGTGGGATAGCTAAAAAATATGCTTAAATATATAAAAAATTATATATATTTATTTATAAAATTCGGATATCGGATATTTCGAATACGGATATGACTATATCCATATCCGCTATTTTCGGATACGAATTCGGATACGAATATTATTCGTTTTCTTTCGAATACGGATATTATCCGTTTTATTCGGATTCGATATCGAATATTTCGGTCGGATATCGGACTTTTCGGATTTTTTTGACAGCCCTAGTTGACCTTTTGCGGACATTTCCAACAGCTTTGATCATGGATAGTACGTATAAAGCCATACTGTATGGTATACCATTGTTTGAGATAGTGGGTGTGACGTGTACCGGATTGACTTTCTGTGCGGCATTTGCCTTCATGTCCGATGAGAAGTTAAACAACTTCAAATGGGTGTTAGAGTGTTTGAAGTCGTTGATTTTCGTTTACGGAATTCAAGAACCTCGTGTCATCCTGACCGACAGAGATTTAGCGTTGATGAACGCCATAGAAGTGGTATTCCCAGAGACAACGCATATGTTATGTCGATGGCACATAGCACAAAATGTTCAGGGGAAAACAATAATATATTTCCCCGAGAAAAGTGATCATTTGAAATTTATTTATGCTTGGAAAAAGATTGCGTATGCAGCATCAGAGATTGAATTCGATTACGCCCGACGAGACATGTTATTGGAGTACAAAGAGTACCCTCTTGTAAATGAATACACTGAAAAATTGTGGCTCGATAAATATATGGACAAATTCGTTGTTTGGAAGACGAACAACAACTTGCATTCGGGACATTGCACGACTAACCGCGTCGAGAGTGCTCATTCTAACCTAAAGCGTTACCTACGTACTAGAAATTTGAATTTTGAGTTATTTTGGGGGAGGGTTCATTCGCTTTTCGAAATCCCACATGCTGCCATTAGGTCGTCGTTCAAGAAGAGTCGTTACATAGCACTGCATAAGTTCGCGGACAAACATTTTGATGAAATTCGAGGCAAGGTTTCCCACATGGCGTTAGAACTATTTTTCGACCATCGGTGTACATGCCCATAATACTGATGGTACAATGCACCATGGGTACGCCTTCTATAGTACCCATGGTGTACACACTGTTGTACCATTTCTACGTAGTAGTGTGCACTGTAGGTACTGCTGACTGCGTACCAATGGTGCACAATAACTTGTAATTTTTTGAATTTTTTTGTTATGGTTTAAAAACTGAATTCTTAGGGCATGGGTTGGAGTGGGTTTGATGGTGTTAATTTTTTATAATGGTTGAAGTATTTTCTTAATTTTTTGTTATGGTTTAAAAGTTGGATGGTTACAATGGTATGAATTAGGTGTTTTGCGGATTCTAAATTGTAAATAAGAATTCAAATAAAGTTTAACAAATCTAAAGGAAACGATAGAAATAAAAAAAGTAGATGTCATAATACAAATGACGATAGTTTAACAAATCCTACAAATGAATATACAACTACAACATGAATGAAAAAGATAGATCATAACAAAGCTAAAACAAGTCCAATAATGAGGACAAACAACCAAGGAGAGAAGAGCTGCACGACTTGATCTCTCCACCTAAGTGCACCCTCTTCCTCACGACCTACAGGCAATGTAAGAATCGATTCAACATCGTCTAGTAATTTGTCGTCCGTACTACGTGGTGGTGGAGTAATAGTATGCCAACCATACTCAGCCAGGTACCTCCAATAGGTGTTCGTCGCAGACTGTCTATACGTGACAATGGTAACGCTCAACCGATCCTCAGAAAGTAAGTGATGACGCCAATCTAGCCATGCACTCTCTCGCTATGTGTACCTTGCCAAATCTCCCTTCTTGTAACCCGGTCGGAGTACAAGTGGGAGTTCGGTCTCATCTTGAATCTGTCCGAATGGCGCATAACCCGATCAGGCATGTAACCCTCGACCGTGCTCATCATCCGCAAAGGATAAACGATGGTGCGGATCTCCTGCACGCGGAACGGGACTCTGATATCCTCGTACGGCTCAAATATGACCTGTTCCAAAAAGGTAAGACACTTAGATAGTTTTAAAAAATAAAACTTAATATTAATATGTTACTGACTACTAAAATTTAAACACTTACATCTGTCTCCTTCTAATCTGCAACGAGAGTACGAACAACCGATTTGGGGCTGATCTTTTGCCCAACAATCCGCTTCGGTAGCCACTTCACAATCCTAGGCTGCCTCGCTACGTGGTCCGCATTCTCTGAGGCTCTAAACGCGGGGAAATGGTCATAAATCCAGCAATCAAGCATGGATACAAATCCGTACAGGTTATGCTTCGATGTTTTCGAAGCATCACACAAACCACGGAACAGGAATGCCAATGCACTCGTACCCCATGCTATGTCCCACAAACCAGAATCCACATTCGCCAACCCGTACAAGTAGTCAGCCTTGACGTTTTTCTGACTAGTATCCGCAAAAATAGTGCAACCAAATAAGAACATCAGGTATGCTCGTGATACCTGGCAGATAATCTCAGCACCAATTTGCTCGATGTAGCGACCCCGGGTGAAAGTCTCTCGCAGCCACTTGATCTTGAAGCCAACGCCTCTAGTGGACTGTATCTCTGCACGGACCTCATCCACTGTCAAACCTAACATACTAGCATAGTAGCTGTATGCCTCATCACGTGGAGCCATGCCTACATCCAAGGTTCGGCCAACTAGAGGGAGACATGTAATGCAACTGACATCTTCGAGGGTAATCGTCATCTCCCCAAATAAGAAATGGAACGTGTTGGTCTCCTAATACCAACGCTCAACGAATACCTCATCAAGTACTGAGTGCATGAAGTATTGAGGTAAGTGGGCTATAAGAGAACCGAAAGGAGTCCGCGCCAAATGTCGCTGCACCTCTGGCTGAGCACTAAGGTCCCACATACAAAGCACATTATAATGTGCATGTATGCCTAATGTAGTGCGACCCTGTAAAATAAAAAACTAAGTCAGAAATTAATAATAGTAAAACCTTAGACTAGACGATTAATAATTTGGTACTTACCTGTCCTATGAAGACGTGATACGCCTCGTGCTCCTTGTAGTCAGAAAACATAGGTATCTTGTTGCATTTAAGAAATGCAAACGTCTTTCGCTGCTCCTATGTGTGGATCGCATCGATATGCTCCTCCTCGATGGTGTCCTGCTCAGGGTCCCCAGTGGTATCCGCTCTGTCACTAACAGGTGGTAGATGTGTACTAGTATGCGCAGGGGATGAAGCACTGCGAGCGGGAAGGGGAGGTGGTGGATCACTATCATCGACTGCAATCTCTGACATTTTTTCTTTCCTCTTCCCATTGTTGATTCGGCGCAAATACCGATCAGTCCTTATCATGTCCTCATCCTCCCTAAGACGAATAGTCTCAGGGTCCTCAGCTGAATCTCGTCTGCGTTTGGCACCGCGGACCCGCTCATCTTCAACGGCCCGTACTGTCTTTAGATTCTTCCCGGGGTGTGGCGCCCGTGAACCAGGAGGATACGCCCAAGAGCGAGGAAGAGGTCGTTCCTCAACGGCGTCTGACCTACAATAATACAAAAACAATTACGAAATTAATAACAATAACATATGATATAACCCGCAAAATTAAAAAAAGAACACTACAATTCGCAATCAAACTTCCTATTGAAAGTAATTTCTAAAAATTTCAATTTTTTTAAAAGATGCAAAAGTAAAACTTTTAAAAGTATTTGCAATTTTTTTTTAAAAAGATTGTACCGAGCAGCATAGGCACCTGTGCCACTCGGTACATAGCAGTTGTGCCGCTCGACACACCGGGCTCGAAAATGGGCACTAAAACCTAATTTTAGGCTAATCTCTACCCTAGATCTATACTTAAACCCTAAATTCTACCGTAAATCTAACCTAAATCCTAAATTCATACCTAAAACTAACTAAATTAATTTGCAAAATTAGATTAGGGAACTTACGTAGGTGGTGTGATGGGTTTTTGTTCTTCACCGTGATGGAGGAGGAGGAGGAGGAGTGGTGGTGGCTCGCCGGAAAATTTGAGAGAAGAGAGTTTGAGAGCTAGAGAGAAGTGAGAGAAGTGAGAGAAGTGAGGGAAGTGAGAGAAAGTGTAGGGGAAAATGTTGTGGATGGAAGTGAGAGAAGGGTATTTTTGGAAAAAAAATGGGTATACTTAGATCAACTTTGGGTATACTCAATATTTGGTTATACTTAAACCGGAATCGGGTATATATAGCTTGTCCCTTTACAATTTAGCTTTCTTTTTGTCTTTTAATTTTCTTATAAACACAAAACTAAACAAAGTAAAAGCATTATATTTATTATTAAATTAAACTAATAAATAAATTATTTCTTCTTTAGTTAGAGAAGCTTGCTTCAGTATAGGGTTGTAGTTTGAAGCAATTGCAGCAATGGTGCACTCGCAAAAAAAGGTTAGAGGTATTTTTTTAAAACAATTGAGGCAGTGGTTCACTTGCATATCATCGGTTCCATGTGCTAGAACCAGTGGTGCGTAGGAGCACCACTTACAGTTCTAGCACCCTGCACTACCAATGTAGGGTCCCTAAACAGGTGGTGTAGGGCCTCATGACCATAAAACAATCGGTCTTTATATGTGAACCATTGGTTTGAGCCCATATTTCCACCAAGTTTAGTGATTTTTGTTTATTTACTTACTTCAATTTATGTTTGGATTTTAATATTGCAGGGTACGGATGTTATGGATGGACCCGTTGAAGATTTCATAGTGACTACACTCATGTTTTTTCACAATCGAGTATTATACAAAAGATATACTGGTTGAGTGGGCTAAGAAGACCGGTACACAAAGCAGTTTTGTTATGAACATAAATGTCACAATAAGATAAATGGTAGAAAGAGTCCTCGAATATTCTTTGAGTGTGAGAGACCAATAAGTTATTCTCGAGTGGTACCCGAAAAAGTTCTAAATAGAAAATTGATTGGAACAATAGAATGTGGTTGTCGCTTTGAGCTTAAAGGCACCATGGTAACTCTGGATCAATGGTGGTTAGAAATTATAGTCTGTATTCACAACTATCCCAATTCTAAATACTTAGAGAATCATTCATACACAAGCTGTTTGAATAAAGAAATGTTCAACCTTCATGGAGACTTGTCATAGAGAAATTTTGAACGAAGTTAAAAAATTGAATTACGAAAACATTTCTTCCATGCGCACGATTCACAACCCTGGGCAGAAAGACCCGATGTTGGAGAAATTCGGTAGGTCAATTGAGATACTTGTTAGGATAACTGAAAAAATAATAATTTTGAGGCATAAATTTAGCGAAGATGAAGGTTGTATCATTACTGATATCATTTTTGCGCATCCAGTTAGTGTGGATTTATTACGAGCATTTTTAATAGTGTTGATAATGGATAACAATTACAAGACAATATGATATGAGATATTGTTGTTTGAGATCGTTGGTGTGACATCTACTGTTTGACTTATGGTGTTGCTTTTGCATATCCAGGGACAAATTAAAAAATTACCAAGGGGTATTAGATTCTTTGGAATCGTTGATTGTATCTCGCAGCATTGAAGAACCGTTCGTGATTTTGATAGATGAAGACTTGACGTTTATCAATGCTTTAGAACTTGTGTTCCCGGAAACAACGCACATGTTATATCGACAGTAAATAAACTAAAACCTTCAAGGGAATACAAAAAAGTACTTTAATGAGAAAATTGATCCTGCTTTGTTTGTGTCTACATAGAAAAATATAGTGTACACGACATTAGAAGTTGAATTTGGATCACGTTAGGATTGGGATACAACGTGACTACAAAAACTATTCTCTTGTAATCAAATACACCGAAAAGTCTTAGCTTGACCAATACATTGATAAATTTATAGTTTGGGAAACAAACAAGTTCATACATTTGGGACATGCCACAACTAACCGGTTGGAAATCGGTTATTATAATCTAAAGCGTTATATACATACGAGCAAGATTAAATCTAAGTTATTTTGAGACATGGTGAATTGACTTGTTGAATTCCGATGTGGAATTAGATCCTCATTTGAAAAGAGTTGTTATGTATTACAACATAAATTTGTAGACAAAGTGTTCAACTAAATTAAAAGTAAGGTTTCTAATACTGTTTTAGAATTCTTTCTTATTGAATTATAAAGTGCTAAAGATCATGAGAAATCTGATGATATTGGGATGAAAGTTAAACATGATATAACTGATGAGTCCGAATCCAGGACATCTCCCCGGAAGGGCAGGTCAGTGTAAATTCTCTCTGAATACCGGACAGATCATTTGGACCGGATAGATCACTTCGAAACAATGTGAGCCTGAGGCTGTTCGAACTATGACAAAAGTACAAAAAAACCTAAACACTTCCTGACTAAGCTACCTGTCCTCCTGCTTAGAACTCATGGGTCTTTAAACATGACCCGGGTCCATTAAACTTGACCCGAAAGCCCATAAGGGCCCAAACATCACAACTATAAATACTCAACCACCAGCATTAACTTCTAATAATGAAAATTAACTGCTACCAAGCTGCTTAATTATCTCTCCACCTTGAAACACCCTTACACCACCTTGAAACACCCTTACACCACCGTTAAACACCCCTGTACCACCTTGATACTCCACTTAAAATTACTAGCCTACCCTCGGGCTATTTTTATCCACAACAATAACAAATGAAATTTGCACTTTTTTCAAAACACACGGTATACTGTGTTGGCACCAAATTCGTGAGTTGCTATGTAATGGTACAATTGCACCTTTAGAATATTTTCACAATCATTGGAATACGTTATAAATATTGATACGTACAAACCTAACCACGATGGAGCTTATGAAATAAAAAATAGATAAACTTGTAACTAATTTTATGCTAACCAATGGCGAAATATGCATAGAGCACATTTACCATAAATGGTCTGAAGTTGTTTATCCAGAGACAACCGTGCTTTTAGAACTATGAGAGAAATAGAAGCATTGCGGTCGTCCACATTCTAAACAAAAATTAGTTATTGACGCATCATCCACTAAACGAGATAAATCGCATCGAGAAGTAAAGAAAAATGTCAGCCGCATGATAAGATAATAAATCAATGGTCAAAGCTAAAGTTTTGAAAGTAGATATATAATTAATAATAATAATAATAATAATAATAGTAAATGATTGTATTATAGATTATAAACAATTTTAGAAAACGTATCAAAAGTCAGAGGTTTTATGATTAAAATGGGTCTACATGGGAAAATAAGTCTGAAAAATTAAAGAATCACCAAACATAGCAAAATATTTTTGTTTAAAAAGAATTATAAAATAAAGTGAAAGAGCGAGAAGTGTTGTTCAAAGATAGGCAAAGTACATCCAAAGACATGATCATTGACTGCAGGTAGACAAGAGAAGTCTAAAAATACTTTATTCGAAGACAATCTGGAAGATATAAAGCAAAGTGAAAGAGCGAGAAAAGTTGTTCAAGCAATTACAACTAAAAGACACGTATCGTTATTTAATATGTTATCAAGATAGGTTGGTAATCTGTTATAATACATGTAATATGATGACTTGAGGAGAGTAAACTGTAAATTTTATAAATAAAAGACTTGAATCTCCACTTGGGGATTACACACTAAATACAGAGAAAAATAAATTACCTTTGAGTTACTATTCTAATCTAATTATAGTTCATTACATTGGCTTAACATTTGATAAATAATTTTCCTTATCAAAAATGGTTTGCACATATAAGCATGATATATGAAAGTATTTTTTGTGCACAATATGGTCATGTATTGTGATGTTTGTATAAGATACGACACATGAACATATTGAATAGGTTTTGCTGTATATATAGGAGCTCATATGCATCACGTATATGTTTGAATTCTACTTCTTTGTAGGAATACACAAAATAATATAAGATTTTTCATGTGATATATAATTATGATATATTTTTCCAAACATGTCAAAAAATATTCGGACTTCTCTATTTGAACTCAAAACTGCTAGTTTTTGTTGTTTTCGGCAAAACCCTAAATACCATTATCGTGTATGTTTCTGATGTATGTTTATATCTTCACATTCACATTCACTTAATCATTACTAGGCAATATATTTTTCTAACAAAAAAAAAATTGATAGAGTATTCTTCATGCTCAATGCATACTTCAGTATCATTAGTTGTAGTTAAATTATAGACAATACATCTTATTTTATGCACGTTTAACACATAGTATTTAGGGTTTATAAAACTTTAGTAATTTTGTGACTTTCTTAGAATAACTAAAATCTTTATTTTTCGGTTACAACAGAGTGTGAGCATCAATATTAATAACGCGTTAGATATTTTTTAGTTTAATTATAAACCAGTTACAACTTATATTTTGTGGTTGTTCCAGTATGTAGTGGTCAGGATTTGTTTCTGTCATTGGTGGCACATAAGTGGCGAATAAAGATAATCTATAGCTATGTCAAGTAAAAATTCAACTCATTTATTTTTGAAAGTTGACCCACATAACACATGAAAAAAGTTGCTGAAATTATTCTTATTCTAATTAACATATTCATAATTGCTTTGTATGGCTCAACTCCTTCCAAATATTTTCAATAGCTTATCGGTCAAAGCATAATATTGTTTCAATCATTAGTAAAATAGTACACATTTGTAAGTTTTTAGAGATTGTATGGAATTCCCGAATTTCCATTCCATCTTGATTTATGGTATACAGTAGCATGATTACTTTACAAGTATTCTACAGTATATTTAGTACTATATTAAAAATTTGTTTGACGTACTAGTATACTGTATCGGTAAGTTGGAGTAATATAATAAATAAATTATATATTATATGCAGCTATATATATATATACAACATATATAAAGTTTGAAAATTTAGTGCACATGAGACAAGGCTCATTTTTCTTGAATTTGTTCTTGAAATTTGTTGAATTTGTTCTTGAAATTCCCTACGTTCTAATTGAATTTGTTTCATTTTTTTCAACTGTTGATAAGTCAAAGCTTTGGCTGGAGACAGGGTCTGCTTGTTCTTTTGATGATGTTGGAGCTAAAGCTGTGGCTGGTTGTATGGCTGGGGTGAGGTCTGAGGCTGTGTCTGGTGGTATGTCTGTGGTTAGGGCTGACGAGTTTCTGTTAATTCTCTGAAAAATATTAATTTAAATGAAATATGCAAACCTTTTATATAAAATGATAGATGCGTAACCTTAACAAATTTGATAGATATAACACATAAATATACGTGATAGATGCGAAACCTTTTCATAATATTATTCACAATAGATGTAAAACCTTATCATGTTAATTAAAAGAATAGAAGAGAAACCTAATAGAAATTCTAGATGCGAAACATTAATTAAATGATAGATGCGGAACCTTAAAAAATATGCTAGATGTGAAACATGACTTAAATGATAGATGCAGAACCTTTAATAATGATAATAGATGTGAAACCCACATTTAATACGATAGATGCAAAACCTACATTTAATATGATATATGTGAAACACATTATGACATTATGGATGCTAGATGCGGAACTTAAAGTAAATATGATAAAAACGATATTGTTACATTCTCTTTTGCCAGTAATTTTTTCAACATTCTGTTTTGTGTTTTGAGAAAGTACAATTTGTCAGCAATGCTAATGTTGATTGGAGAATTTTTATTTATTTTCTTTTCAGCTCTTTTTAGATTCCTAACAATTTGCGATGATAAATTATGCTTTCTTGCAATAGGCACACGTCTCATTTGTACGGATGAGTTATAAGTTTAACAATATCCGTAAACATCCCCACCTATTCTCATCCCTAAGAAAAAATATGTCATCGACCATCCTAAATTATTAAAATCGAATTAGTATATTTTGATTATTTGTTTTTTATAAATATATTTAGATATCAATTAAATAAGAGGAATTGCTAAAAAAAGAAGTCGCATGTGTTGATTTTTCAACATTTACAAAATTACCACTCATCAAAACCCTCCAAAAATTCTTACAAATTTATTGTCGATCCTTAAATCCGTTTTTACAAGCATCCAAACAAACGTAGACCCGTTCAAAAATAGACTGTTGACATTTGATCACTATTGTCGACCCTGAATTACTCCTTAGTATCTCATGGTCGTATTGACGTAGATTTCGGTACTAGATCAAGTCATCTCCCATAGTTAGATTAAGAGCCCTAGATCTTGCCCTATAAGCCTTGCGTTCGCCAATCTTCACCAAGTATTCTTTGTTTACATCCGCGATTAAACTCTTAATCGACCAATCTGGGTTTTCCTGCCACCTATTCATATAGTTTTTTGTTAGGCAGTGACTTGTTAATTCTTATTCCTATTAATTGGACCGCTTTTGTGTTCATCCAAAAACATTTTTATCCTCCACACAGGTTTACAATCTTTGTTACTTGCGTAAATTTACCATTTATAGTTTGTCTAAGCGCATTTGAATAAGCAACGTTGTTTGTCATTCTTGTAGATCTTGATGTTTCGTCTCTATTTTATTCCGTACTGTCGAACACTCTCTTTAAACTATCGCGATGAACTAAACTCAACTCTCACCTCCAACTCAAGGAACCCAATTTATGTCGGAGCCTTGAAACTTCTGAGCCTATGTTTTATTTTCCTCGATCTCCTAGATTCGTTTACAAAGTCTTGAGGTCCTGTCAAATTATTGTTGCTGACATACTCTTTTTCTGAGCTGATAAGGAAGTAATTCGTTGGGCCTGATAGGAAAGGAGTTAAAAGGAGAAGTAAAATATACCCTTTAGTGTATTTATTATTTATTGGGAAACAATATGTAAAAAAAATAGAATGTAAAGGACTAACTATTAAATAATCAATGACTACCTAGGACATGAATGGGCCCCACTTTTCCCACTATATAAGAGAGCCCATTTATTCTTGGATAGGTGGACATTCTTTAATACTTTCTCTTTCTACTTTCTCTCTCTATATTTTTTGCACTAGTCACATCAAGCACTAGATCCAAGATTTCCCCATTATTCTCATCATTTTACTCATCATTGGCGGCGTGTGTGGGAAGCGGTGATTCTCGAAAGTGAACTTCTTCAAAATCACAACTTAATCACAACAATGAATGACGAGGATACTGAGGAAGGGGTCGGGAGATTGATGGCCCGAGCATTTTTGTTGTCCGGAGGCGAAGAGGCTTCGAACCATGCTCATTATGCACATGGTCGGGACAAGCGATCAACTCTTATCATGACAAGGCGACAGTTGATGAAGGACATCGCGAATTTGAACGCTGAGAAGGAGCGAGATTTAGATGAGAAAAGAGCTCGTGAATGGAAAGGAAAATAACCAATGATTGACAACCGCAGAAAATGATCCTCGGGAGAAGACCACCATATCGACGCCCGACCTATTCAAGGTTATCAAGAATCCCGGAGAGACAGGGAACGGGAAGGAAAAACCAGGCGGTACTCAAAAGATGACTGAGGTGTTTCCACCGACTTCGTTTTGGATGATTCGTCGGTAAGAGAGTATCATCGCAGGGAAAGACGAAACAAACTCGTGCAAAGAAATAAATCCCGACCCGGTAAGGCACCCCGTTGACGCACCCAAGTTCAAGAAAGATAGCACCAAAAAAAGAACACCATTCTCTCATGAAAAAGAGGAAATGTTGAAAGCCAGTATAGAGGAGCGGGTAGTTCTACCCCGGGTTCAGTGGCAACCGTCAAATAGCTAGACGCAGGGGTACATAGTCAGTAGTCAGTTCATTAATCAGGGAAATGAAGGATTATATGGAATTCCTACTGAGGGGCTCGGCGACGGCTCTTTTGGTTTTGGTTTAAATTGGAGAGCATCACCGCTATCAGATGAGATACTGTCAGGACATCTCCCGAAGAGATTCAACATATCTAAATTAGAGAAGTATGATGGCAAAAAAGACCCGGACAACCATTTGGAAGCTTTTAAGAGTTTCATGTTGAGTTTCGATAATGACGACAAGTTGTTATGCCGAACTTTCTCAATGACCTTCAAGGATAGGGTATCTAAGTGGTATAATCGGTTACCATAGGCTTGTATAAAGAATTTTGGGATGTTCTGGATGATGTTCCCCCAACAATTCGTGGGAAGCAAGAGTTTCCGAGCTAATGGAGACACAATCGTCAACTGTAAACAAAGGCTGGGAGAGAGCCTCAGAGATTATACCAAGCGCTTTATTGATGCGAAGACCGACCTTGACCACCTCAAAGAGAACGTGGCGCTGACGGCGTATCAATTAGGGATTCTCTTAGGACCAATGAAACAAGTAGTCACAAAGAAACAAGCTTTTACTTTTTTCGCCATTTTACCTCAGGTGTAAAAGCAGATATTAATAGAGGAAACCGAGGTTTCCGAGTTGGTAGCGCAGATCCAGCAGAGCGCACAAACGTCGGTAGTTATCAGGCAGGGCACCCAACCCTGCTACGTACCGTAGGTTCAGACGATCAACACGATACTACTGGTCCAGCCCGTACTGAGCAAGCCTCCAACATCTAAGGGTCAAAGGACAAAGCAGACAAATCAGGTGGTCACGCGACCTATTTCCAAAAAATGGATCTGACCAACCTACCTTGCTGACTTGATGGAGTGCATATCCACAATCTACGAAAATACTAAAAAGAGTGGGATTTATCGGAGGCATTTTCCCATCCTAACGGCTCGGCCGCGGGCCGTCAAGAAATAGGTCACTGTTCTATTTGTCGTGGTAGATGCACCGGTTTTCTATAATACGATTTTTGGTCGGTCATGGCTGTCGCGGATGCATGTAGTAATGTTTACAATTCATCAGTGCTTGAAATACGTAGTCGGTAACAATGTAGGGGTAGTGAGAAGCAGCCAGAAAGCGGCAAGAGAATGCTACCGGGCGGCTTTAGCACCAAAAGACGATCAAGAAATGGAGCAAATTCGGGACTAGCAATTAAGAGGACTTCCTTTGGGGTCGTTACCAGTGGACGATCCCAGGGAAGCTCCCAGTTTTTTTACTACCGATGAGGATTGCGAAAAATATCGGTTTACCGAAGGTAAAACCTTGTAGATCAGAACTAATTTATCGTCGATTTTTAAAATAAAGTTGGTCTTATTACTACAAGAGAATTTTCATTTGTTTGCTTGGTGTTTGGGGGACATAACCGGAGTTCTAGAAGACCTGATAATTCACAAGTTGACTGTTAACAAAAATGTCCGACCCATAGCACAAAAACGTCGGGCCTTTTCACCAGAGAAAGCGAAAATTATTCTAGGAGAGGTCAAAAGAATTCTCAACGTCGGTCATATCAAGGAGTCGAGTTACCCGCAGTAGACATCCAATCCCGTTTTGGTCAAAAAGAAAAATGGCAAGTTGAGGATGTGCGTAGATTTTACCGACCTCAATCGAGCCTGCCCCAAAGATCCTTTCCCGATGCCAAGGATCGACCAATTGGTTGACTCTACGTCGGGCAACAAACTACTTTCTTTTATGGACGCATATGCGGGCTATAACCAAATCAAGTTGAACCCGACAGACCAAGAAAGCACGACGTTCATCACCGGGCGGGGGTTGAATTGTTATAAAGTTATGCCCTTCGGGTTAAAAAACGCAGGAGCGGCTTATCAGAGGCTGGTAAACAAGACGTTTGAGAGCCAGATAGGGAGGAACATGGAAGTCTACATAGACGACATGCTCGTGAAAAGCGAGACCGACGATGACCATCTTGCTGATTTGAGAGAGACATTTGGCAATCTAAGGAATATAAACCTTAAATTAAACCCAGAGAAATGTTCCTTTGGAGTAAGGTCATGAAAGTTCCTAGGATTCCTCGTCAGCGAAAGAGGAGTCGAAGCGGACCTGATCCAGCTGCAAGCTCTAGCAAGCATGGCCCTGCCAAGGAACATCAAAGAAGTCCAGATATTGACCAGGCACCTAGCAGCTCTGAATCGGTTTATGTCTCGCTTATCTGACAAGTGTGCTCCCTCTTTTCAGGTTTTGAGAAATGCAAAGTATTTTCAATGGACACTAGCTTTTGATGAGGCCTTTTTGGGAATCAAAATTTATTTATCATCCCCAAACCTCCTGATAAAGCCTCTGAAAGGGGAGGTACTTTTTCTTTATGTGGCGGTTTCCGATTTTGCAGTAAGTGCGGCTTTGATCAGCGAGTCGGGAAGAGTTCCTAAGGTGGTATATTTCGTAAGCAAAAGCTTGTTAGATGCGGAGATTAGGTATTTGAAACTGGAAAATATTGCATTGGCTTTGGTGACCGCGGCGCGAAAAATGCGGCCATACTTCCAGGCCCATGCAATTATCATTCGAAAATCGTTTCTGCTCAAGTATGTACTTCAACATCCAGACATGTCAGGACGAACGTCCAAATGGTCGGTCGAGCTAGGCGATTTTGATATCAATTTTGAGCCAAGAACGGCCATTAAGGGCCAGGCTTTGGCTGATTTTTTAGTCGAATTTCATTCTAACCAACCAGACTAAGTAGAGTCGCCCGAGGAAGATAAACGAGTTGAATGGATTATCAGAACCGTTGGAGGATCGAACATCAGTGGGTGCGGCGCGGGCTTACAGATAGTCACTCCTACAGGTATAAGTATGCATCAAGCGATTCGATTTGGTTTTACCACGTCTAACAACGAAGTTGAGTACGAGGCTGCCCTAGCTAGTTTGAGGTTAACGTAGGTGTGTGGGGCCATGCATATACGTCTCATCAGTGACTCTCATTTCCTGATAAATCAAGCCTCGGGGGCATCAGAAGCAAGGAAAGAACACTTGGTTCAGTACCTAGCAGCGTTGCGCATGTTAGCCGCGTCGTTTGCTAAAGTAACATATGAGCATGTCTCTAAGGCTGAAAACATAATTCAGACTCCCTGGCGTCGGCATCCTGCTCAAGCAGCTACCCTTAGGTGACAGTACAAGAAAGCCCTTCAATTATCAAAAGGACAGACTGGACAATCGACCAGAGATCGCATGTCAGATATCCTCAGTAACTTTGTCGGACTGGAGAAGTGACATCATAGGTTTCCTGGCGGAGGGGTTGTTACCGGATTATAGCACCGCAGCCCGGAAAGTACGAAATAAGGCCCGGGGGTACATCATGCTGGGAGAAATACTGTACAAGAAGTCTTTTAGCAGGCCTTTGCTGAGATGTTTGGGAACAAATAAATCACAGATAATCGTGTCCGAGTTGCATGATAGAGAAGGCGCCGCTCACTGCAGTTACAAAGCACTAATAAGGAGAATTTTTCTTGCCGGTTTTTACTGGCGAACGATAACTGGCGATGCTCAGAAGATAGTACGAACGTGCGATACCTGTCAAAGATTCACGAATGCAATCCACATGCCCGCAACTTCCTTGGAATCAATATCGGAAGGCCTCCCTTTTGACCGGTGGGGGATCGACCTAGTAAGACTATTGCCATTGGCATCCGGCGCGAGACAAATGATCGTGGTGGCGGTAGATTATTTTTTGAAATGGGTCGAAGCTAAGTCGCTGTCGGGAACAAAAACTAAAGATATCATCAAATTCATTTGGTCTAATATATGTTGTAGGTTCGGGATCCCTCAGAGGCTCACGATGGACAGCGGACCTTAGTTTGACAGTAGCAAGATGAATTCCTTTTGTTCGACCCACATGATTAGGTAATGTTTTTTGGCTCATTTCCACCCTCAGAGGAACGGGCAAGTTGAGGTTACAAACCGGACTATCGTAGACAGATTCAAAAAGAACTTAGAAGGAAAGGTCGGCAAATGGCCAGATTATTTGCAGGAAGTATTATGGGCCTACCATACTACTCCCCGAACGGCGACTCAAGAATCGCCCTACGCTTTAGTCTATAGGATGGATGCTGTCACTCCTGCGGAATCAATTTTCCCATCATTTTGGATCGGAAACTATGATGAAAATAGAAATGGGGATGAGAGACGACTAGCTCTTGATTTAGTAGAAGAAAAAAGAGGTCGGGCTCAGCTGAATTCTCTACATTATCAGACCCTAATGAGGAGCCGATACGTGTCGAAAGTACGTCGGCGGGAGTTCAAAGTCGGGGATAGAGTTTTGAGAACAGTTTTTCTTCACACCAAAGACAAAAGCCTCGTGAAAGAATATTGAGGTGGTAGAAAGAATCAAGAGCGGGACGTACAGATTACAAGACAAGCACAGACGCTTATTGAGGCTCCCCTGGAATATTGAGCATCAGAAGATATACTTGGATTAATCTTTCGAAATTTCTTTGTAATTATTCTAGTTTATGTAAGAATTATTGGTCGGGGATGCACTCTTTCCCACCTCGGTGGCGCGAGAAGGTTTTAACGAGGCATCTATGGCAACCGATCTTTTTAATCTACTCTTTTTGCCTATAAAAATTTGTGTCAAAGAGGAGTTTATCGGCTGATGAGTTAATGAACGACTTCTGACTCTTACAGTATCTTAATAGGTTTTTCAGTTTTTAACTGATCCACATTTATTCCTAACCATATGGGAAAATTTTCAATTAGATATTGATCAACAGAACCCTAATAGAGTTTTTCAGTTTGTAGCTGATCCACATTTATTTCCGACCCTATGGGAAAATTTTCAATTAGATATTGATCAACAGGACTCTAATAGGGTTTTACAGTTTGTAGCTGATCCATATTTGTTCTCGACCCTATGGGAAAATTTTCAATTAGTTATTGATCAACAGAACCTTAATAGGTTTTTCAGTTTTTGACGGACCTACATCAGTGCCCGATCCCAAAAGAAGGTTCTAAGTTAAATTATAGGTCTGCAGAAGCATAAAGGTAAATAACTTCGAAGACAGTGGAAAAGGTTTAAAATTTAAGACTCAACGGATACACAACATAGTCGAAAGGGTTCATTTACCCCACTAGTTACAAAACTTTAATACTCGGGAAAATAAAAAAAATTAAGCATCTTTGTTCTCAGGATCGGTGTTTGTGGCATCTGATTTTTCATCCTCGCAGACTACTCCGGATGGGCGATCTGCCTCGGGGACATCCAACCACATGGACCTAATAGCAAAGTCGGGGAAACGGTTGTGAAAGCTCAAGACATAAGCAGATTTAGCCTCGGTGGCCTCTTTCTCCATCACTTTTGACATCAGCATCCACATTATTCTAAAATTTGTTTCTTTCTAATTTTCTTTTTTTCTTATTTCATTTTGCACTGAATAAAACAATTATGGAAAAGTATGTTTCCTTTTTTAAAATTTTCGATGTCTATAAAACCAAAACCATATTTTTTTTTATATTTGTTTATATTGAAAATGACACCTAAAACAAATCTAGAGAAGGAGAAACTTTTATTGGAATTCTAAGTCTAGTCGTATAATAAGGATAAAAAGGTAATATATACGGATCATACTATAATTATAGAAATCATGAAATCATGTAGATTGTTTAGAAATTTGTTGATACTAACTTATAGATACTAACTTAGAATAAGTATATCATCATTCAATATTAGGTTGTACATAATTTTTTTTTAATTTGATTTTTCTTTTGAGTTCTATCGACATTCATATTTAGAATAAAAAAACTAATTTGGGCTTTAAATTATACTTTAATTCTTGTTTGAAAAATAAATAATTTTTGTATCTAAGAGAGCAAGTATCAACATGACCTACATTATCAATTGGTTCTCCAAGTAGATTGAAAATCCTTCCTCTACCAATTCAAGTATTTTGAAAATCCTTCCTCTACCCATTCAAGATTTTGAAATAACTTTACATTATCAATTGGTTCTCCAAATAGGTTGAAAATCCTTCCTCTACCAATTTAAGTATTTTGAAATTCAAGTATTTTGAAATAATTTTTTGTTTTTTTTTCACTTAGTTTTGGTATCGTAATAATAATATTATTTATTTTTTATCAATTTTTTTAAACAAATATTTATTATTACTATTATTATTTAGTATCAACAAATTTCTAAACCATCTATATAATTTATATAACTATAGTAAATATTACCTTTCTGTCCTTGTTTTACGACTGAGCTTAGAATTCCAGTATGTTTTCGCGAGCTGATAAAAGTTTTTCTCTTTCCCTTTTCCAGTAGATCTGTTTTTAAGCGCCATTCTCAATATAAACAAATATAAATCCATAAAAAAGATGGTTTTGGTTTTATAGACATTAGAAATTTTAAATTTTTTTAATATATGTAGAATATAATATTATATGGATACGGTCACATCACATTAATTATAGTGTTTTTTTATTCGAACAAATATAGAACCTGAATGGATAATGGATGGTTTTACGTCTCTTACCGGTTCTTCCTCCCGAATTGAGACCGATCATCCAGATGCGTTAATATTTTAATTATATTGATAATTTTTATTAAAAAAATTTATAATGTAAATATGAAACTTATCTTGTTTTATGTCTCTTATCGGTTCTTCCTCCCGAATTGAGACCGATCATTCAGATAGATGGGTTAATATTTTAATTATATTGATAATTTTTATTAAAAACTTTATAATGTAAATATGAAACTTATCTTGTTTTTACCTTCGCATGAAGTTAACACAAATATACTATTTATTAAAATAAATAATTTGAAAATAAAATTACATATATTTTTACACCAAAAAATTACATATATTTATATAAATAAATCAACTATTTTGATTAAATAAATGAATTGATTTATTTATTCTTTTTCAAAAATATTATTCTATGAATTGGAAACGATATTTGAAATAAATGATATTTATAGAAATATAAAGTACGATTTCAAAAAGTTTAAATTTTATGAATAAAAATTAAAGGAGACTATCTAAAAAGATTTAAAAACTTTATACATAAAATACATTTCTATATAATTTTGTGCATCAAATAATATTTAAATTATATAAATAAATTCATATTCAATAAATCCGCGCAAAAAAAAGTATATAAAAAAATTATTATATCAATTTGGGCCAAATGACGCATCCAACCTGCCCAATTTGCGTGCTGTCCGATTTGCGTGCCACCTGTCTGATTTGCGTGAATTGTAATTTCAAGTGTTTGCAATTCACGCGTGTTCTTGCATGGTTTTGTACGTCCCAAAATAAGTGCGAATTAAAATTTGTAAGGTGAAAAAAATTACAAATTGGTTGTAGATGGCTTAAATCCATCTCTTGGAGGAGATTAATGATTTTTTAGGTTGATTTGAGAGTATTTGAAAGGTGCAGTGGATAATAGTTGAGGTAAAAAATGAGTACTATAAATGAAATTAGTATTTTTATACGCGGATCATTTTGGTATTTTCAATTTTCTGAATTGAATTTAGGGTTTATTAAAAAAGTCTTCTTTTAGTCTAACTTTTATAATAAATCATATATTATTATTTTTTTCGGAGGGAACCCGCAGCCGCTACTCAGAGTGCAATGAGTGTGCACAGGGTAAACTCTCAGTTTGAGGCGATAGTCTAGCTCAGACGAGAAAGCGTAGATAGATGGACTCGAACTTATGACCTTTGGTCGCAAGCATGTCATACTCAACCAACTCGACTACCCCCTTCGGAGCAAAAGATGTATCTTTGGTGGTAACTAGTAAGATTTGAACTCATAACCTCTAGTATTTTAGAAGAGAACTTTACCACTATACTAAATTTATTTCATTAACCTTTATAATAAATCATAGCAGTATTCGGCCCGTTCCACAATCAATTGTCATTAAACATATTTTAACCAATCAATTGTTTTTTACTTCGTATAAGATAAAAAAAAACATTAATTATTATTTGACCAATAGTTTATTGTTTAAAATAATAATAATTAGCACTCTTAATAACGGTGGAATTTTGTAGAACGACCGAAGAAAATATTATCAAACTAAATATTGAACTTTTAATTCCATGTTGAATTTATTATTTAAGTTTTTATTGATTTACCAGAAATTAGTGGCCTCTTAAAATCTCTATTTTTACGATGTATGATAAAAAAGTTTTTACGTAGTTTAGTTTTATTTAAAAAAAAATTAAAACTAAATTTATGTTCATAAACTACATATGGGATAGATGAAGTCATTCAAATCAATGTACAAGATCCGTCAGTTGCTTCATATTATCAGCAAGCAAGATAAGTACAAGACCGAGCTCCAAATTTGTTTAGAATTCATGTTCTAAAACATTATAGGCAAATGTTTTGGTATAAAAATAGGAAAAATTATGATACAAAATTAACTACTATGTTTTTTCACGACCATATATCAAAAGAGAAGAGAGAGCCTGCAAAATTACGATCAACTGTTATTTTAAGAGGTGAATTATTTGGATCAAAATAATAAAAATATTATGATGTTTAGGTCCAATATATTTGTCATATGATATTCAACCTATACTAGATCTAATTAACTTCACATTCTAATTCGTGAGGGATCTTTTGTGTTGAGTAGATACTTTCATTGAGTTTTTAAACAAAAAATAACCCTTATAAAGTTGGATGAAAAATAAGTTGAAGCTTAAAATATAAACATGAATTCCGATTAAAAAAAACAGAATTAGCAGAGCTTCTGTTTATAAAAATCGAGTCTCGTACTTTAACAATGATATAAGGTACACTTAATTGACATAAATATACAGTGATTTACGATGAAACGATAATGATGGTGAATTTTAGTACACTATATGAAATTATACCGTGCTTACAATAATTGACGACGATTACGGTTCTCAAGATTAATCTTAGTCACAAAATAATAATCAAAATTTGATCGATAGTAAAACATTTGTAGGTTGAAAGATAAACTAACATTTATTTGTTTTTTTGGTTTGAAAAAAGCGTTAAATTAAATAAAAATTTGTTCATACAAAACCTAGGGCATATCCCAAGGTGATACAACCGACATAATTAGTCCGAATATGCTACTAGAAGTAAAGAGACATGGTGGAATGAAGTCCAAGATGAAACAGACATACTAAATCAACATCATGAAGGTCAAGGCAAGACATCAGGCCCAACGAAGAAGAACACGATCCAAACCATCATGGATGAAACTTGCACAAGAAAGATAAATATAGTGAGAAAGTAGTAGAAACATAACCACGACTATCAAAACTTGGAACCATGAAACCTAAACCAAAGATCTGATATAATTCGGGGAGAGATTAAGAATGCGCTTGAAGGATCCGAGCCAAATATTCTTGAGATTATTTCCTTCCAAACACGATAAATAACCGTGCCAAAGCAAGTGCGCCAAATATGATGATCTCGAGCGTGAGACCAATTTGACGCCTCTCCTACCCAAGATTGTCAGCAAGAGGCGGTTAAGGGTAATCCGAATTTAACTAGTATTGGTCCAAATACTTTGAGTGAAACTACAGTCAAAGAGGAGATGAGAAATAGATTCAAAGTTAGAGTTGCATAATGGGCAGTCAGGTGGGGATTTGAGGCCCCACTGAGGATCTTGTCCATAGTAACAAGCTTACCCAAAATAACGAGCCATAAAATAAAGGAGTGTCGAGGAATATTGAATTTATTCCATACTAACTCGACCCACCCCTTGAAAGGGTTAGGCATACGTATTGCGTTATACGTGTCCTTGATTATGAGGAAGCTACTTCCGGCCTTAACAATCTAGAAAGGGACATCGTCAGATAGGATGTTGGGAGGTGGTAGGGTGAAGATAAGGTTGTGGATCTCTAAAATATTTTCTCAGCTTCTAGCTCTCGCCGATCTGAGGTTCGTAGGCTAGTTCCAAGCACCGTTGAGAATGATATCCGAGACATTGAGGTTTTTTCCAAGCCGGGAATCATTAATTGTGTTAGAGTCGTAGTGAGATTCAAGAGTAGTGGGGATGAGCCATGGGTCGTACCAGGAGGAAGTATTCAATCCATTTCCAATAGCCACCCTGTACAAGTTACTAGCCAAATGCCGTAGACGAATAATTTTCCTCCAAATCGAAGAGGGGGAGGATCCCAAAGAGATGTTCCAGAAATTATTTTTTTAATTTTTTTTAGAATTAATCCAATCACACCAGATGGAGTCATTGTTATTATTGATAATGGACCATAGATGCTTAATGACAACCACCGTATTCCAGATTTTTAAATCTAGAATCCCAAGGCCGCCCTCTTTGGTGGGAGATGTAACAGAAGATCAAACAACTTTAGCACCATGAATTTTCATTGCAGATCCCGACCAAAGGAAGCGATAGAAGTATTGGGTCAGTTCTTTAATGATCCTTGAGAGGAGGATAAAAATAGAAGACCAATAGACTTTTCTAGAAAATAAGACAGACTTGATAAGCTAGAGCCGACTGGCATATGTCAGATGCTTGGTGGTCCACGAGTCCATTCTGGTGGTGATCTTATGAAAAAGAAGACGACAGTCGGAGTGTGTGAGATGGCTGGTAAGAAGGAAGACTCCCATATACTTGACTGGGAGAGAGCCTTCGGGAAAACCCAAGATGGGGAAAAGCTTCGAGCGAAGAGAGTCATCAATACCCGAAAAACAAATCTATGGCTTTTTGATGGGCTGACCTTGAGCCCCGAGAGCAAGTAGAAATCATCAAGGGCCTCTTTGATAAGAATGAGAGAATTAGTGTTACCATGGAAAAATATCATAAGATCGTCTGCAAAGCAGAGATTAATTATTTCAAGTTTGTGACACTTCCAATGAAATCTGAAGTTACTGTCTTGACTATTTTCCTTAAGGGTGCAAGAAAGAACTTGCATAACAAGGACAAAAAGGAGTGGTGAGAGTGAGTCGCCTTGTCTGAGACCTTTTTCCCTTTCAAGTGACCATAAGAGTCGCCATTAATATTGATGGAGTAAGAGGAGGAGGAATGCAATTGATGATCCAAAAAATCATTTTCTCTAGAAAATGCATTACAACAAGAATGTCAAGGATAAGGTGCCAACGGACATTATTAAAGGCTTTTATGAGATCAATTTTCAGAGCAATCATTTTACCCTTGCAATCCGTATGGTAGCCTCACAAAAGTTCTTGGGATAAAAGGATATTGTCGGAGATATTCCTACCCGCGATAAAAGTCGATTGGGAAGAATCGATAAGGTAAGGAATGTTTTGGTTATCGTTGATTGTTCTTGTTCATCTTGTGATTATGAATATCATGGTTCAAAGTGTTTGGCTTGTAGTGGAATATGTTGGTTTTCATGTTTTAAGCCAAATATTATCTTGACATCATTGGTTGTAAGGCGTAGAAAGTTTTTCCCCAATTTGAAAGCTTCATTTCATCATCATACTTCTTTATTAGGCTTTGAACAGTAGTTCATCCCTGGACTATTGATTTTTATGATAGATAGTCCCTAGACTTTCAAAAGTCCGCTGACAGTCCTTTGACTATCCAGTTTGGATAAAGTTAGTCCACATCATCTGTTGATTAACATAAAACTGCCACATGGCATCATACTTAATAGAAACTTGTATCACCAATGGTCCCTCGTCTTTAGGTCGAACTTCAAATGTAATCAAGCTGAAAGTTGAGGGACCATTAGTGATACAAGTTTATGTTGAGTATGGTGCCACGTGGCAACTTTATATTAATCAACAGATCCAGATGACTAACCTTATCCAAACTCAATAGTCCATGGACTACAAACGAAGTTTTGAAAGCCCATGGACTATCTGTCATTAAAATTTATAGGCCATGGGTGAATTACTGATCAAAGCCTCTTTATTATCTCTTTAATCAATTCCCAATTTTTCTTGTAAAATGTCTTCTTTTTTCTAAGATCATATGTTACCTTCAAGATGGAATAAAATGGTTTATTTTTTGCTTTTTCTATGTATTCTGGTCTTATTTTATCTCTTTCATCTGTTTTACCAATGTAAAGAGGCATAACCTTAAAAAAACAAGTTTTGAGAGCCATTTTGTAAAAGCAATCAAATGAGAGAAACAGGCCATGTAAAATCAGTGGAAGAATGATAAGTGATAGATATGAAACCTATGAAAATGTGAAACCATTACAAAAGTGATAGATACGAGACCTTTGAATATGTTAAACTAGGGGGTAAATTGATTGATGCAAAACCTATAGGTAATGTGTAACTTAGACAAATTGATAGATGTGAAACCTATACAAAAGTGTAATAATGGAAACAATAATAACCGTGAAAACTATGCACGTGTTTTTATTAAGATATTTTAAAATTTATAAAATTTTAATTAAAGTTTAAAATTTATAAAATTGATTATTTGAAAGATGCTATGAACGTGTTTTCATTCGGATTGACGAGATTTGGTTTTATTATTTATGTTTTTTATTACGTATATTGTGGATACCATGAGTATTATATTTTTTTTAATCTTTTATTACGATTTATTATTTATTATTTTTTCATTTTTGCAATTTAGTTCTCAATTATAATGAATCATCATTTCCTTTTATTCGGACGAGACCAAACGAATAAACAAACCATCAAATTGACACCCTATGTAAAAACATAAATTCTTGTAAAGCAAGTTTTTGAAAAAATGCGTAAACTAAAACATGATTTCAAATCCATATACATCTTATCGCTGATAACAACCCAATTTCGATAACTGAAGACCGTATCTTCCCTAGCATCAATGTGCAACAACTAAAATTTGAGACCCAACTTCAGTAACAAAAAACCATATATTCCCTATTATCAATGTGCAACAACTAGACAACTTCAGACGTTCCTATTTAAAAAATCTCATGAAAATCAGAACTATGATGACAACCTTACATCTAAACCAATAGGGAATAGATTATGTCATTTATCATCCTGTCGACTTGGATATCTATAAGGAGGGTGGCGATGCCACCATCTCCATAATTTGGCACCACTATCCGCATTCACCTTCACCATGATCTAACAATATACCATATTATGCTTTTGCCCAAAATTTAAAAGGACAATTTTTTTTGAGTGACCTGACTGTGAATCGATCTACGGGTCTAGGAAATGGATTTAATTAGGGGCTATTAGTGGAGGATATAATGAAAAAGAATTACAAATCTCTGATAATATATTAGCTCATATCGAAGTGTAAATCAAAGTTGGTAAGACAATGTGTATGCGAATTTTGGGGGTTTATAAAATTCTAATAAAAGAAGGTAACCCTAGATTTGGTTTGAGAACATGATAATTTGATTATAGCATCCCATAATCTTTGGAGGTTTCTTCCTCCATGATTTGGGCCATTACTTTCAGGGTCATTGTGCTTTAAAGCCACCATAGAAGTAGATGATCTTTAGCAATCCGTTATCATACTCAATATTTTGCAGTAATGGATCCATCTGGTCCACTAATTAGTTTGGGAGGACATGGTTTTTCACCATTGATGAAACCTCCCAACTTATTCCCTGTAAATATAGTTAAAACCATAATGTTCTAAAATAAAAGTTATTTTGATCTAATCTCAAGCTATTAAATGTATTGGTCTGATTGATTTGTAGATTTTTGTTCGTCATGTGACTGGCAGATGGAGAGTATTCAGGACCTGCAGATTCTGAACTAAACATTGGAGAATCTGCATTTTCCAGTAAAACAAACTTGCTCTAATACCAAGTCAAGAGATAAGAAGAAGATAGACTAATAATATCAGTACAAATTTCTTTATATTCTTATTCTACGTTTGTTACACTTTTACACCTGTATATATGTGCAAAATTACAAATAGCCCCCAAGGGGGGTAGCCGAGTTGGTTGAGTAAGACATGTTTGTGACCGAAAGTCATGAGTTCGAATCCCTCTACATACGCTTTTACCTTGTGTAATTTACCTTCTGGCGTTAGTTTGCAAACTATTGCGTTAGACTGAAGGTTCACCCTGTACACACTCGTTGCACTCTGAACAGCGGCTGCGGGTTCCCTCCAAAAAAAATATTACACAACTATTTAATTTTCGACTCGAGCATGCCAAATAATAAAGAAGCCCATATAATTATTTCTTGGACCTGAATATATGTATACCAGATCCAAAACCGGAAATATAAATTCTTCTCTTCTTTTAACTCGGACGCACCGCAGACCATCAGCCTCCAAACACCTTATCCTTAATTGAATCCTAATGCATTGGCCTCCTTTCCTTTACTATAACCACTGTCTTCACTACAAAATCCACCGTAGCCATTCCCTTATTTTTCACTTATATTGACAAAATATATTAGTAAGTCAAAAGGTAATAAAAAGCCAAAAAAAAACCATAGTCAGATTATTCTAATTCTATAACAATTAAGCTCACACTATTAATTTTTTAACAAATTTATTTTATGTAATATAAATTTATACACCATTTCTAAGTGGAGATGCGGGGGATCGAACCTGTGGCTCTCGCATGCAAAACGCGAATAATATATAACCGAAGACGAATACTTTTTGAGTTTAAAAAACAACCGAAGGGTTTCACAGTGGGTCGCTAGTTCTGTTTTCCCGCCATGACATCCATGGAAATCGACGACAGTAAGAAGATGCTCGAGAGAAAGCAAGCTTCTTATCAATCACTGGTTAGATCTATTCCCTTACAAATTCATACAAAAAACCATTCCTCCTTTTTGCTGCTTGTATATGTTTGTTTTCATACTTGTTTATCGGGTAGTAATTAATGGATAGTTTGGTTTTGGAGACAGGACGAAAAGTTTATGGTCCAGAAGGAGATGTACAGAGGTCAACAGTACAGTCATATTTACTTCGTTCGTCTCCATTTGATGAGGACTTTGCTCTATTCTCTTGTTCCTAATTGGAAACCCCATATACCAAGTTCATTTCGGTTGCTGTATGAATCTGTAAGTATGTTTGATTTTGGAGTTAGGGTTTACTGGAAGAAAACAAACTTTTCGAATCTTGGGTTCTGGGTGTTTGTCAATTTTCATTTTCATTTAGGTTCAAGTTATAGAATTAAAACCAGATGAGAAATTAATTTGAAGATTTGACTTGGGTTAGTTCTGAATTTTCATTTAGGTTTAAGTTTTGGGGTTTTGGTGTTTGCCAGAATGGAGAAGATTTTCAGATTTTGGCTTGAATTAGCTGTGAATTTATGTTTATGTTGGAGGTTTTGAATTTCTATTAGGGACAGTAGGAAAATAGTTTTGAATTTTTTTATTAGTGGAAGTCAATAATGCCTTTGCTTGTTTGCATCTGTTGTCACCTTCACTCATTTTCTAGCTTTTATCAAATTGTAGATACTGTGACTACCGACCTTTATTAGTAGATACTGTGTTATTTTCCGGCCTTATAAAGTGGATTAAGACGTTATTTTCCGGTCTCGCAGTTTGCACAGTTTTGGGACTTGAACAAGGAAAAGAATGCATAATTGTTGGAACCCTCTACAAGGATATGAAACTGAAACCGTGTGTGTTGGACGAGTACTCTACAAGAATATGAAACTGAAACCGTGTGTGTTGGCGAGTACTCTAAAGAGGTTTCTTCTATCGATAATCGCATTTCCAGATATTTCTTGTTTTTGTTTTATGTAAGTATTTTTTTTTTAATACAGAGATCAGCTGTTCCGCTTGTTAAGCCTCATAATTTTATGGGGCCGGGTGATCATTTGATTTTGGAAGACGAAAGTGGGAGGGTAAAGCTTGGGGGTACCTTAATTTCTCCGTCAGCTTATGTAACAGGTTTGACTTGTTGCTTTTATTCAACTTTTTGTAAATTGCAGCTCCAAATCAGTTTTTTTGTTTAGATGTTAATTTTTACTTTATGGTGTAGGTGTGGTTGTTGCTGTGCTTGGAAAGGAAACTGATGCTGGTGAGTTCTTCGTTCAAGAAGTTCTCGAAGCCGCTCCTCCACCCAAGATAGAGTTGCCACTCAAATCAAGTATGACACTCTTAGGTTGATTTTTGGTTCGTGAAAACGGTCATTTTTGCCCAAAATCGAACGTAGCCTAAGCTTCTTTTAGAAAACTGTTTTCTGAACCAAACACGACCTTATTATTTTGCTCTTTCTCATTTGCCTTTACTTTATAATGTAGCAACTAGAACTAGTAGGTGCGAAATAAGGCTTATTTATTTATTTATGTATCTCTCCCTCTCACTATATATATATATATATATATATATATATATATATATATATATATGCTGTATACATGCATAATATTGTTTTCCAATCGTAACTGTTAAAAATTCTTTATTCTATACAGATAAGATAAACATGTTGTTCTTTTGTCGGGGCTGAGTGTAGGAAGCAGCTCTTCATATCCTCTTTTATTTCAGCTTCTTGTTGATCATATAACAGGACATCTTAGATGACAAGGTTCTTTACACTCACATTCTTTCCTTTTGCTCACTTATCAATCTTGTTGTCCTCATTTCACGATATTAATTCATCAGGAACAAGGTCTTGCAGCACGAATAGTTCATGTTGTAATTGCTGGTAGTTCCATTGAAGTTCCACCTTCAATTCTAGTATTGCATTGCCATTTCAGTGGGCTTTGACGTATTATTGATATTTCAACATAATTTGAAGTTTACTCCTTTGATATTGTTTGTGCTAGAATCTGGCTTCAAAAGATCAGTTGAAGCTGTTTGATCCCATCAATGAGCTGGATATAATGCTTACTCAGGTTGTTTCTTCGGGTCCTTTTGTAGGAGTGGCAATTGTCGAACAAAGATTTGTTTGTAGTAAATAATAGTCCTTCAGACCTGAACCTGACCCGGATCTCAGACCTATGTGTGTATGTTATTCTGGATCCAAATCCGGTTTTAATTCGTAGAACCCGAAACCGGCCTGGTTAACTAGATCTGATCTTTATTCAACCTATGCTTTTTTTTCCAAACATTATAACTTTAAAAGAGATTCATTTCAGTAGTACTCGACTAAATTGACCTGCTGGATTTATGACATAGATTTGACCCGTACTCAATTCATTTCACTAGACTAATTTATGACATAGACTTGACCAAAAGAAATCTTGAAACTGTCTGCCAAAGCGGATGAAGCACGGGACGCTAATGAGCTTGTTCGACATGAGATTGATTCCCTGGATCTCAATATGTCGAGGTAATTATAATTTTTATATAAAATTACTTTAACCCATTCAATTATTAATTTTTTTTAAGTAGAGATATTTTATTTGAATCAGCAAATAAGGTTTGAATATAAAGGGCGCCCATAAATCCCTCCAAAACTTAAAACCCTAACCTAGAGAATACCAAAAGTTAGATTACAAGCCAATGAGTTAGCTTTTAAAGAAGACTTTACAATCAGCACCCAACAATCAACAAAAGAAACTCTTCGATCTCCAACCACATACTTCCATCAAAGAAAGCAACTGATTCAAGCACCCGCATTGAATCGAGAAGAAGCAGACAAGCAGCAACACAAGCTTCTAAGCACTCTACAAACAGGATTGGCAAATTCTACGAAGCACTCGCCAAGCTGAAGCAGCGACAAAACACGAAGCAACCAGCTTCGGGTTGGTCAAACCTGACACTAACACGATCCGAAGCCCAAAATTGACAGCCCTAATCTATATATATATATATATATATATATATATAATATCAATATTGATATTGCTTTTAAAACTTTTTGCTTTTCTTCTTCTAATTTTTATTATAAAAACATAGTGTCCGAAAAGCACCACCCTAAGAACCTTGAGCGTTTAAAATAGTGTACGGTATGGTTTGCGTTAGAAATTCGACCAAAGAATTAGTTTGTACAAATTCATTATTATTATAGAACCAGATTCACTAAGAACAAAGGAAGTATATGCCTATACCTTCCTTACCTTAGGTGACTTAAAACAAAAATTGCAAACCCATTTAGCAAGCCATTGGAAAAGCTGAGAATTCATGGAACCCCTCGAATTGGAAATTAATGAAGGGGTCAATTTCGATAGTTATTATGCTAGAATGATCGCAAAGAAAGATAAAAGTGATTGATTCTATAAAGCAACACTATACGTAATGTTTCAAGAGATTTATGCCCTCCGTACCACACGTGATAATCATATGAAAGCGTCTGAGCTTTATCCAATTTCAAATCGATGCTCCAGGATCAATATTTTTTGAGGTATTCTTAATTTTTATAAATTTAACGTTTTCAAAATTAATTTTTTTTAAAACTTTATATACTTGATCTTGTTTTAAAAGTTTAACTATTAACTATTAAATATTGATACTTTTGTTTGTTTATAGGTTTTGTCAAATGGTTCTGATGGTATCTTTCTAGAGAGAGAAAGTGAGAGCTAAACCAAGTAGAGAGAGAAAGTAATATTATATTCTTCAACCAGCCATATCCACTCGTGTGAGGTCCTTTTATAGTATAATAACGGGCCCCGTACGCTTTAATTCTTACTTATTACACATTTAGTCCTTGTATTTCTCTACCTATTCATAATAACTACTTATATTGCACGTTTTACAATATCTCCCTAATAAAAACACTTCCTTACAATTTTCCATACGTCTTTTATTCTCCCTTATCAGTAGCCCCCCAGTCCTAGTAAAAATATTTTTGCCAGGACTGTGATGTCATCTTCGAACTTTGTCTTGTTTGTTTCAATTCTCTTCGAAAAAGCCCCTCTTCGAATATCTTCTTATTCTTTATTGTCCTCGAATAATACCGCTTTGAACAGAAAATGCTTCTTTGAATTTCCTTTAGCTGAAAAAGTGTATCTTCGAATTTCCTTTAGCTGAAAAAGTTCCTTTTCGAATTTCCTTTAGCTCAAAAAGTTCCTCTTCGAATTTCCTTTTATTCTCCTAGGTAACACTAATCAGTGGCCCCCCAATCCTTGCAATGTTTTAGCAAAGCTTGAAAAATAACTCGCATCAGAAACAGTTATGCGGATATCCCAATTTCTAAAAAATGCTGTCTTCAAAATTAGTCGTCTTAAATATAGCCTCTCAGACTTGGCTAATAGATTGCAATGATTGGACTCATCAAATTTTCCAGCATCAATTCGCATATCCTAACTAATTGTCTCCCGCTTTTTTTATGACGTCATTAGTCGTAATTCTTTGTCACCAAATCCTTTTAGAAATCTTATCCCACTTCCCAATACTTTTCATCATTAGATTGCCTTTTCACCTTCTCCCTCATTTCTCGAATCAATATAATTTTGCCTATGTTACCCATAACGCCCTAGGCAAACAAAGGAAAAAGTCCCCAGGCCTATCTTACCCTAAAAGCCCATCTTCTTCTACAAATACTCACCTTCTTCATTTACACTCCAAACGTTTCGTTCTAAACTTTCTAGAGAGAGAAATATGGCTTATAAAGCTCGTCAGATTCCAGAGTGTCTATTAATCAGTAAAAAATTCCAAGGCAGAGTTGCTGCTGGTGAATACGTTGTACCCCAACCCCAACCTTCTGTTACTACTTTCTACGGTTCCTGACCTCCATCGGAAAACTCTCCTGCTATCATTCCCCTTGAAATTTCTCACCAAACAAAAATTTCTGATCTCGACCCCCTCGAATCCATGGGTAAAGACAGACATCATAAGAATTCTTATGGTAAGAGGAAAAAACACCACAAGGATAAAATGAACTCTCAAGAACGCAAGCGTGCCAAAGAAACTCCTTTGGAAATCCCAGATCCGAGTTTAGCGTTAGGAGTTGACAATCCTACTTTGAAGGTCGACACTTCTGGGTCAAGCCTTCCAGCCACCCTTTCGATAACGGGAAGCAAGAGCCCTCGATTTTCTCCCTCAAGAACTAATATTACTGAAGACGATATTCAAGCAATGCGAAATTAGTCCATGGCCGAGAAGGGGAAAACAGTAGCCTTGGATAATCCTGAGCTAGAAACTCTACCAATTTCTATTGCAGAGCAGAGCAAAACTAGTAGCCTTCAGTTGGCCTCTTCTAATCAGATGTCCACCATTCCCCTAAAAATATTTGAAGAACAGGCTCGTCGGATTGCCCTAAAATCCAAGGATGACATCACTCTTCCCTTGGAACTTGATGCCATTGCATGTAACAACATTCGAGGCATCGAAAACAAGCATATGGTCGCACTTCACAATATTTCTTATAAATACTTTTCGCCTTCGGAAGAGACCATGCTGAGGACCCGATGGTGCATCCCCTTGTACATCAACATAAGATTCCCCTCGGAAGGTGAGACTCCTTTATCAGTTAGGGATGACGAGTTAGTTGTTTATACATAAATCATAAACTGGGGGTTAAGGTATCTCTTAGATCCATTTTTTATTGAGTACTTTGCCAAAATCAACCTCTGTCCTTCACAAGCTGGTCCAAATATGTGGTTCACACTCATGGCATGCACCATGGCCTCGAGGATTTCGGGAAACGAATTTTCCTTAGAAGAGCTCATCGGATTATCTGGCCTGGCCAAGAATTTGTTTTTCCGTTTTACTCATTAACTTTTAGTCGAGGACGAAAGGTGCTGAAAGACTTGCTGGAAGCTGACAAGAAGTGAAGGCAACAATTTGTCTACTTTTCTGGACATTGGGAGACATGATCTGAGTCAACTCCTTCGAATCCACACAAGTTGTCTCTCTTGTGGACCAACAAATGTAAGTCTAGTAACTTCTTCTTTTATTTTTCCTCGAAGAATGATTTATTAACCTAAAACTCTTTGTAGCTATGACGGAAGTCTCGAAGCCCTACGCAGACTATGTCGCGAGTGCCACCACCGTCTTCACTAAACTCAGTGAGTGGGCCAAAGAAAATTAGAACAGCAAATTCCACTTGTGCTTTATGAATAATAACTTGGCCAGAAGTCGACTTTGGAGGCTGAATCCCCTCAACCGGCTGACCCTGAAAGAATTAATGACCCCGCCCTCTCAACAAGAAATCCTTGATCGAGTGAACAAGAAAGATATAGTCATTTATCTTCTGAAGCGCTCGCGTGCCAAAAGTCACCTTGATGATTCCGACGAGGAATCTTCCACCAAAAACCTTTAGTCAGACTCTGAAGGATTAGCTATTAACCTGGAGCCAACCTCGTCGGCAAACACTGTAATTCCCATTACCATTTCCCCTCCAAAAAAATCTGTCCGCCTTGTCAAGAAAAAAGAAGCCAAGACAAAAGAGACCAAGAAAAAGGTTGTTGTGGAACCTATTCAAGAAACATCCGAGGACATTAAAACAAAATATGATGTCCAAGAAATCTCCGAGGACGGTGGGACCCAAGATGTTGCGACTAATCCAGAAAGAGAGGCTAGAGAAAATTCAGGTCAGACACCCAATTCTCCTCTTACCCAAACTTCAAGTCCCACTCCTGCTGAGAATTCTCCCATATTACCACCACTCCCAATTCCCCGAAGCGATCCTGCTCAACATGTTGACCCCAATATTCTAACTGGTGAGTGTTCGGATTTTGACCCCACATCAATAGGATCTCCTACCAGCTCCTTCGAGATTCCGCAGAACGATGAGTTTTTGTTAAATGTTCGCAACCTACTCCATGCTTCTGTCAACATGGGAAGGAAAATGCAACATTTGGAAGGCCGGAAAAACCATTACAAGTTGAAGGCTTCCCTTTCTTTTGCTCAACTTGAAGAGGCAAAAAAACAACACTCCATTCTAGAGAGTCAGACGGACGCGATTTTTGAAAAATTGTATGCTTTTGAAAATTATGTCCACGTCCTCGAAAAATACTGCCAAGAAGAGAGGGAACTCTACCAAAAGAATACGGGGACTCAAGAGTTACTCTTGACGGAACTCAAGAAAGCTCACAAAATTGCATGCAAGGGATTTAAGGGTTGTCTGGCTGATTACGAGGTTGTTCTGGAGGACATGAAAAAATCAGTGAAGAGAATTGAAGATTTTCCTCAACAAGTAGAGGTTGAAAAAGAAAAAGTAGTGGATGCCTATGAAGCCAAGTGTGTGGACACACTCAACGCTCGAGACGCTACTACCCGAGCAGGTCTGATCACCCAAATTCATCCAGAATATCCTAACTATGACTTGGGCAGTTTTTGGAAGCTGGTCTCCCCCAAAATTTGCCCTCCGAACATTGTTGTGAATGATAGTGAGTCATCAGAATCCGAGGAGAGCGACTCCCCGGAAAATTCTGAGTAGATAGACTTGTAAGAAAAGTGTCAATATGTTTGTATAATTTTTGTATAAGTCATTGGGAGTCAATTTTTGTAATAGTGTGTACATGTTCCGAAGAACATCGTCCTCGACCTTTCTAGTTTGCCCTTTTTTTGGAATGCCAATTTTATAATATTTTGAATTCACATTTTGATGTGAACAAATAAGTGTATGTCAACTCGCGTTGAATATAACAATTGCCTTATACCAATTTTACTTGGTAAAAATAATCGTAGTAAGTTGCTCTAAGGAAAACTTATAAAATATCATAATTATGGATCCTAACAACTCAACCACAACTTGTATCTCAGTAAGAATAATTCGAGGAAAAAGTTCAATTGTACTGATCAGTTCATAATGACACCTCGTTAAAACCTTCCTATGCCTAACAGGGTAGGAAAGAGTATGCCTTTGCTGTTTTTGTAAAGCTGAAAATACACATGAAAAAATAAGCGTTACATGCCAAATTCTTCCTCATTCCAGATACAATTTTAAATGTTCTATATTCCACGGATGTTTGAGATATCGCCCTTGTTTGTCTTTTAATTTATATGTTCCCCACTTTACTTTCTCCGTTACTTCATAAGGGCCCTTCCAATTTGGCCCCAACTTTCGAGGACTTTTCTCCTTGGTGTGCAGAAAAACTTTTTGTAACACTTTGTCCCCCTACCTTGAAATATCTTTGCTTTACTTTCAAAGCATACTTACTCTGCATCAATGTTTGATAATGCAAAGAATTTAGCTGCGCTCTTTGTCTCTTTTCTTCCACCAAGTCTAATTCCAGTGTTCTCCTTTGATCGTTCAAATCTTCTGCATAAGCTGCCACACGGTATGATGGGAAATCAATTTCTAAGGGGACAATCGCATCCATTCCATACATGAAGGCAAATAGAGATGTGGCAGTGGAAGTTCGAGGTGTTGTTCTATAAGCCCACAATACTTCTTGTAAATAATCAGGCCATTTCCCAGCTTTACCCTCCAAATTCTTATTCAATCCATCCAAAATCGTTCGATTGGTCACTTCCACCTGACCATTAGCCTGGGGATGGAATAGAGCAGAAAAACATTGTTATATGCCCCTGGAAAGACAAAAGCTTTTAAATTCCTTGTTATCGAATTGAGGCCAATTATCCGCTGTAATCTTTATCGGCACCCCAAGGCGACAACAAATATTCGAGACAATGAACTTGATAACATATTTTGCTTTTGTTCCTACTAAATGTTCTGCTTCCACCCACTTGGAAAAATAATCAACTGCTACTATTATCGTTTGTCTCCCACCAGATGTCATTGGTAGGGGCCCAACTAAGTCAATGCCCCACCTACCGAACGACACTGCTTCTGAAATACTCTTTAGGGGCACCCTCGGCTTGTGTATGATGTTGGCATATCTTTGAAACGTATCACACCGCCTCACCAACTCTTTCACATCATAAGAGATGGTCGGCCAATAATTACCATCCAAAAATACTCGTCGAATTAACGCTTTATATCCACAATGGGTCGATCCTTCCCCGTCATGCAATTCTGATAGGACAAACTGCGACTCATCCTTGGCTAAACATCTAAGTAACGGTATGCTCGGGGATTTCTTATACAAGACTCCTCCTAAAAGAATGTATCCGTGGGACTGAAACCTGATCCTCCTAGCCTCAGAATTTTCTGTTGGTAAGCTATCTTTTTCTAGGAAGTTCATGATTTCTGACCTCGAATCATCCGTGATCACATTGCTTTCTTCCTCCACATTCATCAAATGCTCCGTACTGCTGGAAATCGAAGGACTCTCTTGAATTTGGACCCATGGATGACCTTCCGATCGCGAAGCTGCTAATGAGTCAGGGATTATATTTGCCTCCCTTTGAACATGATCATATTGAACCTCACCAAACTCAGAGGTCAAATCTTTCAACACTTTCAAATACTTGACTAACTTATCTTTTCTCGCGTCTGACTCTCCCAAAGCTTGATTTATCACCAACTGTGAATCACTGATCAATTTAACCTTCATGTCTCCACATATTTGAGCCAACCTTAACCCTGCCAATGCCGCCTCATATTCTGCCTCGTTATTGGTTGCCTTAAAACTAAAGCGAATAGCCTGAAACATGGCTATCCCCTTTGGAGAAATTAATTGAACTCCTGCACCACTTTCAGAAATGTTTGACCCTCCATCCGTTCGAACCAACCATTCTGTCTTATCCGAATGGTTAACAATTTCTATGTCGTCCCTTTCTGAGTAGAATTCGACCAAGAAATCGGCCAAAACCTGAGCCTTTATAGCCGTCAGAGGCTCGAACATTATTTCAAAATCTCCCAGTTCAACTGACCATTTCGTCATCCTCCCAGATATATCCGGCCTCTGTAACAAACCTTTTAAAGGGAACGTTGTTCGAACCACGATAAGGTGGGCTTGGAAATTTGGTCTCATTTTCTGGGCAGCTGTTACCAAGGCCAAAGCTAACTTTTCCAACTTAAGATAGCGCTTCTCAATATCTAGCAAACTTTTACTGACGTAATGAATTAGTTTTAACAGATCGACCTCTTCCCAGAGTAAAACCGCACTGACTGCGCAATCTGATACCGACACATAGACAATCAATTTCTCCCCCGTAAAAGGCTTGGAAAGTATCTCCGGGGACACCAAATATTCTTGAATCTGGCAAAAAGCGGTTGAACATTCCTTGGTCCAACTAAACTGTCTGGCATTTCTTAACACTTTAAAGAAATGTGCACACTTATCCGAGGAACGAGAAATAAACCTATTCAATGCTGCCAATCTCCCTGTAAGAATCTGGACTTTCTTAATATTATGAGGTGGCATCATAGTTGTCAAAGCCTTTATCTGTTCTGGATCAGCTTCGATGCCCCTTTCACTTATCATGTAGCCGAGGAACTTTCCCGATCGCACTAAAAAAATACATTTTACTGGATTCAAATTTAAATTGACTTTACTCAAATTATTAAAAGTTTCTTCCAAGTCAGAGAAATGATCTTCATCCTGCAAACTCTTTAACAACATATCATTTATGTAAGCTTTTACATTCCGGCCAATTTGCTCTGCAAACGTCTTGTTGACCAAGCGCTGATAAGTTGCCCCTGCATTTTTCAGGCCAAATGGCATGACCTTATAACACTAGAATCCTCTCCCAATGATAAATGATGTGCTTTCCTCATTGTTTTCGTCTAACCTGATCTGATTATATCCTGAATAAGCATCCATGAAAGATAATAACCGATTTCCCGAAGTAGAGTTCACTAACTGATCAATTCGGGGTACCAGAAAAGGATCCTTGGAACAAGCTCTGTTCAGGTCCCTGAAATCCACGCACATCCTCCATTTTCCATTCTTTTTCTGACCAAAACTGGATTCGAGGCCCATACAGGATATCGCGACTCTCGAATATGATCTATGTTTAACAATTGTTCCACCTCTGAGAGAATAGCCGCAGACTTTTCCTGAGAAACTGGTCTCCTATTTTGCACAATAGGTCGAACATCATGCCGTACTGCGAGTTTATGACATATTATATCTTGGGGTACACCCGTAACATCTTGTGCACACTAAGAAAACATATTTAACTTCGTTGACAAAAAGACAATCAATTTTTCCCTAAACTCAAAAGAAAGTTTTACTCCAATTTTTAAAACTTTTCCTCATTCAAACTTATGCTCATCGTGATCTTCATCCGGAACCAGAAATCTGGGGGCGTCCCTCGAATCATCAGAAGGAGTGATTTCTGAGGTAGTCCCCTTTAATTGCTATGCCTTCTCTGATGCTTCTCCCCGAACTCCTCTCGATGATACATCTATCTGATAATATTCTCGAGCCATCTTCTGGCTGCTCCTGATTGTTCTTATATTATTCCCTATCACATATTTCAGACACTGTTGTACCGTTGAGATAACACCATGCATCCTGGACAGCCAATAGCGACCCAGAATTGCATTGTACGACGTTGGTGCATCTACAACTATGAACAACACTTCAACTTCCTTCTTAAACGGCCCATGACCTAACTCCACCACACACTGAAACTCTCCAATGACTATTGCTGTTGCTCCCGTGAAGCCCACTATAGTTCTATCAGATTGTCGTATAACAGGCGGGTCAGAAATTCTCCTGTAGGTACTCACAAACAAAATATTCGCAGAACTTCCCGTGTCAATAAGTATCTTCTGAACTTGGTCTCCGGCTATACCCGCAGCAATAACCACCGCATCTTCATGTGGACCCGCTATATTTCTCATATCATCATCGTCAAAGCATATGATGGGGGAGGGTAAACGATGCATCAGCGTTGAAACCCCTGCTTCAATCTGCGTGGTAAGGTTCACCATATGTATTTTCCACGAACTATTAGAATTCCCTGCTATAATATCTCATCCGAAGATAGCTAGTGATTCAAAAAAATCACATATGGCATTTATTTTTCCCTTCAGAATAATCTCATCTACCATTTTCACGTTATTTCTCCCTTCCTTAGGATCCAGATACTCCTCTTCAACATCGAAGACATAAACCTCTTCAGAAATTACCATTGTTGTGTCAACATTTTTCGGGACAACCTTTACTGCAATATTTTTCTCGGTGTGCTTTTTCACAAACTCTAACAACATTCCATTTTCAATCAAAGCTTGCACTTCGTTTTTCAAAGTAATGCATTCCTTAGTGTCATGTCCACTGTCCTCATGATACTTGCAAAACATGTTAGCACGTCTGCTTTGAATTGGAAAAGGTTTTCTGAACTGCACTGTTGATCTTGCCATATCAAATATCGTGGCCACATTTTCCGTCAACTCCGCAAAATAATCCGGACGAATCCATTTGTTCGAGATTGGCCTCGCTCCTTGGTTATAGTTTTGCTGGTGACTATAGTTCTGCTGATTTGTTCTCGGCCTCGGCGGATACTGACCCGCAACCTTGGCTGGAGCACTGGTTCGTGGACCTTGATTTCCAGACTAAGACCTTTGAAACTGGTTTTGCTCTAGCTGATCGCTTGATCCCTTCTCGGATGCCTGAGTCTCCTCCACTAAAATTATTTTCTCAACTTGATCCAATAATGCCCCAAAAGTCATTGCTTGATTTTATGCTACCGTATCCTTTAAAAGTCCGGGGAGAAGCCCCATACTAAACACTGCCAGTGCCACAAAATCTTTACAATACTCAATGTCGGTTTTTGTTTTAACAAATCGATTGGTGTAATTCTTCAAGCTTTCCCCAACTTTTATAGATTATCGTGTCTCCATTGGCTTGAAACTTCTTGCTCCCCACAAAATTCTGCTTGAAGATATTCCAGAACATGTCGAAATTCTTTATCGAGCACTGTAGAAGCCTGTTGTACCACTTAGAAGCTACCCCTTTGAAAGTCTGAGAAAACGCTCTGCACAACAATTTATCGTTATCATCGAAATTAATCATGAAATTCTTGAATTGCTCGATATGATTATCAGGATCCTGCGTCCAGTCGAACTTTTCTAGCTTTGAAATGTCAAAATGTTTTGGGAGGTTTCCTGCCAGAATTTCTGAGGACAGAGGAGAAGCTCTCCAATTATGACCTGTCCTATAGACATTTGCTCTCAAATTTTCATGGGTCAGAAAATAGAGTCCCTTCTCGGACAGCAGAATATACTGATGCTGCCACTCCGGATTCCGCTGGTCGACATGTTGGTTCCCAGAAGGAAAATTCATTTGGTCATAACCTTGCTCATTAGTATGAGTGGGATAATTCTTTTCCCTCAGAGATTTTCTCTCCAAACTCCTTCCCCTCTGGTGGTCCCCATGCTTTCGACCATATCTTTTCTTTTTGTGACTCCTCCTTGGAGACGATTCTGGTGAGCTGTAGCGAGAATAATCACTTGAATCAGAAGATTCCAAGTGACGCTTTCCTTTCCTCCCCGAAGAACGTCGTTCATGACCTCTATATCTATCATCTTTGTTTTTAGGATGAAAGTCGGTTTCTCGCTCTTCTTTTCCATTATGAGGCTCTTTTCTCACCTCAGAACGAAGATTTGCCTGAACAGTTTCATTTTCTGCCCTCAATTTTTCAATATCCAGTAATAGCTCATTCCTTTAAGCCAGTAGATCCGAGTCGTCAAAGGTTTCTCCGACGTGTTGGCCTCCATACGCCTCGTATTCCATATCATTCCGATAAGTATTCCCCATAAGGTTCTCCTCGCAATCGTTGACAAAATCATCCTCTTGCTCTTCCATGATTCCGCTCGGATTAGGAACAATTTCCAGAAAACGATCGTCGTTATAACAATCTTCGTTTCCCACAGACGGCGCCACTGATGAATTAAGAAATACCTCAGGGGTAATTTTTTTTTACGAGAATGTTTGAGGGTCCAAACTGTAGTAGATTCGTCGTTAGGATATCTTTCTAGAGAGAGAAAGTGAGAGCTAAACCAAGTAGAGAGAGAAAGTAATATTATATTCTTCAACCAATCCTATCCACTCGTGTGAGGTCCTTTTATAGAATAATAACGGGTCCCACACGCTTTAATTCTTACTTATTACACATTTAGTCCCTATATTTCTCTACATATTCATTATAACTGCTTCTATTACACTTTTTACAATATCTCCCTAATAAAAACACTTCCTTACAATTTTTCCATACATATTTTATTCTCCCTTATCAGGTTCGGCATCTGATTTTCGATTTTTGAATGATGAAGATTTTCTAGAAACTAATAGTACTAATAATTTAGAGGGTGGAATACTAATGTACAACCATGGTTGCCGTCCAATTCATATATCTTTAAATACCTTACCAAATCTAACAAAATACATAAAAATCATAGATATGGAACTAACCTAAACTATAGAACTAAGTATAAATAATATCACGTGTTATGCAGTACAATTGAGTAAAAACTATAAATTTGAAAAAAGTTGTATCTGAATGATGATGATACAGTCCACAATTACATTCGGATCACAACATGAATTGCATCTTGTTCTTAAGAATGATGAACATCCAAACTGCATAGAACGACACCGGTATGAGAACACACAAACCATGGCAAGCGGTAGCATACTAAGGGTTAAACACGTACAAGCGGCCAACACATCCATCCAGACTTTCAAAGAGAAAAGGGAGAATTGAAGAAAATAAATTTAAGAGAATTTATTTTCCAGAAATTCTAAATCCATTCAAGTTGATCAAATTACATATATATAACAGAAACACGGAATTTACGGAGGCAGTTACAACTGCACATAATTTATAACGGAAAATATAACTGCATACATATAAATAAGATACGAGATTATATTAATTATGCCAACATTTCTCCCTCTTAATCTCGTAACTCGGACTTCAAGTTGAACACACCAGTTGCATCTCTTAAGAACTTGAATCTGTCACGCGGAAATGGCTTAGTAAACAATCTGCAATTTGTTCTTCTGTGTTGACATGCGCAATATCAAGGATTCCTTGTTTCAGGCAATCACGCAAAAAATGAATCTTGATATCTATGTGTTTACTTTTTCCATGGAAGACTAGGTTCTTTGCTAAAGAAATTACAGACTTGTTATCAACTCGCAGACTAACTTTTCCAACTTTTATTTCGCATAACTCTTCCAGCAACCTTTTGAGCCACATTGTTTGGCAAGCTCCTGCGGAAGCAGCAACATATTCTGCTTCACATGAAGACAGTGCTACAACCTTCTGTTTTTGTGACATCCAACTAATCGGATCACTGCCTAGGAAAAAAACAACCCCAGAGGTACTTTTCCGATCATCAATGTGTCCAGCATGATCACTATCAGCATACCCAATCAACTCTGGATGTTGTTGTTCTCTTTTAACATACTTCAAACCGAAATTGAGTGTACCCTTGATATATCGAAGAATTTGTTTGACAACACTCATATGTTTTATAGAGGGTTTTTCCATGAAACGGCTAGCCACGCCAACATAAAATGATATATCAGGTCTACAATGGACTAAGTACCTCAAACTCCCAATGACACTGCGATAAATTGTTGCATCAACGGATGGATTTCTATCAGTCTTGCTTAGCTTTAGCCTTGAATCCATTGGTACACGACATGATTTACAACTCAGCATTCCCATTTTCTCCAAAATCCTTTCTGCATAACTTGTTTGGCTCAAAGTTATATCATCAGACCTCTGTTTAACCTCAATTCCCACATAAAAACTTAATAAACCCAAATCTATCATGTCAAACATTTCTTTCATCTTCGCTTTGAAACTTCTCAGCTTCGCCAAGTTTGAGCCGGTTATTACTAAATCATCCACATAAACTCCAACATACTGCATATCACCTCCATTTGTTCTTTTGTAAACTGCATGTTCGAGACTACATTTCTTATAACCAAAATTCTGTAAACAAAAGTCTAGTTTTTTCATTCCAAGCTCTTGAAGCCTGTTTCAAACCATATAATGCTTTCTTCAATCTCAGAACTTCATCTTCTCTTCCTTTCTCAGCAAAACCTGTTGTACATAAACCAATTCCTTTTGATCCCCATTCAAGAACGCTGATTTCACGTCCATATGGTATACTTGCCACCCTTTATGGGCTGCTAGTGCCATAAGCAATCTAATAGTTTCTAATCGAGCAACTAGAGCAAAAACCTCGTTATAATCAGTTACATGTTCTTGGATGTAGCCTTTGACCACGAGTCTTGCCTTATATTTAATAATTTTGCCGTCTGGATTCTTCTTCAACTTATACACCCATTTCAAACCTATCGCTTTGTATTCTGGTGGTAATTTTCTAAGCTCCCATGTTCTATTTTTCTTAATCGCCTCAAACTCCTCCACCATTGCCAACCTCCAATTTTCATTGTTGAATGCTTCTTCTTGCATCGTTGGTTATTTAATAGACAGAAGGCTTATAACTGAATCCAACCTAATTTCATTAGTTTCATCATATAAATCTTGTAAAGATCGAAACTTTTTTGGTGGAGTTTCATCGTCCTCGTTGCTAGGTTCCTCATCTGATCTTGTATCATACCCATTTAATACACTCTGAGAAAAAATTAATGGTGATTCAAGATTCATAGATTCCACTTCTCCAGTTGAATATCTAATGGAAATGGAGTTACTGGGTTGAAGTTCCATGGATTCCATAGTGTTAGACCAGTTCCATTTCTCAGACTCTCGAAATACCACATCTCGACTCACTACTATTTTCATTGTTTTTGGATTCACAAATCTATAGGCTTTTGAACCAGGTTCATAACCAAGAAAAACAACTTTGTTGCTTCGATCATCAAGCTTCTTCACATCATATTTCAGATTTTTAACATAAGCTATACATCCAAAAATTCAAAAATGACTTACACTTGGTGTTTTTCCGAAGTAGATTTCATATGGTTTTCTTCCACTTATATCTCTCGTGGGACAACTATTTAGAAGTTAGGTTGCTATAACTGCAGCTTCTGCCCAAAATTCATACGGTTTTTGTTTATCCTTCAACAAACATCTCATCATCTCGACAATGGTTCGATTTCTTCTTTCCACTACACCATTTGTTGTGGTGAATATGGTGCTATCATTTGCCTTTGAATTCCATAAAGCTCACAAAATAATTTAAACTCTTGAGACTGAAATTCTCCGCCTCTGTCTGTCCGTAACATTATTATTTTCTTTCCCAATTTCGTCTCCACCTCTGCTTTGAACTTCTTAAATCCAGTAAGTGCTTCATCTTTTAATTTCAGTGGTTTTAGCCACATGTACTTGCTAAAATCATCAACAAACAAAATAAAATACTTGTTACCTCATTTGGTAATTGGTGAAATAGGACCACAAATATCTGCATGGGTTAGATCTAACATTGAACTCGCTCGATAGTGACTTTGTGTTAGAAAACTTCTTCTGTGTTGTTTCCCAAGAACACATACATCACAATTCTGACCATCTTGTTTAAACTCAGGTAATCCATGGGCTAATTTATCTCGTCTAAGTTTTTGCAAGGCTTGAAAGTGCAGATGCCCATAACGAGCATGCCACAAACGAGAGTTTTCAGATTTGGTAGATAGGAGACATTGTGAAATTGCTTGACTCATTTTCATTGCATAGAGTGCTCGAGGTATTTTGGCCACCAGATTGTACTCTGCATAAAAAACACTTAAAAATCCACCTTCAACAACAACTTTTCCTCCTGACTCATCTACTTGTCCCAAACTAATGATATTAGATTTTAATCATGGTACATAATACACGTTCTTCATGCGTAAGTTTTTCCCGGTTTTGCTTCGGAAGTTTGCGGTTCCTCTTCTACAAATATTGATCATAGAGCCATCGTCAAACTTTACTGTACCACTCATTAATTTATCTAAGTCTGTCAATAGGTTTCGGTCCCCGGTCATATGATTTGAAGCGCCTGTGTCGTAGTACCACATTGATTTATCAACCCTCCCTTTCGTTGGCATTGTTTCAGATTTATCTTTGGGCAACATCAATTTTTTCTCTCTAGAAAAAACACAATTGGTCTCCATGACTAGAAATGTATCTTTCTCTTCTACTTCTTCTGTTAGATTCATTGTTTCCTCTTTCTTCGGTTTGCAATCTCTAGCATAATGTCCAAAATTCTGACAAGTATAACATCGTACCTTTGTGATATCAAAGTTCAAATTTCTCTGGATATGTCCTTCTCCATCAATAGATTTTGATATTCCATAGGAAAAACTTCCTCTCCCATAGCCAAATCCACCTCTGCTTCTTCCTCGACCGCGACCTCGGGTCCCTCCAGAATATGTCGAGTTGAATCGTGAATCCCATTCTGCTTTTGTTAACAACACCTTTTCATCATGCTCTTCTTCTTCATCACCTTTAAGACATTTTTCATGGGCTCTTAGTGCCCCAATAACATCTTCAAAAGACTTGTTTTTCGCATCTCCAAATTGTTCAATTGACGCTACAATTTGGGTAAACTTTGACGAGACTGATGTTAACAATTTCTTGTTCACATAGTCTGGCTTAATCGCAACACCAAGGGCCTTCATTTGGTTAACCAGTGTTTCTATTTTTCTCGCATACTCCACTACTGTCTCATTATTTTTCTTTTTCATACCTTCAAATTCCCATATGAACGCTTGCGCTCGCACCTCCTTGACCTCGTCTGCTCCTTCATTTATTTTGCGAAGAGACTCCCACGCTTCTCGTGCTGTCTCGTTGTCACCAAATTCCATCAATTATCCTTCAGTCAATCCTTGAGAGATAATTCCATACGCGATTTGATCTTGATGGAGATCAAATGGTTTGTCGGGAAACACAGCTTCCCAAACTCCATGAGCCCTCATGCATATCTTCATCTTTAATGCTCATCCTTGATAGTTTGTGTCAGCGAGAATTGTATACGTAAGTGATAGATTTTCTTCCTTCTATGATACTCTTCTTTCTGATTCTGTTGATTCAACGCTACCACCGTTTCTCACCACACTCGCATAACTATCATTTTCGACATTGGCTCTGATACCAAATGAAAAAAATAAATTTAAGAGAATTTGTTTTCCTGAAATTCTAAATCCATTCAAGCTGATCAAATTATATATACGACTGCATATAATTTATAACAGAAAATATAGCTGCATACATATAAATAAGATACGATACGAGATTATATTAATTATTCCAAGAAGAATAACTTGATATGAAGGCGGCGAACAGCTTCTTAGCCAAACCATACACCGAATCTGAATCTCCATAAAAGGTTCGACAACATTACAATGCACCATAATCCAATATACCATCCATAACCAGCAAAATATAAAGAGGAGAGAAATTAAACTCCATCGACTACCTAATTATATATATAGGGTTAAGCCAAGAGGAGAAAATGGCACCCAGACAGTAGCTGTGAAACCCAAAGGCTGGTTAGACAGTAGTTGCGAAACCCAAAGGCTGGTTTGAGCATCCACCGCATGCAATGTTACTTGAGCTCATGCAAACAGATATTCATACGACTTGGCAAAGCAAAATATTAGTATAGAAACTGATTCAAAATAATAAATATATACCGATACTATTTGAAACAAAAGACTACCTTGTTTTAGCAAACTGTCGAGGCCCCAATGAAATTCTCAATAAGCCATGTCCCATCACAAAAGAAGGCCAAATATCAAAGGAAAGCGAAAACCTAAATTCTGAACATCTATCTATTTAAGAAAAGGAAATCACCAAATTTTGAAATCAAGAAAATTGAAACAAATCGAGCAGACATATGAAATAATTGAAGAGACGGATAGTTTGATTTTATTACTTGAAGAATAAAACAAAATGGTTCAGTACTTATAGAAATATAATTCACACTACCTAATAACATCACTTCATAATTTGAGACTTTCAGACTTTTTTTTAATGTAACTCTCACTACTTCACTAAGTCATTTAATAGTTTAAAATTGATTTTAAAGTTGTCTCTTTCTTCCGGGTATACAGTGTGTCTGCTTCTTGTAATTAAGATTAAAGAGCATAAATAATGCCCTAATTTGTGACACTCTCCCTTATTTAAACTTAAACTTATTTTTTAGTTTTACGTCCATGTAACTTGAAAATCCGTGTTAAAAAAAACTCATTTTCAAAATTCTGATTTGTGCAGGTCTTAGCGGGAAACAACTAATTTCGAAATAGTATCTTAGAATCAAATGTTTTCGCACGGAACAAACGATTCCGAGATACTGTCTCGGAAGATGTTTTTTCATGTAAACAACTGATTCCGAGAGATTCCAAGATACTGCCACCGAATTCGTCGTTCTGTGCCAAAACATTTGATTCCGTGATATTGTCTCGAAATTAGTTGTTTTTTTGCTAAAACCTGCCGAGATTTTCGAAATGGAGTTAATTGATATAGTAATAGAAATTAATGGAATAGATGGAATTAATAGATTTATAATGTAAATGGTTGGGATAGAATTGAATAGTATTGCTTGATTTAATGGATTTTGGGGTAAAACTATAGAAATGATTAATTTGATATTTCTTCCTACTTAAGTAAATATTAAAAAAAACATTTTTTTTATTTAGGGGAAAATCAACAAATTTGATGATGATAGCTTCACCCGAAACTTTGTTTTAGGTACATGGGACCTAATGTTTTTCTTATCATAGTGGCCCTAAATCAGGCATTGAACAGTAAATCGTCCCTCGACTATCGCGTTTGGTGGCAGATAGTCCCTTAACTTTCAAATGTCCGTTGACAGTCCCTGGACTATCGCGTTTGGATAAAGTTAGTCCACCAGATCCTCTGATCCATGAGAGGCTGCCACCTGTCACCATAGTCCCCAGATTTTTGTATCACCACTAGTCCCTTGAGTTTAAGTCAAACCTAAAATGTAGAATATTACGGAAAACTAAACTCAAGGGACTAGTGGTGATACAAAAATCTGGGGACTATGGTGACAGGTGGCAGCCTCTCATGGATCAGAGGATCTGGTGGACTAACTTTATCCAAATGCGATAGTCCAGGAACTGTCGACAGACATTTGAAAGTGAAGGGACTATTTGCCACCAAACACGATAGTCGAGGGACGATGTACTGTTCAAAGCCCACTAGTTCACATGGAATCCTATAAGGGCTATAATTTTCAATCATTATAAAATTGCATATAACAACAACACAACGGTCTATTTCTATTTCCCGACAATAGATAAACTCACTATAAAAATCTCCACTTTCCAACATCGTCTTCTTCACACTTCACACACCTCTCTCTCCCTAAAATGGATAATCCCAACACCTCCAAAGTTCAACATGTTACAAAAAAACTCATCGGACAAGCTGCTCAGCAAATTTTCCTACTCCGGCGACGCTAAGGAAAAAAGATTATCTAGAAAATTTATAAAGTACGAAACGAATAACCACCGTGGATTGACGGAGAGGAAACGGCTGCTTCCTACTGCCACCGTGACACGGCGGTCACGGCAGCTAGGGATAAGGAAGTCAAAGATGAGGATAAGGGGTATAAAGAATTATTCACGTATGGGTAGTATTGAAAAGGTGATTTCAATAAAAATTTATTTATTTTAGTGATTATTTTGGTTTTGTAAATAATTATGGTTAATTTTATAATTTTGATTTGCAGACATGGCGTAAAACTGTAGAAGGAGCTTCAAGAGTGTTTATGGAAAAACATTATAATAGGCATAAGAGATTAATTAATGATGTTGTGTAATTTATGTATTTGTTAATGTATTAATTTTTTCTTCTCATATAAAACTTCCATTGTTTATTTATAATATGTCTTTATTTTATTTATTTTTAAAAAAATTATTTATCTCATGTAACGGCCATTCAATTATTACAATTTAGATTCGGGTTTCTAAGTAAACTATACAACTTCGATTTTGTATAAACTAGACCCATTTTGTTGAATTTTGCACCGTTACACATTTTGATTTTGTATTTTTATATTAATTTTTTATATTAAATTCTAGACAATTTTGCTTTTGAAAAATATGGTATAAAAATAAACTAGTATCTCTCAATAATCTATATTTTTTCTTTTAAAATCATTCGATAATTTAAACAAGTTATTTTTCGAATATGGTCTCACAACATCATAAATGTATGTCATACGATTTTAGTAATATATTTGTTTTCCGATTTCGTTGTCTATCTATGTAGAAAATTAGGTTTTAAATTCTGTTTAAAAAAATTGAATTTCGCATTGTTGGAGTTGTTGTTATGTTGAATTGATATGCTAGAATTGTTTGTGAATTGTGGATCCATGTTTTGCTTTTAATTCTGAGCATAATGGAGTTAGAATTAGTGTTTTAAGGTTTAAGTTGACTGGATTGCTTGGTACAGGTTCGTCGTACGACATGTGCGACCAGACATGTTTGATTTGCATATGTCGTGCGACAAGGATGGGTGTCTCTCGCAAACCTTCATCCAACAGATCAACCCAGATTGTCATGTTTATTGCTATTTTTTTTCCAAATATCTCATTCTTTATGTGATTTACATGATGGTTGGTATTTGTTTCATTAAATAAATTATTGATTGAGTTGACGCTTTTGTCGATACTTCAATGTATAGTACGTAGTTTAAAATTTATTGTTTATTTACTTAGTGAAAAAATGTATTTCTTAAGGGTGCTTTTAAGCACTTATCCAAACTGATGCTTTATTTGTTTTTTAGAGATGGTGCGAGCGACGACTGCTACGAAGTAGCATGGTCAGGATACGACCCTTGATATACTGACACCTAGGAAGATGTTCCCTACGGAGGAGGATAAGTTGGGATCTCGTCGTGGTGATGTAGTTGATTATACCAACCATCACACTGGTTAGGCTGCGGTTGACAATAGTGGTACAAGATCATATTCGCTGGCGGCACCTAAGGGGGAGTTCGAGCGAGCCATGCCTCACGTTCCTATACGTTATCCTGATTATGCACTGCATGAGACGTACAACTTCCATGGAGATGTAAGTTTCTTTACAACTTGAATATTTAAAACCATACTTTTTTTAAAATTTAGTTTCAACTTAAATTTTATAAACAACTTTATTATTTAGTGTTTTGTGTTTATTACATATTATAGGCGAGAGTCAGTTGATGTTTCTTCTTAGTGTACGACATTATCTGGAAGTGCGACTTGTGTCATCAGACTAGGGTACGAGCTAAGATTATGGATACTATTTTCCCCCATGATCGACGCGTTATCCCGTTGGTATACCAACGTCCATCTATTAGAGGTATTTTTCAAGAGTTGGCATGAGGAGACATCTTCATGTCACTTCTCTTTCGAGATGACCGTCACTCTCGACGATGTCAATGTTATTACCGGCTTGCCGGTTATAGATATAGCTTTTGACGTCCCACCTTTTGATGATGAGACGGAGAAATTGAGTACATACGGTAGTATGCTAGATGTACGACCATCCTAGCTCGTGGAATGACAGTAATTTGACCTTGAATTGGTTGCTTATGATATTCACACATGAGAGATACAATGGTAGTAGGACTGTCGATGTCAGGGTTGATCACGCTACCCGAGCATATATACTACATGTTTTAGGAGCCACTATATGCGCCAACAAAGCTGGCAATGACATTTCACTTGATTGTTTAAAGTTTCTTAAACCAGTATCAGCAAATGGATCGGTATAATTGGATCAGTTGGTTTTGGCACAACTTTACCACTCGCTTGGTCATGGTCCTATGCACGGTACCAGTGGTATATATGAGTTTACTGGTCTGTTAAAGACATGGATTTTTGATCATTTTTAGCCGTTCAATGCTCCTTTGTACACAAGGTTCGTGATTGTGTTTCCCGTTTATAACTTCCAAACGCTATTGCACAGCTAGTACGTCAATCAGATACCCTTTTAATTCAAAAGGACAATTACATTTCTTTGTTGTACACTTTCACTTTCTCAAAGTTTCCGGCTTCGGTTTTGATAAGAAAACACCGTACCTCCCGTATTGGTACTGTAATCTAGGATTTCTTTTGGCTAAAAATCTTGGTTACTCACCGGAGTTGGTCACTTGTTTTAAAACAACCACTTATTTAATTGTTATATCAAAATAGTCGCTTTGTTTCGCTAGTGGTCACTAGCGTTGGTTTTTTTTTTTGTATTTGTAGTCATTACTAGTGACCATAAATGTAACAAAAAACAACAAAAGTGGAAATTTTGATACAAATATAACTTGAGTAGCAGTTTAGAAACAAGTGACAAACTTCGATGATTAACAAAGGTTCTTAGCCGAGTTCTTCCCTATTTTCCACTATCATATAACGTTTAATGATGACGAATTTAATATTTTTTATTCCTCTTTGATAAAAGCATCCAGTTCCGACTTAGTGAATAACCAATCGGTTGTGAAGATTCTTGTGTAATCAGCTATCATATATGGTACTTATCCAGATTCCTCCTAGAACAAATAATAATTTGTTAAAAAAAACTTTATATTTAATAAATTGCACAACAGAAATGAGAATTTGGAACTAGTTATATATGGCGTGTGACCATGATGAACTGGTCACATACAGAATTGTGATGAAAAAAATCTAGGCGCATGCATGTTTGTGACCAGTTCATTCTGGTCGTACGCCATATGCGAACATGCTGTTGTTCATCATATGGTTCGCGCGATTCATATGAAAACATAAACTAAAGTCGAAATTGTTATCTCTTCTGGATACAAGTTTTCATCCTCCATTAAGTCATCCAAAAAGATGTTTAGTTCCTTGTCTTCCATAACTATTTGGTGTTTGGTTGAGCTGTAGACTTTTAGTGTTTGGATAGTAAATTATTAGTGTTGGAATGGTAAATTGTTAGTGCTAGGATGGTAAATTGTTAGGATTTAGAGATAGATATGGAGGGTTTTAGATTTAGAAGTAAGTTTTGTACTAATGGGAATTTCGTAAATAAATCTTATGAAAAAACTACTTTGAGGTGTTCAAAATTTAGTTTAAAAAATGGGGGTGTATGGTGAGAGATTCAACAAAACGTGTCTTATTTCTATCATAACCCTTCGAAAAATTATACAAACCTGACTGTACATGTAACGACCACCTACTTATATTTTTGTTATCATTCGAACCTTTTATATTAATAAAAGTGTTGTGTCACTATCATTTGTTCAGGATATGTTAATGCTTTTTTTTTTAAATTTATATAATAGGTATTTATTAATCCTATTATATAAATCTTTTTGAAAGTAAATTAATTACCAATTAGTATTTATTAATACTAGTTAACAAAAGTATTTTAAAAAATATATTCGACATACAAGCTTGTATGTCATTTTAGATGTCTTATCATATAATTATTTTTCTACATTCTATCTATTTGTCGTCTTTCTAAAATCCAGCAAGAGATTGCAAGAAAAATCTGGCGAGCTTCTGAGGTGTTATTCCTCCACCGACATCCTTCTCTCATTCTCCACCATGGTGAAAAATGTGACATTTTTTCTCCTCCACCAAGGTTAGATTTCTTGTTTTTTTAATTTTTATTTAGTTTTTTTAAAAAAAATTATAGTTGATTTTAGGTTTGTTATTGTTGATTTGGGTTGATTGATTTGTGAAGTGGATGGGTTAGTTTTAAGGGTTGAATTTAGGGATCTATGGTAGTCTTTAAGTAGCCAAATATAGGGTTTTTAGGCCATCTTCCTCGCTAGAATCATGACTACTGTGGATAATAATCGCCTGAGGGTAGGCTAGTAATTTCAGTTGGTGTTTTAACGAAGTATGTGGGTGTTTTTAGTGTTTAGAGAGTAGAGAGATAATTAAGCAGCTTGGTAGCAGTTAATTTTCATTACCCATAGTTAATGCAGGTGGTTGGGTATTTATACCGTGATGTTTGGGCCCTTATGGGCTTTCGGGTCATGTTTAATGGACCCGGGTCATGTTCAAAGACCCATGAGCTCTAAGCAGGAGTGCAAGTAGCTTAGTCAACAAGTGTTTAGGTTTTTTAGTACTTTTGTCATAGTTCGAACAATCCGATGGTTATAGTGTTCAAAGTGATCTGTCCGGTCCTTGCGATCTGTACGATCTGTCCGGTCCGGAAGCTTTGGACTGATCTGTCCCTGTCCGGGGAGCATGCTGAATTCGGACTCATCAGGAGCCCCTTTTTTAGGTGTTTGAGCAAGTATTCTTGTCAGAGACCTGAAAAACAGTCCGATTGTTAGAAGTAGTTTTCAATCCGGACAGGTCTATGGGTTTACCCGGACAGATAAAACTTCACGAATTCAAAACGGTTTTTGCCAGAGTTCGTGGGACATGTGTCATACTCTGACTGGTTTCTTTAGCCGTTTTTTCACCTTGAATTTCGAACCCACCTTCTTCGAAAAGCAACCTCTTTAATTACAGATGATGACATCAGCGCCGTCTTTTAATCATTGCCAAACTTTTCGAATTCTCCTAGGAATCAACTTCTTTTTTAGATTTACTATAAATTCAGACTCACTTTCTACTGTTTTACTATCTCTTTCATATTTACTCTGCATATTTACTTAGAGCTTTCTCTCTCTAAAGCAAAGATTTTCTTGGTAGTTTATGTTTACAGCAAGGACTGCATTGATCAAAGGCGTGTGGCTCAACCTTTCTGAGTTGGAGAAGGCACAAAAAGTTGAGAAGGAAAGACGAATCGCAACAGGGTTACCTACCTCGCCTGTCGACAGACCAATCTCCTCTGCTACAGAGTCAGATCGAGGCTCGTCCTCTTCCAAAGGTACTAAGCCCAAAAAACTATTTCAATCCACTCTCTCCCCCATAGTCTCTGGTTCCTCAGTTCAGGAGTCAGTGCCTACTGTCGAGCCAAGAGTTACAGTCACAAGTTTTAGGAAACCTTCTCTTTTTCTTGCAATGGGATCAGACACAGAGCACTCTCCAGAGAAATTGGTTGTTAAGAGGACAAGCCGGCTGGTTAAGGGGCAAGCCTCCAAGAACACTCCCTCAAAATCGGGGGCAAAAAATAACAGCTCTGGGTCTGGAGTGCCTATCAGAGCTCCCCGGGAAAGGCCATCCGGTCCGAAGGCTAGCAGCCCAGCACTCCAAAGAGAGACTTCTGCCTCAGAGCCCCAGCCTGAGACTAGAAGTCAAGAAAACACAGAAAAACAGCAGTCCGGAAGCCATGCTGAGCCAAGTTTGAATTCTCCCCGGGCCACTGCAACTGATATTCCTCCTACGATCATGGAGGAAAGAATGGAGGACTCTGTTGAAGAAGTCCCTTTTGAGTCTGAGCCATCCGGTCAGACTAGTAACACTGCTGCTGCCAAAAAAGATAAGGGCAAAGAAAAACTGTGCTTGAGGCATCCGGAGCTGCCGGAGTGTCTCGAAGGGAAGGTAAGGCCTTGTTTTCACAGGGTCGAACTTAAATATCTCTTGGCCTTACAGAAGACCAAGTATGCCTTTATCCATACGGCTGATCTGGGTCGAATACGCACAAAATGGGGGATCCCAGAAAACGTGAAGATAAGGATTCCCATAGATCATGAAACTCCTATGGATTGCAAGCTGAACGAAATAGTCATCTTCACGGAGCTATTTAATTGGGGACTCAGATTCCCATTGGACCCAGAGATTGTCAGATATTTTCATCTGTTCAAACTCTGTCCGAGCCAGTTGAGCCCCAACGGTTGGTATACTCTGATGTCATGCATCATGGCATCAAGGCTGTCCGGGATCCCTCTTCCTATGGAAGAATTTGCAGCAGTGGCCAATCTTTGCAAACATCACCAATTCCCCTTCTACCACTTCAATATGGGGAATGATCTCAAAGCTGTTGATGATCTGTTGGAGTCTGAGAGCAAATGGAGGAGCCAGTTTTTGTGTGTCAGTGGCGCTTAGGAAAACGAACAGAAGATCAAGTCCGGAGTGAACCCAAGCCTCCTTAGAAGCAGGTGGATGAGTGACCGTAAGTTTCCCACTTTAAATCTTTGTCTACTCCTTCCTTCTCATAGTTGATTTAAATTAATTGGTCTTTCTTTTGTCTTAACAGAACTGCCTAAGGAGTTTGGTGATTACTTGAAGGCCGGACAGGTCACTTGTGGCAAAATCAATGCATGGGCCGCAGAGAACTGGGGGAATCGATTCCACAATGATTTTACTAGTGGAAATCTGGCAAGGTCTCACCTGTGGAACACCACAGGTCGGAGAGATTTAACTTGGGAGGAGCTCACCACCCAGCCTTCTCCGGACACTGTGCTTAAGAGGAGCCATGAAGCAGATGGGACACTCTTCCTGCCAGGCCGGGCCAAAGCCCCAAGCAAAATGAAGGGGAAGAAGAAAGGAAAGAAGGTGGTGAGCGATGCTAATCCTGCTGATGCTGAGAAGGATGCTCCAACAGACCCGGAGGGGCCGGCTCAGAGCCAAATCGATGCTGCTCTTTTGCAGGTAGTGGAGCAAGAGACCGAAAGGCAGGAAGCAGACCTCCCAAAACCTTCAAGGGCTTCCAAGAGGAATTGCAAGCAGGGGAGTGAAGGGGCAGACCGGGCAGCCAAGAAGAAAAAGACTGCTAAGGGAGATGAGCTTGCTCTCCGGGATCCGGAGCCTTCTGTCCAAGCTGACCCTTCTGACCCAACACATGCTGAAGAGATCCCAAGGGACTTTCATACCGATGAATTTGAGGGAGGAGAGCTTAACATTGATGAAGTAGACATCACCGGTCTTGGTGAACTTGGCGAATACTTCCTCAACCTCCCTAGAGACGACTTCGCAGGGCCTTACATTCCTCCGAGCAGCTCTAACACCGTCAACTTTAATGGTAAGACTTTCATTGTCTCTAGTGAGAAGGACACCATAGCCCACTCCTTGCTAAGCAATGTGCAGCCGGTACTTACATTGGAGAGACAAGTTCGAGGTCAAGCAGACACCATCAAAGACCTTAGGTCTGAGAAGGAAAAGTTGTCCGAAGACCTTTGCACTGCTACTGCTAATGCTGACATGCTAAAGGAAGCAAATGAGGAGTTGAAGAAGAATCAGGAGGAAAGCAGCACAAAAGTTGCTACTCTAGAGGAAACCATCAGAGGCCTCCGGGAGAAGCTGTCCGGTGTGGAGAAAGACCTTACTGCCTCAAAAGAAGAGACCAAGGCAAAGGACAAGATCATCACCAACCTAACTACTGATAAGATTGCCCTTGAGAATGCAGTGTCCAAGGCTGCCGAAGAGAAAAATACGTTGCTAAGGGATCAAGAGGCTACAATCCAAGCCAGGATCAATGCCTATGCCAACCAGATGATTAACAGTGAAAAGCTATTGATTGAGAAGGTGAGGTCTGACATGGTTCTACTCTTTCATGAAAAATATCCGAAGAGGAACCTAGGGGACTTGTGGCGTTATGTAGACGATGATGACCTTCCATATCATACAATGGCCGATGAGGATCAGGATGGAGTCTCCAGTGCGTCCTCATCCGATGATGAAGAGCATACCGGGGAGAGCCCAGATGAAGAGAAAGACGATCCAAAAGGCAAAAAGGTGTATGAAGGTGAGCCATCTTCAAAGGCTCAACCTTAACTTACGATTTACTTTGTTTATTTTTTATTCAGACTAAAGTCCTTGGAAGGCCAAGGCACTCTTTTTTGTAATGGTGTCCGGTGCTCGACCGGACAGGTTTTTTGTGTTGTATCACGACTATTTAAAAGTCCTTGGAAAGCCAAGGCAAGTTTAAGTTATTTTATTCAATGAATATCTCTGTTTTGTGTTACCATCATCTTCTTTCATTGTTCATTTTAATTTTGATAGCCAAAGTTTAAGTAGCCTTTAGTTGTTGCATTGTGAGAGTGTTTAAGTTCTCTGGCTATAATTTAAATAGCCCTTAGATATTTCAGTCCGGATAGTATGACAAGGGACAAAATTTTTAAAAACACTTAGAAATTTTTTAAGAAGGCATCAAATTTTATTTAACAGCTCGGACACCTCATTAAAACCTCTCCGTGCCACCGGGGAGGAAAGAGTATGCCCCCACATATTTACATGGATGTTTAAACAAGTAAATATTTACACAAGTGTTATTCCAAGTACATCCGGAGATGCTCAATATTCCAAGGATGAGTTAAAACTCTGCCATCTTTGTCTTCCAACCAATAAGTTCTAGGCTTAATTCTTTCAACAACCATATACGGACCCTCCCAAGTTGGGGCCAGCTTTCCGAAGATCTTTTCTTTAGTGTGTAAGAAGACCTTCCTTAATACTTTGTCCCCTGGTTGGAAATCTCTTCTTTTGACTTTGGAAGCAAACCTGATCCTCATCAAGCCTTGATAGTGTGCAACTCTAAGGTGAGCTTTAACTCGTCTTTCTTCTATCAAATCAAGTTGACCTCTAATTGACATCTCATTAGCATCTTCAGAGAAGTTATGAACACAAAAAGAGGGGAGAGTTGCTTCTATGGGAGCTACTTCATCCATCCCATAGACCAAGGCAAAAGGTGATTCTTGTGTTGCAGCCTCAGGTGTTGTCCGGTAGGCCCACAAGACCTCTTGTAAATAACTAAGCCACTTCCCAGCAGCCCCTTCCAAATTCTTCTTTAAACCGGACAGTATAGCTCTATTAGCCACTTCAACCTGCCTATTTGCTTGTGGGTGGAAAGGTGAAGAAAAACAATGTTGTATACCCCTTGAGGCACAGAAGCTCTCCATTTCTCTATTGTCGAACTGTGGCCCGTTGTCTGTTGTTATTTTCTGTGGGACACCAAATCTGCAACATATGTTGGATATAATGAATTTTATAACAGCTTTTGATGTTGTCCCTGCTAGGGGGGCTGCTTCTACCCACTTCGAGAAGTAGTCAATGGCCACAATTATAGTTTTGCGCCCTCCGGATGCCACAGGGAGACGCCCTACTAAATCCAATCCCCATCGAGCAAAAGGAATAGGCTCAGAAATCGATTCTAAAGGAATGGCTGGTACATAAATTTCATTGCTGTACCTCTGGCATGGGTCACACCTTCTTACCAACTCCTTAGCATCTTTCATGATTGATGGCCAATAATAACCGAAGAGTAAAACTCTTCTTGTCAAAGCTCTAAACCCACAATGGGCTGACCCCTCACCATCGTGTAATTCGGAGAGGACCATTTGTGATTCTTCATCCCCCAAACAGCGCAGGAGAGGTTTACTATAAGACTTCTTGTATAACACTTCTCTCAATATGATGAAACCACGAGCCTTGTGTTTCAATATTCTGGCTTGTGACTTATCCGGAGGCACAACACCATCGGAGAGATACTGCATGAGAGGAAATCTCCAGTCTTGAGGTTGTTTTGCTTGTATTTCAAAAATCTCCTCTTCTTTACCCTTACAAAGTTGAATGGAGGGGCTTTCAAGCACATGGATCCATGGATATGACTCCGTATATGCTATGGTTGCCAGTGAGTCTGCTAGCTCATTTTCTGCCCGGGGAATATGTTCATAGACAACACTTTTAAACTTAAGCACTTCATTTTTGAGGAGGAGTAAATATTTCACAAGTTGCTCCTTCTTAGCCTCAGACTGGCCTTGGGCATGGTGGATAATCAGTTGGGAGTCGCTTAGCAGCTTGACCCTCTTAGCCCCACAAATGTAGGCCAATTTTAACCCAGCTATAGCTGCTTCGTATTCAGACTCGTTATTAGACGCCTTGAAAGCAAAAAATAGCATGGTACATCTTGTCTCCATATGGGGAAGTCAAACATACCCCTGCACCACACCCCATAGTGCTAGATCCACCATCTGTTCGGACGACCCATACTTTTTTATCTTTTATATCAGTAGCTTGCTCCGAATCCTTGTCGGAGTGGAATTCGACCAGAAAATCAGCCACAGCTTGGGCTTTGACTGCTGTTCGGGGAGCAAAGTCTATGTCGAAGTCCCCCAATTCTACTGACCACTTAGTCATTCTGCTCGAAATGTCTGCTTTTTGAAGGACATTCTTCAAGGGAAAAGAAGTCCGGACGATGATGGGATGAGCCTGGAAATAAGGCCTCATCTTCATGGCTGCTATTACCAAGGCTAATGCCAATTTTTCAAGTTTCAAGTAACGCTTTTGTGCATCTATCAAACTTTTGCTGATGTAGTACACTGGATGGGGATGACTATCGACCTCTCTTACCAGCACAGCACTGATGGCACAACTTGAAACTGCCAAGTATACAAAGAGAGTCTCCCCATGGACTGGTTTGAACAAAGTTTTGGGAGAGGACAGGTGTTTCTTTATCTCATTGAAAGCTTCATCACACTGCGGAGTCCAATCAAAGCCCTTTGCACCCTTCAAAGTTTGAAAGAAAGGAGCACACCTGTCCGAAGACCTTGAGATAAATCTGTTTAAGGCAGCTAATCTCCCCGTTAACCGCTGTACTTCTTTGATGTTTCGAGGAGGTTCCATCTGGAAAAGAGCATTCAGCTTGTCCGGATCGGGTTGTATTCCATGCTCACTTATGATATAGCCTAGAAACTTCCCGGACTGCACTCCGAAGATACACTTTTCAGGGTTTAACTTTAAATTCACTTTCACCAAGTTGGCAAACGTTTCTTGGAGATCGGACAAGTGCAACTTCTCATCCACACTTTTCACCATCATATCGTCAATGTATACCTCCATATTTCTTCCAATTTGATCAGCAAATGCCTTGTTGACTAATCTATGATAAGTAGCCCCAGCATTTTTCAAACCAAATGGCATCACCTTGTAGCAATGAAGCCCTCTGTCAGTTCCAAATGTGGTATGCTCTCGATCCTTTAGATTCACTTGAATCTGATTGTATCCGGAGAAAGCATCCATAAAGGAAAGCAGCTTGTTCCCAGGGGTGGATTCTACTAACTGATCAATCCGGGGAACCGGATATAAGTCTTTTGGGCAAGCTCTATTGAGGTATGTGAAGTCAATGCACATGCGCCACTTTCCATTCTTGTTTTTCACCAAGACAGGATTGGCAGTCCACAAAGGGTATTGAGATTCCTTGATGTGTCCCATCTTTGTGAGCCTGTCAACTTCTTGCACAATGACATCAGCCTTTTCTTTGGAAAAAGCTCTTCTTTTTTGAACCACTGGAGCTACATCTCTCCGGACGGATAGGTGGTGTGAAATTACTTCTGATGGAACTCCAGTAACATCAGCATTGCACCAAGCAAAGACATGCTGATGGTTCTTCAAAAACTTTAACATTTGATCTTTCAAAACAGGTGGCATTTTAGACCCTATCTTGACACATTTTCCATCTTCCAACCAGTGCGTTTCTACCTCTTCAACTGGTATCAACACTCCGGGGGTCTCTCTGGGGTCATCAATTTCACCCTTCACCCCCAGAAAGGCCCTCAAACTGCTATTGTTCATCAATACAGACTGCCCTAGCGTTCGAGGAGCCAAGGCAGTGGCATAACATTCTCTTGCAATCTTTTGGCTGCTCCGGACAACTCCAACCTGCCCCTGAACAGCATACTTCAAGCATTGGTGGAGTGTTGAAGCCACTGCATGCATCCTAGAAAGCCAAGACCTCCCTAGAATAGCATTATAGCAAGTGGGACAGTCCACCACAATAAAGAGTATTCTGAACATTTTCTTGAAAGGGCCCTTGCCCAATAACACCTCTTCTTCGAACTCCCCGATCACATCTGCTGAGCTGCCTGTGAAGCCCACGATTGACCTGTCCGAATTCTGAATTACAACTGGATTTTTCATTTTCTTGTAAGTGGTTAGGAAAAGGATATTGGTTGAGCTTCCAGTATCCACCAAGATTCGTCTTATGTCATTGCCCCCTATAGATGCTCCTATGACAACAGCATCCTCATGAGGGCCATCAATGTTTCTTAAATCATCTTCATCAAACACAATGAAGGGAAATGAGTTTGGTGACTGATAAGATGTCATGCCTCCTTCTAGCTGGGAGGCCAAAGTATGAACATGCCTCTTCCTCGAAGAAGCAGTAGGAGTTGTCATAGTGTCCCCTCCGAAAATTGTAACCGACTCGAAAAACTTAATGAGCCCGGAGACCGACCTAGAACATTCCTCTATAGCACCCACTCTGTTCCGAGTTGGATCGGGATCCAAGTACTCAGATTCCACGTCAAACCTTTCAACTATAACCATAGCTCCCTCCGGAGCAACATTACTTGGACCAACCCGGTGAGTGTTATCAGGCCTGTTACCCCCTCTTCTTTTCACATAGGCCCCCAGCTTTCCCCTTTCAATCAAGTTCTGAACTTCTTGTTTTAACGCTATGCAATCATCAGTGGTATGACCAATATCATTGTGATATTGGCAAAAAGAGTTGTTGTGATGCTCTCTGGGAGACTATAGTGTTGCCGGTCTCCGGTAGTGCACCTCATCCTTTGTTTTATCAAAGATAGTGGCCACGCTTTCTTTTAACTCTGCGAACCACTCCGGTTGGACCCATGGCCCTCTCTTGTTTCTGGATTGTTGACTTTGAGCAGGAGCAGCTGGCTGAGACTGAGCTTTTGCCCTACCATGCCCCTGTCCGGTTTCTCTTGCTTTGTTCCCGGACTGATTTTGATTGGGATTTGGTGTTACCGGGGTAGACCTCACCTGCCTGTGCACCCTGGTTTTCTTTGTTTCATCGACGTTTATTTGTTTGCTAACTTGATTCAGCAACCCTCCCCATGTCATGGCCTTCTTTCTGGTCACTGAGTCAGCTAGATTGCCTGTGTTCAAACCCTGTCTCAGGGATGCTATTGCTACCTATTCGAAGCAATCAGCCAACCCATTATTGGTGTTCACAAAACGACTTATATATTCTTTCAAGGATTCATTTGGTTCCTGGGCACAATGGATTATTGTGTCTCCATTGCCCTTCAGCTCTTTACTCCCTACGAACTGCCTTCGAAAGGCCACCCAAAACGTATCGAAATCTTTAATACAACCCTGAGGCAGGCTGTTGTACCATTTCAGAGCGCTCCCCGTAAAAGATTGGGAGAATTCCCTACAGAGTAGTTTATCATCATCGTCAAAGTTCATCATGAAGTTTTTAAATTGTTCCAGATGGTTGTCCGGATCAGTACTGCCATCGTACTTCTCTATTTTGGTGCTGTCAAACCTCTTTGGGAGGTTTCCGGACAGAATTTTAGAAGACAATGGAGATTGCCTCCAATTCCTTCCACGACTGAACACATTATCCTCATTGGGAGTTGCAAAGATACCTGGTTCATCGTGGAAGGCAAAGGGATCCATCAGCATCTTGTCCACATGCCTCCGGTTGTGAGATGACCCCTTGCCGATATGCTTCTTCATTCTTCCATGTCTATATCTTTTTCTTGAATATTTTTTAATTTGCTTTTGCTTTTTTCTGGTTCGACCCTCATCGCTGCTAGAGGACAAGGATTTTTCAACTCCATCACTGTCCGAAGAGCTATCAGAAGATTCTGAGCTTGAGTCAGAACTCTCCACAGGCTTGGACCGGTGAGACTTTTTAGAACTGGCATGAGTCTTTTTGGTGCTCACATGAGTCTTCGAAGACTCATGCTCTCTGGGGTTATCGGTGTGATGAGAAACCGATGCTTTGGATTTTTCCTTCACGCCCATCTTGACCTTCTCTGCCCTCATAGCTTCTATTTCACACTTTAGCCTATCACGCTCTTCGACAGTGTATTCATCGTTCTTTTCCACCACTTCGAGCAAAGCTGGTGGAAGTTCTGGATTTTCCGGATTCATTCGAACAGATTTTCTTAGCTGGTTTTGAATGCTTGATTCAGGCACCTTCTACTCCCACTGTGGTCGCCAATTTGGTGTGGATAATAATCGCCTGAGGGTAGACTAGTAATTTCAGTTGGTGTTTTAAGGAAGTATGTGGGTGTTTTTAGTGTTTAGAGAGTAGAGAGATAATTAAGCAGCTTGGTAGCAGTTAATTTTCATTACCCATAGTTAATGCAGGTGGTTGGGTATTTATACCCTGATGTTTGGGCCCTTATGGGCTTTCGGGTCATGTTTAATGGACCCGGGTCATGTTCAAAGACCCATGAGCTCTAAGCAGGAGTGCAAGTAGCTTAGTCAAGAAGTGTTTAGGTTTTTTAGTACTTTTGTCATAGTTCGAACAGTCCTATGGTTATAGTGTTCAAAGTGATCTGTCTGGTCCATGCGATCTGTCCGATCTGTCCGGTCCGGAGGCTTTGGACTGATCTGTCCCTGTCCGGGGAGCATGCTGAATTCAAACTCATCAATGACAAAGATGGCCAGCACCGATGGTGCATGTGTTGTGTACTAATAGGTTTGAGTTTGTTTTTTTTCCGAAAACTTAATGATCTTTTTTCCAACATATTACCCTACTTTATTTAGTTATTAATTTTTGTTTGTTATGTAGTTTAGTTACTAATAAATATTTTCGTGTTTATTTCAATATGCAAACTGACGGCCTTCGGAAGGCTGACCTCTCATGATCTAGAGTTTGCATCCATGGAGAAATATTTTCCTTGTAAAATCAGTAGAAGTAGAAAATGCCCCAGAAAAACATGGGTGAAAAAATACGAAAAAGGATTTGCCTCATTATTTCACTAATTAGATATTTGATGAGGTTTTTGTTCAGTGTTGGTACAAGAAGACCAACACGTTTAAGTTAAACTTCGAGGAGATGACAATCACTTTGGATTACGTCAATTTCATTACATGCATCCCCGTAGTTGGTAGGACACTTGATGTAGTTAAGGCCCCAAGAGAGGAGACATATGTGTTTTATGCGGGATTGTTCAGATTCACTGTTGATGAGGTCCGTAGAGAACTGAAATCCACACGAGGAGTGGGTTTTAAACTAAAATGGCTCCGCGAGACATTTACGGAGGACTAATTCCTTCACTTGGATGACCACGAGACTATCCGCCAAGTTTCACGAGCGTATCTTATGTTTTTATTTGGGAGTACTATATTTACGGATGCTAGTAAGAAAAACGTGATAAGTGACTATTACTATGGTATGGAGAACATGTAGTCCCAAAGATTGTTAGCTCATTACCTAAGAGAATTGTGGAACACAACGTGTGCCCCAAATCCACAATACGTTTACTTCTCGATGATCAAAAGGAGAAAGATGTAAGTAAGAAAATTTTATATTTAATATATGTTTTGAAAATATTTGCATGTTTTACTTAACTTATTTTTTTTAATAACATATCTTACTGTTTTGTTTTACAGGTCATTTTCAAGCCGTACGAGCACATGAAAGCTTAGTTTCCTGTCTATGATATCTTTTTACGTGCTTATCCAATCCAAATGATAAGCATGATATAGGGATATATGCCTGACACAATCAAGCGATAGTTCGTACGAATTTTGAATACATCAGCACCTTTATTTTTACCGAAGGTTTCATATAGGAAGGTATATTTATCTTTTTACGCTTGGCGTGAGAGTTCTTGGTTAGATTAAATTCAACACTTACTTCCCGATAATTGTTTGACAGTTACTATTGCTATGTATGAGAGATCGATGACGATTAGGTATCATGATTATATTACTCGCTATGGCTGGTACGTCATCATCCCACCAACGCAACTGGATGATGATAAACAACTTGAGGTAGTTCGATTGCTCAACATAATGTATATGAGAGATGATTTGGATGGTTTAAGGGTTTGTTGGTGACAAGTGCTGCAGTTTTTTTCTCCGTAGCTCATTATTTTAGTTATCATACTTTTTTTTGCTTGGTTGATTTAAGTTTATGTTTATGTTTTATATTGAACGATAGATGATTTAATTATGTAGTTTCGTATTACATTTAATTAATTTTAATCAAACACTTATGTTTATTCAATTATCCATTACTAAAAATTAAAACTTAGAGTAAAACTTAGTCAAACATTGAAAACATAAGGCCATAAACATTTATAAGAATATAAACATAAACTTAGTAAATCCATTCATCAATGTTACAAATAATTTTACATTTTTTTTAAAATTAAGAAAAAATTACAAAATAAATGCACCATAGGTGCCAAGTCTTTGCATCTATGGTGTACACTATTTAGCACCAAGGGTGTATATGGGCAGCACCGTTGGTGCATGTAGTTTACAACGATGGTACGCATCCCACCTCCCTATCAATGCATATAGGCTACATCGATGATGCCTCACATTTTGCACCAATGGTGCCCTAAAATGGCACCATTGGTCCACAAGTGACCGAACCTATGCTGCTAATTTTCCGTAAAAAAAAGTCTCACTCAAATCAAACTGCCAAATTAATGTCCCGTCCAAAATTACCCGCCGAAAAATAGTCCCATTCAAATCAACCCGCCAAATTTTAGATTCACATCTTTATATAAAGCTCTCGACTAACATGACTCTAAACACATACCTTCAACTATCTACTTATAACTTGTATCGATATGGAATGAAGTGTGCTTGAAGATACTCATATACTCAAAGCTATCAAATATGTGAAGTTTCCTATTTTTGATGAGATTACAAAAGGAGTTTTTGACAAAGTGTTATGTAAAATGTAGTTCATCTACTACTACATGTATCGGGAAAAACCAATGTCATCCCCACGAAGTTGTGAAGAAGTAGCTACGAGGTACGAACTTATTACAAGCAGACCAATGTATCATGTGTTCGACCTTATATGGGAGATTAAGGTTGAAACATCTAGATCTTTTAATTTAAAAGTGACTGATTATTTACCAAAGAGATGTTATAATTTATGAAGAAGCAAATTGTTGAAAAAAAGAAAGAACTACAAAGTGCTACTTTTAATGAAGGATATTATTTTGAATAATTTTAAATCTTATGTAACTTTAAGTTATCCTTATTTCATTTTAGTATATTTTTAAATTCTAAACGCATTAACATAATGAGAATACATTACAAAAATACATTTGCATTACATATTCAATACGATAAATTAAAGAAAGTACATAGACCAAGTACAATATATGGTTACACTATTACACAAATTTATATAAGTATGTTACTTTTGGGAATGAGATGATAGGCTTTTGTACCTTGAAGATCTTCATATATTTTGCACCGACTAAGTAATGGTAATTTCCAAGTTGCTGCATCATCACTATGTAATGTCGTCCATGTAGAATGTATCCGTTTACATAGATATTCAGCGGAAATTGTAAGCTATATAAATAGAAAAGATAATTTGGATATCGATGGCTAATTAGTATAATAAAAACATTAAATTAAGAGGGAGTAATTACGTTGACAAAATGGTTACTTTCAACAAAATCTAATCTGATTTCCACATTTTTAGACATCAGAGGGGTGCACCTCAAAGTGTTAGAAAAATATAGCCGCAATTCATCAACCCTGATTGTGATACAAAATGTACAATGCACTAAAGCATTATTGCGATTCATATTCCCATCTACGTCATTGTCATCCAATAAGATATGTCAGTTGGCATTCTGTAATAGTGTATACTTTCAAAAACCTTCAAAAACACTTCTTTACGTGTTGTATATCTTGCTATAAGTGTCAAAATTATCCATAAGATCATCATAAACGCCATTTCTAATCACCTCCAAATCCTCTTGTTGGTTAGACAACCTATATAATACTACACGATATCCATAATGTTCATCGGGTCTAACGTTGTTTATTGCAGGTATACAAGGTTAAAAGTGAGAGAGAAACCATCACAAATAGATTTTTGGATCGTTAACTATTATGTTTTAACCAAAAATGGAGCTTGGTACGCTATTATTAGATAACGACACAATCGAAGGAGTTCAAAGTATAGTAGGTTTATCTGCCCGAACAGTATAAGCACAATGAATTTCTTTATGACGGTAACCTTGGAAGTTTAAAATGGGTTTGGCATCGAAGCTTCATCGGCTTTATTAACATAATCCAGTTGTTCCCAATGCGATTTATCTCGTTTAATGGATGATGCGTCAATAACTAATTTTTGTTTAGAATGTGGACGACCGTGATGCTTCTATTTCTCTAATAGTTCTAAAAGTGTGGCTGTCTCTAGATAAACAACTTCATACCATTTATTGTAAATATGTTCTATGCATATTTCGTCATTGGTTAGCATAACATTAGTTACAAGTTTATCTATTTTTTCTTTCATAAGCTCCATCGTGGTTAGGTTTGTACGTGTCAATATTTATAACCTATTCCAATGATTGTGAAAATCTTCTAAAGGTGCAATTCTACCATTGTATAGCAACTCGCGAATTTGGTGCCAACACAGTATACCATGTGTTTTGAAAAAAGTGCAAATTTCATTTGTTATATCATGTTTAACTTTCATCCTAATATCATCAGATTTCTCATGATCTTTAGCACTTTATAATTCAATAAAAAAGAATTCTAAAACAGTATTAGAAACCATACTTTTAATTTAGTTGAACACTTTGTCTACAAATTTATGTTGTACTATACAACGACTCTTTTCAAATGAGGATCTAATTGCACATTGGAATTCAACAAGTGAATGCACCATGCCTCAAAATAACTTAGAGTTAATCTTGCTCGTATGTATATAACGTTTTAGGTTATAATGACCAATTTCCAACCGGTTAGTTGTGGCATGTCCCAAATGTAAGAACTTCTTTGTTTCCTAAACTATAAATTTATCAATGTATTGGTCAAGCCAAGACTTTTCGGTGTATTTGATTACAAGAGAATAGTTTTTGTAGTCACGTTGTATTTCAATCCTAACGTGATCCAAATTCAACTTCTAATGCTGTGTACACTATATTTTTCTATGCAGACACAAACAAAGCATGATCAATTTTATCATTAAAGTACTTTTTTGTATTCCCTTAAACGTTTTGGTTTATGTACCGTCGATATTGGTGAGGATAAAAGTTGCCTGAGGGTAGGCTAGTAATTTCAAGTGGAGTTTCAAGGTGGCGTATGGGTGTTTAACGGTAGTGTATGGGTGTTTAACGGTAGTGTAGAGAGTAGAGAGATGATTAAGCAGCTTGGTAGCAGTTAATTCTCATTACCCATAGTTAATGCTGGTGGTTGGGTATTTATAGTATGATGTTTGGGCCCTTATGGGCTTTCGGGTCATGTTTAATGGACCCGGGTCATGTTTAAAGACCCATGAGTTCTAAGCAGGAGGGCAGGTAGCTTAGTCAAGAAGTGTTTAGGTTTTTAGTACTTTAGTCATAGTTCGAACAGCCTTAAGTTTACAGTGTTCAAAGTGATCTGTCCGGTCCAAATGATCTGTCCGATTTATGTCCTTGTAACCTGTCCGGTATTCGGAGAGATTTAGACTGATTTGCCCTTCCGGGGAGCATGCTGAATTCGGACTCATCAGATATAGCATGTGCGTTGTTTCCGGGAACAAAATTTCTAAAGCATTGATTAACGTCAAGTCTTCATCTGTCAAAATCACGAACGGTTCTTCAATGTTGTGAGATACAATCAACGATTCCAAAGAATCTAATACCCATTGGTAATTGTTTAATTTCTCCCTGGATATGCAAAAGCAACACCATAAGTCAAACAGCAGATGTCATACCTACGATCTCAAACAAAAATATCTCGTATCATATTGTCTTGTAAGTGTTATCCTTTATCAACACTATTAAAAATGCTCGTAATAAATCCACACTAACTGGATGCGCAAAAACGATATCAGTAATGATACAACCTTCATCTTCGCTAGATTTATGCTTGAAAATTATTATTTTTTGAGTTATCCTAACAAGTATCTCAATTGACCTACCGAATTTCTCCAACATCCGGTCTTTCTGCATAGGGTTGTGAATCGTGCGCATGGAAGAAATATTTTCGTAATTCAATTTTTTAACTTCGTTCAAAATTTCTCTATTCGAGGACTCTTTCTACCATTTATCTTATTGCGACATTTTATGTTCATAACAAAACTGCTTTGTGTACCGGTATTCTTAGCCCACTCAACCAGTATATCTTGTGTATAATACTCGATTGTTAAAAACAATGAGTGTAGTCACTATAAAATCTTCAATGGGTCTATCCATAACATCTGCACCCTGCAATATTAAAATCCAAACACAAATTAAAGTAAGTAAACAAAAAAAAAATCACTAAACTTGGTGGAAATATGGGCTCAAACGAATGGTTCACATATAAATACCAATTGTTTTATGGGCATGAGGCCCTACACCACGTGTTTAGGGACCCTACATTGTTAGTACAAGGGTGCTAGAACCGGAGGTGGTGCTCCTACGCATCACCGATGGTACGCAAATGAACCACTGCCGTAATTGTTTTTAAAAAATACCTCCAACCTTTTTTTCCGAGTGCACCACTGCCGCAATTGCTTCAAACTATAACTCTATACTAGCTTCTCTAAGAAAAGAAGAAATAATTTAATTATTAGTTTAATTTAATAATAAACATAATGCTTTTACTTTGTTTAGTTTCGGGTCTATAAGAAAATTAAAAGACAAAAAGAAAGCTAAATTGTAAAAAATAGTTATATTCAAAGAGAAAGAGAAAAATAAAAAATCAAATTTTTTTAAAAAATAAAAAAACAATACAAAATTAAAAAAGATAAATAAATCAATTTCCGGAAATATAACTACAACTACGTAATCAAAGTAAATTAAATAAATCAAATCAGATAATTAATTATAAATTATTCTTTCTTATAATTAATATGAAAATGGCTTGGTTTAAAATTATTCCAGAAGCTTTTGAATTTTGAAAAACCAAATTTAAATTAAATGAAATGAATTAGCTCTGACTTTTTTTTATTAAACTCATTAATTATAAATTATTATATTTTTTATAACTAAAGGTTTTAGTTATGATTTTTTCGAAATTGAAAAAAATGTATATGTGGAAATTAAAAAAAATCTTTGTTAAAAGAATATAACATTTAATTTTATTAAAACTAGCCTGAGTTAATTTTTTTGTTTTTGGGTTGAAAGTTTTTGTACATCCATTTGTTATGAATTAAGTTTTTAATTTGAATTTATTAATATTTTTTTTAGTATTAGTAAGAAATCTAATTGATTGATAATAGATTTAGGTTACCCAATGTCTACTTTATATCTGTACTAATACTACTCGGTTGAACGAATGTTGCGCTAAAGTCATGACATAATGAAAAACTAGATTCTTAAATCTTATGACACGAGAGGTAGATGACTATATATATATATAAATAAGGAGTCATTCGGTGATCGAGAGATAAAATGCAACAAGAGAACACGATTTAAAAAATATATGTATAAATTTAAGTGAATTAATTGTTTAAATATTTCAATGAAATGTTTATACATTGAAATGTTTATACATATTTAGTGACCGTGGAATTATTTTAATATTGATTTACAAAAAGTTAATTTTTATTTTGTTTAATTTTTTACTTTTTATATTAACCCTGATCACAAAATAATTTTGTTAATTAGTAAATTTAGATATTGAATTTTAGAAATAAAAAATAGATTATATTAATTTAGGTTCGATACTTCCCAACTCTTGTGCTCATCACATAAAAACTACAACAGAATCCGTACATTTGCGATTTTTCTATCAATTTTTGGCGTTATAAAACCAAAGAAATAGATGAATCATAATAGGTTTTACAAGTATCATAATGATTATGGTCATTTTAAAAGAGATTGCAAGGTCTTGAAAGACAATGTCCAAACTCTCAACGAAGCCGAAAAATTGATTAAGTTTTTTAGGAGCATGATTACTCAAGGTCTAGGGAAGTTAAGGTTGGGCCCAAACAAACTGAATTTGATGAGGGGGTATTCTTCATCTGATACATAATAAGGCAAGTCGAGCAAAAGACAACAATCAAAGAGTATAAAGCAACCCTAAACGCAGTATGAATATGAGCAACAAGTAAGAAGAAGCTCTATAGCGCTGACGAACTAGAGGTCGGAACGAACTCAAGGACACGTACAATGTTAACAAGCCTAAAGATGAAATGAGCTCAAAGGAATGTCGAGCTCTCTTGGAGATCGAGCAATGAAGGACCGAGCTCGTGAGCAGATCGAGCTCGAAGACAGAGTGAGCTCGAGGACATCAAAGAAAGTTTGGGCTCGAGCTTGGAGGACATCAAAAGAAGTTAAAGCTCAAACTTGGAGATCGAGCACAGAATGACCAAGCTCGTAAGTAGATCAAGCTTAAAGACAGAGTGAGCTCAAGGAAAAGCAGATCGAGCTCGTAGACAGAGCGAGCTCGAGGAAAAACAAATCGATCTTGAAGATAGAACGAGCTCGAGGAAAAACAGATCGAGCTCGAAGACAGATCGAGCTCGAGGAAAAGCAGATCGAGCTCAAGGACAAAGTCTGTGAAAGAGAGCAGAGCAGGATTTGCCAAGCAGAACAGGATCTACCAAGCATGACAAGATTTGTGACCGTGCAGAGTAGGTTTTGACCGAGTATAGTAGGATTTTATGAGTAGAGATAAGTACGAGCGCAAGCAACGAAGAAAAGGACAAGCTCTACAGTGCTGACGAACTCGAGGTCAGGACGAGCACATGATCACAGATTGTTACGTAACACACGATCACACGATTCAACTCTTAAGTTGAGCCGTTTTAGTTATTTTCTCCGCAATTATAGGGATAGTAAGATTAGTGGGATAGTGGATAAGTGGTGCTAAAAGCACTAACACGTGCAACCACCCACTAACTTATATATCTTATATAATGTAAATATATTGATGAATAAATGATCTTCTTCTTTTTTGGCTAATCTCTTTCTTGACTAAAATATTCAGACTTTACTAAGGTAATATTTGTTATTCCCGTAACAGAACTAGCATAAGAAGTTATTTCATAGAAATCGTCCCAATCTTCAGGATCAAACTTTAATTTTTTTTGTTCAATCAGTATACTTTATATCGACTTGTAGACAAAAATAATAATTTCTCTAGGGTTTGATAAATCGCGATTCATAGAATCATAGTACTCATCAAGACTACATTGATAATCACACACTTATAATTTTTCATGTAAGACACAACCAAATCCAAATGAACCCATCACATCAAGAGTTCACTATCTTCACCACTAAACCGAGGTCTTTCGGGCTATAAAGACATGTCTATAAGATTGAATAATGCAGAGGCAACGTAACATAAACTCATCAACAAAACCTTTGCTAGCCAGATATACAAAAATATAAAGGTATATATTGATGACATGCTTTTGTAGAACCCCGACAAAGATGAACAAATTATATATTTAGAAAAGATATTCAAGAATTCAAGAGATATTAAATTGAAGTTGAATTTGAAGAAGTGTGCTTTTGGATTTCGGCTAGGCAAGTTCTTGGGTTACCTAGTCAACGAAAGTGGTATAGAGGCAGAAATATCACAAATGGCAACCTTGTCATCTGTGCACACACCCAAATCAGTGATGGGAGTTCAGATGTTGGCAAATAGGCTGACTGCCTTGGATAAGTTCATATTGCATTTCTTGGACATGTACTTTTACTTCTTCCATGTGTTGAAGAAACCATTTTAAATGGTCTGAATAATGTGACCAAGCTTTCAACAAGATAAAAAAAGGTATGTGTCCTCTGTAGAGGTTCTTTCAAAACCCATACTAGGTGAGACGCTCTTTATATATTATCGACTCTGACTATGATGTAAATATAGTACTAGTCAGTAAGGTATATAAATGAATTACATCAATCTATTATGTAAGGAATGATCTGTTAAATGCAGATACACGGTATATACAACTAGAGAAGATGACCCTCACTTTGGTGGTGGTAACAAGAAAGTTGATGTCATACTCCAAAGCCATTCTATTGTTGTTCAAACTTTTATCCCACTTTAGAATATACTATAGAGACCGGATGTCTCTGACCTCCTAAATCGATAGTCAATAGAATTAGAAGGCTACGATATATCTTAGGATTTGAGGACAATCATCAAGGAGCATGCACTAGATCACTTCCTCACCGATAACCATGTTGAAACACCCTTACCTATTATTTAATATCTACATCCACAATATATATTCTAGGAAAATGGTAGGTCAATTTCTTCCGGGCATAAATCTAGTATCCATCTAATTATTTTTCAGAGATGACATGCACCGAATCATATACTTCGGCTTGAAGACTACTAGTAATGAGGTTGGTTATGAAGTTGTAATCTTAGAATTTGTAATCAATCACGTTATCAGACAAAAAAACACAAAAGGCACTCTCATACATTGCTTAAAAGTTCTAAAAAAGCTAGCAAGTAAATTTGAAGATGTACACTTTAAACAAGTCCTCTGGCCAAGAATTTCTTAGTTGATTCGCTAGCTTCATTGGCCTACTAAAATGCAGTTTTTTGGGTCATATTGCAAGAGAATTCACCCATAATATAAATGGTCGACCTCCGAATCATCAATATGGTAAAACTCAATACCATAGTTACCGAGATAGACTGGCAAGCCCTAACCTAAGACAATATATTTACTAGGACATTTCCGAATGACAAAGTTAAAGCTCGTAACTTACAACAAAAAATTGACAATTATGTTTTGTTTGGAGAGATAATTTATGGCCAAGGTTTTTAAAACCGATGATGCAATGTATGAACCACATGAGTCATATTTTATTTTGATTCAACTCCATGATCGAGTGTGTTTGGCTCACTTCAGGCATTTAACCTTTGTAAGAAGGGTATTCCTAACAGACTATTATTGGCCAACTCTAATTGTTAATGCTAATGAAATGGTTAAAAATTTAATACTTGGAAATGATTCGCCAATATCATACATAGGTCGGCAATACCATAACAGAAAATATTCAAACCCTTTCTTTTTTATCACTAAGGACTAGGCTTGTCTGGACATCATCCTAAGGCTTGTGGTGATTGATAATATGTTACAGTAAGAGTTGAATACTTTTCTAGATGTGTTGAGGTCTAGCCCCTAACAATAATCAGAGCAAATGAGGTAATCAAATTTATATAAAAAAATTTGGTAGGTCGGGATGCGAAGGTGATTACCACATATGATCGTATATAATTTCAAAATGTTTAAAATATTTAATTTTACCTAAAAATAGGATTTTAAAAACACTTTCATATACCTTTCCACCTTCAAGCTAATACAAAATTTAAAATCACTAACCGAATAATAATTAATGAGTTGAATAAAATTTTAGAGGTTTTAATATCCAAGTTTCCTAAATATTTGAATGAGGTCTTTTGGATTTACTGAACCACCCTTCTAGATAACTAAAGTAGATGGTAACTTGAAGGTAAGTTGGTTGACCATAAATGGTTATTGTATCAAAATATCATACAAAAAATACGATAGAGCAACATGCCATCTCTTCTGAAGCCAAACATCTTGTTTTGGAACTCATCGACGTGATGCTCAATATCTCTAGTTTCATCGTACTACTCTATCTTGTATATTGTATTAATTGAAATTTGATGATAATTATCATGAGAATTTCAAGTGGTAGCGAGGACAACAAGAAAATGCATTTGGGTTCGGTAGCAACATATCTAAGATGCACAAGTTATTTCGGTCTGGTGAAATTAGTCGTCATTTATTAAAATTGATTGGAACATGACTGGATTGTAAGTGGGTAGGGATGGTTTTGTGAGATACACGATGGGTAGGTTTCTAGATCCAAAAGTGGCTCCGGATCGACCGACCAAGGGTCCGGTGGACTCATATTCTAATTAATTAGGTAATTTTTTAAATATTTTTTTTTATCCCCATAATGATGAGATGAAGGGGTTCATCTTCTTTGACTAAGCCAGGAGCGAACACAATAAAAATAACACTTTTTAGACTTGTAGACCGATTCATAGTCAAACAATTATAAGACTTTTTTTTAAATATTTGGCACAAGAACCATATTGTATATGGTTAGGACAAGGTGAAGATAAATGTTGATAATAGTGCCAAATTATAAATATGGTGGCATCGCCACCTAAATTTATCCAAAGTGATGGGATGATCATATAAATATAGTGTGGCGCAAATCCACCATTAAAATTTAGATTGCGATGAGATCCTTAAAAATATTTTTTTAAATTGATACGTTTGTCTTCTAATTGTTGCGCATCGATTGATTGGGAGAAAATGTTAACAAATAATATGTATATATATAAAGTATGATTGAATTATATTTTCTTAAATAATCAACTTTAAGTTGAGCTTTGTAGTTTAGTATATAAAATGAAACTTGGTTTTTTTAATATATACACTATCTAGAAAACTGAGTTATAATTATGTGGCGTTGAAAATGCTTATGTTATCGAAGTTATAGATTTTCTATTTTCTATGTGCAATTGAAGAAATAAAATTTTAGAGGCCAAAACTAGAACCATAAAAGAAAGCTAAACATATGTCTTACTTTAATTAGTAAATATATGATAGCGTTTTATTAGAGGGTATAATTGTATTATACCTATTCATTAATACAAACATATTTAATCTTGTTTTTTTTGCACATGCTGTCACTCAGCCTAATAACTAACTTGAATAATTTTGATAGTTAAAGTCTTGTTGTCCAAATGTATGAGGGTACATTTCTACCTCTCTCATTTTTTAATATACAAAGTTGGATAATATGAATAGTTTTATATATTTTAGAATCATTTTTTAAAAAATAAAATGATAATTTGCTACTCCTTTCACTCTTTAGGTTACAAAGAAGATTAAATGAGTGGATTATTCATTATCAATTTTGGTCAAGTTTGTTTTCAATATTCTTAGTATCATGTTGAGATGTACCTTATTCTCTTGCTATAAACCCTTGCAGGCCAAAACTTGTTTTTATCAAGGATGTTTAGTCGTTGTAAATATGTTGATTTATTTATGTAAAATCGTTCATCCTGGTATGGTGTATGGTTTAGGGAACATTTTTCTATATTGGTGTTCATTGGTCTCTATCATTGACATGGTAATTCTGTAAAAAAAATCTCATCCCTTCCCCCTTGAGGAAGGTGGATATTCAAAATCTCGTTTTTTATACCAAATCGGTTTTTGGTAATTCTATAAAAAAATCTCAACCCTTCCCCCGTTGAGGAAGATGGTATTCAAAATCTCGTTTCTTATACCAAATTTGTCTTTGGTGTGTAATAAATATTGTGTTTTCCTTAAAACAATAAATACTTTAAGTTGATATATCAACTCAAGTTTTCAACTTGGTTCATCTTATCAATAGGTAATATATTCAGTCTACTACCATGTTAGATGCTCACAATACCACATAATATACGTGATGATCCAGTGACGTAACGTGCAATACCACACTAAAAATCCAATGATTTTTAAATCTATGTCATTTGGTTTAGATTTTTATCACTTAGTTTATACCTAAATTTTTGGATCTTCTATTTTTAATGTCATATGTTATCTTCTTGCTTATTTTGTCATTGCTTATACCTTTGATTTTTGTTTTTGTTTTTGTAGAATAAAAACTGTAAATCAAATTAGGTTTTTAAATTAATATTACAAATATTGTCTATCTTCTACTAATATATTATATATTTTTTCGTTTATGTATGTGTCTTAGCTTTTTAAACTAAAGCAGAAATAATGGACGGATGCTACCATTATTTGTAAAATTCAAACAAAGATAAAGCTTTTCGTTTATGGTAAAACAAGAATATTTTTTCTTCTATCTTTTACTCTTTCAGAGAGTATGTATTTGTTTCTTCTTTTCGGAAAAGGATTTGGATAAAGTACTATTATTTAAATTGCAATGTGCGTGATGCCACAAACCTAGAGAATAAAAAATAAGGTCCAAATCTTTTGGATTTTCAAAAGACAAATATTATCTTTATTTTAATATTCATTTGTGGGTAAAATTTTATAAATGGCTCATTTTGTTTTAAATTTTCTAATAATTATTATCTTAAAATTTTTAAGTTTCTTTATCTTCATGTTTCTTCTTATCCTTTTTATTTCTTTTATCTTTTTATTTTTATTTTTTTATGGTCTCCAATGCCTTTAGAATACAAATATGAATATTGCGATCAACCGATGTAAAAGAGCACACATTTTCCCCTGATAACTGTGCCTACAGTGGGCGATCATATGTGGAGATTCATAAAATCCTATTACCTTTTTATTGAGAAATTAATATATCACACTAATGTTTTATTAAAATACTTTTAAATAATGTTTTTTAATATTTGAATTAGGGGATTTTGCGACAAAAAGAATCTTCATCACTCAACTTAAAAATCATTTTTTAATATTATATGTTCATATATGTTAAAGATTAAATTATTTAAACAAATTATGTTATAGGATATGCCAAACATGAGAGGTTGAAACAGATACAAATGATTTTATATATCTGTCAATTTTGAATATTTGGACATGCATTCTGTTGAAGTGAAAAAAATTAAATTTTGATGTAATAATATCATCCAGAACATCCAAAACAAAATTTTCAACAAATAATCTCAAATCACCAAATAATTAATGTGATACAATTTCCATTTCCATCACTACCAATACCAATGCAATTCACACATAACTTAATCACCAATACAATATTCAATAACACTATTTGAACACAAAAACCAACTACTGTACTATAGAAAAAGAGTCCCTCACAATTGAAGAATTATTATAATTTTTCACAATAACCAAGCAAACCGAAACCCCGAAGTTTTCAACCCGGGTTAAGTACCGAAAATATTGATTTTGTGTGTACTATCAAGGCTTTCATTCCATAAACGCCATTTTGTAATCTTGAGGAATGATTTTTCGGTTTTATGGTGCATTCAAAAATTATCTAAACTTTGTAGGTTTTAAATTTTTGTGGTTCTCCAATGAAATTGACCGAGATTTAGGATGTAGTGGAACAGTTTTCTTAGAGTGATGAAGCTTGAGTTTTGTAATCAATGGAGGTTTAGAATAGACGGAGAAAATTGAAAAGGCAAAAATGGGTCAGGATAGGATAAGATAGAGTGGAAAAAATATAGAGTAAATCCCTATATAATATATATATATATATATATATATATATATATATATATATATATATAGAGGTCTAAGAAACATGCTTTTAGAAAATTACAATAAAAGTCTTTAAATTTGAATTAAGTTGTCATTTCTTATTGAATTATGTTGAAATGAGATCTATTTAAGAAAAAAATCTCAATTTATAATAAGATAATTCTGGTGTTTTTTAATTAAATGGAGTCTCATTTTAATGTAGTTCTTTGTTGTTGTTTTTTAGTCAAATTTTTATTTTATCGGTTTAGGGTTAATTGACGATCATCATAAAAAACCAAAAACAAATTCAAAAAAAATCAAATACATAATTTGTTTTATAAAAAATTGTTATGATTATAAACAATTAAATATAAAAAAGCAAAAAATTACACTGGCTTGCAACATAAAATACTTGTTATTGTATGTTGATGGAAATTGTTCCATGAAATCGACACTTCAAACGTCAAATGACTCCACCTGACGATTATCATTTTTATATTATTTCGTTTCAAAGATGTTGTCAATTCGCTGACATTTATAGTAATATGTAACAAATATATGTGTATATTTGAATAATATGGTTGACAAAAAAATCTATAAAAATTTCCATGTTGTTTTTATTTATCTGAAATGGCCTCCAAATCAATAATTGTTTTTAGTTCTTTGTCGAAAGTATTTGAACACTTTGTTGACAAAAACTTGATTTATGCCAAAACGTTCACTACCAATTCCTGAAGTTTAGATGCTCTAAACGTAAAAGATCTATAGAGGAAAATCATTTTAAAGAGTGACTCCGAGGATATAAGACTGAAGGTGAGATAAATTCCTCGAACGAGAGATTCAAGAAAGATAAGAGGATACTCTCGATTCAAATCTACCAGTTTTGCCATGTATTATTCTGATACGTGCAGAATATATCAAGATTATGACAATCATTAAAAGTGAACATATTTTCAGGCTTTTAGAAATTGACGAAGTCCTTAGCTTTATAAAACATGACACTAATATTTTCATTCAAGTATGTATCAATCTAATTATTATTTTTGTCACCGTGATGTTAATTCCCTCTATCTTATTAAAGAGGGACTTGATGATTTCTTTTTGCTCTCATGCCTATAAGTCAGCCCCGCAAAAATTCAGAATTTCCTCTCGGGAGTCAATCTATCTCTCTTTGTAATAATCTTATCTCTATTTTAGAGTATATGGAAAGTACCCTTATTGTAAAATATTTGGATGTTCACATTCTCACTGACGCCTCATCCACATGAATTGTCATCATACTCTACATAAAATTACCTCGAGAATTAACTTTTGGACTTCTAAGCACCTCTTTTATGCGGGTAGGCTCCAACTTATCAAGTCAATCTTATTCGTGAGACAATTATATTGACCGTCTATTTTTATCCTTCCCTTTAGAGTTCTCCAAATTTTAAAGATTCATGAGGCTAAGATGGCTTGGTCTAACGTTACCACTCCCACGATAGAGGATGATCATGATATTTTAGATCTAAAAAACCTGGAATCGGGCAGCCGTCCTAAAATATCTTTGGCCTGTAATAAAAAATACTCTATCTGGTGCGATTGGATCAAATCTGAAAAAAATAATAATTAATAGGACTTAAATCTTGGTCATCCCTCTATTGGACTTGAAATAAAATATTACGCTTTCATCTTTTGGATGGTAATTTGTACACGGTGGCTATCGAAAATGGATTGGATACCTCATTGTGAAAAAAATTATGGGACTTAGATCATTGGCTCATCTTTACCCTACTGGTAAAACATGATGAAAAAACATCATCCATGATTCTAGGCTTGGGATAAATCTCAAGATCTCTGCTATCATTAATAATGGTCACTTGAATTGTCCATCAAATATAAAACCGACGTGAGCAAAGAATCATATCAATCTTCAAGAGATTAATCGATCTTATCTCCTCTCTACCTACACTAAATTTCATCTTGAATGATATTTGCTATTAGACCGTGAATTCTGGAAATCCTAACATCACTATCAAAGATTTATAACGTCATTCGTACGTTCACTCCAATTGTGGGGTGGGTCAGGTTAGTATGTAATAAGTTTAATATTCTTCGTCACTCTTTTATTCTTTCGCGTGCAACCTTTGGCAAGATTTCTACTTGAGACAAACTTATAAGTTAGGGTATAAATACCCTACCAGATTGTATCTTATGCGACTAGAACTATGAAACTATTGCTCATATCCTCTATGACTGTGGTTTCATTTAGAGTCTTTGGAACTATGCAAGTTCTAAGTTGGGGTTCCGAACTAACGCTAGCTATTGGGAATCTTGGGTTTGCGTGTCATCAAATTAGTTTTATTCTTGAAACTGTCATCTTTGGTTCTTGATTTTCTACCATCATTAACCACTTCTAGGAGGAGGAGAAATGAAATAATTTTTGGTTCCCCTCCTGTCATTGCCTCTAAAATTTCTTACCGTATTTTCTCGGGTACACGGTTCAGATTCTATGGCACCAAGATTAGATGGCCTGTGTAATTTCCATATATTTATCAGCTTGTGTGCTTACTTATCTTTTGCTGATCCATCCTCTCTCCTTGTTGGCCTTGTTCATTGTGTGATACTGCTGACTGCTTTCTTGGATATGCAGCCTATCTCTTTTTTAAGTTGCTTTATTCTATCTCTTATGTTTTATGTTATTTTATATTTTACTTTCCCACGATATATAGTCATTGAATTTTTGTTCTCGTCGATTCTTTTTTAGCGTCTCATGTATTCCCTCGAGGTATGACCCACTTATCTGTATGAACTTTATTTAGTTTACTTTAATGTTATTTTACATAAAAAAACATACATCCTTAACTTTCTCCATATTTTTTATTAGTCGTATATCCACTTCCTTTATTGACCGAATTTTGTTGTCTATAATAAGTTAGAGGTGCAATCGGAGGCTTAGGGTTTGAATTCAAGTGATAGTTAGTCATTCATTGATATTAGTTGTAGGGTGGTAAGAAATATAGGTGTTCAAAACCCCCAAAATTCGCATACACATTGTCTTACCAACTTTGATTTACACTTCGATATGAGCTAATATATTATCAGAGTTGTATTCTTCTTCATTATATCCTCCACTAATAGCCCCTAATTAAATCCATATCCTAGACTCGTAGATCGATTCACAGTCAGGTCACTCATAAATTTTTTGTCCTTTTAAATTTTTGACAAAAGCATAATATGGTATATTGTTAGATCATGGTGAAGGTGAATACAGATAGTGGTGCCAAATTGTGGAGATGGTGGCATCGCCACCCTCCTTATAGTTATCCAAGTCGATAGGATGGTAAATTACATAATGTATTCCTTATTGGTTTGGATGTAAGTTTGCCATCATAGTTCAGATTGTCATGAGATTTTTTAAATAGGAACGTCTGAAGTTGTCTAGTTGTTGCACATTGATAATAGGGAAGATATGGTTTTTTGTTACTGAAGTTGGGTCTCAAATTTTTTAGTTGTTGCACATTGATGCTAGGGAAGATACGGTCTTCTGTTATCGAAATTGGGTTGTTATCAGTGATAAGATGTATATGGATTTGGAATGATGTTTTAGTTTACACATTTTTTTCAAAAACTTGCTTTACGAGAATTTATGTTTTTATATACGGTGAAAATTTGATGATTTGTTTATTCGTTTGGTCTCGTCCGAATAAAAATAAATGGTGATTCATTATAATTGAGAACTAAATTGCAAAAATGAAAAAAATAATAAATAATAAATCGTAATAAAAGATTAAAAAAAAAATAGAAAACTCATGGTATCCACAATATACGTAATAAAAAACATAAATAATAAAACCAAATCTTGTCAATCCGAATGAAAACACGTTCATAGCATCTTTCAAATAAACAATTTTATAAATTTTAAACTTTAATTAAAAAATATCAACATTAATCGATTTAAAATCAATATTTAAATAATAATAATAATAATAATAATAATAATAATAATAATAATAATAATGCATAGTTTTCACAATTATTATTTTTGCCATTATTACACTTTTGTATAGGTTTCACATCTATCAATTTGTCTAAGTTACACATTACCATAGGTTTTGCATACATCAATTTACCCCTAGTTTAACATATTCAAAGGTCTTGTATCTATCACTTTTGTAATGGTTTCATATTCTCATAGTTTTCATATCTATCACTTATCATTCTTCCACTGATTTCACATGACCTGTTTTCTCATTTGATTGCTTTTACAAAATGGCTCTCAAAACTTGTTTTTTAAGGTCATGCCTCTTTACACTGGTAAAATAGATGAAAGAGACAAAATAAGACCATAACACATAGAAAAATAAAAAAAATACACTATTTTATTCAATCTTGAAGGTATTATATGATCTTAGAAAAAAGAAGACGCTTTACAAGAAAAATTAGGAATTAATTGAAGAGATAATAAAGAGGCTTTGATAAGTAATTCGCCGATGGCCTTGGACTTTCAAAACTTTGTTTGTAGCCTTGGACTATCGAGTTTGGATAAGGTTCGTCATCTGGATCTGTTGATTAATATAAAGTTTTCACGTGGCACCATACTCAACATAAACTTGTATCACTAATGGTCCCTCAACTTTCACCTTGATTACATTTTAAGTTCGACCTAAACACGAGGGACCATTGGTGATACAAGTTTCTGTTAAGTATGATGCCATGTGGCAGTTTTATGTTAATCAACTTATGATATGGACTAACTTTATCCAAACTGGATAGTCAAAGGACTGTCAGCGGACTTTTGAAAGTCTAGGGACTATCGATCACTAAACTCCATAGTCCAGGGATGAACTACTGTTCAAAGCCTAATAAAGAAGTATGATGATGAAATGAAGCTTTCAAATTGGGGAAAAAATTTATACGCCTTACAACCAATGATGTCAAGATAATATTTGGATTAAAACATGGAAACCAACATATTCCACTACAAGCCAAACACTTTGAACTATGATATTCATAAACACAAGATGAACAAGAACAATCCATGATAACCAAAACATTCATTACCTTATCGATTCTTCCCAATCGGCTTTTGTCGCGGGTAGGAATATCTCCGACAATATCATTTTATCCTAAGAACTTTTACGAGGCTACCATAGTGATTGCAAGGGTAAAAGGATTGCTCTGAAAATTGATCTCATGAAAGCCTTTAATAATGTCCGTTGGCACCTTATCCTTGACATTCTTGTTGCAATGCATTTTCCGGAGAAAATGATTTCTTGGATCATCAATTGCATTCCTCCTCCTCTTACTCCATCAATATTAATGGCGTCTCTTATGGTCACTTCAAAGGGAAAAAGGTCTCAGACAAGGCGACCCACTCTCACCATCCATTTTTTCCATGTTATGCAAGTTCTTTCTTGCACCCTTAAGGAAAAGAGTCAAGACAATAACTTCAGATTTCATTGGAAGTGTCACAAACTTAAAATAATTAATCGCTGATTTGCAGACGATCTTATGATTTTTTGCCATGGTAACACTAATTCTCTCCTTCTTATCAAAGAGACCCTTGATGATTTCTACTTGCTCTCGGGGCTCAAGGTCATCCCATCTAAAAGCCATATATTTTTTTCGGGTATTGATGACTCTCTTCGCTCGGAGCTTCTCCCCATCTTGGGATTTCCTGAATGCTCTCTACCAGTCAAGTATTTGGGAGTCTTCCTTCTTACCAGCCGTCTCACCCACTCTGACTGTCGTCCTCTTCTTCATAAGATAACCACCAGAATTGACTTATGGACCACCAAGCATCTATCATATCCCGGTCGGCTCCAGCTTATCAAGTTTGTCTTATTTTCTAGGAAAGTCTATTGGTCTTCTATTTTTATCCTCCCCTCAAGGATCATTAAAGAATTGACCCAATACTTCCACCGCTTCCTTTGGTCGGGATCTGCAATGAAAATTCATGGTGCTAAAGTTGTTTGGTCTTCTGTTACATCTCCCACCAAAGAGGGCGGCCTTGGGATTCTAGATTTAAAAATATGGAATCAGGTGGCTGTCCTTAACCATCTCTGGTCCATTATCAGTAATAACAATCACTCAAGCTGGTGTGATTGGATTAATTCTGAAATTGTTTTAAAAAATACTTTTTGGAACATCTCTTTGGGATCCTCCCCCTCTTGGATTTGGAAGAAAATGTTTCGTCTACGGCCTTTGGCTAGTAACTTGTATAGGGTTGCTATTGGAAATGGATTGAATACTTCCTTCTGGTACGACCCATGGCTCATCTACACTACTTTTGCATCTCACTACGGCTCTAACACAATCAATGATTCCCGGCTTGGAAAAAACCTCAAGGTCTCGGATATCATTCTCAACGGTGCTTGGAACTGGCCTACAAACCTCAGATCGGCGAGAGCTAATAGCTGAGAATATATTTTGGAGATCCACAACCTTATCCTCACCCTACCACCTCCCAACATCAATCTGACGATGTCCTTTTCTGGATTGCTAAGGCCGGAAGTAGGTTCCTCATAATCAAGAACACGTATAATGCAATACGTATGCATAACCCTTTCAAGGGGTGGGTCGGGATAGTATTGAATAAATTCAATATTCCCCGACACTCCTTTATTTTATGGCTTGCTATTTTGGGTAAGCTTACTACTAGGGACAAGCTACTCAGTTGGGGCCTCAACTCCTCACCTGAATGCCCCTTATGCAACTCTGAATCTGAATCTATTTCTTATCTCCTCTTTAACTGTAGTTTCACTCAAAGTATTTGGACCAATGCTAGTTCCAAATTCGGATTACCCTTAACCGCCTCTTGCTGACAATCTTGGGTAGCAGAGGCATCAAATTGGTCTCACGCTCGAGATCATCATATTTGCCGCACTTGCTTTGGCGCGGTTATTTATCGTGTTTGGAAGGAAAGAAACTCAAGAATATTTGGCTCGGATCCTTCCAACTCCTCCTTAATCTCTCCCCGAATTATATCAGATCTTTGGTTTAGATTTCATGGTTCCAAGTTTTGCTAGTCTTGGTTACGTTTCTACTACTTTCTCACTCTATTTGTCTTTCTTGTGCAGGTTTCACTCATGATGGTCATGTTCTTCTTCGTTGGGCCTGATGTCTCGCCTTGACCTTCATGATGTTGATTTAGTATCTCTGTTTCATCTTGGACTTCATTCCACCATGTCTCTTTACTTCTAGTAACATATTCTGACTACTTATGTCAGTTGTATCACCTTGGGATATGCCCTAGGTTTGTATTAACAAATTTTTATTTAATTTAACGTTTTTCACACCAAAAAATAAATAAATGTTAGTTTATCTTTCAACCTACAAACTCCTTACTATCGATCAAATTTTGATTATTATTTTGTGACTAAGATTAATCTCGAGAACCGTAATCGTGGTCAATTATTGTAAGCATGGTATAATTTCATATAGTGTACTGAAATTCACCATCATTATCGTTTCATCGTAAATCATCGTATAGTTTATGTCAATTAAGTGTACCTTATATCATTGTTAAAGTACGAGACTCGATTTTTATGAACGGAAGCTCTGCTAATTCTGTCATTTTTTAATCAGAATTCATGTTTATATTTTAAGCTTCAATTTAGTTTGCATCCAACTTTACAAGGGTTATTTAAAAAAAACTTAATAAAAGGTTCTACGCAACACAAAAGATCCCTCACGAATTGGAATGTGAAGTTAATTAGATCTAGTATAGGTTGAATATCATATGACAAATATATTGGACCTAAACATCATAATATTTTGATTCTTTTTATCCAAATAATTCACCTCCTAAAATAACAGTTGATCGTAATTTCGCAGGCTCTCTTTTCTCTTTTGATATATGGTCGTGAAAAACATAGTTGTTAATTTTGTATCATAATTTTTCCTATTCTTATACCAAAACACTTGCCTATAATATTTTAGAACATGAATTCTAAACAAATTTGGAGCTCGGTCTTGTACTTATCTTGCTTGCTGATAATATGAAGCAGCTGACGGATCTAGTACATTGATTTGAATGACTTCATCTATCCGATATGTAGTTTATGAAAATAAACTTAGTTTTAATTTTTTTTTTAAATAAAAGTAAACTACGTAAAAACTTTTTTATCATACATCGTAAAAATGGAGATTTTAACCGGCCACTGATTTCAAATAAATCGATAAAAACTTAAATAATAAATTCAACATGGAAATAAAAATTCAATATTTAGTTTGATAATATTTTCTTTCGGTCGTTATACAAAATTCCACAGTTATTAAGAGTGGTAATTATTATTTTCTGAAAAATAATAAACTATTGGTCAAATAATAATTAATGTTTTTTTATCTTATACAAAGTAAAAAACAATTGATTGGTTAAAATACGTTTAATAACAATTGATTGTGGAATGGTTTAATATTGTGGAGCGGACCTGCTATGATTTATTATAAAAGTTAGACTATAAAGAAGAATTTTTTTTATAACCCTAAATTCTATTCAGTAAATTAAAAAGACCAAAATGCTACTGTGTATAAAAGTCCTAATTTCATTTATAGTACCATTTTTTACCTTAACCATTACCCACTACACCTTTCTAATATTCTCAAATCAACATAAAAAATCATTGAATCTCCTAGAAGATATGGATTTAAGCCATCTAAAAACAATTTGTAATTGTTTTTCACGTTACGACCTTTAATTCACACTTATTTGCTATGTACAAAACAGTACAAGGCGGCACACGTGAATTACAATCGGGCAGGTTGGCCCAAATTGATATAGTAATTTTTTTTATATAATTTTGTGCGGAGATTCATTATGCAATTTAAATATTATTTGATGCACACAATTATTATACCTTATTAAATATAAATAATTTATTCATAGAATTTAATTTTTTAATAACTATTTAAATCTAAATATTTATATTTAATACATATTTTGAAACCCTATTTTAAATAGCTATAAATATCATTTATTAAAAAATATCTTATTTTAAATTGCTATAAATATCATTTATTTCAAATATCTTTTTCCATTCGTAGAATAATATTTTTGAAAGAGAATAAATAGATCAATCCATTTCTTTAATTAAAATAGTTGATTTATTTATATAAATATATGTAATTTTTTGGTGTAAAAATATATGTAATTTTATTGTCGGTAAATTACTTAATTTAATAAATAGTATATTTGTGTTAACTTTATTAGAAAGTAAAAACAAGATAAGTTTCATATTTACATTATAACATTTTTTAATAAAAGTGATTGTGATGTGATCTTATCCATATAATATTATATTCTACATATATTAAAATTATATTAATAATATTATATTCCAAATATATTAAAATTATATTAAAATTGAAAGTATTGGCCGATTAATATACTTAATAAAAAAAATTGATGTAAATTAATGTAATAATATTTATTAGTAATTAATTTTTCATAATCTACTTTATGGTTGGATAATTCTTTTGAATATATATATATCCTTTAACATATTTATTCTAAACTTTGTTTGTTTTTTTTAAATTTCTGATATCTATAAAACCAAAACCATCTTTTTTTATGGATTTATATTTGTTTAGAATAAAACAAATCTACTGATAAAAAAAATGTAAGGAGAAACTTTTATCAGAAACTCAAGCTCCAGATATCAAAAATGGTCTTCTTTTGAGTTTCGACCGGCGACTGGAATTGTAGAAAATTTGTTGATACTAAGTTAGTAGCTAAGAGATCTAAGTTAGTATCAACAAATTTTATACATATTTCTATAATTATAGTATGATCCGTAAATATTACATTTTTGTCTTTGTTTTAGGACTCAGTAGTATTCGAAATTCAAAAGAAGACCATTTTTGATATCTGGAGCTTGATTTTCTGATAAAAGTTTCTCTCCCTTTTCCTATAGGAGTAGATTTTTTTTAGGCGCGATTCTTCTCAATATAAACGAATATAAATCCATAAAAAAGATGGTTTTGGTTCTCAATATAAACGAATATAAATCCATAAAAAAAAACAATTTACATTAAAGAAATAAAAAAAAAGAAAAAAAAGATGGTTTTGCAAAATGAAATAAAAAAAAAGAAAAAAAAGAAAGAAACAGAGAATATATATATATATATATATATATATATATATATATATATATATATATGCAAAATAAAAAAAAAATAAAAAAAAAAGAAACAGAAGTATATATATATATATATATATATATTCTCATTATGCAAAATTAATTACTAATAAATATTATTACATTAATTTACATCAATTTATTGTTTATTAAATGTATTTAAATATTATTACATCAATTTACATTACTTATTATTAAGTCAATTTACATTACTTACATTAGATTACTTTCCATTTTAATATAATTTTAATATAGGTAGAATATAATATTATATGGATAAGGTCACATTAACTATGTTAATATTTCAATTATATTGATAATTTTTATTATCTATGTGCATAATTTTTATTAACAACAAAGGTTCGACGACTTTAGTCGATCTTTTTAGGAGGACCCAATGACCATAGAACCTTTCCTATTTTTACAGTGCGATGGTTGGCTGTTCATGGACTAGCTGTACCTCTTCTGGAGAAACAAGTGGGCTATTTCTATTTCTTTGCAAAATTGTGCTCAATTTCATGTGTGGCAATTCCGCCAAGATCTCTTCGTTAGTTGGGGGAAGAATCCGCACGAATCAGATTTTTTTAGGAACATATGGAGAGAGAATTGGATTTGGTTAGACAATGTGTGGTTGGTAAACAAGGATCAATTTTTTAGCAAGGTACAAAATGTATCGTCAAATATTCAATATGATTCCGCAGGATCTAGTTTCGTTCAAGTAACGGATTCTAGCCAATTGAAAGGATCTTCTGATCAATTCAGAGATCATTTCGATTCCATTAGTAATGAGGATTCGGAATATCACACATTGATCAATCAAAGAGAGATTCAACAACTAAAAGAATCGGATAATGTTGAATGTTATGTGATGGAGAGGAAAGACTGGTAGAGGGTATCCGCGAATGTACATTCGCGGATTCGGAGGAACTAACAGAGAAAAAGATTCGGCTGAAAGTATATAGGCTATGATGGAGTTTAAGAAACAACAGAAAGATAATTTAGTGGTCTAGAAAGATACTCTAGAAAGGGTTGATACCATAGTGCGCGAACCTAGCGACTTGATTACTCAAAGAGAAATCATAAGAGATCTGAGATCTTGAACCTGTGTGCAAAAGCAATGAAAAAAGAAATCTTGAACCTGTCTGCCAAAGAAAAAAAAAAAAAAAGAGGGAAGAGAAAACTAACATCAGTCGCTCCATAGCAATGAAAAAAGAAATTTTGAACCTGTCCCAAAGAAATACAAATTAAAAGAAAACTGATTTTAATGATTTTTATTTTTAAAAATCAGTGATTTTTAAAAATCAGTAATTTTCTAGTTGTTGGTCCCTCTACTTTCAATTTTATCGATAAAAAAGGAAAATCTTAATAAAAAAATAATTCTTTATAAAAAAACATGTTCTTAAAAAAATCAAAATTGTAATTGTTAAATTACTTTTATTTTTCTAGTGAAAAAAGAAATCTAGTTGTTTTTATAAAGAATGCATAAAAAACTAATCATTAGTATATTTATAATAAATAGGTGATGTTATTATTATTTTAAATATAGAAACATATTTATAATAAATAGGTGATTTTATTATTATTTTAAATATAGAAATTAAATATTGTTTCTTAAACTTAAAAAAAAATTCTAAATTATATTTGTGAGTTTCAAATCTGTAGTTTTTAAAATCACTAACTATTTTTGATTTTTTTTTAAATAAAAGCGTGACTCAAAATCTAAATATCTTTCATTAATATTTTTTCTTTAAATAAAATTTTTTCTTTAAATAAAACCTATTAGCCGAACCCTAACAGTATTATATTCATAAAAAATAAAAAAATATTAATTATTATTATTTTCCATTTAAAACTGTATACCAGATAATAAATAAAGAAAAAAGAAAGTACCATAGAGACATCAAGTTCTTCAGGAGACGTGGTATCATCAATTTGTTCTTCTGGCCGACCTCCCGCCGTGGCATCTAGTTGGTCTTTGTTTTTCTGGTCGACCTCCCGCCGTGGCATCTAGTTGGTCATCTAGTTGGTCTTTGTTTTTCTGGTCGACCTCCCGCCGTGGCATCTAGTTGGTCTTGAACTCTCTTACGCTTCAAGTACCTCAAACCTCCCGTGCCATCTAGTTAGTACGCTTCAAGTACCTCAAACCTCCCGTGCCATCTAGTTATTCTTGAACAATCTTACGCTTCAAGTATCCAGCATCGCCATTGCTGCTGCAGTATTGAACATTAATAAAAAGATACATACAATAGGTTTTTATAGAGATTTCTCCTAATAATTAAGGAATGTGTATTAAAGAATAATATGTTTTGAATATCTTTTGACTCTTGCGTATTTAATATATTATTTAATATAATATTTACTATATTTACATATTTAAAAATATGATATCAAAATAATATATTATTAATATAATATTTACTATATTTACATATTTAAAAATATGATATCAAGATCAAATAAAATTCAAGAATTTTTTCTAGATTTTTTTACTAGATTTACTAGATTTTTTATTAGATTTTACTATATTTACATATTTAAAAATATGATATCAAGATCAGATATTTACTAGATTTTTTTTCTCTTTCATTATTTTTGAAAATTCAAAAATTTTAGAGATTCAAATCAAATGAGGATCTCATGACAGACATTTAATCGAACTCAGATTCAAATCAAATGAGGATCTCATGAAAGACATTTAATCGAACTTTATTTTGAGTTATATGAAAAAGGAAAAAAGTAAAAAAAAATAAAAAAAAATTATTAATATTTTTTTTATTTTTTTTATATATAGTTTATATTTTTGGATCGGGTGGACAAAAAAATCCATGCCCCGTGTCATAATTTTTATTTCCATATCTGGTCATTGTAAGTTCGGCCGCTATACTCATATATATTATATAGATCAATTAATTTTTTAGATTTTGATAAATTTAAAATTATATTGGATTAGGGGAATATGTGATAACTTCCGTTTAGTTTTTTATACCTTAACTAAGCTTGAATCCAATTTTAACTAAGCTTGGACCCAACTTTTTATTTTTATATTCGAGTTGAACTGAAGCTCTCCGCAATAGAGGTAGCAACCGGGACAAGTCACGTAAAAAATACATGGGTTCATTCAAGAAGTTAAATGAGATCATGCAGAATTGACACGCAAGTATTATATTTCATAACAAACGATATTATTTTATAATTATATATTATAATTAAAAAATAATAGAATAAAATTATTATATTTTTATAATTATATTTTTATTATTATTATTATGGTTATTTTTTTTCTTTTTTTTTCGGAGGGAACCCGCAGCCGCTACTTAGAGTGCAGAGTACGCATAGGGTAAACCCTCAGTCTGACGCGATAGCCTGCAAACCAACGCCAGAAGGTAAACCACACAAGGTGACATGCTCAGCCGAGAAAGCGTATGTAGAGGGACTCGAACTCATGACCTTTTGGTCATAAGAATGCCATACTCAACCAACTCGGCTACCCCCTTGGGGGCTATTATTATGGTTATATGTTGTTATATTTTGGTTTTATTTACTTAGTCATAAATTAATTTTTAATAAAAATATGAAATATATCTTAATATATATTAAAAATATCAAATATCTAATAGTTAGATATTATAAATATTTCTTTGGAATATTTCAAATAATATATATATATATATATATATATATATATATATATATATATTATAAAAACTATCAAAAAATTGAATTATGATATATAAATCTTAATCATTGAAATTCGAATAAATTAGCGCATACAATCTAATTTTTAATAAACATATAAAATATATCTAAAAATAGATAAACAAATACTAAATATCTGTACTCAGTGAAATACCAATAAATTCATACGTACAAATTAGTTTTTAATAAACACATGAAACATATCTAAATCAGTGCTGTCAATTTTGGACACGACATGTCAACCCAACACGAACCGAAATTTTAGGGTTAGAGACCTGGTATTTCAGACCCGATGAAATTAAGACACGATACGAACCCGACTCGAAAAAACACGGGTCGGATTCGGGTTGGGTTCGTGTCATTCAAAACTGACCTGTAAAACCCGAAAAGACCTGTAAACCCGAAACTGACCTGTAAAACCCGAAAAGACCCGTAACCCGAAAAGATATGTGAAACCCGAAAAGACATGTAAACCCGAAACAAACCTGTAAAACCCAAAAGACTTGTACACATGTAAAATAAAATACTGAAAACATTAATAAAATTTATTAATAAAATAATATTATTTTAAAAATTTGACATATAAATTAGAACATAAAAAATACTTATAAAACTTTATTAATGAAATAATTTTATTTTAAATTTAAAAGATGTAAAATAAATAGTATATTTAAATAAGTATATGAGGGAGGACAAATGATGGTTCACATGTTTGCTATAAAGTTTTGAATTTTATTCTTCTTTCACGTATATTAATAAATTTTTGAATCTTTCATCTTCTGTGTATATAGATTATAATATTAAGAATAAAAAATGGAAATGATTTATTATTTAACAGTTTTTTTATCTGACTCGTGTGAGTTTGCTAGATTTATTAATAGAAATTAAATGCATTCAATCTTGTTTTGTGGGATGAATCGATTTACAATTCTAGTGGTTATTTGTTAAGAAGTGACAACTTAGTGGTTATTTGATATTTCTGAAATTTATTTAATTCATGTATTTTTTTCATGTTTAGGTGAGATAGCAAACCCATCATCACCATATATATTACGGTAAGATAACTTCATCGGTGATAGTAAAGCCGGTGTAAATATATGAAGTAAACGTATGTTGACTTTATATAAATATAGTGGACCAATAAAATTTCAAAAGGGGATGTAGCTCAAATGGTAGAGCGCCCACTTTGCATGCGGGAGGTACAGGGTTCGATCCCCTGCATCTCCATTTATTAAGTTGTGCCTTTACCCAAAATTCTTGTCAAACACATTTCTTGTCAAACATGTGTTTTGTGTTGGATACAATTTCGTGTCAAACAGGTCAGGTTCGGGTCTTTGAACCTGACACGAATTTCGGATTCGTGTCGGGTTCGTGTCACAGGTTCTAAAATTTCGGAAATTCGTGTCGGGTTCGTGTCACAGGTTCTAAAATTTCGGGTTGGTCAAACCCGACACGAACACGACTCGAAACCCAAAATTGACAGCCCTAATCTAAATATATATATAAAATATCATCTAAATATATATATAAAATATCAAAATTGATATTGCTCTTAAAACTTTTTACTTTTCTTCTTCTAATTTTTATTATAAAAACATAGTGTCCGAAAAGCACCACCCTAAGAACCTTGAGCGTTTAAAATAGTGTACGGTATGGTTTGCGTTAGAAATTCGACCAGAGAATTAGTTTGTACAAATTCATTATTATTATAGAAACCAGATTCACTAAGAACAAAGGAAGTATATGCCTATACCGCCTTACCTTAGGTGACTTAAAACAAAAATCGCAAACCCATTTAGCAAGCCATTGGAAAAGCTGAGAATTCATGGAACCCCTCGAATTGGAAATTAATGAAGGGGTCAATTTCGATAGTTATTATGCTAGAATGATCGCAAAGAAAGATAAAAGTGATTGATTCTATAAAGCAACACTATATGTAATGCTTCAAGAGATCTATGCCCTCCGTACCACACGTGATAATCATATGAAAGCGTCTGAGCTTTATCCAATTTCAAATCGATGCTCCAGGATCAATTTTTTTTGAGGTATTCTTAATTTTTATAAAATTAATTTTTTAAAAAACTTTATATACTTGATCTTGTTTTAAAAGTTCAACTATTAACTATTAAATATTGATACTTTTGTTTGTTTATAGGTTTTATCAAATGGTTCTGATGAATTAAGAATAACTCAAGGGTAATTTTTCGTTACGAGAATGTTTAAGGGTCCAAACTGTAGTAGATTCGTCGTTATGGTATCTTTCTAGAGAGAGAAAGTGAGAGCTAAACCAAGTAGAGAGAGAAAGTAATATTATATTCTTCAACCACCCATATCCACTCGTGTGAGGTCCTTTTATAGTATAATAACGGGCCCCACACGCTTTAATTCTTACTTATTACACATTTAGTCCCTGTATTTCTCTACCTATTCATAATAACTACTTATATTGCACTTTTTACAATATCTCCCTAATAAAAACACTTCCTTACAATTTTTCCATACGTCTTTTATTCTCCCTTATCAGTAGCCCCCCAGTCCTAGTAAAAATATTTTTGCTAGGACTGTGATGTCATCTTCGAACTTCGTCTTGTTTGTTTCAATTCTCTTCGAAAAAACCCCTCTTTGAATATCTTCTTATTCTTTATTGTCCTCGAATAATACCGCTTTGAACAGAAAATGCTTCTTTGAATTTCCTTTAGTTGAAAAAGTGCATCTTCGAATTTCCTTTAGCTGAAAAAGTTCCTTTTCGAATTTCCTTTAGCTCAAAAAGTTCCTCTTCGAATTTCCTTTTATTCTCCTAGCTAACACTAATCAGTGGCCCCCCAATCCTTGGAATGTTTTAGCAAAGCTTGAAAAATAACTCGCATTGGAAACAGTTATGCGGATATCCCAATTTCTAAAAAATGTCTTCTTCAAAATAGTCGTCTTAAATATAGCCTCCCAGACTTGGCTAATAGATTGCAATGATTGGACTCATCAAATTTTCCAGCATCAATTCGCATATCCTAACTAACTGTCTCCCGCCTTTTTTATGACGTCATTAGTCGTAATTTTTTGTCACCGAATCCTTTTAGAAATCTTATCCCACTTCCCAATACTTTTCATCATTAGATTGCCTTTTCACCTTCTCTCTCATTTCTCGAATCAATATAAGTTTGCCTATGTTTCCCATAACACCCTAGGCAAACAAAGGAAAAAGTCCCTAGGCCTATCTTACCCTAAAAGCCCATCTTCTTCTACAAATACTCACCTTATTCATTTACACTCCAAACGTTTTGTTCTAAACTTTCTAGAGAGAGAAAGATGGCTTATAAAGCTCGTCGGATTCCAGAGTGGCTATTAATCAGTAAAAATTCCAAGACAGAGTTGCTGCTGGTGAATACGTTGTACCCCAACCCCAACCTTCTGTTACTACTTCTACGGTTCCTGGCCTCCATCATAAAACTCTCATACTATCATTCCCCTCGAAATTTCTCACCAAACCCAAATTTCTGATCTCGACCCCCTCGAATCCATGGGTAAAGACAGACATCATAAGCATTCTTATGGTAAGAGGAAAAAACACCACAAGGATAAAATGAACTCTCAAGAACGCAAACGTGCCAAAGAAACTCCTTTGGAAATCCCAGATCCGAGTTTAGCGTTAGTAGTTGACAATCCTACTTTGAAGATCGACACTTCTGGGTCAAGCCTTCCAGCCACCCCTTCGATAACGGGAAGCAAGAGCCCTCGATTTTCTCCCTCAAGAACTAATATTACTGAAGACGATCTTCAAGCAATGCGAAATTAGTCTGTGGCCGAGAAGGGGAAAGCAGTAGCCTCGGATAATCCTAAGCCAGAAACTCTACCAATTTCCATTGCAGAGCACAACAAAACTAGTAGCCTTCAATTGGCCTCTTCTAATAAGATTTCCACCATTCCTCTAAAAATATTCGAAGAACAGGCTCGTCGGATTGCCCTAAAATCCAAGGGTGACATCACTCTTCCCTTGGAACTTGATGCCATTGCATGTAACAACATTCGAGGCATCGAAAACAAGCATATGGTCGCACTTCACAATATTTCTTATAAATACTTTTCTCCTTCGGAAGAGATCATGCTGAGGACCCGATGGTGCATCCCCTTGTACATCAACATAAGATTCCCCTAGGAAGGTGAGACTCTTTTATCAGTTAGGGATGACGAGTTAGTTGTTTATACATAAATCATGAACTGGGGGTTAAGGTATCTCTTAGATCCATTTTTTATTGAGTACTTTGCCAAAATCAACCTCTGTCCTTCACAAGCTGGTCCAAATATGTGGTTCACACTCATGGCATGCACCATGGCCTCGAGGATTTCGGGAAACGAATTTTCCTTAGAAGAGCTCATCGGATTATCTGGCCTGGCCAAGAATCTGTTTTTCCGTTTTACTCATTAACTTTTAGTCGAGGACAAAAGGTGCTGAAAGACTTGCTGGAAGCTGGCAAGAAGTGAAGGCAACAATTTGTCTACTTTTCTGGACATTGGGAGACATGATCTGAGTCCACTCCTTCGAATCCACACAAGTTGTCTCTCTTGTGGACCAGCAAATGTAAGTCTAGTAACTTCTTCTTTTATTGTTTCTCGAAGAATGATTTATTAACCTAAAACTCTTTGTAGCTATGACCGAAGTCTCGAAGCCCTACGCAGACTATGTCGAGAGTGCCACCACCATCTTCACTAAACTCAGTGAGTGGGCCAAAGAAAATTGGAACAATAAATTCCACTTGTGCTTTATGAATAATAACTTGGCCAGAAGTCGAATCTGGAGGCTGAATCCCCTCAACCGGCTGACCCTGAAAGAATTAATGACCCCGCCCTCTCAACAAGAAATCCTTGATCGAGTGAACAAGAAAGATATAGTCATTTATCTTCCGAAGCGCTCGCGTGCCAAAAGTCACCTTGATGATTCCGACGAGGAATCTTCCACCAAAAACCTTCAGTCAGACTCTGAAGGATTAGCTGCTAACCTGGAGCCAACCTCTTCGGCAAACACTGTAATTCCCATTACCATTTCCCCTCCAAAAAAATATGTCCGCCCTGTCAAGAAAAAAGAAGCCAAGACAAAAGAGACCAAGAAAAATGTTGTTTTAGAACATATTCAAGAAACATCCGAGGACATTAAAACAAAATATGATGTCCAAGAAATCTCCGAGGACGCTAGGACCCAAGATGTTGCGACTAATCCAGAAAGAGAGGTTAGAGAAAATTCAGGTCAGACACCCAATTCTCCTCTTACCCAAACTTCAAGTCCCACTCCTGCTGAGAATTCTCCCATATTACCACCACTCCCGATTCCCCGAAGCGATCCTGCTCAACATGTTGACCCCAATATTCTAACTGGTGAGTGTTCGGATTTTGACCCCACATCAATAGGCTCTCCTACCAGCTCCTTCGAGATTCCGCAGAACGATAAGTTTTTGTTAAAATGTTCACAACCTACTCCATGCTTCTGTCAACATGGGAAGGAAAATGCAACATTTGGAAGACAGGAAAAACCATTACAAGTTGAAGGCTTCCCTTGATTTTGCTCAACTTGAAGAGGCAAAAAAACAACACACCATTCTAGAGAGTCAGACGGACGCGATTTTTGAAAAATTGTATGCTTTTGAAAATTATGTCCTCGTCCTCGAAAAATACTGCCAAGAAGAGAGGGAACTTTACCAAAAGAATACGGGGACTCAAGAGTTACTCTTGACGGAACTCAAGAAAGCTCACGAAATTGCATGCAAGGGATTTAAGGGTTGTGTGGCTGATTACGAGGTTGTTCTGGAGGACATGAAAAAATCAGTGAAGAGAATTGAAGATTTTCCTCAACAAGTAGAGGTTGAAAAAGAAAAAGCAGTGGATGCCTATGAAGCCAAGTGTGTGGACACACTCAACGCTCGAGACGCTACTACCCGAGCAGGTCTGATCATCCAAATTCATCCAGAATATCCTGACTATGACTTGGGCAGTTTTTGGAAGCTGGTCTCCTCAAACTTCGCCCTCCGAATATTGTTGTGAATGATAGTGAGTCATCAGAATCCGAGGAGAGCGACTCCCCGGAAAATTCTAAGTAGATAGACTTGTAAGAACAGTGTCAATATGTTTGTATAATTTTTGTATAAGTTATTGGGAGGCATTTTTTGTAATAGTGTGTACATGTTCCGAAGAACATCATCCTCGACCTTTCTAGTTTGCCTTTTTTTTGGAATGCCAATTTTATAATATTTTGAATTCACATTTTGATGTGAACAAATAAGTGTATGTCAACTCACATTGAATATAACAATTGCCTTATACCAATTTTACTTGGTAATAATAATCGTAGTAAGTTGCTCTAAGGCAAACTTATAAAATATCATAATTATGGATCCTAACAACTCAACCACAACTTGTATCTCAAAAAGAATAATTCGAGGCAAAAGTTCAATTGTACTGATCAGTTCATAATGACACCTCGTTAAAACCTTCATATGCCTAACAGGGTAGGAAAGAGTATGCCTTTGCTGTTTTTGTAAACCTGAAAATACACATGAAAAAATAAGCGTTACATGCCAAATTCTTCCTCATTCCAGATACAATTTTAAATGTTCTATATTTCACAGATGTTTGAGATATATCCCTTCTTTGTCTTTTAATCTATATGTTCCCCACTTTACTTTCTCCGTTACTTCATAAGGGCCCTTCCAATTTGGCCCCAACTTTCGAGGACTTTTCTCCTTGGTGTGCAGAAAAACGTTTCGTAACACTTTGTCCCCCTACCTTGAAATATCTTTGCTTTACTTTCAAAGCATACTTACTCTGCATCAATGTTTGATAATGCAAAGAATTTAGTTGCGCTCTTCGTCTCTTTTCTTCCACCAAGTCTAATTCCAGTGTTCTCCTTTGATCGTTCAAATCTTCTGCATAAGCTGCCACACGGTATGATGGGAAATCAATTTCCGAGGGGACAACCGCATCCATTCCATACACGAAGGCAAATGGAGATGTGGAAGTGGAGGTTCGAGGTGTTGTTCTATAAGCCCACAATACTTCTTGTACATAATCAGGCAATTTCCCAGCTTTACCCTCCAAATTCTTCTTCAATCCATCCAAAATCATTCGATTGGTCACTTCCATCTGACCATTAGCCTGGGGATGGAATAGAGCAGAAAAACATTGTTGTATGCCCCTGGAAAGACAAAAGCTTTTAAATTCCTTGTTATCGAATTGAGGCCAATTATCCGTTGTAATCTTTATCGGCACCCCAAAGCGACAACAAGTATTCGAGACAATGAACTTGATAACATATTTTGCTTTTGTTCCTGCTAAATGTTCTGCTTCCACCCACTTGGAAAAATAATCAACTGCTACTATTATCGTTTGTCTCCCACCAAATGTCATTGGTAGGGGCCCAACTAAGTCAATGCCCCACCTATCGAACGATACTGCTTCTGAAATACTCTATAGGGGCACCCTCGGCTTGTGTATGATGTTGGCATATCTTTGAAACGTATCAAACCGTCTCACCAACTCTTTCACATCATAAGAGATGGTCGACCAATAATAACCATCCAAAAATACTCGTCGAATTAACGCTTTATATCCACAATGGGTCGATCCTTCCCCGTCATGCAATTCTGATAGGACAAACTGCGACTCATCCTTGGCTAAACATCTAAGTAACGGTATGCTCAGGGATTTCTTATACAAGACTCCTCCTAAAAGAATGTATCCGTGGGACTGAAACCTGATCCTCCTAGCCTCAAACTTTTCTGTTGGTAAGCTATATTTTTCTATGAAGTTCATGATTTCTGACCTCGAATCATCCGTGATCACATTGCTTTCTTCCTCCACATTCATCGAATGCTCCGTACTGGTGGCAATCGAAGGACTCTCCTGAATTTGGACCCACGGATGGCCTTCCGATCGCGAAGCTGCTCCTAATGAGTCAGGGATGATATTTGCCTCCCTTCGAACATGATCATATTGAACCTCATCAAACTCAGAGGTCAAATCCTTCAACACTTTCAAATACTTGACTAACTTATCTTTTCTCGCCTCTGACTCTCCCAAAGCTTGATTTATCACCAACTGTGAATCACTGATCAATTTAACCTTCATGTCTCCACATATTTGAGCCAACCTTAACCCTACCAATGCCGCCTCATATTCTGCCTCGTTATTGGTTGCCTTAAAACTAAAGCGAATAGCCTGAAACATGGCTATCCCCTCTGGAGAAATTAATTGAACTCCTGCACCACTTTCAGAAATGTTTGACCCTCCATCCGTTCCAACCAACCATTCTGTCTTATCCGAATGGTTAACAATTTCTATGTCGTCCCTTTCTGAGTAGAATTCGACCAAGAAATCGGCCAAAACCTGAGCCTTTATAGCCGTCCATGGCTCGAACATTATTTCAAAATCTCCCAGTTCAACTGACCATTTCGTCATCCTCGCAGATATATCCGGCCTCTGTAACAAACCTTTTAAAGGGAACGTTGTTCGAACCACGATAAGGTGGGCTTGGAAATATGGTCTCATTTTCTAGGCAGCTGTTACCAAGGCTAAAGCTAACTTTTCCAACTTAAGATAGCGCTTCTCAGCATCTAGCAAACTTTTACTGACGTAATAAATTAGTTTTAACAGATCGACCTCTTCCCAGAGTAAAACCGCACTGACTGCGCAATCTGATACCGACACATAGACAATCAATTTCTCCCCCATAAAAGGCTTGGAAAGTATCTCCGGGGACACCAAATATTCTTGAATATGGCGAAAACCGGTTGAACATTCCTCGGTCCAACTAAACTGTCTGGCATTTCTTAACACTTTAAAGAAAGGTGCACACTTATCCGAGGAACAAGAAATAAACCTATTCAATGCTGCCAATCTCCCTGTAAGAATCTGGACTTCCTTAATATTCTGAGGTGTCGTCATAGTTGTCAAAGCCTTTATCTGTTCTGGATCAGCTTCAGTGCCCATTTCACTTATCATGTAGCCGAGGAACTTTCCCGATCGCACTAAAAAAATACACTTTACTGGATTCAAATTTAAATTGACTTCACTCAGATTATTAAAAGTTTCTTCCAAGTCAGAGAAATGATCATCGTCCTGCAAACTCTTTAACAACATATCATTGATGTAAGCTTTTACATTCTGGCCAATTTGCTCTGCAAACGTCTTGTTGACCAAGCGCTGATAAGTAGCCCCTACATTTTTCAGGCCAAATGACATGACCTTATAACAGTATAATCCTCTCCTAATGATAAATGATGTGCTTTCCACATTGTTTTCGTCTAACCTGATCTGATTATATCCTGAATAAGCATCTATGAAAGATAATAACTGATTTCCCGAAGTAGAGTTCACTAACTGATCAATTTGGGGTACCAGAAAAGGATCCTTGGAACAAGCTCTGTTCAGGTCCGTGAAATCCACGCACATCCTCCATTTTCCATTCTTTTTTCTGACCAAAAATGGATTCGAGGCCCATACAGGATACCGCGACTCTCGAATATGATCTATGTTTTACCATTGTTCCACCTCTAAGAGAATAGCCGCAGACTTTTCCTGAGAAACTGTTCTCCTATTTTGCACAATAGGTCGAACATCATGCCGTACTGCGAGTTTATGACATATTATATCTGGGGGTACACCCGTAACATCATGTGCACCCCAAGCAAACATATTTAAATTCGTTGACAAAAAGACAATTAATTTTTCCCTAAACTCAAAATAAAGTTTTACTTCAATTTTTAAAACTTTTCCTCATTCAAACTTATGCTCATCGTGATCTTCATCCGGAACCAGAAATCTGGGGGGCTCCCTCGAATCATCAGAAGGAGTGATTTCTGAGGTAGTCCCATTTAATTGCTATGTCTTCTCTCATGCTTCTCCCCGAACTCCTCTCGATGATAGAGCTATCTGATAATATTCTCGAGCCATCTTCTGGCTTCTCCTGATTGTTCTTATATTATTCCCTATCACATATTTCAGACACTGTTGTACCGTTGAGATAATACCATGCATCCTGGACAGCCAATAACGACCCAGAATTGCATTGTACGACGTTGGTGCGTCTACAACTATGAACAATACTTCAACTTCCTTCTTAAATGGCCCATGACCTAACTCCACCACACACTGAAACTCTTCAATGACTATTGCTGTTACTCCCGTGAAGCTCACTATAGTTCTATCGGATTGTCGTATAACAGGCGGGTCATAAATTCTCCTGTAGGTACTCATAAACAAAATATTCGCAGAACTTCCCGTGTCAATTAGTATCTTCTGAACTTGGTCTCCGGCTATACCCGCAGCAATAACCACCGCATCTTCATGTGGACCCGCTATATTTTGCATATCATCATCGTCAAAGCAGATGATGGGGGAGGGTAAACGATGCATCTGCGTTGAAACCCCTGCTTCAATCTGCGTGGTAAGGTTCACCATATGTATTTTCCGCAAACTATTAGAATTCCCTGCTATAGTTTCTCATCCGAAGATAGCTAGTGATTCAAAAAAATCACATATGGCATTTATTTTTCCCTTCAGAATAATCTCATCTACCATTTTCACGTTATTTCTCCCTTCCTTAGGATCCAGATACTCTTCTTCAACATCGAAGACATCAACCTCTTCAGAAATTACCATTGTTGTGTCAGCATTTTTCGGGACAACCTTTACTACAACATTGTTCTGGGTGTGCTTTTTCACAAACTCTAACAACATTCCATTTTCAATCAAAGCTTGCACTTCTTTTTTCAAAGTAATGCATTCCTTAGTGTCATGTCCAATGTCCTCATGATACTTGCAAAACCTGTTAGCACTTCGGCTTTGAATTGGAAAAGGTTTTCTGAACTGCATTGTTGATCTTGCCCTATCGAATATCGTGGCCACATTTTCCGTCAACTCCGCAAAATAATCCGGACGAATCCATTTGTTCGAGATTGGCATCGCTCCTTGGTTATAATTTTGCTGGTGACTATAGTTCTGCTCATTTGTTCTCGGCCTTGGCGGATACTGACCCGCAACCTTGGCTGGAGCACTGGTTCGTGGCCCTTGATTTCCAGACTAAGACTTTTGAAACTGGTTTTGCTCTAGCTAATCGCTTGATCCCTTCTCGGATGCCTGAGTCTCCTCCACTAAAATTATTTTATCAACTTGATCCAATAATGCCCCAAAAGTCATTGCTTGATTTTATGCTACCGTATCCTTTAAAAGTCCGGGGAGAAGCCCCATACTAAACGCTGCCAGTGCCACAAAATCTTTACAATACTCCATGTCGGTTTTTGTTTTAACAAATCGATTGGTGTAATTCTTCAAGCTTTCCCCAACTTTTTGCCTGCAATAGATCATCGTGTCTCCATTGGCTCGAAACTTCTTGCTCCCCACAAAATTCTGCTTGAAGATATTCCAGAACATGTCGAAATCCTTTATCGAGCCCTGTAGAAGCCTGTTGTACCACTTAGAAGCTACCCCTTTGAAAGTCTCAGAAAACACTCTGCACAGCAATTTATCGTTATCATCGAAATTAATCATGAAATTCTTGAATTGCTCGATATGATTATCAGGATCCTGCGTCCAGTCGAACTTTTCTAGCTTTGAAATGTCAAAATGTTTTGGGAGGTTTCCTGCCAGAATTTTTGAGGACAGAGGAGAAGCTCTCCAATTAGGACCCGTCCTAAAGACATTTGCTCTCAAATTTTCATGGGTCAGAAAATAGAGTCCCTCTTCGGACAGCAGAATATACTGATGCTGCCACTCCGGATTCCGCTGGTCGACATGTTGGTTCCTAGAGGGAAAATTCATTTGGTCATAACCTTTCTCATTAGTATGAGTGTGATAATTCTTTTCCCTCAGAGATTTTCTCTCTAAACTCCTTCCCCTCCGGTGGTCCCCATGCTTTCGACCATATCTTTTCTTTCTGTGACTCCTCCTTGGAGACGACTCTGGTGAGCTGTAGTGAGAATAATCACTTGAATCGGAAGATTCCAAGTGACGATTTCCTTTCCTCCCCGAAGAACGTCGTTCATGACCTCTATATCTATCATCTTTGTTTTTAGGATGAAAGTCGGTTTCTCGCTCTTCTTTTCCATTATGAGGCTCTTTTCTCACCTCAGAACGAAGATTTTCCTGAACAGTTTCATTTTCTGCCCTCAATTTTTCAATATCCAGTAATAGCTCATTCCTTCGAGCCAGCAGATCCGAGTCGTCAAAGGTTTCTCCGACGCGTTGGCCTCCATACGCCTCGTATTCCATATCATTCCGATAAGTATTCCCCATAAGGTTCTCCTCGCAATCGTTGACAAAATCATCCTCTTGCTCTTCCATGATTCCGCTCGGATTAGGAACAATTTCTAGAAAACGATCGTCGTTAAAACAATCTTCGTTTCCCACAGACGGCGCCACTGATGAATTAAGATATACCTCAGGGGTAATTTTTTGTTACGAGAATGTTTGAGGGTCCAAAGTGTAGTAGATTCGTCGTTAGGATATCTTTCTACAGAGAGAAAGTGAGAGCTAAACCAAGTAGAGAGAGAAAGTAATATTATATTCTTCAACCAGCACTATCCACTCGTGTGAGGTCCTTTTTATAGAATAATAACGGGTCCCACATGCTTTAATTCTTACTTATTACACATTTAGTCCCTATATTTCTCTACATATTCATTATAACTGCTTCTATTGCACTTTGTACAATATCTCCCTAATAAAAACACTTCCTTACAATTTTTCCATACATATTTTATTCTCCCTTATCAGGTTCGGCATCTGATTTTCGATTTTCGAATGATGAAGATTTTCTAGAAACTAATAGTACTAATAATTTAGAGGGTGGAATACTAATGTACAACCATGGTTGCCGCCCAATTCATATATCTTTAAATACCTTACCAAATCTAACAAAATACAGACAAATCATAGATATGGAACTAACCTAAACTATAGAACTAAGTATAAATAATATCACGTGTCATGCAGTACAATTGAGTAAAAACTATAAATTTAAAAAAGAGTTGTATCTGAATGATGATGATACAGTCCACAATTACATTCGGATCACAACATGAATTGCATCTTGTTCTTAAGAATGATGAACATCCAAACTGCATAGAACGACACCGGTATGAGAACACACAAACCATGGCAAGCGGTAGCATACTAAGGGTTAAACAAGTACAAGCAGCCAACACATCCATCCAGACTTTCAAAGAGAAAAAGGAGAATTGAAGAAAATAAATTTAAGAGAATTTGTTTTCCAGAAATTCTAAATCCATTCAAGTTGATCAAATTACATATATATAACTGAAACGCGGAATTTACGGAGGCAGTTACAACTGCACATAATTTATAATAGAAAATATAACTGCATACATATAAATAAGATACGAGATTATATTATTATGCCAACATTTCTCCCTCTTAATCTCGTAACTCGGACTTCAAGTTGAACACACCAGTTGCATCTCTTAAGAACTTGAATCCGTCACGCGGAAATAGCTTGGTAAACAAATCTGCAATTTGTTCTTCTGTGTTGACATGCGCAATATCAAGGATTCCTTGTTTCAGGCAATCACGCAAAAAATGAATCTTGATATCTATGTGTTTACTCTTTCCATGGAAGACTAGGTTCTTTGCTAAAGAAATTGCAGACTTGTTATCAACTCGCAGACTAACTTTTCCAACTTTTATTTCGCATAACTCTTCCAGCAACCTCTTGAGCCACATTGTTTGGCAATCTCCTGCGGAAGCAGCAACATATTCTGCTTCACATGAAGACAGTGCTACAATCTTCTGTTTTTGTGACGTCCAACTAATCGGATCACTGCCTAGGAAAAAAACAACCCCAGAGGTACTTTTCCGATCATCAATGTGTCCAGCATGATCACTATCAGCATACCCAATCAACTCTGGATGTTGTTGTTCTCTTTTAACATACTTCAAACCGAAATTGAGTGTACCCTTGATATATCGAAGAATTTGTTTGACAACACTCATATGTTTTATAGAGGGGTTTTCCATGAAACGGCTAGTCAACATAAAATGATATATCAGGTCTACAATGGACTAAGTACCTCAAACTCCCAATGACACTGCGATAAATTGTTGCATCAACGGATGGATTTCTATCAGTCTTGCTTAGCTTTAGCCTTGAATCCATTGGTACACGTCATGATTTACAACTCAGCATTCCCATTTTCTCCAAAATCCTTTCTGCATAACTTGTTTGGCTCAAAGTTATATCATCAGACCTCTGTTTAACCTCAATTCCCACATAAAAACTTAATAAACCCAAATCTATCATGTCAGACATTTCTTTCATCTTTGCTTTGAAACTTCTCAGCTTCGCCAAGTTTGAGCCGGTTATTACTAAATCATCCACATAAACTCCAACATACTGCATATCACCTCCATTTGTTCTTTTGTAAACTGCATGTTCGAGACTACATTTCTCATAACCAAAATTCTGTAAACAAAAGTCTAGTTTTTCATTCCAAGCTCTTGAAGCCTGTTTCAAACCATATAATGCTTTCTTCAATCTCAGAACTTCATCTTCTCTTCCTTTCTCAGCGAAACCTGGTGGTTGCTTAACATAAACCAATTCTTTTAGATACCCATTCAAGAACGCTGATTTCACGTCCATATGGTATACTTGCCACCCTTCATGGGTTGCTAGTGCCATAAGCAATCTAATAGTTTCTAATCGAGCAACTAGAGCAAAAACCTCGTTATAATCAGTTACATGTTCTTGGATGTAGTCTTTGACCACGAGTCTTGCCTTATATTCAATAATTTTACCGTCTGGATTCTTCTTCAACTTATAAACCCATTTCAAACCTATCGCTTTGTGTTCTGGTGGTAATTTTCTAAGCTCCCATGTTCTATTTTTCTTAATCGCCTCAAACTCCTCCATCATTGCCAACCTCCAATTTTCATTGTTGAATGCTTCTTCTTGCATCGTTGGTTCTTCAATAGACAGAAGCCTCATAACTGAATCTAACCCAATTTCATTAGTTTAATCATATAACTCTTGTAAAGATCGAAACTTTTTTGGTGGAGTTTCATCGTCCTCGTTGCTAGGTTCCTCATCTGATCTTGTATCATACCCATTTAATACACTTTGAGAAAAAATTGATGGTGATTCAAGATTCATAGTTTCTACTTCTCGAGTTGAATATCTAATGGAAATGGAGTTACTGGGTTGAAGTTCCATGGATTCCATAGTGTCAGACCAGTTCCATTTCTCAGACTCTCGAAATACCACATCTCGACTTACTATTATTTTCATTGTTTTTGGATTCACAAATATATAGGCTATTGAACCAGGTTCATAACCAAGAAAAACAACTTTGTTGCTTCGATCATGAACCTTCTTCACATCATATTTCAGATTTTTAAAATAAGCTATACATCCAAAAATTCGAAAATGACTTACACTTGGTGTTTTTTCGAAGTAGATTTCATATGGTTTTCTTCCACTTATATCTCTCGTGGGACAACTATTTAGAAGTTAGGTTGCTATAACTGCAGCTTCTACCCAAAATTCATACGGTTTTTGTTTATTCTTCAGCAAACATCTCATCATCTCGACAATGGTTTGATTTCTTCTTTCCACCACACCATTTTGTTGTGGTGAATATGGTGCTATCATTTGCCTTTGAATTCCATAAAGGCTTAAATCGCTGTCTAGTCCCTCGACTATCACGTTTTCTGTCATTTAGTCCCTCGACTAAAAAATCACTGGTGAGGGTCCCTCGACTATCTCATTTTCTTTCATTTAGTCCTTCGACTTTAAAATCACCGGTGAGGGTCCCTGGACTTTGCAAAAATCTATAAATTTAGTCTCTGAATCTAAGAAAAAAACCCCAAATCAGGGACTAAATTTTAGATTTTTGCAAAGTCCATGGACCTTCACCGATGATTTTAAAGTCGAAGGACTAAATGAAAGAAAATGGGATAGTCGAGGGACCCTCACCGGTGATTTTTTAATCGAGGGACTAAATGAAAGAAAACGTGATAGTCGAGGGACTATTTCCTGATTTAAGCCTTCCATAAAGCTCACAAAATAATTTAAACTCTTGAGACTGAAATTCTCCGCCTCTGTCTGTCCGTAACATTTTTATTTTATTTCCCAATTTCGTCTCCACCTCTGCTTTGAACTTCTTAAATCTAGTAAGTGCTTCATCTTTTAATTTTAGTGGTTTTAGCCACGTGTACTTGCTAAAATCATCAACAAACAAAATAAAATACTTGTTACCTCATTTGGTAATTGGTGAAATAGGACCACATACATCACAATTCTGACCATCTTGTTTAAAATCGCTCGATAGTGACTTTGTGTTAGAAAACTTCTTCTGTGTTGTTTCCCAAGAACACATACATCACAATTCTGACCATCTTGTTTAAACTCAGGTAATCCATGGGCTAATTTATCTCGTCTAAGTTTTTGCAAGGCTTGAAAGTGCAGATGCCCATAACGAGCATGCCACAAACGAGAGTTTTCAGATTCGGTAGATAAGAGACATTGTGAAATTGCTTGACTCATTTTCATTGCATAAAGTGCTCGAGGTATTTTGGCCACCAGATTGTACTCTGCATAAAAAACACTTAAAAATCCCCCTTCAACAACAACTTTTCCTCCTGACTCATCTACCTGTCCCAAACTAATGATATTAGATTTTAATCATGGTACATAATACACGTTCTTCATGCGCAAGTTTTTCCGGTTTTGCTTCGGAAGTTTGCGGTTCCTCTTCTACAAATATTGATCATAAAGTCATCGTCAAACTTTACTGTACCACTCATTAATTTATCTAAGTCTGTCAATAGGTTTCGGTCCCCGGTCATATGATTTGAAGTGCCTTTGTCGTAGTACCACATTGATTTATCAACCCTCCCTTTCGTTGCCATTGTTTTAGATTTATCTTTGGGCAACATCAATTTTTTCTCTCTAGAAAAAACACAATTGGTCTCCATGACTAGAAATGTATCTTTCTCTTCTACTTCTTCTGTTAGATTCATTGTTTCCTCTTTCTTCGGTTTGCAATCCCTAGCATAATGTCCAAAATACTGACAAGTATAACATCGTACCTTTGTGATATCAAAGTTCAAATTTCTCTGGATATGTCCTTCTCTATCAACAGATTTTGATATTCCATAAGAAAAGCTTCCTCTCCCATAGCCAAATCCACCTCGACTTCTTCCTCGACCGCGACCTCGGGTCCCTCCAGAATATGTCGAGTTGAATCGTGACTCCCATTCTGCTTTTGTTAACAACACCTTTTCATCATGCTCTTCTTCTTCATCACCTTTAAGACATTTTTCACGGGCTCTTAGTACCCCCAATAACATCTTCAAAAGACTTGTTTTTCGCATCTCCAAATTGTTCAATTGACGCTACAATTTGGGTAAACTTTGACGAGACTGATGTTAACAATTTCTTGTTCACATAGTCTGGCTTAATCGCAACACCAAGGGCCTTCATTTGGTTAACCACTGTTTCTATTTTTCTCACATACTCCACTACTGTCTCATTATTTTTCTTTTTCATACCTTCAAATTCCCATCTGAATGCTTGCGCTCGCACCTCTTTGACCTCGTCTGCTCCTTCATTTATTTTGCGAAGAGACTCCCACGCTTCTCGTGCTGTCTCGTTGTCACCAAATTCCATCAATTATCCTTCAGTCAATCCTTGAGAGAGAATTCCATACGCGATTTGATCTTGATGGAGATCAAATGGTTTGTCGGGAAACACAGCTTCTCAAACTCCATGAGCCCTCATGCATATCTTCATCTTTAATGCTCATCCTTGATAGTTTGTGTCAGCGAGAATTGTATACGTAAGTGATACATTTCCTTCCTTCTATGATACTCTTCTTTCTGATTCTGTTGATTCAACGCTACCACCGTTTCTCACCACACTCACATAACTATCATTTTCGACATTGGCTCTGATACCAAATGAAAAAATAAATTTAAGAGAATTTGTTTTCCTGAAATTCTAAATCCATTCAAGTTGATCAAATTATATATACGACTGCATATAATTTATAACATAAAATATAGCTGCATACATATAAATAAGATACGATACGAGATTATATTAATTATGCCAACAAGAATAACTTGATATGAAGGCGGCGAACAGCTTCTTAACCAAACCATACACCGAATCTGAATCTCCATAAAAGGTTCGACAACATTACAAAGCACCATAATCCAATATATCATCCATAACCAGCAAAATATAAAGAGGAGAGAAATTAAACTCCATCGACTACCTAATTATATATATAGGGTTAAGCCAAGAGGAGAAAATGGCACCCAGACAGTAGCTGTGAAACCCAAAGGCTGGTTAGACAGTAGCTGCGAAACCCAAAGGCTGGTTTGAGCATCCACCGCATGGAATGTGACTTGAGCTTATGCAAACAGATATTCATACGACTTGGTAAAGCAAAATATTAGTATAGAAACTGATTCAAAATAATAAATATATACCGATACTATTTGAAACAAGAGACTACCTTGTTTTAGCAAACTGTCGAGGCCCCAATGAAATTCTCAATAAGCCATGTCCCATCACAAAAGAAGGCCAAATATCAAAGGAAAGCGAAAACCTAAATTCTGAACATCTATCTATTTAAGAAAAGGAAATCACCAAATTTTGAAATCAAGCAAATTGAAACAAATCGAGTAGACATATGAAATAATTGAAGAGACGGATAGTTTGATTTTATTACTTGAAGAATAAAACAAAATGGTTTAGTACTTATAGAAATATGATTCACACTACCCAATAACATCACTTCATAATTTGAGACTTTTAGACTTTTTTAATGTAACTCTCACTACTTCACTAAGTCATTTAATAGTTTAAAATTGATTTTAAAGTTGTCTCCTTCTTCCGGGTATCTAGTGTGTCTGCTTCTTGTAATTAAGATTAAAGAGCATAAATAATGCACTAATTTGTGACACTCTCCTTTATTTAAACTTAAACTTATTTTTTAGTTTTACATCCATGTAACTTGAAAATCCGTGTTAAAAAAACTCATTTTCAAAATTCAGATTTGTGCAGATCTTAGCGGGAAAGAACTAATTTCGAAATAGTATATCAGAATCAAATGTTTTCGCACGGAACAAACGATTCCGAGATACTGTCTCGGAAGATGTTTTTGCATGTAAACAACTGATTCCGAGAGATTCCGAGATACTGCCACAGAATTCGTCGTTCTGTGCCAAAACATTTGATTCTGTGATATTGTCTCGAAATTAGTTGTTTTTTTGCTAAAACCTGTCGAGATTTTCGAAATGGAGTTAATTGATATAGTAATAGAAATTAATGGAATAGATAGAATTAATAGATTTATAATGTAAATGGTTGGGATAGAATTTAATAGAATTGCTTGATTTAATGGATTTTAGGGTAAAACTATAGAAATGATTAATTTGATATTTCTTCCTACTTAAGTAAATATTAAAAAAACATTTTTTTATTTAGGGGAAAATCAACAAATTTGATGATGATAGCTTCACCCGAAACTTTGTTTTAGGTACATGGGACCTAATTATTTAGGGGAAAATCAACAAATTTGATGATGATAGCTTCACCCGAAACTTTGTTTTAGGTACATGGGACCTAATGTTTTTCTTATCATAGTGGCCCTAAATCACATGGAATCCTATAAGGGCTATGATTTTCAATCATTATAAAATTGCATATAACAACAACACAACGGTCTATCTCTATTTCCCGACAATAGATAAACTCACTATAAAAATCTCCACTTTCCAACATCGTCTTCTTCACACTTCACACACCTCTCTCTCCCTAAAATGGAAAATCCCAACACCTCCAAAGTTCAACATGTTACAAAAAACTCATCGGACAAGCTGATCAGCAAATTTCCTACTCCGGCGACGCTAAGGAAAAAAGATTATCCAGAAAATTTATAAAGTACGAAACGAATAACCACCGTGGATTGACGGAGAGGAAATGGCTGCTTCCTACTGCCACCGTGACACGGCGGTCACGGCAGCTAGGGATAAGGAAGTCAAAGATGAGGATAAGGGGTATAAAGAATTATTCACGTATGGGTAGTATTCAAAAGTTGATTTCAATAAAAAATTATTTATTTATTCAAAAGTTGATTTCAATAAAAAATTATTTATTTTAGTGATTATTTTGGTTTTGTAAATAATTATGGTTAATTTTATAATTTTGATTTGCAGACATGGCGTAAAACTGTAGAAGGAGCTTCAAGAGTGTTTATGAAAAAACATTATAATAGGCATAAGAGATTAATTAATGATGTTGTGTAATTTTTGTATTTGTTAATGTATTAATTTTTTCTTCTCATATAAAACTTTCATATAAAACTTCCATTGTTTATTTATAATATGTCTTTATTTTATTTATTTTTAAAGAAATTATTTATCTCATGTAAGGGCCATTCAATTATTACAATTTAGATTCGGGTTTCTAAGTAAACTATACAACTTCGATTTTGTATAAACTAGACCCATTTTGTAGAATTTTGCACCATTACCCATTTTGATTTTGTATTTTTATATTAATTTTTTATATTAAATTCTAGACAATTTTGCTTTTTGAAAAATAAGGTATAAAAATAAACTAGTATCTCTTAATAATCTATATTTTCTCTTTTAAAATCATTCGATAATCTAAACAAGTTTTTTGAATCTGATCTCACAACATCATAAATGTATGTCATACGATTTTAGTAATATATTTGTTTTCCGATTTCGTTGTCTATCTATGTATAAAATTAGGTTTTAAATTCTATTTAAAAAAAATTGAATTTCGCATTGTTGGAGTTGTTGTTATGTTGAATTGATATGCTAGAATTGTTTGTGAATTGTGTATCCGTGTTTTGCTTTTAATTCTGAGCATAATGGAGTTAGAATTAGTGTTTTAAAGTTTAAGTTGACTAGATTGCTTGGTACAGGTTCGTCGTACGACATGTGCGACCAAACATGTTTGATTCGCATATGTCGTGCGACAAGGATGGGTGTCTCTCGCAAACCTTCATCCAACAGATCAACCCAAATTGTCATGTTTATTGCTATTTTTTTTCCAAATATCTCATTCTTTATGCGATTCACAGGATGGTTGGTATTTGTTTCATTAAATAAATTATTGATTGAGTTGACGCTTTTGTCTATACTTCAATGTATAGTATGTAGTTTAAATTTTATTGTTTATTTACTTAGTGAAAAAATGTATTTCTTACGGGTTCTTTTAAGCACTTATCCAAACTGATGCTTTATTTGTTTTTTAGAGATGGTGCGAGCGACGACTGCTACGAAGTAGCATGGTCAGGATACGACCCTTGATATATTGACACCTAGGAAGATTGTCCCTACGGAGGAGGATAAGTCGGGATCTCGTACAAAATGACGATTGCGTCTTGGTGATGTAGTTGATTATACCAACCATCACACTAGTTAGGCTGCGGTTGACAATAGTGGTGCAAGATCATATTCGCTGGCGGCACCTAAGGGGGAGACGTACAACTTCCATGGAGATGTAAGTTTCTTTACAACTTGAATATTTAAAACCATTTTTTTTAAATTTAGTTTCAACTTAATTTTTATAAACAACTTTATTATTTAGTGTTTTGTGTTTATTACATATTATAGGCGAGAGTCAGTTGATGTTTCTTCTTAGTGTACGACGGTCTCCGGAAGTGTGACTTGTGTCATCAGACTAGGGTACGAGCTAAGATTATGGATACTATTTTTCCCCCTGATCGACGCGCTATCCCGTTGGTATACCAACGTCCATCTATTATAGGTATTTTTCAAGAGTTGGCATGAGGAGACATCTTCATGTCACTTCTCCTTCGAGATGACCGTCACTCTCGACGATGTCAATGTTATTACCGGCTTGCCGGTTATAGATATAACTTTTAACGTCCCACCTTTTGATGATGAGACGGAGAAATTGAGTACATACGGTAGTATGCTAGATGTACAACCATCCTAGCTTGTGGAATGACAGTAATTTAACCTTGAATTGGTTGCTTATGACATTCACACATGAGAGATACAATGGTAGTAGGACTGTCGATGTCAGGGTTGATCACGCTACCCGAGCATATATACTACATGTTTTAGGAGGCACTATATGCGCCAACAAAGCTGGCAATGACATTTCACTTGATTGTTTAAAGTTTCTTAAACCAGTATCAGCAAATGGATCGGTATAATTGGATCAGTTGGTTTTGGCACAACTTTACCACTCGCTTGGTCATGGTCCTATGCACGGTACCAGTGGTATATGTGAGTTTACTGTTCTGTTAAAGACATGGATTTTTTTTATCATTTTTAGCCGTTCAATGCTCCTTTGTACACAAGGTTCATGATTGTGTTTCCCGTTTATAACTTCCAAACGCTATTGCACAGCTAGTACGTCAATCAGATACCCTTTTAATTCAAAAGGACAATTACATTTCTTTGTTGTACACTTTCACTTTCTCAAAGTTTCCGGCTTCGGTTTTGATAAGAAAACACCGTACCTCCCGCATTGGTACTGTAATCTAAGATTTCTTTTGGCTAAAAATCTTGGTTACTCACCAGAGTTGGTCACTTGTTTTAAAACAACCACTTATTTAATTGTTATATCAAAATAGTCGCTTTGTTTCGCTAGTGGTCACTAGCGTTGGTTTTTTGTGTATTTGTAGTCATTACTAGTGACCATAAATGTAACAGAAAGCAACAAAAGTGGAAATTTTGATACAAATATAACTCGAGTAGCAGTTTAGAAACAAGTGACAAACTTCGATGATTAACAAAGGTTCTTAGCCGAGTTCTTCCCTATTTTCCACTATCATATAGCGTTTAATGATGACGAATTTAATATTTTTTATTCCTCTTTGATAAAAGCATCCAATTCCGACTTAGTGAATAACCAATCAGTTGTGAAGATTCTTGTGTAGTCAGCTATCATATATGGTACTTGTCCAGATTCCTCCTAGAACAAATAATAATTTGTTAAAAAAACTTTATATTTAATAAATTGCACAACAGAAATGAGAATTTGGAACTAGTTATATATGGCGTGCGACCATGATGAACTGGTCGCATACAGAATTGCGATGAAAAAAATCTAGGCGCATGCATGTTTGTGACCAGTTCATTCTGGTCGTACGCCATATGCGAACATGCTGTTGTTCATCATATGGCTCGCGCGATTCATATGAAAACATAAACTAAAGTCGAAATTGTTATCTCTGCTGGATACAAGTTTTCATCCTCCATTAAGTCATCCAAAAAGATGTTTAGTTCCTTGTCTTCCATAACTATTTGGTGTTTGGTTGAGCTGTAGATTTTTAGTGTTTGGATAGTAAATTATTAGTGTTGGAATGGTAAATTGTTAGTGTTGGGATGGTAAATTGTTAGGATTTAGAGATAGATATGGAGGGTTTTAGATTTAGAATTAAGTTTTGTACCAATGGAAATTTCGTAAATAAATCTTATGAAAAAACTACTTTGAGGTGTTCAAAATTTAGTTTAAAAAATGGGGGTGTATGGTGAGAGATTCAACAAAACGTGTCTTATTTCTATCATAACCCTTCGAAAAATTATACAAACCTGACTGTACATGTAACGACCACATACTTATATTTTTGTTATCATTCGAACCTTTTATATTAATAAAAGTGTTGTGTCACTATCATTTGTTCAGGATATGTTAATGCTTTTTTTAGTTTTTAAATTTATATAATAGGTATTTATTAATCCTATTATATAAATCTTTTTGAAAGTAAATTAATTACCAAGTAGTATTTATTAGTACTAGTTAACAAAAGTATTTTAAAAATTATATTCGACATACAAGCTTGTATGTCATTTGAGATGTCTTATCATATAATTATTTAAGTCAACTCGCTTGAGATTATTTGATTGTCATTTAGAAAAAAAGGATGAATAAAAAACGTATTATTGGGTTAAAAGTATCACATCCAATTCCGGTATAACCTCACCCAATTATAATTTCACCTAAAAGTGGTATAACCTCTCTCATCATTTTTGAGCAAAAATATTGCTTCACGAGTATATAAGTTGTTTTATTCCTAAACACTATTCACTCACTTTTTTTGTTTCAATAACTAAAAAAACTTTTCACTCTCTTATTTTTCTACATTCTATCTATCTTCGTCTTTCTAAAATCCAGCAAGAGATTCCAAGAAAAATCTGGCGAGCTTCCGAGGTGTTATTCGTCCACCGACATCCTTCTCTCATTCTCCACCATACTGAAAAAGGTGACATTTTTTCTCCTCCACCAAGGTTAGATTTCTTGTTTTTTAAATTTTTATTTTGTTTTTTAATTTTTTTTATAGTTGATTTTAGGTTTGTTATTGTTGATTTGGGTTGATTGATTTGTGAAGTGGATGGGTTAGTATTAAGGGTTGAATTTAGGGATCTATGGTAGACTTTAAGTAGCCAAACATAGGGTTTTTAGGCCATCTTCCTCGCTAGAATCATGACAAAGATGGCCAGCACCGATGGTGCAGGTGTTGTGTACCAATAGGTTTGAGTTTGTTTTTTTTTCCCGAAAACTTCATGATCTTTTTTCCAACATATTACCCTACTTTATTTAGTTATTAATTTTTGTTTGTTATGTAGTTTAGTTACTAATAAATATTTTCGTGTTTATTTCAGTATGCAGACTGACGGCCTTCGGAAGACCGACCTCTCATGATCTAGAGTTTGCATCCATGGAAAAATATTTTCCTTGTAAAATCAGTAGAAGTAGAAAATGCCCTAGAAAAACATGGGTGAAAAAATACGAAAAAGGATTTGCCTCGTTATTTCACTAATTAGATATTTGATGAGGTTTTTGTTCAGTGTTGGTACCAGAAGACCAACACGTTTAAGTTAAACTTCGAGGAGATGACAATCACTTTGGATTACGTTAGTTTCATTACATGCATCCCCGTAGTTGGTAGGACACTTGATGTAGTTAAGGCCCCAAGAGAGGAGACATATGTGTTTTATGCGGGATTGTTCAGACTCACTGTTGATGAGGTCCGTAGAGAACGAAAATTCACACGAGGAGTGGGTTTTAAACTAAAATAGCTCCGCGACACATTTACGGAGGACTACTTCCTTCACTTGGATGACCACGAGACTATCCACCAAGTTTCACGAGCGTATCTTATGTTTTTATTTGGGTGCACTATATTTACGGATGCTAGTAAGAAAAACGTGATAGGTGACTATTACTATGGTATGGAGAACATGTAGTCCCAAATATTGTTAGCTCGTTACCTAAGAGAATTGTGGAAAAAAACGTGTGCCCCAAATCCACAATACGTTTACTTCTCGATGATCAAAAGGAGAAAGATGTAAGTAAGAAAATTTTATATTTAATATATGTTTTGAAAATATTTGCATGTTTTACTTAACTTACTTTTTTTTAATAACATATCTTACTGTTTTGTTTTACAGGTCATTTTCAAGCCATACGAGCACATGAAAGCTTAGTTTCCTGTCTAACATATATTTTTACCTGCTTATCCAATCCAAATGATAAGCATGATATAGGGATATATGTCTGACACAATCAAGCAATAGTTCGTACGAATTTTGAATACATCAGCACCTTTATTTTTACCGAAGGTTTCCTATGGGAAGGTATATTTATCTTTTTACGCTTGGTGTGAGAGTTCTTGGTTAGATTAAATTCAACACTTACTTCCCGATAATTGTTTGACAGTTACTATTGCTATGTATGGGAGATCGATGACGACTAGGTATCATGATTATATTACTCGCTATGGCTAGTACGTCATCATCCCACCGACGCAACCGGATGATGATATACAACTTGAGGTAGTTCGATTGCTCAACATAATGCATACGAGAGATGATTTGGATGGTTTAAGGGTTTGTTGGTGACAAGTGCTGCAGTTTTTTTCTCCGTAACTCATTATTTTAGTTATCATACTTTTTTTTGCTTGGTTGATTTAAGTTTATGTTTATGTTTTATATTGAACGATAGATGATTTAATTATGTAGTTTCGTATTACATTTAATTAATTTTAATCAAACACTTATGTTTATTCAATTATTCATTACTAAAAATTAAAACTTAGAGTAAAACTTAGTCAAACATTGAAAACATAAGGCCATAAACATTTATAAGAATATGAACATAAACTTAGTAAATCCATTCATCAATGTTACAAATAATTTTACATTTTTTTTAAAATTAAGAAAAAATTACAAAATAAATGCACCATAGGTGCCAAGTCTTTGCACTTATGGTGTACACTACTTAGCACTGAGGGTGTATATGGGCAGCACCGTTGGTGCAGGTAGTTTACAACGATGGTACGCATCCCACCTCCCTATCAATGCATATAGGCTACATCGATGATACCTCACATTTTGCACCAATGGTGCCCTAAAATGGCACCATTGGTCCACAAGTGACCGAACCTATGCTGCTAATTTTCCGTAAAACAAAGTCTCACTCAAATCAAACTGCCAAATTAATGTCCCGTCCAAAATTACCCGCCAAAAAATAGTCCCATTCAAATCAACCCGCCAAATTTTAGATTCACATCTTTATATAAAGCTCTCGACTAACATGACTCTAAACACATACCTTCAACTATCTACTTATAACTTGTATCGATATGGAATGAAGTGTGCTTGAAGATACTCATATACTCAAAGCTATCAAATATGTGAAGTCTCCTATTTTTGATGAGATTACAAAAGGAGTTTTTGACAAAGTGTTATGTAAAATGTAGTTCATCTACTACTACATGTATCGGGAAAAACCAATGTCATCCCCACGAAGTTGTGAAGAAGTAGCTACGAGGTACGAACTTATTACAAGCAGACCAATGTATCATGTGTTTGACCTTATATGGGAGATTAAGGTTGAAACATCTAGATCTTTTAATTTAAAAGTGACTGATTATTTACCAAAGAGATGTTATAATTTATGAAGAAGAAAATTGTTGAAAAAAAGAAAGAACTACAGAGTGCTACTTTTAATGAAGGATATTATTTTGAATAATTTTAAATCTTATGTAACTTTAAGTTATCCTTATTTCATTTTAGTATATTTTTAAATTCTAAACGCATTAACATAATGAGAATACATTACAAAAATACATTTGCATTACATATTCAATACGATAAATTAAAGAAAGTACATAGACCAAGTACAATATAGGGTTACACTATTACACAAATTCATATAAGTATGTTACTTTTGGGAATGAGATGATAGGCTTTTGTACCTTGAAGATCTTCATATATTTTGCACCGACTAAGTAATGGTAATTTCCAAGTTGTTGCATCATCACTATGTAATGTCGTCCATGTAGAATGTATCCGTGTACATAGATATTCAGCGGAAATTGTAAGCTATATAAATAGAAAAGGTAATTTGGATATCGATGGCTAATTAGTATAATAAAAACATTAAATTAAGAGAGAGTAATTACGTTGACAAAATGGTTATTTTCAACAAAACCTAATCTGATTTCCACATTTTTAGACATCAGAGGGGTGCACGTCAAAGTGTTAGAAAAATATAGCCGCAATTCATCAACCATGATTGTGATACAAAATGTACAATGCACTAAAGCATTATTGCGATTCATATTCCCATCTACGTCATTGTCATCCAATAAGATATGTCAGTTGGCATTCTGTAATAGTGTATACTTTCAAAAACCTTCAAAACACTTCTTTACCTGTTGTATATCTTGCTATAAGTGTCAAAATTATCCATAAGATCATCATAAACGCCATTTCTAATCACCTCCAAATCCTCTTGTTGGTTAGACAACCTATATAATACTACACGATATCCATAATGTTCATCGGGTCTAACATTGTTTATAGCAGGTATACAAGGTTAAAAGTGAGAGAGAAACCATCACAAATAGATTTTTGGATCGTTAACTATTATTTTTTAACCAAAAATGGAGCTTGGTACGCTATTATTAGATAACGACACAATCGAAGGAGTTCAAAGTATAGTAGGTTTATCTGCCCGAACAGTATAAGCACAATGAATTTCTTTATGACGGTAACCTTGGAAGTTTAAAATGGGTTTGGCATCGAAGCTTCATCGGCTTTATTAACATCATCCAGTTGTTCCCAATGCGATTTATCTCGTTTAATGGATGATGCGTCAATAACTAATTTTCGTTTAGAATGTGGACGACCGTGATGCTTCTATTTCTCTAATAGTTCTAAATGTGTGGTTGTCTCTAGATAAACAACTTCAGACCATTTATTGTAAATATGCTTAGTGCATATTTCGTCATTGGTTAGCATAACATTAGTTACAAGTTTATCTATTTTTTCTTTCATAAGCTCCATCGTGGTTAGGTTTGTACGTATCAATATTTATAACCTATTCCAATGATTGTGAAAATCTTCTAAAGGTGCAATTCTACCATTATATAGCAACTCGCGAATTTGGTGCCAACACAGTATACCGTGTGTTTTGAAAAAAGTGCAAATTTCATTTATTATATCATGTTTAACTTTCATCCCAATATCATCATATTTCTCATGATCTTTAACACTTTATAATTCAATAAAAAAGAATTCTAAAACAGTATTAGAAACCTTACTTTTAATTTAGTTGAACACTTTGTCTACAAATTTATGTTGTACTATACAACGACTCTTTTCAAATGAGGATCTAATTGCACATTGGAATTCAACAAGTGAATGCACCATGCCTCAAAATAACTTATAGTTAATCTTGCTCGTATGTATATAACGTTTTAGGTTATAATGACCGATTTCCAACCGGTTAGTTGTGGCATGTCCCAAATGTATGAACTTCTTTGTTTCCTAAACTATAAATTTATCAATGTATTGGTCAAGCCAAGACTTTTCGGTGTATTTGATTACAAGAGAATAGTTTTTGTAGTCACGTTGTATCTCAATCCTAACGTGATCCAAATTCAACTTCTAATGTTGTGTACACTATATTTTTCTATGCAGACACAAACAAAGCATGATCAATTTTCTCATTAAAGTACTTTTTGTATTCCCTTGAATGTTTTGGTTTATGTACCGTCGATATAGCATGTGCGTTGTTTCCGGGAACACAAGTTCTAAAGCATTGATTAACGTCAAGTCTTCATCTGTCAAAATCACGAACGGTTCTTCAATGTTGTGAGATACAATCAACGATTCCAAAGAATCTAATACCCATTGGTAATTGTTTAATTTCTCCCTGGATATGCAAAAGCAACACCATAAATCAAACAGTAGATGTCATACCTACGATCTCAAACAAAAATATCTCGTATCATATTGTCTTCTAAGTGTTATCCATTATCAACACTATTAAAAATGCTCGTAATAAATCCACACTAACTGGATGCGCAAAAACAATATCAGTAATTATACAACCTTCATCTTCGCTAGATTTATGCCTGAAAATTATTATTTTTTGAGTTATCCTAACAAGTATCTCAATTGACCTACCGAATTTCTCCAACATCCGGTCTTTCTGCCTAGGGTTGTGAATCTTGCGCATGGAAGAAATATTTTTGTAATTCAATTTTTTAACTTCGTTCAAAATTTCTCTATTCGAGGACTCTTTCTACCATTTATCTTATTGCGACATTATATGTTCATAACAAAACTACTTTGTGTACCGGTATTCTTAGCCCACTCAACCAGTATATCTTGTGTATAATACTCGATTGTGAAAAACAATGAGTGTAGTCACTATGAAATCTTCAATGGGCCTATCCATAACATCCGCACCCTGCAATATTAAAATCCAAACACAAATTAAAGTAAGTAAATAAACAAAAATCACTTAACTTGGTGGAAATATGGGCTCAAACCAATGGTTCACATATAAATACCGATTGTTTTATAGTCATGAGGCTTTACACCACGTGTTTAGGGACCCTATATTGTTAGTACATGGGTGCTAGAACCGGAGGTGGTGCTCCTACGCATCACCGACGATACGCAAATGAACCACTGCCGCAATTGTTTTTAAAAAATACCTCCAACCTTTTTTCGAGTGCACCACTGCCGCAATTGCTTCAAACTATAACTCTATACTAGCTTCTCTAAGAAAAGAAGAAATAATTTAATTATTAGTTTAGTTTAATTTAATTTAGTTTCGTGTCTTTAAGAAACTTAAAAGACAAAAAGAAAGCTAAATTGTAAAAAATAGTTATATTCAAAGAGAAAGAGAAAAATAAAAATCAAATCTTTTTAAAAAATAAAAAAACAATACAAAAATAAAAAAATAAATCAATCAATTTCCAGAAATATAACTACAACTACGTAATCAAAGTAAATTAAATAAATCAAATCAGATAATTAATTATAACTTATTCTTTCTTATAATTAATATGGAAATGGCTCGGGTTAAAATTATTCCCAAAAGATTTTGAATTTTGAAAAACCAAATTTAAATTAAATGAAATGAATTAGCTCTGACTTTTTTTTATTAAACTCATTAATTATAAATTATTATCTTTTTTATAACTAAAGGTTTTGGTTATAAATTTTTCCAAATTGAAAAAATGTATATGTGGAAATTAAAAAAATCTTTGTTAAAAGAATATAACATTTAATTTTATTAAAACTAGCCTGAGTTAATCTTTTTTGTTTTTGGGTTGAAAGTTTTTGTATATACATTTGTTATGAATTAATTTTTTAATTTGAATTTATTAACATTTTTTTAGTATTAGTAAGAAATCTAATTGATTGATAATAGATTTAGGTTACCCAATGTCTACTTTATATCTGTACTAATACTACTCGGTTGAACGAATGTTGCGCTAAAGTCATGACATAATGAAAAACTAGATTCTTAAATCTTATGACATGAGAGGTAGATGACTATATATATATGGAACCATTCGGTGATCGAGAGATAAAATGCAACCAGAGAATCAATTGTTTAAATATTTCAATGAAATGTTTATACATTGAAATGTTTATACATATTTAATCACGGTGGAATTATTTTAATATTGATTTACTAAAAGTTAATTTTTATTTTGTTTAATTTTTTACTTTTTATATTAACCCTGATCACAAAATAATTTTGTTAATTAGTAAATTTAGATATTGAATTTTAGAAATAAAAAAATAGATTATATTAATTTAGGTTCGATACTTCCCAACTCTTGTGCTCATCACATAAAAACTACAACAGAATCCGTACATTTGCGATTTTTCTATCAATTTTTGGCGTCATAAAACCAAAGAAATAGATGAATCATAATAGGTTTTGCAAGTATCATAATGATTATGGTTATTTTAAAAGATATTGCAAGGTCTTGAAAGACAATGTCCAAACTCTCAACGAAGCCGAAAAATTGATTAAGTTTTTTAGGAGCATGATTACTCAAGGTCTAGGGAAGTTAAGGTTGGGCTCAAACAAACTGAATTTGATGAGGGGGTATTCTTCATCTGATACATAATAAGGCAAGTCGAGAAAAAGACAACAATCAAAGAGTATAAAGCAACCCTAAACGCAGTATGAATATGAGCAACAAGTAAGAAGAAGCTCTATAGCGCTGACGAACTCGAGGTCGGAACGAACTCAAGAACACGTACAATGTTAACAAGCTTAAAGATGAAATGAGCTCAAAGGAATGTCGAGCTCTCTTGGAGATCGAGCAATGAATGACCGAGCTCGTAAGCAGATCGAGCTCAAAGACAGAGTGAGCTCAAGGACATCAAAGAAAGTTTGGGCTCGAGCTTGGAGGAAATCAAAAGAAGTTAATGCTCAAACTTGGAGATCGAGCAAAGAAGGACCAAGCTCGTAAGCAAATCAAGCTCAAAGACAGAGCGAGCTCAAGGAAAAGCAAATCGAGCTCGAAGAAAGAGCGAGCTCGAGGAAAAACAAATCGAGCTTGAAGATAGAACGAGATCGAGGAAAAACAGATCGAGCTCGAAGACAGAGCGAGCTCGAGGAAAAGCAGATCGAGCTCAAGGACAAAGTCTATGAAAGAGAGCAGAGCATGATTTGCCAAGCAGAACAGGATCTACCAAGCATGACAAGATTTGTGACCGTGCAGAGCAGGTTTTGACCAAGTATAGCAGGATTTGATGAGTAGAGATAAGTACGAGCACAAGCAACGAAGAAAAGGACAAGCTCTACAGCGCTGACGAACTCGAGGTCGGGACGAGCACATGATCACAGATTGTTACGTAACACACGATCACACGATTCAACTCTTAAGTTGAGCCATTTTAGTTACTTTCTCCGCAATTATAGGGATAGTAAGGTTAGTGGGATAGTGGATAAGTGGTGCTAAAAGCACTAACATGTGCAACCACCCACTAACTTATATATCTTATATAATGTAAATCTATCGATGAATAAATGATCTTCTTCTTTTTTGGCTAATCTCTTTCTTGACTAAAATATTCAGACTTTACTAAGGTAATATTTGTTATTCCCGTAACAGAACTAGCATAAGAAGTTATTTCACAGAAATCGTCCCAATCTTCAGGATCAAAATTTAATTTTTTTTGTAAAATCAGTATACTTTATATCGACTTGTAGACAAAAAATAATAATTTCTCTAGGGTTTGATAAATCGCGATTCATAGACTCATAGTACTCATCAAAACTACATTGATAATCACACACTTATAATTTTTCATGTAAGACACAACCAAATCCAAATGAACCCATCACATCAAGAGTTCACTATCTTCACCACTAAACCGAGGTCTTTCTGGCTATAAAGACATGTCTATAAGATTGAATAATGCAGAGGCAACGTAACATAAACTCATCAACAAAACCTTTGCTAGCCAGATATACAAAAATATAAAGGTATATATTGATGACATGCTTCTGTAGAACCCCGACAAAGCTGAACAAATTAAATATTTGGAAAAGATATTCAAGAATTCAAGAGATATTAAATTGAAGTTGAATTTGAAGAAGTGTGCTTTTGAATTTCGGCTAGGCAAGTTCTTGGGTTACCTAGTCAACGAAAGTGGTATAGAGGCAGAAATATCACAAATGGCAACCTTGTCATCTGTGCACACACCCAAATCAGTGATGGGAGTTCAGATGTTGGCAAATAGGCTGACTGCCTTGGATAAGTTCATATTGCATTTCTTGGACATGTACTTTTACTTCTTCCATGTGTTGAAGAAACCATTTTAAATGGTCTAAATAATGTGACCAAGCTTTCAACAAGATAAAAAAGGTATTTGTCCTATGTAGAGGTTCTTTCAAAACCCATACTAGGTGAGACGCTCTTTATATATTATCGACTCTGACTATGATGTAAATATAGTACTAGTCAATAAGGTATATAAATGAATTACATCAATCTATTATGTAAGGAATGATCTGCTAAATGCAGATACACAGTATATACAACTAGAGAAGATGACCCTCACTTTGGTGGTGGTAACAAGAAAGTTGATGTCATACTCCAGAGCCATTCTATTGTTGTTCAAACTTCTATCCCACTTTAGAATATACTATAGAGACCGGATGTCTCTGACCTCCTAAATCGATAGTCAATAGAATTAGAAGGCTATGATATATCTTAGGATTTGAGGACAATCATCAAGGAACATGCACTAGATCACTTCCTCACCGATAACCATGTTGAAACACCCTTACCTATTATTCAATATCTACATCCACAATGGATATTCTAGGAAAATGGTGGGTTAATTTCTTCCGGGCATAAAGCTAGTATCCATCTAATTATTTTTCAGAGATGCCATACACCGAATCATATACTTCGGCTTAAAGACTACTAGTAATGAGGTTGGTTATGAAGTTGTAATCTTAGAATTTACAATCAATCACGTTATCAGACAAAAAAACACAAAAGGCACTCTCATAAATTGCTTAAAAGTTCTAAAAAAGCTAGCAAGTAAATTTGAAGATGTACACTTTAAACAAGTCCTCTAGCCAAGAATTTCTTAGTTGATTCGCTAGCTTCACTGGCCTACTAAAATGCAGTTTTTTGGGTCATATTGCAAGAGAATTCACCCATAATATAAATGGTCGACCTCCCAATCATTAATATGGTAAAACTCAATACCATAGTTACCGAGATAGACTTGTAAGCCCTAACCTAAGACAATATATTTACTAGGACATTTCCGAATGACAAAGTTAAAGCTCGTAACTTACAACAAAAAATTGACAATTATGTTTTGTTTGGAGAGATAATTTATGGCCAAGGTTTTTAAAACCGATGATGCAATGTATGAACCACATGAGTCATATTTTATTTTGATTCAACTCCATGATCGAGTGTGTTTGGCTCACTTCAGGCATTTAACCTTTGTAAGAAGGGTATTCCTAACAGACTATTATTGGCCAACTCTAATTGTTAATGCTAATGAAATGGTTAAAAATTTAATACTTGGAAATGATTCGCCAATATCATACATAGGTCGGCAATACCATAATAGAAAATATTCAAATCCTTTCTTTTTTATCACTAAGGACTACGCTTGTCTGGGCATCTTCCTAAGGATTGTGGTGATTGATAATATGTTATAGTGAGAGCTGACTACTTTTCTAGATGTGTTGAGGTCTAGCCCCTAACAATAATCAGAGCAAATGAGGTAATCAAATTTATATAAAAAAATTGGTAGGTCGGGATGCGAAGGTGATTACCACATATGATCGTATATAATTTCAAAATGTTTAAAATATTTAATTTTACCTAAAAATAGGATTTTAAAAAGACTTTCATATACCTTTCCACCTTCAAGCTAATACAAAATTTAAAATCACTAACTGAATAATAATTAATGAGTTGAATAAAATTTTAGAGGTTTTAATATCCAAGTTTCCTAAATATTTGAATGAGGTCCTTTGGATTTACTGAACCACCCTTCAGATAACTAAAGTAGATGGTAACTTGAAGGTAAGCTGGTTGACCATAAATGGGTATTGTATCAAAATATCATACAAAAAATACGATAGAGCAACATGCCATCTCTTCTGAAGCCAAACATCTTGTTTTGGAACTCATCGACGTGATGCTCAATATCTATAGTTTCATCGTACTAGTCTATCTTGTATATTGTATTAATTGAAATTTGATGATAATTATCATGAGAATTTCAAGTGGTAGCGAGGACAACAAGAAAATGCATTTGGGTTCGGTAGCAACATATCTAAGATGCACAAGTTATTTCGGTCTAGTGAAATTAGTCGTCATTTGTTAAAATTGATTGGAACATGACTGGATTGTAAGTGGGTAGGGATGGTTTTGTGAGATACACGATGGGTAGGTTTCTAGATCCAAAAGTGGCTCCGGATCGACTGACCAAGGGTCCGGTGGACTCATATTCTAATCAATAAGGTAATTTTTTAAATATTTTTTTATCCCCATAATGATGAGATGAAGGGGTTCATCTTCTTTGACTAAGCCAGGAGCGAACACAATAAAAATAACACTTTTTAGACTTGTAGACTGATTCATAGTCAAACACTTATAAGACTTTTTTTTAAAATATTTGGCACAAGAACCATATTGTATATGGTTAGGACAAGGTGAAGATAAATGTTGATAATAGTGCCAAATTATAAATATGGTGGCATCGCCACCTAAAGTTATCCAAAGTGATGGGATGATCATATAGATATAGTGTGGCGCAAATCCGCCATTAAAATTTAGATTGCGATGAGATCTTTAAAAATATTTTTTAAATTGATACGTCTCAAGTCTTCTAATTGTTGCGCATCGATTGATTGGGAGAAAATGTTAACAAATAATATGTATATATATATATATATATAAAGTATGATTGAATTATATTTTCTTAAATAATCAACTTTAAGTTGAGCTTTGTAGTTTAGTATATAAAATGAAACTGGGTTTTTTTAATATATACACTATCTAGAAAACTGAGTTATAATTATGTGGCGTTGAAAATGCTTATGTTATCTAAGTTAAAGATTTTCTATCTTCTATGTGCAATTGAAGAAATAAAATTTTAGAGGCCAAAACTAGAACCATAAAAGAAAGATAAACATATGTCTTACTTTAATTAGTAAATATATGATAGCGTTTTATTAAAGGGTATAATTGTATTATACCTATTGATTAATACAAACATATTTAATCTTGTTTTTTTTTGCACATGGTGTCACTCAGCCTAATAACTAACTTGAATAATTTTGATAGTTAAAAGTCTTGTTGTCCAAATGTATGATGGTACATTTCTACCTCTCTCATTTTTTAATATACAAAGTTGGATAATATGAATAGTTTTATATATTTTAGAATCATTTTTTAAAAAATAAAATGATAATTTGCTACTCCTTTCACTCTTTAGGCTACAAAGAAGATTAAATGAGTGGATTATTCATTATCAATTTTGGTCAAGTTTGTTTTCAAGATTCTTAGTGTCATGTTGAGATGTACCTTATTCTCTTGCTATAAACCCTTGCAGGCCAAAACTTGTTTTTATCAAGGATGTTTAGTCGTTGTAAATATGTTGATTTATTTATGTAAAATCGTTCATCCTGGTATGGTGTATGGTTTAGGGAACATTTTTCTATATTGGTGTTCATTGGTCTCTATCATTGACATGGTAATTCTGTAAAAAAAATCTCAACCCTTCCCCATTGAGGAAGGTGGATATTCAAAATCTCGTTTTTTTTATACCAAATCGGTTTTTGGTAATTCTATAAAAAAATCTCAACCCTTCCCCCGTTGAGGAAGATGGATATTCAAAATCTCGTTTCTTATACCAAATTGGTCTTTGGTGTGTAATAAATATTGTGTTTGCCTTAAAACAATAAGTATTTTAACTTGATATATCAACTCAAGTTTTCAACTTGGTTCATCTTATCAATAGGTAATATATTCAGTCTACTACCATGTTAGATGCTCACAATACCACATAATATACGTGATGATCCAATGACGTAACGTAAAACAAGAATATTTTTTATTCTATCTTTTACTCTTTTAGAGAGTATGTATTTGTTTCTTCTTTTGCGAAAAAGATTTGGATAAAGTACTATTATTTAAATTGCAATGTGCGTGATGTCACAAACCTAGAGAATAAAAAATAAGGTCCAAATCTTTTGGATTTTCAAAAGACAATTATTATCTTTATTTGAATATTCATTTGTGGGTAAAATTTTATAAAGGGCTCATTTTGTTTTAAATTTTCTAATAATTATTATCTTAAAAATTTTGAGTTTCTTTATCTTCATGTTTCTTCTTATCCTTTTTATTTCTTTTATCTTTTTATTTTTATTTTTTTATGATCTCCAATTCCTTTAGAATACAAATATGAATATTGCGATCAACCGATGTAAAAGAGCACACATTTTTCCCCCGATGACTGTGCCTACATTGGGCGATCATACGTGGAGATCGTAAAATCCTATTACCTTTTTATTGAGAAATTAATATATCACACTAATGTTTTATTAAAATACTTTTAAATAATATTTTTTAATTTTTGAATTAGGGGATTTTGCGGAAAAGAATCTTCATCACTCAACTTAAAAATCATTTTTTAATATTATATGTTCATATATGTTAAAGATTAAATTATTTAAACAAATTATATTATAGGATATGCCAAACATGAGAGGTTGAAACAGATACAAATGATTTTATATATCTGTCAATTTTCAATATTTGGACAGGCATTCTGTTGAAGTGAAAAAAATTAAATTTTGATGTAATAATATCATCCAGAACATCCAAAACAAAATTTTCAACAAATAATCTCAAATCACCAAATAATTAATGTGATACAATTTCCATTTCCATCACTACCAATGCAATTCACACATAACTTAATCACCAGTACAATATTCAATAACACTATTTGAACACAAAAACCAACTACTGCGCTATAGAAAAAGAGTCCCTCACAAGTGAAGAATTATTATAATTTTGTCCAATAACCAAGTAAACCGAAACCCCGAAGTTTTCAACCCGGGTTAAGTATCCAAAATGTTGATTTTGTGTGTACTATCAAGGCTTTCATTCCATAAACGCCATTTTGTAATCTTGAGGAATGATTTTTCGGTTTTATGGTGCATTCAAAAATTCTCTGAACTTTGTAGGTTTTAAATTTTTGTGGTTCTCCAATGAAATTGACGGAGATTTAGGATGTAGCGGAACAGTTTTCTTAGAGTAATGAAGCTTGAGTTTTGTAATCAATGGAGGTTTAGAATAGACGGAGAAGATTGAAAAGGAAAACATGGGTAGAGTGGAAAAAATAAAGAGTAAATCTCTATAGAATATATATATATATAGAGGTCTAAGAAACATGCTTTTAGAAAATTACAATAAAAGTTTTAAATTTGAATTAAGTTGTCATTTCTTATTGAATTATGTTATTGAATTATGTTGAAATAAGATCTATTTGAAAAAAAAAATCTCAATTGATAATAAAATAATCCGGTTTTTTTAATTAAACGGAGTCTCATTTTAATGTAGTTCTTTGTTGTTGTTTTTTAGTCAAATTTTTATTTTATCGGTTTAGGGTTAATTGACGATCATCATAAAAAACCAAAAACAAATTCCAAAAAAATTCAAATACATAATTTTTTTTATAAAAAATGTTATGATTATAAACAATTAAATATAAAAAAGCAAAAAATTACACTAGCTTGCAACATAAAATACTTGTTATTGTATGTTGATGGAAATCGTTCCATCAAATCGATACTTCAAACGTCAAATGACTCCACCTCACGATTATCATTTTTATATTATTTCGTTTCAAAGATGTTGTCAATTCGCTGACATTTATAGTAATATGTAACAAATATATGTGTATATTTGAATAATATGGCTAACCAAAAAAATCTATAAAACTTTCCATGTTGTTTTTATTTATCTGAAATGGCCTCCAAATCAATAATTGTTTTTAGTTCTTTGTCGAAAGTATTTGAACACTTTGTTGACAAAAACTTGATCTATGCCAAAACGTTCACTGCTAATTCCTGAATTTTAGATGCTCTAAATGTAAAAGATCTATAGAGGTAGATCATTTTAAAGATTGACTCAGAGGATATAAGATCGAAGGTGAGATAAATTCCTCGAACGAGAGATTCAAGAAAGATAAGAGGATACTCTCGATTCAAATCTACCAGTTTTGCCATGTATTATTCTGATACGTGCAGAATATATCAAGATTATGACAATTATTAAAAGTGAACATATTTTCAGGCTTTTAGAAATTGACGAAGTCCTTAGCGTTATAAAACATGACACTAATATTTTCATTCAAGTATGCATCAATCTAATTATTATTTTTGTCACCGTGATGTTAATTCCCTCTATCTTATTAAAGAGGGACTTGATGATTTCTTTTTGCTCTCATGCCTATAAGTCAGCCCCGCAAAAATTCAGAATTTCCTCTCGGTAGTCAATCTATCTCTCTTTGTAATAATCTTATCTCTATTTTAGAGTATATGGAAGGTACCCTTATTGTAAAATATTTGGATGTTGACATTCTCACTGACGCCTCATCCACATGAATTGTCGTCATACTCTACATAAAATTACCTCGAGAATTAACTTTTGGACTTCTAAGCACCTCTTTTATGCGGGTAGGCTCCAACTTATCAAGTCAATCTTATTCGTGAGACAATTATATTGACCGTCTATCTTTATCCTTCCCTTTAGGGTTCTCCAAATTTTGAAGATTCATGAGGCTAAGGTGGCTTGGTCTAATGTTACCACTCCCACGATAGAGGATGATCATCATATTTTAGATCTAAAAAACCTGGAATCGGGCAGCCGTCCTAAAATATCTTTGGCCTGTAATAAAAAATACTCTATCTGGTGCGATTGGATCAAATCTGAAAAGGAAAAAAAAATAATTAGTAGGACTTAAATCTTGGTCATCCCTCTATTGGACTTGAAAGAAAATATTACGCTTTCATCTTTTGGATGGTAATTTGTACACGGTGGCTATCGAAAATGGATCATTGGCTCATCTTTACCCTACTGGTAAAACATGATGAAAAAACATCATCCATGATTCTAGGCTTGGGATAAATCTCAAGGTCTCTGCTATTATTAATAATGGTCACTTGAATTGTCCATCAAATATAAAACCGACATGAGCAAAGAATCATATCAATCTTCAAGAGATTAATCGATCTTATCTCCTCTCTACCTACACTAAATTTAATCTTGAATGATATTTGCTATTAGACCGTGAAGTCTGGAAATCCTAACATCACTATCAAAGATTTATAATGTCATTCGTACGTTCACTCCAATTGTGGGGTGGGTCAGGTTAGTATGTAGTAAGTTTAATATTCTTTGTCACTCTTTTATTCTTTCGCATGCAATCTTTGGCAAGATTTCTACTTGAGACAAGCTTATAAGTTAGGGTATAAATATCCTACCAGATTGTATCTTATGCGACTCGAACTATGAAACTATTGCTCATATCCTATATGATTGTGGTTTCATTTAGAGTCTTTGGAACTATGCAAGTTCTAAGTTGGGGTTCCGAACTAACGCTAGCTATTGGGAATCTTGGGTTTGCGTGTCATCAAATTAGTTTTATTCTTGAAATTGTCATCTTTGGTTCTTGATTTTCCACCGTCATTAACCACTTCTAGGAGGAGGAGAAATGATATAATTTTTGGTTCCCCTCCTGTCATTGCCTCTAAAATTTCTTACCGTATTTTCTCGGGTACACGGTTCAGATTCTATGGCACCAAGATTAGATGGCCTGTGTAATTTCCATATATTTATCAGCTTGTGTGCTTACTTATCTTTTGCTGATCCATCATTTCTCCTTATTGGCCTTGTTCATTGTGTGATACTGCTGACTGCTTTCTTGGATATGCAGCCTATCTCTTTTTTAAGTTGCTTTATTCTATCTCTTATGTTTTATGTTATTTTATATTTTACTTTCCCACGATATAGAGTCATTGAATTTTTGTTATCGTCGATTCTTTTTTAGCGTCTCATGTATTCCCTCGAGGTATGACCCACTTATCTGTATGAACTTTATTTTGTTTACTTTAATGTTTTTTTACATAAAAAAACATACATCCTTAACTTTCTCCATATTTTTTATTAGTCCTATATCCACTTCCTTTGTTGACCAAATTTTTTTGTCTATAATAAGTTAGAGGTGCAATCGGAGGCTTAGGGTTTGAATTCAAGTGATAGTTAGTCATTCATTGATATTAGTTGTAGGGTGGTAAAAAATATAGGTCTTCAAAATCCCCAAAATTTGCATACACATTGTCTTACCAACTTTGATTTACACTTCGATATGAGCTAATATATTATCAGAGATTTGTAATTCTTCTTCACTATATCCTCCACTAATAGCCCCTAATTAAATCCATTTCCTAGACCCGTAGATCGATTCACAATCAGGTTACTCATAATTTTTTTGTCCTTTTAAATTTTTGACAAAAGCATAATATGGTATATTGTTAGATCATGGTGAAGGTGAATACAGATAGTGGTGCCAAATTGTGGAGATGGTGGCATCGCCACCCTCCTTATAGTTATCCAAGTCGATAGGATGGTAAATTACATAATGTATTCCCTATTGGTTTGGATGTAAGTCTGTCATCATAGTTCAGATTGTCACGAGATTTTTTAAATAGGAACGTCTGAAGTTTTCTAGTTGTTGCACATTGATAATAGGGAAGATATGGTTTTTTTGTTACTGAAGTTGGGTCTCAAATTTTTTAGTTGTTGCACATTGATGCTAGGGAAGATACGGTCTTCTGTTATCAAAATTGGGTTGTTATCAGTGATAAGATGTATATGGATTTGGAATGATGTTTTAGTTTACACATTTTTTTCAAAAACTTGCTTTACCAGAATTTATGTTTTTACATACGGTGTCAATTTGATGATTTGTTTATTCGTTTGGTCTCTCGTCCGAATAAAAATAAATGGTGATTCATTATAATTGAGAACTAAATTGCAAAAATGAAAAAATAAATAAATAATAAATTGTAATAAAAGATTAAAAAAAATAGAAAACTCATGGTATCCACAATATACGTAATAAAAAACATAAATAATAAAACCAAATCTTGTCAATCCGAATGAAAACACGTTCATAGCATCTTTCAAATAAACAATTTTATAAATTTTAAACTTTAATTAAAAAATATCAACATTAATCGATTTAAAATCAATATTTAAATAATAATAATAATAATAATGCATAGTTTTCACAATTATTATTTTTGCCATTATTACACTTTTGTATAGGTTTCACATCTATCAATTTGTCTAAGTTACACATTACCATAGGTTTTGCATGCATCAATTTACCCCTAGTTTAACATATTCAAAGGTCTTGTATCTATCACTTTTGTAATGGTTTCATATTCTCATAGTTTTCATATCTATCACTTATCATTCTTCCACTTATTTCACATGGCATGTTTTCTCATTTGATTGCTTTCACAAAATGGCTCTCAAAAATTGTTTTTTAAGGTCATGCCTCTTTACACTGGTAAAACAGATGAAAGAGACAAAATAAGACCATAACACATAGAAAAATCAAAAAATACACTATTTTATTCAATCTTGAAGGTATCATATGATCTTAGAAAAAAGAAGACACTTTACAAGAAAAACTGGGAATTAATTGAAGAGATAATAAAGAGGCTTTGATAAGTAATTCGCCGATGGCCTATCAATTTTAATGACAGATAGTCTATGGACTTTCAAAACTTTGTTTGTAGCCTTGGACTATCGAGTTTGGATAAGGTTAGTCATCTGGATCTGTTGATTAATATAAAGTTTCCACGTGGCACCATACTCAACATAAACTTGTATCACTAATGGTCCCTCAACTTTCACCTTGATTACATTTGAAGTTCGACCTAAACACGAGGGACCATTGGTGATACAAGTTTCTGTTAAGTATGATGCCATGTGGCAGTTTTATGTTAATCAATAGATGATGTGGACTAACTTTATCCAAACTCGATAGTCAAAGGACTGTCAGCGGACTTTTGAAAGTCTAGGGACTATCAATCACTAAAATCAATAGTCCAGGGATGAACTACTGTTCAAAGCCTAATAAAGTAGTATGATGATGAAATGAGCTTTCAAATTGGGGAAAAACTTAAAACGCCTTACACCAAAGATGTCAAGATAATATTTGGCTTAAAACATGGAAACCAACATATTCCACTACAAGCCAAACACTTTGAACTATAATATTCATAAACACAAGATGAACAAGAACAATCCACGATAACCAAAACATTCCTTACCTTATCGATTCTTCCCAATCGGCTTTTTTCGCAGGTAGGAATATCTCCGACAATATCATTTTATCCTAAGAACTTTTACGAGGCTACCATACCGATTGCAAGGGTAAAAGGATTGATTTGAAAATTGATCTCATGAAAGCCTTTAATAATGTCCGTTGGCACCTTATCCTTGACATTTTTGTCAAGGATAAAACCAAAATCATCTTTTATATGGATTTATATTTGTTTATATTGAGAATCGTGCCTAAAAACAAATCTAATGTAAGGAGAAACTTTTATCAGAAACTCATGCTCCAGATATCGAAAATGGTCTTCTTTTGAGTTTCGACCGGCGAAAACATACTGGAATTGTAGAAAATTTGTTGATACTAAGTTAGTAGCTAAGAGATCTAAGTTAGTATCAACAAATTTTATACATATTTCTATAATTATAGTATGATCCGTAAATATTACCTTTTTGTCTTTGTTTTAGGACTCAGTATGTTTTCGGCATTCGAAATTCAAAAGAAGACCATTTTTATACCTGGAGCTTTCTCCTTTCCTTTTCCTATATCAGTAGATTTTTTTAGGCGCGATTCTCAATATAAACGAATATAAATCCATAAAAAAGATGGTTTTGGTTCTCAATATAAACGAATATAAATCCATAAAAAAAAAGAAATAAAAAAAAAGAAACATATTTTTCCATAATTTTTTTATTCATTACAAAATGAAATAAAAAAAGGAAAAAAAAAGAAACAAAGTATATATATATATATATATTCAAACGTATGCCTAGATTATGCAAAATTAATTACTAATAAATATTATTACATTAATTTACATCAATATTTAAATATTATTACATCAATTTACATTACTTACATTAGATTACTTTCCATTTTAATATAATTTTAATAAGTATATGTAGAATATAATATTATATGGATAAGGTCACATTAACTATAATTTTTAGTGACATAACGTTAATATTCAATTATATTTCAATTATATTGATAATTTTTTTATTATCTATTCTTTTTGCATAACCGAGATTTATTAACAACAAAGGTAGATCATTTATCTCATAATGTTGAATGTTATGTGATGGAGATCATTTATCTGATAATGTTGAATGATAATGTTGAATGTTATGTGATGGAGAGGGAAAGACTGGTAGAGGGTTCGTGGATTCGGAGGAACTAACAGAGAAAAAGATTCGGCTGAAAGTATATAGACTATAATGGAGTTTAAGAAACAACAGAAAGATAATTTAGCAGCCTAGAAAGATACTCTAGAAAGGGTTCATACCATAGTGCGCGAACCTAGCGACTTGATTACTCAAAGAGAAATCATAAGACATTTTGAACCTGTGTGCAAAAGCAATGAAAAAGGAAATCTTGAAGAGAAAATTAACATCAGTCGCTCCATAGCAATGAAAAAAGAAATTTTGAACTCCCTCTACTTTCAATTTTATCGATAAAAGAAAGGAAAATCTTAATAAAAAAATAATTCTTTATAAAAAAACATGTTTTTAAAAAAATCAAAATTGTAATTGTTAAATTACTTTTATTTTCTAGTGAAAAAAGAAATCTAGTTGTTTTTATAAAGAATGCATCAAAAAAACTAATCATTAGTATATTTATAATAAATAGGTGATTTTATTATTATTTTAAATATAGAAATTAAATATTGTTTCTTAAACTTAAAAAGAATTCTAAATTATATATGTGAGTTTCAAATCTGTAGTTTTTAAAATCACAACTATTTATGTTAAATATTGTTTCTTAAACTTAAAAAGAATTCTAAATTATATATGTGAGTTTCAAATCTGTAGTTTTTAAAATCACAACTATTTATGTTACTCAACATCTAAATATCTTTTTTAAATAAAAGCGTGACTCAAAATCTATTAGCCGAACCCTAACAGTATTATATTCATAAAAAATAAAAAATATTAATTATTAGTATTATATTCATAAAAAATAAAAAATATTAATTATCATTATTTTCCATAAAAAATAAAAAATATTAATTATTATTATTTTCCAATTAAAACTGTATACCAGATAATAAATAAAGAAAAAAGAAAGTACCATAGAGACATAAGTTCTTCTGGAGACGTGGTATCATCAATTTGTTCTTCTGGCCGATCTCCCGCCGTGGCATATAGTTGGTCTTTGTTCTTCTGGCCGATCTCCTGGTCTTGAACTCTCGCTGTGGTATCTAGTTGGCCTTGAACTCTCTTAGTTGGTCTTGAACTCTCTTACGCTTCAAGTACCTCCTCCCGTGGCATCTAGTTAGTCTTGAACCCTCTTACGCTTCAAGTATCCAGCATCACCATTCCTGCTGCAGTATTGGACATTAATAAAAAGATACATACAATAGGTTTTTATAGAGATTTCTCCTAATAATTAAGGAATGTGTATTAAAGAATAATATGTTTTGAATATCTTTTGACTCTTGCGTATTTAATATATTATTTAATATAATATTTACTATATTTACATATTTAAAAATATGATATTTAAAATAATATATTATTTAATATAATATTTACTATATTTACATATTTAAAAATATAATATCAAGATCAAATAAAATTCAAAAAAAATATCTAGATTTTTTTACTAGATTTACCAGATTTTTTACTAGATTTTACTATATTTACATATTTAAAAATATGATATCAAGATCAGATATTTACTAGATTTTTTTTCTCTTTCATTATTTTTGAAAATTCAAGAATTTTAGAGATTCAAATCAAATGAGGATCTCATGACAGACATTTAATCGAACTTTATTTTGAGTTATATGAAAAAGGAAAAAAAAAAAAAAAAAATTATTAATATTTTTTTTATTCTTTTTATATATAGTTTATATTTTTGGATCGGATGGACGAAAAAAAATCCATACCCCGTGTCATAATTTTTATTTCCATATCTGGTCATTGTAAGTTCGGCCAGACAAAGCCCAACCATATCAGGTCAGATCAGGCCGGTTTGGACCGACTCAGATCCTATGCGCTATACTCATATATATTATATAGATCAATTAATTTTTTAGATTTTGATAAATTTAAAATTATATTGGATTAGGGGAATATGTGATAACTTCCGTTTAGTTTTTTATACCTTAACTAAGCTTGAATCCAATTTTAACTAAGCTTGGACCCAACTTTTTATTTTTATATTCGAGTTGAACTGAAGCTCTCCGCAATAGAGGTAGCAACCGGGACAAGTCACGTAAGAAATACATGGGTTCATTCAAGAAGTTGAATGAGATCAGAATCGACACGTAAGTATTATATTTCATAACAAACGATATTATTTTATTTGATAATCCTATTGTTATATAAACTAGAAATTATATATTATAATTAAAAAATAATAGAATAAAATTATAATATTTTTATAATTATACTTTAATTTTTATTATTATGGTTATTTTTTTTTCTTTTTTCGGAGGGAACCCGCAGCCGCTACTCAAAGTGCAATGAGTGCGCACAGGGTAAACCCTCAGTCTGACGCGATAGCCTGCAAACCAACGCCGGTAAACCCTCAGTCTGACGCGATAGCCTGCAAACCAACGCCAGAAGGTAAACCACACAAGGTGACAGGCTCAGCCGAGAAAGCGTATGTAGAGGGACTCGAACTCATGACCTTTTGGTCATAAGAATGCCATACTCAACCAACTCGGCTACCCCCTTGGGGGCTATTATTATGGTTATATGTTGTTATATTTTGGTTTTATTTACTTAGTCATAAATTAATTTTTAATAAAAATATATAAAATATATCTTAATATATATTAAAAATATCAAATATCTAATAGTTAGATATTATAAATATTTCTTTGGAATATTTCAAATAATATAATATATATATATATATATATTATAAAAACTATCAAAAAATTGAATTATGATATATAAATCTTAATCATTGAAATTCGAATAAATTAGCGCATACAATCTAATTTTTAATAAACATATAAAATATATCTAAAAATAGATAAACAAATACTAAATATCTGTAGTCAGTGAAATACCAATAAATTCATACGTACAAATTAGTTTTTAATAAACACATGAAACATATCTAAATTAGTGCTGTCAATGACATGTCAACCCAACACGAACCGAAATTTTAGGGTTAGAGACCTGGTATTTCAGACCCGATGAAATTAAGACACGATACGAACCCGACTCGAAAAAAAAAACGGGTCGGGTTCGGGTTGGGTTCGTGTCATCCAAAACTGACCTGTAAAACCTGAAAAGACCTGTAAACCCGAAACTGACCTGTAAAACCCGAAAAGACCCGTAACCTGAAAAGATATGTGAAACCCGAAAAGACATGTAAACCCGAAACAAACCTGTAAAACCCAAAAGACTTGTACACATGTAAAATAAAATACTGAAAACATTAATAAAATTTTATTAATAAAATAACCAATGATGTCAAGATAATATTTGGCTTAAAACATGGAAACCAACATATTCCACTACAAGCCAAACACTTTGAACTATAATATTCATAAACACAAGATGAACAAGAACAATCCACGATAACCAAAACATTCCTTACCTTATCGATTCTTCCCAATCGGCTTTTGTCGCAGGTATGAATATCTCCGACAATATCATTTTATCCTAAGAACTTTTACGAGGCTACCATACCGATTGCAAGGGTAAAATGATTGATCTAAAAATTGATCTCATGAAAGCCTTTAATAACGTCCGTTGACACCTTATCCTTGACATTCTTGTCGCAATGCATTTTCCGGAGAAAATGATTTCTTGGATCATCAATTGCATTCCTCCTCCTCTTACTCCATCAATATTAATGGCGTCTGTTATGGTCACTTCAAAGGGAAAAAGGTCTCAGACAAGGCTACCCACTCTCACCATCCATTTTTTTCCTTGTTATGCAAGTTCTTTCTAGCACCCTTAAGGAAAAGAGTCTAGACAGTAACTTCAGATTTCATTGGAAGTGTCACAAACTTAAAATAATTAATCGCTGCTTTGCAGACGATCTTATGATTTTTTTGCCATGGTAACACTAATTCTCTCCTTATTATCAAAGAGACCTTTGATGATTTCTAATTGCTCTCGGGGCTCAAGGTCAGCCCATCTAAAAGCCATATATTTTTTTTGGGTATTGATGACTCTCTTCGCTCGGAGCTTCTCCCCATCTTGGGTTTTCCCGAAGGCTCTCTACCAGTCAAGTATTTGGGAGTCTTCCTTATTACCAGCCGTCTCACCCACTCTGACTGTCGTCCTCTTCTTCATAAGATAACCACCAGAATTGACTCATGGACCACCAAGCATCTGTCATATGCCGGTCGGCTCCAGCTTATCAAGTTTGTCTTATTTTCTAGGAAAGTCTATTGGTCTTCTATTTTTATCCTCCCCTCAAGGATCATTAAAGAATTGACCCAATACTTCTATCGCTTCTTTTGGTCGGGATCTGCAATGAAAATTCATGGTGCTAAAATTGTTTGGTCTTCTGTTACATCTCCCACCAAAGAGGGCGGCCTTGGGATTCTAGATTTAAAAATATGGAATCAGGTGGCTGTCCTTAACCATCTATGGTCCATTATCAGTAATAACAATCACTCAATCTGGTGTGATTGGATTAATTCTGAAATTGTTTTAAAAAATACTTTTTGGAACATCTCTTTGGGATCCTCCCCCTCTTGGATTTGGAGGAAAATGTTTCGTCTACGGCCTTTGGCTAGTAAATTGTACATGGTTGCTATTGGAAATGGATTGAATACTTCCTTCTGGTACGACCTATTGCTCATCCACACTACTCTTGCATCTCACTACGGCTCTAACACAATCAATGATTCCCGGCTTGGAAAAAACCTCAAGGTCTCGGATATCATTCTCAACGGTGCTTGGAACTGGCCTACAAACCTCAGATAGGCGAGAGCTAGTAGCTGAGAATATATTTTGGAGATCCACAACCTTATCCTCACCCTACCACCTCCCAACATCAATCTGACGATGTCCCTTTCTGGATTGCTAAGGCCGGAAGTAGGTTCCTCATAATCAAGGACACGTATAATGAAATACGTATGCATAACCCTTTCAAGGGGTGGGTTGGGATAGTATTGAATAAATTCAATATTCCCCGACACTCTTTTATTTTATGGCTTGCTATTTTGGGCAAGCTTACTACTAGGGACAAGCTCCTTAGTTGGGGCCTCAACTCCCTACCTGAATGCCCCTTATGCAACTCTGAATCTGAATCTATTTCTTATAACCCGAACCCTAACAGTATTATATTCATAAAAAACAAAAAATATTAATTATTATTATTTTCCAATTAAAACTGTATACCAGATAATAAATAAAGAAAAAAGAAAGTACCATAGAGACATAAGTTCTTCTGGAGACGTGGTATCATCAATTTGTTCTTCTGGCCGACCTCCCGCCGTGGCATATAGTTGGTCTTTGTTCTTCTGGCCGACCTCCTGCCGTGGCATCTAGTTGGTCTTGAACTCTCTTACGCTTCAAGTACCTCAAACCTCCCGTGGCATCTAGTTAAGTACCTCAAACCTCCCGTGGCATCTAGTTAGTCTTAACTCTCTAGTACCTTGGCATCTAGTTAGTCTTAACTCTCTAGTACCTCCCGTGGCATCTAGTTAGTCTTGAACCCTCTTAAGCTTCAAGTATCCAGCATCGCCATTGCTGCTGCAGTATTGGACATTAATAAAAAAGATACATACAATAGGTTTTTATATAGATTTCTCCTAATAATTAAGGAATGTGTATTAAAGAATAATATGTTTTGAATATCTTTTTTTACTCTTGCGTATTTAATATATTATTTAATATAATATTTACTATATTTACATATTTAAAAATATGATATCAAAATAATATATTATTTAATATAATATTTACTATATTTACATATTTAAAAATATAATATCAAGATCAAATAAAATTCAAAAAAAAATTCTAGATTTTTTTACTAGATTTACTAGATTTTTTACTAGATTTTACTATATTTACATATTTAAAAATATGATATGAAGATCAGATATTTACTAGATTTTTTTTCTCTTTCATTATTTTTGAAAATTCAAGAATTTTAGAGATTCAAATCAAATGAGGATCTCATGACAGACATTTAATCGAACTTTATTTTGAGTTATATGAAAAAGGAAAAAAGTAAAAAAAAATTATTAATATTTTTTTTATTCTTTTTATATATAGTTTATATTTTTGGATCGGGTGGACGAAAAAAAATCCATACCGGTGTCATAATTTTTATTTCCATATCTGGTCATTGTAAGTTCGGCCAGACAAAGCCCAACCATATCAGGTCAGATCAGGCCGGTTTGGACCGACTCAGATCCTATGCGCTATACTCATATATATTATATAGATCAATTAATTTTTTAGATTTTGATAAATTTAAAATTATATTGGATTAGGGGAATATGTGATAACTTCCGTTTACTTTTTAATACCTTAACTAAGCTTGAATCCAATTTTAACTAAGCTTGGACCCAACTTTTTATTTTTATATTCGAGTTGAACTGAAGCTCTCCGCAATAGAGGTAGCAACCGGGACAAGTCACGTAAAAAATACATGGGTTCATTCAAGAAGTTGAATGAGATCAGAATCGACACGCAAGTATTATATTTCATAACAAACGATATTATTTTATTTGATAATCCTATTGTTATATAAACTAGAAATTATATATTATAATTAAAAAATAATAGAATAAAATTATTATATTTTTATAATTATACTTTAATTTTTATTATTATGGTTATTTTTTTTCTTTTTTTTTCGGAGGGAACCCGCAGCCGCTACTCAGAGTGCAATGAGTGCGCACAGGGTAAACCCTCAGTCTGAGGCGATAGCCTTCAAACCAACGCCAGAAGGTAAACCACACAAGGTGACAGGCTCAGCCGAGAAAGCGTATGTAAAGGGACTCGAACTCATGACCTTTTGATCATAAGAATGCCATACTCAACCAACTCGGCTACCCCCTTGGGGGCTATTATTATGGTTATATGTTGTTATATTTTGGTTTTATTTACTTAGTCATAAATTAATTTTTAATAAAAATATGAAATATATCTTAATATATATTAAAAATATCAAATATCTAATAGTTAGATATTATAAATATTTCTTTGGAATATTTCAAATAATATAATATATATATATATATTATAAAAACTATCAAAAAATTGAATTATGATATATAAATCTTAATCATTGAAATTCGAATAAATTAGCGCATACAATCTAATTTTTAATAAACATATAAAATATATCTAAAAATAGATAAACAAATACTAAATATCTGTAGTTAGTGAAATACCAATAAATTCATACGTACAAATTAGTTTTTAATAAATACATGAAACATATCTAAATTAGTGCTGTCAATTTTGGACACGACATGTCAACCCAACACGAACCGAAATTTTAGGGTTAGAGACCTGGTATTTCAGACCCGATGAAATTAAGACACGATACGAACCCGACTCGAAAAAAAACGGGTCGGGTTCGGGTTGGGTTCGTGTCATCCAAAACTGACTTGTAAAACCTGAAAAGACCTGTAAACCCGAAACTGACCTGTAAAACCCGAAAAGACCCGTAACCCGAAAAGATATGTGAAACCCGAAAAGACATGTAAACCCGAAACAAACCTGTAAAACCCAAAAGACTTGTACACATGTAAAATAAAATACTGAAAACATTAATAAAATTTTATTAATAAAATAACCAATGATGTCAAGATAATATTTGGCTTAAAACATGGAAACCAACATATTCCACTACAAGCCAAACACTTTGAACTACAATATTCATAAACACAAGATGAACAAGAACAATCCACGATAACCAAAACATTCCTTACCTTATCGATTCTTCCCAATCGGCTTTTGTCGCAGGTAGGAATATCTCCGACAATATCATTTTATCCTAAGAACTTTTACGGGCTACCATACCGATTGCAAGGGTAAAAGGATTGATCTGAAAATTGATCTCATGAAAGCCTTTAATAATGTCCGTTGGCACCTTATCCTTGACATTCTTGTCGCAATGCATTTTCCGGAGAAAATGATTTCTTGGATCATCAATTGCATTCCTTCTCCTCTTACTCCATCAATATTAATGGTGTCTCTTATGGTCACTTCAAAGGGAAAAAGGTCTCAGACAAGGCGACCCACTCTCACCATCCATTTTTTTCCTTGTTATGCAAGTTCTTTCTTGCACCCTTAAGGAAAAGAGTCAAGACATTAACTTCAGATTTCATTGGAAGTGTCACAAACTTAAAATAATTAATCGCTGCTTTGCAGACAGATCTTATGATTTTTTTGCCATGGTAACACTAATTCTCTCCTTCTTATCAAAGAGACCCTTGATGATTTCTACTTGCTCTCGGGGCTCAAGGTCAGCCCATCTAAAAGCCATATATTTTTTTTGGGTATTGATGACTCTCTTCGCTCGGAGCTTCTCCCCATCTTGGGTTTTCCCGAAGGCTCTCTACCAGTCAAGTATTTGGGAGTCTTCCTTATTACCAGCCGTCTCACCCACTCTGACTGTCGTCCTCTTCTTCACAAGATAACCACCAAAATTGACTCATGGACCACCAAGCATCTGTCATATGCCGGTCGGCTCCAGCTTATCAAGTTTGTCTTATTTTCTAGGCAAGTCTATTGGTATTCTATTTTTATCCCCCCTCAAGGATCATTAAAGAATTGACCCAATACTTCCATCGCTTCCTTTGGTCGGGATCTGCAATGAAAATTCATGGTGCTAAAGTTGTTTGGTCTTTTGTTACATATCCCACCAAAGAGGGCGGCCTTGGGATTCTAGATTTAAAAATATGGAATCAGGTGGCTGTCCTTAACCATCTCTGGTCCATTATAAGTAATAACAATCACTCAATCTGGTGTGATTGGATTAATTCTAAAATTGTTTTAAAAAATACTTTTTGGAACATCTCTTTGGGATCCTCCCCCTCTTGGATTTGGAGGAAAATGTTTCGTCTAAGGCCTTTGGCTAGTAACTTGTACAGGGTTGCTTTTGGAAATGGATTGAATACTTCCTTCTGGTACGACCTATGGCTCATCCACACTACTCTTGCATCTCACTACGGCTCTAACACAATCAATGATTCCCGTCTTGGAAAAAACCTCAAGGTCTCGGATATCATTCTCAACGGTGCTTGGAACTAGCCTACAAACCTCAGATCGGCGAGAGCTAGTAGCTGAGAATATATTTTGGAGATCCACAACCTTATCCTCACCCTACCACCTCCCAACATCAATCTGACGATGTCCTTTTCTGGATTGCTAAGGCCGGAAGTAGGTTCCTCATAATCAAGAACACGTATAATGCAATACGTATGCATAACCCTTTCAAGGGGTGGGTCGGGATAGTATTGAATAAATTCAATATTCCCCGACACTCCTTTATTTTATGGCTTGCTATTTTGGATAAGCTTACTACTAGGGACAAGCTACTCAGTTGGGGCCTCAACTCCTCACCTGAATGCCCCTTATGCAACTCTGAATCTGAATCTATTTCTTATCTCCTCTTTAACTGTAGTTTCACTCAAAGTATTTGGACCAATGCTAGTTCCAAATTCGGATTACCCTTAACCGCCTCTTGCTGACAATCTTGGGTAGCAGAGGCATCAAATTGGTCTCACGCTCGAGATCATCATATTTGCCGCACTTGCTTTGGCGCGATTATTTATCGTGTTTGGAAGGAAAGAAACTCAAGAATATTTGGCTCGGATCCTTCCAACTCCTCCTTAATCTCTCCCTGAATTATATCAGATCTTTGGTTTAGATTTCATGGTTCCAAGTTTTGCTAGTCTTGGTTACGTTTCTACTACTTTCTCACTCTATTTGTCTTTCTTGTGCAGGTTTCACTCATGATGGTCATGTTCTTCTTCGTTGGGCCTGATGTCTCGCCTTGACCTTCATGATGTTGATTTAGTATCTCTGTTTCATCTTGGACTTCATTCCACCATGTCTCTTTACTTCTAGTAGCATATTCTGACTACTTATGTCAGTTGTATCACCTTGGGATATGCCCTAGGTTTGTATTAACAAATTTTTATTTAATTTAACGTTTTTCACACCAAAAAATAAATAAATGTTAGTTTATCTTTCAACCTACAAACTCCTTACTATCGATCAAATTTTGATTATTATTTTATGACTAAGATTAATCTCGAGAACCGTAATCGTGGTCAATTACTGTAAGCATGGTATAATTTCATGTAGTGTCCTGAAATTCACCATCATTATCGTTTCATCGTAAATCATCGTATAGTTTATGTCAATTAAGTGTACCTTATATCATTGTTAAAGTACGAGACTCGATTTTTATGAACGGAAGCTCTGCTAATTCTGTCATTTTTTAATCAGAATTCATGTTTATATTTTAAGCTTCAATTTAGTTTTCATCCAACTTTACAAGGGTTATTTAAAAAAAACTTAATAAAAGGTTCTACGCAACACAAAAGATCCCTCACGAATTGGAATGTGAAGTTAATTAGATCTAGTATAGGTTGAATATCATATGACAAATATATTGGACCTAAACATCATAATATTTTGATTATTTTTATCCAAATTAACACCTCCTAAAATAACAGTTGATCGTAATTTCGCAGGCTCTCTTTTCTCTTTTGATATATGGTCGTGCAAAACATAGTTGTTAATTTTGTATCATAATTTTTCCTATTCTTATACCAAAACACTTGCCTATAATATTTTAGAACATGAATTCTAAACAAATTTGGAGCTCGGTCTTGTACTTATCTTGCTTGCTGATAATATGAAGCAGCTGGCGGATCTAGTACATTGATTTGAATGACTTCATCTATCCGATATGTAGTTTATGAAAATAAACTTAGTTTTAATTTTTTTTTAAATAAAAGTAAACTACGTAAAAACTTTTTTATCATACATCGTAAAAATGGAGATTTTAACCGGCCACTGATTTCGAATAAATCAATAAAAACTTAAATAATAAATTCAACATGGAAGTAAAAATTCAATATTTAGTTTGATAATATTTTCTTTATTAAATATAAATAATTTATTCATAGAATTTAATTTTTTTAATAACTATTTAAATCTAAATATTTATATTTAATAAAACCCTATTTTAAATAGCTATAAATATCATTTATTAAAAAATATCTTATTTTAAATTGCTATAAATATCATTTATTTCAAATATCTTTTTCCATTCGTAGAATAATATTTTCGAAAGAGAATAAATAGATCAATCCATTTCTTTAATTAAAATAGTTAATTTATTTATATAAATATATGTAATTTTTTGGTGTAAAAATATATATAATTTTATTGTCGGTAAATTACTTATTTTAATAAATAGTATATTTGTGTTAACTTTATTAGAAAGTAAAAACAAGATAAGTTTCAAAATAATATTTATCCATAT